>JAWWNH010000014.1:10000000-11338000 GCA_034641385.1 Darevskia mixta | reverse complement strand
GCAGAATGTGCTTTGTGAAGCAATTAATGTATCCCAAGTCTGACTGGGCTCTTAGGTGCAGAGGCGGCCCATTTCTCCACCTGAGGCGAAACAAGAATTAATGCTGCCCCCCCCATTTCCACCACTGGAACGCCCTGTATCTTGCAAGTTTCTCTGAGAGCCTGAGCGTTCCACAAAGGACTGCCACTCGGCTTCTCACCCCAGGGGCAAGGAAGCCGGGTGGCATCATTGTGTGTAGGAACGCACTGGTTCTCAAAAAACTTGGCAAGAGCCAGGGCATTCTGCATGGTGTTGCCACTCATCTTTTCTGACCCAGGGGCCGGGGGTGTGTGTGTTCTGGTGGCAGTGGAAACAGTTGGGCAAGGCTGCTGTGACATATTTATTGCAGCGCTTTTGAATACAGGGGAAGGGGATTCTGTGGTAAAACAAATGTTTGTTGCCTGTATTTCTGCGTGGAAAACAAACAATATAGAAGTTCTTCATTTCTAATTTTAACTCTCAGTTTTATTTTTAAATAGTAGACTTGCCATATTCCAATCCCCCCAAACTGGGTGGCCTAATTTGCATGTGATGCAAATTGTTTTCTAATTATGCACATTTTCCTAGGACTTTTTTTTAAAAAGAAGGTTTTTTTTTTTAAAAAAAGAGTGTGAAAATACAACTTGTCTGCAACAGGGTAACGCAGCACAGTTTTTTGTGCAACTGAGTACGTACTAGGTTTGGACTGGAAGTGGTCAAGAGAGGACAGTTTAATAGGCTGACTTGCTGGAAGCTAAAGGGTGATTTGCAGGGGTGATTTTTGACTGAAAATCCAAATCAGCCTAATTGCTACCCTGTAATATTAGTGTTTTATATCGCTCAACCACAGCCCTCTGCTCACAATGCTGGTGTTGCTTATTCTCAAGGCAATTTTAAAAGTTTTTTTTTTAAAAAAAGAAATTTCTACATGAAGTAAGGCCTGAGTTCGAAAAAGAATAAAGTCACTTGCTACTTTTTGTTTGGTGTGGGGGCATGCTACTGATTAGTAACAGGTATGCTAAAATTCTTGGTCTCTCCACCGTTTTATATAAGCAGCTGTCACTTTCACCCAGGGTGTGGGGAATTTTAAAGGAACTTGGAAGTTCCATCTCCAGGCAACTGAATTGTGACTCTTTCCCCCCCTATCTCTATGGATATAGCTACTCCTCTTTCATGTCAGTTACAGCTGTGATTTCTGTCATTGGCTACAACAACAAAGGTGGGAGAGGGCTTATTACAAAATGATTTTGCACATTCTTTTTATTTCTGATTCTATAAGAACTATCAACTTGCTTTATATTTACGAAAACTGGGAATCTAGCTTTGCTAATAGGGTTAAATGGGCACCAGCTTGCAAAGCTGAGCCAGCTGAACCATATGACAAATATTGTTAATAGTAGGGGGGGAGTTAATGAAGCAGTATTTTATTTTTGTTTTTACAGTCCCAGAAAACTAGAATTCCCATACAACCAATTGCCAAGCAAACTCTTGTGTCAATAGCTGTTGCCTTTGTCTACAATTCTGATTAGAAGTATGTTCTTTATTACCGATCCTAGCCTCCTTCCTTACCCACCTTTGCATAATTGAGGCTATACTGCAATATAAAAGATGTTATTTATAGCCAAGCTGTTTTTTTAAACAGCATATGGCCAGTTTCTACCCTTATAGAACTTATTATTTGAATTGTTTTGTTAAGTGCAGTAATGCAAAAATGTGGATGGAAAGCTTACATTTGAGAGAAGTAAAAATAATTAGAAATGATATTGTTACTTTGAGAAATACTCAAATGGACAATGAAGTGGCTTAGATGAAGGTATATGTGATTAGGGAATTTTGCAAGCTAAGAGGGACAAAACTTATTTTGGGTGTCTGATGCATCCAGGTATCATTTCCAGATACTACATGAAACTGGCCTCCTACCCATATCAGCATTTGTGAAATCGGAGCTGTCCCCATGGCCCACTTTAGGTGTTGCCGTTATAAAATGCCTCAGTGGAGAATGTACCTTGAACTGCAGCTGTGAAAAGTGACTTGTGGAGAAAACTGCTGCAAATCTGTGCTGAGCTATGGGACTTGCTAGTTGGCCTTGGGCAAGTCGCTATCTCTTTTGCATCGTTGTGAGCTCCTTGGAGAAAGGGCGGGATAGCTAAGTAATGCATAAATGTTGTTATTTATTTATTTCCGTTTCCAAAACAGGATTGTGGGAGGGCATGCCCTAATGTTTTGTATGTGGGGCTGCCCTTGAAGATGGCTTGGGAGCTTCAATTAGTGTGGAATGCGGCTGCCATAATTTTTATCAGTGCAGCCAGATGGTATCGTGTTACACTGAACAAATCGCATTGTCTGCCCTTTTGCTTCAGAGTCCTGGTGCTTTCCTTTAAAGCCTGAAATGGCTTGGGACTGAAAGAGGTGAAGGAGCACTTTTGCCTCCCTGTGCATTAAGTTCTTCAGAGCAGGCTCTGCTTCATGCCCCACGCAGGATGGGCCCTTCTCTGTGATGGCACCGCGGCTGAGGCATGCATTTCTCTCCTAAATAAGGCAAGCAGCTTCTCTGCTATCGTTTTGGCCCCAGGTGAAAGTTTACTTTTTTGCTCAGGCATTGTAACCATTTGAGGAGTGTGACTGTGTGGTTTACCCAGTTGCTTTTATTTTAGGTGCCTCTGTTACTAAATAATTGCTTTTATTTTGATGCATTTGTTATTAGTGTATTGCTGGTGTTTGAAATTGGTTGTTGTGGTGGTTTTGTTGTACTCCACCCTGCTATCAGAATCGATGAAGAGTGAGTTACACAAATACAAATAAATGTTACTCAGGCTGGAATCAGAAATAGATATTGGCATGAAATGGAATTATTGCTTGTCATGTGCATTATCATTTCTTCTGTCCCCCCCCCCCACTTGTCGCCTTTGAATAAACACGATATGAAGCACTGCAATATCCTGCAAAACCTGCCTGCCAGAGACCATTATGCCTCTCCTCTACCACCTTGCAACTCTCTGAAACAACTGGAGAATACCACTCCAGCCTCAGGGAAACAAGTGTACTGGAAAACTACATATCTAGGGCACAAGCCCTGTTCAGTATAACCAGAATTTCGATAGGCCAGTACTCAACTCTGTTTTGATGAACTGTAAAAAAAAAAAGTCACGTGAAAGAGCGGGTGGGTTATTGTTGTTGATGTTAGCAGTAATACTGGTATGCCAGTAATGCAGTGGCTGTTCGAATGTGCAGCTGAGCATAGACCACAAGAGCCAAGTCTTGTTCATGTTTCATTCTTTAGTGCCTTCTGGCTCCACCCTGTTCTTCTCTGTTCAACTGAAATCATTTTTCCGTGTTTCGTGTTAGCTGCTGTCGGAAGCTAGTACTCCTGCTCAGAAAACAATTATTTTCATAGCCCTAGCAACATTTTTTTAAAAACTGTTGGATTTATTCATCTATTTCCCTTTTCTGAAAAGAAAAAGCAACAGGCTGGGAAAGTCATGGTGATGGTGGTGCTGATGATTTTGAAAGGAATATCCTATTTACTATATTTGGCACAGCGTTATAATCAGTTGTAGAATTTTGCACCAAAAACAACGAGGGGTGAATCTGAAAGATGGATGGGTAGATGAATTAGTCTCAGGTAACATATGTCTGAGTATTTACTTGGAGATGGCTATACACTTGAGGCTATAATCCTTTCCTAAACACACCTGGTTGTGAAGCCCATGGAACTCAGTGGAACTTATTTCTGAATAGATAGATCTGTTTGCATTAGATAAAAAGTCAGTGGCTTAATACCAGGGATAGAGAACTGGTGGCCCTCCAGAAATTGCTACAACTCCCAACACCTTCACTTCTTACGGACATTGATCATTGACATCCAGAGGACCGCAGATTCCGCACCTCTGCTTTAGACCATCAATATTAATATTTCCACATCTGTTAAAATGTACTTAACAGTAGTTCATGCTTTTGTCCCTTATTAGCATAGCTTTGGTTAAGTGCCCACTTTTCAATGATAGCTGGCTGTTACTTAGTAAACAGAAACGCTTTAGCAAATACTCATGCGTTGGGCTTTCCCCCTTCTGTTTCCACAAATAGTGCAACCCAGCCCACACACAATTCATTGTGTTGTAAGCTGCTTAAACACAGAGCAGTTTCAAAAGGAGAGTTTTTATAATGGAGCCTGTGGATGGTTTTGTTCAGTGGGTGGTGTGAGTGGTAGAAAAGAAAGCTGCTACACGAGCAATCTGCAGCAACCTTCTATGGATTGGGCCCGCAGTGATTAAAGCTAGTATAGTTAGGCTGCAGTCCTGTACATACATACCTGGGAATATATCCCATTGAACTCAGTGAGTCTTATTTCTCAGGAGGCATGAGCAGGATTGCAATGCAGTAATTGAGATCGCCATTGGCGTAATGTAGTAGCTAGGAGTTGAGCCAGGAGGTCCCTGGTTCAAATCTTACCCCTGCCATGAATTCAGGGGGCAAGCCACTTTTCTCTTGGCCTTGGCTTCAAAACTGCCACGGGGACAATAAAAGTAGCCTGTATTACAGGTTTGTTGTATACGCAAAGTGCTTCAGACACTTGAAAGGTGTTATATAGGCATTAAGTAGTATTCTATTTTTACCGCACAAGATGTAGAAGAGAGTAAATAAGAAAAAGCATGGGATTAGTGCAGAGAAAAAGAAGTACAACTGTGCTTAAAAAACCTCTGTTGGTGAAATTGAGAGATTGTCAACCTGATGTTAATACTGGACGGCAAACAAGCATAGTTAAAATGATTTTTAAAACACTGAAGTGTGAATATTATCCTCACTATGTAATTAATTTTCTTTAGTCAAGATAATAAATCAGGAATTACTCCAGTATTCCGTCACCTTGCTTTTATGAAGAACTTGCCTTTGCCACAAACTGCTACCAACTTTAGAAATAATTTTATCAACATTGACAATATTTACTTATATAAGTTAGCAGCACAGAGATTAAAACATGATGAAAAAATTTTCAAATTTTAAATGGTTAGGACAGTTAAACGGATATTGATTCCCCCCCCCCCAGTAGCATCCAGTACCTTCTGGATTGTGCTGAAATAGTAGCAAACAGAATTATGAGCCTATTTTTAATGTCTGACACTGTTTCTTCTGTCAGCGTGCAATACAGAATGTGGCTTTTACTATTTCTCCTTCAATCTTGAGAGCAACTAAAGGACTTGGGTTCCATGCTCTGTTAGCTTCTTCTGATACACAAACTAGTTTTAAGAAACAAGAGTCAAAATTTATTCTTAAAAATTATTTACCAAGTACAAACATTAACAGTGAGAACTTTTTAGAGGAGTAAATTATAATAATTGGAAGGAGACTGAAAGTGAAAGGATACTGCAGTAGAAGTGAGGCTAATGCTTGTGATTCCAAATACATTTATTAGTTATTAAAATTCATTGGAAATCTGTTTTGTATGCAAATTATTCCCATTGTCACAGGCTTTAGCAAAACACAATAGTTGTGGAAGCAACACAATAAAACATAAACACAATAAAACAATAGGTAGAAACTGGAAATACTTTTCAGGCAGAATGAAAACAAATGTATAGACTGGTCCCAAAACCAACACTCATGTACATTGGTAAGACCAGTGCTTTTTTTCTGGGGGTATGCAGGGGTACGCATACCCCCTAAACCTTTTGTGAAGCATTGTACTTTTGTCCATTTACTGTATTTATTCCCCCCGATTTGAACTATAAAATGGTGGTTTTCTTGAGTAAAAATGAGAGTACCCCTAAACATTTTTTAAAGAAAAAAAGCACTGGGTAAGCCACTCAGTTCAGTGGCTCTTGGGATTTGGATGCATGGCAATTATTTCTAAACTGTATTATGCCCTGTAATACAGGTATCAGGCTTCTGCTACATGTACTGGTTTTCCTGAGTACCTCATAGGGTAACCACTTACACATCACCAACAAAGAGGAAATGCATTGCCAAAAAAAAAGGAATATTTTTTTTGCATAAAATTAGCATAGGCTAATTTAATATACAGGTACAGATTTCAAAATTACTGTAATTTAAATTGAAATACAATATAGCTCACCATAGAGGGAATGAGTGTGATCAGGTAACATTTGCATGTGCTTATTCTGATGTCTAGGTCTGAGGCGCTGCAGGGACTCTTCCTTCTTAAGGTTCTGTATATTTAAACAGAACTTGGACTAGATGAGCAGTCCTCCAGATCAAGAATTGGGGAATGATCCACAGCTGTGTTCAGGAAGTTTGTTGGAGCAACTTAAGCACATTCTTAACTCTCACGGAAACCAGAGGAACTTACTTCTGAGTAAATACTTACAAGACTGAGCTGCAAATCCTACTGTGTTCACTGGGGCTTACTGTATAGTAAGTAAGTTTAGGATTGCAGTCTCAAGTACTTAATGTTGGTTGAGCTGCACACATAATTTTAGCAGTTGTCTTCAATGTATACAGTATGGTTTAGATGCCAGTTTAAGTCAATATACTGCATATCATGTTGCTGAAACATGGTATTCATGCCCTCCTCCTATCCTTACTAACAATTAATTACTATAGTTGCTTGTTAACATTTCTTCTGTTTTAAAGTCTACAACGCAACTTCATATTTTCATACGGAATACTGTATAATTTAGTGGGGTGTTTTTTAAAAAACAAACAAACCCAAATGCTTGAATTGCATAATTTTGAAATTCAATATGATTTCCCCCCATTTTTGATGTTGACTTGCAGGAAACTGGTGAAGGGTTTTTGCAGCTGTTAAATTACTGTGGAATTCACATCGTTGTTAGGCTTATCTTCATGTCCTATTTGCTGCTTGATGTGTATCAAGACTTCCTGTTGTATCAAAATGCAGTGGAATCTGAACCACTGACTAATAAGCATATGTTGGAAACTGGAAACAGTCTCTGCATGATTGATACTTCACGTTCAGGCAATAATGCCTAAGACCACTGATCATGTTATTAATATAAATTAAATAGAAATTCCAACCCTCAGGTACAAAATACACTTAAATTCCATCATATAAGAAAGGTACACACATGTTTATCAACTGCTACTCTTCTGTTGGTGTTGCTTGGTATAAATTGCCCAGTCCTTTTGACTCAATATTCATGTCTACTGTAATGGTGGAAAGGGACATCATAACTACCGTATATATTAGGGCTGGGCAATATCAGGTTTTCAACATTGTGGTGTATTGCCAGCCAAACATTGCGGTTTGGTGATGTACCATGATGTTGAAAAAACAAGATGCATTGGCCTCTGCCTGCGAGACACCGGGTGAAACGGCCCCAGCTCTCAGCTTGAGAGCTGAGGCGGTTTCACCCATGTGCTTGCGAGCTGGACAATGCAGCTTATTTGCACAGCTCAAGCTGGGGATCGGGGAGGTTCCCCATCCCCAGCTGAGACAGCCCCGGTGCTCTCACTGCTCAATCAAGCAGTTTAAAGATGCAGAGGGAGGAACAAGCTGTATTGATGCCTCGCCGATACAGCTTGTTTCTCCCTCTGCGTCACTTGAGGGCAGAGTGGGATGTTGGTTTCACTCAGCGATATATCGCGGGTGAAACCGCCGCCGCTCCTGAGTCCCTCTGCTAGCAGCGCCCGCTGGAGGAAGGTACTCTTGACTCCCTCTAGCAGACGCTGCTAGCAGGAGGGACTCAGGAGTAGTGGTGGTTTCACCAGTGATATACCGCTGAGTGAAACCAACATCCCAGTCTGCTTCTTATCCCGGTCCTGGGCGATATATCGCCCAGCTCCCCCCCCTCTATATATGCATCCCTTAGATCGGATTGGGAACCTTTTTGATCCAGTGGTCCAGATCTTTATCTCACCCTATACCCATTGGCAAATTATGCTCAGCTGACTGATGGTTGGCAGTCTTGCCTGTCATCGTTGGTCCACAGGGATGTGGGAAGAAACTAATGAGTGAGGCACCAACTAGTAAGCTTGAGTCCACTCACCAGCTGATGCGCAGTTCAATCAAGAGTTCAATCTTGCTCTCTGCAGAGGTTAAATCCTACAGTTTTGGCTGCAGTAGACGACACAGGATTGAACCCTGCACATCAGAGGGATAGTTAAAAGGCCTGCTCAAAACCTTTCTGTTCTGCCAGGCCTATGCAGACAATTAAGAGTCTGCCCCCCACAATGGTCTATTGAAGTTTGTTTTTAATTTCTTTTTGCTTTTCACTTGTTTTTAACCTTTTATTATGTCTTATGGTATATACTGATAGGGGATTTTTAAAATGGGAAGTGTTGATGTCATAACCTAAGCTAACTTGTTTTTTATTGGGTTGTAAATACTTCCCTTAGCAAATACCTCTCTCGTGCTGCTTGCTGCTAAACTTTCCGTCCACACTGCCTGATTGGTAGATACTAGACACAGACAATCAGGAATTTGTTTTGCACATCACCTAGTAAAGCAAGTCCATTCTACATTACAGAAGTTTTGTGTGTGTTGTGAATGTGAAATGTCGAAGTACAGCTGGTTGGACAATTGTTATTTCCCCTCCCCCCCAAAAAAAGTATAATAAAATTCACGTTATGAAATCTACACTTTAAATTATTTGAACATAATCATATATGCCCATTTCTTTTCATTTGAAGAAGATAAATAGGGTTTACATTTCAAAGGAGGGTTAATTGACTAGGAATGCATTAATGTCTTGCTTTCATGCAGTGGCATTTTCTTTGCAGATTTCTGTACCCAGCTATTCTCATTCATAGCTACAGCTTAAGTACTTGTAAAACCACTCTACAAACGTAACAAATGTTTTAGGTCACTATGCTGTCTTTGGAATTGTGCATATTTTAGGTGTATAGCCTGTGATCACACTTTTTTGTGTTGATGCTGATGAGCAAGACAAGCTTATTAACTTGTAAAGCATAAAAAATACTTGTTTTAAAAAAGCAAGTGACTTTTATTTCCTGTTTACATAGAGCATATTTCAGAAGAGTAGGCATGTTATTCTGCAGACAAAAAAAACAGTGTGGTACCTTTGGAATTGGTGATTTCTTGTAATAAGATGCTCCATAGGCCCTGCTGTTTATGAGCTTTCACAGGATCAGAACAGAACAGAAAATAATATAAGTGCCAATAGTCTGTTTGGCCACCAGAGGTCTCCTGTTCCCTTCTGTAGAAAACTATAAAACTGGAGAACATCATTCAGATTTTTCCCCACGCAAAAAAAGAATGGCATGAGTAAAGTGTGATGTCACTGCTTTCCTGAAGATTTCTATTCAGGCAAACCTACATGACTTGCACATCTTGGCTAGACCACAAGCATGTCTCATACTTGCTACCTAAAACTGAAACTCCGCATGAAAACATTCCCGTCTTCAGATTTCCCTAGGTATGACTGATCGTCACATGTATCTAAGAGAGATTTGCATAGCCATTAATCTCCATTCTGAATGAATATTGACAGAGCATAGTGATGGTTTACGTAAAGCAGCCTTTGGCTTAAAACTTCATTCCACACTTAAGTATCTTCAATGGTATTTGCTTACATGCATATCTTGTTCTTAATGCTACTCCTCTCCTCTCTATTGCTTTCCCCCCTTGCTCCCCTCTTTTCTTCTTTCTATCTATTGTCTCCTTCACTTTGAAAATGTAGATGCTAAGCTCCATGGGGCAGGGTCACTGTAACTTTAAAAAAAAAAAATCTTTCTTCCTATGCTACTTTGCAGGGTCTGAGCTGGCTTACCATGTTAGACACTTGACCTAAAGGAGCATCATGAAATAATTTCATATTGCTCCATTTATCTTTTAGTTTTTGAGATAAACACAGCAGAGAAAATTACTTCTGATATATGCTAAAAAATAATAATAGGGTCTCGGTATTTCCTTAAATACTTAACAAGCCAGTTTTTCCTTTTGCACTTCCATTTTTGCACTGGGTCATACTTGAGTTACTGAGGGTTTCTCATGTGTGCCAGTCTTCTATAACCATTGCAGTTTGATTTAAAGTTGAATTTACTTGGCGACACTGAGGAGAGTCCCTAAATGCAGGACTCCATAATTCACCTTTTCTGTCCTCCATTCAAACTTACGATGGCTGCAACCTTGTGCGCAGTTAAATCCCTCTGAAATCAATTACATGTAAGCTGTCTGACTTCACAGAATTGCAGTCCATGTTTGTGGGAATCTCAAAGCACATTTTATTTTTAATTTAATTTAATTGTTGTGCTCAATACAAAACGGTTAATAAATGAAAGGGTTGTTGTCAACAAGGGTGTGTCTGCGCAGGAACCTCATACACTCCCATTCAAGCTGGAAAAAAGCTAAATTTGCTGCTGTTAGTCTTGCATCTTTAATATGTGAATCAAGTGTTTGATGTGTGCAAAATAAGCACTGTGATGGAATCCAGTGGGGATGAGCTTGCTAGCTCCTCCCTCCTGTTGTCATTCTAAGCACCCTCCACAAGTACAGCCATCTCTCTGCAGTTTTATGAAGCAGGGAGCTGATTGTGCTTGTGGAGACCCACAGGTGTTTTAAGGCATGTGAACATGCATCGGTGGCGGGTGGGAGGAAAAGGAAATGCATTGCTATTAGTTTGCATCACAGCTTTTCTTCAAGCCTCTGTGGAACCATCTTGGCTCCTTTTCAGTCACAACTTGTTGCATGTATTTCCTGATTGGGAGATGTAAAGGGATTGGCCTTATTTGTGCCCAGCTGGGCATTTGAGGAGAGAGAGTTAAAGGATTCAATTGAACCCTATCGGAAACCCTGAACACGGGAATAAACCGTGCCCCTTCCTCAGTACTTTTCACCATTTTTTTTTTTTTTTTTTGTACCAATTGAAAACTCGGAATCTCATCAGTCTGGGATTTCAGCAGGAGTTGCTCCTTCCTCGAAGACATAACATTCGCCCCCATCTGTGATGAAAGAGTGAGCTGTTTTGAGTATGCAGGCAGTGTCAGTCCTTCAGGATAGTTCCTACCCCGATGATTGTGTTAATGCATAGACAATACAAGGCTGATAGACATAACCTAGTTTATTGTTCTAACCAAGGGCCATGACAAACTTGCAGCAATAGTATCAATAAAATAATACAGAACATACATCCACAATATAAGGCAACACCCTAGTTGTAAGAGAGATGATACCAGAGACACCAGCAAGCTTAAATCTAGCTTGATTTCAGATTAAACCTCTGCATCACCACAAAAACTTAGTGTTTTTATCCTTGTTTTTGTTTTTTTGCAGCCAGTGCATAGAGCAGGGGTAGTCAACCTTTTTATACCTACCGCCCACTAATGCATCTTTCTTGATGGTAAGATTTCCTTACCGCCCACCAGTGCTCGATGGAAGGAGGATTCAGCTTGTGCCATAGAACCCCCTACCGCCCACCTAGAATCCTGAAACGCCCACTAGTGGGCGCTAGGGACCAGGTTGACAACTCCCTGGCATGGAGGGCTACTTTGTGTGTTATGAGGCGAATATTGTCACTCAAAAGAAACCAAACCATTTCTGCTGGGGTGTATCTGCTTGCTTGTGCAAACGAAGGTTTCAGAAGCAGTTTCTTGGGTCTCTCTGTAAGGCGCAGGCTGTCAGATAGTGAGTGACATAACAGAATGATGTATTAATGATGCAGTTACAAAGAAGCTTTCTATTTAATTTTGTGGGAGTTCACCATGTTCTCAAAGTGAGTTTAAGAGCATACCAGTTTCATTTTAACCAACTTTATAGTGGTCATATACATCACCAAAACTGGTAAGGGGTGGGAACATGGAGCATGCAATTCCGAAAACCCGAGTTCACCACAGCCCCTTATTTAAGCACTAGGTTGGTAGCCATAGGCAAACTGGTAGAGGAAGGATGAGACACACTGTCCGTACTCTGTGCCTAGGAAAGAAACCAAGAGGGCAACTCACTCTTCAGCGCCCTGCATAGAAATGCAATAGGCTGCTTGTTCAGGAGCAGAGCTCTGAGTCTCTCCTTTGCCAGCCTAGTTGCTGTTGTGTATTATTTTAATTTATTTATTTATTTGAATTTATATACCGCCCTATACCCAGAGGTCTCAGGACAGTTCACATAAAAAGATCACAGTATATAAAATAAAAATAAAAGCAATAAAATAATACCTCCCCCAAAAGAGCCACATTTTAAAAGGGTATGGGATGTTGACCAGGTCAACCAAAGGCCTGGTTAAAAAGCAACATTTTTGCCTGGTGCCTGAAGGTGTATAATGATGGCGCCAGGCAAACTTCCCTAGGGAGAGCATTCCACAGATGGAGAGCCACTGCAGAGAAGGCCCGTTCTCATGTTGCCACCCTCCGGACCTCTTGAGGAGGAGGCACATGAAGAAGGGCCTCAGAAGGTGATCTCAGGGTCCGGGTAGGTTCATATGGAAAGAGGCGATCCTTGAGGTATTGCGGTCCTGAGCTGTTTAAGGCTTTATAGGTCAAAACCAGCACTTTGAATTGGGCCCAAAAACTAATTGGTAGCCAGTGCACTCGGACCAAGATTGGTGTAATATGCTCAGTCCGTCTTGCTCCGGTGAGCAACCTGGCCAATGAATTCTGCACTACCTGAAGTTTCTGAACCGTCTTCAGAGGCAGCCCTACGTATAACACATTGCAGTAATCTAACCTTGAGGTTACCAGAGTATAGACAACAGTAGTTAGGCTATCCCTGTCAATATAGGGGTGTAACTGGGCCACCAACTGAAGCTGATGGAAGGCACTCTGGGTCACTGAGGCCACCTGAGCCTTGAGCGACAGCAAAGGATCCAGGAGTACGACTCTGCTTCTTCAGAGGAAATGTAACCCCATTAAAAGCAGGCAATCTCCAACCCATCTGATTTAGGGAACCGCCCACTAACAGCACCTCAGTCTTATCTGGACTGAGTTTCAGTTTGTTGGCTCTCATCCAGTCCATTACTGAGGCAAGACACTGGTGTAAAGGTAAGTACGGCAAGTCCTGTGGGCTTCTTTACAAGGCTCAGTTAGGGAGACACAGATTATTTTGCACATAGAAAAATGTATTTAAGTAAGGATGACCTCTGTGTAGACAAAACATTATACAAATTTGTGTGAAATTGGCCCTCACTGACCTTTCTCACCAAAGCCTGAAGCAGGAAGGATGATAGAAATGAATGTAGAAAAAGTGACCTTAGTCACAAGAGAAAAGTTTAGATTTAGGCATGGGAACTATCTCACAACTGATTGTTGTGAGCTTATCTTGGACCGTTGTCCTTCTGAAGAGTAGGATAAAAATACATTTATTAAAATAAAGACTAAAAGGGAAGGGATTATACCCCTCTGGAGAATTTTAACATCCATTTTCAAAAGGTGTTAATAGTCAAATGGCAGTTAAATACAAGAAAGTGTTTTTCATTTCTTAACGATTAGTTAAAACCACAATTCTCTTCTTGAAATGAGTTTATTTAATGAGTTGGATAGTAAATTTGCTGATAGTGAATAAAGAAGTGTTGTACTAAACTGCTGTCCTTGAAGTTGCCGGGTTATTTTGATGATAACAGTTCTTTTGGAACTTGCCTTGTGATATCTGAGATCTGTAAACTTGAGATCTGTGCAGTTCAGACAAAACAATCCAAGTCTGGGAACGAGCTGGGTCTTCACACTCCTTCCACCTCCATCTTTCTTTCTTTCTTTCTTTCTTTCTTTCTTTCTTTCTTTCTTTCTTTCTTTCTTTCTTTCTTCCTTTCTTCCTTCCTTTCTTTCTTCCTTTCTTCCTTCCTTCCTTCCTTCCTTCCTTCCTTCCTTCCTTCCTCTCTCTCTCTCTCTCTCTCTCTCTCTCTCTCTCTCTCTCTCACACACACACACACACACACACACACAGACAGACAGACCCCTAGCTTAGTTTGGTTTGATATTCTGATTTGCTGGTAGCCCTTAAACTATAGTTTCCTACAATGGCCATATCATACGAAACTTTTTTAAGGATCTAGGATCCGAATAGTGTATATTATCTGAAATCCTACACACACGTACTTTGACAAAACAAAATAAAAAAATTTAAAAAATCCTTCCAGTAGCACCTTTGAGACCAACTAAGTTTGTTCTTGGTATGAGCTTTCGTGTGCATGCACACTTCTTCAGATACACGTACTTTGAGTGAGTCCTGTTGAACTCAATAGGAATTGCTTCTGTGTAGACATGGATAAGACTGCACTGTAAATTATTTATTTACCGATAATTGCAGGGATATTATTATTCATAATTTAGTGAAATGCCTAAGTATATTGCATCCAGTCAGTGTTGTATATATAAGCTAGGCACCAAATGGTGCCTTAAAAAACTAGGTTATGGTCACCACAACAAAATGTCTTAATCGCAAGGGGGTTGGATTAGATGACCCTTGGGGTACCTTCCAGTGCTACACTTATACAATTCTATGTTCTTAACTACAGTGCTTGACTGTAGCTTACAACAACAATTCACTTGTCCCAGTATGCAAGAAGGAGAAGCACACACAGGGGAAATGGAAATAGTATTAACCATTATCTATGGCAGAGGTTTTTAAACTATCATTGCCAACCTAGCATCCAGAAATCTCCACGCATTTGGATCTGTATCAGTAGCAAAATATGCCTGTCATCTGGGGAATTTCGAATGCTGCATCTAGTATATAAAGATGCAATATTGTTCTGGCTTTTTAAAAAAAAATCCTCCTTGCAATGTATCGGTCTCAAAACGTTTTCTAAAATGCCTTAAGCCCAATTGATGGTGAAATCCTAGACATGTTTGCTCAAATGTAAGGCCTATGGAGCTCAATGAGGTATACTGAGCTTATCCTGCACTGTTGCTGACTTGCACACATTTATTTGGAAATAAGCTCCACTGGAAATCAGTTGAACTGAATGTGTTTTTGATGTAGACAGGATTTGCTGTCTATCATTATAGAAAAAGTTTGTGAAAATCAGAACACTAGATGGCAGGCTGCAACTTAATAATTTAGATTTTCTACGTTGGAACACTGTTGAATTACTATAAAGTGTAAAGTGGATTGATGCATGACTGGAAATAGGTACAGTACTGGCTTGTGTGTTTATGACCTGGGAGGGAAGCACTATATTTCCCCCCCTCGTTTACATAAAGGCTTTAAAGAAGTTTTTATGAAATTATTTCTGAAAGATTACTTTCCAACATAACAAAAAACATTTACAGTTGGGTATCCACTGAAGGTTTAAACCCTTGGAGGAAGAAGATTAAATTAGGAGTCCTGGAAAAAGCTGATTAGGCGTTGGCTAGTTTTTGTCTTACTTTTCTTGGCTTGTTTCAGCCTCGCATGGGCATATAGTGACACTTCTGTCCTTATGCGTCATCTCATTAGGCCCACTTGATTCTTAGATGGGGAGAAATAAATCAGCTTAAATTCAAATTGTTCAGTTTCACTGGGGAGCGGTGGTTGTTTTCCCAGATCTAAAAGAAATTGAAGGTCAAAGAGCTGTAAATGCTTTCACTAGTTGAGAGAATCAGAGTTTCCGGAACTCGTCTGTCAGCTGTAGTGGGGAATGATGCTGTTCTAATGTCAGGTGTCACTCTTCTTAATTAGAAAGAACCTAGCAGGAGGTAGAGATTGATACCTATGCAGGTCACTGAGAATGGTATTAGGGGCTTAATTTACCCTCTGAAACTAGTTAAAGGACTTCCTTTGACATCAGTAAATGGGATTCTGAAATCCAAAATTAAGGTATGCAGAACATGAATATAAAGCTTTTGACAGTTTTAAAATCAAGCTCACTACCATTACAGTACTTTGAAATGCACAAGACTGGCAATATTCTAACTAAAATAATATTTCTGTTTACTTTCTTTGAAAACTACCAATTTGTAGATTAATATTAACTCAAAATGGTTCTTAAAATTTCCAAGGCTATTTGTTTTAAAGCTTTGCTTCTCTTCCCCCTCCCATTACCCTAAGAACAGACTTATAAATAAAATATGATAATAGCAATTGATCTTTCCAGCTGTGTCCCTGGACCATAAAAAGGAGACTGGTTTATTGTATGTTACTTCAGAATATCAAAAGAAGCAGAACAGCTGGTTCTTAATGTGTGAAACCAACTTCTTTAGCAAAATTAGACTTATGGAAGGAAACCTCTGATTAATTTGATGGAAATAATGCATTGTGGTCTTGTTTTTTGACATACCGTAGCACTTTGCAACTCAAATTATTATTAAGTTGTTGTGGCACATTAAGTTATATTATCAAAAACTCCAGAATAAGGCTTTGAAAGTGATACTGGTAGTTTAATTTTTATGGTTCTTTCCTATAAAATTATGCCTTTATTTCCTCTTTAAGTACAAATAAAATCTTACACTGAAACTATGCTTTTATAAATACTTCAAAACTATTGAATAATGTACTCAAAGCAAATAATGCGCAAAATGAAATTATTAAATGGTGCAGCAATAAAACTGCTAGTACATTTGCAAAGCTAAGCAGGGTCTAGTATAGTTTCATATTGGATGGCGAACCAAGTGTTGCAGTTCCTGCATTGCAGGGTGTTGGGCTAGATGACCCTTGGGATCCCTTCCAACTCTACAGTTTGGTGATTCTATGAAATGCAGTTGGTACACGTACAGTATTGTAAATTGATCTAAATGTGCTCTCTTTGTTGCTTTTATTGAAAAACAAGTTGTAGATATGGTCCCTGAAACATTCATGTGTGTTTTTTAAAAAGAGCTGCACTCCTTTTTTTCTGTAAAAGTTGGAAAGCGTTCTAGAACATTGAATCTGCAATATTCTAGATCACAATGTGCAGGTTAGTGAGGGTTCCTGTATGTTTACCTGACTAGATTCCTCCAGACAGCAACAGATCAAGGCCTGCTGGTCCTGCCTTCATTAGTACCCTACTCAGGGCAGATAAATGTAAGTTACTAAACCAATTCAAATATAGTACTTCTTTACACTTCATTTCATTAACATTTCTAGAAGTAATTGCTTATCTCCTGTGGGTTGTGACTAGCTAGGTGCTGTTTTATGAACAGGGCAGGGAATGGGGAATCATAACTGCTATAGTTCACTGTTTCTCTGCTGGAATAATTGAAAATGTAACTCTGTCAGTCGCTAGCATTAAATTTACAGTAGGGATGGGGAACCTGTGGCCCTTCAGATATTGCTGCACTACATCTCCCGTTGGATTTGGAGTCCAACAAATCTGGAGAACCATAGTTTCCCCGTCTCTGATTTTTTACAAGTATGCAGTTTTATGCTTTATACTAAAGCTATCAGAGCTATCCCTCGGGAATATTTATAGGAAGTCACCTAGATGCTGCTCCCCATTATTCATTGCAATGCTGAAAAATGGATGCCTCAACTTTTAGATTGCACACTGCTATTGAAGGTAGAATATTCTTGGGCTGGCCCTGCTGTTGTACTGAAATGGCACATGATGAATAAGCATTGTTTCTTTGTTCTTGAAGACCAGTTACTTTTTTCCTGTAGGGTTCTCAGAATAGGATCATGTTTAACCCTGTATACACATATTTTTAATGGTCAGTTAAATGTCTTGGAAAGGCATGGTAAGCCATATGTAAACCTTTATTCTTAATCCAGGACTTCCTTGTAAAGAAATGTTAAACACTTAACCTTTTCAGGATGCTACAAGCCTCAAAAACTTAATGTCATACATTGTTTTATATTCTTCCGTTTGGAAAGATTGCTGTTACTGCCTCCGTAATCAGCTCCATCGTTTGCAGTCATTGCATTCCTCAAGAGAAAAACATGAATATGTGAACAGGGTCAGTTTCTAAATGAGCGCTTTCTTTTGGTCACAGCCACTGTTCAGTTGTTAAGCTGAGCTGAGGATATCTGCTCCTGCAAAACCTATGGCAGATTAGTACATTTGATGCAGCTATTCACAATTGGTAATAACATTATTATTATTATTATTATTATTATTATTATTCAGAAAGAGTAATAATAATATTACCAATTGTGGATAGTTGCATCAACTTTGTTAGCATCTGCCATAATAACATCACTGTATTTGAACGTAATCTGTTCCGGGAGACCATTCGACAGCCAAGGTGCAATGGGTGGTCAGAAAACGCGCCTTGGAAACCATTCGACTTCCAAGATACGTTCAAAAATAGAAGCATTAACTTCTAAGTTTTCGGCGTTCGGGTTCCAAATCATTCGGCTTCTGAGACGCTCGAAAACCGAGGTTCCACTGTAGTACTGATTTGTTGTCTACTGAATCATGAATGGCTTTTGCAAGGTGCGTAGCTGATTGGTAGGCCACATGCTTAGCATGCAGAAGGTCCTATGTTTTTGCCATCTCCAGTTAATATTGGTGAAGGACATCTGCCTGAACACTGGAAAAGCCATGCCAATTAGAGTAAATAACATTGGGCTATAAGAGACCATGAAAAGAATTTGAGCTCTTCACGTATTCCCTTAGATTGCTCAAAAAACCTTAAGGGGGATTTTGACCATTTGAAGGAGACTTGAGAAACTAAGTCATATATTTATTCAGCAGCTTCCTCCTCTGCAATTGCCCAGCCTTCAGCTGAAATAACCCTGCCAAACCCTTGAAAAGAGGAAGAAGGTACCAGTGGTGGCACAGGGTTGCAAAGAGATAGGCTTATGCCTGTAAATCTTACCCACTGTGAGATGCCCCTTCTGTATTGCTAGCTGTCCCCTTACTAGGAAAGGGGAACCAAATGACCAGGGAGGATGCCTGTCTGGCTTAGATGAATATGACCATTTCTTTCTGGCATTGTGGAGTTTGCAGGTTTCTGTGTTGCAAAAAGAAAGAAAGAAAGAAATATAACCATTTTCGCAGTAAATGACTCATAGACATGCCTAAAAGCATCATTTTCAACTTAGAATCAGGCAGCTGCCTGCTCTGGATCTGGTTTTCAGTGGTAAGGGGAGAACAAGTGGCAGGGATGGTGGACAAACTCCATTTCAAGTCAGCATTAGTCTTGAAGAGTCCTAGAGTCAACTTGAATTGAGTATGCTTTTATGAGTAGGGAGAGTCTGTGTTTCAAGACCTAGTTACTCAAATTTCATCAGTATCACTAATGAAAAAGACACTCTAGCCATTTTTGTTCATTGTTTCTTGAGAGTTTACAAATGCATAGGGCCTTGTGCAACCACCATGATAATCATGTATCTCCAAGCAGTTCCACCGCAGTAGAGAAGGATGGGTGGATACTCATGCAATTCCAACAGAGCTATAAATTGAGGACTGGGTTGTAAATTTCCTAATTGCACACGCCAACCTTGCAAATAAATCTACCGAAGTTACTAGCTTACAATAATGTTTATTAGGAGATTTTATTAGCCCACAAAAAATCTCAGAGTCTACAAATGCTTCCTTCACTGGTTGCATTCAGGTGATTCTTATCTTAAGTTACAAGGTAAATGCCTACTTAAAATGCCTACTTATGCCACTTTAAAAGTAGTCAGATTCTAAACAGTCTGTCAGAATCACTTCATGTATTACATTTTTAGCATAATATCTTAGATCCTAAGTTCCTGTGTGTGTGTGTGTGTGTGTAACTTATAATACTGTTTAAAACCAGTGTACTCTATTAATACAAAAAAATACTAATATGGATAAAATAAAGTAAAACAAAATGGTAGGTAAGCAAAATTGAAGACTTAATAATTTAAAAGAGAGATAGGTCTATGTAGATCCAGTAGGTAAGAATGGTTTTTTATAGGCTGTGATGCAGATTTTTTTTTACCAGTGCTGTAATCTCTGGTTTTCCATCTTCTAGAAATAAACTGGAGAATTCCAAACTAGAACTTCTGGGCATTCTTCTAAGCAATGGGACAATAATCTTTATATGAGCATCTTGGCAATAGAGGCAGCATAAAAGGACATGGTCTGTGGTCTCTGTAAGTTCCTTTGAGTGGAACTCCACTCATGGAATGTTCCGAGCGGCAGAAAGAGGGAAGATGTGGTTTTCACCAATTCTCATTTTTGTCCTACACCCCACCAAAAAACTGTTCCAGAGCGGGTTCTTGGCACTGCAGATGGAAGGGGCAGTTGGTAAAAACGGCCTTTCCCCCTTCTGCTGTTAGGAGCATCAACTGGATTCTTGAATGGAAAGGCATATCAGGATCCAAGCATGTGAGAGAGAGAGAGATGTACAATAAACTGACATAAAAGAAGCAACAAGGGGTCCAATAATATTGTCTTTACTAATCAGCTTTTGTTTCATGTTTGCCACCCAGTTCCTTCTGTTGTGTAGAAAGCTTGGAGAGACAGGGCTTTATTTCATTTGTGATGCAGTTATAAGCAAGCAGAATGTGAAGCCTCAGCTTACCAGTGCCATACTTTTTCATGAGTGAATTGTAGGAAACCGCTGGGCAGTGAAGTGGGCAGTAAGCCAGTTGAATCCCTTAATGCCCAATACCAGGAACAAATGCTCTAGATCCCCCCTCAATTGGGCAGAGAGCATGGAAAGAGGGGGGGGGGAGAATTTCTGTAGACCACAACAACTCCTCCTCCCCAACCCTCAAGTCTGCCCTGATGATTGTTCGAAACTCCCATTGTTCTAGGCACATTTTGTGACATGGAATTTCATTAGCGTGAGCAGTTTGTGAGCTCTGGCCGCAGTACTGCGCCTAAGATTTCAAATTAAAACTGCAGAGTGGAAAGAAAGGAGGACCTTTTTCTGACTGCCCACTTCCAGCTACTCTCTGAAGACTGGAGAAGAGACCCTGAGAATATTAGGGGGGTGGGCAGGGGAAGGGCTAGACCATGTGAAAAATGAACATAATATTTTAGCTGCAGTTCATTCATTTTCGGTTTTGTATTCTTGTTATAAAAAGCGTGCCTAGACATTCCGTTGTTGCGCCCTTAACCTAGGTTTAAGGTGTCATTTACCTCCTAGCTTTCGTATCTCAGTTTCTAACACTGGCCCTGATGCTGCACCGAGTACCCAGGTGGACAGAACCGGGTGAGATCAACTCTACTCTGCTCACCCACCCAGGTCTCAGTGACACAGACCAGACCAGCTTCCTCATCCATAATCAGATCATGGATGAGGGAGGTCTTATTCAGAGCCAACCTGGCATTCAGCAACAGCAGCCGCAGACCCAAGGGCTGGCTAATAGGACCAGCACAATTCCCCAGGTGGGTTGAGGGGCTGGCATATGGCACAGTCACTAAGTGCCTGTGCCATGTGCCCCATACCTGGCCTGCCCCACCTCCCACACCATACCTTTCCTGAACTATTGCAATTGGGGCCCTCCCTGCTCTACCCAGCTCCTCTGCTCCCAGCCTCTGCTCCACACTAGCAAAAGCTTCTTCTCCCACATAATAGCATAAAACCTCATGCAAAGGGGGGGGGGTGCTTTTGGGGCGGTCATGTGGGTGGATATCAAATGCTACTTGCTTTCAGTGATTTTGTGCTAGGCCTTTATTTTCATCACTTGTTATTATGTTGTCATTTGTGGTTAACGGAGAAATTCACTCTGAGAATTTAATAGCATATTATTCTAAGTTGTTTATTAATATTAAGAGTCTGCTGTTTTTGGAGAAGTGTCTGCTGGATATTAATTTTCTGGCTGGCGAAAGTCTTCAAAAGACTGATCTTGTTTTAGTTGCCTTCGTTTGGTTTGCATTCTGTAAAGGTAAATGGGTTTTTATTTTGTACATTTCTATCCAGCCAATTCAACCAACCAGAAAATCTCAAAGGTTAATTAAAATCAAAGCAGCACCATAAAAATCATACAGTGAGATTTCTAACAGCAATGTTAATCTGATCTTCTTTGCCAAACCACAGTTTGGAGACTGACAACACAGAACCTTTTTCACCAGTTTTTTTTTTAATTAAATCCCAGTTCTGCATGTGAAAGAAAGAAAGGTTACTTCTCAAATAACACTTTACATTTCCAATGTTCAGATAAGAAGTATCAACAGACTTGGGGGAATTCCAAGATTTGGGGGAATTCCACATGAGGACACAAGCGGATAAGGACTCACAAGCCCAGTACAGAATGCAGACAGACTGTTTTAGGGGAAGGGGGTTAGAAAGGGAAACTGGGTAAGTTGGGAAATGGAATGGAGTATACTAAAGAAGGGCTAACCGAACAGGAGCACTCGACAGTGCAACACTTCGTTGCAGATTCCACTTGTTCTCTCACATTTAAACCAGTCTCATTGGATGCTTCTGATCCAATGTTAACTAAAGATTCGGATTGTATGGCATATTAATCCTGACACACTTTGAGAGCTAGATTATGACAATAATGGCCACTAGGTGGCACCTAATAGTCATGCAATGAGATGGGTGGGTTTTCTCCCCCTATTCTTGTTACTAGTGTGTTAACAAAGGAGTTTTGTGTGACAGGACACTATTTTTAAAATTCAGCATCACATGCTTTTCAATGCTTTTTTTTATTTCTGCAGCCAATTTACAGCTTTCTAAAATGGCTACAAAAAGAAAAGAAGTTTCACGTAGGGTTTTGGGGTTTTTTTTGCAATCATTTGTATGGTCAAATAAATAATGAGTGTTAATATGTCATGTTCAGGTTTTCTGCACATGCATCACCTTGTACAAGTATCAACAAAATTACGAACACACTGGGTGAACCGGAGTTAGCATCTGCTTCAGCCATCTCTTCTACCTCTCCACATAAAATATTTGTTGGCATCCGTCTGTCTCGAGAGACAATGGAAGAGTGTGTCTTTGGGGATAAAGTCAAGTCATTGGAGAGTTACAGCGCCTGCTGTGGCTGTAGAGACTGATACAGGACAGACCTGTCTTAGTGCAGGTGGGGCAGATGAAGGTGTCCGGTTTTGCTGCTACAGGTGCACCATGGCGTTTCTTCTCCCTCCGCGCTCCTCTCAGCGGTTATTCCTCCTCTGATCACTGCTGTGGATACACAACCTCACCGCCTGTCTCCAGGCACTGCCATCATCTGCACGGGATTCCCACATAGCTGCGTTAATGTCAGCCTTCATGCCATGTTTGCAGGCATCTGTGTAACACAGAGTTGGTCTGCCAACGTCCATTCTGTGTACATATCCTGATTATGATAATACCCTGTCTTTCAAGTTTGTTATCATAAGGCTGAGGTGGTATATGCGACACATATCTGATGTGCTTTGCGCACTTATGAGACTCCCAACTGTCCCAGCCACCATGGTGAACAGCCGTGGGCAATAAATTATAATCCAAGAACATCTGGTGCTGGCTATTCCTTTAGCAGATTGATCTGTGTGTAGGTGGGCAGATGGAGCTGCCTTATGATGGCAGGATTGTACCAAATGACTGTTTAGCTGTTCTAACTCTTGTTGTCTTCCATTGTTGTTGTCTTTTCTTGGTGGCTTAATTTTCCAATGTGTTGTCCCATGATTGGTACAGGAGTCACAAATCTTCACAGCACATGCAATCTAATTTCTTACAGGACTAACAATGCAACCCTATGCATATCTATTCAGAAGTAAGGTTACAATTCTGACCCCACTTACATGGAAATCATTGGGGCTTACTTCTGAGTAGACATAGCTAATATTGCATTGTAAGGATTTAGTTAGTCCAATTTAGAGTGGATCCATGGAAATTAATAAACATGACTAATTTACATCCATTAATTTCAATAGGTCTACTCTAAGATGCAATCCTGAGTTCAGTGGGATTTAATCCCAGGGAAGATTGTAGCCTAAGGCATGCTTTCTGTGTTCTATTTCCTTTTCCATCTTTACAGTATTCACGTAAAAACCTGCCAATGTACTGGATAGGCACTGCCTCTATTTTAAAATGCCACCAAACAGTGAAGCAATTTCTTTCTCTTAAACAAGATAAAATGTGTTACAAGCAAAAGCACATAACAAATTGATTCTAAACAAACCTAGTATTCTTAAGTTTAGTAATCATTAGATTCTGCTTAGGCAGAAAAGGGGGAGTTATTACAAAGTTTCTTTGTATTTACCTTGTGGATTTCATTCCTTTCTGCCTTTGATCAGGTCTGGCAGTTTTTCCTTGTCTCCATCAGCTGGCTTTCCAAAGAAACAAACAGCTTGACAACAGAAGTGTGTACATCATAGATCTAGGAAGGAATACCTGCCACAAACATTCCATGGCCAACCTAATGTAGCTAAGAGTTCTCTTGAACTTTAAGATGTGATTAGATTTTTGAATATAATATTATTGATGGTTGCTGCATGTGGACCTACCAGGTAGCAGCTGTCTGGAATGGAATTGATGTGGAAGCCCCATTATTCTGTTCCAAAGTTATTTGGTGAGATGAAAATTAAGTGCACATTTCCAAGTTGTTAATTAACTATTTCCCCACCACTTGGTCAGAAGCAGCACTTCAAGAAGCAAGTTGACTTCAAGAACAATGACTGGATGCTCCTTGAAATGCTAGGTCCTTTAGGAAAGATCTGCTGCAGTACCTGATAAACAAATCATCCTCATTGACTTTCAGCTGTTAACAGCAATGAGAGCAGCAACACTATACATTGAAATGAGAAACAAGACTCAGGAAAAAAAAATCAAGGGAGACTTTTACTCAGCGGTTAGTTACTTCTGACAGCACAATTTATCATAAATCTCAGCTAGCAAACTGTATTCCATTTGCTCACAGCATGTTCCCCATTAGACCACTAATTCTATGAAAGTTAGAAATGCTCATTACTAGCTCTCTGCTGTGAAATGGTACAGAATTGATTCACTGTCTGGCCAGTAATTAGTACCAAGTAAATGAGCTTTTCTCTCTCTGCGTTTCATAGGCTGAATTTTCGTAAACGAGTTTTCTAGGAGTTGAGAACCCAATTACATTCTGTAACTGTCTTCTGAAGTTTAAATATGTTTCTTTTCACTAAGCCAAACCATAGAGAAAGCTCTGCATTGGCTCGGTACTGCAAAAAGAGGTACAAGTCTTGGGGCTTTGCATTTCAGCATTGTCACATTTCTAGTCAGAAAAAAAGTTTGGTATATGTAACTGCATTTGTTCACATTTGTCCCTTGTTAGTCTGCTTGCCTTATTCCTCTCCGTGGTGGCACTTTAAACAGAGCTACCAGCAATTCAAACGCATGGCTCTTACAGCATTAGTGGGCATTGGTAGCAAAAGCACTGCAATCTGCAACATGCTGCAGCAAGCGTCCTTCCATTTTAAACATCTTGCAATGCTCTGCCAGACCATTGCTCTGGAATAGCATTGCATGAAATTTTAAAATGGCTGCTGGGCCAAAAAATGAAAATGGGAGATTCAGCGAAGGCAGGACCAGTCCTGAGAGTCAGATCCTTGGCAGCTGCCCTAAAGATGTAGAAAGCAAGTCACTTGGACTATAATATTCTAGGGAAGCATGGGAATGTTCGTCTAAAAATGTGACTAACGACCAATCTCCTTTGCATTGAGAGCTGCCACTTGTAATTTGGTGGTGCAACTCTCTAAACAGGGCAAGTGTGTGGTTCATATTGTTAGGGCTCCCAGACTCTCCAAATGTCCCTATTTTCCAGGGACGTCCCTGATTTAGAGAAGCCATCCCGGTTTTTAATTTGATCTTGGAATGTCCTGCTTTTCCTTAGGATGTCCCTATTTTTATTGGAGAAATGTTGTAGGGTAGGGAGTTATCCCACACCTGAGCCATCTGAAGGCAGCCCTGTATAGGAAAGTTTTTCAATGTTGAATGTTTTATTATGTTTTATACACTGTATGTTGGAAGCTGCCCAGAGTGGCTGGGGAAACCCAGTAAGATACGTCAGGTATAAATAGTAAAATTATCATTATGGAATGGGATGTCCCTATTTTCAGTGGTAAATGTTGGAGGGTATGGGCTCCACCTCTTGCTGTTAATGATAAAACTCTAAACTTTTTTTATGGAACGCTTTTGCGCCTGTGAAAATAGAGAATGATGAAACCCACACTTGATACTTTTTCGTACAGTTATTGTGCTATGTATGATCTGTATATTTTAACATAATATGTGAAATATCACCCTGGAAGTATCTCTTTCAATGAATCTGGAAAATTGGCCCTGACACAAATCCTCTGGTGGCGATATGCAGTGTTTACTTTATATAATATCTGCCCCTTTTTATTGATATCAGAAAATGTAACAGGAGGATGAAACAACAAAAAACTAATTTGACAGAATTTTAATTGCACACTTCTGAAATAAGTAATGCGATAGTCTTGAAAATTTAATAAACAGTGTGCAGTTTATTTTGAAGAATGTTATCCATACTTTTGTTTGCTGGAACAGATTTCTTTCCACCTTGTATATATTACTTATTGTGTATGCCCTTGACAGTTTCTTGATCTTTAATAAGATTATTGGAGAATGTGCTGCTTCTAATTTCCTCTTAGTGAACATATCAAAATGGTTTATATATCTGATCAGGTCTTTTCAGGCTGTATATTTTGGACTAAGTGCAGAAATTCTGCCATGGCTAAAGCTGTGGATGTTTTATCTTCATTTGAGTTTATTAGAGTAATTTATACTTTCTTCCCCATATGCATGACTTTAATATTTTTAATACTAAATTGACAGATTACATGGGCCTGACATCATCACACATTCTTAGCAAAATGCCTCTGAATATAGCGTGTGTGCTCGCAGACCAGTTCTCTGTACAGAACAGCATAGTAGTGCTGCTACATAGGATTCAGGATTTAGAAGACATCTGAAGGCAGCCTTGTTTAGGGAAGTTTTTAACGTCTGATGTTTTATTGTGTTTTTAATATTCTGTTGGGAGCCGCCCAGAGTAGCTGGGGAAACCCAGCCAGATGGGCGGGGTAATGTTGTTGTTGTTGATAATTCTATTTTGGTGCATTTTCCCGAGGGACGGGGCAAGATTTGGGGCAATGAGCAATGTTTGGAACAATGTTAAATGATGCCTAACAGCACAATCCAAACCCAGGATCTGCCTGGATGAGTGTTTGGTTTCGGTGGATCTTGGGCTTTCCTGGATGAGTTGGGGCAGTGCCAGTGTAAGTCCCTCCCCACTGCTGAACTGCAGATAACGTTAGTTTAAGTCCCTCACCCTGACTCAGCTGGCGATCAGACAGCAGGAACTTACAGCAGTGTAGGTCCCCCAAAAAGAGTGTTCTGGGAGAGTGGCCAGGGCAGGAGACACAAGGAGAGATCTACACTTATTCCAAATTCTGTTCAGCTCAGTCATGTGACATTGGGTCCATACTCCCCTCCCAGAGGCTCCTGAGCAGAGTTTGGAATAGGGGTAAATTATGCTGGTCTAGATTACACTGGCTTCCTATAGACAGTATTTCTCTTGACAAGAGCATGGGGGGGGGAACCTTATATTCCCCCTCCAGAGCACCTGTATAATTGAATAAAACCAGAATCCGACCAGAATCCTGAGGTCTTGGAAGGGGGTGAATGAAGTCTGCTGGGAAAGAAGTGGTTGAGGTGGGTTTAGCATCTGTACATTTTGCTCCTAAAATCTCCTGGAGAGTTTCACAAACACACACAGGGGGAGGGGGGCAATTATTTGCAGCAGGGATGTTCACAAATGCTAGCTGGGCCTAATAATGTTAGTGCTGCAAGCATTTTACTTTCATTTGAGCTGCCTTATTAAAACACACTGGGTCGTTGAACTAGAAGGGCATCACAAATCACAGGTTTAACTAATAAACAAAATAAACTCCAGGAAATGCAATCTGCATATTTCACCCTTTCGGTAAAGCACAGTAAAATATTAGATTCTATTAATTGGGAAATTAAGTATAATTACATTCCGAGCAAGTCATTTGCAACACATAGAGCGTGTGTTGGGAAGGCTGTGACCATTGAGTTGTAGGCAAAAAGCAGGAACAGTCATTTGCAATGCACAGTACCTCTGGCTATTGGTTATGCTGACTGGGGCTGATGGAAGTTAAAGGCCAACAATGTTTGGGGGGCAGCAGTTTCCCCTGACATAAAGACTCACAACAACCATGGCTTGAATCCAAACTTAGTCATCCTTAGAGCAGAGAGATGGGACTTGATGGGACTTAATTAGTTACTCATTTTTTAATTACTGATTTTAGTATCATTGATTTCAATGGGTCTGCTGTAAGTAAAACGTAAGTCTGGATCTAGCCACATGCCATTGTAAATATCTCTCTTCTGGGTTTAGAAAACCCTATTAAGTTTTTGTTGCCGATTGGTTTTAAGCAGTACGTCTTTTTGGAAAATTCACAAGTACAATAATAGAGTGCTTAGAATCATGCTGTGGGATTACTCATATTCTGTGAAGATTTTCTTAATCCTATTAAATGTAGGGAACAGAATAGTGCTAGTTTTAATTGGTTGCAAAATAGTAACAATTCAACACAGCCTTTTCGTGTGAGATTGTTTTGTATGCTACTTTGCAAGCATCTTTTTTTTTTTTTTTTGCTTGAAGGTTTTTAGTATTATTTCAGAATGATTGGATACTTATAACAACTGCTGAATTACCGGTAAGTGAAGAGAAGCACAATGACAAGTCTATGGCATAGAATATTTTTAAATAAAATATTGTACATTAATTTTCATTTTTAACATCACAGGTAGGTAATGTTTATTACGGCCATTGGCCCATAGATATACATTTTATTACATCCAGAGAAACGAGACAAAGCAAATGCAGATAAAAATTCAAAATAAAACAAACAAGAAAAAATTATACAATAGAAATAAAATTTAAATATTTAAATAAAAACTATGTAAAACTATGTACACGGTAAAAACAGTAGAATCCATTCGTATAAAACCAAAATCAAAATCTGAATTTAGATCCAGCGGAAACAGATTGAAACAGTTTTATTTGTAACCCTTTAGGTTTAGCTACGCTGGTTTTTGAAATTTTTTGGGCTTAAATAAACTAACAGACATCTTGCAGTGATCCATTTCTCTTCTTTTGAGATAGTACATTTATCAGAAATCTTGCAACTGCAAGGGATCTACTAGCATCTTCATCGTTCAGAAGGAATATTACTTTTGCTTCCGGGATTTCATCAGTAATATTCACAAGATAGGGGGTTAGAAATTTGGCCCGTGCAGCCGAGTGCAATGGGCAACTGAGGATTATATGATGTAACGATTCTGTAGCTCCATTTTTGCAGTCACAGAGAAGTGAGATCTGACCATTTGAGAGTCTATTGCCCATAACGTTTGATGGGAAAGCATTGAATCTAGCCTTTATAAAAGCATACCTGTGTGACGCCACAGATAGAGAAGTTAAATAAGATGGAAATTTCGTTTGTGGTACTAAGCCAAGGTTTAGCGGGGAGCAGGAACCACCCCCTGTTGCAATATTATATTGTAGATCTATCTCTTCTAGTTTGAGGGTTATAATTCTCTTGGCTGAAGTTATATCCAAATTCAGTAATTCCAAGGGGGAAAGGCCGAGGGACACAAGTTTCAAATGTATTATTTTTGCCCAGGGGCTACAGAAGTTGTCTCTCCAGATACATTGTATTAGGTGGAGATTTGGGAGTTTGTGCCATAATGTCAACCAATAACAGAGGATTCGTTTCCATAATGCATTTTCTAAGGATGTGAGGTTTAATTCCAGGCGAATAGCCGAATTACTCACACATCTGGGTAGTTTTAACAACATCCTCAGGAACTGGTTTTGGATTACCTCCAGTTGGTTTAAATTTACAAAGGTCCCCCATATTGGGATCGCATATGCAATGGTCGCGATCACCTTGGCGTTAAAGACTTTTAGCACAGATGGGATATGGAAAGCCCCATCTGAGAAGAAAAATCGCAGTGTCGCGAGAGAAAGTGCCTTGGCTCTGTTTGAGACATACTCAAGTTGGGCCTTCCAACCCATGTTATGCTGTAGAAAAACTCCCAAGTACTTAAATTTGAAAACTTGGTCGATTGCTTTCCCATCTATTCTCCAGTTGTACATTTTCCGACTCTTGGAGAAAATTAGAACTTTAGACTTGGCATGATTAATTGTAAGAAAGTTTGTTTTGCAATAGCAATTAAAGATTTTTAATGCACGCCTAAGGCCGACTCTCGAAAAGGAAAGTATCGCTGCATCGTCTGCATAGAGTAAGAGGGGGCAACGGTAGTGGGCCAGGCAGGGAGCGTGTATTTTTCCTTGGGCTTCGATCAAAGGAGCCCTCATATCGCTTATAAATAAATTAAAGAGAAAGGGGGCAAGAATACACCCCTGGCGGACACCTCTGTTAATGGGTATTGGATTTGTAAGGTCGCCGGCAGGAGTGATCCTCACCCTGGCAGCAGCCCCATCATGCAGTTGAGTTATCAACCACAAGAGCCTTCTGTCTACTCCCCATCGGGCTAGTTTTTCCCAGAGTAATCCCCTGGGTATGCTATCAAAGGCGGCCTTGAGATCGATAAATGCCGCACAAAGTTGACCTCTTTTTGGGGCGGAGTATTTCCGGGCAAGCTGGTGTAAGACTAAAACATGTTCAGCAGTTGACTGGTTTGGTCTAAATCCTGCCTGTTCAGGACCGATCAGATTATTTTCGTCGGCCCATTTGGTAAGCTTGGTTAGTAAAAAACGTGCGTATAGTTTCCCAATTATTGACAATAAGCTGATATTCCTGTAGTTTCCAGGGTCATCTGGCGAGCCCTTTTTATAAATTGGGATAATGATTGCGTCCTTCCATATTTTTGGTACCATCCCGCTGTTGTTTATCTCATCGAAAATGGCAACAAGGACTTTTGCCCACCAGTCCGCATGATATTTTATAGCTTCTGCCGGGATTAGGTCGGGACCAGGGGCTTTGCCAGGTTTGAGTTTGGCAATAAGGTGTTGAATTTCTTCCGGGTCGGTGGGTGGCCAGCGGGGAAGATGGTCATGTAGACCGTCTGGTATATGGGTATTGCAGTCTGGTAGAGTAAAATACTTCTTTAAAAAGGATTCCCAGACTGGGGCAGGAATAACTGTTAGGGGGTAACTTTTGGTTTTTTGGTTGACCAATGTCCAGAATTGGCGGGAGTTACGTGAACTGGAGGCAGCTATAAGTGCTTTCCAGCGACCCTGCTGCCATTCCTGTTTAGCCATTTTTTGCACTTGTTTGTACGCAGATTTTTCCTGGTAATACTCTTTGGGGAGTGCAAGTGCCCCGGAGGCCCTATAATCTTTGTAGATGGTACGGAGCGATTGTCTAGCTTGTTTACAATTAAGGTTAAACCACGGTGCTCCTGTTTTAAGGTGACGTCGATTTATAAGGTGGACTGGAACCGTAAAAAAAGAGGTAAGTTTCTCTTGCAGTTTAGCAAATAGGCTGATAAGTTGGATATTTCCATATGTGGATATACCAGACACTGAGTATGTTTGTCTTATCTCCTGTTGGAAAAATTTGGAGTATTTTTGGGCCTGTGTTACAGACCACTTTGTGCCCTTTACTTGTAATGCCGCGTTAATACCCATATATGTTGGATGTTCTCCTTTCGTTGGATACCAGTCGATGGCCATTTTAGCAACCAGGGGAAGATGGTCGCTCATGTGGACATTTTCAACTTTAAAATAAGAAAACTTTGGAAAAATATTCTTAGATACCGAGAAGTAATCAAGAACACTGTTTGTTTGTGAACTTAAGTGAGTAAACTCTCCCGGAACATCAGGGGGACAAATCCCGTTCAAAGTTACTAGATTCAAGCGCAAGATCAATTTATAAAAGAGAGTGCCCGCCTCATTCACCATGTTATCTTTTGAAATTCTTTGAGCGTGTGGGGAAAAATCAGGGACTGGGTGTTCTGTTTTTATCCACCATTTAGCTTTGATAAGTGCATCCCAGTTTGTGGCAATTCGCGCATTAAAGTCACCTCCCATAACTGTGGGGGTGTTTGGATAGTTGATACAGCAAAAAGTAAGATGATCCTCCAAAGTTTCCCATCTAATATGCATGTCCGCAACCTGACTTCCAGGCGGGAGATACACATTCGTGACCACTAGCTCGAATTTACCGCCTGATATCAAAGCTGTAATCGCATAGGGAGGGGAGGATTTTATCAAGGTAAGTTTAGCTTGTAATTTCAGCGAAATTGCTATGACCAGACCTCCTTTAGCCCTTCCTCCTTCCTCACACATAAAACAATATAACTCACAACACATCAGTTACTATTATTTTAATATTATTTATTACATTTGTATGCCACCCTTCATCCAAAGATCACAGGGTGGTTCACAACATCAAAATACAAAATGAGAACACAAAATACATAATAAAAACAAAACAATAACCCCCTCCCAAATCAACCACGTTGCTTTAAAGTATCAAATCAAATTCTTACAGGTCACTCCAAAAAATCTTTCCACATATTACTATGAGATATCGGGAAGTTATAAACACATTCATCTTGATGCATATAATCAAAAAATGGTTGCCACACATTATAAAAAAGATGGGGATTAGAATTCCCTTTGGTTGCACAAACCTGGCACATCAGCTTTTCATCCATGCTCTGGCATACCATGCTTCAATGTTCAATCCCCAGACAGTACACCACCACATAGTTATTTCCATACACGCTGTCATGAACAGGAGGCCGCGACACATTAAAAGTTCTTTATGAGCAACTGGTGGAATAGGTGTGTCCTGAGTATTCTGAGTCAAGCAAGTTGAGGAGATGTTTATAGGTCTTTTTGGTATATTACACACAATTCTTTATTTAGCAAAAGCCAAAATGAGTGAACAGATTTACAAAACCACCACATGTGCATGTAAGGTCCAGTGGCAATGAATATTGAGTCCATGGTTCATTAATAATTGGATTGCTTCACGTTACACTCAGGTCTGAAGCTCTCTTCCAGAAGCTTTTTTTTTTTTTTCAATTTCATGCTAAACTGTGGTCTAGACATGTGCTAAGAAAATTTCACAGCACCTGACTGACGGTTCATCCACATTTTTTTTGTCCTGAGTCAACGGTATATGCTGAAAGAGAATCCAGGAATCTGGTTGTCAACTTGTGCCATTCAAGTGTTTTTTTACTAGTGTTCCATGCATAATGTGCTGTATGAAGCATAATTTCAAGAAAAAGAGGCACACAGCCCAATCCAAACACCCTTTCTTGGATGTAATGATACATTCATAAGTCACAGTTTCTAATGGTGGTAACATGTGATAGTCTGTCACTGAGCAATTGCCTCTGCTCTGTAGGGAACATGGAAACTTTCCCCACAATTAGGGTGATTTGCATAATGGATAGCTCTCAGGTGTCACAGATGCCACTTCTTTATCCACCAGTTTTCACATGGCAGCTGTAACTTAAGAATAGATAGTTCCTGTCCAGGGTCAGACAACCTTTGGCTCTTAATGATGTTGGACTCCCATCTGTCAAGGCAGCATGGCCAATGATCAAAGCTGATGGGATTTGTAGTCCAGCAACATATGGAAGGTCACAAGTCGCCCATCATTTTCAGCATCCTTTCTCCCCCCCCCCTTTTTTTTTTTACTGTGAAACGAACTGAACAAACACTGGTGTTAAGTCTGCTTACATAGGGGGCCAGGGCTTCAAAAAAGTTGGGGCATGGCAAGTTCCCCTCTCTTCTACCACACATTTCCTCAGCTTCATCCCCACAAAACTCCACATACCTGCTGTAGGTAGTTATCAGCCATGAAAATTTAAATGAAACCTAAATGTACCGATTGAGTTTAACAGGGATGGCCCTCCAGATGTAGTTGGGCTGCACTGGCCATGTTGATTGGCATTGATGGGAGTTGGGAGTCCAGCAGCTTTGGCAGGGGCACATTGCTTCCCCATTCCTTCAGTATAATTATCGGATGCTAGCAATAAACACGGCATGGCATGATGCTGTTCTTATGCTCTGTTTGTCAGCTTCTTGGGGGCATGTTACTGTCCAGTGCTAGAAAGAGAGATGCCAGATTTGTCCAAGACCTCAAACTGAGCACAAGTCAGAGGTGAATGCTGAGCTCAAAAACAACCCCCAATTGTTGCTGCAACATAACATCCAGATTACAAAAGACACAATACCAACAAGTGACTTGCCTACAAACTGAGAGATAAGGTCTGAGACCCAAACATCAAACCCTGAAGATAAATCCCCTTCAATTAATTTACTCCAAAATATTGAAATTCCACCTGGAGCCCCTAAATCAGTTCCTTTTGCATTATTGCACCAGTGCAACTGGTTTCCTGAACGCCTTGCGACTTGAACGTTTTGGCTCCCGAACGCCGCAAACCTGGAAGTGAGTGTTGCGGTTTTCGAACGTTTTTTGGTAGCCAAACGTCCGATGCGGTTTTCTCAGCTTCTGATTGAGTGCAGGAAGCTCCTACAGCCTATCGGAAGCCACGTCTTGGTTTTCAAACGGTTTCAGAAGTCGAATGGACTTCAGGAACAGATTCTGTTTGAGAACCAAGGTACCACTGTAGTGTGCTTCTTGTCCCAATTCAAGATGCTGTTTTCAACCTATGAAGTATGCCTGGCACATACATACCAGCCCACACACGTTGGACATGTAAAGAGGGCTTCATTAGTAGGAGGGGAAGAGGGACATACACACCTCGGCCCTGCTCCCCAGCATCTGTGCACTGAATCTGAATGTCTTACAAAGGGATCTATGCTCACTTAGAGCTTTCAACATGTAGGCTTCCAAGCAACCAGGTATTGTAATGTAATCAGAGTTCACCAATGTCCTAAAAGGAACTTCAGTAAGGACTGCTGAGGTGTAGCATTGTTGTGCCAAGCCTTGTGCTGGAACTTCAGCAAACTGTCTCCCAGTGGGCTTCTTGAAAGCAAAAATTACAGACTCCCCCCCCCCCTCAATATGATGGCTCAACATTCTGTGTGCCTATGAAAGGAGCTATAACAACATGCTTCTTCTATGATAAAATGAGTTTTCATGTTTGGGTGAAAAGTACTATGTTGCCTAACTTTTCGCGATTTACATTACTGCTAAATTTCTCATCCTTTTAGTATTAACATGCACTTTCTTATTTTTGAAAAATGCGAAATAAAAATGAGGGCTATAGTTTAAGCATACAGTTTAAAAAGAAAAGAGTATGAGTTACATATAATTAGCACTTATGTGGTAATATCATGCTAACATGTCAAAAGGTTTTAATTAAAATTACATAGGCAATTAAATATATTATTCTAAAATGGTGGCATAAGGTAAAGGCAGCTCCTTAGCAACAGAAATATGAGAGTCTTTTTCATGGTTTTTTTTTTAATCAGGGAGTAAAAATGAACATTCTCATACTCATGTATGAAAACAGCTTTCCATATTCACATTTTGCAACCTGCCTTCTCTAATCTGGGACTTTTTTATACTGATTTGAGAGCTGACTATTTTTAAAAAATAAATTTATTGGTTTGGTTTTTTTGAAAATAACATCTCCTTTAACAAAAACTTGGAAGTATACAGCATAAAAATAAACAGACAGTAGCCTAAAGCATAGAATATGATTTAACCTAGAGCAACCCAAAAAGTTGACTGCAAAGGTTCAAGATTGTTTTTCTTATTTATGCAAACAATACAACAGTACCAGTCATCTGAAGCGAATCTTTCTGTCTCTAGCTATGGTAGTAATATTTTGTTGGTCAGCTTCTGGGTTGGTCACCAAACCCAGTTAAGCCAATTTGTCCAAGACTTTCCAGAACCAGGGTATAGCAAGTCTAATTGCTAATGGCAGATATCCAGTAAGAGATTTAAATGAGAGATCAGTGTTCTGGCCCTGAAATATATTCAGTAAAGTTAACCCAGTGGACTGAATGACTTGTTGACCAGTGGTATTAGGTAAAGGTATCTATGAAAACCCTGTCTTTTGAAAACCTGACACTTTAACGTAATACCACCATTTATGCTGCCATGTTTCCTTCGTTTCACATCCTTGTGAACAAAATGGTTTAAGAGAAAGTTGCATGTGTGCAAGATAAAGAGGTATGAAGTGTCATTTTTGCAGTGTTTTTAGGATTGTTTATATACTGGGTCATTTCTTCAGGCTCTCCTGTGTTAATATGTTTATATTTAGCACAAAAGATTTTTAACCCTGAAACACTGTGGGTAATATTTTCCCCAGTGCCATGAAGTTCAGTAGGGGACTGAGATACCTTGCTCCAAAGGAATAAATTATAACTTAGTGAAGAAAGTAATGAGCTGCTACCAAACTGTTTAAAGTCACCTGTGTATTGGGGAACTCGTGTAAATATGTTAGGGATTCCCAAATTAAAATACTTCTGATTGCATATGAACAGCAGGTGCATTGAACTTTCTCTGAAAAGTTATCCAGTTTCTGAGGAGCATAATGATGACCTAAAGTTATAGTTCTATCTTTAGCTTTAAGTGTTTTTAAGGTGTGGTTTTTTTGTTAGCTCTAGGCAAAAAATCCAGATCATACTATCAAATGCCATTATCAGATAAAGCAGCAAATCCTTCCACTCCCTAGCCAACTGAATCTTAAGCAAGAGCTCCTCTTATAATCCTGCTGTATACATCATCCTTCTGTCTAGTGTGACTAGTGGTGTAGCAGAGGAAGAGCACAGAGGAGTGACGTCTTTTGGAGTACCAAGATAGTTGATTGACTTGGTTAACTCTGGCTAGTGAATGAGCAGACAAGGAGGCTTTATTGTGAGAGATTAGCATAGAGGAAGTCAGAATGAGGAAGTTACTCAAGCAAAGGTAAAAGACTTCTTTCCTTTGATGAGGTTCCTGCTTCGTGCCAGCAGATTAAATGGTAATAGATCTTTGCAAGGTTGCCTGCATTTCTAATTACAATGTGAATGCATCCCAGATACCTGATTTTTAAAGCTCAGAGTGTTTGGCAAGTTGAACCAATACAGTGAGAAGTACGCACCACTGGATTCAATAGAACTTCCACCCAGGAAGCCATGTACAGAACTACAGTCATGTTGATCCTAATAAAATGTGTCTTATTCTATATACTTCTGCTCTTTCAGGGCAAATCTGTGTGATAGATCAGTGGTGGGCAACTGAATCTGGTTCTTCCAAATGGAACATTTTTCTGTCTACAGAGGAAGCATTTTTAAGGGACACTGGTTTGTGGGTAATGGCCTCATGGACCAAACTGGGAGACATATTGGGCCTAATTAGTCCCAAGAGCTGAAGATTCCCCACCACTGTGAACACTTGAATTTCCCTTGGAGGTGTTGCTATGGGAGCTGTCACGATGAGCTTCTGGGCTTCAAAATTTACTACTACACCACTAAGTGCATCTTGAGACATCATAAAAAAGGAAGAAACATCTGTCACAAATTCATAGACTGCTAGTAGTAATCTGGTAAAACAAATGTGTGCATTCTCCTACCTATTTTGTACTTGGCTGCTCATGCAGATGTTCCACTAAAATCTACAGAGCTTATTCATTCATAAAGTAGTAGGACTGCATCTGTCAACATCCTTTGGGTAGCATATTCTCTATTGGGGATTGAGATTAATAATTCAGCATTCAGTAGTAAAGGATGAAAAAGTGTGTTCAAGAACATATTTGTTTTTTAAGGGTACATTTTATTTATTTCTGCTAGGTCACAGTAATGAAAGGCAGCAATAGGAATAAAGATCATTCAACAGACGGAGAGGGTACTGGGAAACGACCAAAGAGAAAGTGTCTTCAGTGGCATCCACTACTTGCAAAGAAAATCCTTGACTTTTCAGAAGAAGAGGAGGAGGAAGAGGACGAAGAAGATATTGATAAGGTGAACCTATGTTGTCAAAAAGTAGAGCTTTAGTATGATATACGTTGGAGATTTGTTGCCTGTGCAAGCCTTCTAAAACCCATTTGAAAATCAAATTCATAGTTGTTGTTTTTTAATATCACTCAGCATGACTATCATGGTTTGCCCCCATTCATATTGAGTAATATCTAAAAAGAGTATCTTTTCCACATGTTAGACGAGCCCCACACTGTATCATGCCCCTAGTTCCATGTAGTCTAGCATCCTTTTCCCAACCCAGTGTGCCCACAGAGTAGCTCATGAAGGAAACAACTCTATCTCATTTAGCCATCCAGAAGTTGGTATGTAGATACATAGGTCTTCTGAATACAGAGATTTTGAGCTATCATGGGTAATAGCTGTGGATAAAACTATTGTCCATGAATTTGTTTAATCATTTAGTAGCCATTGCCACATTCAGCAAATGTTAATTATTTGTTGTGGAAATTATCATAAATTACATTATTTTTCATAATAATTCCTTATATTATTTTTTTTATAAAAAAAATCCCACCCAAGGCAACTTAATAAACTTTAAAATAATAAACTTTAAAATAAAAGCGTTTAATACCCTATATTCTAAACAGCGTTTCTGTGCGCTGCTCTGGTTCGCCAGAAGCGGCTTTGTCATGCTGGCCACATGACCTGGAAGCTGTACGCCAGCTCCCTCGGCCAATAATGCGAGATGAGCGCCGCAACCCCAGAGTTGGTCACGACTGGACCTAATGGTCAGGGGTCCCTTTACCTTTACCCTATATTCAAAACACATTGGGGTAGTAAATATCTCTTTTGCCCATCCACTAAAACAAGTGGGCATGCTTCCATCAACAAAACTGTTCAGTGCAACAATTTAAAGCACAAATCAGTGCAGAACCTTAAAACCATTCAGATCACAAAAGCATTTTAAACAGGAAGACTTTATCTATCTGGTTAGAAGGCCATTAATGAGGGGGCAAGACAAGCCTGCCTTGGGAAGAAGTTCCACGGTCTGGGTACAGCAAGATTTCCGTCGAACCTCACTTCAGTCTCTGAGTGGAATCTGTCTTTCATCCCACAAAGTGTAAATGCAAAGCTAATGTAATATTATTTGCTCAGACATTTTGCTGAATTGATTGCTTCACTGCAGGGGATTTGCAGGTTTTTAACACAGAATATTAAGTTAGATGTCGGAGCGAATATCTAATAGACATGAGAAATATCCATTACATCTGTAGAATTTTTATTTGTAAAATAGGTCCATCTTCTCGGTGCTGATGGTCTTGAGCACGATGCTGACGAAACAGAAGATGAGGAATCTTCAGAGCAACGAGCTCGCAGGCCGATGAATGCATTCCTTCTGTTCTGCAAACGCCACCGTTCCCTTGTGCGGCAAGAACACCCCCGCCTGGACAATCGTGGTGCTACCAAGATCCTAGCAGATTGGTGGTCTGTTCTAGACCCTAAAGAAAAGCAGAAATATACCGACATGGCCAAGGAGGTACCCAGTGACACTATTGTGCTACATGTTTAAATGGTGAACATTTGAAAAACAGCATCATGCTTAAAATCCCGCCCTCCCCCAGTCTGTGTCAGGTTATGCAAGGAAGAGGATTAAATAGGAATTCAAGAAGGAAAGGAGCTTCGTGACCAAGCTAAACAGTTCAATTTATACATTTCATACAGTGTTTTTTATATCGTGTTACTCTGACCTGAACTACCTGATTCAAAAAAGCAGGATTACTAATTTTTTACCTAATTTACAGTTTTTTTAGTCTGGATACCCTCCTTTTACAGAGGCCTGTTCCCATTTTAAAACCCAAAAGGTGTTCCAGCAAATATGTTATAACTGGTTTCTCAAAAGCAAGAGAAATACCTGTTTTACTTTTTAATATTTCCCTTTCCAAATTACTGCTACTGAAACAGACCCAAAGGGTAGATTTATTTTAATTAAGGGTTTTCTTAACGACTAACTATTTGCTGGTGATATGCTCTGAATTCTAATCATATTTATTTTATTAAAAAAGAAAAATACCTTGCAACAACTTGAGACGTTAGAAGACAATACCTTTTTAACTAAAGATGATTTTAACTATTTAATTTATCAATAATTTGATAACCTAGACCACCATAACACCTGATTTGGCTCTCTAAACTCTAACGCGCATTGGCTACATTCAAATGAAGGGAAACTACTGCATATCAACCTAAGCAAGTTGTGCTTCCTTTTTCTGGTTAATTGGCTATAACTTTTGATAGAATACAGATAATTGAACTATCTTTGTTGCATTACATTCTTCATTAAATTTTCTTTCCATTGATATATACTATAATTTCATGGTAAAAGGTAAAGGGACCCCTGACCATTAGGTCCAGTCGTGTCCGACTCTGGGGTTGCGGCGCTCATCTCGCGTTACTGGCCGAGGGAGCCAGCGTACAGCTTCCGGGTCATGTGACCAGCATGACTAAGCCGCTTCTGGAGAACCAGAGCAACGCACGGAAACGCCGTTTACCTTCCCGCCGGAGCGGTACCTATTTATCTACTTGCACTTTGACGTGCTTTCGAACTGCTAGGTTGGCAGGAGCTGGGACTGAGCTACGGGAGCTCACCCCGTCGCAGTGATTCAAACCACCAACCTTCTGATCAGCAAGCCCTGTGGGTTTAACCCACAGTGCCACCTGGGTCCCAATTTCATGGTATTACTCCAATAAAAGTGGAGTTGTGAGCCATCAAACCTCAGAAATACACTTTTTCCAAAAGGTTTCTGCAATTTTGGCCACTAGTGTACCTTCAATGTCAGAGGCAGTATGTCTCTGAATGCTAGTTTCTAGGAATCACAGCTTGAGATTGTGCTGTTGCTTTCAAGCTTCGCTTTCGGACTTCCCATAGTTGACTGCTGTGAAACAAATGCTTGAACTCCTATAAGGAATGACCTCCCTGCAGAATTTATAAAACTCGTATTTTTAAAATAATGGTCTGCTGCAAGGAATCTCTCCTAAATTAATCTATAAAGGTAACAGATAAGATCCAAAATATAGTATGCCTTGATAAATAATAAGTCTTTCACCATGCAACTGAAGTTCGGTCCAGGGAAAGCTTCCTGCGGACAGTGTATCATAATTGGTGTGATACAATCAAAAGCCCTCTTTATATTTATTCCAAATCACCACATAGTGGATAATGTCTTTAGATATTCTTCTTTATTGAGTCAGAATAATAAAAATAGTTTTGATTTAGTTTTTTCAATACTGAAATTAGGGACTTATTATTTCAATTGGTAGTATAAAAACCCCCCAATAATAATAATGGAATCCAGTAGTGATCTGGAAAATTGGAGAGTTGAATTTATAGGACAAAAATGTCTTTTGGGATTTTTAACTTCCCCTTGAACCTTTGTCAGTGGGGAAGAAGAACAACTGCATAACACTCCTGTGAAAAGTGACAATTAGAAACTTCTAACAATAGTGTGTTGAAAACTGCTATGCCTGCGGCGATATGATTCACACAAACCCTTCCTCCCAGGCTTGGTTCTGAAAGCAAGTCTCACATTTCTCTATTGAAAAGGAACAATATAGCCAAGTGTGTTCAGCTCAGTAACATTCATTCCAAGAATGTGTATGAGACGTGCAATTAAGCATATAATTTTTATTCTTTCTGTAGTTTAGCAGTGCAATAGCAGTAATTATGAACAAAAACTTGCCACTGGGTCCTCTTAACAATTTTTTCCTGGTAAAGCATTGATGAAAATACATACAATAGAGAGAGAGGTTTTTCTTTTTAATTGCATTTTAAAAATTGTAGTTATAATTTGGCGTCATTATGAACACTGCCCAGACATAATGCACAGCTTAGAGTGGTGGCCATACAATGTATCTCTTGGAGCTAACCCTCAGGTTCAACAAGGCTATAAAAAAAAAGATCTTGGAGCAAGCCCAAACTTTTCAAATCTGGTCTACACCCAGCTCTCTATATTGCGACCATTTTTTTTAGTATGGGCGAATGATACAAATAGTTATTCCTTGTAAGAGTAATTAGGGAAACCTGACAATTTCAAATTCATTAGCTGAATGGCCTGAAATGTAGAAGCACACAAAGGCTTAAGTTGTTCTTCTACCCAAAATATATTGGATAGGGCTCAATGCTTCCAACTCAGACTAGACATACTGTAAATGCAATTGGCTAGCTTTGTGATCACGTAGCACAACATTAATAAACCTTTATCAGGAACATAAGAAGAGCCTGCTGGATCAGGCCAGTGGCCCACCTAATTCAGCATCCTGTACTCACAGTAGCCAAGAGCTGTGGGAAACTTAAAAGCAGGACCTGAGAACAAGAGGAATCTTCCCTCCTCTAAACCACCCCCCTTCAATTAAAATTTGTCAGTCTTAGTCATATTTCCTGGTGATATTACCAAGATTTTCTAGTCTTCAGGTTGAGACCAAATTTTTCATTTATTTGTTAAGAAATGAACATTCTTTTTTAAAATTTGTTGGTATAGTGCAGGTGGTTGAGAAAAATAGTTGAGCCATTGATGCTTTGAGAAATGTTTTTATGGAGTAGCTTGGCAATCTGAGATCATCCACAAACTCATATTTTATAATACAGGTTTTATAGCTTTTCTGATGACAAACATAAGCAATGAGTGCAACCCTGTGCACATTTATATGGGAGTAAGCCCCATTTGACTTGAATCAAAATAAACATTCAAATTGTTGTATATTGCATATCCTAAAATCAGCACTTTGTAAACCACTTAGAAGGTGTTTTTTTTTTTTTTACAATTAAGTGGCGTATAAATGTTATGAAATAAATAACTATGAATACTAAGTTGTTACATTTCCCCAAGGTTTTCTACAAAACTATGCTGTCCCTTGACGCAATCCCCCCCCCCCTTTCCTCTTCATAGTACAAGGATGCATTTATGAAAGCAAACCCTGGCTACAAGTGGTGCCCGCCTACAAATAAACCTGTGAAAACCCAGTCATCCACTGTTACTAACCGGAAAAAGCTGTGGGCTTTCCCATCAGAACCTGCAAAAGATTTGCCAAGTCCGAAAAAGTTAGTGAAGACAGAAGAAATGCCTCAGCTGAATTTCGCAATGGCAGGTTCGTTCGAGATCTCAGTTGACACCAAGCCCCAAGTCTCTGGCCTACAGTATGTGGCCTAGAAGTCAGAGGTTTCAACAAGATTGTACTGTATTTCATTAGAGTCAATGGGAGTATGTTTTTGTTTTATGATAATCATGTACAGTGGAACCTGGGTTTTCGAGCGTCTCGGAAGCCAAACAATTCGGAAGCTGAACGCCGAGAACCCAGAAGTACCGGTAATTGCTTCCGTTTTCAATGGAATTTGCCAACCACCTGTTGATCCTCGGTTTTTGAACGATTCGGAAGTCGAACTGTCTTCCAGAACGGATTACGTTCGAAAACCGAGGTTCCACTGTATTATTAAAATGGGTTGATTCCTGCAATCATTTTGTAATAGGATGCTATAGGGTTGTAGATATCCTTGAAGCTGTTACTCTTTTGTAAAACATGCCTTCTATATATTTTAATGAGTTATAAGATACGTAGTCAGTAGAGCACCTCATTCCAGTAATGGCTGCAACATTTGATCCTGTTGCATCCTCTTATGGTACAATGTTCACACAGTGCAAAATGCACAGTCCCTGTTGTGACTGCCTTCCTGGCTATGGGATGGATACAAACTAAATTAGTCATGACTTTAAGTCCCATGATTTCAGTGGGAACTGACTGTAACTAATTACTCAGTGGGATCCAACCCCATGTATACATGGATAGATTACAGTGCCTGTCGCATTTTCCTGTGTGATCATAGATGGATCATATTGCTGCAACTCTTCCTACCTAGGGCTCTTTCAGCTTAAGTCAGATGTTTTGAGCAAAAAATTATACATGAGACATTTTTTGTGTCTTTAATAAAGTAATTTCCAAACACTGAAAATACGTTTAACTTCCAATAGCAGCATAAGTAGCGGCACTAGGCACAAATCATGTTTTGCTTCGCTGTTAATAGTTCTCTATATTGAATGGATCTCGGGAAGTGAAAGACTCATGATAAGTCTGACCAAATACAAGTTATAATCCATTTGAAAGCAGTCCATTGTGATTGGAGGGAAGGTGTATTGTATTGTTTTTTGTTTTTTGTTTCTCCCCCGAGCTGAGTGGCAGGATCTAAAGATACAAGTTGCATGTGATGGTATGCAAGACTCTTCTTCAGCAGAGGGAGCGAGGAATGAGCAGTGCCTTTTTCAAGCATTCTATCTTAATTTCCGCATTGGCAGAGACATCTGAGGGGAGCATGCTAATTGTGTGGGGTTCTAAACAGGGAAACCTATATGAGTTTTCATTGAGTCCCATTGTCAAACTTCCCTTCCCAACATGGGGGGCAGAGACTTGAGTGTGATCCATGTTTCACATAGAAATCATAGAATTGTAGAGTTGGGAGGAACCACTTGGGTCATCTAGTCCAACCCCCTGCAATGCAGGAATCTTTTGTCCAATGTGAAGCTCGAACCCACAACAACTGAGATTAAGAGTTTCATGCTGTACCAACTGACAGTTGTATGCAGGAGGGTGCCTGAAGTTTCTTGTGTATATTGTCTGCACTTTATTGTAACACTTAAAAGTTACCAGCACTAGACTGAGTGACTTTAAAATAATTTTTTTTATTAATATATTTTTATTCTCTGATAGATCCTACACAAATGGGAGGCCTCAGTATGCTACTGTTAGCAGGAGAACATGCCTTGACTGCACAAGAGGTAAGCAGCTATCTTGCCTGCTTCATCCTTTCCTTAATGCATTGCATGTTTGACAGATATGTATAGTAATGTAACTTCTGCTGACAACTATTTGATAGGTTTTGTATCTGCAGTCAGTGACACAGTTTTGCCATTCCGTAGCTATAGAACCTAATCATTTGTGCCAGTTGTACAATGTGAAACACTTTGGTGTCAAGTACAGTGGTACCTCCGGTTGTGGATTCCGGTCGGATTCCAAGGTTTCCGCAAACGGAGGTGCTTGTTCTATGAGTGCGGCACGATAGAGCGCTACTGCGCATGTGTGCACGTCGAAACCCTGAAATATACTTCCGGATTTGCCGCAAGAGGGGCATGTAAGTAGAGGTACCACTGTTTTGCAGAATCAAGTCCTTTATATCTAAAGAGTTTCTAGTAAAGAGGAACTGTAATCAAGAGGACATATCTTGAGTCAAACTGTTTGTTAATGTAAACAGTTCTATGAACTTAGAAGTCTCAGCCTTGAGAGCAAAATCCATTTACTTTGTATAGTGTCTGATACATATTTGTCCTTCAGCCATTTAGAATTTGAATACCATAGAGCAGTGATGGCGAACCTTTCAGAGACCGAGTGCCCAAACTGCTATTCAAAACCCACTTACTTATCTCAAAGTGCCAACAGGGAAATTTCACCTGTATATCTCATTTTTTTCTGTGTGTTTCACGTTTCTTCTTTAATCCTTCATAAAAGTTATTGCATTACATTCTTCATTAAATTATCCTTCCATTGATATATAATTTTATGGTATAACTCAGTGCTTTTTTTCTAAAAAAAATGTTTAGGGGTACACTCAGTTTTACTCAAGAAAAATCACCACCGGGGAAAAATAAATGCAGTTCAAATTGGGAAAAATAAATACAGTGAAATTCGTCTACCGTTAGATTCACAAAATGTTTAGAGGTATTGCGTCCCCACAGAAAAAAAGCACTGGTATTACTCCAAAACAAAGTGGTGTTATGAGCCATCAAACCTTGGAAATACAATTTTTTTCCAGAAGGTTTCACAATTATGGCCACTAGTGTACACTGGAGGGCTGTACTAAGAGCCACCCTCTCCCAATCTTTAATATGAGATAATAATTATTGTCTGCATGCACACATACAAATATATATAAATAAATAAACCCAGCCAGATGGGTGGGGTATAAATATATTATTATTATTATTATTATTATTATTATCATCATCATCATCATCATCATCATCATCATTATTTGCTGTTTCTTTGGCTGCCATTTGATCGCAGCTTCCACGGAATGAATTTCTTTGTTGGCTTCCGCGTCAAAGCCCAGTGAACATGTAAACCCAGCAGCCCCTTCTTATGTTGCCGTCTTGATATGCTTACTGACCTGGGAGTTGAGCCCTGCTGAACTCAAGGCAGCTTACTGACAGGAGGCCCTGGCGCAACAAAAACCAATGGCTGCTCAGCCCCTCGCTCGCTCGCCAGGCCCTGGTGCCGCAGGCTTTGGACGACACATGCGAAACCCCCCCATCCCCTACTGGCATGGAAACTACGGCCCTGCTGGGGCGATGGCGTGCGTGCCCACAGAGAGGGCTCTGAGTGCCCTCTCTGGTACGCGTGCCATAGGTTCGTCACCACTGCCATAGAATATTTAGAATCATGTGACAGAATATTTGGTAGCGTTATTTTAAATGCAAAAAGCATTTAAAAATATAGTTTACATGCTGTTAGATCCCACTTTCCTAATCAACACAGGTAACTCAAAGCTACTTAAAATACCATTGTAACAAATAATTTTAAATACATTATCTCAGTAACATTTACTTCACTCCTGCTAAGGTGTTGTATCATTATCTCCCATTTTACAAGTGCGGGTTGGGACATTGCCTACACGGCAGCTCACTTGAGCTTAGAATCAGGAGTGTTGGGCTCACAGCTCATGAAGTTCACCATCATACCACAGCAGCTCAGTTTAAAGTAGCCATCTGCCTGTTTACATTTCACCAGCTTTGCAATACAAAATGTATTAAATCTGGCAGCTTTCAGCACATACATGTTGAATTTCTGTAAGAAGTAGAATGTGATTTTGTAATGGTAGTGGCAAAAGAGTATCATGGTTCAATATAACCACAAGAAAATTTTGTAGCGTCTTGTGCTTCAATCAATCAATCAATCATTTATTTATTTATTTATTTGTATGCCATGTTTCCAAAGTTAAAAACATGTTCAAGGTGGCTTACAACGTATTTTAGAAACTACAGCACTACAAAGATAACAAAAGTAGTCATAAACAAAACATCAAAAAGTACACAGACTGAACAATTTTCACATAAATCATAAGATCCAAAATAAAGATACAGAAAGACGACAGCAACAGCCCCCATAAACAAGACCCCATAAACAATGACCCAGCCCAAGATTCTGTTTGGCAGCTTCAGCCTTTATAAAGGGTAAAGGGACCCCTGACCATTAGGTCCAGTCGTGGACGACTCTGGGGTTGCGGTATTCATCTCGCTTTATTGGCCCAGGGAGCCGGCGTACAGCTTCCGGGTCATGTGGCCAGCATGACTCAGCCGCTTCTGGCGAACCAGAGCAGCACACGGAAACGCCGTTTACCTTCCCGCCAGAGCGGTACCTATTTATCTACTTGTACTTTGACGTGCTTTTGAACTGCTAGGTGGGCAGGAGCAGGGACCAAGCAATGGGAGCTCACCCCGCCGCGGGGATTCGAACTACCGATCTTCTGATCGGCAAGCCCTAGGCTCTGTGGTTTAACCCACAGCGCCACCTGCATCCCTCCAGCCTGTATAGCGGGAGTCAATCAGGCCTTGCCCTCTCAGGCCAGGTGGGAAAAGGCCTACAAGGTCCCAGGGAGCAGAACTTCCAGGGCTCAAAGCCAAGATGGTCTCTTAAGGAACTTTTTATGGACTACAGATGAAAATTACGTGAATAACTTGCTGGTATGTGGAGACAGGGGAACATTTGCAAACCTAAGATTTAACTTGAATCATTTTATGTGCAGCATATATAGCCTGTCCTTCATTTATAGAAATACCAGGGTTGGTTACAGTGTATAAACCAAAGAAACCAGAACAGTAAGCCATTCAGAACAAATAAAGACTGCTAAAAACAGCATAATACTGTAAGTGAATCAGCAGCTTGAAATGCCTGGGCAAATAAATAAGTGTTAACCTAGTGCTGGAACAATGACCACCTCAACCAGGCAGACTTCTGAGTGGAGGGCATTTGTGGCAGCTTATGTAGCCCTAATGCCATGAGTAGGAAGTAACATGGTGCTTGTTAAGCCCTTGTTTGCAAGCCTGGTATGTCTACCAGCCATTCTGACAAATTTCTTATGAGAAATCCACTTTCACAGCAACTTCACAGCTCCTTCCCAAAACATTCTGGGCAGACATTTGGCTGACAAGTGAAGCATGCAGTGGTAAAAAAAAAAAAAAAGGAAAAAGAAAAGCTTTTCATTTTCTTCAAAGAATAATCAGGCAGACATTAAGGAGGCAGTGCGTGTTTGAGTGTTAAAAGCAGACAGAAGGCCATGTTTGCTATCCTTTCTTTGCATTTAATAATACATGGGCAAGAATTAAGTATTATGCTGATACATTGACATCGTATTTCTTAAGGCTTAATCTGATTGCATTAATGATATTCATCTTCTAAAGAGTTGTATTAACAGTTGTTAACTACGCTGAATTTTTAGGAATCTCTTATTGCCTCGTGGTGTGAGTGTGAATGCGTTATATAGTGTCCCAGCACGAAAATGAAATGTAGAATCAATGCTGGTGTTTGCACACTTGTTAAGTGTCAACTATGCCATTATACCCTTAGAACAGATTATATTACATAATTTTATACGGCATTTTTCTGTATTTAACTCATCACAAACTAATTTTTCACTTAATGAATGGATGGACAAATGGAAAGTGATCTTGTATGTGCATTTCTTACTTGGTTCCTCCCTTCAGTCTTTAGTGCTTTCCATTTTTCTGCATACCACACCAGTGGCTGCTTTGTGCTGGCAATGCTACTAAAAAGGCAAATGGCGACTCGTTTGCATATGTACCACTCCAGCCTGCATGCAGGGAAGCATCTAATCCTTCCCGTTTGTGATCTCTTTTTTATTTTAAATTCTGCGGCTCTTTCCATGCTCCTTATTTTACACGTATTTCTCTATCCCTTCTCTTTTCTAAAATTGGGTTCTTTTTCCCCTAAAGCATCCTGTTTAAATTCCTTTTGACTTACAGTGCTTTTGTACACTTTCTGCTTCTTAACTTTTCAGTTCTTTCTTTCTCTTTGCGCCTTATGTACTTCTAATCAAACCCAAAACCTGACTATTACTGACTATTACTTTTCATTGTTGCTTTTATCTGTTGTTATTCTACAGCTCTGGAATGCACTGGCTACGTGGAATGTGCTCCCTATCGATATTTAAGCAGCTCTGCCAATTTTGGTTCTTAAACAGCTTCTAAAGAGAAATCTGTGCTCTGAGGCTTTTCCTTGCTCATTAATCCTTCCAGGTTTCCCTTCCTCTTGTGACCATTTCCACCCCCTCCACTTTTTTTGTCTGATACATTGTAAGCCTCCAGGCAGGGTTTGTCATTACTTTTATCTCTTCTATGCCATTTTGATTTGAAAGTGCTTTAGAAATAATAATATATGCGCACACCACTTAGCAGTAAAAGCCTGCAACTCACAGGCAGGCCCCTTTCTAATTGACACAAGAAGCAGAATGTAGTCCCTAAAGTTCCCCCCCCCCCAATCTTTGTTTCAGGTTTCTTCAAGTACATGCCATTCTGATGCATCCAATTCTACTGAAGGATGTCTAAAGTCGCCATTGTTTCAATTTGCTGAGGTGAGCTTTTTCTAATTTCTGGGTTTTTGTTTTTTTTAATAATAATAAAAAAAGAACACTAAAGGCTTTCAGATAAGCTCCAAAAATGCTTTAGTTAATTTATCATCCATTTGAGCAGTGGTCACATACATCTTTACCTGAGGATTATGGGTGATTTCTGCATCTTTAATGGCACTTAAATATAGTTAATTAATTAAATGCTTTACATGATGCACTGCATTAGGTAGGCATGTTTGAGCAGAAGAAAGAATTTCTTTCGTATATTTAGTAGAAAGCATCCTGAAGCCAAAAATGTGCCAGCTAAGGACATATTTATTTAATTAGCAGCTGTAATGGATGCCCTCTTCAGGCATCAGATATTGACAAGCTTCATCAGGTGACTGTTCAGGTTAAAGTGTGGAAACACTCTTTCAGTACTAAGGCAAGGTCAGGACCATCCATTAGCATATTAGATAGATAGATCGTGCCCTCGTATGTTGTCAAATCCTGTACTGTCAAATCCTAATCATCTTTCAGCATACAGTGGGACCTCGACTTACGAGTGACCCGACTTACGTGTTTTTCGACTTCCGAAAGGAAGTTGCGGCCGCTTTGAATAGGATTTCTTCGACTTACGAATTTTTGAATAGGATTTCTTCGACTTACGACTTTTTTTCGCTCAATGCATCCCTATGGGGACTCGACTTACAAGTGTTTTTGACTACCGAAGATTGCGTCGGAACGCATTATCTTCGTAAGTCGAGGTCCCACTGTATAACCGATGACCCAAGTCACAAATCCATTTTTTGAACATGTAAGCAGCCTTTAGCATCCCCAGATACATGCTCATTGGTTAAGGTAATATACGAACCAGGCATTCAGTTCTCATTCTTACAGAGCCGCTCCTCTTCAGGGAGGGGTGGGGTTGCACGCAGGCCTCGCGCTTTACCGCCCTCAGCAGGGGGCATGTCGAGACCCCCACGTCACTGGGGAGTCCTGGCACGCGTCACTACTGCAGCAAGCCAATCCGGCTGGCTGGGGTGTGCGGCTAGCCGCATTTAAGTGGCTGCGAGGCCGGGAGATCCTCCTTCTGCTCCCGGCTTCCATGGATCTCCCACCCTCCCTCCCTTTCTTCTTGCGCTTATCACCTTGACCTTGCTATGGACTTCGGTTGGTTGCCTGTTGAAGGGGCCTGGCAGGAATTTTCCTGCTTGGCAGATTGGCACTAGCCACTTGGTTTTCGCCTACCTTGTAGCAAATCGTCACAACTTTGAGGTTTAGTGGTTAGGCATTGGAAAAGCTTGGTTTATGGGAGGGGAGGTTGTGGCCATCACCTACCCCTCCCCTTTAAGGGTATTCCGTTAAAGGAATCTGGGGGTTGTGGTTCCTGTCCGAAGCCCAGGTGGAGCCTAGGGCCATGGCACGACCTTTCCCGTGACCCTGGGGGAGCACCGAGTTGATGTACACCAACAGGGCTCTCCCTACAGGTGGTTAACCCTTGTAAGACTTCCTGCATGGCGGGCAGGAGTCAGATATAGTCGGTTCAGGTCCAATGCCTAAAGCCAATACCACTCACATTCTGTAACCAATAAAAGTTGTGGTCTTTTTTCAGCCCATTAACCTAAAATACTTGTGTCCCCGTGTTTTTATTCACCAAGAAAGGGGGTGCGGGGCCTTGATGCGCAACAGTACCATTTTCAGCTGCTATGAGTACAGGACTTGCTACAGAGTAAATTATTTCCTACATATTAGACACCACCCAACGGACATTAGGTAAAGGTAAAGGGACCCCTGACCATTAGGTCCAGTCGCGGACGACTCGGGGGTTGCGTGCTCATCTCGTTTTATTGGCTGAGGGAGCCGGTGTACAGCTTCCGGGTCATGTGGCCAGCATGACTAAGCCGCTTCTGGCGAATCAGAGCAGCACATGGAAACGTCGTTTACCTTCCCGCCGGAGCGCTACCTATTTATCTACTTGCACTTTGACGTGCTTTCAAACTGCTAGGTTGGCAGGAGCTGGGACCGAACAACAGGAGCTCACCCCGTCACGGGGATTCAAACCGCCGACCTTCTGATCCCACTGAAATAAATAGACCTTGAATTTGTTGCACCAAAACCCCCACTCCTTTGTTTTTGATGTCTTTAGTTGTGGATAAATTTTCTGGATGCTGCTCATTGCATCAGCCCATGAAAGTGTGAACTGACTCCCAAGTTGCTGGTGGAGCCCCATTAAAATGTTTAACCCAAGCACAATTACCGGTATATAAATTAAGGCTGCAATCTGAAACACAGTTGCTAAGGATTAAGCACCATTGAATATACTACCACCACGCAAGAGGAGATGCACAGGAGATCTTTCTCTGTGAGCCAATGTGAGCACCACTCAGCGATGTAGCAAGCAATGTAGTATTCACAATTATGTAGCTTTTTCTCAGAAAAGCTCAGTAAGAGATTAAGATGCAACCTAAGAAGAGAATACAAACATCAAAGTATAGAGGGCACCCAATTTTTTTACCCCCAAATATTATTTTAATTAGATGCCATTGTTTCTAATAGATTTTTTTCTCATCTGATATCAGAAAACCAGGGATGTGTGGATAGTTGGCACAATCCAGCTGAGATTAAGCACTTTTAAAACACCAATTATTTTCAATGGGTGAGTTAAGTATGTAATTTTAAGCCCCGTTGATTTCAATTTGAATGTTAAGCATGTGTTTAAATCTTACCTGTTGAAATCAATGGAATGTAAAAGTGTTTCACTTTGACTGGATCGTGCTCATTATTGTCCTGAAAACAATCCAGAATATCATAGTATTCCAAATGACATTTTTGACCAGATAGTTAAGATTGCTGTTAACGGGTTTCCAGCTAGCACACTTGAACATCTCAGCGGTGAAAAGTGAAGCCAGAATCATAAGGCTCTCATTTAAAACTTCATTGTAAATAGGTTTCTTTGAAATCAGTGGGGTTTATTTCCAACTAAGTGAGTTCAAAATAATATTGCTTATTTTAGTCTGGAAATTCTGATTTTTTTGTACAGTTCTTTCAGCATGGTACTGATCATTTTGGTGCTTTGTATGCAATTAGTCTGTCAGGTGAAATGCTTAATTTGCATCTGTCAATGCAAGGGATCAAAGCCTTTGACTTTGCTCCAAACCGTGTGATACTTTATTTAATATTACCATTGTGACTTTTCATTGTTTTATTTTGTTGCTCTGATTATGGCAGAGGTTTCCCTATGAAAATGATGCTTGTATTTTTCATTGTTTGTCATTTACAATCCATTAGAAAAGTAACTTATTCATACCGTTTTGTGTCCTGAAGAGCCACAAGTTTTGCCATTTCTGCAGAACATGAAAATCAGATTTGGCTTAAACACGATGTTCTAATGGCTTTTTTTTTTATGTGCCCCCCCCTCCCAGATTTCTTCAAGTCCATCACAACCAGACACCCCTGCAGATTCAAAAGAAAGTGAGGAATCAGCACTATTTCAGTTTTCAGAGGTATGACAATTCTAACTTTTTTAAAAAATGGAAATACAGTGTGATAAAGCAAGATGGCTTCAAATGTTGCCATTCTTCTGAAGTACTGGTACACAACTGAAGCATATAACAAATAGTTTCTCCAGCAGGTTTAATTTTTATAATGTGCTAGATGCAATTGATATGTGGAAGTACATAGCAATGCCTCCTTCAAGGAAGTAGGACTTCCCCCACAGAATTAGGCTGGACACACTCGGCATGCAGTCATCCTGGGATAACAAGAATGAGCCCAACAAGGGGCTGTGTTCACACACTATGGTAAACTATAGTTACTGGTATACTGTGAACTCTACGTTGGCTCCTACTTTGCTCCTCCAATAGTTCTGGTGGGTACAACAAACCATGATCCTTGGTTTAGCGTTACATCTCCCAAAAAAACACAATCAGGAAGCCAATGTTTGTTTTTGGATCATGGTTTGTTGCTCCCACTTGTTTTCAGGAGAGGAGAGGTTTTCCACCCTTAGTAGGACTTCTCATGACTCTGCTCTAGAGCTTCTTTCAATGCTAAGGCTCAGCTGGGAAAGAAATAAGGTAGTAGTAATAAAAAGAATATACACAGTGTGCTTTCCCTATTATCACTGAGTAGCTTAAACTAGCAGTTATTTTTTGGGAGGAGGAGCACACTTGTCAGAAACTATGAATTCAGATAGACATGAGCCCTAGCACCTTTCAATTAAGAAGATCCTTAACGTAAAGGAGGTGGTGGGAAAGATCAAAACACTTCAGTAAAATACAAGATTCTTCTTCTCACAGTTGCCTTCAAGTCTCTATCCTACCTTCAAAATGCTGCCTCTGTTCTAACCCCCACCCCCCAAAAATCACGGCTTCACACCAATCTGTTTATTGGGATAAATAGGTCTAAATCAGTATAAGGCAACTGCTTTGATTGTGGGGAAAGGCATCATACCTATATCATTCTCATCCCTTTTCTTAATTGCAACAATTAGTATTTCTAAAGTCCTTACGTTTCTTGACCAAAGGACCAGTGGTTTTGCTTGGTTGTGAAGGGGGATGTTCTATGGCAGTGATGGGGAGCCTCCTGCCCACGATCCCAATTAGATCCTACATGTCATGTTCTGGTGCGATGCTGGATTTCATGGAGAAGGAGGCAAAGCATGACAAGCCAAGGCCCCTTTGTGACTAACTAGATCATGGGTAGGCAAACTAAGGCCCGCGGACCAGATCAGGCCCAATTGCCTTCTGGATCCGGCCCGCGGATCGTCCGGGAATCTCCACGTTGATCGCCAGCACACACGCGTTCTTTCCCTCTCCCTCACCCGGCGCTGGTGGCGCCTCTTCCCTCCCTCTTCATGGCTTCTCCCCGCCCTGCCTAGAGGAGGAAGGGGGTGGGCTTTGTTGGTGCCAGCAGCAGCAGTGCTTGAGTGGCCGCCATTTTAAGCAGCCCCTCTACGGAGCCCTTTCGCTCACTGGTCATTAGCCCTTCACCGCTGCCAGCCCCTGCCGCTCGCAAGACACAGGTAAGCAGCCACTGGGGCTCATGGTGCTCTTGCATCACCTTTTTTTCCCTTTCAAAATATAGTCCGGCCCCCTACAAGGTCTGAGGGACAGTGGACCAGCCCCCTGCTGAAAAAGTTTGCTGACCCCTGAACTAGATTCTTAAAGCCCCTGATCTGGAGACAGGCACTCCTTTGTTTTCCTAGCCTACTGCCTTACGTGCTTCCTGCACTGCTTGAGGTCCGGGGGGGGGAGGTGGCATTTCATTACTCCACCTCAATGGAAGGTTCCTGTGAAGGTTCCGAATCTGACCCTGTTGATACAGGAGGTTCTTCCTGGTTCCTCATGTTCTCAGGCTCGGTTGTTTCCTGATCTCTATCAGCAGACTCGGAGCCCTGCACCTGGTCTGGCTCCTTAGCTGGCAAATCTTCAGTCTCTGATGCAGGAGTCTTGATTGCTGCCAGCCTCTGGGGTCATGACATTAAAGGCCTCTGGATTTGGCCCATGAAGCTGTTTGGGGCAAACTATGCAACCTTTCCCATAGTTCAGTCTGCGGCTGCAGGGTGACAATTTTTCATTGACAGGAGCAGCTTTGGAAACACCTGGGATATGACATCAAGAGATTGATAGGGGAGCAGCCCTACCCACCTGTCCACATGGCCATGGAGAATTGGCCATAGAAGTGGCTCCCCATCCCTGTTCTTTGGGTTAGGAAGGAATCTTCCTTGTAGGGTGCCCTTCATCCTTTGCACAGACTGGAGCTTCTGTACAGTACAGCCTTGCAGCTGCATCTCTCGTTAGCCAAGCCTACATCATAGTTAAACCAAAGGAACAGTATACTGAGATCGCTGCCTGTGATTTTCATCCCCCTTAGCTTGACTATATTATGTGGCTATTCCAGGCACAAAAATAAAATATCTTAAGTTTAAATAAAAAATCAGTTCTGGGATGAATGTGCTTCTGAATAGCAATATCCCAGGAAATGATAAAGTAACCTCTCATAGCCTCAGATGTCTGTCAATGCCTATGAATTCTGCTAGAGAGCACTTCTCTCGTCATCGCTGTGAACTGCTGCAGCAGAGGCAACGAAGGAAGCTTCAGCTGTACGCACATTTCTCTTCTTCGTGTTACAGTCATGAATTTAGTAGGCTGCAAAGATACGTAGCATACAGTTTGGTGGCTTACTATGAAGCTTGGTGCCAGTGCAGTGTTGCAAGTCCTGGTGTCTGGTGTATATAACTCACACACTAGAGCAGCACTGCCACAAACCATTCTGCTGACACCCACAGCAAACTGTGCTCAGGGTTCCTACCCTTCATTTGAGGCCCCTACTCAACATTCAAGCATTACTGCTCTCTATTAACCACAGAGCACAAGATGGGGGTGATTCCAATATCGCCACTTCTTCTTTGTGCTCTGTTCCCATGATGCTCCAGAAACATGTATATATAAGTGCTCGAGAAGGGGAATGAGGAACAGGATCATAGAATTTTAGAGTTGGAAGGGACCCTGAGGGTCATCTAGCCCAAACCCGTGCAACGCAGGATGGCATGGTTACTTATTGCAGCCACCTTTGCTTAACATTTTAATTAGGGCCAAGGGCAGTACAGCAGCAAGCACAACATCCCAGACCCACATTTGCCTGGGTACTGCAATTGTGGGCATAGGAGGCAGCATTTCTGGGTAAGAATCAGAACAGATAGGTGCTTAGCCCTCTCTATGGCTGTGTTCACATCTCATGTTAAACCATGGTTAATGTTTAACTCTGATTTACAATGAACAAGCAACATGCTGGTGCATGCTACTCAAAAGTCCTTGCTCCACCCCCCCCCCCCAACTCCTGGCTAAGTTGGGAGCATGACTAAGGGGATATTTCCCACAAACGCACCACAAAAATCAAACCTTTCCCAACCACCTTTTATTTTAATCATCAAATTATACATAATAAAATATCTTTTAAAATATTTTAAAGCATATTGGTAGCTACACTAAAATAAAGCCGTTCCCCATTTTAATTATAAATAAAAACAAAGCTAGAAGGATAACATATATCCAAACAGTCAATACTTTGTGAATCCATGATGACAATTAGGTGAAAAAACCTGTTTTCTTTTACAGTAATCAATACACTTCTGCCACAACTTACATTGTCTCGCTTCTCATTCTTGATATCTTAAAAAATGTCTTCTTAGCCGTAGTTGCATACTACCATATTTTGTCTCTCCATTCTTTAATCGTTGGTGTTTTACGTGATTTCCAGTATTTGCATAGACAGTTCTAGCCACAACTAATAGATAAGAAACAAGTTCCTTACATTCCGAGATAACTTACTGTTTTACATAATTTAAAAGAAAATGGGCAAAATGAAACGTTGTATCTTAAAATATTTACCACTTGGGTTTTAAAATCATTTTCCATTTTTTAAAGGGAAAAAAATCTCTCTACCACATATGGGGGGAATCTTTCTTTTTATTCTTTCAACATATAAATAAATAATTTTTATTCATGTTATTTATCTTTTATGGCTTAATTTACAATCTACTCATTATTTTACAATTATATCTTAATTCCTGCACATAAAGAGAACTTAAAAGCTACTTTCAAAAGATTTTCACATATATCCATCAGGATTCTCCCCCCCCCCACTAGTATTTTGTGCCCATTTCACAGTATACTATTTTAAGTTGTCCCTGTTCTGTGTCATGTTTAACCAAAAGTTTATAAATCTTTGCTAATCTATATTCTTTAATCTTCACAACTTTCTTTTCCAAATTCTGTAAGTTCTCTCCTCAACCCAGTTTTCCTTTGATATTCTTGCACTAATGATCTTACCTGACAATATTCAAACCAATTAGGGGTTTTTGCCCTGCATTTTTCTTCTAACCTCTGAATATGAAACCATCCATCCTGCTTTTCTAAAACCATTAATCCTGAATAAATTATTGTTCTTCCATGCATGAAATACCACCTCTACATTTCCTTTTATCTATTAATTTTTCTAAAGGAGACTTGGACATAACAAATCTTTAATAAATCAAATAACAAAAAAAATACTATTAATAGTCTTCGGTCCATATTTCTTATCTCCCCCAAGTAAATTATGTAATAAAGTTCCCAAAACCTTTCTGAAATAACTGAATATGATTCTTTAATCCAATCTACTAATGAGTTGAAAACAAACCTTGGCTTCAACTCATGGTTTGATTAGAAAGAAGGAAACAAACCACGAGCCCAGGATTTTATTGAGTTACTTATTTTTAATTGTTTATTTAGATCATTTCCATACAGAAAACTAAAGCAACAACAATAGACAGGTAGCAAATCTTACAAAAAAAACAGACTGTTTCATATGCAGAGGTTGCATAATACAAACTGCTAATAAACATAAACTAATATCAGTTCATTCTCCTTCCGAAACACCTCACCTCTCAGCCTCCTGCATTTCCCCCAGCACTCCATCATCTACCTGGGCTCCCAGCCATGGCGCAAACAAACACAGCTTACTCACTAGATACCATAGAGAAGAGGACATCTGGAACCTGCTGTCGTTACCCTAATTTCTCACTCCAGACTTGCTTTTACAGGCAGGCACAAAGCTTCCTGAGGCTGCCCACAGCTTTGTCCCATTCAGCAAATTCCACACCCAGTCCCAGCCTATAGCAGGTTTGGTGAAGGATGGGCAATGGAGCACTCCTCCACTCACAGCTCTTTCTCTGGCCTCTGCACATTTCTCCGGCTGCTTTCTTTGAGTGCCACAACAAGCAAAGACGTGTGGTTTGTTGCTCCCAGTATAGCCAGGAATGGTGAAGGAGTGAGGCTATAGCTTTGAGCACCCTGCACTAGTGCACTGCTCCGTGTTGCATCACTGTTAAACATTAAGTATGGTTGACTGATGTGCAAATCAGTGCCAGGGCTCCCCTGCCACTGCTCTCTCAGGTGTTGCTTTCCCTTGCTCAGATGTCTTCCTCTTTCCCCCATTTTTATGGGAGGAACATCAGTGAGTGCGTGAAAGATGAAGCATCTTCAACAGTCTGTTGGTTCTCTCCTGCAAGCTTGCCTCTCTTTGCCCTCCTCTGCATGAATCTTACAAGGCCTATGTTGCTTTATAACACATTGCTGTGCTCTAAGGTACCAGCTGCCTTGAACCAGTTTTAGAAGTTGGTGCAGCAGCAGCTGCTTTTTTGCAGAAACCCAAAGGATTAATTTTTTAAAAAAGTTTATACTTTTCAGATATATACATTTCACTGATTTCACAATCATTTTGACATTTTAAAACTTGACTTCCTTCCCCCTCTTTCTGCAGTTCCTTAAATTTATTTTTAATATTTTCTGCATATCCAAATTAGCTTAACTTACTCATTTATTTATCTTCTTTATATATATATATACTCTTATGTAGCTGCAGGTTATTACAATAATCATGCCAGTGTTTTTATATGTTTACAATTTATCTGTAAATATTCAACAAAGGATTAAAATTAAGACGCTAGCCAGAAAAAATTCTGTTTGTCTCATTATCTAATTGAGTACACTTAATTCACCTCTTGAAAATGTGGAGTTACAAATTGCATTCTCAAAATTGCTTTATAGCCTAAAGCAAAGTTCTCATTTCTCACTGTATTATTATTATTAGAATTACCGTAGAATTAGAATTTATATACCGCCCTAAAGCTGGAGGTCTCAGGGCGGTTCACAGAATCACTGTAGTGATTCTCCCTAGAAAAAAGTTCTTTTTGAGCCTCCTCAAGATTTTTTTATTTATGTGAAGGATGTCTCAATTGCCCAGCATTAAAAAAAAATCATGGCAATTACAAAAAAATTGAAATAAATGCAAATACAAAGTTAAAACAATAAAATTACATCAAATCCATCTGCAAAACTATCAGGAACAATATCCAACAATGTTGCTCAGAAAAGTGCTGGTTGAATAAGCAAAATCCTGAGGAGGCACCTAAAAGAACAAATTAACAGAATGAAGATAAGCAGTCCAGCTGCTGGTCTATAATTGTGTCTGAAGACAGGCAGAGTAAGAGGGAAGATGCCAGCTGGGGCAGCCATCTTGCTCTTCTACTGAAGTCGCCATGCTGGCAGAAAATAATTGTTCTCTGCTATCATTGCCACAGGATAGGCTTGGTAATGAGCTTTTGCATATGTTTGGTCAGACTTAGAGTGAGTTTTCTACCGCTTGCATTCTAGCTGTCTTCCTTTCTTTTCCAGTGTCCATAATGGTCTCCAGTATACCAGGGAGCTGACTAGACTTTGCAGGAAGTGAGAGCACTTTGAGAGGATTCCTGTCAATAATCATAATCATAATCATAATAATTTTATTATTTATACCCCGCCCATCTGGCTGGGTTTCCCCTGCCACTCTGGGCGGCTCCCAACAGAATATTAAAAACACGATAAAAGATCACACATTAAAAACTCTTCAGATGTCTTCTAAAAGTCAGATAGTTATTTATTTCCTTGATAGGAAGGCGTTCCACAGGGTAGGCGCCACTACTGAGAAGGCCCTTTGCCTGGTTCCCTGTAACCTCACTTCTCGCAATGAGCGAACTGCCAGAAGGCCTTCAGAGCTGGACCTCAGTGTCAATAATAATAGGACAATCTTTCTTTCAAGGAAGCTTGTCTAATGGATCAAAAAAGTCCCTATAAGCTTTCAATGAAGCCCTGGCAACACATAGTGAAAACCTCTAGCCTTGAGCAGGGCTTCCCAAACTGTGGTCTATTGGCTTCATCCAGGTGGCACATGGTGTGTCTGTGGATTTGTGGTTGAAAATTGGCACACCCATCACATTAAATGCTCATATTTATTTTTAATTGTATTTCCATCAGCTCCTCCAACTTATCCCATTGTATTCTATTGCATTGCAACCCAAACTTCATGGAATTCTAACTGAACAACAACAAAATACAACACACAAGAAAAGAAACAAATATGCTATCAAAAAATAATGCAGCATCTAGCACAGTGCATTACAATTGCCATAACAGACAGGAAAAAGCCCCATTGCTATAACAGACAGAGGGTCTGCCAAGACCCTCAGCAATTTTCAACTGGGCCATGGCAAAAATGTTTAGGAACCCTGGCCTAGAGTATTCACCATTTTAAAGTACACGTATCTTAATCAGTGAGAGAATGTAGAACAGCAAGTCTATCTACACTTGCGTTTTCATAGACGTCTGGAAGCATGAAAAGCTAGGAAACAATCAGCTGTGTATTTGCTGCTGAAAATTAGAGGGTTATCATATATTTTACAATATAAGATCTTGTAATGTTGACTTTAGAGGCCATTCTCTGCTATAAAGCATATGGAAATGTAAGAGAATCCTTTTTGTGCCAACTGAATTATCTTTGGAGGTAGAATTACAATCATTTCCCTCAGATTAGAGTGTTTGGAGAGAGCTCTGAGGACACTTCATTGATAGAAAAGATCTTGAACTTGTTCAGCAGAGTTATTCCCCCGGGTCAGCCCAAGCAGTACTTTGCAGAGTGACTCACATCTTTCTTTGCGAGAGAAGAGGCTGTGGTATAATCCTGAACATGGCAGGGCACTTGCTTTTAGATTATTCAAGAGAGGAGCACACAAAATCCTTATTTCAGCTACTGGAACCCATGTGTCTTTTATTAGCACAAAGCTATCATTCCCTCTGGACATCTTTGGCACATTTTGTATGCCAAAATTACCCTTTTTTTCCTTCCTCCTCCCCCCCCCCCAACTTTCAAATTTCCCACTGAGAAAAGTATTGCTGTACTTTGCACGCGGAAAGCAATCTGTTGCAGTAAAAATTGTACAGTGGCTGTAAACATGCAAAAAATCCAGCAGCACAACAGTCTTATGTTGCCCTGGGACCCAGGATGCCTGAAGATTCTTGGCAGCCATCCCAGACAGCGTTTTTGTTCAGCCTGGGTGTTCTTCATATGTTTCCTTTCTCTTTATCCCTTTCACCGTAGGAGAGAATAATGTTGAGTCTTTGTGAAAGGAATGATACCATCAAGTGCATGTGTCATTCATAATGGACAACCTTTAGCCCAGGAATAAAAGTCCCCTGTCAGTCATGCATACTCCATTATACAGTATGACACTCTTCACTGTCGTCTCCATATGTTTACCACCCCTTTGCTTACCCAGTGGCTGTGTTGTTTTCCAGTGAAAACAAATGATGTGGCTAATAGGAAAGGTGTCCTTTCTTCTCGCACTCAACCATGAGACTAGTTAAAATAGCAGAATGATGTGCAGAGATGCCTTTGTATCCTCTGGAATCTCAGAATCCACAGCAACAACGCTATAGCTTATTGTGTTGATACTGACAAACTAAAATGTCACAAAGGGCAGCTGTCTGCTTGCCTGTCTGCCTCATCCATTGTTGAAAGAGACTTCCTCTGCATTTTGTTTTAAAAAAAATCATATCCCTTTCTTCACAGTTGGCGAGTCCTGAACCTATAAAGCACTGTAGGAAGTCAGCACTCTTCCAGTTCGCTGAGGTAAGGCACCTTTTTTATGTGTGTAAAAAGAAAAGAATAAGTATATTTTTATTAATAGTATTTTGAATTTAATACAGACTGCAGAAGGTTGACACCAGAAGTGTCTTTTAGCAAAAGGTGTTGGAAGAAGGAGCTGTGTAGATAAGCATGGGATTTCTGCAAAGATGTATTTCTTATAGCTTTTGTTTTCATATACAAATGAAATTACAGGTGCAATTCAAAAAGAATTAAATGTGCTTGAGATGTGCTTTCCCATATGACAGATAAAGCTACTGTAGGTCTCCACATTTTCACAGCTTGTCAGTCTCATATTTCTGTAATGTTTGAAATGGGATAGCTGTACAGAAACTGCCACCCGAGCATTTCCTGCTTCTTGCTACACTTACATCTTCCCTTGAATGGGGCAGAAAAGATTTGATTGACATTTTGTTGTAATTCAGGGAGCTGATTTTTCTGCAACATACGAAGTGGCTCTGTGGCCCATAGGTTCCAGCAAAACTTATAACCTTCTGTAGCCTGTCATTCAGTTTCCTAGAAACCAGACAGGGAAAATAGCATTGCTACTCTAAAGAGCTACTTTAATGTGGCAGGCAGTCTGGAAAGTTTGTTTCCCATGTTGAAGTTGACTGCAGTTACAGGTAGGTAGCCGTGTTGGTCTGCCATAGTCAAAACAAAATAAAAAATAAAAAAATTCCTTCCAGTAGCACCTTAGAGACCTACTAAGTTTGTCCTTGGTATGAGCTTTCGTGTGTGAAGAAGTGTGCATGCACACGAAAGCTCATACCAAGAACAAACTTAGTTGGTCTCTAAGGTGCTACTGGAAGGAATTTTATTTATTTTTTATTTTGTTTTGAAGTTGACTGCAGTATTTGTTCACCTTATACTAAGTGAACCATTAAAGAGCCAACTATCTGTTTGGTTATAAACATGGGTTTGGGAGTCTTGGAAGCCGAGAAGTGAATGAGGGGTGTTTAACAGTTTCCCACCTGCTACTTTTCCCAACACCTAGGCCAACTTTTTCTAGCCTGGTGCTCACCAGGTGTCTTGGACTACAACTCCAACCAGGGCTTTCTTGGGTGGGAGTTGTTGCCCAACAGAGCACCAGACTGGTAAAGGTTGAACTAAACTATAAACTATCCAGAGACGTTTGCTATTTCAGCTAGGCAAAATCGATGCAGCAGAAAAAAGCAAGCGAAGGAAAAACTATGCCGCCTTGACCACCCTTATCCCTTTTCAATTACTACACATGCAAACTTTGTACTGGAGAAGCAGTGATGAGGGTTCTTGGACTGATGCTTACTGCCAAATTAATGCTCAAATTTTGTTGACTTTTGGTCTGCCTTGAGGCATTATATATAGGAAGAATGTGAGACTTCTATGTTTTATAAACCTTCATAAATTATTCTCTGATTTCCTGTAGAACAAAAACTCTTTGGAGTGGTTGCATATATTGTAGCATACAGAAATGCGTTTACGCAAATGTAGTACAGATAGCTAGGAACCTTGACCAAATCATTTCAGAGACGCATATATTGGTATGGTACATGTGCTGTATTTGTGTAACTTAATATCCAGGTACGATGCTTGTATTCTCGTGACATATCCAGAGTGATGGGACATGCATGGAGGTGACAATCTACATGCATTCAGTTGAATGCATGGCGTTCACATGTTTAGATAGGTGGCAGTGCCTGCTCTCATGTTCCTATTTGTGTTCATTCGGACTAGATAAGTTGCAAAATCATGACTCCAAGTAACCAGTGCGTTGCACAAGGGTATCTATTCTTGCACAGCAAAACAGTTACTATTTTTTGCCAAGCTTCTTGTTACAAAATCACACTTGTAAATTAGCTCATTTCGTCACCAGCCTTTCAAGTAAAATCTTTACAAAGGTAAAGAATGTGGGCCTGATATACAGTAGTGTAAACTGATACAGCTCTAGTGAGTTGAACTTAGACGGTCAATGAAGATATATCTGTTTACACTAAAGGAAACACTTGTCCTGTAGTTTTACAGTCTCCTTAGTGATGGCCTAATTCATTAATGTTTACCCCAGGAACTGAATGCCATACTTGAAAGCATTACTCGGGTACTTTCTAGTATTAACATAATATTTCTTTATATAATTCTTCTCTGTTTGGATCCCCAGCTCTTCCAAGTGTGATTGTGCAATTTGAAATTTCCTTTGACATTTTGCATTGCGCTTGGAGGCACAACTTTTATCAGTGACATTGTGATATTATCTTTCCCCCACCCCTTGCTTTCTTTGTTTCTACTTTAGATTTCATCAAGTACATCCCATTCAGGTCCTCCTGAATTAACAAAGCAGTGTGGGACATCGGCATTGTTTCAGTTGGCAGAGGTAGTATTAAAATCCTGTGGCTTAATTACTACTGAGTGATGCTGGTTGCCAAGGTCTGGGAAGTGGAGCAGTAGTACAGTCATAATTAGCATTGTTGTTTATAGAACCGTAAATTACCACGTTGGTGCCAAGGAACAAGATTTACCTTGTCTAACCATTAGGCACACAGTCTCCGTAGAGCCAAGGCTGCAAGTTAAGAACTTCAAGGTGCGGCACTGGGTAGTAGGCAACAGCCAATATGTGAAATACTCCTCTTAATTCTTTTGTTTTTTTGTTTTAAAGAATGTTTTATATCTTCCGTGGAAAAGTTCACAAAATGAAAATTGCATGGGGAGAGAGTTGTGCTACTTCTCCCAGTGATGCAACATGCATTGTCCAGTACAGGAGCCCATGACTCTCATGCAACCACAACCTGCATGTATCAAGTTAGTAGTCTCTATAAAAGCCAGTTCCCACCATTCTGTCATTCCCTAGAGAGACCAAGAAAGAGAACTAAAGGATTGGGGTATTTTGAAGAATAGGCTTTATTTTCAATGAGTGGGATCACTGTACCCTGAGTAGGTCCATGAAATGTAAAATCCTCTCTACTGCACATGTTCTAGCCATATTTCAATCACAGATTCTGTTTCTATTTAAATAATTATAAATGAATACATATAGGGGTGGCTATTTTGTCGTCTTTGGTTAGACAAGGCAAATCTAAATTACACTTGGGTTTTATATTGAACTGATACAAGCTGAAAGCAAAGACACTCTTTGTAAAATCCTAGTTACAGTTAGGTAGCCGTGTTGGTCTGCCGTAGTCGAAACAAAATAAAAAAATTCCTTCCAGTAGCACCTTAGAGACCAACTATTTTTTTTTTATTTTGTAAAATCCTCTTATATGTACAGTCTTTTTTCACTTGATCACAATGAGCATGGCTTACATAGCACCACTGCTTTCAAATTCAGAGGATGACACCATCAGGTTAAAAACAAACAAGCGGCAGTGCCACTTTTCTCAAGTATTTCTTTTAACAGTACTGATTTAAGAAGATATTTGCCACAGTTCAATATGAACATAAGGGTGCTTCAGCCCACTACAGTCGGTTGGTTAAGTACATTTAACTTTGTACAGAGACACCTTGTATTAATGTGCTTCGCTTTATTGTTCTTCACAGATATTGCTCCTTACGAGAATGCAGGTACAGCTGCAGGCAGTCCTGCTCCCCACCACCACTGCCCCTCTTCTGGCCATGGGAGTGGAACTGGCTAGAGCCAATTTCCCCCCTGCAGCCAGGGGTGGCTAGCTTAATAGACAATAGTATAGTTTCACATTACTTTTATACGCCACTAGGAAACCAAAATATTTAGTGCCTGACTCATTCAGCCCTCTCAGGCTCTATTTATGAGGATCCAAGATCAAGGACTTCCCAGATCCCTCTTGAACTCTAGTGAGGGGAATTTCCTCTTAGCCTCTTCTGTTTCTGAGTTGGAGGAAGGGAAACAGTCCAGAGAAGAGCCTCCCGTCCCAACATAAAACACATAAGAAACCTCCTCATTCCCTTCATTCCAGGAGATGTCCCTCCACCTGCAGGTCCACAAGCAAATTTCAGGATTCCTGGTCTCCTCCTGATCCCAAGGCCACTGCAAATCAGGCAGAGGCATAAACTAATATTGGGCCAAAAGGTGCCAGGTCAAGGAGGCACAGGTATGATGCCAGGAGCCTGCTGGTGGGAGGCAGTCTGCATCTGTTCACAGAGGAGTGTAAATGCTAATTATAGGACCCACGAATGCTGGACAATGTTTATTTATTTAACAAGTTTATACACCACATTTCTAAAGTGCTTATGGTGGTACTTCCCTCCCCATTTTATCCTCACAGCAATCCTGTGAAGTAGGTTAGGCTGAGAGACAGTGACTGGTCCAAGGTCACCCATTGAGTTTTATTGCTGAGTGGGGATTCAAACCCTGGTCTTCCATAGAGCTCAATAATCACGAGGGTTATCACATTGTGCTATTAGGATGTGCTCCCCATTGTCTGGTAATCCTGCTGCAAGTATATAAGCTGTGTAACGTTGAACTGCCAAGAACAAGGGTGTTTTTTCTAGAACAAGTCACAAAGCTCTTACCCAGCATTGCACTAGAAACGTGAAATTAATGTTTTACCTTGTTTTAGATGTGCCTTGCCTCAGAGGAAGTAAAAGTGAGGGAACCCGGGAAGGGAAAGCTAGAAGCATCCAGAATTATCAAAGCCTTGGAAGCACCAGAGGAGATCAAAGTTGAAGAACCAGAGAGGGTGAAAGTAAAAATCGAAAAATCTCATAAGGTGAGGGGCCAAGAGCATGAGAAGACAAAGATTGGAACGTCTGAGGAGGTGACAAGATGCAGTCACATTGCAGATCCTTCTTTGGACAGCATGACGTTAGTTGGACCTGACAGCACAACTGCAAAGGATTCTGTATGCCATTCCCAAGAACTGACAATGGCTGACATCAGCACCTTAGGATTAAGCAAGCCGGAAAAGCTAAAGAAGAAGAAGAAGAAGAAAAATAAGCCGGACCAGCAAGCACTTGAAAAATGTACCCCTAAGAAGGCTTGCAAAAAGAGGCAGTCTTCTGAGTCAGACATTGAAAGCGTCATTTATACTATTGAAGCGGTTGCAAAGGGGGACTGGGGGGCAGAGAGACTCACAGAAGTGCCCCGTAAGAAAGCCCGCCCTTCCTCAACGGCGAAGGGGAACATCTTGGACACAAAGTTACCAAAGAAAAAAGTGAAGTCGAAAGAGAAAAGAGCTCTAAAGGAAAAATGTGTAGAGACCACCAAAGAATCAAAGCCTCCTGATTTTTTTGACATTACCGACAACAAGGAACTGCCATGCGAGGTACCTGAAATCATCAAATCGGAACCGCTCACCCCAGTGGAAGAGATGATGCCACAAAGCTTACCAGAGCAGGTCAAAACCGAGGACAGTGACTGTAACAAAAAGACAGAGACGTGTGGCTCGAGGAAATCTGAGAGAGCTTGTAAGGGTGCTCTGTACAAAACTCTGGTGTCAGAAGGGATGCTGACATCCCTGCGTGCCAACGTTGACAGAGGTACGTGGCTTTTAACCTGTCTGTGTTTGGCATGTCTGATGCAGGCAGTGACTGTTGCTGTGTTAGCATCTTGATCTGGAGTTTCTTCCAACAGCACAGTGGCAAAAGCCTAGAGCGAGGGTAGGGAACCTCAGGCCCAGAGGCCAAATGCAGCCCTGCTGCCAAGCTCTCAGGCCACATCCCCTCAGTAGCCATGCTCCAAACCATCCCTGAAACTGTGATAATGCCTCTTGCTTGCCTGGATGGGGTGTGTGTTTGTGTGTATGGTGGCTGCAGATACCCGATCTTTACATAGCTGGAATGTAGCCTACTGTACAAAATAAGAGTCACATCCATCGCCTTGGGCGCTTTTGTTGAAAATAGGAATTGATTTTAAAATCATTTTTAAAAGTGATGGATTAATTTGGTTGCTTAAATCTGATGTTTTTCCTTGACAGACTTAACAAGGTAAAGGTACTTTGAGATTCAGGATAATTAATTTAATCACACCACTTTCACAAATATATGAGGAGCTGCTTGGGAGTTGCAATGTTCAATAATAATTTTAAGTTGCAAGAGTTTTACAGGTCCCAGTGTAGGTGCCCATCTGCCTCCCTGTCTGCCCAGCTTCCTTCTGTCTTTATGTCCCGTGATTCCATAGCAGGCTCTGTTTCCTAATGTCTTTCCTAGGGAAACGAAGCTCAGGAAAAGGCGGCAGCTCTGATCATGAAGGATGCTGGAATGAAGAAAACTGGGCATTTTCTCCTGGTGGGGCAAGTGGGAACAAAAAGCTTAAAAAACCTAAGCCAAAGGAAGAAGTAGTTTTGGGGTAAGTGCTATAATGTGCAAGTGCAAACTTTTTCATGCTGGTTTTAAATCATGTAGACATTGCCTCATTTTCATAGGTTGACTGTGTTTTATGTGACTTTAGTAAAAGATAGTCTTCTAACAAAAGGAATGCAACATTAAATCACCTATTCAAAGTTATTTTTCCACTTTCCCTTATGGTTCTTGTTCACTATCAGTCTTGTGCTGGTATTTAGCCTTAGGCAGAGTTTACCACCTATTTGGGGCTGCATTCCCTAGCAGTCGAAAGCCAGTCCCAGCGCATGAGGCATCCCCTACCAACCTCATTCCGTCGACAGGCTGTGTATCAATTAGAAGGCTGAACTCTCCAGAGTTGAATTACCTATTTAACCCCATTTTTATTTCCATGTTAGCCTTAAGCCATACTAGAAATACAGCACATAGACGATTGATATATGTAAAATGATTAACAGTATCTGCATCTTGCAGATGCGTACAGTAGACTAGAGGTAGGTCAACCAAAATTGTCATTACAGCAGTCGTGACAGCAGTTCACAAATGGGGGGACTCAACGAAAGCACCAAGAGTGAATAAGCTTTCCATTCTTTGTTGGCATCTGCTTTTAAAGAGTCAATCCTTTGTAGGAGTGATGAACTCTAGTCAAATCCAGATACTCCAAAACTGGGTCTGATTTCATTCGTTATGTGTAAGGATGCAGATACCCTGCTCAAAAAAACAAAACAAAACACCATCGGAAGGCTACATGTACACAGCTGCATACCATGGATAAACATTTACCTAGTAAAACATACACACTTGGGTGAGGAATCCCTACAGAATTAGAGTGTGTGTGTGGATGTGTTATCAGGTTGCTGGTATAGTCTTTACTCCTGCATGCTGGTGTAGCCAAATACATGTTTTCACCCACAAATTGCAGTTGTTGCATTGGAGCCAATTTACCATTTCTTTTGAGCCACTTTCTCATTTGAGACTTATTCTAGAGCCATTGTTTGAATGATTCATAGCTACAGGGAAAACCAATAATACATTATGCTTAACTGATCTGATAAAACAGAGGTGTTCATCTTTATAACTTCTTAATGGAGCAGACTACTAGATTTACTCCATTGTGAGGCTGGGAGTTTTCATTTCTCAAACAAACAAGGAAGATTAATTTACTGGCAAGCAATATTTCCATTCCTATAATGCACCAGTGGGTAAGGGATTTTTGATTCTGCCTCACCGTAAAGTACTTGGATTGCTAGCATTAATTATCTTCTTTCTGTTGTTGAGAGGTAGGGAGAGATAATCTTTGTCTTCACAAGTTGATTTTTTTTTCCTATATGAAGAATAACATCCTATTTCTTTTTGCTAAAAAACTAGTCAACCCTTTTCTAATTTTCCCTGTATCATATTTTTTTTATTTGCTAGGAATAATACCCAGATTCTTTGTCCCACAGTAATCTGCAAAAATATTCAATAACCTTTGTAATTCTATTGAATTCCATTAAATTAATGATGCATTGTCTGCACTCAATAAACATTGTAATGACATTTTTTCAAACATTGTGAACCTAAAATTTCTCACCCCCTGTATATGAATTCAGATTGTCTTGTAGCATCCAATCTATTTTTAAACAACCTTGTGGAACTTCTTATTCCATTGTAAAGCTGTTAGATAATGTCTCTCCTAAACCAGACCTTATGGTGAAATATCTGTGTTGTTTAAAAATGTATACAGTTGTACCTCGAAAGTTGAACCGAATACGTTCCGGAAGCCCGTTTGACTTCCAAAATGTTCGGAAACCAAGACGCGGCTTCCGATTGGCTGCAGGAAGTTCCTGCAGCCAATCAAAAGCCGCAGAACCAGCATCAGATGTTGGGGTTCCAAAGAACATTCTCAAACCGGAACACTCACTTTCGGGTTTGCAGCATTCGGGAGCCATAACGTTCGAGTCGCAAGGCGTTCAGCTTCCGAGGTACAACTGTATTATGCTTTATCTAGTTCCTGTCAATTTCCCCCACAATTGCCTTCTACTCCTTTTAAATCAAAAGTCATGTAAAGCTGCTCATTCTTTCAGTATGTTTAGTAGCCCAATCCTGTGCATGATTACTTGGAAGCAAGAGTGCTGTCCTTTAGATACCTACTGAGAAGTAAGACCCATTGAGTTCAATGGGACTTACTTCCAGGAGAATGGGCGTAGAATTGTAGCCTAACAGTGCAATCCATAATCCCAGTCAGGCAGCAATGGGATGTGAGGGAGCAGCATAGCAACATCCGCAGCCTTGCCACTTAATACCAGGATGGTGGATAGATAAAATGCTGCTCTGCATCTAAAGGCAGCCCTGTTTAGGAAGTGTTTCATGTTTAATGCTGTATTATGTTTTTAATGTTTGGTTGGGAGCTGCCCAGAGTGACTGGGGAAACCTAGCCAGATGGGTGGCATATAAATAATAAATAAATTATTATTATTATTATTATTATTATTATTATTATTATTATTACCTGTCTGGAATCACATGACAGCAGCTGGGGCTAGCTCAGGATCCGTTCCATGGCAGAATGGGGAGTTCTGTGCTGGAAGAGTGACACTGGCATGGCTGTTTTGGGCTGTGCAGAGGGAAGCCTCCGCCCATTCCACACACACGAATCCCATGGGGGATCAGGGTTTTGGATGGCAACCTAAGTCCCATTGCTGGTATATGACTTCCTCCCAGGTACTCCTCCCATCTTTTTTCACACCATATAGTGATTTTTAAAAAATTGTTTAAAACACAATCTCCCTAAATACAGTGGGATACATACTTCCAAGTCAGTATGTATAGGATTGTTCTGCACTATATTGTAAAACAAAGTAATGATCCACGCAAGAACAGCGTCATAAAAGCTTTACTGCTCTTTACTGTTGTACAAATTTACTGAATAAAAGTGACTTATTGGTTTATGTTGTTATTACAGGCTTCACAGCAAATGATTAAGTAATTATCCATTTTAATAGTATTATTTTAATATATGATGTTTCATTTTGCCAAAGCTTACCTGGCAGTTTTTACTTAATAATATTGTTCCTTTATGACCATACCAGTGTTTCAGTTTGTCTCACAGCTAATTACAATTTATTAACAAAATGCAGTAAATTCTGTGTTGTAAAAATAAAATAATAATCTATGAATATTTGAGGAAATCCCAGTAAATCAAAGCAAAATTCCAAATGAAACCACCTTTTACCTGGAAGTAAGTGCCATTGACTTGGTGGGACTTATTTCTGAAAAGATTGAGGTATTAGCCCTAGCGCAGCAAACTCTTGAAATTGTAGGCACAATTGCATGTGGAAAGCTGTTTGGTTGTTGTTGTTTTTTTAAAGTATTTCCACATAGCCTGACCTGTGGCTCCATCTTGTTGATTTGATCTTGTTGATCAAAAAAAGAGTAACAACAACATCCCCCCCCCCCCGCCTTCCATTTTCTAGCTTAGCAAAGCTGGAGGAAGAATTTGAGAAAAAATTCAACAGCCTCCCTCAATACAGTCCTGTCACATTTGACCGAAAAAGTACATCTGTTCCAAGAAAAAAGAAGAAGCTTGGTAGCTGCTCAACAGACCAACAGAAATCTAACAACGGTAAGAGGCTTCTGGATAATCCATTCCCAGTTATTAGCAGCCACCCTGCTAGGCCAGAAGCTCTTACAATCTCACTTCACTTAATGTATGCATGTTTGAGGGTGCATACAGCAAAGATACATATTTTATTTGATCATGTCAGAATTTTCACACATTCTGCTTTTTGCTTTTCCATTGGTGCCTGGTTCTATGTGGGAAGAGAATAGGCAAGTTATACCTCAGGAAAGCAGGGCTACTGTTTTATTTAAAAATACCTCGGTTTTGCCTGCTTACTATTTTAATTGCATAAACTTCTAAGAATAGCTTGCTTAAAAAAAAAATTTTTTTAACAGCTTTTCAAAACTTCTTTCTTTTCTGTTCTAGGTTGAGAAAATAGTAAGATTAGCCTTGGGCACATTTGGTAGTCTTGAACAAGCTTTTTAATCTCTCATCCTGAGACCTTGTTTGTGAAATATAAACAGAAAAATGCCCTATTGCACATGGATGATAAGAGTAGTAACAAAATAAAAGTATAACTTGTTTGTGCATTTGAAATGTAAATACATTCTTGAGACAGAGAGAAAGAGAGAGACATTGGCCACAATCTTCCAATGATTGAGTACCACCGAAATCAGTGAAACTACAGGTTGCTTCCATGCTGAGTTGTGCTGTTATTGCTTTTCTGCCAATCAGCTAGAAATGGCGCCTGATATTCCATTATATTAACCATGACCGATAGGCTTCTATAATATTTACTCAGAAATAAGTTTAATTCAGCAAAGGTCTCCTGTATATTTCATTAAAGGTTTCCTCTTGTGGAAAAGAAACGTGTAATTAAACACCATCACCCCGGTGGGGTCAGGATTAATTAACAGTTATTTTAGTCACGCACACAAATCAACATATGTACCCTTATTTTTAGATGTAGTTATCTCCCTCACTTCAGTGTTGAAAGAATCGTACTTTTCCAGTTCATTCTAGATAGACTGCCTCTGCACTTGTGTTTGAAATGAGGGGGGAAATCACCGTAGCAGAGGTGGAAAAAAGATTGGTAGTCAGTATTGAAAAAACTAGAATGCAACAGGCTGGCAACAATTTCAACTAAAAAAAAAAGTGAATAAAGAAAACATAGCAATTTCAGACCAAATGTCTAGCATGGAGGCATTCTGAATTGCTTGATTCTCTTTCACTTGATTTCAGTGGCACTTAGCCACCACTAACTTGGTGGATTGTGCCTGTTAATCAACAAAAAGTCACTTGCAGAACAACAATAATGCAATAAAGGGAATAGTTGCCTTGTTTCAATGGAAGAGGTTGACAGGCAGAAACTTCTGACTGCCTATACTGCAAGCCTAAATACTGTAGAAGCCCACATCTGACGTGGTTTGTGTGTGTGCTCCTACACTTACCTTTGACTCCTGGCAAATGGTTAGTGCTGTGGGTTGTCAGTTGCTGAAGTGCCAATCACCAGTTAGACATGGGGAAAAGGAAACAGGCTGCCCTTTGCTCTCTGCACTGTCAGCCTATGTTGTGATCAGCACAGTCACATTTAACAACAGGGGTTGTCTGTAAGATTGAAGTGGCAGAAAGGGAAGCTACTGTAGCAGCAATCATGCAGTCAGCATAAAATACAGTGAGTCAGTACAGGAAAATCAGAATTCTGTGTCTCTCCTAAATACTCCAGAGTCTGCAACAATGCAAGAACCTTTGGTTGGCAGCCAGAAGAGAAAAGCAAGGAAAACCAAGATCACACACCTGGTTCGAACTGCAGACGGCCGAGTCTCACCAGCAGAAGTTCTGGGTAAGAATGTGACTGATTTTTTTTTCTCTAGGTAGTTTTCAAAATTCAAAATACTTGGGTTTGTTTGTTTTTAAAAAATAAACATGATTTTTGGGGTGGGTGGGCAGGAAATAGAGTTTGGGGTTGAGGACAAACAGGTCCTAAGTTCTCCTCTGTGAGATGTATTTCTGCCTCTAAAGGGTACAGCTATTGTCAGAAGAGAAAGAAGAAGCATTCAGTGGCTTCTTTGCTTGTAGGCATCCTCTAGTTGGCATTTATTTATTTATTTCATAAAACTTATATACCACTTGATTGTAAAAAGCCTCAAAGCAGTTTGTACTCCTGACAAAGACTATTATGGGTCTATTACAGAGAATATATTTTCAGTTTTTGAGCATCAGTTTGTAGTCTGGCCTCTTCCCCCCCCCCCCCTTGTGTCCCAAACAGTACCAGTTCAGAGAAGGAAGAAGCACTGAACAAAACCAGACATATTGAGCAGGGAGGGAGGAATGTATGTCTCCAATCCTTACAGCTTTAGGAGTCCCTTCAGCTGTTGTTTAAAGTTTACATTTTGCTTTCACTATAGAAGAGAAACCAAAGGAGCAACTGCAGAGTAGTCTTCTGAAAGCATCGAGTATAGGGATGGACTGCAGCGAGGAATCCTTGCAAAACAGTGAATTGGAGGAAGGTCATAGTGTTACACCAGACATGCCATCTGTCTCTGCATTCTTTAGCCTAGCTGCTCTAGCAGAGGTAGCTGCGATGGAAAATGTGCACAGGTCAGTATGTGCTTCCTTCACCCTTTTGGCTTGTAAGAACTCTTCATTGTAGTATCTTTACTTATATTTGAAATAAAGCACTCAGATCAAGCAGCACTTGAACTGTCTGCTGTGATCTACTTAATATCTACCCTATTTGGTATATGTAACTTGCATACACTGTTGTGTCCAATGCAGCATTCATGCAAGATGTGCTCACATAAGCAGAATTCCCTGCCCTTCCTCCCGGCTGCAGCCCCTGTGACTCCTAAAAAGCTATCCTAAAGGCCAAGGAATCCTCAGGACAGGCCTGGCAGTTGGGACAGGGGGTGTTTAGTGAACAGGAAGGCTGTGCTCATTCCTGCTGCTGCCACCTGAGGCAGTATGCTTTTGGAAACTGCAGAAAGGAAGAGTGCAGCTATGCTCAGTTGAGTGCAGCTCAGTTGAGTGCAGCTATGCTCAGTTGCTTGCAGGCTTCATTGATTGCTTTTACTTATATGCCACTTTTCCACAACAAGCTGTGTCCAAAACGGCTTGCAGCAAACATTAGAAACATTGAAATAGAGAACATCAGGAAAACAAATATACAAAATTCAATGTCGGTAAATTCAAAACAACACCAATCAACAATCTAGCAAACACAGAATAAATACAATATTACAAAAAAAAGAGAAAGCCACCCTGATCTAGGCTTAAGTACATAAATACGAAGCAAAAACAAAAGTTAACGGACAATAGAGTTTCTGGTACTGGTCTTGTTGCACTCCAAGGTGCCTGGCTTAAATGCAGTTCAGAAAGGAGTGGTAGATGACATACAGCTGGCCTGCAGGCTAGATGACATATGGCTGGCTCCCACATCTCTCATCCAGAGCAGACTGACAGCACCAAAAAGCAAGTGTTGGGAAGAGCAATGATAGTAAGTCTCTTCCTAGCCTCCTGGAAGTGCCACCTGGTGGTGCAGGTTTTTGGCTTCTCATATGCATCTGATTGGCCCCTGCAAGAATAGGATGCTGGACTAGATGGGCCACTGGCCTAATCCAGCAGGACCTGCTTATGTCCTTAGAGCAACTTTTCTCACTTCCCAACCTTTTCTGGGGCTTTCACATCTCACATCCCTGGCCTTTTTAGGGGATTACAAGGACTGCATTGAGAAGGAAGAGATAGGCAAGTGCTGCATTGGATACAACCCTCAGTCATCTTTGACCCCCCCCCCTTATTTGTTCAAGTTAGGTGAACCCTTTAGTCTCGCTTGACTGTTTAGCATAATTTGTTCATTACAAGAAACCAGGCTGGTATGTGGTGCGGGGTTTTAAGCCACAGTTTCTGTGTGCCAAGTTCAAAAACTGACTCAAACTGCATACTCGTTTTCCAAAGAAGCAGGGAAGTTCAAAATATATTGTGCTAAGCTGCTTTCAAGACTGAGATATCAGAACAGAAGTTCATGTGCACAGTCGGAACAATATCTCCCTTGAACACAGAGATATCTTAATGAAATTTGGTGTGTAGGTTTGCAGCATAATTTTGTTTGAAACTCAGACCTCAGCATGACTCCTGCAACTGTTTTATGGAGGAAAAGAGATAGGCAGAAAAAGATCATACAAAATACATTTCCATAGTGAGGTTCTCAAGCAATCCGCTTTACTAGCGAGCACGATGGGAGCTGTGTTTATTGACCAAGCTTTCAGTGAGGCCTTTGTATTCATTTGACCATTCAGCATTCCATTGGTTAGTTATTGCTTGTTTGTTCGTAATGCGTTAACCCTCTCGAACCCTGAGGCAGCAGAGTGAAATTTGGTATATGCATTCAGGAATTAAAGTTGGTGTGCATGTCAAGTTCAGATCCCTCAGGTTAAAAGGAAAGAAGGCAGATGCAAAGTAAGATTGTGATATAGAACAGAAAGAAAGGTCTCCCGAACACTGCACTTTCCTCGTTTTTTAATTAAACTTCAAAATATAATGAGCACTGAGCATCCTGATTCCTAGTCAGTGGATGAAATTGTCTTTATAATTCCCAAGCACGTGTGATCTTTGCTAGCCAAATGAAATGTTTGCATTTTTAAGGTTTTAAGCAACGTCGAGAATGCAAAGATTCCTTAAAGGAGATATTAATATATCTGTCAGGCTTTGACATGGGTCTAGAAACCTGGGCTTGGGGAGAAGCTGGCTATTAGTCAAAGTGGGCCAGAAGCAGGTGTACAGTCCGAAAGAGTTTGGGGAGGCACATACTAAAGTAGAAATGGAGGGTCAAGAAGGCCAGAAAGCAGTCGGTAGCCAGGTAAAGCAAAGTAGGTGTCAGGATGGATTTAGGGACTAGAGGCTGCTGCATGGGCTTGGAAACATAACTTTGCAAATTAATTCTGGGTTGACATTCCATCTATTCTTCCTTTGCAGAAATCAGAGGACGGCACCTCTCCCATGTGATGGACAGCCAAAAGAAATGTCTCAGGCTCCAGTGCTTATTTCCTGCGCTGACCAGTGAAACTCTACCCTATTGTAAAACGTTGTGCTTTACCTAATATCCTAGCCTTGTCTTTACCAACGGATGCTAGTCAGTCCATATGATGGAGGAACCCATAGACTGAAAATGAGTGGTTTGTGTTCAGGGTAGCACAGATTTCGCTTATAGCTTGGGTCAGGTCCCCTCCGGTTTGGGGCACAAGAATCTGCTATAAGGGTGGTGTGTTGTTGTTTTTCTCTGTTAAGCAACAGAAATGAAAAGATCCTGGAGCTTTGCTTTCTATTGAAGGTTTTTAAAGTGGTAAATACATAGTTACATGGAAGCGGGCAGACTTTACTGTAGCTCACACAGCATCTGTTTTATCAACCAGAATATGGAAAATAGTTTCATATAATAACTAGCTACTCTAAAAGAAAAGAAAAATACAGAAGAGGAAAGGGAGAGAAACTGACGCACTGCACTAGTTACTAGATATTCTTAGTCCTTTTTGTACATGAAGATTTCAGTTCTGAGATGGTTTATATAATAGGTTATGCCTACATTTATATTTTAGAGTGAATTTAAGAACCTGTTTGGAGAATCCAAGAAAGCGTGGGGCAAGCGTACCATTGTTAGTGGCGTATGCGCGGCCCTATGGCCCATAAGTTCTGCACTTTTTTGTATTTGCCACCAGGATGGTAGAGTTTATTGGCAAAAAAATGTTGACAGACTTTATTTTGCTTGGGTTTTTTTTAAAAAAATTAAGCATAGAATAATGAGGATGATCTGCATTTGAAACAAAGGTTTGGCATATTGAGAAGAACAATTCTGCAGATTACTGATTTGTCTTTCAAGCCTTGGAGGGTTCATTTATTTTTGGATAGAAGTCTAAAATGACTATGTGGGAACTAAAGCAGTGAAACAGGAAAAAAAATACTATTAATATGTTGTTCAGAAGTGACCTTAGTATTACTTCACTCTTTGGGGCGGGGCGGGGGAATTTTCAATTGACATGCACACTGATGAACATACTATACATTTTACAGACACTGGAATTGTCATAAATACTATGCACAGTCTAAATTGGCTTCATTGGTTGTATGAAGTGCCAATGCTAGTTTGGGATAGCTAAGTGCTGAGTGTTGCGTAAGTGAGTGATGACTGAGAAATAATGTTCCTAAATTTAGGCTGTCAGACAGATCGCTTTCCAGTTCATGTTCCTTGTCTTTACTGTATATGTTCTAACTTACTCCCATGCACACATCTCATGCCAGAGCAGATTCCAGCTTTCTTTACTTTTTTCTTTCTGTTTCTTAACCACTTCTCTTTTATCGGTTGCCTACGATCCAGTACGGCACACATGGAACAATCAGGGCTGCATGTGCACAGAGCCCTTAAGAGTTGGTCCCACAAATTAGCTGCTTGATGTTCAACAGCCGATTGGCAGGATTTTAGCTTTGGGGGTAGCACCCCCCCCAACCCAGCTGTTGGATCATTAAAGGGAACTGTGCACACAACACTTGTTTGTACCCCATCCAGCTAGGGACACACAAATAGAAGCCTGTTTCTTCATCCATATAGCCCCTGGCTGGATTGAGGCAACATTGTTCCTAGCAGCAAAATATTCATTGTTATTAGAATTTGACATCAATTTACACATTCAACACAGGGTACTTCTTCCACAGCACAAGATGTTTCCCTGCATATTTTGCATCATAGCACAAAGACTTAACCAAATGCTATTGACCAGACCCCAGCAATAATTTTCTATGAGTCTTCTTCTCTCTGGTGGGATTTTGATAGTGTTCAGTTCAGCGAGACCCTTTTTTTATTGATTAGGTCTCTAAATGACGAGAGTTTACACAATTTTATCAGGCTTTCTTAATTTATACTTGACAGAATTGATAACGGATGTGTGTTTTGGGATTTTTTTGTAATTGGATTTAATAGCCATATGAAAAGTGACTCTTGAAACTTGCTTGGCTTAGCCTTCAATTGTTGTAACCAATGCATGTATTTCAGTGTCTGTGTCAGAAACAACATCAAACAGATCATACACATTGTTAAAAAATTATGACAACTTAAAAGGAAAGTGTCACTTCAAGCCCATGTAAAAAAAAAAAAAAAAAACCAGACTCCCTGAAAGATGCAAATGGTGACGTGGATGAAGGAAAAATGCAACTTCAACAGGAATGAGACAGTTAAATGCTTTTTTTTTTTAGAAAATTCAGGTAGAAAAATCTTCCACATGCTGCCGGAGCATGTGGTGCTATTTTAATAGCTTGATTTTGTTAACATTTTCTAAATTATTTTAACAAAACAAAATGCTGCCATCATGCCATACTGTTGGACATATATTGTGGTGGCTTTGGGAATGTCAGGCCATGTACTGGCTATGGTTTAAAACATTGTAAGTAGCTGAAATCCAAATACCTTACGGTGCAGCCTCTTCATCTTGACAGTCGTACTAACATACAAACTCTGTCGAACCCATTAGAATAGATGCATTTTTGCTGGAGTACCACCTTCTGCCATTTAAATTTCAATATTGTTCCTAAAATATTTCTTTATATGAATGGTACATTTATAAAAGATGCATAAAATTAGCTTTTTTCTATGTGAATTAATATACCTTGATTATCTTCCTTTCTTAAACCTCATGAACTATCCCTTAGACAAGGGACTGGATTTGGGTCAATTTACTGAAAAGGAGTGTTTTCTGATGCTTATAAACCTTTATGTAGATATGCTTAATTTTTAAGCAGTTAGGCACTGAGAGTAGCAGAAATCCTGCAAAGCTTTATAGTTCATTCGAAGCGCAGTCCACTTCAAAGTTCTCTTTGCACAAACCCCATTGGAATGAGCAGTATACATGTTTTTCTTCAGTTTCCGATCATTTTAGTGGTGCTTTTGCAGGAGAATCTACAGCTGGATGGTGCCCTGTGGCTTTCCCCCCCTCGGAATAATGTTTTGATTTCAATAGAGAGATTTGCTGTAGCGCTGAATTTGTTAGAATGGGTGTCCCTAATTTCAGGTAGAAAGAAAATTTGTTAGCACAGAAAAATTCAAACCAACAATGTACTGTTTAATTGTTTATTTGTGTTTTTTTTTAATTTCCATTATTTTTTGTGTGTTTTTAAAAAAAAAAAAAATTGTGGCATGTATTTTCGTATACCAGCAATGTCACCCATCAACTTATGTCCATGAATTCATTTAGAGACAGAAATGTTGCACCTTAATTATTTCAAATGAACCAAAATATTATGTTCTCTGCTTTCATGTTTATTCTGATTCTATTGTATTATAGTTTACCAAGCCCATTCTAACTTAGCAAAAGCTATCAGTATTTATGCATTTAACCATATTCTCTAGATTTGAACCTGTGTATGTCTTTTTTTTTTTACAAGAAAAAAATTTAAATAAGATAAAACAAATTATTCTTACCCTCCTCTATGGTTTCTTAATGGAAGTGAGGATATATTTCTCAATGTGTAAATTTAGCACTATCCCATTTTCTTTGTTTTTGTTTATTTATTTAGTGACCTTTGATATTTCATGTAGTTTTGAGGTATATACATAGAAGCTGATACTGCAAGCATAGAATCAGCTGGGAGAAGGATACTGTAATGTCATTTTCATGTAATTGTGTTAGTACTGTATTACGGGGGGAGGGGAGGGGAGTTCTGCAAAGTATTTAACATGTACATTTGATTTTGATTCTCCTGTTAGGTTGTATTCCAGATACAAGACCAAATTTGATGTAAAATCTTGTGGAGCTTATATCATGCTGTTGTACTTATGACAGTATTTTTCCCTGGATTGTACTGTGATTCCAGAAATAGGATATATTTATTTAAGAAGATATAGTATGCTTTTTTACTAATACAATATCCCAAAGTTATGAGCAAAGGAGTTCTTTCTTTGTCTCGCTGTCCAGATTACAGTTCAGTCAATGATTTTCAGAACTGATTTACAAAGTGTTGTGGATGTGGTAAAGGCAGCAGAGATATACTGGCCTCTGTGACTTTTGCTACTTTTTTCTAAACAGCTTACGTAGCATAAATGTAGCCGCTATTCACTTGATAGCTGCTTGCTCCATATATTCACCTGCAAACCCATACGAGTTTTATATTGCGCTGCAGCAAGGGGAACATACACAGGGTGGAAAATGCATATCAGTTTTTAAAAATGGTGCATCCCAAAGGGTCCAGTCAATCTTTTGAAAAGAAAAACATTGTTGTCTCTGCTCAGAGGCTCACAAGAGAAATAGGTCTGAGAGTTTTCCCTGGCATGCAACATGTGCTTGGAAAAAGGATAGGCTCCAGGAATGCAACAAAATGTCATCTACATCCTGCTGTCTTTGCAGGTTTCTGGTTAAGGGCTGGAACTGCACATGGACTGTCGGGTCTGGGGAAAATCTACCGTACATGCTTGCATAGCACAGGTGTTCCTTCTGCAGAGCCCCTTTTGCAGATTTGGGGGTCCCTATGTAGTGAGAATATAACACAACATTGTTGCCTGGGATGATAAGGAATTGCTGTGGGTTTTCTACTGACTGAATTTGGAACGGGCTGTAGAACTTTAGTTTTCTGATCCAGTAGTGGCATCACTGTCCATTGCACACTGAACCCTTTCAGACAACTGAGTATCACTGTATTCTCAGTGAATGATTATCTGTGGGGGTTGAGAAGCAGGAGGGGGTGGGGCTGGTTGAAGCTACCCTTAGTGTGAAGCATTAGAATGGAACAATTTTTCAAATGTGCTCTGTGCTTAGGAACTACAAGAAAAGTTTGTTTTTGGTTTTTTTCGTGCTGAATGGAATAGCCTGGGAATTGGGTTAATCAAAGAGAAAAAAAGAGGGCATTATTGCCACATGAGGGAGTATATATATTTTCTTAATCTCTGAAGGAAAAATGTGGTAAAGACTATAATGATTGTCAGGTTTGCCTTGTACTGTTGTGTATTTATGCCTCTCAGCTGCACTCTGTTCTACAACTAATTCTAATAATGCTACCTCTATTAAAGGCTACTGCAGTTGACATCCATTTGTTTTCAAGATTCCTCATGCAGTCTTTTCAAGTTGGTGGGTATCTGTTTTGGATCATGCTGTTTTATTTTCTAAGAAGAGCAGTTTGGTAGAGGGAACAACATACATCTCAAATTGCTATCCATACTCATACTATTCATAAACAGAGCTACCAGTACTTGATGAGTGTAGCTTTTGTGTCATTTTTTGCTCTGTAAATTGATAGTTTTTTTTAAAAAAAAAACGCTTCAAATACATCATGTGCAAGTACTTTCCTTTCAATGAGAAGATAAATGCTCTGTATGCAAAAGTATTGGATGCTGCACTGAGCGCTTTTCTTTCATTGAATGTAATGGGTCGGCCTCTTCGCTTGCATAATTCCTCAGGCACAAGTGGACAGTCTTCTGTGACATTCTTGACTGTCCACAGTGTCAGATTATTATCATGGGAAATGATCATTAATTGTTCCCTTTACTGATATGAGCTATATAAAGATTACAAAAATGATCTACACTATACATGCTCATTTTGTTTCTTTGGGTGGGGTGCTAAATTGTAGAGTGTTTAAATAATCTGTCATACTTTCCTTCCTTTTTCTTTGCCTGGCTTAAATACAAAACCAGCACCAGCAAATATCAAAACATAAAGACATTTCAGTGAGAAGGCAGCTGCAAACTAAGGCAATAAGAGAGGTCCGTGCTTCTTGGTTGTGGCTAAACCTCAGTAAGATTACAGTTTGTTATTCTTAAATGTGCTCTAACATTATTGATTGTCGAGCTCCCACAATGTATCTGATTTTATTTTATTTTTATTTTTTTACAAAATGCTTGGCTCCTGGATGTTGCAAGCAATTGTTTGCATAGTGATGCTTTGATTCAGAAAGGCAAGTGATGTAAAGTGGTAATCAGATGCACTGAACTGTGCTCTTCTGAATACAGATGAATAAGAGCGGTTCACACTGGATTGTAAAACATGGGCTGATAATCTTTAACCCTGTTCAAAGTAATTGTTTTCTGATGAGTAACTTGTCAAGCAATCATCATCCACTTACAGTAGGGGGTGGGGTGGAATAAGTATTACCTTTCTAATTAAGTTATTTGGAATACAGTACTATGTTTTCTTAATAAAGATTTTATCTGCCCTTTTAATACCACATATATGGAGCAACTTATTTTCCTTTTCATTATTTGTGGATGAGATCCAACATTGCACCAGCGGATGCAATGGGATTCCCTTTCTTCCCCTCCTCTCGCAGCCTCCATCTGCTCCAGAGGGTTACTCAGCCCTGTATAGTAGATTACCCTGTTCGCGAAAGCAGAAGCCCATTGTGCAGATTGAATGCCCCAATTGTATATCTCCCATTATTTAATTATATATTTTTATAATTTAAATCCTATTTTTTTCTCCATGGACCGAGACCTTCTTACCATGATTGGGCTTCTCTTATATAGGGCACACGGAACTGGGCTTACACAAGTCCCTCTTCTCCCTTTCAAATGGGCACAATAGTTTTCTTGCACAACACGTGCAGGGGAAGTATACCTGTGGGTTGTGTGCTAAAAGTCTAATAATCTCCTTAGGCTCTATGGCCTTTGCTTATTAGATTTATCAGTCAGGCAGTATTTGCCATTGCTAAATGTTTCTTTTTGGTTGCCCTAGTCTACTAGCAGGTAATTCCACTAGATTCTAACCCAGAACTTGGTTTTATTTTTTGTGAAGTTTCGATGTAAAATATGCATTGTAAAACTCATTCCCTCCAGTGGTACAATAGAGTTACTGCATTCTTAGCTTTTGTGCAGTGCACTTAGTAACTTAGTAAAGCTTTATACCTAGGTGGATCTGCAGATATCAAGTACACATGTTAAGTCATGTGTATCCCATGCTAAAGAACATTGTGATACTGAATATGGAGCAATTATTTAATAAAATAAATGATTTTTAATAAAATAATAATTCAGATATGTTCACATTTATGTTCGCGTTTTCAGCTCTCTAGTGTATATTGAGAAGTTCTTCAGTTTCATAACAGAATGGTTATAAATACCGTAATTGATGGAAGCATCTTTTCTATTGTTAGGTGATGTTGGGCCACAAAACGGGTACCTAGTACATCAAGGACCAATTGAAATCATTTGAATTTTCATGTACAGGTGACTCCAATGGGATTTAGGGACACCTAGATTTTTTGGTATTGTACCCTCTGGCTGTAAATCTATAGTACACAGTATATAGCTGTTAATGCTTTTTATAATCTTGGATGTGCAACATCACTGGCGTAGGCTCTGACTCAGAGAGAATGTGTCATGATTCACTTTACGTATACATGCAGAGAGAGAGTCATGAGAGTCATTTCTTACTGTGTGTGTGTGTGTGAATGTTCTAACCATATCATCTGGGCCCATGGAGTGAATTAATCCCACCGGATCAGTAGTCAACTAGAAATGAGAATAGGAAAGATTCATGCAATTGAATCCTACCCGTGTGTTTCCAGAATCCACACACAGTCTGCAGTCTCATGGACAAATGTCTCCCAATAGAGCTCAACATGTTTGTGAAGGACACTAGAGTCCAAGCTGATATCAATAGAGCAGGGGCAAAACTAGGCTTTATTTCACCCAGGACAAAGACTCAGTTTGGCATCCCCCATGCACATTTGTGTACACACACAGGCTGAGAGCCTCAGTGGCTCCCCTCTCGAGGCTTCACATGGGGCAAAAAAACTGGCTAGCACCCCTGTAGCTACGGTGCTGCAATAGAGTAAGATAATCGCAACTAAATTTAGCTGGAAAGAGGCCTTAGTGTTTAATATGTGACAGACTTGGAGACTGATTCACTGTCAAAACAATACTCTTTTTAAAAAAAAAAATGCATGTTCTGTTTGCAAACATGGTATTTCAAATTAAGTGTTGTGTTACAGAAATGCTAAGCTTAACAAGGAATTGGTGAAACCAGTGGCTACTTCACACAAATCTTTTAGAACCTTAATCAATACAAGGTTTAGTGTCTTCTACTACATGCTTTTATATTATTGGGAGGAAATTAATTCCAATGTAAATTGGATTCTAACATTGAAAAGGTAGGCCCCCCTTTTTTAACGTTCTCAAAAATCCTGTTTTCCTCTTGAATATATACTTTGTGTACAATAATAGGTACTGAAGCCAAGGAGGCCATTTCTCTACCATGCTATTAAGCATTTCCTCCATAGAGAACCCCTTCCCTGCCATCCAGTTGGAATGTAGCATATGGGGAGCAGAGACACAAATTACCGTGTTGGGACAACCCTGCCTGCATTGGGTTTGCATCACCATAGCAGAATAAAGGGAATGTTCTAGACCAGGGATTTAACTACAGTGCTCAGGAAGCCAGCTATGTCAGTGACACCCTATTTGCTAGTAACCTCATAATCAGGTTGCAGCTGAAAAGCATATGAGCACTCGGAGAGTGCTGCTGTTGCTCCTTTCACTGTAGTCACTTGATATGTTGTCAAAGCCTTACTTATCTTTAGAATTGGGCTACAAAAAATGCTTCTAGCTTCTCCACTCTTTTTTGCAGTAAATTTTAAATAACACCACCATTAAGATTAGCAGGATTAAACATTACATCTTTTTTCATTTATGCTTTGCAGTAGAGAAACACGATAACCAATATATCTCAACATACTAGAAAGCTGGAAAATTCAATTGGCTTCAGATACTGTACTGATTTTTTTCCCCAATGCAAAGAATATATCAATGATGACATTCAGTTGGCTGTAAAGAGAGCAAAAATGTGTCTGAGCACTCCATTCAGTATTCTGATTTATGCCCGACGACTTAGCAAAAGGTTTACCAAAAGCTTTTCCATCACATTGTATGATACTGTGTCAACAGTGTATTGTTAACCTCACAGTCAGATTCTGCTCTTTCCAAATTGAAGGGCCATCAGCAGCTGTCATTTATTTCCATGTCATTTTGAAGGGGAAAGGCTGTACAAGTAGTTCAGAGATAGAGGGCATACTTTGCATGCCAGTCCCTGGTCTTTCCAGGTTGGACTGCAAAAGTGCTCTCTAAAACCGTGGAGAACTGCCAGTCATTGTCGACCCAGGATGATGAACATGTGGCCCTCCAGATGCTATTCACATATTTCCTAGCAGTTGGCCATGGTGGATGGAATAGAAAGCTAGCTTATCTCAAGATTGGTGCTCATGGCTTGGTGTTGTAATCAGAAATGGGAAGCCTGTGGACATCTAGTTATGGTTGAACTCAACTCCAATCAGCCATCCAGTATGGCCAATTTCTAGGAACTGTGAGAATTGCAACCAAAAAACACTGTGAACTTCCACCAATGTAAATGTGCCAGGCAGCATCCAGACAGGTGTTTTCCTTCATATGTTCTTTTGCTATTAGGCCTGCTTTAATCTCACTTCCTAGTACAAGCATTTCAGTACCTGAGCTCAACAGAAGTATTGTGCCATCTCTTTTTCTGGCATCAGGTTCTTAAAAATAAAAATAAAAAATGTGCGCACGGTCATGCATGTAAATTTGGATTTCCCCACCCATTCACCCATGTCCACATGAATGCATGAGGATTTAAAATGTGGCGATGGACATAGATACAAACTCCACTCCCAGTATATCTGGGTGCATAGGCAAAGGATTTCTAAGCACGCTCAACCAAACACACTTCGAACCCCTCTTCAGGTCTAAATGCCTGAAGGTCTGCAGAGAAATTATTGTGTCCCAAGGGATGTTGGGATGTGGGACTTTCATGCACATTCCCCCCTCTCTCAGCAATGTTTTAAACCTTCAGATGTTCAGAAAAAAATGGGTTACAGGCAGAAAGACCCACGAAACACAGTTGAATTTATTTGCTAGCACTGTGCTGCACGTCTGCTAATTTATTTCCAAGCACCAGCTAGACCTGGCCACTTCAGAATCTTCTTGTGTGAAGGTTCATCCTTCCTTCGAGACAGCACGTTTTGTCACATAATATCTGAATTAATGAAAGGTGAATGGATGTAATTATGCAAGTTTGCGCACGTCTGACAGTTTGACCTCTGCACGGTGAGAGATGGTCTTAATCTTTATGCTTAAAATAATGTGTACTGAAAGCTATGCTAGCCTTCTCTCTCTCTCTCTCTCTCTCTCTCTCTCTCTCTCTCTCTCTCTCTCTCTAACTCTCTAATATAAAATTGTGACCTGCAGTTTAGGAAGGAGGAATAGTGAATGTGTAGGGAAATTAGCAGACATAATGAAAAGAAAGTTGAATGTAGCAAAGAGTGCTAGTTTCAATGCTGTTATAAATTATGCTACCAATAGTAGGAGGAGAAGGAATTATTTGTCAAGGGTCTAAGAAACTCCACGCTGCATAAGTGCAAAAAAAAGAGAGCCCTGACTTACAGAAAAGGCAAATACAGTATTAAAAATGACCGGTGTGTGTGAGAGAGAGCAGGCCTGATTAAGCTCAAAATACATGTAAACAAGTAGATAACACACACCTTAGTACATAGATAGAGATTCACCGAAACACATATTGGAATGTGCATCTCATTTGAAGCAGCCGAGCATTTGGAGCACTTGAGTGCTCATTTGGATTTAGATGGTGCACGTTTGCACAATCTATCATGTGATAGCAGAAATTGCCATGGAACTCATAAATAGGAAGATGCAAATCATGTAAGGCTCAGATAGCCTTAGAACTGTAGAAATAGGGAACTGAAAAAGTCCTATCATCTGATTCCCTGTTCTGAGTCAAACATCCTTGTGAACCAATGCTAAAAAAAATAGCCTAAGATAGCAAGGTTAGAATACACCACAAGCTGAGAGGAAGAAAAGTGACATACACCAATGTGATGTCCAGATACATTCAGAGAAATGCACCCAGATGTCTGCCTCAAGCAATTGCACCGAAGAGCATGTGGCTTCCTCCTGCCTTGGCTGCCATCCATGAGCAAGGAGTCAGTGTAATTAACTGCTAAGCAAGCTAATTTTCACTCTGCCTTATAAGATGCATGGTAAGAAGAAGAGAAATGATGGGGAGCATGTGCCCAGGATATTGTTCTCAGCATGGTGATTCATACGCCTTCCCTCTTACCATTGCATCACGACACAAGAGAGTCCTGTCCATCCCATTGAATGAATGGACTTTCAAAGAACAAAGCTCCTGTGGCCTTGACTCTGCTGGCTCTGAAAAACTCTGGATAAGAATTGTTGGGGGAAATAGCGTTCTGTGGAGGGTACGGCTACATCTCTTAGCTGTTTGTGTAACTGAGAGCCGTTCCTAAGCATCCCGCTGGGACGCTTCCCACGATGTTGGTGGTGGGAAGGTTGGCTGGCGACGCTAGCTTAGCACATTCAGTGAGTGCTTGGTGAGAAATGTGTGAAGAGTGAAACTTCTTTTGGGTCTTGGGGTTGCAGGCAAATAAACATAATAATGAGTTGCTGCTTGAACAGTGTCTTCTATACGCTCCCACATCCCATCCCATCCCATCCCACCCCTGTCTTTGACCCAGTCATTTTCATGTATGGAGTCCCTCATTCACACATGCCATCCTGTCACTCGGATCAATAGAATTGCGTATGTAGGGCACCCCGTCACTCCCACCGATTAACTCACACTGGAAACATCAATTTTGGTTTGGGTTTGTGGGAACAATTTGGCCACAACTTTATTGAATACAAAACACGTGAGTGGTTGCGTAGGCATTGGTTCCAACCGTCCTCTTGGACAGAGCTGACCCTAGTCAGCACGACTATCTGTCCCGCTGGACAGAGCTGACCACTTGTCAGCACAGGGAAACCATTAGCTGGGGAGAGTTAAGGGAGGCTGGTGAAATCAGCGCCTCCCCCTCCCCAGGGGTCCACAGGGGCTCCTGCATGGGCCCTGCAACCCTTCGGGCCCGGACTAGCAATGTGGAGCCCCTGGCTTCCTTTAACGGAATTCCCAATACTGACATCACATCTGGGTGGGCCTTGCCCACCCATACCACTGAACCAATGCCTAACCGCCAACCTTACAAGTTGTGACTATTTGCTGTATGGTAGGCAAAAACCAAGTGACAGGCCAATACGTCATTTGGACAAAATTCCTACCAGGCCCCTCAATCGAGACGACCCCTACCCGGCACAGCAAGGTCACGCACAAGCCTATACCAGGGAGGGAGGGTTGGGAGATCCAAAGGTTCCAGCCAGAGTGTTTTACCTCACTAGGCGGGGTTTCTATTTAAAGGACGCTGGGCTGTCCATCAAACTTGCAACATGCAAGTTAACCCAGCAACTGCATGGGTCAGCAACCTGTGGCCAGCAAGCCCCGCCCCCCCCAAACCAGGAAGTAACTTCAGTGCCCACCACGCAACGCCAGCTCTCTTGAGAACTCCCATTGCATGGACTACCCAACATGCATTTTCATTTAATTAATTTAATTTCAATGTAAATTAATCAGATCTGCAGAAATGTGCATGTGAGTCAAACCATAGCGCTGAAGGAAAATGCATTTTTGTTTTTACAGAATGTGTCACAGCGGGCACCATTTTAGAAGAGGGAATGCTCTTCTAAGATGGTGCTTACTTTGGATGGCACATGTGCGCATTGTTTGAAACTAAATAAGATTATTTTTAATTCACCCTGGAGATCATTCTATATACTGCATAATAGGAACCACCAGATTAGGGTGTTTGGAGTTTTTGTTTCTTTTGTAACTCCCCTGAGTTTTCTGGTGTTAAAGGAACAGACGTGATCTATTCTAGCCAAAGAGCTAAAGTGAAGCAAGTACATAGTTTAGAAACAGCTGCCATGGTTTTGTTTCTGTGCTCGGGGCAATAATTTTCCCATCAGCAAGAATGCAGAAGACAGAAGTGCAGTGCATATTCTAAGAGAAGACTGTAGCCTCTTGATTAAATACGTATTTGGCTCATTGAGTGACTGCAGTTAACAAATGCATTTGTTTGCATATTTCATAAACAAAATCAAGTGCTTACTGTGGTCTTAATTACAGCCTAAGCAAGTTTTATATAACAGGCTCCTGAAAATATGCTGTTCGTTGCTGGCAGATGGTATCAGACTTGAAATGCACTAGGTGCGTAGAATGTGCCATTTCTTATTGGTCTCCAATTAGAACTTGGCTTGTAACAATGGAGTGCAAGGGCACATTTGCTTCAACGAAAAGGGAAGTGAAGTTGGCAGGCTTCAAATGTGCTTAAATGTGTCCTAGGGCCAGATTAGATATGACATTAAATGCATAGTTGCATTTAACATACTGGGTTTTGTTTTGTTTCAGTGAAAATAACAGCTGGGAGGGGGTGATAATTAACAGGACTAGCAGGCATGAAGGTGGTGGTGGGTGGGTGGGGGTAACCATTTCCTCACCTGCTGTGATCTGTGGTGGGGGAGCCCCCCATTGACACCAATGAGGGATTTCCTCCCAATACAGACACCACCATCAGGACTGCAGCAGTAGAGGAAAGAGTTAATTTTCCTCTTTCCTGCCTGCTGTCATCCTGATAATTACACACACCACTCTGCATGTTAAATGCAAAGACGCATTTAATATTATATCCAGTTTGGCCCCTACTGTTTCTATATGACATAGGAACATGGCAAAAGAAAAGTGAGTGTGTTTAGAGTCTTGCTAAGCTGCCATACACAATGCTTTGCATATGGGTTTGCAGGCACAGCCAGGCTTCTACCCACTCCATACCTGCTGTCATATATGATGTCATGTGCCGGGCAGGTGGGCTTGACTGAAGTGGCGGCACAGAGCAAATGGGGAGGCCTGGCAGACCCAATTAGACCCCCTGGGTTAGAATATTTGTCTGGTAAAAATCAAATCTACTATAAGTTGTCTTTTCCCCCTAACATTTGGACACCTCTTAATATACCAAATTTTGCCTGATAGTTCCCGAGACCAAGGAGCAGGTTTTCATCTACGTTTGGATATGTTTGGATGCCATTTTGGATCAAGATAGTGGACTAAACCATCTAAAACTGCACTGATTTCAGAACTGCACTGACTTCCTTAGACTTCTCAAGTAAAGTCTACTGGTAATAGAATCACAGAATTGTAGAGCTGGAAGGGACCCTAAGGGTCATCTAGCCCAAGCCCACACAATATAGGAATCTTAACTAAAGCATTCATGACAGAATAGAATCATATACTATTTAGAGTTGACCACAGGTCTATTTTGATAACCGTCAGGCGATTCTGTAATCACTTTTCCTTTACCAGTGACCACTGGGATAGAATTGCACATTAGTGGAGAGAAATTGCATATTACGGGGGGGGGGGCACAAAGAACACCAACATGGCTGTCATAAAAACAGCAGGCCTGCATTTAGTTTTCCCTTCTGTCTCCATATTGTGCATGTTAAACTTACGGCATACCCTGGTATGATTATGCTGAACTGCCCCAACTTCATAGCGGTGTCTAGGAGAGGCATGAAAATACTGAGCATAATGGCACCAGGACAAATGTATATTGAAGTATATGTCACAGAGTGTGAGACTGGATTCACAAAAATTAAAGAGGGATAAAACAAGTTACAGGTAGGTAGCCGTTAAAGGTAGATAGCCGTGTTGGTCTGTCATAGTCAAAACAAAATAAAATAAAAAAATTCCTTCCAGTAGCACCTTAGAGACCAACTAAGTTTGTTCTTGGTATGAGAACAATGGCACCAGGACAAATGTATATTGAAGTATATGTCACAGAGTGTGAGACTGGATTCACAAAAATTAAAGAGGGATAAAACAAGTTACAGGTAGGTAGCCGTTAAAGGTAGGTAGCCGTGTTGGTCTGCCATAGTCGAAACAAAATTAAAAAATTCCTTCCAGTGCTTTCATGTGCATGCACACTTCTTCAGACGTGACAGACAGGAAGAGAAACATGGAAACAAAATGGATAGAGGGAGCCATCTCATTGTCATTTTCTGGTTCACACTGAGAAGTTATTTTTGAATGGCCCCAGGGATGGAAGTGAGAGCTGCCTGCAGAAATCGATGAAGAAATCCAAGGTTTTTATATGAACTGTAATTGAGCTAGGGAAGGGGACAGATGTGTCAACGCTCAAGAGGAAGAAGAAGCAAAAAGTAACGAGAGGATCAGAAAGAGGGAGGCCAAGTCTAGATGGATGTTAGATGGTGAGAGAGATAGGGAAGGAGTTGGGTTGACCGGGAGCTCCCCTGAGGAAAGCAGAATTCACTCTTTGCGAATGCAAGCTTTCTCCTTTGTGAGGGGACCCTAGGGTGCCACCTTTCCACAGAAGGACAGGTGTTCCCTCAGGCCTTAGCCAACACCCACTTCAAGCCACAGGCTTGAGTAATGCATATTTACCAGCAGCAATTCTCTGTGGTGCCACACTTGTATCCATTATAATCACCACCAAACAAGCACAGAGGAGGCTGAGGAGGAGGCTGAATTTGCCGCCTGAGGTGTCTGCCTCACCTCACCTCATCGGCAGGCTGGCCCTGGTTACAGCACAGGGTTCAAAGCCCTCATCAATCTACTCACCACAATGTGGGTTGATTATAATGGGAAGCTGCATACGATGAACAGCTTCAGCACTGATGGCTACGTTGACTTTATTTTTGTCTCGGCTTTTCTCCAAGTAGCCCAGAAAAGCCTCCCAACAACCCTGTGGGCTGGGTTGGTGACATATCGAGCTTTGCCAACTGAGAAGAAATCTGAATTTTGGTTTCCCATCCACAGTACCACCAGTCTCAAGCCATTGCAGTCTGACTAGTAGACTTTATCCTTCTTCAAAGTAGGGATGAGGGGCCTCAAGCATCTCTTGTTTCTACTTTGCACCTTCCCTTAGTGTATATGCCTGTGTCCTTGGATGCTGATAATACTTCTTGCTTGCCTGGCAGGAGGAAAGAAAGCTGTGTGGAAAAGGAAGCCTACTGTGCTGAGGTAAAATTGATCATTAGTTTTGCCTTTGGCCCAGTCTACTGCCAGCATGTGGCCCCTCAAGGGTTGCCCAGAAGGGAATGCAGCGCCTGAGCTGAAAATGGTTCCCCATCCCTGCCTAAGGCCTCTGTGTCTTTGTGTCCCTCCTAAATAGGGCTTTTTTCAGCCAGAACTCGCCAGAATTCAGTTCCAGCACCTCTCAGGTGGGCGCCATTGCCATTCTAAGAGAACGAGGGAGGTGTTCATGGTGAGTTCCGGCACCTATTTTTCTAGAAAAATAGCACTGCTCCTTAATAGTATATTCTGGTTTTTTACTTTATAAACCTGTTTCCAGAAGTTTCAGGTTTCTTTTTGCAAAGACAGTCAGTTGTTACCATTAGCCCTGTAGCTGAAAATTCACAGCACCCTCACTCTGGAAATTTTATCTTTTATAAAAAGAACAGTATTTGTCTATCAAGTCTGGGCAGCAAGCATAAAGTTTACAAAGCTCAGTCTTTCACCACAAGCTCCAGAGGAAGAGACCTCAGCCTTGCAACATCTTGTACTTTGTGACAAAATCTTTCTCCTGAGATTTCAATTACTTGGGTAGCGAATGACATTTTAAAGCACCCTCCTCCCAAAAGTTGAGCTGTGCTTTTTCATACAGCTGTGGTTTGACACGTTATTTGATGATTATTTTATTTTATTGCCTAGTAGCCATAGTTGTAGACTTTTTTGATCCTAGGTGGGTGGGTGGGGTATGGGGGAGGAGGCAATTACCATTGGGATCACACGGTTTTAAAAAAAACCCTCAGCTGTGACCGCAAAGAATATTACACAAATATGCTGCAATTCAATTATTGGGGTGGGGGGAGCTCCCCTTAGCACCAATGGAAGGATTTTCCCCGCCGTCTCTAAATGTAGTGTGAGGGGAAATAGTGAAGGAAGGCTTAAGTCTCTCATCTCTGCATGTTGCCATCCCAATGAAAATCTCCCCCACATATAGGATCCTTTTTTTTTTTTTAATCCCCTGACCTGGCTGCAAGCTACATAATTAACATAACACAGGCAGATCCTTCAATGGGCGATTCATGAATTTATCCCCTCATCCTCACCAGTGGCCATGCTGGCTGGGGCTGAGCCCAGCAACATCCAGAGACCACTACGGTATGTTAGCTATCCCTCGATTTACCACAGAATCACAGAATCACAGAATCATAGAGTTGGAAGAGACCACAAGGGCCATCCAGTCCAACCCCCTGCCAAGCAGGAAACACCATCAAAGCATTCCTGACAGGTGGCTGTCAAGCCTCTGCTTAAAGACCTCCAAAGAAGGAGACTCCACCACACTCCTTGGCAGCAAATTCCATTGTCGAACAGCTCTTACTGTCAAGAAATTCTTCCTAATGTTTAGGTGGAATCTTCTTTCTTGTAGTTTGAATCCATTGCTCCGTGTCCGCTTCTCTGGAGCAGCAGAAAACAACCTTTCTCCCTCCTCTATATGACATCCTTTTATATATTTGAACATGGCTATCATATCACCCCTTAACCGTCTCTTCTCCAGGCTAAACATACCCAGCTCCCTAAGCCGTTCCTCATAAGGCATCGTTTCCAGGCCTTTGACCATTTTGGTTGCCCTCCTCTGGACACGTTCCAGCTTGTCAATATCCTTCTTGAACTGTGGTGCCCAGAACTGGACACAGTATTCCAGGTGGGGTCTGACCAGAGCGGAATACAGTGGTACTATTACTTCCCTTGATCTAGATGCTATACTCCTATTGATGCAGCCCAGAATTGCATTGGCTTTTTGAGCTGCTGCATCACACTGTTGACTCATGTCAAGTTTGTGGTCTACCAAGACTCCTAGATCCTTTTCACTTGTACTGCTCTCAAGCCAGGTATCACCCATCCTGTATTTGTGCCTTTCATTTTTTTTGCCCAAGTGTAGTACTTTACATTTCTCCCTGTTAAAATTCATCCTGTTTGCCTTGGCCCAGTTCTCTAATCTGTTAAGGTCATTTTGAAGTGTGATCCTGTCCTCTGGGGTATTAGCCACCCCTCCCAATTTGGTGTCATCTGCAAACTTGATCAGGATGCCCTCAAGCCCATCATTCAAGTCATTGATAAAGATGTTGAATAAGACTGGGCCCAAGACAGAACCCTGTGGCACCCCACTAGTCACTTCTCTCCAGGATGAAGAGGAGCCATTGATGAGCACCCTTTGGGTTCGGTCAGTCAGCCAGTTACAAATCCACTGAATGGTAGCATTGTCTAGCCCACATTTTACCAGCTTCTTTACAAGAATATCATGGGGCACCTTGTCAAAGGCCTTGCTGAAATCAAGATAGGCTACATCCACAGTGTTCCCTTCGTCTACCAGGCTTGTAATTCTGTCAAAAAATGAGATCAGATTAGTCTGACATGACTTATTTTTCAGAAACCCATGCTGACTTTTAGTGATCACAGCGTTCCTTTCTAGGTGCTCACAGACCGTTTGCTTAATGATCTGCTCTAGAATCTTTCCTGGTATTGATGTCAGGCTGACTGGGCGGTAATTGTTTGGGTCCTCTCTTTTCCCCTTTTTGAAAATAGGGACAACATTTGCCCTCCTCCAGTCTGCTGGGACTTCACCTGTTTTCCAGGAATTCTCAAAGATTACTGCCAGTGGCTCTGAAATTACCTCTGCCAGTTCTTTTAATACTCTGGGATGTAGTTCATCTGGCCCTGGAGACTTGAATACATCTAAACTAGCCAAGTGTTCTTGTACTACCTCCTTACTTATTCTGGGCTGTGTTTCCCCTGCTGAATCATCTGCTCCATATTCTTCAGGTCGGGCATTGTTTTCTTTTTTGGAGAAGACTGAGGCAAAGAAGGTATTGAGGAGTTCTGCCCTTTCTGCGTCCCCTGTTCGCATTTCACCATCTTCTCCTCTAAGTGACCCCACTGTTTCCTTGTTCTTCCTTTTGCTACGGACATACCCATAAAAACTCTTTTTATTGCTTTTAACCTCTCTAGCAAGCCTGAGTTCATTCTGTGCTTTAGCTTTTCTGACTTTGTCTCTACATGTGCTGGCTATTTGTTTGAATTCCTCTCTGGTGGTTTCCCCCTTTTTCCATTTCTTGTACATATCCCTTTTAAATCTTAACTCAGTTAAAAGTTCTTTAGATAGCCACCCTGGCTTCTTTAGGCACCTTCCATGTTTTCGTCGCATTGGTACTGCTTGAAGTTGTGCTTTTAATATCTCCCTTTTAACAAACTCCCATCCATCATGAACTCCCATCCCTTTTAGTATTACTGACCATGGGATCACATCCAGCATTTCCCTAAGTTTTCTGAAGTCGGCTTTCTTAAAGTCTAGAATTTGAGTCTTAGTATGCTTGGTTGCTCCTTTCTGATGTATAATAAACTCCAGAAGAGCATGATCACTCCCACCTAATGATCCTGCCACTTCTACCCCACTAACCAGGTCATCACTATTGGTTAGGACCAGATCTAAAATGGCTGATCCTCTTGTTGCTTCTCCCACTTTCTGGACAATGAAATTGTCTGCAAGGCCAGTGAGGAATCTGTTCGACCTTATGCTCTTGGCTGAGTTTGACATCCAACAAATATCAGGATAGTTGAAATCCCCCATTACTACTATCTCATTTCCTTTTGAATGCTTGGTCATCTGTTCCAGGAAGGCATCATCTATGTCCTCCGTTTGGCTTGGGGATCTATAGTAAACTCCCACAATGAGATCACTGTTATTTTTCTCTCCCTTAATTTTGACCCAGATACCCTCAATTTGGCTTTGAAGTTTTAAATCATGGATCTCTTCACAGGTATACACATCCCTGACATATAACGCCACTCCTCCTCCTTTCCTGTTTGGTCTATTTCTCTGAAATAGATTGTATCCCTCTATTACTACATTCCAATCATGAGACTCATCCCACCAGGTTTCAGTGATGCCTATTATGTCGTATTTAGTTTGCTGTATCAAGAGCTCAAGTTCATCTTGTTTATTTCCCATGCTCTGTGCATTTGTATACAGACATTGAAAACCATTGATCATTCCCCCTAGTCTCCTACTTAAGGATTTTTTCCTCCCACCACTAGGTCTGTGTGCTGTTTGCTCCATTTGGTCCTTGACTTTTGGATGATCATCTTCAGCATTTGATAGACTCCTACCTTCAGGACCACTGTCTCCCTCCCCCACATAAGTCAGTTTAAAGCCCTCCTGATGAGGTTTTTGAGATTGTTGGCAAAAACATTCCTCCCAACCCTTGTGAGGTGCAGCCCATCACTTGCCAGAAGTCCATCTTCAAGAAACTGCAGGCCGTGATCTAAGAATCCAAACCGTTCCTGCCGGCACCATTTGCGAAGCCAGTTGTTCACTTCTCCTATTTTCCCCTCTCTTCCTGGGCCACGGCGTTCAACTGGGAGGACAGATGAGATGACAATTTGTGCATTTAATTGCTTCAGCTTCCTGCCCAGAGCCTCATAATCACTTTTGATCTTCTGGAGGCTATGGCTTGCGGTGTCATTGGTTCCCACATGGACTAAAAGGAAGGGGTTTTTATCCGTAGGTTTTATTATTCCTTGCAGCCGTTCTGTAACATCATGGATCTTGGCCCCGGGGAGACAGCATACCTCTCGAGGTATCTTGTCAGGCCCACAGATCACTGCTTCGGTACCTCTCTGCAAATCCTCCACCGTTTTCCTGATTCCCACCACCAACTTCCATCATTTCATCAACATTTAGATCATTGTACTAGAATCAACATCTTGCATTAGCCTCAAAAATGGCTGCTGAAAATGGCCACTTGGGAGCCCCCACGCCCTGCACACCTGGAGGGATCAGGATTCAATCTCTTATTTGGCCTACCGCCCCCTTTTCAGAAAAAATAATAATACTCAGTGCCCCCCAGGAAATCTGCCTTCTTTAAGTGAACAAACAGAAAGATGCAGTGAGAAATTTGCGTTCTTTTATGTATCTATATTTCTACCTACGTCCTACGACATAGTAAAGAAAGATGTTGTGAATAAGTCACCATTAAGCTTAAAATTCGAAATAGGCAAACAAAGAGCCAGAGGATTGCATGATCTCCCTGCAAAGCACTGCCCTACCAACCTCACTTTGATCTCAGCCAACTCCCCACCTGCCCACCTTCTTACAACCAATCAGAGGGTAGGTCTGCCTGTCATTGGCTCTGGCTTCACCTACTGTTGGTCTCCTGTCCACCCAATAGGCAGCAGCCACTACTGCTTCAAGGCTAGCACCACATTCCCAAGGATTGCTTAGGCCTGGGCTAGACAAACAGCAGATCGTTTGCTATAACCGTTCCTAGAGTCTACCACTTCAGACTACAGGGTCTGGATGCTCCCATATTGGGTAGAGGAGGTCCTACACAAAATAAGCTTGATAGCAGAAGAGGCTAGGCTAGAATCCTTATGCCAGATATGAATTTTATACTTCGTTATTAATTTGATTTCTTAGTTTAATTAATTTTCCAAATTTGTATACAACCTTTCATCCATAGATCTCAGGGCGGTTCGCAACATAAAACTACAATATAAAAACCACAAAAGAGATTTTAAAAAATGAAGAACAACAACAAACCCAAAAATTGGTTGCTGATGCTTATCTAGGAAATACTCAGTTATGTGATTACTCACCTGCAGCTTGCAATGGAGGTCCAGGAATGTTTATGCCACATGAGCTGCTGTTTGCATGAACAGATCCTTAGGCATTCTGATCAATATGAAATCATTTTAAGTGAGCAAAATCGATCCTTCATCTGCTAAGCAGAGTGCTCCCTGCTATAGATGGAGGCTCATATTCTATTTATGTCCTCCCAACTCCTTGCAGACTTGTGTTTATTGAACTGCTCTGCCTTTAAAGTACTCAATACAGAGGGAAAAATTGTGTGGCACTTTACAAAAACTAAAATATATTGCTTAAGGATATCATGGGAGCCTGTTAAGCATGGCACTATGGTCTTAGAACTGGTGTATCTGCCATAGTACCCTGCTTTTTCAAATACCGATCTTCTCTTGTGCCTAAACTGGTTTAGGACTGGGCTGTTAGGTTCCGGCCCATAAACCATTATGTATTATGTTTTTGTCAGAGAGCAGCTGCTAACTGAAACACATGTACTCCAATCCTATGCCAGTTTATTCAGAAATCAGGCCTCGTTCTCACAGTAATAAATTTGTTTATAGAGACTCTACCACTGCAGTTGGGGTTCACAAAGTTGAATGTTCCTCTCGCTCCCCACCCCAGGTATAGGCAAACTCCGGCCCTCCAGATGTTTGGCACTACATTTCCCATCATCCCTAGCTATCAGGACCAGTGGTCAGGGATGAAGGGAATTGTAGTCCCAAACGTCTGGAGGGCCAGAGTTTGCCTATGCCTGCCCCACCCTCTGCTTAATCCCCTGTTCACATAGAAAATTATCTGTTAATGAGAAAAGCCTAGGTTTTTTTCTGATACACTAGTTTTCTGTATAAATGTTTTCACACCCATAGAGGAACATAATGTGAACTCCCACCTATGATCTGAAGTGGTACAGCCTAAGGCAGTGTTCCCCAACCTTGGGCCTCCAGCTGTTTTTGGACTACAACTCCCATCATCCCTCGCTAGCAAGACCAGTGGTCAGGGATGATGGGAATTGTAGTCCGAAAACAGCTGGAGGCCCAAGGTTGGGGAACACTGGCCTAAGGCACAGATTTACTACCTCAGCTGCTGGTTGTGAGAATTAGGCCAATATCCTACTAGATTCAGTGGGATTGACAAGTAAGCAAGCACAAGATTGAAGTCTTAGGCAGCCTATAGGATTGGGCTTCATGTTACTAAAAAAAAAAAGTAAGCTCTAGCCCTATGTGAATTTACCAGTTGAAGCCATTCGATTTAAAAAGGGTTATTGTTCTTTTCCCCCCCCCCTTCCCATCAGAAGCTTACAAGTTTGTACAAGTTTGAGGCAGGTGCTCAGCGAGACTTGTCAATCTTGTCTCAGATGTGATTGACACCTTGACGAGTTTGTCTGTAATATCCACAAGCAAAAGGAAGTGTGTCACGTTTTGAAACATCCAGGCACCAGTGCAGATGTCGGCATGCCCCGTCCTGTATGCTTCTTGTTACTTGTTCTCTGTTGGACTATAAAATTTCAGCAATTTTGAGAACCCACCAGAATGAATAGCCATTGACGAGAAATCTCTCAGCAAAATCTGAAAGCTAAATGAAAAAAACATCTGCATTCTATTCAGGTTGTCACAGCCTTTTCAGTGGCGTTTGAATAGTTTTCCAGTTGCTAACACTGAAAACAGTGCTAACACCATCAGAGTTACTAAAGGGTTTTTGATGAGGGTGATAAAAAATGAGGATGATTTAAAGGAGACTCACGATGGTTTCGGGTTTCAATGTCTTCGTCCAAATCACCACTGAAACAAAGCCCAAGCATGTGCAACTTGCCCTTTCATCCCTTCTTGAACTTACTTCCCTCCCTCTTTCTTTGTTGCCTGTCTCCCCTAGGACTAAATTTAGACTGTGGATTTGGAGCATGGAGCAGGGGTGCATTTAGGGCAGTGCTGTGCACTGGGTGCTGAGCCAAGGGCCTTCTCAAAGCCCGGTAAGTAAGGCACTGGGCTTTGGGAAGGAGGCATGAGGGCCCTGAACGTCCTCCTGTCTCCTAGAGTCCTCCTGTCTCCTTCCCAAAGCCTAGTTAGTGCTTTCCCAGCTTTAGGAAGGAGGTGGGAGGGCTCTAGGACCCTGCCTGACCCTTCGTGCCTCCTTCCCAAAGCCCAGCTTTGGGATGGCAGTTCAAATTTTGGTGCCATATTACCCAAGTCCATCACAGCAGGGAGCTGCTGTTTGTTTAAAGCAAGGAATAGGAACCTCAGGCCCAGGGGCCAAATGTGGCCCTCCATGCCTCTATGCCTGACTCTCCTTAGGCCACACTTCCTCCCCAGCTACACCCTAAGTGCATAAGAAGAGGAACAGGCTGCTGGCTCATTGAATCCAGCATCCTGTTCTCACAATGGCCAATCAGATGCCTGTGGGGAGCAAGGTGGACCTGAACACAAGAGCCCACCTACAACTCCCAGCCACTGGCATTCAGAGGCATATCACTTCTGACAGTGGAGGTAAAGTATATCCATTGTGCCTAGTTGCCATTGGTAGCCTTGGCCTTGGCCTCCATCAATCTGTCTTACCCTCTTTTAAACCTATCCAAATTGGTGGCTATCACTGCCTTCGGTGGGAATGAGTTCCGTAGTTTTACAGGCCCTGCATTGCACCACCCTTAATGCTTTTGCCCGGCTGCAATGGGTCATTGAATTCTGGTGCTATGTCTTGCTCGGCTGGAAGGAGGCTAGAGAGGTGTGCGCACAGAAACTAGACGACTGTGCCAAGATTAAAATCACATTTGTTGTTCTGCCCATTTTTGCTTTTAGCCCTGCCCGCCACTAGCATGTCCTCTGCCCAAAATGTTTGCTGCAAGGGGAATGTGCCCAAAAAATGATTCCTCCCTCTGGTTTGCATCTGGCATCCTTGGGCAGCTGCTGGAGCCACAACACCCCCACAGGCCCACAACTGATGCCTGCCCTGAGCCTGCAAAAAACAACACCACCCAAATCCTTACATGGTACTCTAAGCAGCACTGGGCAGTCAGGTCCAGCTGGCATACCACAGTCAGCACATACACTTGCCAAGTCCCACTGATGGAATACTATTTTGTCCAGGGCTCCCTGTAAAGTGTTATGTGTGTTGATGGTGCTATCTAAACCCTTTCCAGCGTTTGGCATCTTCACCCTAACCAGTTGTGGGAGCCTATTTGCCACCATTGCATTTCTGCTTTGCAGGCTTCCATCGCATTCAGTTTACACATGGTTATCTAGAAGTAAGTTTAGTCAGGACTGGTTTCAGAGTTTGAGGATTTGGGACTCGGGTGGTTTCAAATTAAATCAATCAACAATCTGCTGGCATCTCATAACTATAGTATCCAAAGAACATAACGCAAAATCAGGTGCATCACTGGTAGGATCCAGTTTACCAAATCCTTGTGTTTCTCTTTTCATCTTTTTCTGACTTAGAATAATAGAATTGTAGAGTTGGAAGCGACCCTCTAGTCAAACCCCCTGCAATCTTTTGCGCAAACTCGCAACACTGAGATTAAGAATCTCACGCTCTACTGACTGAGTTATCGCAGGACTAGATTCCTCATCTTCCTACATATCTGGTTGAAAATGGGCAACTGGATTTTCACTCATTCTTAGGAGCCCAGTGATGAAACAACTGGAGCACATTCTAATTATTCGTATTATATCACCGAAAGGAACACTATAGGAGAAGACTCCTGTCTGATTACAGGTAGGTAGCCGTGTTGGTCTGCCGTAGTCAAAACAAAATAAAAAAATTCCTTCCAGTAGCACCTTAGAGACCAACTAAGTTTGTTCTTGGTATGAGCTTTCATGTGGTATCTGAAGAAGTGTGCATGCACACGAAAGCTCATACCAAGAACAAACTTAGTTGGTCTCTAAGGTGCTACTGGAAGGAATTTTTTTATTTTGTTTCGACTCCTGTCTGAGACACTGGAGAGTAATAGTCAATCAAAATAGACTACAATGAGCTATACCGGTATGAACAAATGAAATTCTGGCCTGGAGTCACGCAGCCTCCTTTGTTCCCATTTCTCATCATAAACTACCGGTACTTTAAAAGTCCCCTTGGATTTAGAAAAGATTTGCCAAGTGGCATGTGGGGAATGAGAATGGCCACCCTTCAGTGAATCCATGCAGAACTACATGCAACATGGTACATCTGTCGGAAGCTTTTATTCATCGAGTAAATTTTGCGATCGGGCTATTAGAATTATAAACATAAGAACAGCCTGCTGGATCAGGCCATCTAGTCTAGCATCCTGCTCTCACAGTGGGGAAACCCGCAAGCACAATTTGAGTCCAAGAGCCCTCTCCCTCTTGTGGTTTTCAAGTAGTATTCAGAAGCATTACTGCCTCCAACTGTGGCAGCAGATCATAGCCATCATGGTTAGCAGCCCCTGATAGCTCTTTCCTCCATGAATTTGTCTATTTCTCTATCCTCTATGTATTAAAACCCGTTAGATATCCAGCTTCCACCCTATGCTAAAGCTCTCATACTTAAACAAACAGGGTGAGGTTCTCCCAAATTCATGCACGCATCTTAAGTCCAATAATTGCTTTGCGATAATCTTTTCAGGGTACTTAAACAAAAGCTGGCCCATTAACTTCAGTAGAGTCAGGCTTGCTCTTGGCATTATTCATACTGTGCAGTTAAACATTCAAGGCAGTCTTAGATACATACTGGATTTTTAAATTTTAATGATATGATATAGCCCAGCACTTCAAATAACTCAAAGAAATAATTAAGGGAAATTCCATCATTTCTGGATCATCATTTTCTTCTTGCTGCTGGATTGCTTTGCCCATATTATCAAAGCTGAACAGGTTCTCCCATTTTAAACATGTGCTACACATTTTTCAGCGTATGTATGTATGTGGGATGGCTGGAATCATATAAGATAGAATGAATGACTGTCGAAATTATCAGAAAGACAATAGACTGTCAACGTGTTAATGTGAGCACAATGAATGAAAATGAATACTTTGCTGCCAATAAACTTGGAGTGGTTTGGAGTGAAGGAATACATTACCTAAATGCATTTAGGTCCTGGGTGCAATTTAGAATATTTTAGCTTCACATTAATGCGATCTAAGGGATTTCAACACAACACAAGAGCGCATCCTTTGGACATGTTGCCTGTGTTAGATTCCTTTCTCCATCTAATCCAGATCAGTGATTCTCTGTTTAGGAATAGATCAGAAATTCAGTTCAGATCGTGTTTAAAGGAGAACCTCCCAAAAGCACACTTTTCAGAACACAACCATTCTTCAAAATTCACTCTTATCCAAATTTTGCAATGCAGTCATCCAGCCAAGCAATGTGTACAAAAATGCATATACTAGGGTAAAGTGTGCCTAAAATGCACATTTTAGTGGAAAGAACATAGAAAAGGGCATTATATTAAGCAAAAATGTGTATATTAGGCAAGATTGCATACAAAAATGTTCTTATTAATAGGAATTTGCAATGAAATGTTGGTTCATTTTCATCAGGACATTTTTAGGGGGAGCGGTTAAACCCAAACAGATGTCAAAATGTGAACTGAATTTAATAGTGGAAAAAATGAAAAATGGAGAGGAACTGAGATTGAGAGATTTACCCTTCCCAAGATCAGATTGCAGTTATCATGTCATGTCTTGAATCTTAACCGCCCTCTTGAAGATTGGTGATGGCCTACCAAACCACTGGCAGAAATATCACCCAACCACTTCATTATGGGCAGTTTATATGAATATTGTAATTTGGAGTTGGAGAAAACATGATCCACTGTGACAGCAGAAGGTCTGAAAGTTGGCCCTATGATTCTTTGAACTGTGCCTGTCGCCACTTCTTTGATACTTCACAGTGAAGTCAACCTCGCATGCTATTCTCAGCGGTAGAAAATAATGCTTAGCCTTGTCCAAGAGCGATTCTGTTCAAACAACACACCTCCACAAAACTCCAGAGCTGCTTCTGCAAAATGCACAAGGCTGCCAATACACAACTGCACCCTATGCTGCCTTTGAAGTTATCTGCCCAACAGCTCAGGTGCTTTAAGAGAGGAAACTGAAGGCATTTTTGGTGTTGCATCGCTTGCCATTATTGCTATGCATAAACTGCCCATCTGACCAGAGTGGCGTCAGCGTAATTTGGTACTTTGTAATAGAGTGCAATAGGAGAGGAAAGGCTTCCATTGCAAAAGTGTGGGCCATCACACAGGAAGCTATTTGGAGTTCAGTGTGTGAAAAAAATTATAAGAGGTGATTCACACAACACTTCAACATTGCTACGTCAAGCTGTGGTCTATGAATCACTCTTTTAGCAGTGTATTTCCTCTAGAGAGCCATTTGAGAAATGCCAGGGTGAGATGCTTTTCAGAAGTGCAGAGCTCTGAGTGAGTAATCTATATTTCAATTCAAGCACAACCCTGTGTTTTTGTACATTCCACGTCTCCCAACAAAATTCTATCGCACCCTGAGAACCCATTGCAGTTTTCATTTCGATATATACCATTAAGCACAAGGAGTTTAGCCATTGCAATTATGACAAAATAAATATCAAACAGAATGCCTGGAAACATCAGGGCTGATGTTGATGGCAAACTATAGCCATAGAAAGGTGTCGGAAATAGACCAGAGACTTGGATGACAGGGAGGACAAATTTATATGCCATTTTTAATATAACTGCGCAAGCGCAAAGTTTCAGAAAAGGTACACTGCCTCTTTGAAAATTAGTGTAGGAACTACAGGTAGTTCACGTTATTTTTAAAATTGTATATAAAAATAGATGTACAGTACAGACTTCACCAGCCTGCATTATGAAAGGCTGCTGATAATGTTCTGAGCAAATACTATATTACTGTGCACTCTGGTTTTGTAGATCCCCTCTTAGATTGTATTTGTTTTGCTCCACAAAAGGTGCCTGTGTATATAGTTCATTTGTATCGCTTTCTGCAGAGTCCCTGACATATGTACGTTTATTATAAGAATAAATGCTGTGTACAATATGAAATACAGAGGTTTTACTACTGTCACTGAACCCTATAATGCCATTAGGAAAATAAAGGCTTGTTTTTTAAAGAAGAAAAAAATCCTTATTTATATTCTGTATGAGTTATCGCCTAATGAATTGTGATGCAGTATTCCTTGTCTTTGCCTCTTCCGCGACAATGTTTACTCTTCGCTATGGTTAATTAGCAGGTAATAAAGTCTATTTTGTGTTTTGAAGCCAAATTGTCTACTAAGTTCTTCAGTGCTCCATCACTTGGGTATAAAATGCTAAATCACAAATCCAGGCTTTCATTTCCAGGCATGCATGGTGCCATCATTCACCACCATAGAGGGATAGAACTTTGAGCACTAGTGACTTAAATGAATCGGGATGCCGTTGTGGAAGAGGAGCTCTGTGGGAGCAATGCAGCTTTGAATGTGTAGCAAAGAGATGGAACAAGCTGTAAGGATTCAGCTGCAGTCTTCTAATCATCTTTGAGATAAGAAACTAAGCTGGATCAAACCAAAGGCTCACGCCGTCCAGCATTCTTTCTCCCACAGTGGCTAACTAGGACATAAAGGCAAAAACAGTGTGTTCAGGGTTTGTTTGTTTTTAATTAATGTGATACAATTTTTTATTGTTCTATACTGCATTTTAATTATTTCTGTTGTTGCTGCTTGTGAGCCACCCAGATAACTTCAGCTATGGGACAGCGATACAAACGGGATTTTTTTTACTTTAGAGAAAAGGTGAGAAAGAAGCTTAGAATATTACATATGGCATGGAGAAAGTGGATACAGAATAGTTTTTTCTCCCTTTCTCATAGCACTAGAACTTGTGGACATTCAATGAAGCCGAATGGTGGACGATTCAAGACAGATAAAAGAAAGCACTTATTCATGTCACACTATGTTAAACTATGGGACTCACATTCGCAGGAGGCAAGTGATGGCCACCAACTTGGATGGCTTTAAAAGAGGGCAAATTAATGGAGGAGAAAGCTATTGATAGCTACTAACCATGATGGCTATGCTCTGCCTCCACAGTCAGAAATCACAGGAGGTCAGAGTGCTCTTGTGCTCAGGTTCTGCTTCCAGATTTCCCACAGGCACCTGGCTGGTCACTGTGAGAGCAGGATGCTAGACTAGATGGGCCATTGGCCTCGTCCAGCAGGCTCTTCTTAAGTTCTTATGAGTAGTAGCCACTAAGATACTCCAAGAAGGTATCTATTCCCCCTTTAAAGCACTATTAAGTTAATGGCCTTCATCAAATGTGGTGGTAACAAGTTTAACTATGAGCTGGGTGAAGAAGTAAGGTAAAGGATCCCTGACCATTAGGTCCAGTCGTGTCCAACTCTGGGGTTGCGGCGCTCATCTCGCGTTACTGGCCGAGGGAGCCGGCGTACAGCTTCCGGGTCATGTGGCCAGCATGACAAAGCCGCTTCTGGCAAACCAGAGCAACGCACAGAAACGCCGTTTACCTTCCCGCCGGAGCGGTACCTATTTATCTACTTGCACTCTGACGTGCTTTCGAACTGCTAGGTTGGCAGGAGCTGGGACCGAGCAACGGGAGCTCACCCCGTTGCAGGGATTCGAACTGCCGACCTTGTGATCAGCAAGCCCTAGGCTCTGTGGTTTAACCCACAGCGCCACCTGGGTCCCGGGTGAAGAAGTACTTTGTTTAATCTGTCCTGAAAAACATCCCACCAGTTAGCTCTATTAGCATAGAATTGGAGAGTTGGAAGGCACTCTGAGGGTAATCTAATCTGTTCCTCTGCAATTCAGGAATGTCAACTAAAGCACCCATGACAGATGGCTATCCAACCTCCACTTAGAAACCTCATAGGAAGGAGAGTCCACCACCGTCCGAGGGAGTCTGTTCAACGGTCAAACAGCTCTTACCGTCAGAAAGTTATTCCTGATGTTTAGTCAGAATCTGCAAGTTTTAACGACTGACAGAAAATTACCTCACCAAGAAATTTTTCTATGCACTTTCTCTATACAATGCATAATTTTATCACGTTCTCAATTATTTGCCTTTTTTCTAAATCAAATGCTGTAACATTTCCTTATGAGGGAGTTGCTCCAGCTCCCTGCTCATTTTAGCTGCCCTCTCTTGGCACCATTCCCAGCTCTATGGTATCTTTTTTGAGATGCAGCAACCAGAACTATACACAGTATTCAAGTGCAGTTGCACTATAGATCATTTGAATAATGACATTATATTGGCAGCTTTCTTTTTGATCCCTTTCCTAATGAGCCCTACCATGGAATTCATCTCTCTCACAGCTGTTACACACTGGCTCAACAGCATACCTAAGCTACCCACCATGACTCCAAGATCAATTTCCTACTCAGCCATCGCACCCTCAGACCCCCATCAATGTGTGTGCATCTCTTTACATTTAATTATGCCGAACTGTTTGCTTACACTGACCTTGCATTTGCAATTTTATTGATCACCCATTTGGGAGTGTCCCTTTTGCAGTTTTCTGCAGATCCCTTTTTGTTCTTATCACCCTGAATAATTTGGGTCATCAACAAAGTTGGCTACCTCATTGCTCTTCCCTAACTCCAGGTCATTTATGAACAAGTTGAAAAAGCACCCGTCTAAATCCTTGGGAGACCCCACTACTTCCACTTCTAAAGAACTTGGGATCAGGTTAACCAAGGAATCACCTCTCCCTTGTTAAAGCTGAGGTGGTGGTGGGGACTGTTATTGTGATTTTGCTATTATTCCACTGTTATCATGCTTTTTATAATTTTTTTATTATTGATGCTCCGTAAAATGTGTTCTTAATGTTGTACACCACCCTGAGATCTTTTGATTAAGGGTGATATATAAATTGAATAAATAAAATAATAATAATATCAGATGAGGCTACTGCTGAAAGTACCACATGCCTTAGAGGTGCATTCAGCCCTCTGGAATCAATTACCAACCAAAATTAAACATACACATGCTGTTATTCGTTAATTGAACTTATATCCCTTACTTCCAAAAGAGCCCAGGGTGGGATATAAATTCCCATTGAGGTGCCTCCTAAAGACGTTTTCTTGTGAAATATGAATAGTGCACCTGTAAAAATAGTACTTTTCATTTGTAGAGTGTGTAGGAAATGCTTTAATTGTTTTTTAGATTTGGACTTTTTTTGTATTTTCTTTTATTTATAACTTGTATACCACTCTGATGGCCTCAGGTAGTTTAAACATTTCAATGATACAATCTCTCCATTGTGAAAACTGTCCATTTATTCCTACCAGTACTCTGTGTTCTTTAGCCAGTTACTGATCCGAATGATGATCAGCCCTTTTACCCACGACTATTACTTTTGTTCAGGAGCCTTTGTTGAGAAGCTTTGTCAAACATTTTATATATATATAAAAGTCCAAGATCTAAGTGAAGTGGATAATCCTTATGCACATGTCCAAGATGGAAACTTCTGATGAATTCTAAAATGTTAGCAAAACAGGACTTGCCTTTGAAGAAGCCGTGTTGATTCTGCAGCTTCATGGGAACTTCGTTAGAGTTTGTTAAATGTTGACATTGCTAAGACATAATGGTCCCGAGGTAGCAAGCTGAGTAAAAGCACCACAGCTTTCTCACCAGATGAAACACCATTATCACTATGAGTTAACTTTTAACACAGTGAGAACAGAATGAGTGTCTATGGCAAAACACATAGATGGGTAATCTCTTCTTTCCATTGAAACAGAATGAGTCAGTAATAAGAGACAGAGCAACAATTACCAAAAAGTATCAAACCAACCTTGGCTGTGCATTTTGCTACTTTTAGGATGCATTTAAGGAACGAGGAAACTTCTCCACATATGCTAAGCTGGTCATCTGTTTTCACATTTCCTGCTGAGGACTGGAAATACGGCTTGAAAAGCTGGCATTGCGTTCATTGCAGAAAGAACCATTTCCATCCTGCCAAAGAGACAGGCAACATTTCCCAACCAGCCCATTATCTGAAGAGCTCTTCACATCAGTTGTTCCACAGAAGAATTTTTTCTTAACCTCTCTGCGTAGTCTTTTAATTTATGTGCTGGGTGCCAGTTTCACTCTGCTCTACAGCTCAGAAGCCAGTTTCTTGATTAAAGGCAGGAGCCAAAAATACACATTTCTTCACATTGGAATAGAGCTTCAGAGAAGGTATCCTCATCCAAGAGAACAGATGTATAGCAAAAGAATATGGTGGGGATCCAAAGTGCCTCATGTAGATGCCTAAATGCTATCGTGCACTCCAGATGTCCCATCCCCAACGCCTTGCGATTATTGGAGGCCGTCCCTGGGCTTCCCTTCTGTTCTGACACAGCTTTGCAGAGTGTTCAGTAAGAAGGGAACATCAGCACAAGTCCCTGTGGGTGGACTGCAGTTGTGGGTACAGAGACTCCTGAACTCAGTTTCACCTTTAGCTCCCTGCCCCACATTATCCCCAGCTACAGAATGGGGATAAGAGGGGCCCATTTCGTAGCGCTATTGCAAGAATGACTGAGAACACTGAAGTGTTGAAGATTAAGGGTTATTTTTAGATGTGTGCAGAGCTGATTTTCAGTGTGGAAGTCCTCCTTTTTTGTTTGTAATACAAAGGGAAGAGACACAGCATGGCATTGTTCAAACCAATAGAACTGCTCTAGAGTAAGGAAGGAATGCTTCGGAAGGGATATTCTAGAGGCGGTTATGTCTGAAAATATTTTGCCAGTACAGGTACTGAACATTGGTTCAAAATGCCCACCTGTGATTCCATGACATGAGCTAAAGGTCTTGTCAGCTTAGCTTATTTTATTATACAGTGGTACCTCGGGTTGCAGACGCTTCAGGTTACAGACTCCGCTAACCCAAAAATAGTACCTCAGGTTAAGAACTTTGCTTCAGGATGAGAAAAGAAATTGCACTTTGGCGGCGCAGGGGCAGCAGGAGGCCCCATTAGCTAAAGTGGTACCTCAGGTTAAGAACAGTTTTAGGTCAAGAACGGACCTCCAGAATGAATTAAGTTCTTAACCTAAGGTACCACTGTACATTTCTTTATCTTAGGCTTTGAGACCACTACTTAAGCAACTGCCTCTCAAAGCAGTTTACAATTGCAGACATTACAAATCCATGAAATCAATAACAATAATAGAAAGGCAGAGTTGGAAGGGGCCTCTGAGGCCAACCCCCAAATATGATTAAATGTTTAAAATGGCCATTTCCTTCCAAGGTGTCCAGGCTATAGCTCACCGTACAAGAGGAGAGGGGAACCTTGCTGGCTTTTGGTGGGCTTGATCTTTATCTCCTCCCAAACTTCGGAACCATTTCAGAAACACTCAACCACTCCAACATCAAGGACAGCAAGTGATTGACAAGTGGGTTGTCCCACACACCTGCCAAAGCTGGTATGCAGGGGAGGAGATAGTAACCAAGCAGGATTGAACCCACTGTGCACCAGCTGATGTGCAGGGAATTCAATCCTCCTTTCTGCAGGGTTCCGGTGAACCTGAACCCAACAGGATTGAATTCCTCACAAATCAGCTGTGTGCAGGAAGTTCAATCCAGCTTTCTGCAGGGCTGCCACTACTCTAGCTGCCCTGCACCTGACATAAATTGTGACATCAGGTATGGGGCAAGTGGGTATGGGGTTTTTTTGAGGGGGGAATGGCCTCGCACCACAACTGGGGAAGAAGGAGAAGAAGAGTTTGGATTTGATATCCCGCTTTATCACTACCCGAAGGAGTCTCAAAGCGGCTCACTTTCTCCTTTCCCTTCCTCCCTCACAACACACACTCTGTGAGGTGAGTGAGACTTCAGAGAAGTGTGACTAGCCCACGGTCACCCAGCAGCTGCATGTGGAGGAGCGGAGACGCGAACCCGGTTCCCCAGATTACGAGTCTACCACTCTTAACCACTACACCACACTTGAGCCAGAGGTTCCCCAACCCTCCTATGCAATAAAAGAAAAAGCTAGTTCTAAAGGACAACATCCAATTTACAGATCACAACCAGGACATGGCAGTATAAAATAGTTTGCCTTACCCTGTTGCACCTCACAGCAGCCCATGCTGGTTAGGACTCAAGTGGGGATAACTGTTGACTCAGCAGCACATTAAAGCCCTCTTGAGCCTTATGAAGACTGGTTGGTCAGAGTTTCCTATTAGCCTCCCCTGCCCTTCTGAGGAGCTGTCTGTTCTTTTAAAGGACCATTGCCAATGTGTAGCCTTGTTTCCTACGGCATGAAGGTGCTGAGGGATGAATCAGAAGGGTGTCCTCTGAGCTAGAGAGTTCTAGTAAGGCCACATTTGGTCTTGGGGGCAGGGTGTGTGTGTGTGGGTGGGTGTGATGACTCCCCATATATCTCCTCTCCCTCAGAGTTGGCTTCTGAGCTGAACAAGAGGATTGTGGCCAAAGAACCATCTGTTCTCACAACTTCCTGTGTGCAACTACGCAAAGAAGCACTTTGAGATACACTCTTTATCTCCCTTCCCCAATCTTGACATGTTGGTCACTGAAAATGACAACAGCAAGACGACACCACTACCCTGGGCTCTTTGAATCTCAGCACTGGTCATCCCACAGCTACACAGATTGATGTTTTGAAGGCTCCAAATTTTCTTTAAGATTGATCTGGCTGTGATAAAGAAGAGCGTCTAGTCAGAAATTGGGAGGGATCCTCCTGTTTCTGCAGTTTCAAAGCCGCGCGTACAGCTCTAAAGAAGTTCTTTGTCCTGACAAATGGATGAATTATTAATGCCTTCACAAATACAAGGTGGAGAGAGATCTTTTTACATCCTCTGACACCCAGAGATATAATGAGTCTTCCTGACAAGCCGCCATAGCAAAGCAACAGCTAGAACATACCGCACGTTACAACGGCGTATAAATAATACATGCTTATTAAAATGAAAAGTTGAGGCAAACAGCAAAGGATGGCTACTACCAGTAGGATTACAGTAAAACCTTATTCATCCAGACCTCCCATTTAGGAAGCCTTTGATGCAACAGGCCTCTTTCATGGCACCTGGTAGCTGCGGGGGAAAGCAGTCTTTCTATGAATTGCCAATGTTAATTGTTGACTTTGATGTATTATCTCTGTTTTCATTCCACATGGTCATGCTGTTCTCTGGAGGCTTCCAGGTTCTTTTCTTTAAAGTACAATCTAGGGGTAAATTATTGGAGTTCATTCCCCCACCCCCATGGAATCTTGGTTTTTTGCTTGTCCAATGCAAGGCGTTGAGTCTCTTCTTCCCAGTAGCATTGCAAGGTTCCACCAATGTGCAACAAACTTTAGATCTCTCTGTGTGTGATCTACATTCACACACACACAAATATAAATTTATTTATTTGTTTTTTCCAATTAAAGTTTTACAGTCACATATCCAACATACAATATATAAAAACAAGATTCCAAAGAATCTCCTGGACTTCTCCCCATTTGTGGGTCACATTGTTAGTTATTTCCTCCTGCATCTTTTATAATAATCCAATTCTTTTACATCTCCATCATATCCAAAATTCACCATTAAACTACAAGTGTTATTCCAATCCTACTAATGATTTTAACTGTTTACAATGGTTTTTTAGGATAAATTATAATTTTTCCTCATTCCGGACACTGAGGTCTAGTGCCGAGGGCCTTCTGGCGGTTCCCTCGCTGCGTGAAGCCAAGTTACAGGGAACCAGGCAGAGGGCCTTCTCGGTAGTGGCACCCGCCCTGTGGAACGCCCTCCCTTCAGATGTCAAAGAGAACAACAATTACCAGACCTTTAGAAGACATCTGAAGGCAGCCCTGTTTAGGGAGGCTTTTAATGTTTTATAGATTATTGTATTTTAATGCTTTGCTGAAAGCCGCCCAGAGTGGCTGGGGAAACCCAGCCAGATGGGCGGGGTATAAATAATAAATTATTATTATTATTATTATTATTATTATTATTATTATTATTCCTTATTGAAATTTTGGTCTTTCTGATTTCTGAGTCTTCCGGTCATTTTTGCCATTTCGGCATAATCCATCAACACACACACACACACACACACACACACACACACAAACATTTTTCCATCATGCAACTCAGGTATGTCTCCCATCCAGACACTGACCATACCAAGCCTGCTTAGCTCTGCATGCTTGCATAATGTCTAATCAGAACACATCCTGATCCCAGGTTAATGATGAGTGGTTAAGGATAGGTCCAGAATTCCTATGGCCACTGGAAGGGCGAGGAGACCACTTGGACCTCAGAGAGAGAGAGGGGTGCCCTGAAGGCAGAGGCTGATAGAGCCAGGCAGGCCTGTGAAGAAGACTACCTCCACCCTACCCAAACCTCCTAGAACACAGAAGATCAGGGCTCAGTGATACCATGTTGGCTTCCCATGCAGAAGGTCCCAGGTTCAAACCCCGGCATCTCTTATGAAATACTATGAAATTCTGACTATTCTTGAGCTCCACAAAGAACTACCGGTAGATGTAGAAAAGGCCCCCACATACCCGTGTTTTCTCAAACCCCTTAATGCTGCCTTTTGTAACTTAAATCAAATTGGGCTTGCTGAATGTGTGATGGCCTACCATGTGTCCAAACCCTTTGTATAAATTGCTTTGCTGTGGATTCCACTCCTCGGGCACTGTCAAAGAGAAGGCAACAAAGGCATTATTTCAATACATGCATAATATGACGCAAGTTTTAAATTAGATTGGATTTTTATTATCTTGGATAAAAAGCAATGGCAGCTACAAAATCACAATTGTATGCCCGACAGTAACAAACCAAGATGCAAGGCATGTCCCAGTAACATAAGCAAGTCTCATGGTGTCGTCATTCCACTTCTCTTACAATCAGCGATATGCTTCTGCACAAAATCCTGTCTAATTTTCACACTAGAGACAGCAAAGCCTACTGCCTTGAACGTTATGCTGAAAACTGTCCAGATCTATGTTACCTCCTCTGCTCTTTCAGATTGGCTTTTAGAATGCAGAGAATAAAATCTCCTGGGTTTTGGCAGGTATGTTAGAGAGGAAGGTCTATGAAGATATTAATTAAAACCATAGAAACAGATTTGCCTTCAGGATTATAATGAGGAAGGGGGTGATGATAGGTTAGTTTAGCTGACAATATTCTCCAAGGGAATCGTCTTCCAAAACAGCTCCCTTAGCCAAGGCCAGAAGGAACCGCATTTGCCAGCTCCAACAGCATGAGTCACACTGCCTTAATGTATATAATTAAAGTGATATGCACCTCTTAAGGAGGCAGAGGTGAAGCCAAATTAGATGGGTGATGGAGGACATCGCTCAAGTACGGTCCCGTGAGCAATGCGATAAGTAGTACATTTAATAAACTGCTTAATGAACTTTGGTTTTCGGAGGCATAGGGGAACACTTTTGTCTTAAGCATTGTAAACACAGTAATTGGTAGCCTGGCCTTGTTTTCAAAGGTGATGCAGCTGCGACTTCTGCTGAACATGCCCAGGGCTCTGTAGCTAAATATATGCTTCACATTTCTGTGGTCTTGAGCCAGTGACAGCATCACTTGAGCCAGTGACAGCGTGGGAAAGATGAATGCAGGGGTGCCTGAACAGCCACTGCCAGCGAGGTTTGGGCCATTGTCATAATTCTGCAAATGGCTTCATAAACACTGCAGGTGCTTGAAAGATACCAACCTGCCAACCTATTTCTGTACACTATCTGCCCAGGTGTTCCTTTGTTCAGGGCTCCAAGGTGCCCAGGTATACTTCTCTCTGTACGCAACCCTTCTGCTTCAAAGAATCAGCTACATTCTCTGGGAATGTGGTGTTGAGAGAACACAAGGACCACACTGAGAGCCAATGTAGTGCAATGGTTGGAGCGTTGGACTAGGGCCTGGGAGATCAGGGCTCATATCCCCACTCTGCTATGAAGATCACTTGGTGACCTCAGGCCAGCCACTGCCTCTCAGCCTAACCTACCTCACAGGGTTGTTGTGAGGCTAATTGAGGAGGGCAAGAACCATGTGTGCCACTTTGAGCTCCTTGAAGGTGAGCTATAAATGCAACAAGCAAACAAATGAACAACTCCATTGTTGTTTCAATTGCCTTAGGAACACAGAATCTGGATTGTGGTCCATTGGTTACAATCAAGCCTGATGGCTTTGAGAAAGGTAGTACCGGTACATCATTCACGACAAGCAAAACCCATCATTTCTGTATTGCTAAATTTCACTTGTAGTCTCTGGACCAACTCCCACATTTTGCAACACAAGTACATTCACACTCATTACAATATGCATTTAATTCCATATGCAGGTATGGATCTGTTTGAGAATATACGATGTAGCAGTACAGATAGCAATCTTGTATGAACAAATAAATAAATATCCGAAGTCTAAAGAAAGGATGGGGAGCCTTTGGCCCTCCAGGTGTTACTGCAACTCTGGAGGCCTGAGACTGATGGTAGTTGGAGTTCACTAACATCTGGAGGGCCACTCATTCCCCATCCCTGCTTTAGACTTTGTTTAAAATATTATCTTCATTTGCCAACACAATATTTTTATCTGCACTGCAAATTACCAACTACAAGTTGGGTGCAGACTTAACCATGCTTTTAGACACCTTGAAATCAAATAGTCTTAAATTAGTCCCATTCATTTCATTAGGTCTATTCTAAACATGGCTGACTCCATACCAATTTATTCCTATGTTTCATGCAGTGCGTATATTTGTGTAAATTGACGTTAATGACAGATCATCAGTGCTGAAGTCTCCTATCTTTGGTATGTTATTTATTAGCCTCCGGCTGGTCAATTTAAATATGGGTTCTCTTCTCAATTGTTTGCATCTCGAGTCTGGTTAGGAATTTATGAGGCATGATTCTACATAAGAACAATATATTATTATTAGTCTGTGCTCACTGTCTGGAATCACATCAATTTAACTCTGCCGTTAATGACAAAATGAGGAAAAGCTGCAGTTGGTGTGGAGACTGGAAAGGCGAGAAGAAAAGAAAACATACAGATCTGGGGTAAGCCATCACTCCTTCTAATAGCAAACTCACCCAATGAGTGCCAACAGGGTTGCAAGCAACACACAGCCACTGAGAGACAAGAGGGAGATACCAGCATGCTCAGGGGAAACCCAAGGTTTGCAGAAGCCACAGAGAAACTGAGCAAAGAGGATGTCCAGCAGCCACCCTCTTTTCAATGTCTTACTTCATCCTCTTGTGCAGTTTAATACCATGATCTTAAAAACATCACAACAATTTGGACAAAGCTCCATATACTTCCATTCTGGAAGTCCGTTCGACTTCTGAAACCATTTGAAAACCAAGGCGCGGCTTCCGATTGGCTGCAGGAGCTTCCTGCACTCAAGCGGAAGCTGCATTAGGTGTTCAGCTTCCAATAACGTTCAAAAACCAGAAAACCTACGCCTGGGTTTTCAGCATTCTGGAGCCGCTTTGTTTGTCAACTAAGCCATTCGGGAACCAAGGTATGACTGTAGTCCAACAAACCAGCCCCATCATTAGACAGAGTGAGGGAGTTGGTTTGGATGCTATGAAAGGGCCACAGACTGTTTAATTTATTATTATTGTATTTATTCTGCCAGGGAGAAGGAGAAGCACTTGGGGGACTTTCTGCCTTGGGTGGCAAAATGCCATTAGGAACCATTAATTTGTAGAGAGGGCCATTTTTTGCTGCCCCACCTCAGGCAGCAAAATATCTTGGGCTTGCCCTGGCTGAACCTCTGTGTATAAAAATTGCTGTGCCACGAAGACATGCTCACACTTCCCCTTGTGGCCAAATATAACAGCACAGGCATCACCATAAGCCCAGAAATGTCGCAAGGAAGCAGAGTTTCAATTTGTTAAAATGTCAGTTATAATTAGCAAGTAATCAGTTCAACATTTGTAAGTGACATTTTTACACGTTTAAAACATACTGGGAGTGAAGCCCTCTGTTATTTACCCATTTTTTTTTTCTGGATGCACTGCCACATCAGAGAGCTTTGCAGCTAGAGAGAAGGCATGATGCAGCAGCACCTACAACAAATCCAGGATGATGACTGCACTACAGCCTGTACGCTGCTTGATCATTAGCCCAAGTCTGCTTTCTGAGCGAGTGTCAAAGGCAGTACGTGGGCTCTGAAAGAAGACAGGCAGAATGTTGTCTTCCACTGTGCTGAGACGTGCAGGGACACACACGCTTCTGTTCCCCATAATACTGAAACCAGCAGCTGTTAACAAGGAGTGGGATTAAAAGCAAAAAAGAAGAGGGGGGTGGGCGGAGTGGAAAATATGATCCTTGACCAGAATTCTCAATTCTGCATTGCTGCCTGAACCTAAAAATAGGCCGTAAATAAGCAAAGGTTTTCAGATAGTGAGACTCTTTCATATGGAAGCATTGATAGGACTCATAGCTGGGAGCATTCACAATATACAATTGAAGCACATTTGAAGCAGATGACACCACACCCCCGCAAATGATTCTGGGAACCATAGTTTGTTAAGGGTGCTGGAAGGTATAGCTCTGTGAGGGGGTAAACTAGATTTCTGTTTATATTTTGTGGGCGGCAACAAGCTTTAAATATATCACATATCACATAATCATAGAGTTGGAAGAGACCACAAGAGCCATCCAGTCCAACCCCCTGCCAAGCAGGAAACACCATCAAAGCATTCCTGACAGGTGGCTGTCAAGCCTCTGCTTAAAGACCTCCAAAGAAAGAGACTCCACCACACTCCTTGGCAGCAAATTCCACTGTCGAACAGCTCTTACTGTCAAGAAATTCTTCCTAATGTTTAGGTGGAATCTTCTTTCTTGTAGTTTGAATCCATTGCTCCGTGTCCGCTTCTCTGGAGCAGCAGAAAACAACCTTTCTCCCTCCTCTATATGACATCCTTTTATATATTTGAACATGGCTATCATATCACCCCTTAACCGTTTCTTCTCCAGGCTAAACATACCCAGCTCCCTAAGCCGTTCCTCATAAGGCATCGTTTCCAGGCCTTTGACCATTTTGGTTGCCCTCCTCTGGACACGTTCCAGCTTGTCAATATCCTTCTTGAACTGTGGTGCCCAGAACTGGACACAGTATTCCAGGTGGGGTCTGACCAGAGCGGAATACAGTGGTACTATTACTTCCCTTGATCTAGATGCTATACTCCTATTGATGCAGCCCAGAATTGCATTGGCTTTTTTAGCTGCTGCATCACACTGTTGACTCATGTCAAGTTTGTGGTCTACCAAGACTCCTAGATCCTTTTCACTTGTACTGCTCTCAAGCCAGGTATCACCCATCCTGTATTTGTGCCTTTCATTTTTTTTGCCCAAGTGTAGTACTTTACATTTCTCCCTGTTAAAATTCATCCTGTTTGCCTTGGCCCAGTTCTCTAATCTGTTAAGGTCATTTTGAAGTGTGATCCTGTCCTCTGGGGTATTAGCCACCCCTCCCAATTTGGTGTCATCTGCAAACTTGATCAGGATGCCCTCAAGCCCATCATCCAAGTCATTGATAAAGATGTTGAATAAGACTGGGCCCAAGACAGAACCCTGTGGCACCCCACTAGTCACTTCTCTCCAGGATGAAGAGGAGCCATTGATGAGCACCCTTTGGGTTCGGTCAGTCAGCCAGTTACAAATCCACTGAATGGTAGCATTGTCTAGCCCGCATTTTACCAGCTTCTTTACAAGAATATCATGGGGCACCTTGTCAAAGGCCTTGCTGAAATCAAGATAGGCTACATCCACAGTGTTCCCTTCGTCTACCAGGCTTGTAATTCTGTCAAAAAATGAGATCAGATTAGTCTGACATGACTTATTTTTCAGAAACCCATGCTGACTTTTAGTGATCACAGCGTTCCTTTCTAGGTGCTCACAGACCGTTTGCTTAATGATCTGCTCTAGAATCTTTCCTGGTATTGATGTCAGGCTGACTGGCCGGTAATTGTTTGGGTCCTCTCTTTCCCCCTTTTTGAAAATAGGGACAACATTTGCCCTCCTCCAGTCTGCTGGGACTTCACCTGTTTTCCAGGAATTCTCAAAGATTACTGCCAGTGGTTCTGAAATCACCTCTGCCAGTTCTTTTAATACTCTGGGATGTAGTTCATCTGGCCCTGGAGACTTGAATACATCTAAACTAGCCAAGTGTTCTTGTACTACCTCCTTACTTATTCTGGGCTGTGTTTCCCCTGCTGAATCATCTGCTCCATATTCTTCAGGTCGGGCATTGTTTTCTTTTTTGGAGAAGACTGAGGCAAAGAAGGTATTGAGGAGTTCTGCCCTTTCTGCGTCCCCTGTTCGCATTTCACCATCTTCTCCTCTAAGTGACCCCACTGTTTCCTTGTTCTTCCTTTTGCTACGGACATACCCATAAAAACTCTTTTTATTGCTTTTAACCTCTCTAGCAAGCCTGAGTTCATTCTGTGCTTTAGCTTTTCTGACTTTGTCTCTACATGTGCTGGCTATTTGTTTGAATTCCTCTCTGGTGGTTTCCCCCTTTTTCCATTTCTTGTACATATCCCTTTTAAATCTTAACTCAGTTAAAAGTTCTTTAGATAGCCACCCTGGCTTCTTTAGGCACCTTCCATGTTTTCGTCGCATTGGTACTGCTTGAAGTTGTGCTTTTAATATCTCCCTTTTAACAAACTCCCATCCATCATGAACTCCCATCCCTTTTAGTATTACTGACCATGGGATCACATCCAGCATTTCCCTAAGTTTTCTGAAGTCGGCTTTCTTAAAGTCTAGAATTTGAGTCTTAGTATGCTTGGTGTGTGCGCAGCCATTGTCAGTACGGAGGGGAAAGCCAGAGATTTTTTCATTTAAAAGTGCCAATCTTTTTGCTGAAAAAGAGTGTTGTTGCCATGTATTGGTGAAACAAACTGCACAGAAATGCAGATCCATATGCATTTTTTAGGAATGTTTTGAAAAGTCTGCTGAAGTAACTTGCAGAGCTTATTCTGATGTGTATAGGGATATATTTTATGTATCCAATGTATTTGTTCTTTAAAACTATTATTATTGTTATCACATATAATAAAGTGCAAGTGTCTCTGCGTCCAATCCCTGTGTCCGTCCCTGTGTCCTACTGCGCATGTGCCCCACGGACACAGGGATTGGAGCACAGAGACTTCGGGCGGCCAGGCGAAACTGCGCATGTGCCCCACGGGCACAGGGATTGGAGCGCAGAGACTTCGGGCGGCCGGGCTGCTCGCGTGGACTTCTAAGCGGCAGCGGCCGTTACAAGTGGTGGCTGAGTTGGCCTGCCGGGGCCTGGCTGGTGCCAGTGCCGCTGCTGCTGCTGCTGCCGCCGCCGCCGCCGCGATGCGCTTCCTGCGCTGCCTGCTGAAGGGCCATTTGGCGCTGGGCGGGGCGCCCAAGTACATCGAGCACTTCAGCAAGTTCTCACCGTCCCCACTTTCCATGATGTTCTAGCGCCCGTTAATTTAACGGGCTTAAAGTCCACTAGTTATGTCATAATACAGTCATATTATGTATCATGTCATTAATACATAATACAGGGAAACACTGGCCTGCGAGCGCTCCAGTTGGAGAACAGCCTTTACCAAAGGTGTCATGGGCTTTGAAGACACTCGAACTCAGGACGCAAGGGAGAAACATGCTAAGAGGAAGGCACGCTTGGCAAATCCACACCATGATCAACTCCCACCCGGAAACCAATGTCCCCAGTGTGGAAGGACGTGTGGATCCAGAATTGGCCTTCACAGTCACTTATGGACTCATTGTTAAAACCGTGTTTATGGAAGATAATACAGTCATACCTTAGTTCTTGAACGCAAACCATTCTGGAAGTCCATTCGACTTCTGAAAACATTCGAAAACCAAGGCGTGGCTTCTGATTGGCTGCAGGAGCTTCCTGCACTCAATCAGAAATAGTGGAAGCTGCGTCGGATGTTTGGGTTCCAAAGAAAGTTTGAAAACTGGAACACTTACTTCCGGGTTTTCAGCATTCAGGAGCCAAAACATACAAGCGTCAAGGCATTTGAGAACAAAGGTACGACTGTACTGATATACTGGTATTTATCTAATTGGAAGTTGATGGGAACCACAGGAAGGGAGAATGCTCACTTCGGTCCTGCTTATGGGTTTCCCACAGGCGTCTGCTTTGCCACTATAAGAACAGGATGCTGGATGGACCACGGACCTGATCCAGCAGGCTCTTCTCATTTTCTTATCAGAACTATACTGGGGAGATTATTCTGACCAATTGTGGTGTGTGGGTGGGTGTTGCTTCAGTATTCAGTATTCCTACCTGTCTACTCGGAAATAAGTCTCAGTGTGTTGATGGGGTTTAGTCCCAGGTAAGTGGGCATAGAAATACAATCCCAGCTCCTTGGGCTTATGGAACAGGCTTATGGAATCAAGCTATGTGATTATTTTTTTAAAAAAAGGTGTTCTGTAAAACTTCCAGTGTGACTAAGAGTGCTTTATTTCTACATATCACTTCATTCTGATGCTATATATTATCCTATTTCCATGGTTACAACGTAGGGAATTGCCATGAAACATCTCACAGATTTTAATGAAGAGGTGGCTGCATTTCATTAGTTGGTATAAAGACCTTTCCTGTGCGATGCAGCTTACAATTACTTTATAAAGTTTGCTGAGTGCCTTCCCACAATAAGAGCACTTGCAGCTGAAATAATTCTATATTTACTTGCCTTTATGAATGCCACACTAGTAAATACCTCACCACTTTCTTTAAGAGAAAAAGCTTTGTTGCCGATGTCCATATTGTTGTCTTTCATTTTAAAGATACATTATTTGCGTATTATTGGTCCAAGGCTACAATATGGGTGTTGTTATGAATACAACCTTTTCTTATCCACATTAATCTGAACCTGAATGGTGTTCAAGGACTCACTAGAATGCAGCACATAGAAGCTGGTCATCTTCCTGTGCAGGCAAGAACAATCTTTTCTGTCCTGGTTCAGTTGAAATTTAATAAAATAAGGAAGTGTATGGGGAAAGAAATATTCTCTCCATTACTGAAAGAAAGCCTTTGGTTTGCAAATTGACCATCCATATGCCAATATAGTTGAGGTAACACTCAAGGGTTGAATCAGACTAACAGTGTAGTCCTGAGCATGTCTGCCCAGACATATCTTCTGTTGAATTCAGTGAGGCTTACTCTGTGGTACATGGGGTTAGGGACACAGCATAAGCCATGTTTAGAACAGACCCGTGTAAATCAACGGGACTTAAAATAGTCATAGTTTCATTTCAGTGAGTCTCCCCTAAACATAGCTAAGTCTGTGGAATCAACCGAGTGCATATACTGTTGAGAAAATGGAACCAGAGCTTATGTGCAATTATTGTGAACCTTGAATAAAGTTTTCCTTCTTCTTAAATGACTGAATATTCCTTGGTAGAAGCTTCCAACCAATAAGCAGCCGAGACAGTTAGAGCATGTCTGCCTTCACAAGACAGGGAGTCTGCATTATCTCCCAGGGTGGGGTGGGGGGAAAGGAAGTGAAATTAGAGAAGGACTTTTGTCTCCAGATGAGGGAGGCCTGCAAAAGGTGGAGGGGTCTCTATTTGTTCACATTTGTCCATCTAGGTAAGCAAAGAGGCATTGTCACAGTTTAAGCATGCATCCCAGCTTGGCAAAAGCACTCAAGGCAGGACACAGGGCAGAGCCAGAGAAGGACAGGACCTGAGAAAAAGGAGGTGTGGTCTAGGGAAAGACACCTTGGCTGAAGAGAGTCCTGAGGGTTGGGTAGAGAGGCCTGAGGACATCAGCCTCTGTGCCTGAGGTTCCTCACTCTTGTTATGGTGAATCAGACCATTGGTCCTGGTAGCTCTACACGGTTTCAGATGGGGTTTCCCCGGCCATTCCTGGTGGACCTGGATTGGGCTTGAGGCCTTTTCAATACAAAACCAGGACTACTGTCTGTAATGAATGCAGAGGCATAGCTCTGTGTTGGTATGTGCCGAGTGTTCTTGTAGGCTAAACCAGCCTCATATAAGCAGCATGCTTGAGTCTACTGAATGCATGAAGGGGTTACTACCATAGAGTAAGCTGTCCTTCCTTGGGAGGAAATAACCAAGCCGTTGTTCCCTCAGTCTACATGTGAACTTTGGTGTGTAAGAAGTGCTGAGCTGCTCTCTCCAGCCTCATGGTTTTAGCCAGGCTTTTTTGTTTCAGACAAGAATGGAGTCTGAAAGTAGCCATTTTGTAACCAAGCAATGTTTTATTGCCTCTGCAACTCTTTCTGACTGCTGTATAGAAAAGCACATGAACCTGACCTTCGGTGAGTTTGTAAATAAACCATTTTTATAACTTACCAAATGTGCAGTCTATCTGTGTGCTGGGGAAGGGGAAACTTTGGAAGGAAATTTAAAAGTGGGATAATTTGGAATTCACCAGAAAGAGCACCTTTTAAAGGTTTCACAGCCTATATGCTTTCCTTTGCTGCATGTCTCGCCATGTTAAATCTCTGTTGGAGTTCTCTCACCAAAGAGTAGCTGCCCCAAACCTGGGTCCTGGCTTTCAGGAATTCCCAAGAATTCTCTACTCTCTCTCATCTTGTGTTCAGAAGCCTGGGATTTTTAGAAATGAAGAACCTGGACTTGGATGATGCTCACTAGGTAGCAGGTTTATTTCAGACTGACTTCCTTGCTTATAGCTACATGTAGACTGGTGTTCTTTCTTCCAGAATTCCCTTCCTCCTTGTCTGCCTACTGTAAGTCCTGAGATAGAGTCATCTATGCTTACCCCAGAGCAGGGTTTCAAAAAATTTGGGTCTTCAGTTGTTTTTGGATTGCAATTCCCATCATCCCTGACCCCTGGTCCTGCTGGCAAGGGATGATGGGAGTTGTAGTCTAAAAACACCTGGAGACCCAAGTTTGGGAAACCTTGCCCCAGAGGAAGAAATGGATCAAGAAATGGATCTGCTATAGATATTTCTCCTCCAAAGGAGCTCAGAACATGTTTTCACTTTTTATCTGCAGAACAACAGCTCTATGAGGTATCATTTTAACGATCTGATTCTGCATTTTAAGATTGCAGTGCTGAAATGAAAGGAAGTTCCCCTGAATGAAGTAAGGCTTATTTCCAAGTTTTACAAAATTATCCTTTATATTTAAATATTGCTGAACTGAATGTTCTGGTATAGCAGAATGTAAATAGTAAGACAAATATTTTCTCTTCCAATCCTCCCATATTCCTACTACAGACACTCCTGGCAGCACATTCATGCTGGTTCTCACACCTCTGGAACATTCTGCTACAAAGAAGGTTTTCACACAATGCTTGCCACAGAATCAGAAATCTACAATTCAGCTATTTCTCTGAGCTCATTTCTGGAAGGTCAGAATTCACAAAACCATAAGTGAGAATTCTTACAGAGAATTCAAGTCATCCTGATTAAACTTCAGTTCCCAGACTTCTTTGGGAGATGGCTGCACAATTTAAACAGCTGTAAGTCACATACGGTGTGTATGCCCTGTGCCAGCAACAACAATAATTTATGATTAGAGCTCTTGGAAGTGCAGTTCTCCTGCCCTCACCTTGCTCTCAGCAAGTGAGATGAAGACATCTGTATCCCATATAGTCAAAATGGTTTTGAATTGAAGGTGATATGGCAAAAAAGAAGGCATCTAAATATTTTACTGCCTCTTTCTTCATCTGCCCTTGATTGCAGCATTCAAAAACAAACCCCTGTGTTGCAATGAGAACCAATCACAGAAATATAGACACAACACGTAGGCTAATAACTGTTAAATCACATATAATAGAATAATGATATCATTCAAAAGGTAGAAATAAATCTATTGGAGTTCATATATACAAGGTAACAGACTAGTGGCGCAGAACGTCAAGCCATGTGTTCAAGATAGGCGTCAAAGGTCAGCATCACAATGGTTATTCAGAGGTTTCAACAAAAGATGTCTCAAAAGTCTAAAAAGTCAAGTTTTCTCAATAGTTTTTCAAAAGTTTCAATGGAAGATGTCCCAAAAGTCTCAAGAACAGTGTTTCTGGAATGATACTACTGTTTCATGATAGTCTTCATCAGCTGAAAATACAATACAGTACAAAGCATACAACCAATGAATGATAACAGAATTGAGCCACCCGCATAAAACAGAAAATACAAAACAAAGTGTCTAAAGAAAGGTGTGTACCCAATATTTTTCACAAGAGACTTTTGGGATGTCTTCCATTGAAACTTTTGGAAAACTATTGAGAAAACTTGACTTTTTAGACTTTTGAGACGTCTTTTGTTGAAACCTTTGAATAACCATTGTGAGACTGACCTTCGACCCCTATCTTGAACACATGGCTTCTGTGCCACTAGTCTGTTACGTTGTATATATGAACTCTAATAAGATTTATTTCTGCCTTTTGAATGATATCATTATTCTTTTAGATATGATTTAACAGTTATTAGCCTACGTGTTGTGTCTATATTACTGTGCTTGATGCAGCAGTAGCAATGTCCGCTGCCTTTCATTTTAAACATTAAGGCTGCATTTGTTGGCACTTCTGCTCTGGCAGAAGTCCATTAGTGCCAACGAGACTGACTCCCAAGTATGTGCGTGCAAGATTGCAGCCTAAGTGTGTGTGAATACTCTCTCTCTCTCTCTCTCTCTCTCTCTCTCTCTCTCTCTCTCTCTCTCACACACACACACACACACACACACACACACACACACTTTATATGCCGTTAAAAACCTTATCTCAGTGAGATCCCTGGCGGGGTGGGCGGGTGGTATCAGGTACGCACAATGGTAGACCTGAAATTGCATTGCTTTCTTAAGCTGTAATCAAGAATGCTATTTTTTGTTTTTGTTTTGTTCCCAGAAAGCTGCATTAAGATAACATCTGGAGTATAAATATAGTGCTTGAGTCTTAAAATGATAGTAATTTTTCACCAGTCCAATGTACGTGGGCTGGTCAGGTCTCATATTTGGCACAATTGCTATTCAAAAGCAGCAGATCTGACTTTGTATTCAGTTTTCAGCAGAGCCTTCAATCTTTTTGTCAGCTAGACCTCCTCCTCCTCTTCTCTCTCCCTCCCCCTCTTTCTGTGTTACAATTTCCAAATACATATTATTCATCCTTACAACAGGAGAAAAAGGTTTCATAAACATTTAGGTGCCCTAAGTGGAGATATCCATGCCTATGTGAATTGCATTTTCCAAATACGTATTACTCATCCTTTCAGCTAAAGCAAAAGCTTCCATAAAATATTTTAAGTGTCCAGAGTTTACGATAACCTTAGCATATCAGCCCATAGCAGAAGGTATATAGAAGATTAGATAAAACACTTTATTAACATTTCACAAAAAAGAACACAATTTGAACACTATATATTGCTATGAGTACACATGTGAAGTGCATTTGCACAGTTTCTTGCTCAGGTGTCTTCAAAAACAGATCGGCCTTAACCAACCTGGTGCCCTCTAGATGTTTTAGGAAACGGCTCTCCATTCAATCCAGCCATGCTGGCTAGGGTTGATGGGAGTTTTGGTTTAAAACATTTGGAAGGCAACAGGTTGGTTGACAAAAATTGGATTAGAGAATTTCACAAAGTACAGGTCTATCAGTAACAGCTAAATGGAAAGTTGATGTTAAGAAGCAGCAGGAGATGCTGGGGACAACAGTAAGGGAAGACCTCTTGGCGTGCTGCTTGTGAGCACTGAGAGGCATCTCACTCATTCTGGATGGGTACAGAAAGCTGAACTAGTTGCTCCTTGTTGTGATCTAGTAAAGTAATTATTATGTGCTTAGTTTGCACAACCTGGTAATTTCTATAAGCCCAAATCCAGGGTGGTTTTCTTTTTTGGGTCTTGGTGTCTTGATTTAATTCCTGTTTGTAGAACAGTCACCCACATGACCTTAGGGCATAGTCATGTGGGAGATGAACCAATAGCAAAAAAAAAAAAGGCAAGAAAATCACCCACCTTGGCCTATGAATAGATGGAGAACTGACATTGAAGAAATCTCTGCCCTCCATTAGATACAACATTAAATAATTAAACTGTATGTTTACAGTACTTGCTTACAGCATATGGCTCTCAGCCTCACGGCCATTTCTGTCTCTCCACTTAACCAAGAATGTCACCTGAGGGCATTCACATGATACCAAAGTGCTGTTTGCATTTCCACATTGTGGTTGTAAAACGTACAAGAGCTAGAATATACATTGGACGAGGCTTGAAGGGTTTGGGGTTTTTTAACAGAGGCTGCTGGGTGTTTTTTTTAACTGTCTTCTACATTTCATCCCACATTAACAACATTCACACATATATAAAAATTGCAAGAAGAAGAAAAATCTTGAAAGTGCATTTAGTATCATCTGGGGAAATACTCTAAGTTGCTCCTCTCCAGGAAATGAAATACCGGTAAAATGTTCCAAAGCAGAGGTAGGAACCTGTGGCCCTCCAGATGTTGTCGAACTTCAAGAGCCCTTCAAATACAGTGGTACCTTGGTTCCTGAACTTAATCCGTTCCTGGAGTCCGTTCGACTCCCGAAACGGTTCGAAAACGAAGGCGTGGCTTCCGATTGGCTGCAGAAGCTTCCTGCACTCAATCAGAAGCCACAGAAGCCACGTCAGATGTTTGGCTTCTGAAAAATGTTCACAAACACTCAGTTCCAGGTTTGCGGTGTTCAGGAGCCGGTTTGTTCAGGAGCCAAGCTGTTCGACTACCAAGGTACCACTGTATTATAATTATTGTACATTTGTGATGATTTGTGCTCATGATGGTATCAGGGCATTTATACACAATCCTACTTTTAATTGAGTTTGCAACTGCAGAAGTTTTGGGGTGGACAATACTGTTTTGTCTCCATAACTTCCTGCTGAAATCCAGTAACTTCTTATGCCATGAATGTTCTGGTTTATTTGTGTGTGTGTGTGACAGGATAAGAATTATGTTCACTGTGCCTTTCACTTCACCACTGAATATCTGCAACCTGTCACCACCACACAGTTAGGATTAGGGAACAAATGCACCTAGCAGATGGCATGGATTGAAGGAAGTCTTGAGCCCCAGGATTTCTCTTTTAAAAAGAATTAAGCACTGGTGGTGGAACTCAGAAAGCTCTGTTTGTGCCAGCTGATATTTAAGTAACTGAAATCAATAACCTGTGTCAGCTTGTTGCAGAGTATAGGCAGAGGACAAAAGCATCTGTGCTAACAGTTGTCTGTTTCTACTTTGGTCACAAAAGGTCTTAGTGAAGTTCACTATCTTGGCCAGCACAACGCTCGTCTGTCTGAAGGACCCTTCAATGGGGGTCTTGTTTGGGAACAAGCCATCTTTTTGAGGCCACTGGGGGTGCGGAGCATGGTATAAAACACAAAAACTGGCGTTTTGAGCAGATGAAGGGAGACAAAAATAAATAGACATAATTTGATTTGTGTGCTTTGAGAGGGGAGGGGTATTTAATAAGCATGTACACTTGTGGATCTCAGTGTTAGACAGAATAATAATACAAGCTTCACTCAAATTGACTGTACTCCAATGACTTGTTTACACCGCAACTCATATTTGCACAATGGTACCCCACTAGGCTTGAACAGTTCTTATTTTCTATTAATTTCTGATAAAGGGTTATGCAAGTTCTCACGTCTCACCCACCCTCAACTCATGCACCCAGTACTTTTGTGGGGAATGCTTCCTTCATTTCCACTTCTGTGCTCCTTATGCCCTGAGACAAACCCCAGACTGCCAAGCCCTGAAGTGAACTCTCAGTATATATTTTAAGGGCACAGGGAACCTGCAGTTGGACTCTAACTCCCATCAACCCCAGCCAGCATAGTCAATGGGCAGGGATAATGGAAGCTGTAGTCTAATAACTTTGCCTAAGTGTCTGGGCCAGCAATCAGCTTCACCTGCTGAACATCAGTCTGAAGGGGGAGAAGGTAGAGTGAGTCCACCTGCAGCTGATCAGCCTTCAAGGACACAGAGGAGAAGGCACTGATGAGAATCAGCTGGCTTCAGCCTTCCTAAGCAGAGCTTCCAGCAGCAGCAGTCAGTTGCTGGTAACAACACTATTACTTCCTGGTCCTACCTTGCTGCTTCCTCTTCATCTTGACCATCAGATTCATCTGACCACGTGGATTGCTGTTCATCCAACCCTACGACTGGACCTGACTTTAGATACGGACTCTGACTCCAGGCAAGTATACCTCTGAGACTCTTCTGGTTGGCTGGCTTCCCAGTCCACTGAGCTCTGCTTGTTTTTGCTCAGCATAAGACTACAACACCAAGTCTGGTTTACATATTGATTTGGGACCTCCTATTTCTGGAAGACTGCCCCTTGGTTTTAATGGTGTCTGCCACACTCATGAATTTCTTTATGTTTACATTTAGTAGCTGGGCAACAAGGGAGAACTGGTGGCATACTCTTAAGTGGTCAGGGCTGAAGTGTGGTCCAAGCATATAAGCCCAAGCAAGGCCCATGGCATACCCTGCAAGTGTCCTGGAAAACCCAGGACATCCCATTAAAAAGAAGGGGCAAAGGGGTTGTGCTGGATGTATAGGTGATAGGAAGCCAAAGTAGAGCTTTGAGGAAGGGTGTGTGTGTAACACAGTCTAAATGATGGTAGAAGATAATAGTATTTTTTTGCTGCAGAGTTTCTGGACAGAGGCAAGGAAACAGTCGTGGAGAAGGAGAAGGAGAACAAAGTTGCAGTGAATAAAGGTCAGAGATGGCTAGCGTCTGGGTCAGGGATTTGGTTGAGGAAGTAGCCATTTGTATGTTTCTAGGGGTACTGTAATGCATCTGTCTTGTGGTGCCACATTGTTTGACATGCTCTTTGCCTCAGTCTACATTTTAAAAAGAATTTTAATGAGGTTCAGGGGTGCCAACTTGAATAAAATATTGCGGGGTAGGTAAGCTCAACCTCAAATCATTCATCACAAGATGTGACACACACACCTCCCCATTTAAATTGCAATTTCCATCAACTTTGGGGTGCCTGGTCCCATCAAATATTTTATTGGGGGGGGGCAAAAGAGACCTTGGCTCCTAGGATTTGGCTCCTATGATGAGATTTGTGCATGTGACCGAACAAAATACTTTGCTTTACTATTTTGTTATTTTTTAAACTCAATCTTCAGTTGTGTTGCTGGCCCTGTTTTATTTATTCTTATTTATATTTTTGGGGTGATGCTGAGAAATGTCTCATGTCTTAAAGTTCTATCAGTTTGTGTACTCCTCTCTTGATCATGCAGTTGCAGTGACTGTGATCCAACTCAAAACTGATAATGCTCGATCTACCACCCAGTGTAAAAAATAATAATAAAATGGTATAAGTAATAGTTTTGTTTCCACAACCCCACTCCATTCCCCTCCCCTCAGCCTGTTCATTTAGCCTCAGGGCACAGACTTCTAAGCAACATTTTTGCACAAATTATTGACCCATTTCATTGATAGAAGTTCCTCTGGGAGAAGCTCAGAAAATCGTTCTTTCTTGTAAAATTTATTTGCCTATGTATTTATAAAGCTACTAGTACCTCTAAGTATTGCTATCTTACTCTACCCCCATACCCTGCCAGTCATGTAATGGAGAGCTATATGAGTAGGAAGACAGGATAAGGTAAGAAGCATAAGAATGAATGTTAATGGCTCCCATCATGGCCTCAGTAAAACAGAGTTCAAGGGAATACACATTTCGGCACATCAGATCAGACAATAACTTTGAAACAACGAACACAAGCAGAGTCTGCTAGTATAATGAACTGGGTTATAAAGCACTGTTGATGTGTGTGCATGTATCTCAGTATTGTTGTCTGCCACCCTAATTTCCAGGTAGTGTGAGATTCCTTTTGGAATGAGGCATGATATATATGCAACCTGAGCCTGTGTTGGAGGGGTTCGCAGCATCAATACTCCAAGAGAGTCTTGTGAGTCGAGGACCTGCCACTCGCTTAGAGATAAATAAGACACAAGGACACGGGAATTTAGGTTAATGGGCTAAAGAAGGCCACAACTTTATTGGTTACAGCATGTGAGTGGTATTGGCCTTAGGCATTGGTCAAACAACTTCACATGACTCCACCCCGCTCAGCAGGGAGTCATTCAAGTATTAACAACCAGTGGGTGGAGCTTGTTGATGCAAATACAACTGGAAGCTCCCCCTGATGTCACCGGGGGTCGTGCCATGGCCCTTGCCACCAGCAGGGCGTTGGACAGGATCCACAGCCACCGGATCCCTTTAACGGAATACCCAAAAAGGGGAGGGGTAGATGATGGCCACAACCTGCCCTCCAACACATCACACAGATTCCAATGCCTAACCGCCAATACCCGAAAAGTTGTGGCGATTTGCTACGAGGTAGGCAAAAAACCAAGAGGCTGGTGCCAATTTGCCAAATGGATAAACATTCCTACTGGGCAACCAGGGCAACCAACCAACGTCCATAGCAAGGTCAAAACCTAAAGGGAGGGTGGGTGGGTGATCCGATGACTCCAGGCAGCAGAATGTGGCTAAACCCCGCCCCCAAGCCAGCCCTATTGGCTGACTGGCGGGTGCGGAGCGGCAGCCGGGAACTGATGCAGGGGCCGAATACGCCCCCTGCCGACGCGGGCACCGGTTCCCGCTCACAACCCCTCCCCTCTGGTAAGAGGAGAGGCTTCATTTCTCCCATAGTAGCTGCCTTGGATTCAAGCAGAAATCAAATGTTGCTCTCAAGTGTTGCGCCCTCTCTCTCTCTCTCTCTCTCTCTCTCTCTCTCTCTCTCTCTCTCCCCCCTCTCTCTCTCCCTCTCCCTCTCCCTCTCCTTTTCTTCCAGGTCACATCACTGCCCCCAAGCTCTCTATTCTAAACTCTGGCTTTATCTATTGAGGGAAGGGCCCCCATCCAATGGCCATCTCACACCGAGCCCTTTAATGGCTCATCGCCTGGGCTATCACTTTGCTGCTAATACCAAACTTTAGAAGCCCTGGTTAAATTCTAACACTTGCTGGATCCAGGGATTAGAGGAGTCCGGCACACATCTTAACACCCCAAATTCATGACAGCATATTGTTAACTAAAGCTACTGCTTGCATGAAAGCCAATTGGCTTGCACTGTTGGTGAATGAGCGAACAAAGTAAGGGTCATGTTAAAGATTGATTACTGCAGATTTCTCCACCATCTTTAGTCCGAACACATGTAGGCACCCTTTCAGGTTAGTACCAATGCAGCTGCCCCAGGGCATGTCCTGGAGGCATATCAATGTTGAGGGTGTGAGCATTGAGGGGTGGGGTGGAGCAATCCCATTCCCCTCACATATTCACCTTGCACATGAGCCCTTATATCTAGAGATAAACCTAAGATCGGGAGAGATAGGCGAGGATTATCACTGCATATGTGTTTTATTTGTTTGTTTACTTGCATTTTACTTGCATTCCTCAGCTGGGGGGGGGGGAAGGGCTCCCAGAGCTGCTTATTAAATCAGCAATAAGACAATTCAAAAGTCATGACACAAATGGAAAAGGGATTGCGGGGAGAGAAGGGGGAAATCAAACTCGGGCAGTAGTTCTTAGATATAGAGTTCTTGTAATGATCAAGCGTAATTGGGGCAGGGGAGGGGGGGAATCAATGAGAGGAGGAGCCAAAAGTGGCTGGACTCTCTCAGCTAAGCTGATGGAGCCCTACCTCTCCATTTGCTAAAGCATGTTGAAAAGTGAGCTTGTTTCATCAGAACACCATTAAAGTGTGTGTAGAGAAAGAATTGCTAGGGACCCTGAAAAGAACCTTGGGGGGGGGGAATACCAAGAAAGAGGAGCAGCAGCAACAGCATCTGCTGCTGCTGCTGCTACTACTACTACTACTACTACTACTACTAATAATAATAATAATAATAATAAATAATTTCCACAATGGTGAAACTGAACAAAAGTAAACCATTTGATCTGGCTGGGAAGAAAGCAGCTGTCACAATTTATTATCTAAATGTTCGCATGAGGCGAAGCCCAAACAGGAGAAATGAGCACAGCTGGGAGGATTGTAGTAGCATAGCAGGGGTAGCGATTGAACTTGCAGATCAAGAGCCAGGGTGCCAGTAGCCTTGTGAAAAGTGTGGCTGAGGTCAATATCCCTGGAGAAAACTGGGCAACCAGGACGTCAGCTATGATTATTTTGTAATGCGTGAAAGGGTGTATCCTCTTATTCTGACAGAGGCCAATGTGCCTTCAAAAGCTGGATGAGAGGCAGAGACCCAAGGAGTGTCATTTGGCACCCCCCATCCCTGCTAGAAAAAGCTGCACCTCTTGAATGATGGCCTGTTCTGCAGTTGCTAAAGCATGTTTCAGGGATGTGGCTGCCAGAAAGGTTATTTCAGGAGGGCTGCTGGAACAAAAAGGGTTTTCTCTGTTGTATGGTGAAGATTTTTTCTTTCCTATGACAGGTTGAAAGGAAAGGTTTATTTTGCATGTGGGTTTTATCTGTTTCGCAGTGAATATTTTAGCATATTTCTTGCTGTCACTTTTATAGTAACGCTCCTTGGCTCACATCATATTTAATGTATGTGGGTTCAATGTGAGTTTTGCCCAAATGATTATCTCAGTTTGGCATTAAAAGGCAACATCCTGGATGGAAAATATATATATATATGGGATGCGGGTGGCACTGTGGGTTAAACTACAGAGCCTAGGGCTTGCCGATCAGAAGGTCAGGGGTTCGAATCCCCGTGACGGGGTGTGCTCCCATTGCTCGGTCCCTGCTCCTGCCAACCTAGCAGTTCGAAAGCACGTCAAAGTGCAAGTAGATAAATAGGTACAGCTCTGACAGGAAGGTAAACGGCGTTTCTGTCCGCTGCTCTGGTTCGCCAGAAGCGGCTTTGTCATGCTGGCCACATGACCCGGAAGCTGTACGCCAGCTCCCTCGGCCAATAATGCGAGATGAGGGTCGCAACCCCAGAGTCGGTCACGACTGGACCTAATGGTCAGGGGTCCCTTTATATATATAATATGTCCAGCAGCACCTTAGAGACCAACTACCGGTAAGTTTGTTCTTGGTATGAGCTTTCATGTGCATGCACACTTCTTCAGATGGATTTGCATGCACATGAAAGCTCATACCAAGAACAAACTTAGTTGGTCTCTAAGGTGCTACTGGACAATTTTTATTATTTTTATTTTCTATATTTCTACTGCATCAGACAAACAAGACTACCTGCCTGAATCTAGAATCCTAGATGGAAGTTCCAGAAACCCTTCCAGAAAAGGTGGAGGGAGAGAATCAAGGAACTGTCCCTCACTCAATATTACAAAATTAGAGTTAACCAAGTTTACTGCTCACACTGAAAGTATTTATATTTTGTTAACACAAAATTTATATTTGACACTTCTGTTATGTCCACCAGATCCATCAAATTATTGATTAGAATATAAATAATCTAACTCTGATCAGGCTGCAGTCAGAGCTGGCATCAGGGGATTGGTTTTGTCATTTAATTATGTATTGATTTTATAGCTGTAAACCACTTAGAAGTCATTTTGGCACATAGATTAATAGGGAGGAGGAGGAGGAGGAGGAGGAGGAGGAATAATTGTTGAGCACCAGTGGAGGGCAGCATCTGAAACCCCCAACATTGCAGCCCCTGCTGCTGATGCTCACAGCTCCCTGAACCCGCTGCTCTTTCTTGTTGTTGCTACTTTCTCACCTGCATCTGAAGAACATCTGCTCTGCATGTAGAAAGTACCAGGTTCAATTCCTAGTATGTCCAGGCAAGACTGGGAATCTTCTTCTTTGGTGATCACTTGTAGCCAAGTAAGATTGTTTTCCATAAACACGGTTTTAACAATGAGTCCGTAAGTGACTGTGGAGGCCAATTCTGGATCCACATGTCCTTCCACACTGGGGACATTGGTTTCCAGGCGGGAGTTGATCACGGTGTGGATTTGCCAAACATGGCTTCCTCTTAGCAGTTTCTCCCTTGCATCCTGAGTTCGAGTGTCTTCAAAGCCCATGACACCTTTGGTAAAGACTGTTCTCCAATTGGAGCGCTCGCAGGCAAGTGTTTCCCAGTTGTTGGTGTTTATACTACATTTTTTAAAATTTGCCTTGAGACAGTCTTTAAACCTCTTTTGTTGACCACCAGCATTGCACTATCCTTTTTAAAGTTTGGAATAGAGTAGTTGCTTTGGAAGACGATAATCAGGCATCCGTACAACATGACCAGTCCAACGACATTGATGTTGAAGAATCATTGCTTCAACACTGGTGATCTTTGCTTCTTCCAGTACACTGGTACTAGTTCACCTGTCTTCCCAACCGATGTGTAATTTTTTTTTTGAGACATCGTTGATGGAATATTTTGAGGAGTTGGAGATGGCGTTTATAAGTGGTCCATGTTTCACAAGCGTACAGTAAGGTTGGTAGTACAATAGCTTTGTAAACAAGCATTTTGGTTTCCCTGCGAATGTTCTGGTCCTCAAATACTCTACACTACAATTGGGAGAAAGCAGCACTCGCAGAGGTTTGAAGGTCATCCTCTGAGCGTAAGGCTGGGAATGTCCCCTGCCTGGAGCCCTGGACAGTTGCTGCCACTAAGTGGCAGCAAGATAGACCAGCGGTCTGACTCCATATAAGGCAGTTTCTTAAGTTCCTTCTCCAAATCTATGAGGAAGAACAGCCTCCACTGACCTTGCCAGCTGTATCTGGCAATGGTGCCGACTGGGCCTAGAGTGAGAGGACAAGTAAATAAGCAGTGATCATGGGAAGGCAGAGCCCGGCTCTTCTTCCTCAGTGTACATAAAAAGACCTGACTGAATCTTGCATCAACACTGGCAACAGGACAGCGTCCTTCACTATACCTGAAGGCAGCAGGCTGGCTTGTGGCGCACTGAGCGGCCCAGCCAGCATATACACATTGCTTGGCCCTCCAACGCCTCTGTCACCTTGGACAGCTACATCACTCTGCCAAATGACAGGACCCTTCTGCCACACATAAGCAACCCAGGTGTGAATGCACCTCCCCATTTGCATCAAAATATGCACCCAGAGAGTTCAGCAGGAATTAGGTGGGCCTAGCAATACAGATGGGGAACCACGCGGGGAAGTTTTTAATGTTTGACATTTTACGTATTATGTTTTTATATGTGTCAGAAGCACACACACACACCGAGTGGCTGGGACAGCCCAGCCAGATGGGTGGGGTATAATGAATAAAATTATTATTATTAAATTATTATCATTATTATTATTATTATTATTATTATTATTATTATTATTATCATCATCATCATCATTATATCCAGACCCACACCTGCATCAGCCCCACACACAGGTGGGCAGTGAGCATCTCTTTCTTGCTGGGCAATCTTGCTGGGTTGCATAGATCTTTATCTACATAAACATATTTAGACATTCTACTTTTCATTCCATCTCAAAAAAGGAGCAGGAAGAGACCCCCTCCCTCGAAATGCAGGATGGTATTTTAATAAAACCGTGTGGGTTTTTTGCCTAAACAGTAATTAGGAGACGGGTTAGTTATTCTGGGATTTTTATTTTAGTTCTTTTGGCAGCTGTGAATTCTAGTATGCCTCTCCCCCCCCTTTTTTTTCACCCTTCCCATCTGACCTCAGCAGCTCCTGCAGTGCTGGCACTTATGTCTGGTATTTTTGAATTCAAAACTGCTGATCCTGGATTGGGGCCAGCACCAGAGCTTGGTGGATGGACTGTGTTGGGAGCAGGGGCAGGAGCAAAGGCTTCCTGTTCATCTATTCTCGGCGTTCCCTGTTGCCAAGTAAGTAGCAGTCCCACCAGGCAGTCCCAAAGCTAAACTCAACACAATGCAGACTGCAGGTGTATCCCCAGCAGAAGGCAAGAATGAATGGAGTGCATGCAGAACAAAACATGTCAGATGATGGAAAGCAAATGGCCCAAACCACTGGTTGCAGGGCAAGTCAAACACCTTGTGTTTATTTATGTATTTCGTTTATATACCACCTTTTCCTCCAAGGAGCTCAAGGTGGTATACATGGTTCACCCCCGTCATTTTATCAGCCCTGTGAGGGAGTTTAGGCTGAGAGACAGTGACTGGTTAGATAGTGAGGTGCATGGGTGAGTGGGGATTCGAACCCTAGTCTCCCAGGTCCTGGTCTGACACTCTAACCAGTAAAAGGTAAAGGTCCCCTGGACAATAAGTCCAGTCAAAGGTGACAATGGGGTGTGGCGCTCATCTCGCTTTCAGGCCAAGGGAGCAGGCGTTTGTCCACAGACTGCTTTCCAGGTCATGTGGCCAGCAGCATGACTAAACCGCTTCTGGCGCAACGGGACACCGTGATGGAAGCCAGAGCGCTTGGAAAAGCCGTTTACCTTCCTGCCACAGCAGTACCTATTTATCTCCTCCACTGGCGTGCTTTCAAATTGCTAGGTCGGCAGGAGCTGGGGCAGAGCAACGGGAGCTCACCACATTGCAGGGATTCGAACCGCCGACCTTCTGATCGGCAAGCCCAAGAGGCTCAGTGCTTTAGACCACAGTGCCACCCGCATCCAGTTTAGCCAGTACACCACACTGGCTCTCATATGCATGTGTGTGCAGTATCAGCAATCACACATTTATACCATTTGGAAGATATTTGTACCAGAAACATTGAGGTTGAGAGACAAGCCTAAAGGGCAGTTGGCAGATCTATTGCATGGGGACTTTCTAACCATGGAAAGACCCCCTTTGGCTTTAGGAGCCAAATAAATCAAGGCCAAGTAGATAAAATGCTATTTAATGTGCAGCTTTTTTTTGTTTTTTAAAGTGCAAATAGCATCAATTTGTGTGTTTGAGGGGTGACGGCAGTGCTGATGATTATTGGGATCGTGGCAGGCATGAACTGCTGCAGTCCTCTGGCAAATCTCTCCTCTGAAGCTGTTGCTTTCATGGAGGTGAGAGTGCTGCTCCTTGTGTGTGTGAGAGCCACAGAGAGCCCCTGTGCATTCAGCGGTGTCAATAGGATGGGGTGATGACATAGCCAGGGACTGGTTCTTGCTCATTCTGTGCTTATAAACGTGCTCACATGAGCATCTAAAGCCCTAAATGACTCAGGGTCCAAGTGTCTGAGCCTCTGGGGTTTAAGATCAACAGAGAGGGGGGCCCCTCTTGATAGTTCCACCATCCTAAGAAGTTCAGTGGGTGGCAGCCCAGGGGAGGGCTTTCTCTGTGGCAGCCCCAAAATTGTGGAACTACTTCCTCACAGAAGGTGTCTAGCATCCTTGTTGTATAGGCTCCATCATATGCTGAAGATCCAGCTCCTTGGTGGCTGCTTCCAGATTTGGAATTCCCTCCCTAGAAAAGCTAGACTGACTCCCTCCTTGTCCTGCCACCAAAATATGAAGACTTTCTTCTTCCAGCAGGCTTTTGGGGACTGACTGCTTTTAATGAAAGGGCTGGTGCTGTGCTGTTTCTATTGTAATGGTTTATATGGTTTTAATATATTTAATATATGTTTCTAGTTTTAATTCTATCAAGGTATGTTTTAGTGGTTCTTAATTGTAAGCTGCCTTGAGTCCCAGTCAGGGAGAAAAGAATTGGGGGTGGGTGGGTAAACAAATATATTTATAGAATGATAATGACAATCATAATACACTGGCCTTTGATACCTGAGAAATATAATTTTAGAACCCACTCTATTTGCTTGATTATAATGTGTTTTAATGGTTTTCAATACTGTGTTTTTAAATGGTTTTAACCTGCCTTGGGACTTTCATGGTGAAAGGCAGGCAAGAAATACAATAAATACATTGGTAGATCATATATTTTAATTCACTTTTCTATTCCTAATGAGGTTTTTTTCTTTTCTTTTTTTTTTTAAAAAAACAAACTTTGGAAAGGCTTGATACAAACTCAACTTTATATACCAGGAACAGCAAATAAAATGTCTCGCTTTGAAAGCTACAGAAACTTCCAGGCTTTCATTTCATCATTAAAAATCCATCATCCCTTTTCTCTCTTTTTGCTAGCGATGTCCCCAGGAGTATTTAGAGAAGCAAGCAGAGTGAGCCGAATAAAATAGTGATAAGTGAAAAATAGGCATGAACAAAAATATTCAAAAGCACATTATTTTGATGGCCAGCTCCAAAAGACTTGGGGAAGAGCCATCACTCAGGGATAGAGCATCTACCTTGTAGGCAGAATGTCGCAGCCATCTCCAGGGAGGGCTGGGAGAGAACCCTGCCTGAAATCCCGGAGAGCTGCTGCCAGTCACTGGGTGAATACTGAGCTACATGGACCGATGGTCTGACTCTGTATAAGGCAGCTTCCTATGTTCCTATCATATCAGCAAAGAAGCATGGAGGGTCATAGTATCTCAAAGTCGCTTCCTGCTCACAGGGCCAACACAGCGTATCTGGCTGTAACTCAGCAGAGACTCTTAACATCACCATGACCAGTTGAACCCCTGACTGAGGCAGTCAGGAAAAGTGCCCCCTGACAGGCTCTGTCTAACATCACTTCCCCTCCTCACAAGTAGCCTTAACAGTGGCAGGAGCAGCAAGGGGGCCTGTTAGGCAAAAGAGTGGACAAAAGTGGGCCGGAATCTATGTGCATGTGGCAATACTTTCATATAGACATAAAAGACTGTAATTAAAGCAGTAACAATATATATTAGGTAATTGCCTGCTAAAGCTCTTTTAATGATTTCTTATCTTTCAACCTGGCTTCGATGGGATAGCGCTCACATAGAGGACTGTCCTTCATAAAGTTGGGACAGTTTGTTGGTTAACTTTTCTTAAACTAGCACAGGGACAAGCAAAGGAGGATACCTTCACCCCGGTATGGTTCCTCCTTATCACATACACAGTGCAAAAGGATAATGACCTATCCTCCAACAGCATGCAAATCAATATGACTAACCTGACCCAACAACTTACTGCACACATACATACAAACAAACAAGCAAGACATACTGCAACCAACTGAACACAACCAACTGAGCTCTGGACCCCTCTGTGTGCATATAATGTAAATAAAGGTAAAGGACCCCTGGATGGTTAGGTCCAGTCAAAGGCGACTATGGGGTTGCGGCACTCATCTCGCTTTCAGGCCAAGGGAGTCGGCGTTTGTTCACAGACAGTTTTTCCCGGTCATGGGCAGCATGACTAAATCACTTCTAGCACAATGAAACACTGTGATGGAAACCAGAAATGCACACCCACACCCCCGATATCCATGTGATACTGACACAAACCCTACACTAACACTATGCATCAGAATGAAAGAACGACACTCCCCATCTCTCTCTCTCTCTCTCTCTCTCTCTCTCTCTCTCTCTCTCTCTCTCTCTCTCCCCTCTCTTTTCCCCAGTCACAAGATGCCTATGACAAAAATGTCTCTCACTAGATGTAAATGAACTGTGAAAAAGACACTATGAATTGAAAGTGGAGACGAAAAAATGTACTTTCCCCCATTTATCTGTAGCACAAGTAAATCTTGTAGCACAAATACATCTTTATTTTTAATTAGTTTTTATTAAAGTGGGACAGTTGGCCACCCTAAGGAGCTGGCAGCTGAAAGTGGCCACTTATGAAATGCCAATAAAGAGTACAGCGGGGGGGGGGGGGGGAGTTTTGCATAAAGAATACATATGCTAATTTATATATACAAGATGCAAATTTAGAAATACTAACTGCAGTTTAAATAGAAATCCAACACACTTTGCCATACTGGTTGTGCCCAGGTTACATCTCCCTTCTCTCTACCCTGCAGGGCCAATTGCCCTGTTGGAAGGATCCTGACAACTTCTAATTTGACATTGTTTATTATGGTGTAAGCCACAATGGAAAAGATTTGTATCCTGAACTGTGGGGTGGTGGTGATGCTGATCAAGGGAGTTTTTATTTTATTTACTTGTTTTTGTTCAGTTCCCCTCTGAGCAATAAACAGCCATAACTGCAGCACAGATCTTGCTTTCCCAAATGCTCATAACTCAAAAATGTATATGCACATAGTAATATTGATTTTAATTTACAATAAAACTAAGTCCATGCGTTGTTATTTGTTTATATCCCACTGGTAAATGCATGCATATATAGTTTAAAATATTATCTCAACCAGTGATTTCAACATTGCCAGGATAAGCAGGAATGTTTTTAAAGTCCTTGTGAAAGTCAGTAATGAGAGAGACATGCACCTCACCATGGAGGGCAGCCTACAATTGGTGAACTGCCGCCAGAAAGGCCCCATCCTTTGTCAACACCAACCAGGCAGCACCACCAAGGTCTCACTTGCCAGTTGCAGGGTCCAAGATGGCTGATAGATCTGATTGCCCTTATAACTAAAACATCCCTCCAAAAGCATGTATGCATCCCTGGAGGGCAAAATCCTAATATTCCTGCATTAGCATAGGTTACATGGGTATCATGTATCAGTGAAACAGTGTTGATGCCCTAACCCTAGACCAGGAACCCTTTTATAGCCAGAGGGCCACATTCCTTTCTGGATGACCTTCTGGGGACCAACTGACAGTGGTAGGTAGCCCCAGAAGCAAAAGTTGGCAGAGAAATGAATGTAGATTTTACTTTACCTACCTGTGCAGTAGGCTAGATCCTACATACACTCACACACTTCTCTCTGCCTTCCTTGTCCTGCAAAGCAAGCTGCATGATCAGAGTTCAAGGGCACAGTCCAGCCAGGCAAAAAACCCTCCAGGAGGGTTGCCCAACATGGGGCTCAAACACACGTAGCTCTGAGATTAAGAGTCTCACACTCTGCCAACTGAGCTATCCCAGGGATGGATGATTCTCATGTACACCTGTCAAAGTTCTCCCTGCCCTTTTGAACCTGGGTCTTCCCTGGAATTGTACATAAGAGCTTCTTCCACTCATCTCCAGTAGGCCTGACTAGTCTCCCCAACTCCTGACTGTGCTCCTTTCCTTTCGGTGTTTTTCTTGCAGTAGTCACTAGGCAACCTAATCTTATTTCTAGCAACCTCTGACTGCGCTGCTGTTCTATCACCATGAACTGCTTCTGAACCTATGTTCCGTTTATCATTGCTTACTTCCAACATGGTTTCCTGCCTCGCCTTTGACACCCCTCCCTGCACACACACTGCTTGCTTGCCTCTCCTGTTCCTGCTTTCTGCTTATTCACTTGGATTTTGTCCCTTCTGCTGCAAAGCCTTACACCCATGCTCCTTCAGTGAGTTTCATCAGTCCCACAAAGGGCTTTTGGGAAGCAGAGAGGAGGGATGGTGAACGGAGCTGTCAAGGTCATCTCTCCTTTAAGAGCCACCTGACCCACTGTCCCTTCAAGGTATGAAGAAGACTAGCAGTGAGAGCCAGAAACAGCAGCATCTCTGGAGAAACATCTACCAGGGCATGTTGCCATTTTTCAAGTACTCAACTTTGAGGGATGTCTTAATAAGACCCCCAGAGTCTTGAAGCCTGGAGCATAGTAGCTTAAGCCTGCTTTATATTAGGGGTGCCACTGTCCGCATCCCCTGTCACAGCTAGTATTAACAATTCAGCCGAACACGTATCACCAAACATTATTGTTCCAAAGGCTGTGAGAGCATCAAACACTTGTTGCGGGTGCTGTCTGCTGCCCTGACATTATTGTAAGAGTTTAATCATCCTCATCCTCATCAGAAGTAAAGAGTAAAAATAAACATGCGTAATAATGTTCTCTTTGTGAAGAATCAAGGCACCAGAGAGGATGCAAGGAATGCTTATCTCCAGTTATTTTGCAATCTCTCTCTTTTGTAATCTCTAGGATGCACCCACAAAACAGTTTTGAGGAGAGATGCATTTGGTGCACATCAAGCACTTACAGTCCCTACAGGCCTGGACCTTCATTCCATCCCAGCTCCCAGCCAACCTCATGGGCAGTGATGACCACAAGACCAGCATAAGCTGGCATTTTGCAAAACTGAAGTTGCATTATGACCCTTCCCAACATGGTTTTGTGAGAAATCCTTACAGTTTAGTATGGAAATGCTAACTAGGTGTGGGGAATGGGATCTAATTGGAAGGCTGGGTCCTCAAATCCCCACCACTGCTAACTTTAGAGCAATATACAGTTGTGTGAGTCCCTCATAGGTTCCATTCAACACCCCCCCCCCCACACACAATAAGACATATTGGTATTAAAAGATAGTTCGCTAAAGGTATACTTGACAGATTATGGGAATGATTTTACCAACTATTTCACACTCACAATGGGCCTTTTTCGGTGATTCTATGAGCACATGAAACTGTCATGGGCCAGGAGTCAGCTTCGCCTGCTGAACAACCACCTGAAGGGGGAGTGAATCCACCTGCAGCTGATCAGCCTTCAATGACACAGAGGAGAAGGCACTGATGAGACCCAGCTGGCTTCAGCCTTCTTAAGCAGAGCTTCCAGCAGCAGTCAAACACTGGAAGCAACACTTGTCGTTCCTGGCTCTACCTTGCTGCTTGCTCATCTTGACCCTGGACCCCACGATCATCAGATTCCCTGACCCCTGGACTGTCTGACCTCGTGGATTGCTGTTCGCCTGACCCTAGGACCGGGCCTGGCTTTGGATGCTGCCTCTGCCTCCAGGCAAGTACATCTCAGAGACTCTTCTGGTTGGCTGGCCTCTCACACCCCTGAGTTCTGTATGCTGCTGCTCAGCAACAAGACTATGACAGAAACACCAGTAGCCTTTGTGTCATGAAATACTCTGATTCAGACCAGGCGTGGGAGGCACTTGAGGAAATGGACTCTGAATGGGAAAGGGAGGGGATGACACAGCAGTGCAAAACCATTTGACAGCCCCACCCCACCCCAGATGCACCAGGATCTGCTGATGAGACAGGTGTTCCAGAGGCTGCCTCTCCTTCACCTGTGAAGAACAGGGATCCATTGGAGATTGGGGAGGCCATTTCCCTGCCAGAGGGTGAGGAAGATTCTGCTGTGACAGAGTGGGAGGTTGGCTGAGGGAGAGGCAGCACAGTGAAAGAAAGAGAAGGCTTGCTCCTCTTAGGCAGAGCACCTGTATTCAGACCAAGAATTTCTGCAGAGAAATGGATTCTCATCAGTAACTGGGCATTTGCCACCTCTACTTGGCAGGTAGGCAGGGAAACTCATTAGAACAACCTCACTGCTTCTGTGCAGTCTTGGAAGCCTTGTTACTGATCTTGGGCACCTGAACCTAGAAACCCTTTATTGACTGATGTGCTCCCTTTGCTTTTTAAGAACATCCAGACTATATCCTGCTCTTTCCACAACACTGAGTTTGTATCATGAATCTGCTATAATAAATATTCACTTCTTTACTTACAAGAAAGTGCACCAGTTGTCATTTTGAAGCAGGAGCCAGGACATGTTGACTGATGTGGGAGAGGGGAAGGATTGTCTATGGATAGTTCTCACAGGACCAGGGGCATTGTCAGAGCATTGGTCAGTGTTGCCTATACAGTCAGTGGCTCTCCAATGTTTTAGATGGGGTTCATTCACACAACCCTGCCAGAGTTCAAACCTGGGACATATACAGGCAAAGTGTGTGCCCTACTCACCGAGGAACAATGCAGTCTTTCATCACTTTTGGAATTCATGATTCTCATGTTAAACAGCGCAAAGTGGTATGAGGAGTTTGCACGTCTAGCATGCTTTATATCGAACAAACAAACCACCTTCTTCAATTCCTCCTTTTACAGCCAATTGAAAATCTACCCAGCATTTTAACTAAATGTTGTTTTCTCAGTGGTAAATCAAACTAGACCTTGAGCAAAAGGCAGAGATGGCATCTGTCTTAATTTTAGAGTGGCAAAAGGGAGATATATTTAGGGCAATATAATGGAAGATTCGGTTGTAACTCTGGAGACAAATAGCAGCACTGATTAACTGTGCTGCAAACTGGATGGGTGTACTAATCACTTAAAGCTGGGGTGATATTTGGACACAGTGCATTTATGTTGCTGTGCAAATCTCTTCTGAAGCAGAACAATACCTTTATTGAACCCAGAGGTTCTTCTCTATGAGAGGCTTGTTGTTTGGCTTTAAATCCAGCATTTGACGGATCATCATTCATTCAGGCCATTTTGGCTACCAGCTTGGGTGGGAGTGCTGTTTTGGATTATTTTGGGGGTGCTTATCTGCCTTGTCACATGTGTGTCTTTCCCCCTCTGCTTTCTGTATAGCTTTGCATGGAAATTTATATGCCTGAGTTGCTAAATAGGAGGTGACTTGCTCTGTATCCGAGCTGGTGAACTAGTGTCCCTATAGATGTTACAGGACTGCAACTCCCATCAACCTTTACCTCTGGCAGAGTTGCCAAGGGCTGATGGGAGTTGTCATCCAACAATATTTGGCAGACTGCAGGTCGCCCATCTCCGCCCTTAAACTCATGTCTGTGTGCTGTACACCTCTGCTCCTGTCCATGTATAAATGAACAGTCTATAATTACTGGTGTTAACCACCTTGAGGATTGATTGGCAGAAAGATGGCATAGGCCTTTTCTAATTAATTAGTTATTAATTAGGAAAAGCAACCAAAACATCAGCTTTCGCTTGGCATATTTCTCTGAAGCACCAGCACAAAATAGCACAAACGGTTAGTGTTAATACTGTAAGACATCTAGACTGGGTGGAAGGGAGCAAGGACAGGGGAGAGAGGTAAGAACACCTGTTGTCTTTGCTCCCTGGTAGTCCTGCTGACCCTCGGTGTTGTCATGTTGGGGCAGAACCATGTTGCGAACTGAGTAGAAGCTGTTGCAGATGGTTGCCATCCAGTTAGACTGCTACAAAAATGGCAGTGCTGAGGCAAAGGGAACTTGGGATTGCAATGAGGGTACCCTCTTTGTTTCTTTAGTGCTTCTTGTGTTCACTGAAATGTCTGATGGTACCATGGTGGAGGCATCTTTTGGTGGGAGAGAGCAACCAGGATGAGAGCCAAATTAATGTTGGGAACCCTACATCTTTTTGATTGAAGGGTGGCAATTTGTTTTGTTTTTGATGCAATTCTGACAGTGAACAGTTTGGCTGTATCCTGGTGTTTTTGCCATAGATTTTTAGTTGGGTAGAAGGATACTGGAGTGATTGGGTGCATGAGTGTGAAGTCTTGCAAGTAGACTGGGGTGAGCAATATTGAAAGGGTAGCATTGTATGATTTGTGTGGATGTAAGACAGATTTTGGGTGTGATGTGTACGTATTAGTGGGGTGACTGTTTTATATTATGAGCCTTGACAAGAGAGAGGCTGAAGAAGGAAGAGAACCCTGACTCTTAAGATGCTTTCAAAATGTGCTGCTATGGTTTTGTTTTGAGTGGATTTTGTTTGCTTTATATTGCATTGCCTTGTAGTTTTGTATTATCTGTTTCCTTGTTTGTTGTATATACATTTTGCATTTGTTGTTTTGCTAACCGCTTAGAAACTGTCTTTATGAAGCTATATCTAAAGTTATGAAATAGATAAACAAACAGCAACAATAATAAGCAGAGTAGATTGTTCATTCTCGCAATGGATGAATGTAAGTAGCAGGGTTCCCCAAGTCTGAAATGAAACTGTGGTTCTTAACTACCGGTAAGTCTATATTCTGTTAAGGTGGCCAACTTTGTGGGCAACATTGAATTATTTGGTAGAGGTGTGGTTTGCTAAGAGATTCCAAAGGATCTCTCCAAACTGGGTGAACAAGCAACAAAATGGTAAATATGATTCAGTGTACACAATTGCAAACTGATGTGCTTTGGGGCAAAAACTCCTAGCTATGTATATGCTGATGGAATCTATGTTGGAGGTGACTAGCATCATGATGGACAGCTCAATGAAAATGTCAACCCAGTGTGCGAAGGCTGTGAACAAGGTAAATTCCATACTGGGGATAATTAAGAAAGGAATTGCCAAGAAAGCTGCCAAGATATTAATGTCTTTATCAAATTAGACAATGCGGCCACAACTGCAATTCTGTGTACATTGCTAGTTGCTGCAACTCTTAAAGGGACAATGTACTGCTGGGAAAGGTGCAGAAAAGAGCAAACAAAATGATCAGGGTGTTTGAGCAACTTCTCTAGGGAAAGGAAAGGTCTCAGTCTGAAGGTATACACTTCTGAAGCTAAGGAGGCTGAAGGTCTGGTCATGGAAAGGATGTGTGACCACTTGTGAATAAAATCTATGTCACCTTGGATTCTGTGATGAAAGAAAAGGTGGGATATAAATAGGGGGGCTTTTTAGTGTAGAAAAAGTAAGTAGGAGGCATGATAGAGGTATATAAAATATGGATAAAAAGAGTATAAAATGATACTTAATCAGGCATAGGCAAACTCTGCCCTCCAGATGTTTTGGGACTACAACTCCCATGATCCTTAGCTAACAGGATCAGTGGTCAGGGATGATGGGAATTGTAGTCCCAAAACATCTGGAGGGCCGAGTTTGCCTATGCCTGCTCTTAATACTAGAACCCAATTAAGTTGAATGATGGGAGGCTCAGAGATACAAAATAAATACTTCCTTCATGCAGCACTGTCACAATATGATGTCCATGAATGCAGGTGGCTTTAAAATGGGTGGCATACAAATAGAATACAGTGGTACCTCGGGTTATGAACTTAATTCGTTCCGGAGGTCCGTTCTTAACCCGAAACCATTCTTAACCTGAGGCACGCTTTCGCTAATGGGGCCTTCCGATGCCAGCGCGCAATTTCCGTTCTCATCCTGGGGCAAAGTTCGCAACCTGGAGCAACTACTTCCGGGTTAGCGGAGTTCGTAACCCGAAGTGTTTGTATCCCGAAGCGTTTGTAACCCAAGGCACCACTGTAAGATTAAATAAATAATGGATATCATGACTATATATTCCCTCAACGATCAGAGACATTTTATCCCAGAATACTGAGGAACAACAACAAGAGGGCTTTTGCCCTCATGTCCTTCCTGTGGATTTCCCATAAGCCTCTGGCTGGCCACTGTAGGAACCAGGATGTTGGACCAGATGAGCTTTTGATGTGATCCAGCCAGGCTCCTCTGGTGTTCTTAAGCCTTATGTAGATGTGTTTCTTTGATTCTAGTCTGTGCATCAGCTAAAGGGGATCAAGTCTCCTAGAACAAAGGGAATGAAGTAGCAGTATTATAGGCTGTAAAAAAAAGCACTGCAACTAGCTCAGACTCAGTTGTTTCAAATCTTCATCTGGCAGAAGGCATATGATGCACAAGATATGGCAAACTCTTAGAAGAGTTCAGTGAGTGGCCTGTTAAAAGCTCAGCATTGCAGTGATAATAGTGGAAACCATAATTTGCTGTTACTGATACCGAACAGCTCAGTATTCATATTAAACCAGAGATGTAGTAGGAACATTACCTTATTATTTCATGGACCAAAGTATTTATTTTAGATTAAAATTAAAACCAGCGTAAACTATGAAGGACATAAACTTTATGATCCTTGATGTTCTATTGCCATTTTGATACAAGCTCAGAGGAATGATCCATCAATTTAACTATGAACTGCCCATTTAAAAATAATAATGGAGAGTCAAGAAAAGTCAAGAATGTGCAATAATTGTGTCACTTCTCCATCTCCATGGTAAAGTTACCAAACAGCTAATTATTATGGGCTGACAGTTGTATCGCTACAGTTTACTCTATAAACCAGTAAAATGAAGCTGTGTGATGCAAGTCAGTTTTATCATTCATGGTGCCGTTCATGTCAATTTAGCAGCACCAAAATCAGCTTAAATGCACTCAAATGCAAGTAATTGAACAGTACAACTGTTCATTTTAAGGAAGCATACTCAGCATTGAATAAGGACAATTAACATTCAAGATCTCAGGCCTCTATTTGTGTGCAATCAATACAACATCAGCAGTCCCAATCTTTTATTGTTGCTGTTGAGTTTACAAAATAATGTGATGCCATTTTCTTTTTTGTTCACTCCAAAACAACATTGCAGACGTGCAACTGCTGGCTGTGCATGAACTTCTCTGTTATTTGCAAGGGAACAGACAGGCTTTGTGAAAGGGCAAACTTCTTCCATGGTCAATTGTGGTCATGGTTAATATTCTAGACCAGGAAACAGCAGGTGCTACCTAGGGTGATGAATAATGTACTTTCTTCTGTAGCTTCCAGTGCCAGACTACATCTTTTCTAATTGCCTGAGAGTAATAACGGGATCTGGTCCACACACTCCAGTACATGGTAGTCAATATAATAGGTGTACATTCAAACTTTGTCTGCCCTATCCTGCTGCCACCCTGCCTCCACTCGGCCCCTTTCTGTACCATGCAATGTTTGTTGGTTCTCCAACAACAGAAAGGCTCTGAAACTGAGTTGCACTTCGTGGCCCTTATCACTGGGGCATTTTTTCAGCCAGAACTTGCCAGAACTCAGTTCCGGCACCTCTCAGTTGGGCGCCATTGCCATTCTAAGAGAACAAGGGAGGTGTTCATGGTGAGTTTTGGCCCCTCTTTTGCTAGAAAAACAGCACTGCTTGTTACTCGGAGCATCACTCATTCTTAGCATAGACAGCCCCAAGAAGATGGAAATACATTGTGTGCCTGGATAGGGTAAAGTAACAGGAGACAGGTAACATTAAAAGTGTGTGTGTGTGTGTGTGTGTGTGTGTGTGTGTGTGTATAGTTGCACCACACAACTAGCCAATCACTTTCTGTATTAATAAAATAATAATAAACCTCAGTTAGCAAGTTTTTAAATTATTATTTTATTAATTCAGATATTTTCAGCTCAGGACTTAAATGATAGAGCAACAGCTGACAGTCTGCTGGGCAGGTAGTTCTTCTGTGCAGCCTGTGGCTTTTTGTTAGAATCTGGTCAATTTTAGCTTCCTTTTATATCTTGAGGTTTTTTAAGCTTGTTTTTCTTTTTTATAATGAAAACATTTAAGCTGCAATGCTGGTAAACACGCAAGAAACAGAGAAAGAGGAGTAAAGAAACCTTGAGCCTAATCGAACTTAATGGTTTTGTGGAGCAGGGGGGGGGGCATGCAATTTATTTCTTCCAGATATGTTAATATAAAAATATGAAAAGAAGCTGGGGCAATAAACACTTCAACATACTTGTCACACATTACTTTGCCTGACCAGAAGGCAACACTAGGCAATTGTCTATCCCAGCATTTAATAGAGGGTTAACGTTTTTGTTGAAGCAACATTGAAAAGAAAATCCTTTGGCGGAGCAGAAGTTAATGCAACCACTTCTGTTGTTGTAGGAACAGCAGAGAGCCTTGATGTAACAAAGGTTTTATATTAGATGCTATTTGAAAACAAGGAGTGTCCAATCTCAGTGTATCACAGTCAGCATCAGGTAGATTAGTCTTGATATTCACCCTTCACTTATTTGTTAACATCCATTCAGTTCCTTGTCATACAGTGGTAAATAATTCCACCTCTCCAGCTGAGGAACTTACTCTCCAAATATTTGTGCTTGGCTCAGAGTCACCAAATCATGTTCATCGTCGTCTACGGAGAACAGCTTTTGAAATATTGATAAATGGCTGCTGAATTATTAAACCTCCTCAAATTATAGCATATTTGAGTCGATTTAATAAAGAGAAGTTTAATACGGTAAGTATTTTCAGCAGCACTGGTAGTATTTATGCAAGTGGGGCTAGGAAATCAACATCTCTTGTGATTTTTATAAAAGATGATGGATCAGTGGAGCATTCACCAGGAGAGCTTGTTCCTCATGGATGGTAATAAACACTTCGTAAAATGTAGAGGTTCCCTCCACAGACAAACACTTGATGCACTAAAGAAAGCAGCTTGGCTCCCTTCGTCTAATGCTGCTCATTAGACTGTGGGTGGCATGGTTCAAGGCTATCAATTTTGAATGGAAAGAATAGTTACAGGTTTTAAAAATCATACCATTAGTGCCATGCACCCGAGAGAGCTTTGAGCCTGTTTCTCTCACAGCAGCCTTTTCTGGCATGTACTGGACAAGCCCCTTTTGAAACTGAAGCGACTTTCAAAGGCAATATGAGAGATCTGTTCAAAGTGAGGGTGGGGCGAAGGAGGGGAGGAGCGCAGGGATCAAAATCCCCCCCCCCCCGGATGTACACACGCAACTCATTGGATTCTGGTCACTCTGTTTATTATGCAGGCCTAATTTAATTTTAGGGAATGTTTATCTTTTGATACACACTGATAAATCACTATTTCTGTTCCACCAGAAAGCATAGGAATTTAAAAATGTATTTGTTTGTGGGTATTTTTGCATTTATTATAGATTCTCCCCCTCTATTAAAACCTATGCATATTATATGGGGGTGGGGTGGGAAAGAAAGGAATAAGGGATGCCAGTTTGTCAAAAAATATTAGGCAGTGTAAGAGGAAAGGCACCTGAAAAAGAGAAACAATTATAAGACTTTAGGTATAAACTTTGGTTTAAATGGCAAATATTAAGTAAGGGCTGCACATCTTCACACCTTATGTTGAGTTTTGGCCATTTCTTGGTATCTTGAGATCAGCGTTCGAAACTCCCATTGTTCTAGGTGCGTTTTGCGACAGGGAATTTCATTAACGCGAGCAGTTTATGAGCTCTGGGTGCAGTACTGCGCCTAAGATTTCAGATTAAAACTGCAGAGTGGAAGGAAAGGAGGACCTTTTACTGCCTCCCCCCTTCCAGCCACTCTCTGAAGACTGAAGAAGAGACCCTCTTAAGAATATTAGGGGGCAGTCAGGGGAAGCATGGATCTGTTTTTTGCAGTCTTCACTAGACCATGTGAAAAATGAATATAAGATTTTAGCTGCTGTTCATTCATTTTCAGCTTTGTATTCTTGTCATAAAAAAGTGTGCCTAGACAGTCCATTATTACGGCCGTAACATAGGCTTAGGGCGCCATTTGGCTCCTAGCTTTCATATCTCTGTTACTAACACTGCTTGAGGTGTTAACACTGCCCCACTCCAGCCGAGGAGACAACTTGCAGCATTTAGTAGATGCTAGGCTGTGGGCATTACGTGGAAAAGTTCTGGGAGGAAGGCAAACAGTTGGGTTCTTTCTTAAAACACAACTTGTTTCCTGCAGGTTGCCTTCCTTCCCCTCCAGCTGGCCAGCTGATCACCCTTTCACAAGTCGTTAGAAGCCATTCATGGATATTAGTGCTGTGCTCTCAATGCTTGTATTCCTATTCCTATTAATATTAAATTAATAACACTCAACTTTTAGTTTCCATTCCCTCCCTTTATACTAATTGCTCTCTGTTTAAAATTAATATAAATATGTTTCATTACGCATTTGTAGCAAGCCATCTGGGGACCTAATTTGGGCCTGTAATTCAAGGTGTTACTATGGCAATGGTGTAATAAATTGGGAAGCCACCGCCAAATATTTGGATTGTTAGTTCAAACTGAATGTGTGTTCTAGACCCCTGGCTCACCCCTTGGCTGCTCATCCCAAAACTTCTACTCAAGAGCTTAATTTCCTTTTCACTCCTGCAGTGCACAGCTCATCTTGTAAGGTCTGTGTGAGTGTACCTCTCAACTTGGTGCCTCCTTCACTGCTCTCTCAAACCTAGAGGTTCTTGGGCCTTTAGCCACCTTCTTGCATGTGACATTCTGCCATTCCTGTTCCCTCTCAAAACTCAGGTTTCCTATGCCGTGTGCTGAACTCTGCTGTCCCTAGGCCCTGCCTTTTTTTTTTTATCTCAGTCAAATGGACTTATCACTTCCCTCACAGAAGCTGCTGTTTCGTCAACATTCTCCACAGCTCAAAAGATCAGAATCCCTCTCATGGTTGGTTTGGCTGCTGCCCCTTTATGAAGGCTCCTAGGAGGAGGAGGGGACATGATGGAAACAGCCATCCACCCCAAACAACAGAGTCTCTCTCCCCCCCCCCCCCTGGAGTTCTTACTGCAGCTTACACAAATCTTTCCCTTTGAGAAACAGGGAAGACAAGGAAAGCTCTGAACAAACAAGACATTTCACTATACACAATTGGTATGCAGATAAAATGGACAAAAGCAGCAATACATCTTTCTGGTGGAAGGCTGTGCATATCACACATTCAGTACTCAGCGAAGGGGAAAATGTGGGTTGGATGTGGACTTCCCGTGAGCTGAACTTTGCTCTAGGGATGCCCTCACTTAAGAGGAAAGGAGGTAGTCAGTCAGTCAGTCAGTGAAGCTTTGGCTCACTCGCTCTATCTAAATTGCTCACATCAACTAAAATCAGGGTACACTCTGCAGCCATCACAGCTTTTTCATGAACCAACTTCCCACCAGAACTATTACCACAGAGAAGCTTTAGAAGACAAGGAAGATGTCATAGAATCATAGAGTTGGAAGAGACCACAAGGGCCATCCAGTCAAATCCCCTGCCAAGCAGGAACACCATCAAAGCATTCTTGACAGATGGCTGTCAAGCCTCTGCTTAAAGACCTCCAAAGAAGGAGACTCCACCACACTCCTTGGCAGCAAATTCCACTGTCGAACAGCTCTTACTGTCAGGAAGTTCTTCCTAATGTTTAGGTGGAATCTTCTTTCTTGTAGTTTGAATCCATTGCTCCGTGTCCGCTTCTCTGGAGCAGCAGAAAACAACCTTTCTCCCTCCTCTATATGACATCCTTTTATATATTTGAACATGGCTATCATATCACCCCTTAACCTTCTCTTCTCCAGGCTAAACATACCCAGCTCCCTAAGCCTCATAAGGCATCGTTTCCAAGCCTTTGACCATTTTGGTTGCCCTCTTCTGGACACGTTCCAGCTTGTCAGTATCCTTCTTGAACTGTGGTGCCCAGAATTGGACACAGTATTCCAGGTGGGGTCTGACCAGAGCGGAATACAGTGGTACTATTACTTCCCTTGATCTAGATGCTATACTCCTATTGATGCAGCCCAGAATTGCATTGGCTTTTTTAGCTGCTGCATCACACTGTTGACTCATGTCAAGTTTATGGTCTACCAAGACTCCTAGATCCTTTTCACTTGTACTGCTCTCAAGCCAGGTGTCACCCATCCTGTATTTGTGCCTTTCATTTTTTTTGCCCAAGTGTAGTACTTTACATTTCTCCCTGTTAAAATTCATCCTGTTTGCCTTGGCCCAGTTCTCTAATCTGCTAAGGTCATTTTGAAGTGTGATCCTGTCCTCTGGCATCACCCAATTAGAAAATGGGGTACACTTTTTAGGCCAGAGCTGGAAGTTTATGTATCTACTGTTCTGATTAACAGCTTCTCCTCCTGACGTTTTGCTGAACAGCAGAGAATGGCAAAACATCAATAGTCATTCAAGCTTTGACTTGAACCTCAGGTCACTCCATTATCCACAGGATGACACCGTCTTCCTAATGGGAAAGACAGACTATGCAGAGTGCATTGGCATATGAATTTACAGGTCTTTAAAGCATTGATTTACTGTTACTGATGTAGCGTGCGACACTGACATATGCCAAACTTCTCCTGCAAATGCAGCTAACAATTTTCTGCATTCACATAAACATGAAAAAGCTATTCAGCATCCTCAGTAAGCGGGGGGGGGGGGGGGGTTCCGCTGTCTTACAGATGCAGTTTCTATGGAAGATTCAGTGCTTTCAAAATTCAAACTTGGTTTATTTAGTAACAATTATTTAGTAACAATACTGATGAAAATGTTCTCTGCATTTCCAGTTTTCATATATCACTGCATGTAATAAAATTGTGCTTAATTGAGTACCAAGGGATGTGACCTCAATGATCCCTTACAGCAACGTTGGGTGGGCCATGTGAGAATGGTGGTTACACACAAAGGCAATACCAGTTTAATATATTACGGTTTTGAAACTGACACCTCCAGAAAGAAGGCTTTCATGCTTTTAGCATATTCTTCAAGTATAAGATTTTTTTTTCCTTTGGGGAAATGATGAATAGCGGCAGAATTCCAAATGGATTTGAACATTACCTGCTGAGGCACATGCAAGTTCTGATGGGGCAAGCATTTAAACTATGAACACACTCTAATTTCTTTCATTAAGAATAAATGAAGTGTACATCTTACAAAACATGGTTCCCAAGTCATCTCTATTGAAATGGGCTTTTTAAAAAGACAAAATCACTTTCCTTGTTTACTCAAAAGTCTATTTGATCATTTATGTAATACCTCTAAAAATGAAACTCTGTAATTTGCCCCCGTTTTTCTAACTACAGCTAGTATCTGATTTGACCAATGCTGTGTCGGTTTGATTTTTAAAATTGTTGCCAGTATTTTGTTCCTTTTAAATATATGTGCTTTCAGGCTTCCGCAAACTCAGCCCTCCAGATGTTTTTGGCCTACAACTCCCATGATCCCTAGCTAGCAGGACCAGTGGTCAGGGATGATGGGAATTGTAGTCTCAAAACATATGGAGGGCCGAGTTTGAGGAAGCCTGGCTTGGATCCTATGCTGCCCCTCTATTTACAGAAGAGGAAGTGATTTTCATCAAGTGTCATGTCCATCCCCATTCCAAAGGGGCACTTGAACCCCAGCAACAGATTTGGGGGGACATGGGACTGCAAAGGAAAAGGTTAAAGGGAGGCAAAAAATGCCTGTTCTCTTCACAGGATAGTTAGTTGCACCTTCCTATACCTGGTATAGTTTGTATGTTGTACCATTGTAAAAAAACATGCTAAGAGCCTTTCAAGGCTGAAGCTCACAGAGGTTGTATTCATGCAGCAGCTTATTTGGTTTTCCTGAAGTTTCCCTGTTCATTTCTGCATTGTGAGATTTCACACAACATAAAAGCCACTTGAGTAAATATATAGTGCAAGTTTAGTGCTCATTTCCATGTTATTTGCAAGAGGATTTTTTTTTTCTGGAAACAAGTAACATGGAAACAAGTACTAAACTTGTGCCATGTTCAGCTATATTCCCAGCAGCGGCTTTTGCATTGCACAGAAGTCAAATACAATACAGAAATTAACAGATAAGGAAACATTGGGAAAACAAAATTAATTGCATGCCAAGGCCCAGAGACCCAGTTGCTCCCTGTGTAGTGAAATAGACAGATCAGACAGGAGCATATAGTGTTAGGGGGGTTTAAATACGGTACAACTTTGTTGGTTACAGATGTGGTTTGGCATAGGCGTTGGGTGAAGCCATTTATTTAACTCCAGCCTGTCTGTTCGGAGTCTACCTAAGGGTCAACCACAATATGGGGGGGGGGGAAGCTATGACCTACATCAAATAGGGGTCCCTGCTGGATTTCTGTGGCCCTAGCTCCTATCTGGGTGTCAAAGGTGCTCCTCACAGATCCCTTTAATGGGATACCCTTAACCAAGATGGGGCAAGCAGAGGCTACAACCTCCCCTCCAGTCAAGACTAAGGCTTACCCGATGCCTAACCTCACAAAGTTGTGATGACTGCTACGAGGTGGGCAAAAACCAAGTGCCTGGTGCCAATTTGTCAAGTGGAAAAACTCCTGCCCAGCCTTGAATATGGCAGCTGACAATGGCCATAGCAAGGTCTAGCATGGCATTTGGAAAAAAGGGTGACTTGTGGTCAGGCTAGTCAGTCACTTCCCTGACTCTCAAGATGTATTAAAAATGTGCTGTCATTTTTAATGCTTTTAAAGAATTTTATCGTTTTATTTGGTACTGTATTGGGAGGTTTTTAACTCTTGATGTTTTATGTTTTCAGATATGCTGTAAGTCACCCAGAGTGGCTGGAAAAATAATAATTTATAGTTTCATTATTAATTTGTGGGGTTTTTTTGGAAACTACTTGGAAACTGTTCTGTTGTTAAATGATATATAAAAATATAAAATAAATAATTTAATGGATTGACCAAGTCCAATGTATGCTTATGGTAATATCGGAAAGCTAATGCTGCATGCCTGACAGGAAAGTAAAGGCAGAAAATGTAAGCATGTGAAGTGAGAATTCAGAAAATTGCAATATAAGAGAGTCAAGCTTAAAACAAGACTGGAGGGAGTGGGAGAAAGAGAAACATTAGCAGAAGGTTAGAAACAGTTTGGGCTGAATTTTTATGAATAAAACACATCAAGATGTGCTTTATTATTTTGTTGCTCTTGGCAGCAAAGGAATTTTTTTTTCTTTTAAATCTAGAATTCTAAGGAAGCTTTTGTACTACAAATGCCAATAGGATGGAGAACTTCAGGAAACACTTACCTGAGTTTTCTGTGTTGCTTCAGTTACAAGCAGTGGCGTACCGAGCCGCTTGGCTGCCGGGAGCGGCAAGCCAAGCGGCATCCCCCGGGGGCGGGGCGTCACTCCGTAGCGTATGCGTAGTGACATCACGACGCGTGCGCTACAGAGCGCAGTCTGCCCAGACTCCTAAGCCACCGCCCGGCAGCCCTTCCGTACGGCGGCTGCTCGCGCGGAACTCGTAAGGCTGCAGTGCAGAGCTTGCCGCTTGGGAGTCACACTCGCGGGGGTGGTGCTGACGCAGAGTGCCACCCCCCTCCAGGCTGGAACCCAGAGCTCAGCACCATCGCCCCACCCTTCCTTCACATACCTTATATTTTCCCGTGTAAAACATATAAATAGTTCAATCTCATACAATATATTCTGAAGCATGAGGTAAATCAGACTCTAAATTTTATTTAAAACTGGAATGCTAATGGTTGGGATCTACAGCTGTTACCATCACGCATTTTACCTTTGAAATCTCCTTTGTCTTCCCTCTTCAATTTTCCTACCAATAAATTATGCCCTGCCCAAACAGACCTTCTTGTCACTATATGAACTCCTCAAACCTTGCCTACAAAAACATCAAGATCATAGCTGTCAACTTTTCCCTTTTTTTGGCGGGAAATTTTCTTATTCGGAATAGGATTCCTCACGAGAAAAGGGAAAGGTTGACAGTTATGATCAAGATGTCCCAGGCATAATAAAGGATTTGCTTTTATGGAAGCGCTTCTGAATAATTTTTAACCTGAGAAAGGATGTGCCATAAAAGTAATTGCTAAAAGGTATGAATCTGACAAGCATCTGATCTGAAAATAATTTTTCCTTCATAGGTCTTGCTGACGTTTCTCAGGCCAAGTAATTAAAAAGTTAGCCAACTCCCCCTCCCACCCCATAATGCTATAACATGCCTTGAATGATTAATGTACATTACCAACTTCAGTGTCTTAAAATGCACGTCACCATGCTCTCTTCACAGCATAGAAGAGAGCATTTTACACTTTGTGAAGTTATTCCCATTATATTTACACTAGATTCCAGAAATTTAAAGCTTTTTTCCTTTGCGTGGCTTTAAAGAAATTTCAACATTTAGTACAAATATGCTAATTTAGAACGTAGCATTGAACTCACTGGCTGAAAACTGTGTCACTGACATTTCTGTTTTAATGTTAATACATTTTCAATGAAAAAGGGGGGCATGGTTAAGCATATTGTTAAAAACTGAATTACCGTAGTAACAATTTGCAACAAAATTGTCAGGGTTAATTTGAAATAAAAGTAGCCTAGCAGGCGTAAAAATAACTGTTAGTAACTTTGAGGACGCAAGGAGAAAGACCCCCGCAAAATTAAAACACTTTAACTTTAATTATATAGTTGATTTACAAAGCTATGTTCAATAAATAAAAACACACTGTTATGTTTAAAAGACTGATGATTTTTCCAAATGGTCAAACAACAAAGATTTGGCTTTATATTTATACAAAAAGAAAAAGAAAACCCCAATAACAAGTATTAAAACAGCCACAACCACTTTGGTTTCTTAAACATCGGGGGAAATAAAGGACTAGTTTAGGAAAACTTTTCTCTTCTGAATGACCGTCATATGAAATTTAAAGCACATGTTATGACGTTCTCAAAAGGGCATAATCAGAATCAAAGTCTTTCTGTAAGACAAAGGAATATTTATTTATAGGAAAGAATTTGGCTTTACCCGTTTGTGGGCTACATAAGTGGTCTTTAGTGCTTTTTCAAACAAAATCATATAGTCTTGCAAGGCAAACAGCAGGACTAGACTTCAAATTCAAATATAGCATGGAATGAATCTGCAGAATTCTCATTTTCTGCATGCTCCAGAAATGAGATGCAACAGCAATGAATCAACTTACTATGATGCTATGGAACACGTGGACCGATCACCAACTAATGGGATATATTGAATTTTGTTTTGCATTCAGGATGGCGGACCTCAAACACATGCACAATAGTATCTTAATTTTTAAAAAGAGAGATCCAAGATCCCAAACCTTAAGAATTAAAGCCAATGTACAAGCTTACCACCTAATCCTGCCATCTTTACATGAATATTCACAATCTTCAAATACCTACCTCAGTTAGGGGCAGACATGAGAATGTAGCCCTTTTACCCAGTTTGGTAGTTATCAGAGGATCAAACAATAGTACCCAGAAATCTAAGAATAAATTTTGGAAACCAATGCAGGATATGAGCATTGAACATCGCTATCAGAGTAATAATAATATAAAGAAGCAGATATCCGAAATCAGAGGCAATCTATGATATTCCTGCTCCCAGGGTGCACAGCCATTTCAAAAATGAGAAACAAACTGTATCAGATCTCTCTAATAAGCCCCTTTATTCAGGCAAATGTTTTGTTCATTAACTGCTGTACTGAATGGGGCAATGAGTGGGGTGTGGGGAACTTGCCTTTAGCATCATCAGGCCTTCAGCTACTCAAGAAGTCTATGCTCTCAGCCTTCATTGTGGTGGTTGTGGTGGTGGTGGTTGTTCAGGTAGTAACAATTAGCTAACTAACTTAAAATAAAATATTTTAGCTATGTAGATGTGAAACACTGTTTATTTCAGGGGAGAGGACTATCAGCAGACTGAGCAAAAGTCCCACAGAACATTTTAATAAAGAGCATTTCATGAAATTGACCTGAACTTACAAAAGGGAGACTCCACAATTTAGGGGCTCAGAACGCTATGTTTCAATACAATTAATCTTGCAGTATATTTAAAGTGGATAGATTCTTATTGGGAAGGTACAGAAGAGCACACAATGCTTTTTAATGCAATTTCTTGAATGCAGTCTACACAGAATATTTTAGTGGGATGGAAACAGGAATACAGTTCCTTAAATCCTCTTGCATAAAGGAGGGATTATTGGTTTGTTTCTGTTCTTTTTTATTATGTATTTTGTGTGTTTTTTATATTGTAATTATATATTGTGAACTGCCCTGAGGTCTATGGATATAGGGTAGTATACAAAATTTAATAAATAATAATAATGTATGTAAATAACTGAAAGACGAGATCACAGAAATCATAGTTTCAAAAAATTGCAGCTTAATTTGGAATGCTGGCAACCTATAGACCAAAAAAGAACAACTCCTTTTTCCGCGCATAAGTTTCTGACAACTGCAGGAGATGGAAAAGAAATAGGATTTAATTAGCATAAGTGTTATGGGATGATTCTCAGCTTCATGAACATTAAAGGACTACTACATTCAGCAGTGTAGAAATTGGGATTTGTGCCACGAAAGCTGAACTCGGTCCTTAATTTTAAAGAGCATTTTAATTAAAGAATAGGAAAAAAGAGAAAGTTACTTTGACTACAATACCAATCACCAAAGCACACAAAGAATTAACAGTATATACAGCAGGAATACTAACAGGAAGTGCGTGGATGGGACTTTTGTGATCTGAGAGTTGGAAACCAGGCTCTTATTTAGAAAAGACAAATGACGATAGTTTTTCAAAAATATTATAATACAAACAATATCTGTTTATCTTGTAATGTATCCACTCACATTCACACCACATAGGGTATGAGCAGTGCTTAATATAAATAGTTTTCTCATTTGAATATTGTTTCTGTATTTGTCATAGAAAACATCAAAAAGATAAGATTAGAATTAGGCTGTTTTTGCACATTTTGCCAAACTGGCTTAGAGTGAACATGAGGCCTCCCAGGGAGGAGATCACAGCCATTTTACCCTAAGGTGTGTAAAAGCAAGATGGAAAAAATAGCATCGTTTATCATGCAGTACCAAGATTTGTGTAAGTGGTCCCTTGGTTTGCCTTCTGTGACCTTGCAATAACTTTCAATCATACCAATGCTAGCTTAAGCTTAACCTCTTCTAAATATAGGGGCGGTACTGGCCATGTTGCAGGCTACCAGGGGAAAAAATCAGTTTCGTAATCTAAATCAGCCTTCACCAACCCAGTACCCCTCCAGATGTTTTGGAATGTGACTCCTATCAGCTACATCCAGCATGGCTGTGTGGCTGGTGCTGATGGGGAGTTGGAGTTCAACACACATGAGGGACAACTGGGTTGGGAAAGGTCAAGCAAATACATTGGCATCGAACAGTTATATGTACAAAAAGTTTTTTAAAAAAAAGTTAAAAAAAAGAGTGAGAACACTCATGAGCAACTCTTCTGCTTCCCTTCCTTCAACACTGCTCCTGAGTTTTGAGGATAGGAGTGCTAGCATCACAGAAATTGGCCCAGGACAGAAAGGCATTAATGTGCCAAACACTGTTATGTTGGAAAATAGTTCTTTCATGAAGTCTGGTCTTTATGAAAAGTGGCAGTTCAAAATTTATTCCGAGAAGTGCAGCACTAAAGAGACACAAAACGGTGGGTAAAAGAGAGAGAGAGAGAGAGAGAGAGAGAGAGAGAGAGTCTTTTGTATTCTTTCCCTCATCTACCCGAAAAATAAATTCACGTGCATACACTCATTTCTCTTTTAAACTTTACTACAACTCCTGTGACTATACTATAAAGTTACCCCATAAGTCATTACAGCACTTTTCCCACACATGCAAAACAACTAATTTCCTGATTTTCTTTTTCTTTGAATAGTGCATCAAGGCCACGGTGTATCAACAAAAGTCTTTCTCCACTTGTTTCCATGTCCATTGCCAGATTGCTTCACTGTTCTGGGAAGGGAAAAATAAATCACAAAATTATTATCTGAAATTTGGGACACTTTAAAAACAAACAGTTAAATCTGATAAATTGAGTAAATGCCTTGAAAACTTAAGGTAGGGTTGCTTGAGATAGCAATAATAGTCATTCGCTATATACATTATGAAAGATCAGCATCAATTGGTTTTTGCAGCTATTTTCAGTTCCACAAACCTATTCGAGGACGTGCAAATGTATTTTAAGTGTAAGACTGAATGCAGAAGGTCCCAAGTTCAACCCTTTGCATCTCCAATTATGCAAAAGATCTTTACAGGACACCCTGGAGAGCCATGGTTTGTTAAACAAATTGTGGCTTAGCATGATGTGTTTGGTCCATCTGGCTCTGACTGCCAGGGGCTTTCTAGGGTGTCCTGTAAAGAGCTAGTGTTTTCTAGCTATTCCTTTCTAGCTTAGCAAACATCTTGGGTGGGGTGGCTAAACAAACCAGAGTTAAGGAAGGGTGTTGGGCTTGTGAGTACACCAAGCCATAATTAACACAAACCAAGTTTCACAAAGCCAACAATAAAGCATGGCTTGAGACTGTGGTATGCTGATACCAAACAAACAATAGTTAAGGTGGTGGGCAGGGTCTGGATGGGTCAAACTACGGTTTAATAAACCATAGTTTAATTAACCATGGTTTACTGTTATGTGCAAATGAGATGTCAGTACAAGGCAGGTTTGTATGTCCATGTGGAGAAAGTGACATGACCAGGTTATGTGAATGAATGCTGTTCTTTTATAAAAAGGGTTTGATTTGTAGATAGTTCTGAATGAGACAAAAAGATTGGCAGTTTACTTCTAACAGAGACCTGGAGCATAAAAGGTGTTCTTCAGTTAGCGTAACAAGAAAGAGTTATGCTAACACAATGAATAAAAGGGGTGACTATATGCCTTGCAAGACTTTCCATGATGTCAGTTGACATTGGAGACCAACTTCTTAAAGACAGGGTAGTGGAACCAAAAAGGTCAAACTGTGGCAGATCTTCTTAGTTAAAAATCAACAAGACGTTGGGATGACAGAGCATAATTTTTGTGTGGTCGAACTGTTCTCTGACTGAAGGGAATATAAAGACAGACAAAGCACTGACGAGAGAGTATGAATCGGACAGTCACAAGTCCAGACTGAGTATTTCAGCCTAGCCTGCATCAAAGGGTTGCTGTGAAGAAAAAAACGGGGAGGGGGGAACCTTGAGCTCCTTGCAAAAAAGGTAGGATTTAAATTGAATAATAATGTCCTCTTATTTTACACTTCAAGTATCAAGTATTTAACACAGTACAAGTGGGGTTTAATGAATTTTACTTACTTTCTCATTGAATCTAATGTTAAGAAGATGCACAAACAGTTGGTACTGATTACCGTATTTTTCGCTCCATAAGACGCACTTTTTCCTTCCTAAAAACGAAGGGAAAATGTCTATGCGTCTTATGGAGCGAAGGCACTGAACGGCAGCGGGATCCCTCGAACGGCGGGAAAGCGGCGAGCAGCCCGAAATCGGTCTGTTTCCCCCTCCTCCGCGGCCACCGCCAGCGGCAGAAGGGCGGGCGAGGGGCGAGCAGCCCGAAATCGCTCCTTTTGGGGCGCTCATCCCGCCGCCGCTTCTTGCAAGAGCAGGCTTCCTTCCCCCCTTCTCTCTTTCTCTCTCTCTCACCCACCCCTCCCTTCTCTCTCTCTTCCCTCTCTTCCCCTCTCTCTCTTTCCCTCACCCCTTCCTTCCATCTCTCTATCTCTCTCACCCCTTCCTTCCTTCCTTCCTTCTTTCATTCTTTCTCTCTCTCTCTCACCCACCCCGTCCTTCCTTCCTTCCTTCCCCCCTCTCTCTTCCCTCCCTCCCTCTTTCTCTTTCCCTCTCTCACCGCTTCCTTCCTTCCTTCTCCGTCTTTCTTTCACTCTCTCTCACCCGCCAACCCCATTCACCAAAGCAGGCTTGTTTTGGCGATCGGGGTATTGGGGAAGAACCAGCAGCATCCCTCCGCTGCCCCTCCCAGCCTTTTAGAGGAGGAAAACCAGAAAAATATATTTTTTCTGGTTTTCCTCCTCTAAAAACAAAGTGCGCCCTATGGAGTGAAAAATATGGTAAAAACTCATGACTAAGACAGGCATCCCCAAACTTTGGCCCTCCAGATGTTATGGACTACAATTCCCATCATCCCTGACTACTGATCCTGTTAGCTAGGGATCATGGGAGTTGTAGGCCAAAACATCTGGAGGGCCGCAGTTTGGGGATGTCTAGACTAAGACCTAATTACCTGCAAGTTCAGTTGCAGTTCTAGATTAATTAATCTTGATTCCCATGAAATGGATTTAGTTTAAATAGAAGCCACTGAACTAAATAGCAAGCCAGAGATTAATGAAGTACATAAAACATGAACATTTATTTTCCACCCCGCTCAATTCCCTGTGGATTAATAACAAAATTAGGAAAATCAGTATTTTTAGTAAGCATTAGTCTAACAGAATGATCACATCCACTACCAATACTATTTTGCCTTTCTTTATAAAGGAAGGAAAGCAAAAAACAGTAATAAAGTGGCAATTCAAAATGTTGCAGTGTGGAGGGGTGTTCATGGTCAGGGTTCCTGACCACCAGCTAAGCAATGTTGCAGGAAACTCTTCCCCCTGACCCTGTGTGTGCCTGGCAACTTTGCCTGTAGACCATTTGCAGCCAAGTGGAATCTGCAGGAAACCTTGCACAGTAGAAGGTCCTCATTCAGTTTTCCAGTCAGTCCTACCTCCTTTCAAGATGTTCCAATCCAATTCCTCCACAGCTCCCTCAATATACTTTGGCCATTTAGCATGTTTTGTACTCATTGGACTGTTTCTCTCTCGTTCCCCTCTTCTCCCCTTTCTCTCTCTCTCCCTCTCATACTCTTGCAAATCTTGGGCCTGCCGATAACCTCCCTCTTGTGTGGGGGTGTTGTCATTTTGGCTACACAAGTTCCACACTCAGATAATATGTTTGCCATTACTATATGCTCTATTTGTGAACTGCATTCTTTGCTACAAGGCTGTGAGCCTCTCAAGGGAGGCAAAAAGACATCTACAAGTTTTGTCCTGGCTCAGTAGCCAGCCATTATTTGTGCCCGCTGCTGACTCCTTCCCTAGTCATCCGCATTTGCCAAAGGTCTGGGGAAGATGTAGAAGGAGAGTTGCTTCATATTGTTGGCTTTGGAGAAGGAGGAAGCTCCTTTCTATCACTGTTCTCCATTGCACTGCATTCTGGGGCTCAGCAGTTGACAGAAATTTTGGGAGGGCGATCTGTGGACTGCAAAGCCCCCTGCCTGATTTAATAAGGGGCCAGGGCCATTTGATGCAGCAAATGGATTTATGGAGCCACAGCTGCAAAACTAAAATCTGTAAAGATGCTGGAAATAAGGAGGTTTGCCAATGGCTTTAAAGCGACTATAAACCACCACTATTTGGAGACACCCACACATACCTCAATTCATAGCTAGAAAAACTGGGCCCCTGGGACAATTTTGATGAAATATTCAAGGTTTGTGTCTTACTAGAAAAACTAATAGTGGTCCCTCGACTTATGAAATACTCGACATCCGAATTTTTCGATTTACGAATGAAAAAAGTGGCCGCATGCCTACGAATTTTTCGACATCCGAATGGAAATCGTTGCCGGTTTTAGATGCGGTTTCCTCGACTTATGAATTTTTCCGAATATTTTTTTCTCCCAATGCATTCCTATGGGAAATCGCTTTTTTCGACTTGCAAACTTTTCGACCTACGAATGTCCATTCGGAAGGGATCAAATTCGTAAGTCGAGGGACCACTGTAACTAGAAGTACTAATGCTCTGAAGTGTGCCTCCTGTTTCATGAAAAGGGGGGGGGGGATGAAAACAAAGGAAAAATCCCATAGCCCCACTGAAAAGCAAAGCTAATAAATACAGGCAAAACTTACCATCATTCTAACATCACTCCTTTCGCATCTTTGCAAAACCAAGCAAAATGTTAGTAGTTAGAGAAGCAAGGGGTAAACAGCAGTTTAGTAGAAACAGTGTTAAAATATATTGTAATTTTAGACATGCAAGAATTCAATGTAATGGGAAAGAAATTAGAGGGTCTGATGCACAACCAGCCTCTCTCGATTCTACATCAGCATTCAGTGGGATTTCCCCTCAATACCAGTTGGATCAAATGAGGCAATCAGAAACCAAAAGGCTAAAAGGCAAAAAACCCAAAGTTTTGCTAAGCACTATCCCAGAATCTTGTGAACCCTATCCAAAAGATAATTCATATCTACTTTTCAGAAGGAACAAATCTTTCATTCAGAAACTAATTCCTTTTGGCAAATTTATAAGATCAAAGTAGTATTTATCCTAAAACAGCCACCTGAACTTTGAAACTGTCCAGATAAGCCAAGAAATACAGAGCCATAAACTATTTTCTAATACCCATAAGAGATCTATTAACAACCAATAATTTAAGGTCAGGGATATTTTTTCATTATCTTGTATACCTTTTTTATACAGTCCCAAAAGCTAATCTTTGGACTGGAACAAAAACCAAGTCCCTGAATATAGTTCAAAATTTCAATTACTACCTACCATTAAGTGGTTCTTCGACAGCTATCTGTAAAATATTTAAAATATATATGTGTATATATATAAATATAAATGTCTTCATGTCTAGCTTGGATCTCCCAAATTAAATGACTCTAATTGACATATACAATAAATAATGATTCTACAAAACAAATACAAGAAACAGCAGAACATTAATTAGGTTAATGGCAGGTTGTTAGCGCTAGGGCCAGTAATGACAACATGCAGTCAAGAGCAGAGAGAAAATGTGTCCCACAGGTTGGCTCATAGCCTCATCCCCCCTCCCCAAAACTGCAAGATTGCTAGTCCCTTAGCTCCCAGAGGAGCTGATTTGGACAAGAGAGAAAGAATAGGACATGGAGTGTAGATCCCAGTGCAATGATGAGTATACACTTAACCCTCCATTTGGAGCCTACTGGAGCCAAGAGGATGTTTTATGAGACTCCAGCCTTAAAAGAAGGCTTTTCTTTCCAAGGCTTGTGAACATTAAGCATTCCTTCTCCCAGTATTTATACAACTGTGTGATATCTGCTCATCCTTCCATTCTCAACTTCTTCTGATCATCTGTACCTATGAACTTACACATATGAAGATATGCTCTCATTACAACAGAGCAGACATGTGATAAGACCCAATCAGGAAATAGATGTTGGCAAGTCAAGAATTTATTACAATATCAGATTGTGACTGCTAAGATGCAGAAATATTTCTGAATTAATAATTCTCCTGAGACTGACTATAGTCACTGGTTGCAAGGCCTCAAAATCAGTGATGAGGGTCTTGATAACACAGTGTGGCTTATTTAATAACAAAAGGGGAAGGGATATGAAGGCTCTTATCAATCAAATTCAACAATTAGGGGCAGGAGAATATGCCTTTGTTTAAGACAAAATTAGGCAAGTTAGAAGTAGCAAGAAAGCAGGTTGGCCTAATCAATTGCACCCAAAACATTTTAAGGCATTTTTTTCAAGAAGGCTACCAGCCAAACAGATCACTTTCATCTATGTATCTAATAACATGGTTCAGCAATTGAACAGGGACAAGGCTGATACAAAGCCAAAGGACACTGCATATGAATTAAGGAAATGTTATGAGAAACTGTAGCCCTCAGATTCTCCCTCTTAAAAGAAAATAAGTTCCTATTTAGAAAACATTAAACGGTCCTCTTTAACAAAAACAGATATTGAAAATCCTCAAAGGCCAGTTACAGTTATTGAGCTCTATACAGCTGTTGTTGAATTAAAATAATAATAAAACAGGAGCAGATGGCTTTGCTACTAAATATCATAATATTTTTTTTAAATGCATTGTCATATCTTCTTCTGGAGGCATTAATGCAGACATGCAAGAACAAACCTTTACAAAAACATAGGAAGAAGCCAAACTGGTGGTAATATTTAAGAAAGGATAAAGATGCTTCTGGAGTCAAATCTTACCAACCCATAACCCTTTTAAAACAAGAGTTTAAAATCTGGGCAATACAATCATTGGAAAGTATACTGCAGAAGATCAGTTAAGTTTTATTTAAGACAAACATAAATTAGAAATTAACATAAGCAATCTTTTGAATATAATTCATGTGATTACTAAGTCTAAAAACCATAGAGGGTTCTATTTTTTGATGTGGAAAAAGCTTTTGACTATTTAGAATACAGCTATTTGTACCTGATTCTGGAAAATGCTGATCTGGAAGGGAAATTTTCTACAGGAATTTTGAAGATATATACTAACTCATATACTTCTGTCTCAGTTAGTGGTGTATGTTCAAAGTTATCCCATATCTCCATTACTGTTTACCCTATTTTTAAATGCATTTCCCCCTAACTATTGAGCCTTGAGCCAAAGTGTCAAGGTCTAAGCAGGCAGTAAGTAGCATTAAGATGGGACAGTAGGATATTAAAATTAATCCATAAGCAGATGCTGTGGCATAATAATAATAATAATAATAATAATAATAATAATAATATTTATTATTTATACCCCGCCCATCTGGCTGGGTTTCCTCAGCCACTCTGGGCGGCTTTCAACAGAGCATTAAAATACAATAATCTATAAAACATTAAAAGCCTCCCTAAACAGGGCTGCCTTCAGATGTCTTCTAAAGGTCTGGTAATTGTTGTTCTCTTTGACATCTGACGGGAGGGCGTTCCACAGGGCGGGTGCCACTACCGAGAAGGCCCTCTGCCTGGTTCCCTGTAACTTGGCTTCACGCAGCGAGGGAACCGCCAGAAGGCCCTCGGCACTGGACCTCAGTGCTGACCGATGGGGGTGGATACGCTCCTTCAGGTATACAGGACCGAAGCCATTTAGGGCTTTAAAGGTCAGCACCAACACTTTGAATTGTGCTCGGAAACGTACTGGGAGCCAGTGTAGGTCTTTCAAGACCGGTGTTATGTGGTCTCGGCGGCCGATCCCAGTCACCAGTCTAGCTGCCGCATTCTGGATTAGTTGTAGTTTCCGGGTCACCTTCAAAGGTAGCCCCACGTAGAGTGCATTGCAGTAGTCCAGGCGGGAGATAACTAGAGCATGCACCACTCTGGCGAGACAGTCCGCGGGCAGGTAGGGTCTCAGCCTGCGTACCAGATGGAGCTGGTAGACAGCTGCCCTGGATACAGAATTAATCTGTGCCTCCATGGACAGCTGTGAGTCCAAAATGACTCCCAGGCTGCGCACCTGGTCCTTCAGGGGCACAGTTACCCCATTCAGGACCAGGGAGTCCTCCACACCTGCCCGCCTCCTGTCCCCCAAAAACAGCACTTCTGTCTTGTCAGGATTCAACCTCAATCTGTTAGCCGCCATCCATCCTCCAACCGCATTATTTATATATCATTCAAATAACTCTTTTAAGAAGCTACTGAACCCAATTAAAGAATTTAATGTGATTTCTGTTACAAAATTAATTTTACAAACTGGATGGATTGTTTTAACTTAGATAAGACAACAAACAAAAAATTAACAAAATATCTGATTTAACGGAGAGACTTCTCTATTATTTATGCAAAGCCTGGAAAAGCTAACTAAAGTTAATCATGAAAAACTCATGCGTGATGTTTAAACGTATTTTGCATGAGGAAAACGTCTGTCCCAGAAATTATAGTAGTCTCAAAGACAGTTTTTATTTTTTGAATATACCACTGCCAGTATCTTCTGAAATAACCGTTAACTGGCAAAAAATTACTAATAAATTTTGCCTGGAATGAAGAAGAAAAAAAGAACCCCAGGGTTTCAGGAAAACTTTGTCCGACTTGAAAAATACATTTAAGGCGTACTAAATTTGGCAAGGAGTTGATAAAAGACCAATAAATGTAGTCAAAGTGTATTATCTGGAGTGGATACAAGGAAAAATTAAGGCCAGGATTGTCACTACTCACTGAATACCTGTTTCTCTCTCTGCTGGCTATATTAAAGGTTGCATTTACCAATGCTTTTTAAATGTTTATGGGGTTTGTTATTACTGTTTTTTATTGAGAGTTATGAACCTCACATAATTTTAACCAAAGGGTTGTGTATACAAGCACCCCACCACTTATGTGGGGCGTTATGTTCCGGGCCCCTGTGCACATAACTGAAATCACATAAAGTGAGGAGCACCCAACTTTAATAGGGAGGGCAGGTGGTGCTGTAGGGGTAAACCACAGAGCCTAAGGCTTGCCGATCAGAAGGTCAGTGGTTCGAATCCCCATGATGGGGTGAGCTTCCGTTGCTCGGTCCCTGCTCCTGCCAACCTAGCAGTTCAAAAGCACATCAAAGTGCAAGTAGATAAACAGGTACCGCTCCGGTGGGAAGGTAAACAGTGTTTCCGTGAATAATGAGGCAAGTCAGGGTTGCATGGCTACATAACCTATTAAAATGGCAAGAATTCTCATTGCAGTGATTCTACAGTACTTGCTACCAATGTGATCAAACCAATTGTGGAAGATTCAGAATCACATTATGTATCACCTGAGTCATCCAGCAACCCCGTATGCATTAATTTTAAGCTTACCTTTGGAGGCTGATGATCTTTGAATCTGGTACCTATGGTTACAAGTAAAAATATAGTACAATTTCTTACTGGATACTCAAAGCACACAAATAGAATAGAATAGAATAGAATAGAATAGAATAGAATAGAATAGAATAGAATAGAATAGAATAGAATAGAATAGAATATTGTCATTGTCCCCTTTGGGGACAACGAAATTACTTGGCTGCTCCATCCACCCAGATAGGGCACTCCACTCAAATACAAAACAACTACAAAAACACTGATTAAAACCATACACACTGATTAAAACCATACAATGATAAAACATAACTGGTAAGATTAGATGACTTCAAAGTCCAGGCTTCCCATTCAAGGCCGCGATTGCTCTGGAGAAGAAGCTGTTTCTAAGACGGCTTGTTCTTGTTGTCATCGTCCTGTATCTCCGTCCCGATGGCAAAAGTTCAAACAGACGGTGACCAGGATGCGATGGATCTTTCACTATGTCCAGTGCCTTTCTGTGGCACCTCATGGCATAAATCTGCTCTAAGGTGGAGAGCGAGCAGCCAACAATGCTCTCTGCTGCCTTAACAACTCTGTCCAACCCCATCCTGTCTTTGGTAGTACAGCTTCCGTACCACACACATAAGCCATAAGTGAGCACGCTCTCAATGGCATAGTGATAGAAGGCAAGCAGCAGCCTTTGTGGAAGATGGTTTTTCCTTAGAACTCTCAGGAAGTACAGTCTCTGCTGCGCCTTCTTCACAAGCCCCCTTATGTTTGCACTCCAGGACAGATCCTCCTGTATTTCAATGCCCAGAAATCTGAACATTGTTACCCTCTCCACACAGATTCCATCTATCAAAAGTGGTTGGACATCGTTCTTCTTTCTCCTGAAGTCCACCACAAGCTCCTTTGTTTTCTTTGTATTTATGAGCAAGTTGTTAGCTCTGCACCACTTCGTCAGCTGCTCCACCTCATCTCTGTAGTTCATTTCACCCTCCTTATCAGAGATGAGCCCAATCACGGTTGTGTCATCTGCAAATTTGACAACCCTATTACTAGGGTGAGCAGCGACACAATCGTACGTATAGAGAATATAAATATAATCACCACTATGCAGGGACATAAGAAGACCAAGAAAGAATTTCTGCCAAAGTCTTGGGCTTATGCTCTGTCCCCTTCCTGCCATCTTCCTACACGGCCACTAGCATTTACTTTCAGTTGTTGCACATGAAGCACAGCTTGTTTAAGCCAGCACCTCCTACTGGTACGTGATGTTTGCTGAGAGATGCTGTGAAGCAGAAAGTAAAGGCTAGCAAACTCCTTCCAATCACACGGGAGGAGAGGCAACAGGGAAACATATGATAATTCATGGTTTTAGCATTACCTGCAATGAGGCCATTGTCTAATATGTTCTCTTTTCCTTTCTACTTCTGAACTTGTGTCTCGGTCTCATCCTCCTTGCTTTTCTCATGCTTATCTTTTAAACATTGCAAGAGTGTGACAGAAGCAAAGCTTTTCTTCTGGTTGCTCGTGCAAAGTTACTTTCTTGGCCCAGACCTGCATTCTTGCAAGCTTTCCAGGAGTGCATGTTCAAAGCACCAATTGTGTGGAATGTTTCTTCAATATTTATATCTTTGGTTAAAACCACATGTCCCTCCTTCCCTTTTCATGTTTGCTATTGGAATGAAGTACACAGAATGAAAATGGTACACATGCAGGACTTTCCACCTCTACGACCCGAAGCCAAGAAGCAGAGTTCGTAGCCATGCATGCATGGATTCCACAGCAGTAGCCTTCAGCTTTTTCCGATGCAGAACACACACCTGCCATGGGAGACCCACTTTGGCTTTTATCTTACAATGTGTGACTATATTGGTCTCTCCTCTCCCTTCCTTCCTTCCCGTCCCTGGCTGTTTCTTCACCGCTAACGATCTTTCACCACTTCTTAAAGACTTATTTATTCCAACTGCCGTTTCTTAATTTATTTGGCTGCTTGCTGTGGGCTTTAAAAAAACAAACAAACCTGCTTTAAAGGTCCACTTTACCTGTTTTAAAGCAGTGATGGTTAGAAGTTAGAGCACAATGTACTAGTAGATTCCTGGGCAATTGGCATTAGATTGGCAAGGGTTTCCTAAATTAGGCTGCTGAAATGAAGAAAGCTAACAAGGAACCAGGAGTGCACTTGTGTTGAAGGACTGAGACCTCATCAGTTCTGGTACTGAGAACAATTTCCTAGACATAAAATGAACCATGGTTCTTTAACACTAACTAGAGGTGGACATAGGCTAGAGTTCCAGTAAAAAACACAAAGTGGTTCCAAAAGGCAGAAGTCTGCCCAGCTCTTGTATCTATCACTATCTATCAGCAGATAATTGCTTTTTAAAATTTTATGTTGTTAGCCACCTTCGGAAGTCTTCAGGTGGAAAGGCAGGACATAAATTTACCAAAAATAAAAAAGATGCACTCTCACACACAAACACAGACAAAACAATGGTATCATGGTCACAGTGCAAGTCAGGGCATAATTCAGCTGTGGGTCAATCATGACCCAGCAGAGAAGATCAGCATTATACAGTACTAGTCCTCTCCCTTCACACCTGTATCAGAAGCAACTGTGGGGCATGGATACATAGAACGAAAAGCTACGTACACAAAACACTTTTGGAACAGATTGTGTGAATGCAGTTCCAATCTCTTCATGTTTACCTCCTCAATAAGCTTGTGAAAGAACTGCAGAAGCGTTCCTTCCTTCTGAAGCACCCAGAAAGCTTAGAAAAACTTTAAAGGGCTTAACCTTTTTCTCTGAATAGCAGCCTCCAAGGCATAGTTTCAAAGACAGATGCTGCTGTGCATGAAGGGGGTGGGGGGCTAAGAATCAGAAATATCCATGGGCCAAGTTACATGCTTCTCTGGATAGTTTTAACCACGTGATAACTATTATTTCAGCTCAAAGACTTCAAGGCCTATGTGCAAAATACACACAGCTGTATTATTACTGTCTAGCTTGCAAACTTTCCTTTCAGCAAGAGTGCGTTTATTTTTCGAATACCTATTAAGCAGTATTTGTGCCAGAGCAACCCTCACATTCTTTATCCACATAACTTGCATATAGAAAATCCAAACCAAATATTTTCAGGTATACATAGACAACAACTGCCTATCCAACCCCACCCCATTCAGAAAACTCACCTTCCCTTCATTTACAATGCAGGCATACTGCTTCTTCAGTCTTAAGTCTCCAAAATGATATTGGAGTACAGCTGCCACCATCCCCAGCTGGTCAGGTATGAAGGGTGTTGTAAGCTAACAACATCTGGGGCCCAATGCTGAAATAAAGTTCTACTTCAAGTAAGCCTGGAACCTGATTATGTGCCCCCAAGTTTGACTGCTGATTGTTTTCCTTTTATCAATAGATCCCCCAGACCAAAAATATTGATCTGCATTAGAATGCATCACAAGATGCCTTATAAAACTCAGTTGCTGGACATGTGCCCCTACTGATCAACATCAGCACCTTCTATTTCCCGTAAAAGTTTTTCTGGAAGAAAGTGGAATTATAGGCTCCACACTACTCAATGGAAGGCAGCTCATTGTACTCATGGCATAGGACTTAAAAACAGCCCAAAATAACCTTGCAAACAGAGACAAATCAGTGAAATCCACTGTCAACTTCCAACCCTCCTTCAAAACAATGCTACACAGTGCCCCAAATATTTATCTGATAGACTAGGTGCAATATCCAGCAAAGTAGTTCCATTAGCCCAAGGATTTCTGTTTTCACAATGGTACTTCACCTCCCTCTCCTTCTCCCCAGGTGCCATCCCCAAATCTACTCGTGTGGGTTAGTTGCAGTAAAGGAACTTTTTTGCATGATATCACCCCATGTATGGAGAACCTTTCTCAGTCTGAGGGCCACTTTCCCTTCTGGGGCCGCATGCCAGTGGTGGGCGAGACCCAAGGCAAAAAGTAGGTGGAGCCAGAGGTGGAACAAAGAATGCAACTCTTCCCTTTGTACAGGAGGCTACATTCAAGCTACATGGAAGTCACTGGTTTCTATCTACACGCCCCCCACATACACATCCTTCATCCAGGTAAGCAAGGGGCATTATCATAGCTCAAGGACACATCTCAGCCAGTCAAGAGCCCTCAATGAGGGTACAGAACTGGATCTGTGAGTAGTGTGACCTGGGGAGACTCCTGAGGGCTGGAAAGAAGCACTGGCAAGGATGCATTTGGCCCCTGGGTGTGAGGGTTCCCCTTGCTTGTACACAAGGCAACCTGCGTTTGTGATCTTCTGGTCAATCCTCTCCAAAATGGCACTAAAAAAGAACTTTGTTTGAATATTCATTTGATTTTAAGATAAAGCATTTCACGTATACTCTAAATAACTAGTACTTACCAATAACAACCATATAAATGAAAGCAGTTACTGCTACAAGATCCATAATTCCTAAGCCTGCAATCACAACAGAAGCTTGTTTTGGTGGGCATTCTGTTGAGAGAGAAAATGGAGTATTTAGGTTAGCATTTTTGTTTCTATTTTCTGAGTTGGTCTGGCAGTGTAACTACAACATTAGGAAAAGAGCTACAGCCATAACACCTTGCACCAATGCGCACATTAACTGCTACAGAAAGCATCAGATCTTGCTGTATCTTTTACATGCATCAACCACCAGTATTGTGGACAAGGGGAAAAAGCACATCCTCTTAATGACCGCATAAGGAATATGCAGAAAAATATTAAGGAACTGTGGGTCAAAAACCAACAGCAAACAAATACACTTGGCTATATTTTCATTTTCTGCAAGCATTGGTCTCTAAGACTCTTTCAAAATTTCAATGGTTTTATGCTAAAACCTGAATCACAAACATCTTCTTTGATACTGTACTATGCAGTTTAGTGAAAATATTATTCACTAACAATAAAGTTATTGACAGGAGACTGAAGAACAGATGTTACTTCCATCTAGGACAGGGGGGAAACCCAATACAAACACAATTATTTTTAAACTCCAAATGGTTGAGTGTGGAGGAAATATTTAGATGCTGGATGCCAAAGAACAACTCAAACACTTGACGAAGACTTATTGAATAGGCTTGTGTTAAAATGAGTCACCATGAGCCTAAAAAAAATATATTCTGCAAAATTCTATGCAATGACTTTGACACACAGTTACACAAAGCTTAGTAAAGCTTTAGAAATCTTGCTGAAATTTAAGAATGCATACAATTTCCTCTTCATTAATCAGAGACCCCAAATTTTGTGTGCGTGTGTGGTGGTGGACCTAGAAACTGCATAGCAAAATCAGAACTCCTTTCAGATATTTTGTGACCTCAAATTGGTATTAGCAATCTACAGGAGTCACTGCAACCCTGAACTAGCCTTTATCTAATAAGAAAGATAAGAGGCGAGCATACAGAGCCATTAGAACAGAGCTACTGCCGCTTTATTTGCCAAACATTGAATATTGCTTTAGAGCAGTGGAAAGAGCTGAAGACTGGATGCCTGCAGTTAAAGATAATTTATTCAAACAAGGTTTTAGGACACACACACACACACACACACACACACAGCAGCTTTTTTGCTTTTTTTTCTTAAAGGCTGCAATAAATGTAATTTCACAGAGGCAGCTTTTTCTAAACTCAAATCTAAGTACAATCTCCACACCCCCACCAAAAGAGAACAGCAAATTTAGATGTCTAGTATGCTATTATTATTTCTGGCTGGCCACCCTTAGAAAGAACCTTTAAATATTTGAAACTCAGTCGTTTCACACATTCTGTCATCTAGTTTAATGCTATTGAGAGAAAAGAAATGCATCTAAATGTGAAAAGATTTACCGGTATGTTCACAATTTTCTCTACAGCAGTAAGTGAAAACTGCATGTGTGTGTGAGCGCGTGTGCGTGTGCACAAACACACCACACACACTAAGATTGTGGGCACAAATTAAAATAATTACAGAAAAGGTCAGCTCTGAGCGAATCTTTAGGATATGCAGTATTACAAAGTTAACAATTTAATGCAAACCCTTTAGATCCTACTTACAAAAAGCAGCAGTACATGGCACAGCCATTCTAATTAGAAGGTAACACCACCTTCAGGCAATTGCTTGTTCAAGAGATATAACAGTAGTTCCAAGTCCTCATAGATCCCTGTTCTATAAAACCCTGTGCGGATTTCACAAACCCTTTGTGCGTTTCATAATGCAGACTTGCTGCTTTGTAGGATATTTGTTAAGTGTGCTAGCAAGCTGATTCCCCTTGATAGTATAACGGGTAAATAATTTCTAGAGAACAAAAAATGTAAAGAATTTTAATAAAATGAAATACATTGCTCACCTGGCAAACTTGCAGCAACACCTGCCACAGCAATTAAATATCCAAGTGCTTTCAGAATTATCAGAATAATTGCAAAGAGCGGTGGCTTCTCGAAAACTGGGGAAATAATCATACGTTATTGAGAAAAGAATGGCAAAACCAAAAAGATACATAAGTGAAAAATGGAACAAAGTAAACATCTTCTGAAATGTAATTTAAACCAATGTAAACGTGTGCCACGTGGAATGTTAAGTACAAACAACCAAAAAACCTCCCAAAGCTAGGCTGTCTCATTTAATTTATCTTGTTACATCATAGTACATCCAACGCTGTATATTAAAACAGAAATGATATACCAAAGACAAGTAGTTGCATTCCTTGATCCAGCTAACTTTCAGCACTTAGGTGCACACATGTTTATATCAGAGCTAATCAGAGTATTGGATTCATCCATTTATCTTTAAAAAGTTAAACCATCTTTTCAGCTTAGCTTCTTGTCTCTATCAGGGAACAGTGGCAGATGAGGCCAACTTATGTATTGGCTTCAAGTAACACCACACTTCTGTGAATGGCAAAGGATGAAACAAAAGCGCTCTCTCTCTCTCCAGCATCTGCAGTGAAATGCCACAACACAGACACACGCTACACCTCAATACAGTTGTACCTTGGTTGACGAATGCCTTGCGACTTGAACATTTTGGCTCTTGCAGCCAATTGGAAGCCGTGCCCTTGCTTTTCAAATGTTTTGGAAGTCAAACGGACTTCTGGAACGGATTCCATTCGAATTCCGAGGTACAACTGTAATGCTAAAATTTCTCCCAGAGGTTCTCCAATACAGTGGTACCTCGGGTTGAGAACTTAATTCATTCTGGAGGTCCGTTCTTAACCTGAAACTGTTCTTAACCTGAGGTACCACTTTAGCTAATGGGGCCTCCCGCCGCCGTCACCCCGCTGCCGCCACGCGATTTCTGTTCTCATCCTGAAGCAAAGTTATTAACCTGAGGTACTATTTCTGAGTTAGCGGAGTTTGTAATCTGAAGCACCTGTAACCTGAAGCGTCTGTAACCCGAGATACCATTGTACAGGGCTGGAGCTAACATTGTTAAAAACTTCTACAACCCTACAAATCTAAAGGGTTCTTCCTTTCTGCTTCCTCTCCCCACACCACAATGGATTATGAAAACAAGTTCACGAGTTAGTAAAGTAACAGATTCTCACCTGATTGAAAAATAAAGAAGAGAGGCGGCACCAAAATGACAGTAGGGAGTACAACTAATCCAAGACCAATTTTAGGTGCTAATGTATGGCCCACTGCAAGAAGCCAAATGAAATAAAAAAAGAAAAGAACAGTTACTATTCAGGAAAAGCAAGCCAAGTGTTACTTTGATCTAGACTGTACGTTACCCCTTGCTCTTAAATCCTGCAACCCATAAAGCTAATGATTTAGAGAAAAGAACACCCGAACACATTTGTGCCCTGAATAAATATATATTATTTTACCCATTGTTTTCTTATAATACAACATTTATTACTAGTTCTTAAGAAAGGAACAATACTGGACAGCCTCAAGAAAAATAAAAATTAAGTGATACAATCACAAGAGTCCTACCTCTTTAAAGTAACAGTGTTTAAAGGCAAAGGGACCCCTGACCATTAGGTCCAGTCGCGGATGACTCTGGGGTTGCGGTGCTCATCTCACTTTATTGGCCGAGGGAGCCGGCGTACAGCTTCCGGGTCATGTGGCCGGCATGACTAAGAGCAGCGCACGGCGAACCAGAACAGCGCACGGAAACACCATTTACCTTCCCGCCGGAGTGGTACCTATTTATCTACTTGCACTTTGCCGTGCATTTGAACTGCTAGGTGGGCAGGAGCTGGGACTGAACAACGGGAGCTCACCCCGTCGTGGGGATTCGAACCGTCGACCTTCTGATCGGCAAGCCCTAGGCTCTGTGGTTTAGACCACAGCGCCACCCACGTCCCCAACAGTGTTTACCATATCCTAAAAGAAGCAGAAAATTATGAAGGTGATCTACTTAAATGCCCTCTGCAGGAGGAAACTAGAACAATGTCCTGTTTCCATAACAGGATGTAATAAACAGCACTTCAGAACCACCCATGCTATTCACATAACAAAAGCATTCATATCAAGACTACTAAATAAGAAAAAAGGTGCTCTTTTACTTGAAAAGATAACATTCAGATTAAGATTCTAACAGTTACCAACTTTGTCAATGGAGATTGCAGGCCTTTCTTGGAACATGTGTTGCCCCCTCCCGGCCTCTTGGCTTAACTCATATTCTTGTTGATCGTTTACACTCAATGCTTGCACAGCAAAAGAAATACGGCAGGTGTGGGGAACCTTTTGTTCTCCAGGTGTTGCTAAATTATAACTCTCATCATTCAAAGCAAGTTATGTCCAATGCCTGGGGATGATGAGAGCTGTAGTTCAGCAACATTTAGATGGCCAAAGATCCCCCACATCTGAAATCAAAGCAAAAACAAACAAAGGCTATACTAAGACCACAGTACTCAGTCATCTTACCACTCCTAGCTATTTCTGACATGACAAGTTTATATTGAACAAGAAAAGGATTAACAATAGGAAGAAGGTGAGTGCATGCAAACACTAAAATCCTGTTCTTGAAATCCCCCACGGAGATTAAAAGGGGTTGCAGAAAAGCATCACTTAGAGAATTAGGCTCACGGTTCACAATCTGGTATAGTCACAGATTGTTCAAGTTTGAGAATGGCACACAATTCTGCCCCGCCCCCAGATTTTGCTAATGCTAGGAAATAGTTCTCTCCAATACACAGCGCTTTGGGCATGCTAAAATTAGTCTGTTAACAATTTTCAATGCATTTATGTTTTACTTTTTTTTAAGAGCATGCTATTGAACTGTCATGTGTTAAATAAAATAAAATGAAATTTTGCGCTTGTTTGAAAATAGCATTTAAACTACATTAAGTATGCTTTATTACCTTTTTTCTAGCCATCTGAATACTTCGATTTAAATATTTGGCTACTAGAAAAAATATTTCTACCGCACATACAATTAGTAAGTCCCCCCCCTTTAATTTAGTAAATAAAAGTCAAACAAACAAGTTAAATCAGATCCAAGTAGATTTAGAGCACCAGAAAATGAACCAGTGCGGTTGGCCCTGTGCATACAAATCTAGGTGCGATTGAGGTTAAATTGTCCCTCTCACTTCTACTTGGTATGAATTGGTATGAGCTGTGAATTGGAGAGAACTATTTCCTAGCATTAAGAAAATTGGGGGGGGGGGCAGAATTGTGTGCCATCGTTCAGCCTGGATACTGAGGTCCAGCGCTGAGGGCCTTCTGGCGGTTCCCTGGCTGTGAGGTTACAGGGAACTAGGCAGAGGGCCTTCTCGGTAGTGGCGCCCGCCCTGTGGAACACTCTCCCAGCAGATGTCAAGGCAATAGGCAACTATCTTACTTTTAAAAGACATCTGAAGGAGGCCCTGTTTAGGGAAGTTTTTTAATGTTTGATGCTGTAATGTGTTTTTAATATTCAGTTGGCAGCCACCCAGAGTAACTGGGGAAACACAGCCAGATGGGTGGGGTATAAATAATTATTAATTATTATTAATAATAATAAAATAATAATAATAATAGTATTAGTATGAGATTAAGGGTGCACCTGAGGCCTACAAGCTTCCTTCCCTTTCCCTTTGCAGAAGGTAATAACTTCCCCCTTTCCTTTATTTGAACAGATTTCTCATCTCCCGTACCTGGTATATAAAACCTTCTGCAAAGCTTGAAGGAGCTCTACTGATGCCCAAGTAGCTTCAGTGGTTCTGTCCAGATCTAGCTGATTCACCAGCTCTGGCAACCTCTCCATTAGACTACTGCAACATGACCCCTGTGGTGCTGCCCTTAAAAATGGTCCAGAAGCTGCAGGTGGTATACAGCACGGCAGCCAGGTTACTGACAGATGTTGCAAAGTGGCATCGTGAGTCTTTTAAAAGAGGCCCCATGGAACATGTGCACTCTGTATCCACGGGGCCTCTTTTAAAGGACTCACCCTCTACCTGTCCTCAAGAATCTGCACTGACTATCTGCCTGCTACTGGAACCAATCTGAGGTGCACCCACTGGTAGACAAAGCTCTAGCTCTACTTAATACCCAACTATCTGAAGGACCAGCTCCCTTGCTCCTAGTCAGCCCATGCTTTAAGATCTGCATGACTTGCTCATAGTACCACTGATTCCCTCCCCACAGAGGTTTGATTGTCCCCTACATTTACTACTTTTAAATGTCATCTGAAGACATACTTGTCTCCCCAGGCATAAAATACAGGCTGAGAGGTAGTGGATGCCTGATTGCTTGCCATTTCTGATTTTTGTTTTTCCCTGTTTTTTTCTGTTTGGACTATACAGTGGTACCTTGGTTCCCGAATGACTTGGCTCCCAAACAAATCGGCTCCCAAATGCTGCAAACCCAGAAGTAAGTGTTCCGATTTGCAAATGCTTTTTGGAAGCCGGACGTCCGTTTCGGCTGTTGGCATTGTTTCTGGGACCAATCAGAAGCTGCGCCTTAGTTTGTGAACATTTTGGAAGTCGAACAGACTTCCAGAACAGATTGAGTTTGAGAACCAAGGTACCACTGTATTATTGTTTTATGGTTCTGATATATTTAATCATGTACCACTCTTGGATCCTTCAGACTGAAGGGTGGAAAGTAGTAATGAAATTAGTTTTTGACACTTACCTTTGGTCAAAAGAACAGCACCAGGCACAACAATAATCATGAGTATTAGTACTGCAACACCACAGCTGATCTTCTTAAGAAGACTCATCTCAAACTTCACAGCTTTAAGTAAAAATAAAAAGAGAAGGGGAATTTAAGCACTAAAGTACTTAAACACAAATATGCAGCTTTTACATTTCATCTGATTCTATGATCTACCGGAAGAAAAAGCATCAACAGAATATAAATACTGAATGTTTCTGCAAGTGATTTTGGACAGTGGTGATTACAAATAAAACTACATAAACATGTTTATGCTGCTGTATTCATTCCATACCACACTTACAGAGGTGCAGTGAAGCAGGGGACAGGCAAGGATGAGGCACTACCACCTACTTCACAACAGAGCTGGTTATCTTCTGGGGTGCTATCTGCCAATCTTCTGCATGCCAAATAAATCAGCTTCTCCCAAAGAGAAACCCACCAAGTAAGCTAATCAGAAGAAAGGTAAGTTACACTAGCTTGCATGGCTAAGGGCTAAAATGCCACCATTGTTCTGAAAAACACCCTTCTTTTGACCAATCAATTTTCCAGAAAATAATGAGCAAGCTTTTGGGTCCACCAGAACTCTTCATCAGGGTGGAATTCAGGAAAAGGCTCAAAGGGATATGAGGGGAGGGGAAATGCCTTATTATTGAAACCACAATGTCTGCATCAGTAAAAAGTTCTGTTTTGTAAAATACTCTTATAAGGGGTGGGCTGTGGGAGTTGTCATAAAGATTACCTGCACTTCAGAATTTACCACGGTGCTTATTTGTACGCTTATGCATAATCTAAAGCATCCACATATTTGCCAAATGGGAATGATGTGCCTAGTACAAACTGGTTGCATTCCACCAAAGGGTTTTAAAGAGGCAAGACTGGAAGTGGGAGACGAGGATAGCAGAAATGGTATCTGCAATTCTAAGAGTTGTAAAATGTATTTTTAGGCTTGTGGAAATGTTGGCTTCCTTCTGTTATTGTATGCAATTAGGGATAGTTGGATTCCTTAAAGCCTGGTCTCCTTGCTGCTACATGCTTTGAATGCACATGCAAGTGGGGCGCTGGCTTTCCATCGCTCTATGAGAAAATGTTGAAAAGAATGGCTGCCTCCATGTGAACACTACTCCCCTACATGCTGCCATCCATTTATGTCCTGCTATGAACGTTCTCGTTTGCTTTAGATGACTCTGTGTTAAATTCAAATGGTTTGCCTGCCCCTTTCTACCACTGGCACACATTATTCATTCCACACTTGCTTTGTAACCGAAACAAAAATTCCAACTCCTCCACTAAAGGTTCACGCTATCGCAGATTCAGGATCGGCTGTGTGAAATCTGTAACAATCATCTACACAACCTGTAAAACTCCAAGCGACTCAAATTGGCAATATCAAAGGGACAACTGCAACTATGCGCTCCAAGACTTCCTGCTCCCATTACTACTTTCTGTCATGTCAATAGCAGGTCACTTCAGAGATGCTGCATTTCTGCACGCCTCTTCCTCCCAGCAGCAAACACTCCACCTGTACCATACAATACTGTCCACAAGCAAAATCTACAGCTCTGTCTACATGTGGCTGTATTCTCCGAGATTCTATTTCAAATCAGAAGTGCTCTGCATAGAGTTCAATTTGTCTGCTGTTAGCTCCATGTGTGAGACAGATCAGATCCTAAATTCTTCCTTCCTACTCAACAGAACATGCCAGTCTTCTTCCCTTTCTTTTTTTTTAAAGACACCCAGTTAAATTAGTGAAGTTACAGAAGTGGTTTGCTTCAAAGACTGATGGTTCATAGGTTTATACAGCACTTTGGGAGCCTTCCAAAGAAAAGAAGTTGGAAAAATTGTACGCTCAGTAACGCCAGCTGTGCTCTCTTCTGCCCTAGGCACTGTTAACAAACTGCCAGGTACGTTTCTCTGTTCCAGAATCATCTTTGTAGATGTTGTATGTGGTAAAAATAAAAAAAAGACACAGCATGATTTCCGTGTTTTAAAAAGTATGTGTGAGAGAGAAAGAAACATTGCAAGTAGAATTCTAAAGAGCAGCATTTAAAAGCTGAACAGCTATCAGTAATCATCTCTCACTATACTCAAGTTTTCTGATACATTAAAGCAGTAGCTGTCTTACAGTTTACCTCTGCAGCACAGCAATAAATTGGAAATGCTCAGTTTTGCTACTCTGTCGAATGTTTACTTAATCAGCGTGCCGTGAAATAATGCCTACAGGCATTGGGTTAGCATCCCCAAGAAACATTACATCACACAGATGTAAGTACTGTCCAGCACAATGGGACTGTTTTTAGCTTAATAATATATATTGTATCCAAAGTGATGTCTAAAGTGATTAGTAAGCTTTGAAGATCCACATCTAGCATTACAAACTCCCTCAATGTTCACAATGCCCACTGCAACAGGCATTGGCCTATGAATGACATTTTAAATTACACAGTATTATAAATAACAATTTGCGTTCTCTCAAGTGCTTCAACATATGTACCAAGGGCATGTGGAATTTTCAGAAGCAAATTGAACGAAAATACTACCTATTAAATCCTGCAAATAAAAGAGACAGGCAACTGCCAAACAGATGGCTACTAGCACTACCCAATCATTGCTCTTCTTTTGTAAGCCACAAAAAGAATTACAATCGACTTTCCACATTATTAGGAGTACAGTGTTGCATTTTTCCCCCTATGCTCATAGCAAAAAAGCAGGGGTTCTCCAGATAAGCAGCAGTAGCAGCAGGCCATGCATTTCAATATATTTACCCCTTGCCTATGAACTGAAAACCCTTCACTTGGGCTCTTCATTCTCGGAGTAAGAACCCTCTAGGATTCATTCAAATGCCTAGGTACATGTAGCAGAATCACAATGTATAGGAATAAAGAATGTCGGGGGGGATCTGGAAAGAAAGAATAAGAGGATAAATGGCTGCCATCTACAAATAATTCTTCAACTGGTTTCTGAAGAAGCATAAAACAAGAGAAAATCCTGAATTTTCTGGTCTTCCCTTGATACTGGACTGGATGAGAGCCAAAAAACTGGAACTCAATTCAGATAAGACTGAGGTTAGTGGGTGGTTCGCTAGACTGCCTGCTCTTGGAGAGGTTATACTCCCATTTTATTCTTAAGTAGATTGGGGTGCTTGTGGATCCAATACTGACATTTTGAGGCCCAGGTGGCCTTGGTGGCACAGAGTGCCTTCTGTCAGCTTCAGCTGGTGGCCCAGCTATATCCCTATCTGAATAGCCTAACTTCTGTGGCCTACACTCTGGTAACCTCTAGGATGGATTACTGCAATGCAATACAATACACACGGGGATGCCTCTGAACAAGGTTCGGAAACTTCAGCTGGTGCAAAATTCAATTACCAGAATGCTCACCAGAACAAGACGGTTTGAGCATACATAGAACACCAACCCTGCTCCAACTGTACTGACTTCTAATAAGTTTCCTGGCCCTGTAAAGCCTATAAAAGCCTTGCATGGCTCAGGACCTCAACACCTTAAGGACCACCTCTCCCCATCCAAATCGACCTGGACCCTATACTTGTCATTGGAGGTCCTTCTCTATGTCTCACCTCCCTGAGAAGTCCAGAGGGTGGCAACATGAGAATGGGCCTTTTCTGTAGTAGCTCCCCAACTGTGGAATGCTCTCCCCAGAAAGGTTTGCCTGGTGCCATCACCACATGTCTTTAGGTAACAGGCAAAAACATTCCTCTTTACCCAGGCCTTTAGCCATTAAATAATCTATGGCCTGTTAAAGTGGGGTGGGGTGAGGGGAGGGATGCTGTTATTATTATCATCATCATTTTTTTATGCTTTTTGTTATTATGCTTTTTATTATACTTTGATTATTGATGCTCCGTAATGTGTTCTTAACGTTGTGCACTGCCCTGGTATCTTTTGATAAAGAGCAGTATATAAACTGAAATAACAACTACAAAACAACAACTTCACTGCTGTTTATGTAGCGGGCATTACTTGGATAACTCATATTTTGTACCTGATATATATATACTTGCACATGTTTATGTTTTTCTTTTTTCCTTCCTATGTTTATCCTGCTATGTTCTTTGTGCACCAGTGGGCATGACCCAGTTGCTATGGGTGGGGACTCCAGCACTCATTTAGTTTAACCATTGTAGTGAATGCCATTATATGACTCCCATTAATTTCTTAAAACTGATCTTTAATGATCACAAACCCATATACAGTGGTACCACTGGTTATGTACTTAATTCATTCCGGAGGTCCGTTCTTAACCTGAAAACATTCTTAACCTGAAGTACCACTTCAGCTAATGGGGCCTCCCGCTGTCGCTGCGCTGCCCAATTTCTGTTCTCATCCTGAAGCAAAGTTCTTAACCTGAGGTAATATTTCTGGGTTAGCAGAGTCTGTAACCTGAAGTGTATGTAACTTGAAGCGTATGTAACCCGAGGTACCACTGTACATGAATGCATACACTCATACACAAATATTTTAATGAAAGAGAGGTATAGCATTATAAACACCAAACTGCTATAATGCTAATTTATTAGCTATAATACAGCTATAGTGCTGTAACACTCTACTGCAATAATTCCACAGCAGTATGGTGCCATAGGAATATTTCTCTTTCACTTTTTAAAAAAAATATATATTTTAAAAATGGATTTAAAAAATAATGTCAAAAATGGTGCTCAACACAAATGTTATCATAATGGTGTGCCAAGGTGTGCTTGGGTCAGTTATCCTGTCTGTCATGGAAAAACTGCACCCTTTAGAAAAGACTGAAGAGTGCAGTAAAGGTAAATACATCTGTGAAGTTTCAAGTACTCCTTCCATTCAAGTACTCCGTATGAACCCAGGGAAAATCCAGGATGACAATGAATGAACGACGGTGCTGTGTGGATGCTCTGTAACACTGACTGAATGAAGCATGGCAATTCCATACTAAATGCCTGTGGGGGAACGTTGGCTCATTCAGAGAAACATGTTAATGGATGCCATAAAATCAGCTCATAAGGCCAGATACAGAAAGAGAGCCTTATTATATGGCTGTTCAGTAAGTTTTCACTTCACGGGAAATGTATTCCACCATATGGGAATGATGATCAGCCTTGGCTGTCTCCCCATGCCAAATGTTACTTTACTGGACACCGAATGACACTAATCTATTATTTAGTATGGGTATTCATTAAAATTCTCACAGCAGTTTAAAACAGGACTCAGTATAAAAATACGATTTAGCTAAAGTAAGTTTGAATAACTGAGGGGGGACTATTAAATCTGTAACACTATCTATGTCTTTAATTCAGTTCTTTCAGTTAAATCTCTCTCTCCCCATCCTGTAACCTTCTCTTTACAGCAACTTTGAAGCTTTATATCAAAGAGCTTCTCCTTCTTGTCCTTTAATAGAGCTCTACAAGGGTAAATTATTTCCCCAGATGCTATATGGAGCATTGGTGTGGGCTCATTCGGACATCACAGTACAGGAATCAGTACAGCCTAAATTATTACCTAGAATGGTGGAGTAACCAGATCTACTTCTAAGGCCATTCTTCAATCAGAGACAGTCTGTCATATTCAGCAAGAATGCTTGCTAGGAAAGAAGTAACTCCCCTTTAAGCATCACCCCATTTTTATTGGATGCTACAGATTTTAAAATGTCATACAGGACTGCCATTTTTAAAAAAATAGGCCATGGGGAAACAAAACCGATTGACGGTCTCTGGAGACCACGCGTTAATGTACAGGTATACTGCTATGATTTTCTGAGGAAAATCTTGTAACCAGCCTACCATGGCAATGTAGCATGTATTCTGATGCTCTGTTCTTGGTCTTGAGCTGTGTATACTATTATGTATGTGTGTCTGCATAAGCCCTGAGCGATAAACTTTGCTTATTTACTTATTAAAGAAGTTGCTGTAATTTTACACCAATAAACAGAAGAAAAACAGTAATGGAGCCCACTAAGGATTAAAAGGCTTTGATTGGTACCCAAATGATAATGAAGTTATCTCTTCATTATCAAGGAAGCTTCTCTTGCAAAACTTTTTCATAACTGGGAGCCACCATGGAGAAAGCCCTGTTCCTGGTAGCTATTTACCTTGCCTCTGATGGCAGGGCACCCACAGAAGCCCTTTGATTGTAAGGCATAGGAAGGTGTATGCAGAGGCAGGCCGTGCTTCAATTATCCCATGCAGAAAGAAGGGTTTTCATCTAATTGCTGGTTTTGATCTTTTAGCTGGAGCTAGAGATTAGGCGAGTGCTGAAAATATCTCCTCCTTTAAGAAAACCAAACTAAAAACCAAACCCATTCTATAGCAATTAATAAGAAAATAAATTACATCCAAAAATTATCAAAGGGGGGAAATGGGCATGGGACAAGAGTTCTGTTGTACTTTCCTTATTTTCAAGGTGGCTGCTGAGGTTTGTAAGCATGCTTTCTTTCATGCTAAAAGTCTCTCCAGTGGTCTGCATTCTGCAACCTCACCGGGTGACTGCACTTTCTTAAAAAAAACCTCACAACAATAAGGTACACTCAACCCTATTCCCACCAAAATTATTAAGAAGTTCTAAATTACCCCAGAAATGCAGCAAAAAAGGAACCACCCTAGAAGCCTATTTCACAGTGGGAGGAGTTGGTTTTGCAGTGAGGGTGGGGGTTGTTTTTGAAGAATGGAAGACAGATTTCAGCACAGCACAGCCACAGTCAGTGCAACTAAGGCAGCAAGGGCACGATGTGATCATGGTACCCAGTCCCAGTTAGTCAACTAGCAGCAGCATCTTCAAAAGCAGCACCAAGTACTACAGTTGTTTAACCAGGAAATCACCAGAGCAAGACTATCTCTGTCTAGACAACATTGGTCTAAGCATTCTGTGGCACCAAGCAACTAGTGCCTGACAATGATGAATCAATGAGAAACAACTGACTGCAAACATAATCCTTCAGCTGAGTGCAACCCAGTCAACCACAAGATGAACACCTCAGTCTTTTCTGGAGTGAGCTTCAATTTGTTGGCCCTTATCCAGCCCACTAGCACAGCGAGACGCTGGATTTAGCATTTCCTCGGCTTCACCTGAACTAGATGTGGAGCAGAAACAGAGTTGGGGGTCACCCACATATTGAGAATATTCTACCTCAAACCTCCAGGTGACGTTACTCAATGGTACCATTCTGAGGCATCAATGTGTTACTATTTGTTTTAGGGTGAGTGGTGCATGATGTGGTGCATAGACATTTGTTGTCAGTCTTCTGTATCTCCACCCTGAGCTGACCGTTACTTGCATAGGGCATTTTGTTGGGTAGTGTCTCTTCCAAGGATTACAAAACCAGAATTTGTGCCTGTATGCAATCAGCGACATCGTATCTACTGTTGCTTCCGCACCCATCTTGGGATTCAGTTAAAAAAACAACAACACTGTTCTGGCTCATATTTGTCACTGGAATAATCCTGTTATATTTATATTTCAACAGCATGAAATGCTAAATTGTGGGGTTAAATGTCTAGCACAGTTGCCATGAATTTTCTGTTCCCCTGACTCCCCTCAACATGTCTGAAAGATCCCAAATCTCCCGGCACCTCCATGTCACACCCTGCATTTTGCTAGTGCCGCTTAAGCCTTTATGAAATGTTGTCCGCAGATGTACAGTTCAAGCACTAAGAATACAACAGGAGCCCTGCTAGGATAGATCAAAGGCCTATCAAGTACCGCATCCTGTTTCCTGTAGTGATGAACCAGATACCTCTAGGAAGTCTCCTAGCGAGATGCAATTGGGATATGAGCTGTGCAAGTACCTATTTTCAGATTATTTTTCAATCCAGTTGTTCACAGTAGGACTGATTTGTAGGCAGGCATAGGAAATAACTCCCCCAAAATTAAATGGCCAAGTTGAGGAACATCAAGAAAGGGAGGAGCAGTCACCTATTTCTTGCTCACAGAGCCAATACCCCAATGAAGAGTGGAGGTGGGACAGAAACCAGTTCCTCAGGCTAAAGCCACTCCAACGTTCCAAGTCTAGCCAGGCCCACTGAGATTGGGGTACTGGGTCAACAGGTGGTAGGGCCCCCAGACTCTAAGCTTTCTTTCTTTTTTTACAAAATAATAATCCTTCTAGAAAGAAGCAAAATGTGTTCTGTGTTCATTGTACTTCTAAGATGTTGAACGAGCAGTCATTGATAACCACAAGTTTCCTTTCTACAGCTGATCATCAAAAAAAGGTACTAATCACCATTAACAGAAGTCGCATATTAAAGGGTATCAGACTTGAAATTAATTACAATGGCACCTTTTATTCCTGGTAATTTTCCAAGAATGGAAAATGTTAGAAGTTACATAAACTGCTCATACTATGAAACCTTACACATTTTTTACACAATGCATTAACTTCTTTTTACTCCATTGTTGGGCACATGCAAAGCATTTTACGATAAAATACTATTCAGCATTGGTAAGGAATAAAGAATTTAGTACTTACAAACAAAGCCAACCTGTAGCAAAAACATAGCTGCCGCCATTATGACTGCACCAACGACTAAGAAACTGTTCACTGGTTGAAACCAATATGCTATAAGAAAAATATAGTAAAAAATACAAATTTTAGTTTGATATAGCAACACAAAACAAGCAAGTCTTATTATATTAATTAATATACTGACCCGACATTAGCTCTGGGGTTTACTTTGATGACCACAGGAGGAACCAAACACTCACAGTCCAAATTGTCATTTTTCTAGGTTTCATTTTCATAAAATGATAGAATTGTGTATTTTTACTGTTCTCCCTTGGGCATCCCCCCCCCCTACACCCAGTATCTTTAGTATCCACTTCTCCAACTCAACAGATTGGCTCATTTCCAAGGGGGACAGAAACACACTTAACATTAGAAAACTATTCTCTAGTTTCATTTTGACATTCCAGAAGTCCTTGACATGGAACAGAATATTGATAGATTACATAAAAAATATTTATATGCCATCCACTAGAACAACTAAGTAAAGTTATTAAATATGTGCACAAACATTAAAAATATGAATATTTAATTGTTGATTCCCTTCAAGTATGCTATTATCATAGGAAATTAAAACAAATTTAAGATGCTATTAAAAAGTTATTGAGAAATTGTTACTTTTATTCTTCTTTGATCAATGTCTACCACAAAGTCAATTAATTCATGCCTAATTCTGGATCAATATACTAACAAATTGAGACTCAGAACAAGTTGTACCACAGTGGCTTCTCATCCATCCCAAATACTTACAGAATCTATACTACCATGGTAGTTTACACAGAACTTCATAATCTAAAAATAATATCACATTTCCTCTGCAAAGCCAAGTAAAGCTATATGGCTAAGAAAAGCAAGACCCTAGATAAAAACCACTGCAATAGATTTTAGCCGTTGGCATGCTTACTTAAAAAAAATTACTTCTGATCAGGCCATTCCTTGAAATGCAAGAATACTGCGCAGAAACACAATGACGATTCACGGAGCGCCACATGACCTAACTTCTACAACTGCTATTGCCAGATTGTGATGAGTACTTCCTTCAAATGGAATAAATCTGGTCATGCAAGTAAGCAGGAAAGAATCAAACTTCTTGAATGGAACAAACTGATCATATCCAGGAGCAGATTCAGCTTGTACACTTCAGCAGCTTGTCAGCTACTCACTAGTTATGAACAGTGCTATTTGTGATATTAAACTCTTAGTACAAGCCAGGTCCCACAGCAAAGCCATTAAGCTCAATTCAAAGGCTACACCCATCCATCCATCTATCTAAACTGAAGAGTGACAAAAAAGCAACATCTGACTAGCTCAGTCAGTAGAGCATGACTCTTAATCAGGGTCATGGGTTTGAGCCCCACATTGGGCAAAAGATTCCTGCGTTGCAGAGGGTTGGACTAGATGATCTTCGGGATTCCTTTCAACTCTACAGTTCTATGATTCAATCTACTTTAAAGGCCACAACAGAACTGAACTAGCACTTGCAAGTTGCAAGAGTAAACAAACGTGGAAAAGAGGGAACATGAAACATCCAAAATTATGCAGAAGGAACTGATGGAAAGAATCTAATCATACAGACAAAAGGTCTACAGCTCATTAAAGACTGCAAAATGAATGTTCTTACAGAGGCAAAACATCACCTTTGCCTTTATCAACAATACAAGAAGTGGAGAATATGGAATGGTCTGTGACACATTTGCAGAGAGAAGTCTGTTCTACACATCTGCATGATCTGGGAATGGAGGTTTGTCTTCTTCTTGCATCCCCTGGGAATGATAAGGTCACAAGGCTGGGAGAGCTTGTGGACCCAGCCTTGTTCCTCAACGCTAAGGTAGCAGCCATTGCTAGGAGTACTATGGCAGGGGGTGTATCACTTATGTCCCTTCCCGGATAAAGCAGATTAGCCAGTGACATACATGCCTTGGCCACACCCAGACTAGTTTACTGTAGCACACGCTACATGGGGCTACCTCCGAAAGCATCTGCTTCTGCAAATCTGGGACCAAGGCATCTCTGGCATCTCTGTGCCTTTCTAACAAACTGGACCTGGTTATACTAAATGGCCGGGCAAATGGTGAGCACTGCGGGGAATTCACATTTATATCAAAAGTGGGAGCCTCGACCATTGACTATGCCTTGGTGTCATTCAACCTCCTGAACAGAGTGCTTGAGTGTAAAGTAGAGGAGAGGGTTGATAGCGACCATCTACCGCTCTGTCTTCTTTTGGATTTCTAAAGATTTACTCTACTCCGATAAACTTGAAATCCCCAGATCCTCAAACTTGGAGTTGAGATTCTCACGTGTTAGATGGTCTGACAAACTGAGCGATGAAATAACTGAAAGGCTATACTCGGACATATTCCTTACCAGAAGAGAAAATCTCGTAAATTTTTCAGACCCCGAAGCTAGAATAACTATGTTCCAGGATTTGATCTCAGCACTGCAACCTTATTTGACCCAAAAAAAACACAGCGCGCCAAACCTTAGTCACCAATAAATCTAAACCCTGGTTTGACCAGGAATGTATTACTATGAAGCGCCTTTTGATGGACAAATGTAGGAATTACAGATCAGCGAACCTACCCATGCTCCCTGCAGACTGGTTTGAGGTAAAACGTAATTATAAAGAACTGATTAAAAAGAAAAAGCTCCAGGCACAAAGGGAGGAGTGGCAATGTTTATTAGAAGCCTCTCAAAGGAAAGACTCAGCCACTTTCTGGAAAATAATTGCAAAAAGCTGGCAAGATTCCCCAATTGAAATTGACTATACTATATCTGCGGGGGCTTGGGAGGCCCATTTTCTAGCATTAGACTCACTAAATCACCATGTTCAACATGCTCAGCTTCTGCCTCAAGCCCCGAGTGACATTGGGACTGAATGGCCCCCCGTAACAATTGAAGAAATTCATAGGCACATCCAATCTCTAAAACCAGAAAAAGCCCCTGGCATAGATAACATCTCATCGGAACTCCTTAAGGCTAACGTCGAATGGTGGTCCCCTGTGCTAGCCGTCCTGTTCACTAGCATAGATCAATCGGCAATTATTCCTGAGGATTGGGGACTAGCAATTATTATTCCAATATTTAAAAAAGGAAATAGAACAGACCCTGCTAATTACCGGCCAATCAGTCTACTAAGTATTATTAGTAAATTATACGCCGCCCATCTATGCGATAAATTAGTAGAATGGTTAGAATGGTATCAGAAGTACAAGCTGGTTTCAGGGCAAATCGGTCAACTTTAGACCAAGCCCAGATTTTACAACATCTTGCGGAAAAATACTCAAGAAAAGGAAGCTCTCTATACGTTGCCTTTATAGACTTCAAATCTGCCTTTGATTTAATATCAAGGGACAGACTCTGGGAAAAGCTAGGCACCTCAAGTATAGACAGGCGCTTACTACGCCTTATCCGCAGTCTATATGAAAACACCAGGGTCAGGATAAGATGTGATCGACGGGGCCACTTAACTAAGGAAATTCAAATCTACCATGGAGTCAAGCAAGGTTGCGTGCTTGCGCCAACATTATTTAACTTTTATATAAATTCTTTAGCTGAAATCATGATGAAAGAAAATGCTCATCCTCCTAAATTAGCTGGTACGCCCCTCCCGGCTCTCTTATACGTGGATGACACAGTTTTAATTTCTTTTTCCTGTGTCGGTTTAAGGAAACTCTTGAGATCACTTACCAACTATCGCCATGATGAACAACTAACAATTAATTATAGTAAATCTAAAGTCATGGTGTTCTAAAAAAAGAAGGAAGCATAAATGGAGAATTGATAGTCAATTAATCGAACAGGTAGCATCCTTTAAATACCTGGGTATAACCTTCCAGGAAAGGGGCTCCTGGTTACATCAGATTAAAAATACCATTGCTAACGCAGGAAGATCTACTAAAGCCCTGATAAGGTTTTTCTTTGGGAAAGGGGGTCAATACATTCCGGCAGCCTCCCAAGTATATGCTGCAAAAATACTTCCGCAACTCACATATGGATCCCAGATTTGCAGCTTTAAAAATCTTGCCCCTCTGGAAGCATTTCAAACCAAATTTTTTCGCAGTTTATTAGGGATCCCCTCTTGTGTATCCAATTTTGCATTCCGCTAAGAAGTGGGACAAATCTCTATCAGTGCGCGGCTGTGGATACTAAAGATACACTATTGGCTAAAACTTATTTTTTTCCCGGTGGGGCTGGCACCTTTAACCCTGTTAAGATACCTATCAATCTAATTGGAAAGATACTTTGCATGAAAAGCTGAGGAATTCGGGGCTTTCTCCACAGACTCTGATAGGGGCAGTATATGAGAAAGCTAGAAATATAGTCCGCCAACGTATATGGGACGTGGAGTTGCAATGTCACATGAGTGAAATGAACAGACATGCAGTAATAAGAGACTATGGGAGAGGGTTCTCTCCTGCAAACTATCTGTCAAAAATACATATATCTAAGTATAGACACTCGTTTACCCTCGTCAAATTCAATGTTCTCCCTTCTGCCCTGTTGCAGGGCAGATATGAGGGCACACCTTATGAGGCACGTATCTGCCCTTGTGGTTCGACGGAAGTAGAAACAAATCTACACGTACTGTTATACTGTAGTTTCTACAAGGATCTACGGCTGACCTACATTTCACCGGCTCTTCAAAAGTCCAAGAACGAATCTGATTCCCAACGTCTAAGAGCCTTGGTAGATAAGGACCCCGAAATTACGATTAATGTAGCTAAATTCTGTGTATCTGCTATTAAATGTAGGAAACAAGAACTTCTTAAAGAAAACTAGTGGGGGCATGGAAACATCTGATTTTAATTTAGGTGCTCAAATTTTAAATTGATGCTTTATTTGTAATGTTCTTTGTATGTTTCACATGTTCTACTATTTGATGCTGTATGAGTCGAAGCTGGTCTGTGACCGTTTAAATAAATGATGATGATACATGGGGCTACCTCCGAAAGCATCTGCTTCTGCAAATCTGGGACCAAGGCATCTCTGGCATCCTGCCATATGATCCTGTATGCCCACTGCATTCAACATTCAAGGTCAAACAATGCATCCCACCACATTCAGAAGTACAACTGGCTTGCGTGTGAGACATGGCCTATTCTACTTTAGCATCCAGCAACTTGTGGAACTCCCTCTTTAAAAATACTTGGTTTGCTCCCTATCTCTGAAGCTCAAGGCAAGCTGTCAAGACCTTTTGATTTTGGCAAGTTTTTAATATGAGTTTTAAATTTAAATCTCCTTGTTTTTATGTTGAATTCCCCTTGGGGGTTTTACTGCATGCAACTCATTCTGGTAATTGAACTGCTCCTACTGTGCTTTAGGTCATTAATGAACTTTTTTGGAAGCCACCTTGAGTTTACTTTATTAAAAGAAATCTAGCTATATATTTTTTCAAAACTAAGAAGACCCAGCTGAAAACACAGTTCTTCATTCTTGTCAGTTCATGCTGGCGATTTAGTTGCACTCTACTATATCAAAAAACATTTGAAAGAAGAATTAGCAATCCCACCCAAATTAGCAGTTCAGAATACAGATGGGGAACAAGGTGCCTGGGACCCAAAAATGGCCTGCAAAGGCTTTGAATGGCTGGACAACCTACTAAAATATTTACTGGTGGTAGCAGTGTTGCTGCTTCCATTTGGTTTTTTTTAAAAGACCCACTGTACAGAATTCATTAGGGATAGTCGCAGCAGAAATGGCACTTGAGGCACTGCTACTGCAGGGGAAATGTCTCTCTTGGCTGATTTGTTTGTGGAAGGGGGGGTTATTGGTTTGTTGTTGTTTTTATTACGTGTTTTGTGTTCTCATTTTGTATTTTCATGTCGCGAACTGATCTGTGATTTTCGGATGAAGGACAGTATGCAAATTTCATAAATACTCATAAATAAAAACAAACCAGAGTCTGCTGGACTCCAACTCACCACCAGCCCCAGCCATCATGCCCAATGGCCAGGTATGAGTCACTGCTACAGGCACCTAGGAGCCTACTAGTACAAAAATGCTTCAATGCTCATGGCTAGTTACACTGCAGTTAAGGAGCACTGAAGAGTCTTTCTCTGCCCCCAAATAGGCGTCAGTACTGAATTATGGCTCGTTTCCTCTCGAAACATAGTGACACAACACTGTCAATTGTTAAAGGTAAATTGAGCTATCATGTTAGTCAGCTAAAATTGCTTATCCTTCTACACTTCATATAGCTATATTATACAAATGCAGTCAATTACAGACCATCTACGAATGAAATAATGCTGTGTGTTCAGAGTAGGATAATTTGATCTAACCATTTCTTACACAGAATTCTTGAATGACAAAATCACAAAATCCAACTAATGGTTATAAACAAGCTGCAGGCCAAATGTAAATTGACTTTTAGAGTCAATTCAATTTCCAGAATTGATTACAAAAGTATTAGAATTCTGAGTTGCCATTACTTGAACATTCTTGAAATTCTTGGAGCAGCATGCTTTCAGGGATCATTGCCATTTCCTTTCTAACCAGAAGGTGGCATCATGCTTCTTTTGTGAGCTTGGGCAGCTTTTACAATTACATTTTAAAGGTACGTTTTGTCTAAGATTCAGGAAAATCACTTCTGAGAATAAGGACGATTTTGTTGTCAAGAACTGGAAGTGGAAACGTTTTAACAATAAATAAAATTAAACAAAAGTAAAAAAGGGGGGATATACATTACTACATCAATTTCAATGCTCATGAAGACATTTACCACAAGTGATAATCTCAAATCCCATAGTTTTACAAATGTGTATAATTCTGCCTGATAATTCAGTTAGAACTGAATGATAAACACATTTTAAAACTCAAGAACCAAAAGAACAATCAACCTATATTTTAATACCAATTCAAGTTGCATTGCACCTGTAGCCAAAACAGCAATATCCATGGACAAGAAAGATGTACATAGGAGTAAAGCTCTTGCTGCTGCATTAGCTCAATACAGACAAGATACATTGTACTTCGCTACCCTCAGAAGTGTGAGGAATGACAGGGCCTTTTCTGCGGTAGCCCCAAAATTGTGGGACTCGCTTTCCAGAGGCATGCATGTCTAGTATTTTCATCAAACAACTTTCGCCATGTGCTGAAGACATCTCTCTTTACATTGGCCTATGATGACTGAAGCATTTTGTTTTATGGTACCCACCTCTCTTATTGAATTTATAACGCTCTGTTTCAGTTGGAACTTAACTTGTTTTATAGTGGGAATAGTTTTATAACTGTGTGGGTGTCATTGTTTCATCTGTCACTATGTCTTGCATTTTTGTGGGATCCTTGGATAAAGGACAGTATAGAAATTTAATAACAAACAAACATTTTTGTTAAAAACCATTGCATCCTACCAGGGCCACCTGAGGACCTTATGGCTAAAGGTGGGTAAGAAATTTGATGAATAAATAAATTTATACTCATTTTCTTATAGAACATCTTCTCTCCCAATACAATAACCTATCATGGCATTCCATCTTGTATGGTCCTTGGCTCTTTTGAAAAAAAAATCCATTATAAGATATGTCCAGTTTCTGTGTTGTCTGAGCATTTTTTTCCCACTGAAACGACCCAACACTCTACATGTTTCGATCTATATTGATGTGGGGCTTCCCTCGTGCTTGACCTGTAAACTACAGTTAGCACAGAATGCTGCAGAATGGTTGCTGATGGGAGTGAGACTAGTTACAGGTAGGGTAGCCATGTTGGTCTGCCGCAGTCAAAACAAAATAAAAAATTTCCTTCCAGTAGCACCTTAGAGACCAACTAAGTTTGTTCTTGGTGTGAGCTTTCATGTGCACGCACACTTCTTCAGATACACTGAAACAGAAGTCACCAGACCCTTATATACAGTATAGTGAGAGGGTGGGGAGGGGTATTACTCAGAAGGGTGGTGGGAATGGGTGATTGGCTGATACCGGTAGGTGTGGTAAACCTGTTGACGACTGTTAACGACTGCAATGAGTGAGACTGACACTGCCAGCATATAACACCTGTATTCAGAGACCTGCACTGGTCCCCGATCTGTTCTTGAGCCAAGTTCAAGGCATTATTAGTAGTAATATAGAACACCCTTTACAACTTAGGATAAGTTTACCTGCGAGAATGCCTCACCCTATTTATTATGCCCACTCAACTGCTTCGATCTGCAGAACTGGCACTGATAAGGCGCCCAGCATAGAGAGCATTCTTACATACTGTATCTGTGCTTGGTTTGCCAGTTGCACAGTCACTGACAGGAAAATGCTCCAGAAGGTCATAACCACAGCCCAAAAGATTATCGGTCATCCTCTCCCATCTTTGGATGAACTATATAGCTCCTGTTGTCTCAAAAATCAAACAACATTTTACAGGATTCATCTCATCCTGGATATAGTCTGTTTGCACTGTTGCCTTTCAGCAAGAGATACAGAACAATTAAATCAAGAACAAATAGACCAAAAAACAGTTTTTATCCAAGAGCTATAACTATTTTAAATGCTGTAACCAAATGATATGATCTTTGGAGAGTCGTTATAGATGGTATGTATGTGTATGTGTGGTTGTAAATGTGTATATGTGGCTGTAAATGTGGGATGGCATTCAATTTCGTTGTACTACGTACAATGACAATAAAGTATCTATCTATCTATCTATCTATCTATCTATCTATCTATCTATCTATCAGGCTCACTCCGCATTTGTAAGAAATCAGTCGTTTAGTGTGGAAGTACCCACAATTTGGAACTCCCTGCCTACTCACATCTGGCAGATGCATCCAGTGCACTCCTTTCGGCACCTGCTAAAAACATTTTTGTTTAGACAAGGCTACCCAGACATGCAGAATGTGTATATGTGCTTTAATCTGATTTATGATTTAGTCAGCTGTTTTCAATAGTTTTTTCCTGATAACTTTATTGTTGTTGGGTTGTTGTTGTTTTGCAAACTGCATTGAGTTTGCTGTTTTTTTTAAAAAAAAAAACCAAGCAGTATATAAATTATATGAAATGAATAAGCATAAGGGCATAATGAAACTGCCTTATAGCCAAGAACTGTGTATTTCAGGGGTAGCCAACATGAAGGCCTCCAAATTTTGTTGGAATGTGGCTCTCATAACCCCTGACCACGCTGGCTGAGGCTGATGGATGCTGGAGCCCAACAAGATTGTTTCAGGGCATCTATTGAGCTCAGCTGGTCTCACTCAGAGAGGCCCTTTTCCAGAATCAAAGAGTTTGGACTCAATTGCACCTGTTGAAGGTGTTTTGTAAGGCTGCTTCCTGCGTGTCTGTGTATTTTTGCAAAGCACTACTAAACCGACATTTCTACCTCTACTAATTCCACTCTCAGCAGAAAGAGGCTCTTCATCAGACTATTGTATTCTTGTCCAAATGTGGCTGCCCAACTCAGGGTGTCAAGGGACATTGTTACAGTACATCCCTAAGCAGGTTGATCTCCCACTCCAACAAAAATGAAATTAGACTTAACATAAGCCTACGTTCTGCTTTGATTTGGGAGGACATCCTGCCCACACCTGGTACAACAAGGCTGTTCCTCACAGACTAGCCTATGGAAGCCTCTTTCATCATTATTAGAGTTGTGTTTCCCAGCGGAAGAGAGATTGTCCATATTCTGCCTCAAACTACTTCATACTGGATGCTATTAGTTTGCCTTGTTGATTTAGCAAAGTTACAGAGTCTCCTAAGAAGTAGGGATTAGTCTACTTCCAGTCTCTGACAATTTCACACCCATTTATTCAAAAATTCATTTTGTCCAGTTTCCACATAAACCTGTGACTTTTCTATTTAAAAAACCCCCAAATCTGTATGAAAGTTCACATTTAAAAACACTTAAATACAAATTTTATCTCAACATAAACATTTCTAAACATATTTTATTCTAAAATATACATTTTATAATGGATTTGTGTACTTTTTTGAGGCAAAAATTGTCCTGCACAATTCAGACAAGTGGATACCGGTAATCTGAAAAATAATTATGTTCCAATCCTTGTACAGGAGCTAAAAATTAGGTCAGTTTGCCTAGTAAACAAATGGACAGAACAAGGTCCTCCATCCCTACTTAGGAGGATCCCCCCACCCTGCATATCGATGGCTTGTCTCAAACTGGGTGCCTAACTAAATTCATTCAAATCTGCCTCTGGAAACAGATGGTGAGGATTCTTTTATTCATTTTATTTGTCACTTACTAAAAACTAGAAGATAAGCACCAATGAAGAGCAAAATGTCTGAGTGAATAGGAACATCTTCACCTGGCACAGAAAATTGATAGTGATAGTGCTAGGCACATCTCTCTAAAAGGAACATTCCACAGTCAGGGAGCCACAACCGAGAAGGCCCCATCTCATGCTGCGACCCTCCACACCTCCACTGGAAGGGATAGAATCATAGAATCATAGAGTTGGAAGAGACCACAAGGGCCATCCAGTCCAACCCCCTGCCAAGCAGGAACACCATTAAAGCATTCTTGACAGATGGCTGTCAAGCCTCTGCTTAAAGACCTCCAAAGAAGGAGACTCCACCACACTCCTTGGCAGCAAATTCCACTGTCGAACAGCTCTTACTGTCAGGAAGTTCTTCCTAATGTTTAGGTGGAATCTTCTTTCTTGTAGTTTGAATCCATTGCTCCGTGTCCGCTTCTCTGGAGCAGCAGAAAACAACCTTTCTCCCTCCTCTATATGACATCCTTTTATATATTTGAACATGGCTATCATATCACCCCTTAACCTTCTCTTCTCCAGGCTAAACATACCCAGCTCCCTAAGCCGTTCCTCATAAGGCATCGTTTCCAAGCCTTTGACCATTTTGGTTGCCCTCTTCTGGACACGTCCCAGCTTGTCAGTATCCTTCTTGAACTGTGGTGCCCAGAATTGGACACAGTATTTCAGGTGGGGTCTGACCAGAGCGGAATACAGTGGTACTATTACTTCCCTTGATCTAGATGCTATACTCCTATTGATGCAGCCTAGAATTGCATTGGCTTTTTTAGCTGCTGCATCACACTGTTGACTCATGTCAAGTTTATGGTCTACCAAGACTCCTAGATCCTTTTCACATGTACTGCTCTCAAGTCAGGTGTCACCCATCATGTATTTGTGCCTTTCATTTTTTTTGCCCAAGTGTAGTACTTTACATTTCTCCCTGTTAAAATTCATCCTGTTTGCCTTGGCCCAGTTCTCTAATCTGTTAAGGTCATTTTGAAGTGTGATCCTGTCCTCTGGGGTATTAGCCACCCCTCCCAATTTGGTGTCATCTGCAAACTTGATCAGGATGCCCTCAAGCCCATCATCCAAGTCATTGATAAAGATGTTGAATAAGACTGGGCCCAAGACAGAACCCTGTGGCACCCCACTAGTCACTTCTCTCCAGGATGAAGAGGAGCCATTGATGAGCACCCTTTGGGTTCGGTCAGTCAGCCAGTTACAAATCCACTGAATGGTAGCATTATCTAGCCCACATTTTACCAGCTTCTTTACAAGAATATCATGGGGCACCTTGTCAAAGGCCTTGCTGAAATCAAGATAGGCTACATCCACGGCGTTCCCTTCATCTACCAGGCTTGTAATTCTGTCAAAAAATGAGATCAGATTGGTCTGACATGACTTATTTTTCAGAAACCCATGCTGACTTTTAGTGATCACAGCTTTCCTTACTAGATGCTCACAGACCGTTTGCTTAATGATCTGCTCTAGAATCTTTCCTGGTATTGATGTCAGGCTGACTGGGTGATAATTGTTTGGGTCCTCTCTTTCCCCCTTTTTGAAAATAGGGACAACATTTGCCCTCCTCCAGTCTGCTGGGACTTCGCCTGTTCTCCAGGAATTCTCAAAGATTACTGCCAGTGGTTCTGAAATCACCTCTGCCAGTTCTTTTAATACTCTTGGATGTAGTTCATCTGATGATACACTGATGATGAACATAGGGTTCAGGTAGGTTTACATGGGGCAAACCAGTACCTAAGATATTGAAGTCCTGAGCTGCACAAAAATAGCACTTTGAATCAAGCCTGGAAATGAACTGGCAGCCAGTACAGTTATACACTCAAACCTCCTTCTTCCAGTCAACAATTCGGTTGCTGAACTCTCCACTAGCTGTTGTTTCCAAACTGTCTTCAAGGAAGATGCACATATCATGCATTGCAGTAACCTAACCTAGAGATTACCAGATCGTAGACAACAGAAGCTAGGCTATCCCTGTCCAGATAGGGTCGCAGCTGGGCCACCAACTAAAGATGTGCTTCTAGAGATGGTAGTGGATCCAGAAGTACCCCCAAACTGAACACTTACTGCTGTGCAGGGACTGCAACTTCATCTAGAACAGCTTAAATCCCACCTACCCAGTCAAAGGAACCGCCCGCTAACAGTGCTTCGGTCTTACCCGGATTGAGCTTCACTTTATTGGCTCTCACCAACCTAGCATATCCCACACCTGCCAATGTGAAGGGTCCGGGGCACATGTAGCCACCTGCATTGATCCAAGCACCTTTCCCACATCCTTGAGGTGAGGCATACCAGCTGAAGCTCATCCAACAAAAAGAACCAGACACTGCTCTGGGTACCTCTTGAGATTCACCTACTATATTGTATAGGGAAGCGGTAGCCCTGCGTGGGAGAAAATACCATTCTAGCCACCATGAATGCAGACCAGCAGCCTAACCCTCTTCAGCCTGAATGATGCATGACCACCAGAAACAGGCATTGCCAAAAATGGACACAGCCACCTTGCCTACGGCTTGCTTGCTCCTCCTCCACTTACCACATTGATCATCCAATGAATGACGGAGGGACAATGCTCATCTTAATCATGGCACAGGGGAAGGGGGGGGGGTTGAAACCTCTCCTCCATCCAGCCCAACTTTACAAGGAGATACATATTGTCCCTTTCTTATTTTGCCACCCACTGGGCTGTTTACAAACCTCATATGGGAACACTGGGACTCTGCAACCCCGTTCATGTTGCTCTCTTGTGGAGAAAGGGTTTATGATATTTTATTGCAGCCACCTTAACCTGCTGCACTGTTTGGTTTTGTGGTTTTCAGACCCGTTGCGTTTTATGAGCCGCATTGGATTTTGGTAATGAAACGAAGGGTGCAGGTACTTTAAATACATTGTGTAATTCACATGGATAAAAGAAAACTGTCTAAAATCAAGATGCAAGCAGGAGTGGCTCACCTGGCAGAGAAGAGGAAACAGTCTCCTGGCAGGGTCATCACTAGTTTACATGAATGGAGAGAGGTAAAGTGAAGGCAAGGTCAGGGCTGAATTGGCACAGCAGCAGGAGCACGGGATTGGTTCCACTGGTGTGACTGCACAGCCCTGACATCACTACATTCTTGTCCCTCCTGATAAGTGGCAAAGAAGACCAGCGACAATGGTATTCTGATGTTGCTACTAACCTCAGTTTCTATTGATGATTATTAGTGTTATATATTTTTAGTAATTTGTTTTACGCCTGCTTCCCTGGTGTTTGTCCTAGCATGGCTTCAGATTTGCTACCAATTTGTGGTTGTAGGTACTTGCATTATTCCCATGTTTTGTAATGGCATTATGCCACAGACAAAAAATAAAATAAAAATCACTTACCGTATTTTTCCGTGTATAAGACTAGTTTTTTTTCTAAAAAGTAATGTCAAAAATTAGGGGGCGTCTTATACGTGGGGGCGTCTTATAGACGGAAAAATACAGCACTTTATTACTACTGTAATTTATGCTGAATGCAATTTTCCATTCCATTGCCCATTCATCGAGTTTGAGGAGATCCTTTTGGAGCTCTTCAAGTATGCCTGAAATGTTACCATCTCAGATAAATCTGCTGTCACCTACCTGCCAACATGGCTTCTTGCACCCCAACTTGATTGCTTGCCAGCTACAAATGATCCTGGCCTTCTAGGAAGCAGAACACCAAGAAACAAATTCTCCAACCTCCAGCAAAGCTCTTCCCTAGTCATAGAGGATTTGGTGGAACGTTTCTCGTGCTGTGCTGAGCAACCCGAAACACATTCGCCAAAACTCAGTGCAACACGAGACTTCTCATGCTGTGTCTTGCAGACAGAAGCCACACTGGGCATACTGCCCATTCTAAAGCTCAGGAAAGAGCCCCACCCCACCCTGCCCTCCTCTAGCAGGGACAAAAGAGTCAGGGGAGGGGAAGACTCCATTGTCACCACCAATTCTAGCTGGCTACTAAACTAAAATGTGTGGACCCCTGGCTACTTTGGCATTCACCCAAGAATCCAGATAAATTATACATTGGCCTTTAAAAGCACGTCTTGATACATAACAGAGAAAAACAAGACAAATAACTTACGTGGAGTATATTGAAGTTCAATTGTATGCTCTCCTTCTCTATTTCTTTCTACTAGTATACACGTGTAGTTTCCAGGAATGGCCTCTTTTATAGACATCTTGATTGATGCAACACCAGCAGTTAGTTTCGATACATCCAGTAGATCTACACTCCAAAAACTATTGTTTCTGAAATACCTGTTATCATAGCCATCATAACTAAAAAACTCTTTCCCATCTACTTTCCACTTCAAAAATATTTCCACTTTGCTGAGGTTTTGTAGATTAGTAACTACGCATGGTATGATAACATCTGATCCATTACAGATATCAATGGAAATGCTGTGAATGTCCTCAAATATCAACTGGGCAGAACCTGCAAGAAGGAAAACAACTGTTACTTATTTGAACAAAAAAGAATTAAGTCCATGCTAGTGATGATAACTTTTGGAAGGTACATCCTGCTAAGGACTACCCCCGTACAAACTCATAGAATGAGTGCCACTTAAGAACAGTTCTGGGTGTACTGTGCTGCTATTAGCCAAAATTGTGTAAACTTTTGTTAATTACTCCATCACTAACGCTGCCTCAGAAGAACATCAGGTGACAGCAGCATAGAAAGGGAAACAAGCCAGCTATCAGTATTTCCTCTGCATTATTTGAGATTCCAATGTTTGGGATAACCCCCCCACCCACACTCCCAATTATTTGTTGTGATTGCTTTGTGCCAGTACTGTTGTTAAGCCATCTTAATCATATCAGTGAGAAGGTGGGGCCTAAACAGACAAGAGATTCTAAAATATTCAGGTTAGGAACATCTCTGTTTTACCAATATCAGACAATATAAGGTCCCTGTCCTATAGTTTCATAAAGCTTCTAAACTTCAGAGATTTAAACTTCTATGTGTCAATTTATTAGCTACTCAAAGACTTATTGGCACTTGATAGGCCTGAGCATCATCTTGTGGCTTATAGTGGCTTTTAAGTTATTGAGACCCCAAGGCTATAGTACTGTCACTGGCCTCACCCTGTTTCAAATAATTCTAATTCCCCAGAAGAGAGTTGTTTTGAAAGTAAGTCTGCAGTCCTAACCCCATTTACCCCAGAAGTAAAGCTAATCAAACTCAAGTGGATTTACTTCTGAGTAGACATAGTTAGGACTGCAACCTAAACCTCTTCTCTTCTCTACAGATAGTAAAAATCTTGGACCAGATTAAAAGCATTATTAGTTTGAGATTTCCCCTCAACTGCCAGCATTTGAAAACTCTTAAAGCACCATTCCTTGGGTCATTGGAAGAAAGACATTGGGAGCTCTCACTAAAAATACCCAGGTGGTGCACTTCTAATCTCCAATCATTCTTCCTGAGCAAGGTTGGGTTGTGGAATATCTCCCACTCCTGGCTGAGCTGACCTTAAAGCAGCATTTATGATTTATCCAACTATTAACACTGGCTAAGGGGCAAGCCATGCTGGAAGTTGTTGCTGGTGGAAAGAGCAAAGAAGGGGTATGTCCAACGTATGCAATGAGCATGTCAGGGCAAAGAAATGAATTAGCAAAGTTACTTACAAAGTTACAAAGCTTAGTGTAATTTACACCACCAAACCTTCAAGTGCAACTAAAATTCACCCCCTATGAGTCAATGAAAGGGATGCCCCCCTGCAGGCAGGACCCATTAGGATGCAGTTTAATTCATGCAGGAAATACACCAGTGTAAGGGTCTCTTGGCATATCTGCATAGACAAAGTTGCTCTGGTAATTTTCTTTTACTGTATTTAATGTTGACAAGACCACCTGGTAAGAACATAAGAGCCTGCTGGATCAGACCGAAGACCTATCTAGTCCAACATCCTATTGTCACAGTGGCCAACCAGATGCCAGTGGGAAGCCTATGAGACTCAAAAGCAAGAACACTCTCCACACCAATGTTTCTCAGCAACTGGTATATAGTAATAATAATAATAATAATTTATTATTTATACCCCGCCCATCTGGCTGGGTCTCCCCAGCCACTCTGGGCAGCTTCCAAAAGAACATTAAAATACAATAATCTATAGAGGAATACTACCTCCAGCAGTGAAGGTAGAACATAAACCCTTATCCTCCATGAATTTGCCTAATCCTTTAAAAGTCATTCAAATTGGTGGGCATTGCTACATCTTGTAACGGAGTAGGATATTTTTGCCCACAGAAAGCTGACATAATTTGAAGGTGTCCTACCTGCTGTCTGAAAAGCAGGTCCACTAGTTGTTTAGAGTTCAATTTTATTATCATTAACTTTTAGGTCTTTATGTTGAAATAGCCTAGTCCCCATCTTCTACGCAACCCAGTTTAGCCTTTTCTGTTCGTCTTCAAAACTCCCACTTTAACTCTCTCACACACTACAGACTGCTTACGTGCTTGAGCCAAAAGGTTGATGGATATAATTTATTAAACCTGTAGGTGGCTGACAGCGGCACATGTTGTGTAACTTGAGCACTTGCACTGCCTGCGTAACCCAGCAACTTGGAAAGCTTGCAGGCCAACAGATGTGGGGCCTCTGAAGGGTCACCAAAGCTATAGGCTCAACAGCAGAGTTTGCTTCACCTGATGCCTCCAACCTCTGCAATTCACGGATGACAAGGGATTGGAGGCAGCCTCACAAACTCTAGCAGCATGGAAACCACAGGCAAGAAGGAACTGCTTTGCAGTCAAGTACTGTGCACAGAATACTATTTGGTGAGTGAGCAGACCAGGCTCTCTTCTTCGCCCAGAACAGAAATGCAGTGGGATGGTGCTAAAGAGATTGCTCTCTGTGCCCCTCTTCTGCTAGCCCCCAATAGACTAGTAAAAAAAAGATGTTTCTTCTTGCAGGCTGGCAACTTTTGTGTGCTGCTTTACAAGGCATGTGGTTAACCCCACCCTTTAACCGGCTGCGACAAAGGCCCAGCATGGATTATTCCGCAGATTACTTCTGCATGTTGAGAAGGAAGCAGCCCAGGGGAAAGGAATGCTCTCCCCCCACATCCCACTCCACCCCCCTCTCTCCACACAGGATCCCGTTCCAGTTTGACAGCTGTGGGTAACTGCTGCGCACATGTCCTCCGAAGTTTTCAGGGAACAGCAGCCACACAGAGGGAGACGGATTACCCGCTGCCACAGCAGTTTAGGTGGGTACTTTCAAGGGCAGCTGCCATCGCCGATGATGAGGTGCGAAAACGCAAGCGGGCGACAACCCAACGGGAGCCCGGCCCTCCTAAGAGCAGCCACGGAGGCACCGCTTCTCGGGAGGGGAGAGGGAAAAGGGACATTCCCTCCATGTCTCCCGCCTGGTTCCAGCCACGGCAAGTGCCAGGCTCGCCAGCGCCCCAGTTCTCACCTCGTAGTCCCCCCCCCCCCCACACACGAGAGCCTGCTGTCGGCTCCGCTTCCCTGCACACTCCGAACAGCAGGAATCCTGAAGCGGAGCTTATGGAAAGCGTCAGGCGTCGGGAAGGCGGGAAGCCAATCCCAGCGCGCAGCAACCCCAGCGCCCGCCTAAACAGCGGGCTCGCTCGAAGGGAGGGGACGTGGCGCAAAGCGAAGCCCTGCCCGTCATTGCGCACTTTGGTGGGACGAGCAGCGGCTCCCTCGCCAAGGACGGCGGCGCGGGCTTCCACCTGCCAAGAACAACCAGCCGCGCACCTCGGTGTTCCCTCCTCGACCCCCACCACCCTCCCCCCTCCCCTGCCCGCCCTGGGGCCTGAAGGCGGGGGAAAGAGAGAGAGAGAGAGAGAGAGAACTGCGCCGCTGCCGCGGGCCCGCCGCCGCTACTATTCCGAACCTGCTCCACCTGCGAAGCGCAAAAAGCGCGTTCTGACGGGAGGGGCGAAAGCCGTTAAGGCAGTTAAACGCCCCGCGGACGGTTGGCGGGCGGGAGGGGGGGTGAGAGAAAGAGCCAAGGCAACTCACCGGCGCCCAGAGTGCCCAGCAGCACCCAACACACGCTCAGCGCCCACATGTCCAGCCTCGGGGTGGGCAAGCCGCTCTCCGCCGCACTGATTCTTCCTCACACGCCGAAGGATAGAGGGGCGGGGGCGCCAGAGGAGCCGGTGCGGGGACCCGGAGTCGCCCAACCCGCAGCCTGACGAGCTTCCGCTGCTCCCTCCAGCCGCAGCGCGCGGGGCGGGGCCACACGCGGCTTTTGCTTTCGCTCTCCGCCGCGGGAGGGGAAGGTGGAGGCGGGGGAGAGCGGAAACCTTCCGCGCCCGCGGCCCCAGAGAGGCGAAGCGGAGCCGGGTGCTTGCCGTCGCGCGCTCCTTCCCCGTTTCCTGCGAGCAGTGGTCGGGACCTGGTGCCCAGACGGGGTTTATTTGGGGGGTGAGTTCGGTGGGTCCGCCTCAGAGCCGACGCTGCTGACAGCCGTTTTCCTGAGTCTCTCAGCCGAAGGTTGGCAGAGTCCTGGGTGGTTCAACGTCGAGCAACTGCCGCGGCTGAGGAGAATTCTGAGTCATACGGGCACTTGCGCGAGGCGGGCGACGTCAACCGCCTCGCACGTCTTATTTGAACGCAACCTGGGGCGAGATGGTAACGGGCGCTGTTCCGCACAGCTGCGGAGATCGCCTTGGTCGAGGCGCTGCCTCTGCCTTGCCTGCACGGGAAGGACTGCCGAGCGTTTTCAACACTGGGGGGAAAAGTTGCGTGAAGTATATCTGTTGATAAAAGGTTTTTCCGTCCTCTGGACCTTCAGTGGCCCGATCCTAAATACGCCCTGGGAAATTAAGATTGAAGATGGCAGCTGTTAAATCTCGCATCCAATTCGCCTAGCTTCGCTTTGCCTGCTGCCTTGCGATTTCATCATCACCAGTAAAGTTTAATTAAATCAACGCTTTTGAAACGTTTGAAGTTAAATGTGGGGGGTTATTACGCCCGTTGACAAATATTTTTTTTTCCTATTGAAAACCATCAGGTAGTGCTGGGGAACATCAGAACCAAAATAATGGGGATATATTTATGTTCTTTATTGCCCCTTTTCCCAGATATTTGGTTACTGTCATATAATACAAGCACACTCTTTTCAGTGCATTAAGGCAGCCTTGCATTTAGGCACTTGTAGCCATGGTAGGTAGGAAGGGGAGAGCATGGAATTGCAGGTAGGCAGAGGGGAGGACTGGCGGACGAAGGGCGAATTCCATCTATGCTCTGTGCCACAGAAACCTAGTTGGCTGCTAGAGGAGGGAATCCTCTTTGCTCAGCCTGGACATGCCGCAGGCTGCTGAAGTATAGGGGCAGTGCTGTCTCTTGCTCCTCTACCCCCCCCCCCCAAAAAGCAGGCTTGTAATTCCTGTGCATTCATTTCCAAGGCTGAATTAGGGCTCATTTAGATGCTACTCAGCCATGTGGAGACTGTTGGTCAAGTTTCAGGCCGTTCTAACATTTAAGCCCCGTTCTCGTAACAAATGGGGGGGGGGGGGAACCATGTAATTCCAGGGTATTTTACAAAAGCGCACAAATGACATTTTGCAGCCATAACATAAAATGTAAATTAAGTACACAGAGACAAATCTAATTACACTGCACGATATATTCATTGCTAAGCTATCTTCTTTTCCAACCCTTCCAGTCAGGAACACTCTGGCTGTCCTTTCAAGCATAACTAATGGAAGTTAATCCGGTGGAAAGGGCAAAAACGGGGTGTGTCAAGGGGTGGGCAGTGCCAGGGCAGGTATAGCCAGCTCTCTCTTGCCACATCTGCATCAAAGTGCATCATTTAAAGCACTTTTATATCACTGGAGACATCCATGTGTCCTGGGAACTGAATAAATCCTGGGAACTGCAGTCTGCTTAAGGGTTAGAGTTGTCAGAGAGCTACATTTTCAGAGTTTTCAATCCCTCTTCCTGGAGAGCTGATGTTCCTGCCTCGCCCCTCCTTGAGAAGATGAAGCTGGCCACTGTAATTCATGTCATGGTGACATATTAAAAAAGACTACTGCATTATGTTCCACATGGAGTTGACTCGGAAGAGTGCTCAGAAATTTCTACTGGTTCAGAATGTAACTGCCAGAATACAAACAGGAGCTCCCTGCATGCCAGGAATAAACATTGCAGTCATCTAGATAGTGCAGTCATCTGGACATTGTTGTACTCCAACTCCCATCAGCCCCAGCTAGTGGTCAGGGAGAGGGCAACCCATAGTCCATACAAAATTTGAAGGGCCACAGGTTCCCTATCCCCACTGACCAATATTGTTCCATCTTCAATGGATTCAGTTTGTTTTTGAGTCCATTCCATGCACTGGTTTGGACTTTTAAAGCCTGAAACAGTCATGACTAGGATAAGGACTGCCTTTTCCAATACACACTTTCCTAAAAACTCAGATTGACATCAGAGGTTTTGTCCCATGCCCCATCCTGTCCCCCCGCCCCAAGGTATAGTCCAAGACAGCCTTTTAATTTTTTTCTGTGAAATTGTATTTATTGGTTTTACAAAACAACTTGTAAATAAACAAAATAATACATATCTAAATAAAGAGATTCTCTGAATCTCAGGACTCCCCCCCATCCCCCCATGGAGTCTCAATTTAAACATCTACAACTGCATATTCATCCGTACTCCAGAATTTCTATCAAACCATATTGTCCGTAATAAGTTTTACACTACAAGTGAATCAAAATCCTGCTCTTGTTTCCATCTGCTTACAGTGGTCACTTAAGTGCTGTAACATATATATTTTTTCCCATTCTTTAATAAAAAAATTTGTCCTCTTGTTTTCTGACTTTTCCAGTCAGTTTTGCCATTTTGGCATAGTCCATCAGCTTAGTTTGCCAATCTTCTCTGGTAGGGACTTTGGCTTCTTTCCATCTCTGGGCTAGTAGCATCCACGTGGCTGTTGTTCCATACATAAAAAGTCTCTTCTAGTCCTTTGGTATGTCGCTACATGTAATTCCTAATAAAAAAGCTTATGGTTTCATAACAACAGTTATTTTAAGCTTTCCCCCCCATTTCATTATATATCCTTTCCCAGAAGGCTTTTATTACCTTACAAGTGCACCACATATGATCAAAGGTACCTTCTTTTTCTTTACATTTCCAGCAAGTATTTGAACTTGCCCTATACATTTTTGCTAACTTAGGAGTTAAATACCAGTGGTATATCATTTTCCAAGACAGCCTTTTTAGTCACAGTGCCACAGTTGTGGAATGCCATATTTATAGACCAATATTTCTGCTGCTGTTTTACTAGGCAATCTGCTTTGCTCTCTTTTGGTTGTTTGGTTTGTTGGTACTTTTATCATGTTTCATAACCTATCATCATCATAATCATCATCATCACTACTACTGTAAGCTTTGGTGATCTTTCAAATAGAAAGGCAGGTTAAAAACCAGACTGGATTGCTGCAGTGCACCCTACATGGGGCTGCCCTTGAAGATGGCTTGGAATCTTCAACTGGTCCAAAGCGCATGATAGTTCAGTCTGTGGAGCACGAGACTCTCAATCTCAGGATTATGGGTTCGAGCCCCACATTGGGCAAAAGATTACTGCATTGCAGGGGGTTGGACTAGATGACCCCTGTGGTCACTTCCAATTCCACAGTTCCATGATTCTGTGAAAATACACTGGCCAGGCTTCCATTTAGAACTCACAGAACCCCTGTTTTAAAACATCTGCACTGGTTTCCAGTTTGTTTCCAGGCCCAATTCAAAATGTTTAAAGGCCTGATTGACATACGCCCCAAATATCTGAAAGACTGCCTCCGACCCTACAGGCCCTCACAGGTGTTAAAATGAGCGGGGGCGGGGCAGGGGGCTTGGTAGTTTTACCACCCCATCCCTCTCATAAGTTTGGGGGTTGATGTCCCAGAGAGACTACATTCTTTATGGCAACCCCTAAACTGGAATTCCCTCCCCAACAGAGGTGTTTCTCGCGCTTTCATAAAATTTTTACAGCCCACCTTATTATCTTAATTGTAATATTTAATATTGTATTGTTAGATTGTTGTAATGGTGCCTGGGATCTCATGGTGACAGGCAGGTAAGAAATATTATTATAAAATGTTTTGTATAATATATAGATATTGGAATATGGGTGTTTGACTGACAGCTATTGACTGAAATAATAGAATGAAGCTCTAGACTAGAAGGTGGTCTGAACAGGTGTGCAACTTATATTAGCAAGGAGCAAATGGTATCCCTAAACTGAAGAATTGAATCTAGGCTAGGAAGAAATGGACGAGTGATGTGTTTTGTGGCAGGGGCTAAAAGGTGAGGTATAAATGAATATTTTAAAACATTCCTGTTCACTCATGCATTTGATGGCTGAAAGATACTGTTCCTGGCAACTCTGAGATTATTGTTTTTGGAATGTTCTAAACTGATTTCAGAATGTTTTGAAATCCACTCTATTGTGAATGTTTGCCACCCTGGGCTCCTTTGGAAGGAAGGGTGAGATATAAATTGAATAAAAGTATGTAAGACATATTGTTCACTCCATTCTGCTTATTGCAGAGGATAACTGTGCCCGTATATAGGTTAAGCGGAGAGATACAGATTCAGCATTTGCATTCTGCTGGCACCTTTGTAAAATAAACTGGCAAAGAGCACGACACAATGCATTTTTCCTCAAGAAGACAATTCCAGTCTGTTGAATGGGCCTTTCTCTCATTCAGCTATGCCTAGGATCACAGCCAAAGCCTTATAAGTATAAATAGACTGCAGAAAATACAATTTGAACAAAGGAAAACGAATTGTACAAAGCTGTAACAGAAGTACAGTTGTTAATTTGTAAAAACAAAAGATAGCAGGAACTGCAGCCTGCCTAGAAGCTGCAGGTCCTAAGGGACGGGGTTTGGCTTTTGTGTTATGAGGAAAAAAATGCTTACTGCACATGCTCCTGAGTTCTCTTGTATTCCACTGCCAAGGTTTATTTTTGGCAATAAGAAACTGGTTTCAGGACTGAGACTAGCTCAGATTAAACCCTGCTAGAAGCCTTATTCAGTGTATACAAGTAACAAAATGTATAATTCTGTAGTTTGTGATCTAGGGCATGTGGGAGGTGGGGGTTCTTGCTTCCCTGCTCCCATCCTCAATGGAGGCTTCTTTGCCCCCTGACCCCAAATTAATTATGTTTTCTGCCTGAAAAGTCATGAAGCACTCGGAGATCTCTCCCTCTCTGCGATCAGGGTCCCCTAAAGCGATTCAGCCCAGCTGGCTGTAAAAAGGCCATGAGATGGGAAGGGGAGAGCTTGCAAAGCGGGGAGCGGGTTGGGGGGGGTGAGAGAGGAAACTGACGCTCGACCCAGCCAGCCTCCTCTCGGCAGTGCAAGTCAAAAGGCGCTCATTTGTAGCCAGCAGAAATGGAGCCCAGCTGAGAAGAAGCCAAGGAGACAAGGATTTGCGGGGGGTGGGGGGGTGGGGGACTATCAATTCAGCTCCCGAGATAATGAGTGGATAGACAGGAGAAGGAAGCTGGGTTTGTGTATCTCTGTGTGTGGCAGCGTTGCACTTGCACTCAGTCACACACAGTGCACGGTCTGTCTATGATGAGATGACTGTGCAAAGCTTGGTGTACTGCCGGGTCCAGATAGCTGCAGCTGCAACAGCACACCCACTCATCTCTTTGCTGCCAAGGCAGGCTCTCAGAGCACACCCACTCCCTGCTGCCTAGCACACCCACGCTCGGCTACGAGCAGCGGCACGTACACACAACCAGTTGCTGGTCGTGCCTCTCCGAAGGGTTTGCCACTCAGCAAAGCAGCTGTGCAACAAATGTGCTCATCCAGGAGGGGGGCGACGACTATTAACTAACAGCTGTAGCTCTGTGAGGAAATTAGCAGCATTAGCACTTATTTGCAACATCACAACAGTAGCGAGAGAGCAGTTGAAGTTATTTGCATTATAGCAGGGGCGTTCCAGGGTCGAATCCCCGCACAGCCATCATGCTGTGCCTCTTAGCCAACCTCACAGGGTTTATTTATTTATTGCATTTAGAGCCCACCTTTTCTCCAAGGAGGCGTAGGTAGTTCTCCTCATTTAATCCCCACAACAACCCAGTGAGGTGTGGGAGCACCCGCTGTGATAGTGGCCTAAAGGGCCATAATGAATGCGATAATGTAAACCCCTATAAATCCTTGAATATGCTTCTCTAATAGAGAAGTTATGGTAACCTGTTGCTTTAAGAAACTGATAATTTTGCAAGATGCAGTCCCCCACTGGGAGAGAAGGACAGCTAATACGTAAATCACAAAGATACAGCTCATAAGCTAGAACATAAGTTGATACGTGGAGCAAGTTGTTGCAGCTCAGACCGCATGGCTCTTACAAACCTCTCTTGAGGTCCTATGTCAGTAAAACTAAGCCAAGTTTTACTGCCTATGCAGCTTTTTCTGAATGTTGTATGGAAAAGCATATGAATCTGACCTTTGGAGAGTTTGTGAGTAAACAATTTTTAACATACCTGTGTTCTTTTTCTATGCTGGGGAAGAGGGAAACTTTGGGATTCACAAGGGTGTATTTTAAAGGTCTAGACCAGGGGTCAGCAGTCTTTTTCAGCTGTGGGCCGGTCCATCGTCCCTCAGACCATGTGGCGGGCTGGACTATATTTGGGGGGGAGGGAGGGAGAACGAATTCCTATGCCCCACAAATAACCCAGAGATGCATTTTAAATACAGTGGTACCTCGGGTTAAGTACTTAATTCGTTCCGGAGGTCTGTTCTTAACCTGAAGCGTACTTAACCTGAAGCACCACTTTAGCTAATGGGACCTCCTGCTGCCTCTGCGCCGCCAGAGCACGATTTCTGTTCTTAGCGGAGTTCTTAACCTGAAGCGTACTTAACCCGAGGTACCACTGTAAAAGCACACATTCTACTCATGTAAAAACACCAGGCAGGCCCCACAAAAAACCCAGAGATGCATTTTAAATAAAATGACACATTCTACTCATGTAAAAACACACTGATTCCCGGACCGTCCGCGGGCTGGATTTAGAAGGCGATTGGGCCGCATCCGGCCCTGGGCCTTAGGTTGCCTACCCCTGGTCTAGACCTATATTTCCACACTTTGCTGTATGTTTTATGGTTTTAAATCTCTGTTGAGGCTCTCTCACCAAAGTGTACTTGCCCCAAACTTGGATCTTGGCATCCAGAGATTTCTCCTTTTATACCTATTTTTCCCTTGAACCAACATGAGATAGGTTAAGCTGAGAGGCAGTGACTGGCCCACAGTCACTCAGTTAGCTTCATGGCTAAGTGGGGATTTGAACCCTGATCTCCCGGGTCCTAGTCTGACACTCTAACCACCACACCACACTGACTGATACTAAGTTATGACCCATGATCTGGACTACAACGTTGATATTTTTAGGTCCAGGTCTATTTAAATCTTCTCTACTTACAACTTCAACTGCAGGAGGTGTGCTTGCAGCTGAGAATCACCACTGTTATTTGCTGCAGGCCAGTACAGACGCTTAAGGTTTAACACTGAGATGGCCAACTCTCTTAGGGCTGCATGTTAATATGCCTCCCTTCACCTGCATTTCATCTCATGCATCTGTACACATAAACATACCACATGTTCACCACCACCCTCAACACAAAGAATACAAATTCACAACATATACAGGACCTTCAGGTTGAAGGGAGGGAGATATGATTCAGTTTGCATTTAAAATTGAATGTATGAAATCTGCACCCTCTGAAATGAGACCCAAATCGCACACCTCTGAATTTTGTGATGCAGTTCTCCAAACAAAGAATGTTTACAAAGATGCACATTTTAGGGGAAAGAGTACATAAAAAAATAATATATTAGCAAAAACAACATACAAAAATGCATCATATTGCGAAAAACTGCTTCGATTTCTCCAAACTGCATACACAAATGTGTTTATCCGGAGAAATCCACACTGAAATGCTGAAGAGATTTCACAAGGATTTTTTTTTTTAAGGCAATCACAAATGGTTGAAGAAATGTGGAGGACTGAATTTGTGACTGGAAAAATAAGAATCAGAGAACAAACTGACAGAGTCTACCATCCCTCACTGGGCAATAGGTATAGGTCACAATATAGATTTTAACCTCTGGGAAAAACTTTGGAAAAGTGACTTGAAGTTTACAGCATGCTATTCTTTGAATAACTACTTGAAAATGATTTACAGATGGCATTTAACTCTGAGTAGGCTTGCTAAGATCAGACTGAATCAGATAAGTGCTGGAGATGCAAAGAGGTGGAGGTAACGTTCTTTCATATGCAGTGGACTTGTAAAAGGGTAAAAGATTATTGGGAAATGATCCATAATGAATTGAAAAAAATATTTAAAAGTACTTTCCCAAAAAAACCCAGAGTCCTTTCTGTTGAGGATAATTCAGACTGAAATTCCCAGGTGTCAAAAAAGGTTATTTATGTATGCCACTACTGCGGCCCATGTTTTGTTAGCCCCAAAATAGGAAACGAGCGAGGTCCCAACCAAAGAAGAATGGCAACTTAAATTGACAGAATATGTGCAGCTTGCAGACTTAACATATAGAATAAGAGAACAAGAAGAACATAAGTTTAGAGAAGATTGGAAAACATTTATTGAATACATGGGAAGTAATTGTGTACAGCTGAAAATGCTGGCAGCGTTAAGATGAATTCAACAGTGTAAATAAATTTTGATGGATGCAATAATGGGAGACTGAATGGTAAAGGTTTTGTAAAATATGCAGGGATTTGTGATATGTAAAATGAACCATGGAAAGAGAAGAAGGGAAGTCATTGATATCTTAAGGTTGTAAAAATGAGTACATACAGGAAGGAGAGGCATTCCCGTCTGCTCCAGCATTTCACAATTGGAACAGATTTTGCTGAGCTCTCTCAACAGTGACGGCTTGGTCAGGTGAAACTCACAATAAAATGGGGGGGGGGGAATTGCCAGGGAGACGACAGCCCATTAACAATGGCTTGCAGGCTGAGTCTAGTGCACAGGCTAGAGGTTCACTGCCCCAGTTTAAAAGGTTATGTCCAGATTAATGGGTTTACAGGTTTTTGGCACTCTCATTAAGAATATTGATAAATAGCAAGCCGTATGTTTAGGAGGAGTTTCTCTTTGTTGGTCCATATGGATAAGCATGGAAGACAAAGCTAGCAGTTGCACTTGTTTGTAACTCTAAACTCCAACAACAACAAGAAATTCTTTTAATAAAGTAATTCTGGTTGCCCGTAATATGCAGTGATAATTTGCATGGTTTGTGAGTATGCTTCCACTTTTCGGTAACCCATTATCGGCCTAGCCTCCTGTTTCAGTTCGGCACAATGTTTGAAACATAAGTGCTGAGCCAAACTCTGTTTTCTCAATTCTCAGGGCACTTTAGAACTTCTTTAGTATTTTGTTACCATTTTGCTGGGTGTGAGGAGTTTGAGTGCTGTTTATTGTGGTAAAGCGGGTTCTCTTTCATGGAGAGCACGTGTTGCGGTGGGGGCCAGCAAGTCACCCCTCTGTTGCTGGGTGGGATGGTATAGATTGCCACTGCTGTGATTGGGTCCTGGGTGTCGTTGGGGAGATTTCTATGTTGCAATTTGTTGATGGACAGCCCAGCGACTATATACTGCTTGGCTCGCAGTGTGATATTCCTCTTTGCTACATGCGTCGGATCACCCGCCCCCCTCCCTATTATTAGGCCTCTGTGCCTGGCATAGACCTTGCTATGCCTGTCATGGGGTGGTATGCTTTTGGGGCAGGGGCCTGGTAGGAATTTTTCCATTTGGCTGATTGGCTGGTCCCATCTGGTTTTCGCCTACTGCGTAGCAATTAGTCACAAATTGTAAGGTTGGCAGTTAGGCATTGGTTATTAATTTGGTTGGTGGAGGGGTCAGAATTGGCTGTGGCTGCCCCTCCAATGCTGCTGCTGCGCAGGGAATTCCGTTAAAGGAATCCAGGGGCTCGCCATGCTTTTGTCCGTATCCCCCAGTCGGGGGCCAGGGCCCCTCCACCAACCAAATTAATAACCAATGCCTAACCGCCAACCTTACAAGTTGTGACTAATTGCTACGCAGTAGGCGAAAACCAAATGGCAACAGCCAATCAGCCAGATGGAAAAATTCCTACCAGGCCCCTGCCCCAAAAGCAGACGACCCCATGACAGGCATAGCAAGGTCAAACACAGAGGCCTAGTAAATAGGGAGGGGGCGGGTGATCAGTTGCACGCAGCAAAGAGGGCTATCACGCTGCGTGCCCAGCACGATATAGTCCCTGGGCTGTCCATCAGCAAATTACAACATAGAAATCTCCCCAACGACACCCAGGACCCAATCACAGCAGTGGCCATCTATACTAACCCACCCAGCAACAGAGGGGTGACTTGTCGGCCCACACCGCAACACGTGCTCTCCATGAAGGAGAACACACTTTAACAGCAAAATGGCTGCCTGCCTTCTGTATGTCCTAAGGTGATTTAGAATCAGAGAACCAGAGGGCTGGGACACTCAGAATCATCTAGTCCAACCCCCTGCAACACAGGAATCACTGCTAAAGAATCCCTGACAGATGGCCAACCAACCTCTGTTTAAAAACATCCAGGGAAGCACAGTCCACCACATTCCATTTTCAGGCAGCTTGAACTGTCAGAAATGGGTATCCTAATATTTAGTCAGAATCTCCTTTCTTGCAAGTTGAATCCGTTGGTTCAGGTCCTACTCTCTGGAGCAGCAGAAAAGAAGCTCGCTCCATCTTCCATGTGACAGCCCTTCAGATATTAAAAGACGGCTATCCTATCCACCTCAGTTTTCTCCTCTCCAGGCTAAACATACAGAACTCCTTCAAACGTCCCTCAAAGTAATGGCTTCCAGACCCCGTTTTTCATCACCCTGGTCTCTTGAGAGCCAGCGTGGTGTAGTGGTTAAGAGCGGTGAACTCGTAATCTGGTGAACCGGGTTCTCTTCCCTGCTCCTCCACATGCAGCTGCTGGGTGACCTTGGGCTAGTCACACTTCTCTGAAGTCTCTCAGCCTCACTCACCTCACAGAGTGTTTGTTGGAAGGGAAAGGAGATTGTTAGCTGCTTTGAGACTCCTTAAGGGGAGTGAAAGGTGGGATATCAAGTCCAAACTGCTCCTCCTCCTCCTCCTCCTCTTCTTCTTTTCCCTGCACACATTCCAGCTTGTCAATGTCCTTCTTAAGCTGTGATGCCCAGATGTATTCTTAAAAACAGCTAAAATAATGTGGCACGTCACCCAAATCTAGCAAGGTTCATGTTTCCTTTCGGACTAAGGGGCAGTGGAGACTGTGTTGACTTTATGATATACAGTATGGTTTATTTAGACATATATGCAACCAGAGCCTGTGATTGCGGATTTCACAGCATTAACACACCAAGTGGGCCTTGTTTTTAAAAGATATATTGATATTCCACTCACCCAAGGTTCTTCAAGGCAGCTAATACTGAAATAACATGAGCAATTAGGAAAAATAAAAAAGTAATTTTGTATGCAAATCTACATCGTTTTAACTGATTCATTCAACTGATTAATTGGCTAAGAAAGCTTTAATTGGACAGCAGCCCTACATTAATCACTTCATTAGCTGGAACAAAATAGTATCATCTTAACGCTTGAGGGTCAAACTAGACAACTTGTAAAATGGGTGGGCGCTTTTTGTGCATGTTTTGGTGGCAAGAACAGGTAGTCGGGGAGAGAATTTTACTAAGACTATGATGTGAAAGAAAAGGGTTAAATTTCTCCTCCCCAAATGTCATTGTTCCAATCCTTATCCCCCCCCCCACCTCAGCGGAGACTTAAGTTTTTTTAAAAAATCATTCATGTGAAATGCATTCATTTATTTCGCATATCATCTAGTGTGGCTCTGAATCCTAATAACTATATAGCAAAATTAGCCTATATTGAGAAGAAGTTGGGGGCCAGGGCCACGCAAGAGCCCCTGGGAGCATTTGGGGAGAGGCGAGGGTCAGACCCCCGGCTCCCATTCTCTCCCCAAAGTGTTTTCCCTTTACTGACAAATGTCAGTTCTGTCCCCAGCGGGACATATTCTGAACCAATGCCTAAGCAACCACTCACATATTTTGTATTTTAATAAAGTTGTGGCCAAAATTATGCCAAAACCCTTAAACTTAAAATTCTGTCTGAAGTGTGTTTTATTTGAGGGGTGGTTTGGGGACCTCGACGCGCAAAACCATGCTGCTCACTTTTGCAGTTCATTTTCTCCACACTGGGGCGGGGTTCAGAATTAGGAGGAAAGGAGGCCTTTCTCTTTCCACGCTGAATTTTTTCTTCAGGCTGCAGCCCTAGCTCTTACGTTGTGATTTTATTTTCTGTTCCCCGCAAAAGTACAAGTAGTCACTTGTTAGGAAACTTCTGGGTTTTTTTTTTTATTGTGTCAAATGGAAGAAGTCGACAAAGCCTGGCTTTGCTGTGCAGCTAAGGCAGGCTAATAAAGGCCACGTGCTGCTTCTTAAATAGGAAACGGAGAGCCTAGTATAAGCCTGGCTCCATAGTACATTTCCCTCCCAGCTCCTGAAGAAATTAGATGGTAAAATAGGAAGAGAGGTAAGGGAAGAAGAGAAATAACCCAGGCAGGCAGGCAAACAGGCAGGGGCTCCTCCTTCATTGGGTGTATGAGATAACCTATCACTTTCCTTACATGTTGGTGGGGAAGCCTTCAGAATTCAATACTGTAAAAGCTAGAAATGTCAAAGGGTGGAGCTGCTTCCCCATTATAAGCCTGTGTGGTGTAGTGGTTAGAGTGCTGGACTAGGATCTGGGAGAGCAGGGTTTGAATCCCCACTCAGCCCTAAAGCTCACTGGGTGACTGGGGTGTGTGTATGTGTGTCACTGTCACTCAGCCTAACCTACCTCTCAGGGTTGTTGTGAGGATAAAAGCAGGACGAGACAAACCTTGTATGCCACCTTGTGCTTCATGGAGGATATAAAAGGTGAGATAGAAATGTAATAATAAACCGTGAATACAGGCTGTATCAAGGCTAGATAGGCAGGGTATAAATAAATAATAATAATAATAATTATTACTAAAACAAGGGTATCTAACATCTGGGTCTTCCACTATCAGCCCAAGTTAGATAGGATGATAAATTGTTCAGTGGAGGACCACAGACCATCCCTGCTTTAAGTGAATAATAATAATAATAATAATAATAATAATAATTTATTATTTGTACCCCGCCCATCTGGCCGGGTCTCCCCAGCCACCCTGGGCGGCTTCCAGCAAATATTAAAAAACAAAACATTAAACTATCACAGATTAAAAGCTTCCCTGAACAGGGCTGCCTTCAGGTGTTTTCTAAAGGTCATGTGGTTGTTTATTGCTTTGACCTCTGATGGGAGGGCGTTCCACAGGGCGGGCGAAGGGAATTGTTGTTGTTACTCTTATTATCTTTTAAAATAATTTTTTAAAATAATTTTTGCAATAACAATCATTTCATTGAAAACAGAAAAAGAAAAAGGGGGGGAAGAACCCACCTACACTTCAACAGCCTCATAAGATGAATTCCAAAACCAATTCTGTTTGTTTTATTGAGAATTATTTCTGGCATGGGAGAATGTCTTTAATTTTCACCATGGAGGGCCTACCTGGCTCAGGCCAAATATCAATCCAGTCCACCATCTTGCTTCCTGCAATCACCAAGCAAATGACCCCCTGAGAAGGCTACAAGCTTGGCATGAAGGCAACGACCTTCTTCCACTGCTGTTGATATCCACTGATGGACTGCCTCTGAACATGGAAGTTTCATGCAGCCATCTTGACTAATAGCCAGTGATTACCCTCTTCCTCCGTGGAATGGTCCAATCATGTTAGATGGGGGACATTGCCACATCTTCCTGTACAGAATTACATTGGATTAAGCTAAAACAAAATAAAAAATAATAAAAAAATTCCTTCTGTGCATGCACACAAAAGCTCATACCAAGAACAAACTTAGTTGGTCTCTAAGGTGCTACTGGAAGGAATTTTTTTATTTTTTATTTTGTTTTGACTATGACAGACCAACACGGCCACCTACCTGTAATTGGATTAAGCTGGCATTCTGTCATGGATGGGGAATCTGTGGTCCTACAGATGTTCTCGGGCTACAATTTCCACCTGTCGCATTCAGCACGGCCAACAGTCAGGGAGGATGGGAGCTGTAGTTCATCAACATCAGGGGTGCTGTAGGTGCGAAAGGTTTCCCAACCCTGCATTGTTTGAGGAAATGCTTTATTGTTGTATGTCCTACAACTGCTGCAAACCAGCTTCATTGGACGACCGCAACCTGTCGACCTGTCATTTCTCTCTGCAAGCTTCTCTTTTCTATTTGAGTGCCTTCCTGGGTCCCTCTTGTACATGGCTTTTATTCTTAGCAATCCCCCCCCCCCCTGCAGTGCTTGGCAGTCTGTGTGTGATAGTCTAAAAGGCATGCTTCTGTTTCTGACCTAAGATTCTAGTGAACCAAAGTAATTTGTTATCAGCTGGCTTGGTTGCAAGAGTCTGGGAGGTCAGGAGCAGAGCTTGAGCGGATCACAATGCACTGAGATGATTTTAATTGGACACGATTCCGCTGAAAAAAGGTCTGAGCGACTGGTGTCCTGCTGCTCTCATCGGCTACCAGCTTTCCTGCTTCGCTAATGCCTAGCTGAGGAGGCAATCAAAAGGCATTTTAGTGTTCCTCGGTTATTTCTTCCCTCAGCAACATCTTCAGAAACGCCTGAATTATGGATGCTGCTCTTGCCCGCCTTGCCAGTGCCTGTCGTTCTACTCCTGTCCTGACCCACTTGTTTGTGAGAATCTTAGCTGTGTGCGTTGTGGGGCAGGCGTGAAGAGTGGTGCAGCTATATCTGTACAGAAACCGTGTGCTGCCGACGGTATAAAATTGAGTTAGTTTGCGGAGGTGTTTAAGGAGCCCTCACTATCGGAGCCTGTCCATGTTCAAATGCGCCCCATATCTCTGCCACAATTATGGCCTCCGTGCCTCTGTGCCACTTACTCTTCATCATTTATAAACCAGGCAAATAGAAGTTTCCAGCTTTATAGAGTGATGTTGAGTGGATAACTCTGTTAAAGATTACGAGGCATTCTGATGCTATGGATACAGTGCCAGTAGGAGACAGATGGAGGGGTCGGGCCTGTCAAGAGTGTGTTGTGAGAGAATTCGTGCATGCCTAGGTACAGCTATGGGAAGATTTCCTGATTAAAACCTCTTTGTTTTTCTGTTGATGAGTGTTGGCAACTACACCTACAGAAATCACTCCCAGCTGGTTTCTTCTCCACACAACAGTATCTAGTCATGCATGTACTTGTAAGTGACTGTGTGGATCCGTTTCTCAGTATATACCGCCCTTAGCAAGTCAGTGTTCTCCGGAGACCTTGGCATCCTGCAACTTTTCCTTTCTCTCTTTTTTTGGACTAGGTTATCTGCACAGACCCACGCAACAACAAACAACACCCCCTTCTGCCATGCCAACACACACATAATATGAAACGAGACAGTGGTTTTTGTCTCCACCTCGTTCTCTTTTAGCAAACAGAGAGGTGCTCAGCTGGAGCGAGCAAGAGGCAGCATGCACCCCTCTGCGCAAGCAGCATGTCTCAGCCAGCAAGCTCATTGTCAGGAAATCAAAGCAACCTGCTATTATTTCTGGAGCCCAGGATATACTCAAATCAAGTTTGCCAAACACTCAAATAGCACTGTCCCTGATCTGAAAGAGTTCACAGGTGAGAGAGAAGAAACAAGAAGTTCCTTCTTGGGTAGCCAAGAGAATTTACGAGCTTAAGGAACTGAGGAGACTCATGAGAATTTATGAGTTTCCGAGGGGGAAATGCCGTATGCAAAAGGCAACAGTTTCTATGGTGCCAAAACAGAGCATTGGCACAGAACTGCTGCGAAACAAGCCGTTGAGAGAGCTGGTATGTTGCCCACAACCACAAGCTCCACTGGTCACTAGTTCCTACAGCATTCTGCTCTCTGCTGGCCCATTTCCTCCTGCACCAAAATCCAGACGCATAACTTGCAACATGGGGGACAGATGGAAGTAGCCCCTCATAATGTGGTACATCATAAAAGGCAACCAGGGGCCATTTCTGTCACCTGACACACCCACTAAAGAAGTGTGGAAACCTAAAATATAGCGCTCCCTACCAGCAAATATTAGATCCTATTATTCTAGGCTCTAACTGCTATGTTTTTGTTGTTGTTTTAAAACTTAATGTGCAGCATACTAAATTGCAGGTCAGGTAGCAAAGTAGAGGGGGAACTGTTATTTTCTGTACAAGAGGACACGGCACGTACACCACAGTACAATGTGCAGATGTTGTGTATACCAGGTTCTCCCAGATGTCCCTGGGCCACAGCTTCCACCAGTCTGGCCCAGCATAGTCAATGGTCAGAGATAATGGGAGCCATAGTCCAAAACATCTAGAAACCAGGCACCAGCACAGGATTTTGTTTTGTTTGCTACAGATTTAAAAACCAGAGCAGCAGCAAATGATTATGCATTTGGATGTTTTTTATTGCACATGACTTTGAGGTAGTAGGTGGGCTACCAATGGATGGATTGACTGGCGTATTTAGACAGGAGGAGCCCGAACCACTTTCAAAGCTTTCCAGAACACTGCCTGCCATATTTTCCTCAGACCCACCCATGAGGCAAGGTGCAGTGACCGCCTCAGGTGGCAGGATTCATAGGGGCAGCAGACCCCAATATTCACCTTTATTGACCTTGGACAATGTCATCAATTCCAGGCTACCTGGGTGGCTTCTCACTTGTGTTGATGGATGGATGAAGTGCTAGTGGGTCAATGTCTTTCTTTCTGCAAGCTTCTTCTTCCCTTGAGGTCTTTCAAGTGTACTGTGGGCCAGCCGTCCCAAGTGTGCTGGCTGGAGCTAATGGGAGTCATCGTCCAAAGAATCTGGAGGGCACCAGGTTGGGGAAGGTCACTACGGGTCAAGTTGTTTCCTTCCTCCTTTCTTTTCTCAGGCTGTTGCTTCCCCGTGGGGTTTTTAGAGCATGCTATGGGGGCTGCGCCATCTCCTTTTTAATTTTGTGCTTCCTTCCACTGGTGATAGTGATAAATTATAATTCGACCTGACTGGAGCATAAAATTAACTGCATGGTTTTTGTAGTTTTCAAAAGCTGTGGTTTTTTATTTTATTTTTTGCAAATAAAGGCAGAGCAGTGTGTTTCCTGGAGTCATGTGCATTCTTAGTCATGTTTGTTTGGACAAATGCAGATTAATTATGAAAATTCCTTGTGATTCCTTGTCTCTCTCACATTTCTGCTTATGTGCACAAGTGCTGCCTGCTGAGTTGTTTTTAGGTTGCCTTAGTAACTTGCTTCCACTCTCTCCTTACCCCCCACAACCTCTCTCCACTTGGTGCTGTTCAATTCATGACGAGCTTTGAGTACACTTGGTCTGGGTTAAAACAGAGTCACAGAAACTGAAGAATAAGACAGCAGTGGGCTGTGTCCTCCACAGTCAAGGTATGACTCCTGTGATTGCAAAGTTGAAAACATCCAGGTTTTAAAGACCTAATCTGAGGAGTGGTATGTGGGATGCCATTACCCATTTGACTTTGCGCCATCCACACAGAATTTTTCACAAGCCTACACTCAGCATCGATGCCCCTGATCCAGCTATGAAGGTCAACATGTTTAAGGCTTCCTAAGGCTTCATAATACCAATTTCTTGCTGGGTGAGGAAGCACCGGCATAACTCTGGTGTGCATGCAAACATGGATGTCATGTGTGCGCATGCCGTGTTGGTTTCAAAGGCTTGCACGTACTGATTCACATTCCAAAGCAGGCTTCAAAGAGATGTGCGTATATTCTAAATGTTCACTGAAATAATCAAACCCATTCACAACAAGTAAAATCCTTTTAAAGAGTTACTAGACCTTGAATAATAGAATCTTAGAGTTGGAAGGTACCTTGAGAATCATCTAGTCCAACCCCCTGCAATGCAGGAATCTCAGCTAAAGCATCCATGACAGATGACCATCCAACCTCTGTTTAAAAACCTCCAAGGAAGCAAGAGTCCACCACCTCTCATGGGAGTCTGTTCCACTGCTGAGCAGCTCTTACTGCCAGAATTTTTTTTCGAATGTTCAGTTGGAATCTCGTTTCTTGCAACTTGAAGCCATTGATTCGAGTCCTAATCTCCAGAGCAGGAGAAAACAAGCCTGCTTCATCCTCCATGTGACAGCCCATGAGATATTTGAAGATGGCTTTCATATCTCCTCTCAGTCTCCTCTTTTACAGGCTAAACATACCTAGCTCCTTCAAGTGCTCCTCACAAGGCTTGGTTTCCAGGCCCTTGATCATCTTGGTTGCCCTCCTCTGCACACTTTCCAGCTTGTCAACATCCTTCTTAAATTGTGGTGCCCAGAACTGGACACAGCATTCCAAGTGTGGTCTGACTAAGAGCTTTACGAAGCAGTTCTCATGACCGAGGGTCTCTTTTGACACCAGCACATTCTGGATGCAGGGGGGAAGTCACAACCCATCCCAACATGCAGCCACGTCAGTCCTTGGCAGGCAACCATGTGTCCTGCTGTTGCATACTAAACTTGGTTCAGGTTGGCTTTTGCAAATGAACGAGCACCTAGAATTGTAACCGCATGCTGAAAATTCCCCCGGGACAAATGGTGATGGAATGTGCATGATCACCATGTTGCGCAATAAATGGCTTATTCATACAGACATCCACACACTGAGATGATTATTGGGAAAGAACCATAGATGAGTAATAGAACATCTGCCTTTCGTGTAGAAGCTTCCAGTTTCAATTGCCCACAGCTCCAGGGAGGGTGGACAGAGAGCCACTGTTTGCAAACCATGGACAGCCACTGACAGTCAGGCCTGGTGTGGGGAACAGATGTTGCTGAAGGACAGCTCCCATCATCCCCAACCACTGACTATTCTGATTGGGGCTGATGAGAGTTGTTGTTCAGCAGCATCTGGAGGGGCAAAGATTCCCCATATCTGGGAAACATAGAACTGAACTAGTGACCTGGCCTGGTGTTAGGCAGCTTTCTGTGGGAATATGACAAAGTGCTTTACATGCAGACTGTACATAAACACACTTGGCCCATGGTCTTGGTGTACCAGTCATGTGAAACCAAGTGCATACAAGGTAAGTTTTCTTATCCAAACAATGGTGTAGCGATTAGTGTGTGGTACTGGGTGAAAGTCAAATTTCCAGATAGCCATATAGCTCAGTGGGTGACCTTGGGCCTGTTACGCACCTCTGTTCTATCTCACAGAATTGTTGCGTGCATAAATTGGAGCAGAATTGTGTATGCCATCCTGAGCTTCGTGGAGAAAGGGTGGCTGACATCCGTCTGCCTCGGGAGACAAGGGGGGAGTGTGCTTTTGGGGGTGAAGTCAAGCTGTCGGACGGTTGCAGTGCCTGCTGTGGCTGTAGAGACTGATAATAATAATAATAATAATAATAATAATAATAATAATAATAATAATAATAATAATTTATTATTTGTACCCTGCCCATCTGGGGAGAGAATGTTTTCTTGAAGCTGGGTCAGACGAAGGTGACGCGCAGTGGGAATTATTTAAGCAGAGTTTTGATTGAAGCAAATAAAACTTTTATTAAGTTTGAAATAAACTTATTCTTAGAATAGATCACATATAGAATACAGGCTCTTCTCTATGCTGGCACACACTCTGAGAGAAGCTAGTCACCACAGTCAAGGTAAGTAACTCACACAGCACAGATACAGACTAGACTGGCAGTTAGTTACACCTTAGAATGGCAGTTATGGCAGTTGGTCACCAACAGCTGTTCCTGCTCTCAAGCGTCTTTGTCACATGACAGAAGGTGTCCGGTTGTGCTGCTGCAGATGCACCATGGCGTTTCATTTCAGTCTGGTCTGATTGGCAGCAGCTCTGTAGGGACCCAGGCAGGGGTCTTCGCCATCAAGCAGTTACCTGATTGGTTTAATAACTGGAGACAGGAAGGAAGCCTGAGCCAGCTTCCTTCTGCATGCAAAGCATGCACGCTGCCACTGAGCTATAGCATCTTCCCATCATAAGCTATAAGCACTATTGATTTTAATTTAGTCGCTCCTCTAACTCTGTTGTTAAATTTGGCTGACTTAACAAGTGCTTTTGGAAGCCTGATCTGATTCTAAAAAGGGTTCTGGGTTCCTCCTACTTTGTTTGGTCAAAAAAAGAACTTCCTTTTTAGATTCAAACAGCTTTGAGAGGTTAGATTTCACCCACTATTTAAGAAACAACAAGAAGCTGTACCTCCGCTCTGCCAATGGGTAGTTTTTTTAGCAGTGGGTTGCTAAAGATTGTGTGCCTTTTGCTGTGAAATAGATTTTCAGGAGGGGAAACACAATTCATGGGAATTAATATGCAGTTTGTTCTTGCTTGAAATTTCCGTGTGTCTCCCAGCATTCTTGTGTCAGTTTATAAATATTAATAAATAGCCATTAGTTTTGTCTGACAGATGCAATTAATTAGTGGCTTGTTTTTTCGAAAGTATTTGAGCAAACACACCCAGACTGTTTGGTGAATTTCATGTGCTCATCTGCTTTCTTTGCCATATATATTAGGTTAACAGCAGAATCATTTCAAAACTTCCCTTTCTGTTCCTTATGTCTTCCTCATTTTCCTCCTCCGCCAAACTGTGGAACAAAGTACAGGCCGGATATTATCTTCCCATGATTAATGTAACTAAAATCAACTTATGCCATGGATAAATGTGAGTGATTCTGTCCCATCAACATCTACAAAATGAATCATTCCAGCAGAACTGGCATTGTTATTAATGATTTGCTATTTGAATTGCTTATTAGAAAAGAGGTTTGAAGAGTGTCTCTCACACTTACTGGCCCCACTATGAGCTCCTGTTAAGACCAGTATCAGTGACGGTTCACTAGGCCAAACTACAGCCAGCATAACACAGAAATATGGAAGGAAAGGATGTTGCTGCCATTGCCTTTAGGGACCAGGAGGCAGTGCTAGAAGCGGGGTGGCATAGCCAGCAGCATGTTGGCATCTGTCTGTCCATGAGGCAATGGAGTGCGCCTCTGGGGGTGAAGTCAAATCACGGTGTTAGCAGCACTGAAGTGCCCTCTCTGAGGTGCAAACCTGGGCAGTGTGTATGGAGGTCCTGGGCTGCCCAGATTAGAAGACACCCCCCCCCCCCATCTCGACCACACTGATGTGGTCGAAAGGAAAGCAGAGCAATCCATCTGGCACCAGCTTGGCTGCAGGAGTTGCCAGAAGGAGGCATACACGGTGCCATCCAACCGTCTTAGGGACTCCACTCCAGATTTGTGTAGGGTTTACGCCTTAACTTTTCTTCTCCTGAAGCTATCCTGCAAGGCAACAGAGGTTTAGGATCTGAGTTTTCCTTTTTGTTGTTGTTGCTAATGTCATGTGTATTTTTTTAAAAAAAATTGTTTATACTTTTCAAGTTTATTATTTCAATAGTTTTACAATCATTTTGACATTTCAAAACTTGACTTCCTTCCCCCTCTTTCTACGGTCCTGTAAATTTATTTTTAATATCTTCTGCATATCCAAATTAACTTAATTTACTCATTTGTTCATCTTCTTTAAATATACAGTAGAATCTCTACTTACAACTGCCTCTACTTGAGCCCGATCCAAGTCGCAACCGCGGCAAACCCGGAAGTAAATACCGGGTTTGCCGTGATTCGCGCACGCACAGAAGCGGCTTCTGCCATTTGTTCATGCGCAGAAGCGGCTGCCGCTGTCTACACATGCGCACAACGGCACTTATACCAGTGACCCGTTTTGCCTAAAGAACGGGCCGCCAAAACGGATTATGGTGGTAAGTAGTGGTTCCACTGTATACTCTTATGAAACTGCAGGTTATTACAATAATTCTTCCAATGTTTTTATCTATTTACAATAGAGCCTCTTCACATGCAGCGGAAGTCCCTAACTCACTGAGGGCTTGAGTCCCATTGGGCTGCCCTCACCTGATTTAGCCAGCTAGTTGAAGCCGCTCCCGGGGTGTGGCTGCTGTTGCATGCTGACAGCTTCTAAGAGCCACAGGTGAAAGCTGAACGCAGGGTGGGGGCCAAAGGGTATTTCCCTGTTGTCTGGGAATGGGCATATTATTGCTGTCTGGGGATGGGTTGTTATTAAGAACAAAAGACACAGGTAATGAATTGGCACAAGTACAGCCACTGTCTCCCACTGCAGCAGAGTCACCTGCATTTCTTAGCCCCTCAGGTCATGTTCAAGAGGTGTCTCCTGTCCCTGGCAGAGACTGAGCTTAGATTTCTGAGGAAGTGCAAAAGTGGGCGCTTTCTTTTAAATTGGGGCAGACTATGCTTGCTGGACGGAGGCCATCGCTTGCAGAGGATAAATAATGGCTGGATTGCTTGCGCTGGATGTGATGCTGTGACTGGGATTTTTATTAAGGGAACACAATCATGATGTCATTCACTGCGGGGAAATGTCTATTTACCGGTACATGAGTCAGCCCTTGTAATTAGGCAACCTTTGGGGATTCCCATCAATATATGCAACTTGGCTCAAGCTTCCTCCTATCACTTTCACTTTGCTCTTTCACCCACAAGTTAGGTCATAGTCTGGAACTGACACTCCCCTCTTTGGGTGCAGTTGTACATTGTGAGAACAGGATGCTGGACAGGAGGAGCTATGGGCCTGATCTAGCAGGCACTTCAGCAGGTTCTAGGGACGTGGGTGGCACTGTGGTCTAATCCACTGAGCCTCTTGGGCTTGCTGATCAGAAGGTCAGTGGTTCGAATCCCCACAACGGGGTGAGCTCCCACTGCTCTGTCCCAGCTCCTGCCAACCTAGCAGTTCGAAAGCACGCCAGTGCAAGTAGATAAATAGGTACCGCTGTAGCAGGAAGGTAAACAGCATTTCCATGCGCTCTGGCTTCCGTCATGGATTCCCGTTGTGCCAGAAGCAGTTTAGTCCTGCTGGCCACATGACCCGGAAAGCTGTCTGTGGACAAACGCCAGCTCCCTCGGCCTGAAAGCGAGATGAGCACTGCAACCCCAAAGTCGCCTTTGACTGGACTTAACCGTCTGTGTCCTTTACCTTTTTACCTTTACCTTCAGCAGGTTGTGATGGTTCCCCTTCCCACTGTCCCAGAATTCACGCATGGCCAATGTTCTGGCGGCTGCATGCCAACAGTGGGTGTGGCTACCCCATATTTGTGTACACACTCCTGCATGCACACACAACACACACACACAGCCTCCCCTCCTCAGCTGATTTGTTGCCTGACGATGGGAGAGGAGGGTTTTTTGAACCCTTTCAGGGTGCTTCCCCCACCCCAGTGTTATGTCTGCTTTATTTATTTTTATTTTTGCTTCCACTACCAAAGTCAGATGGGTCTTGAATTACCAGAAAAAGACTGCTTTGTTGGGATGGATGAAGCCCCCTAACTATGTGTTGGCCACCCCTGTTCTATGTTTTCAAAAGCGTATAAATCGGAGTCCTTAAGCCACTTGTCTGCTTATGTAATCCTCCTTCCTCCATTTTCTTTTGCACTGCTTCATTCAAAGCCTTTGAAATGCAACCGACAAAGGAGGCTAAATAATATCTAATGCATAAATAAAGCATTTTCGATGAATCTAAAATTAGATCTAATGCACAAGAGAAAGAATGCTATGCAGTTGTAAAATACATAAGAATGCACATTTCCCCTCAGTTCGTAACATGCTGCGTTACTCCTTCAAGGGTCATTTAAAAAATGGCAGTCAGAGAGGTCTCCCTTTTGACTTGCCCCTACTCAAGATAGATCGTATGCTAAGGTCAAAACATGAAGGGAAAGTGGGAATATCAACCACCAAGTTGTTAGGGCAGAGAACAAGACAGCTGGCAACGACCTTCATTGGGAGAAAAGTGGCTGGAAGGAGACCAAATGTATTTATTTATTTAAAATGTTTTTACCTAGCCTTTCCTCGAATAGGTCAAAGCAGCTTAAAAAAAACCTCACCACAACCATCAATTTTTAAAAACTGCAGTAAGAGGCATGATAAAACACAATAGTGCCGCCGCCCAGCCTCTCCCCCCTGTCCCAACCAAACATGGCCCTGGACCTGACAAGAGGTCCTCTGCAGATATATTGCATGGGCCCTTTAGGAAGCAGGAGCAATGTGTGTCCCTTTGTGCAAATTCTATATTTATAATCAGAAGCATCTTCAAAGCCCCGGTGCCAAGTATCACTGTTACTTCTTGTAATCCCTTCTTCAGTGAGCTTCCAGCAGTGCTTTCCTGCCACTTGCAGCTTGCGCAGAACGTGGCATCAGAGTTGTTTACTTTACTGATTTTGACAACTGTGACCATATTTCTCCAGCTCCGTTCTCTGCATATGCTGCCTGGAGGTGACTGGATTAAAATCAGCATTGCAGAGTTTGTTTCCAAAGCCGCAAACCAAATAGATCCTGGTTCTGTCTGAGCACAGACACCATGCATGGTTCGGGGACCCTGCCTGCCATCATAGGATAGAATCATAGAATTGTAGAGTTGGAAGGGACCCCAAGAGTCATCTAGTCCATGCAGTGCAGCATTCTCAACTAAAGCATTCATTAAAGATCCACCATTACCTCTCAAGTCAGAGGCTGTCAGACTTTTTAGGTTTCAATTCTGTATACGCTGACCTGTGGGTAAGAATGGGTGAACTTGTCATATTTCCAATCTTAAATTCAGTTATCTACATTTCCACACCAATCTAATGTCCTCCTACAAATTCATCAGCATTTTTCGTGCAAATCTCTCCTAAGGACACATTTTGTATGCAATTTTGCCCAATATACACATTTTTGCAAAGCATATCCCCCCCCACTGCCAATTCAATGCATTTCTGTTCAATTATTTTTCACTCACATGCAGTTTTTAATGCACACTTTACCCAAGTATGTGCTGTTTTGTACACATTACCTAGCTGGAGAACTGCATTTCAAAACTGAAAGAAGTGCAGTTTTTGAAGGAAGGCTGTGCTTCAGCTCCTTTATGGTTTCAGGAAGTGTGAATTAGGAGGTAGGTTCACTGTTAAATGTGAACTGAACAAAATCCCCCCCAACCTAGATCATCTGCAGCATCAAGGTGGCAGGAAGAGGTGCCATATGGGCACCAGAAGTGACCTCATGTGCCCCCTCCCAAAAAATGTGGTGGCAACTGGATATATTAGAGGTTGCCATGTCATTAAAAAACCAAGAATTTGTCTTACCAAAATCCATACAATCCAGGATTAATATCTGTTGGGGATAATAATATAATCTACTTTACTTTTCCATACTAATTTAAGTTGGAAGTGGACATGAGCCCACAGAGTTTTATGCCATGACAAATTTCTTATTCTTCAAGATGCCAGAAGACTCTTCAGTGTTTCTGGTGCGGATGAGGATAAAGGGTTTGAGCAGTAATTTGGACAAATACTGATCATGGCTTTCGTAATATGAAGCCTCTGTTTCTAAGGTACCATAATCTTGCTTCATAATTGTTTATTTTAATTTACTATATATATAAGAAATGGCGACTAGACCAAGGTCACCAGTAAGCTTCATGGCTGAGTGGGGACTCGAACCCTGGTCTCAGAGGTCATAGTCCAACACTTTCCCTGCCACCTCACTGGTTGCTTCATAAATGTTCACGTAGTTGTGAGATGTCTCTTACGTTTATCGTTGTTGCCTTGCATATATTACAATGGGCAAGGAATACCTGCAAAAAGATGCTCTTCTCTCCAAACTGAATGGTTTCTGCTCTTTTAAATCCTGTTCTGCTGCTCAATGAAGCTGCCGTACGCACAACTCCGAAGGCTTTGGAGAAAAAAACCCCTTGCAGACAGCATATCCCTAGAAGGACTTGGGAGGGGGCACGAGGGAACCACTGCGAAGGAGAAAGAGCTACTGTGGGATTTGTCCCCTTTTAGGAACACAAGAAGGCAAAGGATCAAGAAAACAATGGGAGTGTTATCCCAGCTGGTAGACCCTGGAAAAAGGCTACTGCTTGTATCAGCCAACACTTATCTTAACAGGCTCTTTGTGATTGCAGCAGATATGTAATATCCCTCTTCATAACAACTGGAACATTTCCAGCTATTCACAGAAAAGAGCTGGAAGAGCTGTGTGAAAAACATCGTTATTACAGGGTTTTCAGCTTTTCAATCCCCCCCTCCTTTCCCCAATCATTTAATTATGCCTTTTACTCCCGCGTGTCTCTCTCTGATGTCTCATAGTCACTGTCCTAACCTAACCCCTTCAATTTTCCCCACCCTCTCTCATTACCATTCTCTTTCATACTCATTTAAAATCTTTTCTGCTGCACTCTGCTGCAGTTGCCATCGAAATAAACAGGAACTGCACCAATTTGTGCTTGGCTTTCGCTGTGTTGGCCGTGCATCCCTCCATTCCTTTCATTCAGGCTTTCCTTCCCCCTTCCTTTAAAAAGCTGCACCATTGCAGCCCTGCGCTCTCTCTCTCTCTCTCTCTCTCGCTCTCTCTCACCAATCCACTGTTTTGGATCAGAGGAGGCCTTCTGTTCCTCAGATCAAAGTATCTTTTCCTGACTTCTGCCACCTTATTATTATTCATTCATATCGTACCAGGTGTGCATGGCGTTTTACAAAGTATAAGAACGGTCTCTTCCCCAAGGGTCTTCTAATCTAAAATAGGAAGCAGGAAAGGCAATACTGGAAATGGAGGGAGATGGGTGTCAGGGATGTAGACAGAAGAAGAGCATGGCATACAGCAATATTCTTCAACGATGGATCCCCAACAAGTTGTCAGGTTACAACTCCCGTCATCCCTGACCATTGGCTAAGTTTGCTAAGAATGATGGGAGCAGGAGTGTGGTGGCAAATTCAGAAGTGCAGGATCCCTCTCACAGCCACACCCCTTCTAAGATTATGCAGTAATCTCATAATTATACAAGGGGTGTATGGGGTCTTCTTCTTCTTCTTTGGCGAACACTTGTAGCTGAGTAAGATTGTCTTCCATGAACACGGTCTTAACGGTGAGTCCATAAGTGACTGTGGAGGCCAATTCTGGATCCACACGTCCTCCCACAGTGGGAACATACTGTACTGTATTACTGTAGGTTTCCGGGTGGGAGTTGATCATGGTGAAGGTTTGCCAAACATGCCTTCCTCTTAGCACATTTCTCCCTGTTGCCCTGAGTTTGAGCGTCTTCAGAGTCCATGACACCTTTCGTAAAGGCTGTTCTCCAATTGGAGCGCTCGCAGGCCAGTGTTTCCCAATTGTCGGTCTTTGAACCTCTTTTGTTGACCACCAGCATTACGCTTTCCATTTTTAAGTTTGGAATAGAGTAGTTGCTTTGGAAGACAGTATTCAGGCATCCGAACAATATGACCAGTCCAATGAAGTTGATGTTGAAGACCCAGCTCTCAGCTTTCACCTATGGCTCCTAGAAGCTGCCGGTATGCAGCAGTTCCCCTGCATGCAAAGACAAGCTCCAGTGGACTGAACGGATAAGACCAATAGTGGGCTCAATGGTCAAGGAGGCAGTTTCTGCATGTGCTGTAGAGGGAAATGAGGGGCAGATGGGGTTCATGAACCTGGGAAGGTAGTCCATCTAGGAGAAGGAAAACTCTGATATTACTGGTAAATCTCTACTGTATTCCATGAGAAGAAAAGGCTAAGGAATAAACCCTATACAAATCCGGAATGAAGTCCCTAAGATGGCTGTATGACACCATTGTACACCTCCTTCTGGCAACTTCTACAGCCAGCTGGTGCCAAACATTTTGCTCCACTTTCCTTTGGATCACATCAGCAAGGCTGAGAGGATTTTTATTATTATTAATTTATTTTGTTATCTGGGCAGCCCAGGATCTCCATATACACTGCCCAGGCTTTCACCCTGGGGAGGTCACTTTGGTGCTGCTAGCACTGCAGTTTCACTTCACCCCTCGAGGCGCACTCCATTGTCTCTCAAGACAGACGGATGTCAACAATAACAAAATTAGGGATGTATTGCAACAGTCAATGCAGATCTCCATGTTTTGCCTTTCAGCTGGATCTACTGTTTTCTGCACATGCACCTGGGAAATTATTTGGAGTGCTCCAATATAATTTTTCAGAGTGATTTAAGTTGTGTTCTTTGTGAAGTTCCATTGTGTGTAAGAGAACTTGCACACCATTCTTTTGAAGCTGAAGCACCTTCAGTGTTATGAAATGCTTAGTTTTGCAGCATACAGTGGCTAAAAAGAAACATTTCATGCCAACTGGATGGCTCTTGGATGCTGTAGACAGAGACCCTGCTGCAGAAATAGTCATGGGTTTTCAACCCCCTGCAACCCCAGAATGCTACACTCCTGCGTGGGATTTGTAGTCCAACAGCATCTGGGGACCCAAGGTTGAAGAACAATGGTTTGAAGGAATGGGCGGAGGTTCTTCTCCCTCTCACATAATGCTAAAACTCATGTTGTTGAAAATAGCAACATATTGGGAAATGACCTTCAACAGCTGAAGGAGAAACAGTATAGTTGAGTGTGAATGATGCAGAACATCTCTCATTGTGGAATGTAGATCTGCAAGGGAAATGTCAATGTGACACATAGTAGAAAACAGCAAAGGGTTGTAAATATGGTTGGGAACAACAACAGAGCCTCGACAAACAGTGACAAGGGCAGGATTAGACAACAGATGGGATTAGAACAAGTCATGAATTGCTAACGTCAGCTGGGCGAGGAGATCAGTTTGGTCATGATGGTTCTTCAGATGAATAAAGCCCTGGAAACAAAGCAACAGAAAAAGTCTGCTGGGAAAGGACAAATAGAATTAAAGAATGGGTTGCAGCAGGGCAGAAGGGAAGAGGCACAGAAGGAAAGGAGCAATGGCACTCTTAGCAGAAGAGAGAACAGTAAACCTGAAGGTATAACTAGGTTCAAGCGCAAGCAGAAGTAGAGGCTGATGGAGCCGCTGGTCCTTGAGGATGAATGGGGCACTGCCCCACCAACCTCTGTCTGCCCCCACCATCATATTTATAAGCAATACGAGGGTGGCTCTGCCTGTCGGCTTCCTCCTTAAATCCAGTGATGCCCCTTGTAGAACTCAGCAAGGAGGAGGAGGGACAAAATTAGAATCAGGCCACCTTCACATTGCAGATTTAAAGCACTATGATGCCACTTTGAACAGAAATAGCTACACCCAAAGAATTCTGGGAGCTGTAGTTCGTGATGAGTCCTGAAAGTTGTTAGGAGGCCCTCCCCCCATGCCCCTCACAATTTCCAGAGTTCCCTGTGAGGAGGGATCGAATGTTAAACCACTCTGAAAATTGTAGCTCTGTGGGAGGAGCGCTCAGTACCCCAAAGAAACTGCAGCCCCCAGAATTCTTTGAGGGAAGCCATGACTGTTTAAACTGGTATCACTGCAAGGTATGAATGTGGCCACAGCTGGCTCTGCCTGTCATTGGTTCTGGCTCCACCTACTGGGTGGGCTCCCTACCAGTTCCAACAGATGCTAGCGGCTAGCCACCACTGAGAACAAACACCTGAGAAGGGAAAGAAAGGAAACACCTGCTTGCAAAAGGAAGGAGAAACAGGAATTGGTTTTTGAGAAAGTGCATGGACTTATTTCCCATCCTGGTCTTAAAACAAGGGAGTTGTTTTTGCCACATGCTTGCTCTGAAGACATTACAGAGGCTTCTTAAACCTGCTGGCTACTTCTCCCTATTGCTCACCCGGCCACCAACAAGGCCATCGCCACTGTCTTGGTGTTGTGCACTTGGAGGTGTTTGTCTTGGTGCCTTCTTTCTGTTCTTGCGCCTGTCTGAGGTATAGAGGACATCCAGGGAACTTTGTGTGCCACGTCTCACTCACAAAGCTTCTGAATACCGGTTGCTAGGGAACAAGAGCTAGAAAGGGCTGTCGTCCTCTGGTCCTGCTTGTGGGCTTCTTGGAGAAATGCTGGTGGTGACCACCATGAGAACAGAACACTGGAATAGAAAGGCCTTTGGTCTGATCCAACAGGGTCTTTCTTGCATTCACAAAACCTGTGAATTGCTATTCTTGACTCCCGACTCTTCCTCCATCTCTTTCTCTCTCACACACACAAACTTTCCCTGTGGGGTATGTGAAGTAGCTTAGACTGAAAGATTATGGCTCACTAAATGCCACTCAGGGATTTTCATGGCTGCGCAGGAATACAAAACCAGAGCTCTTCGATCTAAGTCCAATATCACACTACACTATCTTCACAAGGGGACCCCTAAGTATGTGCACCATAGAGGACTCAGGCACAGAATACACACAGTAACAACAAGGGTGATGGTGCCTCTGAGCATGTGCAGGGTGCCTTTCATTTTCCATTCATTCCCCTACACAGGGGCATCAGGAAGTGAAGTTTTCAAGTAAAACAGCATCGCACTCAGCCTCTGCACTGATTTCTTTTTCTTTAAAGAACCATTGTTTCAGCAGCTAATTGTTCCATCTGGAAAAAGTTATTTTTAATGCCATCAAAAATACAAGCAAACAGAATAATACATATTGCAAGAATCGAGTCCCTGTCAGCCAGCAGATAGCCTGCCTATCTCGTACTTCTAGCCAGCCAGATATAAATGAAAGACAAACCCTGATCTTTAGGCAGCAGCTGTATTTCAGTATGGGGTGAAAGGCACCAGTGAGTGGCATTCAGGGTTAACCTGGTCAGCACTAGAAAACAGAGGTCTGTTTGTGTTTCATTTGTTTTCACATGCCCAAGAGGAACAGATAAGCAATGGCACCATTGTCTGCAATATGTGTGTGCCCATCCAGTTGAAAACACAGTATGGCATGGTAAGAAAACAATTAACCCCTGATTAGATAATAATCCTGGAAGTGCTACGCAGGTTAGCTCTCCTCTGGCATCCCATCAGCATGTTAAATGAACACACAAGGAGCAGGCAGCTGTGAGGACAAGTATGCTAGCACCATCCAGCAATGCATTGGTATTCCCATCAACTTCCCTGAGCTGGAGTCTCCTGTGTTCATGGAACCTCCCAGCACATTTTAGAACCCTGATTTTTCAGGATTCTAAAATGCGCAAGGAGCCACCATGCATACAGGTGCTATTGGGTTGTTGTTTTTATTTTTATTATGTATTTTGTGGTTTTATATCTTGATTTATTCTGTGGACAGCTCTGAGACCCCCAGGTATAAAGCAGTATAATAATAATAATAATAATAATAATAATAATAATAATAATAATAATAATAATTAATAATAATAATACAGGAGACTCACTTTAACAGGCACTCCCCAACTCACAGACAGTAATATGAATTGTGGGGCAGAACTTGCATGCTCAATCCAGGTCCCGCCTTAATCTGTTTCCTGAACAGGCTCACATAATTTCTGAAAATGCAACGATCTGAAAGCAATGAAAGACAAAGGCTTAGAATATACAGAGATGGTTAAGAAATATGCCTTTGAGAACTCACGGTGATTATTACACCTTTTCAGTTAAATATAAAGTTGAACAGCATCCTGTAATTACTGGAGGTGCCAATGGTTTCTCACTAGTCCAAAAAGAATAAAAATGCTCAAATCCATCAGCTCAACATCTTTCTCTCACTTCAGAAGCCACTTGGGTACCTGCGTGCCATTTATGAATTAGGAGCAGAAAATCACCCACTTTGTCTTCCAGCAAAATTCTAATTTAGGCAATTATTATTTGTTATTGCTTTTGTTGTTATTAATCCAAATTAATTGGAACAGATGGAATTTAGCAGCATTCGCTCCATCTCCAGAGTCAAAAATTGCTACATGTAAGTTGCTGAAAGGTTCGTAAATCTCAGGGGTAGACAAAGATCTGTCTGGTCTTATTATAGGTGTGATCAGTCAGTGCGCTGTTTTTCAGATATCAGTGGAGTTTTGTTGGTGCCTGAGGGTTTCCAGATATGGAAGAAGAGAGGAGCGATGAACACACAGGCCAAGAAATAAGTAAGATGGAAGAAGCCAGAACAGATGAAAAAAAAGATGTTAATGTTTTCCCTCACTTTTAAAACTGACTTTACTCCTTGCAGATTTCCCAGAGCATTTCTGTGGGAGTACGCACCTACACAGACCGCAAGCCAAGGCTATTTTCCTTAAAAACTATGGCTGATGGGCCTAATTCCTTCCCCCACACAGCCCCCTACCCACACCCCTTGCAAAAACAGGGAGTTCCAAGAGGGGAACTACCAGTACTACTTATCTATCACTGACAACTTCTGCAGGGTCAGCACAGGCCATGGAGGAAAGAAGCCCATGCAGAGAGGAGGACCCACTGAGAGCATCTTGCCCCAAACCTGGAATTGGCACAGGCTGTGACAGTAACCCTGATGTGGGGTTTGTTATGTATAATTGGTTTAATTCACACTGATATGTGTGTATTGCAGAAAGGGTTTAGCTGGAAGATTCAATTGAAGCTAAGTGAAAGCAAAAAGGGCACTCTGAGCTGCCTTGATGGGTTGATAATTAACTGTTATTGTTCTCTAGTAGCTCTGATGTGGCGTTTCAACCTTAGCTCACATGAGAGGTATTGAATTGCAAATTCACCATCTTGGAAGGGTGGTGGCTGAAGGTCTTTGTTCCAAGGCTCTGTGAGAGTGAGGATGTAAATGAAGATCTCCAGGTAAACAGCCTAAGGTAGGATGCAGGCTGGAATGCAAGCTGTTGGAAGAGACAGACCTACCGTAGGTCTAGGTCTAAACAAAATAAAAAAATACCTTCCAGTAGCACCTTAGAGACCAACTAAGTTTGTTCTTGGTATGAGCTTTCGTGTGCATCTGAAGAAGTGTGCATGCACACGAAAGCTCATACCAAGAACAAACTTAGTTGGTCTCTAAGGTTTTTTTATTTTGTTTTGACTATGACAGACCAACACGGCTATCTACCTGTAACTAGGTCTAGGTCTGTTGGAATTATTAAGATGCTGAGCCTATGCCTTGAACTGCCATATGTCTTATGGAACTGTTTGGATGTATTGTTTGATGTTTCCGTTCTGTTTTGAAGAAAGTTCTGCAAGTAAAGTTTTGAAATAAACTCATTGGCCTTGACAATGTTTTATTTCCAAAAGGGTTCAGTTTTTTTGCCTCCAGTCGCTTCAAACTGTGCAATACTAATATCCGCAATAGGGGTTTCCATGTGAATTAAGCAACACACCTTTCTAAACTAAAACAACAGTCCCTGGACCCTATGAGTGGGATACAAAGAGAGCTCTTCTTACTGACAGGCCAAACTCATTGACAGTCGTGTGAGCAATGCTAGTTTCGTTGAAACAAATGAAAACTGTGCCTTGGTATATGGATGCAGAAAGTGAGAGATAGCCTGTTGCTGGCAGGAATTCCAGTACAGCATGTGAAGTGCATTTTTCCCACTTATTAACACAGAATGGCCTCTTTATAGTATGCAGACCTTTTAAAACAGTCTTTAAATAACAGCATTTTTAAAGCTCTTGGCAACATAGAGATGCTGTGAAAACACTAAGTACCCAAACAGAATAATCTTAAGAGGGAAAACTTATGGCGGCAAAGCCGCCAGGAACGAATAGCTTACCAGAAATTTTAGTTTTATTGGCAATACATTGAAATGCCATAAAATTGTGCTGAATCAGCTCCCACAGAAGAGTAACTGAGGCCACTAATATCATATTGGCCCCTCCATCCAGTCATGGCTGTGCTTGCTGAATAATAACATAAGACCCATGAGATTTACAAACCTTTCAGCAAGTTACATGTAACAGCAGTGGTGGAATTGGGTGCTATGGCGACTTGTACAAAGCTAAACTTTGGCGCCCCCCACCCAGTCTTTGTGCTTCCTTCCCAAAGGCGGCTAAGGAGATTCCAGAGAATCTAGACCATGGGTAGGCAAACTAAGGCCCGGGGGCCGGATCCGGCCCAATCGCCTTCTAAATCTGGCCCACAGACAGTCCGGGAATCAGTGTGTTTTTACGTGAGTAGAATGTGTCCTTTTATTTAAAATGCATCTCTGGGTTATTTGTGGGGCACAGGAATTCCTTCATATTTTATTTTATTTTTCAAAATATAGTCCGGCCTCCACAAGGTCTGAGGGACAGTGGACCGGCCCCCTGCTGAAAAAGTTTGCTGACCCCTGATCTAGACAATGCTCACCCCAAACTTCTGCATTCCTATATATTCTCCCATTTCTGCCCCTTCCCCCCCACACCACCCAAGCACAGATTTTTAGGTTGTATTCAAGTTTAGGCTAATTTTCTGTAATTGGAAGGATTTCTCCTTGCATAAGGACACTCCCCCCACCTCTTGTTCCCAGCTCTTAAATATCTTCTGGAGTTTCCTCCAACCCTCTGGAACAGATTTGGTGGTAGTCAGACATGAGGAGCACTACTGGAAATCCTTTTGCACATTGAATGCCATCAATAATCTTACGTAACTGTAGCACAATCTTTTCTGGTGTCCACAAACTCTAGTGCAGTGATGGCTAACCTTGACACTCCAGATGTTTTGGAACTACAACTCCCATCATTCCTAGCTAACAGGACCAGTGGTCAGGGATGATGGGAGTTGTAGTCCCAAAACATCTGGAGTGTCAAGGTTAGCCATCACTGCTCTAGTGATATTGTCTTACCTAGGGACAGAGAAATGAGTTGTGTTCTTGGTGAGAGCACAGAATCCCACCTCTCCCATTCTAGTAACCCCTGAATTTTCTTTTCCACTGCCATTTTCTTCAAAGCAGTTTTGCATCTGACAACAATCCCTCCCAACCCAGTGTTCTAGCACTAGCTCAGGGGCGGCACTTATTTCCACTTCTGAAATGAAGAGTTCACAGGGAAGAGAGGGATCACATGGGAAGCATGTGCTAACCACAAGGCTCGTAGGGTTTGTTTGGGAATTTCTCACATGGTTTGCCCCTCCTGTTTACATGAGTAGTATGGGGTGAATCATCTAGAAGCTCTATCCCTACTACCAAGATGCCATACTAATCCTTTTCCCAGCTGAGGTCGATTGCTGGTAGAACTCAGTGACAGAGCACAAACTCTGCATGCAAAAGGACCCAGGTTCAAGCCTCAGCATCTCCACATAGGTCTTGAAAAGACTCCTGTCCATAAACCCTGGGCAGTCAGTGTCAATAGTACTAAACTAGATAGACCAATAGTCTGACTCAGTTCAAGGCAACTTCCTATGTTTCTGAATGTTTCGAGTGTTGCAGGCTCAGAATCAATAAGAGCATAAGTCCATTGAACTTGCGTGACATAATTGTTTTGAATTTGGAAAATAATTATGTAGCTCACCCCAACTGGAATTTTGCCCAGAACCAAGATAAAGTGAGTAACCTTTCAAAATTATAAATTATCTCATGCTTCAATGGTATTAAAATGGAACAAGATGCCAAAACACCCAAGATGTGTGTGTGTGTGTGTGTGTGTGTGTGTGTGTGTGTGTGTTAATGACTAAGAAAACCGGTCTTTGGTCTCTTTAGTGATCAGAAGCGATTTTTTAAAAATATTGAATTCAAAAGAGCTATTAGAGTCTATTCTCATAGGAAACAGCTGCAATCTTTGCATATTTTTCCATAGCAACTGCCCAGAGCTGACTGCATAGCTGTTCCAAGTCTATTAAGAGAATGAATTTTCAGATATCAAGAAACCTGCTTGTATCCCGCCTTGCATTTGATGAGCCTACCGGATTATGCTGGGCCTTGTAAACCATCCAGAGAAAAAAATTAAAGTTGTGGATATACCTGGAACCTATCACTGGAATCTGTATCACAAGCACTTGAATTTGAACAAGCCAAGGAAATAAATCTTCAAAAGGATAAAATTCAGTAAAAATCTTAACATTTAGGATATCTGCATTTGAAATCTGATCATTTCAGCCTTGGAATTCTAAGATCATTTGAACAGTGGTCCACAGAGGTGACGTCAGGACTGAGTTGTGGGGAAGAAGTCTACCCACTGCCAACATAATGAGTAGGAAGCTGTCCACCCCCCCCCACCGCCCCCTGCAGCAGGGCACATTTACGACATTGCGAAGAGATACACATTACCATCTAAAGAGCTTCCTATTGTATAATATCGATGTTGATTGTCTAAAATTTTCTGACTGTACCACTGATGGTCAACATTGCTTGAAAGTTCCCGGAGATGGATTTTGGACTGTACAAAAAGATATGAGCCATAAACAAAAATAAAAAAAATAAACTGATAAGAACAGAGGAATCTCTATATTCGAGGATACTTGATTCCAGATCTATGTACAGGCAGTAAAGCAGCACACACCATTCTTGGGAAATGCAGGTGCACGCAAAAAAAGGTTTTAGTGGGCAACAGTAGAAAAGAGCACCTAATATGGTGTACAAGTCCTTCCCAGGGTTGAGGTTTGGAAGTGAAGGTCAAAGTCTGGTTGGAGAATGTCCAAAAAGGGAGTTTGGGGGTATGCCTGGGTTTGCTTTTTGTGTGGCTACACTAATTTTCTTCCACCAAATGCGTGCTTGTCAGCAGGAGTGTTTCTCCAGTCTAGGGGGTCCTCTGAGGTGGTTCCTGGGAAGTCCAGCCTTGCCTGAGTCACAGTGGCGTGAGTCATGGGTAGGCAAACTAAGGCCCGGGGGCCAGATCCGGCCCAATCGCCTTCTAAATCCGGCCCACGGGCGGTCCGGGAATCAGCATGTTTTTAAATGAGTAAAATGTGCACTTTTATTTAAAATGCATCTCTGGGTTATTTGTGGGGCATAGGAATTCGTTCTCTCCCCCCCCCCCCAAATATAGTCCAGCCCGCCACATGGTCTGAGGGATGATGGACCGGCCCATGGCTGAAAAAGGTTGCTGACCCCTGGCGTAAGGGATGTGGTATGGCACATGTAAACTGGACTGGTTTATGCTTGTCATTGGGAATGCACTAGTAATGGCAGCATTCCATGAATCTTCAAATTCATTCAAACTTGTAAATCAAATATGGAGGCCAGTGTTTCTATCAAGAACTATTTGTCACTGGGTTAGGACCAGCTTGAATGGTTTAAATCCCCCAAAGCAGGAAATATTCAGCCTACTGTAAATGTATTTTGTCTTACCAAAATGTGCCTTGGGTGTGGAGTGTATGTTTGATCTCCTGCATGTTTTGATACTTGCATTAAGTAAATTTAAATTTTACAGTGATACTAATAATTGGGCTCTTTGGTTCTATACTTTGTTCAGAGGACAGGAGTTAGAAAGCATCTGCCTAACATTAGATAAAAGAGGAAGGATGCTTAGTTCCTATTGCATTGGGAATCTATGTGGCAATTTTCTCTTTCTTTGCTTACAGAACAATGTATTGTTCCTTGATCTGGAGTCATTGTTATCCAAAGAGTCCAGCTATTGCACACCCCTGTTTGATCCTCCGGTTTACCCCTATATGGTGCAAGCAGAATGACAAACAATGAATGTGGCAGACTTGGAAAATCATTTGATTGCCAAATACTGCACTAATTGTACAATATCTGCTCAGATGTACCGGTAAGTCCCACTCAGGACCTTCCACACGGGTATGATTAGCTCCCTGTAGTTTTTTTTTTAATAAGCTGCTTATATTCTTCCAGATATCTCTGTGTTTTCCTTAAGCTTTGATAGTATGTTTCTTTTCAGAAGCAGATCTATTATTTCCCTTGAAAGTTTTGTCGCTTTCCTGGTGATTGACTGCGGTTTAGCGTTAGGGCGTTTTCACACCTGGCCTTTCAAGTCGTTCTTGTCATGCCGGCGTTCAAGCTATATTAGCCAGCATGCTCATTTGAATTACAAATGTAACTTTTCCTGCTTTCTGTTCTGCATCAACAACAATCAGATGTTCACACAAATGAACACACTTTCGAAGGCTTGAAAGGCGTTTAAGGCTCTTGTATGAAAATGCTCTTCATCTTGAGATGGGGAACGCTTATCGAGTGATGCCGGTCTAGACTCTCTTTCCTGCCTATATTGTTACAAAAGTTGCATGCCACCCTAACTTCTGCCGAGTGGTGCATGAGATTCCAGGGGGTTCCAGGCCCTCACCCAGGGTCAAGACACAGCAGAGACTGCAGTGCCTCTGAACTATAGTTTATTAACACATAATTACACTTAGGAGTAGGGACGTGGGTGGTGCTGTGGGTTAAACCACAGAGCCTAGGGCTTGCCGATCAGAAGGTCGGCGGTTCGAATCCCTGCGATGGGGTGAGCTCCCGTTGCTCAGTCCCTGCTCCTGCCAACCTAGCAGTTCGAAAGCATGTCAAAGTGTAAGTAGATAAATAGGTACCGCTCTGGTGGGAAGGTAAATGGCATTTCCATGCACTGCTCTGGTTCGCCAGAAGCAGCTTAGTCATGCTGGCCACATGACCCAGAAGCTGTACTCCGTCTCCCTCGGCCAATAAAGTGAGATGAGCGCCGCAACCCCAGAGTCGTCTGCGACTGGACCTAATGGCCAGGGGTCCCTTTACCTTTACCTTACACTTAGGAGTAGGCAAAGTGAGTTTACAGCATTCTCAGCTCAGGAGCAGCTTGTTCCTCAGAGCAACCCAGCATTGCAGACAGAGACATTCTAAGCACCACCCCTGCTTCCCAGCCAGCTATAATAGCTACAGCCCTTCAGCCCCCGCATGGTGTCCTCCCTTTGCTCACCTTCCCTTTCCCAGAAAATCCCTGCCAAACACAGTCCCGCCCCTTCAGCCTCAGCCATTCCAAGCCTGGTGCAAAAGGCCGGATTTTCCTGTGACAGTCACGCTCCTTCCTGTCACCTTGGCAACCCGTTTTCTCCCCAGACCTCAGGATTCCTCTTGGAAGTGATAGTGACTTCCTGTGGTTAGGCTAATCTCTTCCTGGTCCCAGGAAACCGGTCTCACCTATATTTTAGCACTTTGCTAAGTCCAACATCTGGCTCCAAGCATTTATTAAATTTACGAACTTTGGGGAATCTGCCCACCACCTCCAGAAACCTACATCACTATATTCAGGAAGACTATGGCTGTGATATATTATAAACATAGGAGGTTAAAGGAACAACCACCCCAGGTCCTAATCTGGATCCTTGCAAATGGAGAAGATGCGGATGATAATAATCACTGCCGCCGCCATCATAACTAGTTCTTAAGGAGCACTTACTCAACCTCATGTTACCTAAAATATTAGTTAAATGTGTTTTGAATCAGGATATGCTGTATATTGTTGCATGCCACCCCAGACTCTGAGCAGTGCAAGATTCCAGGGGTTCCAGGCAATTTGGGATGAGGCACAGTGCAGACTGTGGTGTCTAAATGTTATACACACATTTATACAACCTGAGCCTGCGATGGAGGGATTCCAGCATCAACACCCCAGGTGGGTCTTGCTTCTTCCTAGGCCACAGCTTTTGATTCCAGCAGAAATCAAACATGGCTCTCTCTCTGTGTCACTCCAGCTTTCTGATTCTGCATCCAGCTTTTATCTCGCATAACTCCAGCCTCCACTCTGACCTTTTTACTTTCTAACTGACAGGTGGGAGGGGGACCCCTTTGCCCTCTAGCACAGATCCACTACTCCCTTGGTTACCTTAATAACCTATATTTAATAGGCCAGCTATTCCAGCAATGGTGGATCCAGAAATTGGGGGGGGGGGGCTCGTGCATACAGTCTACTCCCCCCCCCCCTGCAAACTCATAACAATACAGAGCATTTGGAAATGTCTAAGGCTCACTTAAGACTGCCACCCTCTCTGTATGTAGCACAAATATAGATTGGATGACCCAGTATTGTCTGACTCTTCTTTCAAAAATCTCTGTAATTCTATTTCAATAAAGGCTTGAAAAAAAGCTTACATTTCATAACTCCATCTGAAATTCAGTGGATAAAAACGCTTACAAGCAATTTGCAAGAAAGCAGCAGCTACTCTTTTAGTGACCCAGCCGCAAAGTATTTTTCACGACTGGAGGGTTGTGGAGGCAAATTCATCCTGGGGTAAGAGTAAAATTTTTCCGGTCACAGCAGGAACACCCAGTCAAAGCCTCAATAAAGTGTGTACCAAATAGTGTGTTCACAACAGTGAACAACACTCTCACAATTATAAGATTTCAGTGTGCATTAGCTGGTGTTTGGTGCCGTAAACAACACAATCTGTGGTAGCATCTGTTTTTGTTTTCTGTAAACTTGCTTGGGTCACATCTGTGCCATGCTTATAAATGACCTGGAAGACTTGGTCATTTTAAATTTTTTAATATGCATAGTTAATTTCAATTTAATTTCACTCTGTTGGCACTGCCTTAATACTGTAAGTGTGAGGACCAGTGCATCCATTGGGCAGCTTAGAATGGTGTCCAAGATGCTCAGTCTCCAGATGGCTTTTCTTCCTCCTCATCTTCTTGGAATAGATGGTTTCACAGGTTTTTAATAATACTTGCAGACCCTCATATTCAACAGCTGCAGTGGCTCCAGAGAAGGAAGGAACCACAGGACTCTGTGCACCACAAATGGGACCTTCCTACAAACTGTGGTGGGAACACAACAGTTAGAGAATTGCTTTGGAAAGGGTGACAGGCTGTTGATTGGAGCCAGATGGCAAGTACGTGATTCCCAGGTTACAGCAACTACACAAATCCAAGTGCTGGTTTATGCCGTATAAACAGTGGCGGACTTCAGGCTCTCAATTTTCAACAATGCCCAGTGCGATGCTAAAATTGGGCACCCCTGTATCTCGCGCTCCATTCTATAGCATTGTTGTAACACTCCCTGCAGTGTGTGGTGCCTAGTGTGGCCAAACTCACACTACCCCAAAACCACATCTGCTATGAAGTCCTAAATGGCTTGGACCAGGATATCGGAAGGATCACCTCCTCCCATACAAGCCTGACCGGGCGATGAGCTCTTTTGGAGAGTCCCTTCTATTTCTGCCAATGACATCTGATGTGTGTGTTGTTGGAAACTTGATACAGTATTTTCTCAGTGGCTATGCCCAGACTTTGAAATTCCTTCGCAAAGCACCTTTCTTGATAGCCTTGGCTGTCATTCTTTTATTTATTTATTCCAGCTGCTCTTATCTGAACTTTACATTATTTAACATTATTTTATTGTGATTTATTCTGATGTTGCTTAATATTTATCACGCACCAGGTTTATTGTTAGCTGCCTGGGGCACTTTTCATGAAAAAGTGGGATATAAATGTAATAAATTCTAACTTTCTTTGGAGTGATTCACATTGGCCATCAGTTTTGAAATGCAAGTTGCACACAAAGTACCATTCTTGAAGCAGAGACTTACAAAATACATACTGTCATCGCATAATATACATGTAACAAAAGTAATAATATTGTAATATTATGTGCTGTGGCAGCAGCATAGCTTCATAAATATGAGATTGGATTTGGAAAATAAGCTGGTGCCAACTAAATATGTGGAATGATAAATAGGCAAGGACCCCTATTTTATTTAACTCAAAACAGGAACTGCTAAAGAAAGGGTAAGTGCTGCTTTGTTTTGTTTTGAATGATGAACACTTAAATTACTCTGCATTCATCTTTTCATTTTCATTTAGTTATTTTGCAGGGACTCGCTGAAGAAAATAAAACGACAACTCCGATTTTTTTTAAAAAAAAACCCAACCCCCAGCCAAGACATTATGAAAATACCTTGTGCATATTTACTCAAAAGTAACTCCCATGTGTGCAATGGGACTTACTCCCAAGCAAGCACGCACAGTTCCTAGCCTAAATCATGACACTGCAAACAAAAGAGTAACTTCCTGTTGCACAACAATCTCTGACTTTTCCAGTTTGCAACAGACGCTTCTTCTTCTGAAGAGATAATATAGATTAACTCTGTTGACCTCCCATAGAAGCCAAGATTTTCAGAAACCTTTTGTTTACGTTGAATAAGCCTCACATTCCCCTGTGGGTTCATTAACCGGCTTACCTCTATGGGTATATAAATGCCCACAGATAGAGATAAATCGATACATTTCTGTCATGTCTGGCATGGTATGTGCCAAGTATGCATAGCAAAAGTATAAAGGGTATTGACTGAGGAAATGTAATTGATAAGGAGGGTTTTAAGACGTATTTATATATGTATAAATACGGACACGACTGGACCAAATGGTCAGGGGTCCCTTTACCTTTACCTATATATGTATGAAGTTGGCTTATACTGAGTCAGCCAGTTGACCCATCTAGCCCAAGTGTGGGGAACTTCAAGACCGGTTCCCAAATAACCATACCCAGACCCACATCTCTTGCTGGCCCTTCATTCATTCAGAGTGTTTTCCTTTGCTGGAAACTCTCCTTGAACTCTGTCCTATTTGCCTAGATGGAGCCTAGAGAGGCGGGTGTGTGTACAAACCATCTTACCATACAAAGGCTGCTCCGCCCATTTTTGGCCCTGGCCCTGCCCACCACTGGCACACGGCCCTCAGAGGTTTGCCTAGAAAGGAATGTGGCCCTTGGGCTAGAAAGGTTCTTCCCACCAGTGAACCAAAACACAGACATCCTTTGACATTCACGCATCTCTGGATTTTGCAATGTGGTTTGCCAGCTAAGTAGCATGTACCAAAATGTATATTCAGAGGTAAAGTTATGCACATAAATGCATACGTCAGAGGAAATAATTTACAAAAATGCATTAGATATGTGTCTATTGGGCAAATAAATGTACAAACGTATTTCTGTTAGGAGCAATTCACACCCAAATGCTGATGAATTTTTATGAGGAGTGTTTCCATTGCAAACGAATACACGGAGAACTGATTTTACAAGTGGAAGAAGGAGAAAATGAGGGAATCCAAAATTAACAAATTAACCAATCCTTAGTAAGCACATAACGGGAGACCTGCTTGATCAGACCAAGGGCTTGTATAATAAAGGCTCAGGAAGCAGATGAAGTAAAATAACTTTGCCTGAGACCAAGGAGAGCTGTTGCCAGTCAGAAATGTCCCCAATTTGCATTTTGTGTGTATGTTTAAGTCTAATCTTATTTCAGTCATATTGCCTGTTCTTCTGCCCATCCTTTTCTGTCTATCTTGTGTATGTCCTTTATTTCTTTTTTTTTTTTAAAGTAGCCTGGCGATGTTCTGATGTTAACAGGCTCCATGCTGTGCCTTTCTTCAGCTGCTAATTTCTTCCCCAAAAGATGCTCTGGAATGCTCAAGAGCAAACCAGGCCAGATTATTTTCTGCTTCGTTGACAATGCTCCTTTGTGCTGCACCTGTCACATTTCTATCTGTCACCCAGTAGTTAAAAATCAACCGCAGCCAACCCAAAAAGGGTTACAATCGCAATATACAGACACGGCCAGCTGAACAGACTTTCAGCCGAACGAGAACAATCCCCAGTCCCACCCGCCCCCCTCCACCCACTTCAGTTTCTTTTAATACTAAATTATGCCATCCCTAGCCAGATTAAGGCCACCCCATTGTGCCTTAGGCTGAAAACGGAGTCTAAAGAGCAACAGCAGGTGGAGGTGGAGTGCAAAAAATCGTTACTACTGATGGCTGGCCACCTGTGCAGCTGGAGGAATTTTAAAGATGAAAGGATTCTGGGAGGGAGGGAAGGAGAGAGAGAAAAAATCTGGCTGTGAAAATGTGCAAGACTTGGACATGTTGAGGATTGATTCCCCCCTAGTGGGTGTGCGACAATACAGTTAAGTGCTTCCTCTGATGTCTTCCATTAGCTTCAGGCTGCAATCCTAAGCATATTTACTTGGAGACAAATCCCACGGAACTCAATGTGATGTATGTCTGAATAAATGTGGTCAGGATCAGGCTATTAAAGAAATGGCAATCATGCATCTTTGGGACCGAGCTGCACCAAATGCAGCAGGACTTACTTCAGGCTGAACACGCAGAGGACTGAGCTATCCTTCTTGCTTGTTTCATTCATTTATTTATAAAACTCTATGCAGATTATAAAACTTTACTCTGCCCTTCTGATGCATATGCATTATTCTAGGCAATTTACATAGGTTCAAATTGCAACCTCACAATAGAACGTCAACATCATAGCTGTCAACGTTCGGATTTGAAAATAAGGATTTTTTCAAACTTTCGGATTTGAAAATAAGGAATGCCGCGAGGGCGGTGTAATGGCACCAAGTAGCCTCGCCCCCTGCACTCCAGGGGCTGCGCGCGAACGGGTGAGCGAAAGAGCGAGCGCGTAGACGGCAGGCAGGCTGTCTATCTGGTTGGGTGTGAGGGTCTGGCTGCACAAGGCATGCAAGCTCTGCCCCCAGTCGGTCTCAGACTCCTTATTGGCAGCCGAGCAACGCAGCTGAGGAGCCTCCCTGGCCGGCAGGGAGGAAAAGGAGCTGCTTCCTTTGAAATCCGGGAAATTTAAGGGATATCAACAATCCGGGATAGCAGTGGGAAACGGCATTGGAATAAGGGAGTTTCCCGCAAAAAAAGGGAGGGTTGACAGCTATGGTCAACATCAATAAAATATAATAAAGTCATGAGATTTTTTTTTAAAAAAAAAATCAAATGTTATCTACACAGCAAGGAATTTTTTTTAAAAAAATTATGGTAGCTGTTCTGAAGTTGGTTTCAGGACTTATTCCCACTGGCTCCATATTATTGACTTGACTAAGCAAAACTTAAATAATAAAAAGACGGAGCCACAGGTCTGATCAGTCTGAGGAACTTTTGAAACTTGGATTTCCTGACATTCTGCTGCAATCGCTTCTCAGGAAATGACCTGAGCGGCTGTTGGGGATGCAATTACTGTGAGCGAAATACTTGTGACGAAAGGAATGCCTTGGGGATCTGTGACTTTGGGCGCAGGGCACTGACAGCAAAAATGCTCCCCAGCTGCCAGAACATAAGCGGATCGTCTCACAGTGTAACAGAGGACTGAAGTGTGTCATCTGTTTTCCCCTCCCTCCCTCCCTGTGTGTGTGTTTCTGCACTAACACACAGCTGCACAGAGAAGACAGCACAGCACTGACATACTGTGTAAGAAGTCAGAATTTAAACAAACAGCATCTTGCTTGCTTTTTTGTAAAAAATTTTTAATAACATTTGTCAAATTTTGGCAATAGGACCCAGCCGTATAACAGAGATCTGGATTTCCCACAGTTGCAGTTTTGTTGGCGCAAAGGTTCGGTGATGCAGTGCGCAGCTGTTGCTCCTTGCATTTTGCAAATGGCAGCTTTCGTAACCGGCTAATCGGTGCACCAGGAAGAAGGCTAATCGAGTGGCATCACTTTCTCTGAGCTTGTTGCATCAAATGGTACATAGTGGCAAAATAATATCCCACAAGATGTGCCTTTGAGATACGTGACTTTCTACACGGGGGCACCGACAGTGTAATGCTTTACAGCTGCCAGGACACAAACAGGACTTCTCACAGCGTAGCAGAGGGCTGGAGTGTGCCGTATGTTCTGCGTGGCCAGGGCTGGCAGGGACCTTTCTGGGCAGCCAGCTTGGCATCAGCTTTGAATCAGAAGCGGAGTCATAGCACTTGGTAACAGAGGGCATCATGTTAACACATGCTGATGAGCGACTTCCTTCTATGTGGGCCTTTGGCAGACACACACACACACACACACACACACTACACACACACACACACCATGAAGAGCAGCAGAGAGAAATCTGCAACTCCACTGGTGTGGGGGGTGAACAGATGGAATCAATACAGTTGCTGGGTGACTTGCACAGAATAGATGCTCTAATTCAATATATCTCGCCCCTGACAAAATCCTGTTCCAGAAAAAGAAGAAGGCCCTGCTGGCACAATTGGTCTTCTTGATTCACTTGATATCCAGTTATGGAAACCACTATTTACAATGAGAGGAGTAATAGCTACACAAGGCAGCATGTGCTCTCTGAGCCAAGGTCTCCCCCTAAGAGGCTATGGCCATATGAAATCTTCATCCGTTATGCACTGACAATTTGATAAGTGGAAAGCTAATGTGACATTTAATCTTTATTTAGTCTATTGTTATTTTAACTTTTGGAAAGTCTTAAATTACTGCTGTTACAATTTCTTATTGATAACTTTATTGTTTTATCTTTTTCGTAAACCACTTTGAGGATTTTATTTTTACTATCAGGTGGTATATAAATCTTATGAAATAAATAAATTTATGAAATAGAAAGCAAGGATGCTCTTCCTTGTTTAAATCTATGTAACCCTGCTCACCGCTCGCCACACAAAATGCACATCTCAGACCAACACCACAAACGCTTTATAATTTTTTATCTTGGAAAAACTTTATTGATTTTTATAATAAAGGAAAGATACATGTTTCGTACACAATAAAACCAAAATGATGCAGATGTTGATTGCAGGAAGGGAAGAATAATAATTATATATATATATATATATATATATATATATATATATATATATATATATATACCCTGCCTATCTGTCTGGGTTTCCCCAGCCACTCTGGGCGGCTTCCAACAAAAGATTAAAAATACATTAAAACATCAGTCATTAAAAACTTCCCTAAACAGGGCTGCCTTCAGATGTCTTCTAAAAATCTGATGGTTTAGAAAAGGAAAAGGGGGAGAACAGTAAAAAAAAAAATGGTACAATGCATCTTTTGTAATGAAAGTCCAAATTAAGATAGAAAGTTTATGTCTTAGTTATTAGCAACATACCTTCCTTACAGAACACATACCCAGACCACATCGGTCTGAACCAGCAGAGGCCGATGGACTTTTGCTGCTGGCACCACTAACGCTTATGAGGCATCACACCAATCATGCATCAGATACACCTGCCCAACTCCACTTCTCTTCTCACTGCTACCATCTTCTCCTTGGGCTGGAAGAACATCTGTGGGGAAAAGAATTTTGAATCCTAGCATGGCACTTTCATAATCCTAATAGTCTAACACAGGAAGAAACTAATGGGATTAAAAAGAACATCATTGTCAGATCATGCTTTTCAGCCCATGGGTAAGTGTAGAGGTCAACAGAAGTGGAGATGTCCCACATCGACATAGTTTCTAGTTTAGGACTCTGCCTGAAATTTTCAAGGTGACCTGCTGAATTCCTATTGGCTCATGCACATTTGTGTCATCCCACAGAATTCTGGCTTGTGGATAGTGCTAATCCAGTCCTAAATTTTCCATGAGCAGAGATAGAATCATGTTGACCTGTTCTTGCCATACATGACATCTCTCTAGGGGTCACATGCAGAAGTTGTCAGCATGGCCATCATAGGACCTCATCATGACTGTGACAGGCCTGTGACACAAACTCCTCTGCAGCATCTCCAGTCTTCAGGAGCCAGGAAAGAATAACCTCTCTATTCCTAATCTGACAGATTCCTGAAAAAGCAAGGCAGGAAGGCCCAGCACTATAAATAAGGGCTCTTGGAAATAAGAGGAAACAAGTGGGACTTGCAGCAAAGTATTGCAGCATGGAGTGCTCTTGTTAGTTACTTATGCCTCCTTCACCACCACCCATCATTTTCCACTACAGCCACCACACATGTTCAGTCATCACTGGACTTCCCCACCCCAAGGTATTTCTTCCACTAAATATTTTTTGGCACTGCTGCTACCCTGAGGGTTCCTCAAAGCCTTCATTCCCCTTGTGTGGTGTTATTTTTGCTAATAAGGAGCAGCACTCAAAGTCCAAGCACTGGATATGTATGATGTTAGGATTTCTTACACATAAGTAGGACCCTGGCAGAGACACATGCCCGACTGGCATGTTTCCTCCCTCCTGGGCGATGGTTCGGGAGCTTCAAAAGCTTTCTTCAGCCCGAACATCTACTTTTATTTACTAATCTACTTTTATTTACATATAAACACACATGGAGCACTGCAACATGGCTCCCTGTCTCTCTAGCATCAGACAGCAAAGAGAAAGAACAAAGGACAATAGTTCCACTTCACAGAACACAGTAACACAAACATCCTGTTTCCGTCACTTCCCACTGTGTAGTGAAAACACATACTGTCATGTGATAGACAATGATCCCATGACTGTAGACACGGGGAATGAATCTCCAACATATGAGACGTAGCTGATTGAGATAGCTATGTTCATCTCAAACATATTTCAAGGTTGCAGGAGCAGATTAGAGATCTTCACCCCACTTTGCCCCAGTTGAACCTAGTGCTGTTTCAGAAACCACCAGTTTCAGCAAACAGATGTGGTCAGCATATAAAATGCAGTTCTGCTCTTTCTTGGGGAACTTCCCGGCTGAAAAGCTAAGTTGGCATCAGTTCCACTGGGCCCCAAGCACAGCTACTTCTGGTTGCCGTCACTAAAAACAGTAGAGATGGGAAGCCTGTAACAGCTTTGCAATGACTGCAAATGAGCTGTTTTTCCCAAAATAGCAACACTGCCATCCATGTGGCATCAGTCCAATTTACCGTACTGAAATCAGCTTCTATGGAGGAGAAAGCAAACATTTCTGCTGGCAAATAAGTTGGTTTCATTTTTTTTTTTAAAGGAACAAACCACCCTAACGTGTAACAAACATATGGAGAACTACAAGACACGCCCCCCCGCTGCCTGGAACCCAGATCCACTTGATCTAAAGACCTCCTGTTTCATCCAAGATGCATAAGAGTTGGCAGTGGCTGCTCAGGAGTAAGAAAAAGGTACACAGCTATTGAGAGGCAGTGCAAGCTACAATATGTGTTGAGAAAAACAATCCAAGCTAACAGGAAATATGGGACTTCCAGGATGACTATATTAAACCACCAATGCCACCCACCCTGCTTGGGATTGGAGCCTAACTGAGCTACTGGATTCTAGATTCCAAAGCTTTGAGTTCAGAAGAAACCAAACTTACCTGCAACGGCACCCTGACTCTGTAGCAGGAACAGGGTACCAGTAGGCCTCCAGCTGTTGCTCAACCACAATATTCATCATCCTTAACCACTGGCCATGCAGGCAGGCAGATCATGCGAGTTGGAGTGCAACAACATTGGGGACAAGGGCCTGATCCTATGCACGTTTACTCAGGAAAGTCCACTGAATTCAGATTCCCAAGTAAACGAGCACAAGACTGCAGCCTCATCCTGTGCATGTTTATTCAGAAGTGAGTCCCGCTGAATTCAGCCTGAAGCATTCATGAGTTCATCGCCAAGCAAGCCTGCCCAAGGGTTCGGCCTAAGACAGGCTTTCACCACCCCGCTTCCCTAATAACGCCAAATGCTCAGTGCATTATTTTCTTCTCCCATTTGTCTAGGTAATCTGAGCTGGATGATCACCTTATCCCACCAACATGTGGCCGCCTAGAATATTTCATTATCGCAGAGTGACAAAAATAGTTCTTAATTTTATTAATCATATGGATTGAATCCCTTCCCCTCAGACACTGGGCATGAACTTAATCTGAAGTGACTGATTTAGCTTTAATGCTGCTTCTGTTTCCCACATTGATCCATCAGTGGAATAAATGACATGGATAATTGCTTTTTTAGAGCAAGCTTTTCTGCTGCTATGGCTGAACCCACAGTTAAGCTTGTGCTTTTACAGAGCACTGTGTCTATTTGTTGGCTCAATAATGGGGAGGGGGGAAGACTCTGGTGCACCGTTGTGCTATCTTACTGCTCTGTGGATGTGCAAAGCTATTTGCAAAGCCCGGATAGCAAATACAAAGTCATATACAGCTCTAGATGCAGCAGCAGTAATTACATCTATAGATCAAAGGCACAATAGGGCTCAGCTGTTTTATGGGCCTCGGCAATTACAAAATTGACAACAGTAGCAAGCAATTGTAGAGCTGCCTCTATTGATGAAATTACATTAAATGACACTTCCATATGAAATCTCACATAGACGGGCCTTGCACCTTAGTCCCAGTTAAGAGAATTCTTACCAGACGCCAGAAGAAGCTTTATATAGCACCCCCAGGTCTGCTATAGCAGCCTTTACGAGGGAGAACATTTCCCTGCATCAACATCACAAAGGTGCATTTTCTTGTTTTATCAACTAGACTCCGTTGGCCTCTCCCTCATTATGAAACTGGCCCTGGGTCGCCTTACACAAAAGATTCCCACTGATTTCATCAAGTGCGAGCTCACAATGGCAGCCATTGGTAACAATTGGATGCAAGGCAGGGAAGCTGCTTTTCAGATGTTAAAAGTTTCCAGGGAGATAAACAGAAAAGGCCTCAAGACCTATGGAAAAAAGCTTGCCTGGCATTGATTGAGCTCTAAAGCACCTAGTCAAATCTTTGCCATCATTTTAGCATTTTCCAAGGCCACTGAGGGCCCCCTCCTTACCGGGCTTGTATTTTTTCCGGGGAGGGAGGTATTCTGCAACATATCCTTGGTGCAGTTAGAGTGCCCCAGTGATGGATTTATACTGGGCCATCCACACATTGTCCTGCTTTGTTGGTTGTGCACTGATGCTTTCCCAACGTTATCTCTTTACTGCCATCTGGAGGGGCACTCTTGCATTTTGGCGCAACAAAATAGGAAGTGCAAATAAACGGGAACATTGTGGTATAAAAGGTTACAGGATTTCAGCACCAGTGTACCAACTGAGAACAAAGCAGTAGGTCCGCCCTGAAACATTTGCAGGCGCAGGCATTAGCGAAAGTGGGATCATGTATAACCTCCCTGATACCACCATGAGCACAAATCGTCTTGAGTGCACAATGGAAAAGATATTTGGAAGGGCCTTTGCTATGTCAACTTCTGCAAAATGGGGACAATCATACTGACTGAGACAATATATGTGTAAAGCACTAGACATCTGCTAAATATTATTTTAAGTGGTCTGACTTTTCCAACATTCAGAGTATATTATCGTTAAAAGGACAAGACTGTGATTTAGCCTGCTCAGCCTTAGCAGAGGAACATGACTGTGTCCTATAATACAGGAGATGGCTGAAAGAGAAGGGAATGGCTCTACCCACTGTCTGCACAGGACCTCCGAGGGAACACCCCAAGGTTATGTAGCCCTTGATAGAAAAAAAGCCCCCCCCCCCCCGGAGTATAAGATCAGAAGTCTGGAGCAGCCTTCCTGGTTGGCCTTTGATGCTCACATTTGACTCTTGCAACATATCACAGGCTTGGATCTTTCACCGCTTTCTGCTTTGAAAAATGAAGGTAGCCAACATTTCATTGCTATCTTGCCATTTCTCCACTACTTGCCCATGCAATTTGTTTAGTTAGCAAGATTTATATACAGCATAATCAACAAAAGGAAAACTTTGAGGTGTTTGCATAATACAAAATATTTATTTTAAAAATATCTACAAAGCAAATGTTAAAAAAGTATAATTTAAAACCATGCATAATCAGATTACAGCCCTGTGCACACCATACATTAAAAGCACATGGCATCCCCCCAAAGAATTATGGGAAGTGTAGTTCACCTCTCACAGAGCTACAATTTCAAGCACCCTTAGCAAAATACTTCCCAGGGGAAGCTGTGTACTTTAAATGTATGGTGTGTGCACAGCCAAAATATATGGGTAGTCTTGCCTAATCAAAAAAGGTTTTAGCTGGAGTCAAACCCAAAACAATGGATAATTTCATCACATTGCCTAACAAATGTTATGCAATGTTAAGCTAAGCAGCGGTGGTATGGTGCAAGTCGTTAAAAGATATGCGTGCCAATAATTACCTCACATGCAAATCAATTTGAGCTGTGCACTTGGGAGAAAACTGTGCGAATGTCACAGAGCTGGAGGTGCAGCTGTCAAGTACCACCATTCAAGTGCTTAAGATTTCCCTGAAGTGAAGCAACAGCTGCATGCTAGGAGGCCTATGCAGCTGTATAGCAGGATAGAGAAAACCTATGACTTTAAAATTCTGATATTTTAATCTTCTGAAAGCTTATTTGTATAGTAACCTGGTATTCGGGTTTGTTTTTTTTAATATAAAAGACTTGATGATATTTGCATTTTTGTACAGGCTCAAAATGAGATACTTGCAAATAAAAAAACCTGTAGCTCTCCGTTCTGTTAATGCCATTCTGTTCTGAAATACAGCTGACTTTGGTTTTTAGTACATTTAGTTTTAGGAAGGTAGGAAACGGCTTTGTTTAAAGCAGGTCTGAATATACATCTATCTAGCCAATTTCAGGGGTTCAGCCTGAGGGTGGGCAGGACGACAAATGCATGCCCCTCTCCAAACATCCTCAAACATACGAGCTCAACTTCAGACTTACCTGTGCTGGGCATGAAAGCATGAAGGGGCCTTGTAAGTAAGTTCAACTCAACACCCTTAGAAGTATTCTTTTAAAGGGTTCCCATTTACAGGAAGACTTCCAAGCATGAGCACACATTTGGGCAATAATTGAGGATTCTGTCTTACTTGCCAATTCCTAATCTGTGGGGTTTTTTTTTTTTTGCTTTTGGCATCCAAAGTAGCCATTAGCCACCAGTCTCCATTCTCCAAATCAAAACAGGGCAAATAGGCAGTTATTTTTACCTTTGTAAGAGCCGTTTTCTGTCGTGCACAGGGTCATAACATTTGAGGGAGCTGGATATGTTTAGCCTAGAGAAGGAGAGACTGCGAGGTGATGTACAGTAATTGTTGTTGTTTAGTCGTGTCCGACTCTTCGTGACCCCATGGACCAGAGCACGCCAGGCACTCCTGTCTTCCACTGCCTCCTGCAGTTTGGTCAGACTCATGTTGGTAGCTTCGAGAACACTGTCCAACCATCTTGTCCTCTGTCGTCCCCTTCTCCTTGTGCCCTCCATCTTTTCCAACATCAGGGTCTTTTCCAGGGAGTCTTCTCTTCTCATGAGGTGGCCAAAGTATTGGAGCCTCAGCTTCAGGATCTGTCCTTCCAGTGAGCACTCCGGGCTAATTTCCTTCAGAATGGATAGGTTTGATCTTCTTGCAGTCCATGGGACTCTCAAGAGTCTCCTCCAGCACCATAATTCAAAAGCATCAATTCTTCGGTGATCAGCCTTCTTTATGGTCCAGCTCTCACTTCCATACATCACTACTGGGAAAACCATCGCTTTAACTATACGGACCTTTGTCGGCAAGGTGATGTCTCTGCTTTTTAAGATGCTGTCTAGGTTTGTCAGTAATAGCCACCCTCAAATATCTGAAGGGCTGTCAAATGGAAAGTGGAGCAAATTTGTTTCCTGCTGCTCCAGAGGGTAGGACCTGAACCAATGGATTCAAGATATAGGAAAGGAGATTCTGACTAAACATCAGGATGAACTTTCTGACAGGAAGAGTTGTTACGACAGTGGAATGGACTCTCTCGGAATGTGGTAGACTCTCCTTCACCAGGGGCTTTTAAGCAGAGGTTGGATGGCCATCTGCCAAAGATCTGTAGCTGTGCTTCTTGCATTGCAGGAGGTGGGTCCTTGCGGTTCCTTCCATCACTACAGTTCTATGATTCTATATGTGCTCAGTCTATTTAGACCCAAATAGTAGAGGCAAGGGACGTGGGTGGCGCTGTGGTCTAAACCACAGAGCCTAGGGCTTGCCAATTGGAAGGTCGGCGGTTCGAAGAATCCCCGCGACGGGGTGAGCTCCCGTTGTTTGGCCCCAGCTCCTGCCAACCTAGCAGTTCGAAAGCACGTCAAAGTGCAAGCAGATAAATAGGTAACGCTCTGGCGGGAAGGTAAATGGTGTTTCTGTGCGCTGCTCTGGTTTGCCAGAAGCGGCTTAGTCATGCTGGCCACATGACCCGGAAGCTGTCTGCGGACAAATGCCGGCTCCCTCAGCCTATAGAGCAAGATGAGTGCTGCAACCCCAGTCGTCTATGACTGGACCTAACGGTCAGGGGTTCCTTTACCTTTAGGAGAGGCAAATGTCTCCCCTTCAGATGTTCTGTGTTACGTCTGCCAAGAAAGAGAGTCAAAGAGTTAACACTGATTTTGTGAAGAAAAGTCAAGGCTCTCTACAGCAAAATGTTTGGCTGCTTTCAGAACCTTGAAATAATCTCCTTCTGTAGCCAGTATCCACTTGCTGATAAGCTAGGTCTCAGAAGCACAGACCTTCTCATATCCAAAACAAATTGAGAACAGTGCAGATAGAAATGAAATAATATTTCAAGAAGCCCTGTTTTCATGCTCTTTCAAGACGTACCTCATGAAGCAAATAAAAAATGCCGCACCTCATCGCATCTTCTCATTTTATGAAAATCAAGTGGCAAAACAAGATGCTCAATACATACATGCCCTATCTGGAAATGTAGCGATAGTGAAAGAAGGAAAAAGGCCTATCTAGTTCAGCCCTGCTGTCTGGAGGCCAGTCACACGTCTTTGGGAAGCCACAAGTAGAAAATGCATCACAACAGGCCTTTCTTGTGGTTGCCTCCCAGCACCAGGTATCCAGGGGCATATTACCTCTGAACTTAGAGATACAATACAGAAGTAAAATAAAATTATATGGTTACGGACCCAGTAAGAGCTTGGAGACACCATATACCCATCATGAAATGACAGCCTTATTCTTGTCAGATTCCGTTTCAAAGCTATGCAGGTCGGTGTCTGTCACCTTATTCTGTGGTAGCAAATTCCAGTTTGCTTGTTTATTTAATGGAGATGTATTTCCTTTGATCTAGTCTGAAACTTCAACCATTCAGCCACACTGGGTGACCCTGAGTTCTGCTATCATAACAAATGGGGGGAAAACCTCTTTAAAGTCAGCAGGGAACATTGTACATTTTTGTGTCATCAGTGACACATACATACAATCGGTGGAGCTGCTTGTTTGTGGCCAACGCTGCTCAAGTGCTTGTCCTTGTAGCCACACAGGGAATATTGCATTTCTTCACAGCCAGTGCTCATAACCTTCTACAGCACAGGTGAAGAGCTGTGTTTCTTTGGCTAAGAGCGTTGCCTCTGTGCTGTGCACAGACTCCAAGAACAGGGGCTGCCGACTGTGGGACGGTACCAAGACCAGGGAAAAGCAGGGGGAACTATGTCTATGCAAGTCGTAGGACTTCTCCCAAGTCAGTTCTCTGGGGTCTATTTCACTTGGTGTTTTCCAACCTTGGGTGCCCAGATGTACCTAAACTACAACTCCCATCATCCCTGGCAATTGGGTAAGCTTATTGGGGATGATAGCAGTTGCAGTCCAACAACATCTGGGGATCCAAGATTGAAGAACACTGATTCTTGCTCAGCAAAATTTTAGTAGTAGAGCGCAAAATATGGTCTGAAGCTCAACATAAAAAAAAATAAGATCATGGCCGCTGGTCCCATCACCTCCTGGCAAATAGAAGGGGAAGAAATGGAGGCAGTGAGAGATTTTACTTTCTTGGGTTCCATGATCACTGCAGATGGTGACAGCAGTCATGAAATTAGAAGATGCCTGCTTCTTGGGAGAAAAGCAATGACAAACCTAGACAGCATCTTAAAAAGCAGAGACATCACCTTGCCGACAAAGGTCCGTATAGTTTAAGCTATGGTTTTCCCAGTAGTAATGTACGGAAGTGAGAGCTGGACCATAAAGAAGGCTGATCGCCGAAGAATTGATGCTTTTGAATTATGGTGCTGGAGGAGACTCTTGAGAGCCCCATGGACTGCAAGAAGATCAAACCTATCCATTCTGAAGGAAATCAGCCCAGAGTGCTCACTGGAAGGACAGATCCTGAAGCTGAGGCTCCAATACTTTGGCCACCTCATGAGAAGAGAAGACTCCCTGCAAAAGACCCTGATGTTGGGAAAGATGGAGGGCACAAGGAAAAGGGGACAGAGGACGAGATGGTTGGACAGTGTTCTCGAAGCTACCAACATGAGTCTGACCAAACTGCGGGAGGCAGTGGAAGACAGGAGTGCCTGGCATGCTCTGGTCCATGGGGTCACGAAGAGTTGGACACGACTAAACGACTAAACAACGAATAGTAATAGTAGTATTAGTAATATAATAAGTTATTACTTGTATTCCACCCATTGTCCCAATTACTCTTGGCGGCTTCCAACAACAACAACAACAATAATTAAAAACACAGCAAGACATTCATCATTAAAAGCTTCCCAATACTTGCATAGGCTGGCAGCAGCTCTCCTGGAGATGCAATTCATTGAGTCTGCGGCCTTCTGCTCTACCACTGAGCTGCAGCGCTTCGTCAAGTCATACTTGGGCACGGTAAGCCACACAAACGCCAGTGATGTTAGATCAAAGTTACACAATAACCTAGGGCTCAAGAAATGCAATGTGCTGGATGAGAAACAGAAAGCTGGAGCCATTTGTCACCGAAAGGCTCCAGCAAGAAAAGATCCAAATCATTTAAGGACAGATACATTCATGAAGAAATGGGAGTATAAGAAACCAAAGATTCATTAATGCCCAGTTTACTCTTATCTAGATCACATCATTGGATGTTAGAGTCAAGCAGACCTGGAATCCTCTACCTCTGCAGCTGAATTCACATCTCCAGCATAGAATGGGGAAAAGCCCAAGTGTCATGTTTGATTATGAAAGACAACCATTATCATGTATATTTCAGATTATTTATGATGTACTTCACTTTGCACTTACATTAAGGCTCAAGTGTACACACATACGTTTTAATCTTCAATTTAGAACCCCAAGTGTGATTCGCGCTATATATATTTTTCCCCACACAAGCTGTCCAAAATTCTACAAATGCACACTCAGACAGACTGACATAATGGATTAACTGGGGGCCAAATTAGACGCAGCAGATTTATCAGGGTTTTTGTTTGTTTGTTTGACTAATTAGAATCTACAGGCTTTGAAAAACTGTGGAAGAGACGCTCTGGGAGAAAGTGTTGAATCCTTTCCATGTTGTAAATCCCCCACCGCCAGCTGCTACTAGCCCAACTGGGATGGATGAGAGAGACCAGAAAGAGTATCTTTATCTGTCTTCCCTTCCCTTCCCTTCCAACCCTCTCCTCTCCCCAAAGGAGCGAACATGGAAAATCTGGATCACAGATTTGGGCCGGCTGTGCGCAGTCCACTTTTATAGTATGCAGCAATTATGGTGATTTAGTCTGCTAAAGAATCTGCAGCTGCTTTTAACATAACTTTTTGTGGACTTGTAAGCATAGCCTTGCAAAATACACAATGAATTGAATTGATCTGGTTAAGAAGGCACCTAATCATCTATGCAACACATGCTTACAGGTTTTCTGCTCAAAATTCATTTTTTCTATATAGGGTGAGATTTGGGATTCAGAGTACCTAAACTATCACTAATAATATATAAGAAGAATAAGAAAAATCATCATCATCATCTAGTACTAGTGATTAAGGAGAATGGTTGGAAACAGGTGCACAGCAGGTCTTAGAGCATCTGATGACTGCTAGGAAGTTAGTCAGTATGTCATGGGGTGGAAATCACCAGAGCCCCATCAGCAGCTACGATTTCCCCCTAAGACTTGCCATTTAATTCTCGTTGCTCAACCAAGTTTGAGAATAGTAGTAGTAGTACCCTGCCCATCTGATTGGGTTGCCCTAGTCACTCTCGGCAGGGACCACTGAAACAAGCTATAGTTGGCTTTAGTTTGGAAAAACACACCATGATCCGTACATCAGCTATTAAGGTCAGAGGCGTAGCAAGCCCAGGTGGTACCCGGGGCGGAATTTTTTTTGTCACCCCCACCACTTTAATTTTAAAAAATTTTTAAAAAATTAAAAAGTGTCACCCCCCTCTGATGGTGCCACTTTCCGAGGTGTGGGGGGTTGTGTGTGTGTCTATTATCTCTTTTTTTCAATAAAGTTAAAATAAAAAAATAAATAAAATTTTTTTTTAAAGTGTCACCCCCCCCTCTGGGGTGGAACCCGGGGCGCCCCCCCCGTTGCTACGCCCCTGATTAAGGTACCTTAGCTCAACTTCATTCTATTGTGTAGAGATATGTTAAGTTTGGAGTGGTGCACCTCTGCACATTCAAGTAAGGCAGAGGAAGGACAGATGCTTCCTTACAAGGAACTTTTTTAAATCATCAAACGATTCTCCAAACTCATTAAGAAACTTCTTTTTGACAGTAAAATACAAGCACATTTAATGCAGATACGTGGCAGCAACATTAGTCTAAATACAACAATGGAGCTCAAGAGTGAACGTAATAGCAAGTTTGTGTAATGAAAGTGGGAGGATTTAAGTAGGCAGCAAAAAAAGAAGTTTGAAAATTAATTCCTGAAATTAATTCAATTACTTAGCATGTATTGTGGTTTAATTCACAAAAGTTTTAATACAAGCAATGGAGGGGAGAGACTGAACGAAGGCACAAAAGCGGTAAATGACTTGCCAAGCAACACCCCCCCCCTGAATGGATTGATATGGCTGTGGCCCCACTGCACCCCAATTTAGGAAACAGCCCAAGACATTTAGATACCAAATCAGAAAATCACAACAGACCCTCTTATGTGGATGAAGATGTAGGCAATTGTCAATCTGCTGCCCTTTAATGGTTTCCAAAATCTGTTGTTTGACACAGGCAGCCTGCCTGATGTTAAGGCCAGCCTTGCACCAATTGTGTTTGACCAGATGAGCTACTTGGCTACGCTAGGAACATCTGATGCACATGATTCACCACTTCACTGTCTATTGCCACAGAATGAGTGAGGACGTAAAGAAGAGAGCCCACGCCCTGCAGTTCATACAAACTGTTTCATTGTAGGAAATGGCCTTCACATATGTTGCGTCTATCATCATGTGAAAGTAGTATTGGGTGGGAAAGTCTGCATGCTGAGAACTCGCTTAATGATCACCAGAGAACTAGTGATGTGAATTCAGCCCCAAGTCATTGCTGACCTACACTTGGCACCATTTAAACTCTACTGAAGTCAGCTGAGCTTGTGACTTAAGCACTGAAGCAAAGGATTGCTTGTAGTCCAGAAACTACCTCTTTTTTTAGCGCTACATCAACAAGAATGCATCCTTGCTTGAATCTCCAACCAATGATTGCTTAAAGGAACGGGACATGGGACTTTCAACTGAGCAACTATAAGAGACTAGGAAAAGCAACAGCAGCTGGATGATGTCAGTTTTCCTGGAAACCTCATGGTAAAAAATAAATAAATCCAGACAGAAGAATGTGTTGGGGAAAACCCACTATAGGAAAGGATCCAGGAAGCAAAATTATAAATGGCTAACAATGAAGCACATTGTTTCAGAGGACACACCTCACTGTTAGGCATTCATTCATTCATTTGTTTATTACGGTTATAAACCAGCTCGAACACTGTTCACTGTTAGGCAAGTCAGACAAATTTCAGTTACTTTGGAAGTGTTCATTTGTTCTGAACACTTGGAGCCGCTACACAACCTCCTACACCGATCCTAAAACTTTTCTCGCTGCAAGGATGTCAACCATATTAGTGAACTAGGTTTTCTAGAAAGCACACGCAGCACCCTGCCCAAATTGATTAAGGAAGCTGTTGCAAGGTTAAGACAAGTTCCCAGCAATGTCAGAATTTGCATGCAGATAATCAAGAGAAATTTGAATTTTTTACTGTACAGTACATAAGGGTTTGAAAAGAAGCCTTTAGTGCATTAAAAAAAGCCTTTAAGATAGCAATGCTGAGCACGCTTAGCTTGAAGCCCAACTGCAAAAATGTCTGCCTACATTCAAGAGGGGAGGGGGATGAAAGTGAGCAGCCTAAAATCAGCAATATTACATTAATAAATCAAGTGCAAAATACATCACAAATCAGTATATCAGATAAATACATTGACAGAAATGACTTACCTCTCAGTGAAAGCTTGTGTTTTAATGGATGAGTTTTAAGCAGGCGTCTACCAGTGTTCTTCAACCTCAGGTCTCCAGGTGTTGGATTAAAACTCCCACCATATCCACCGATAGTAGCTTAAGGTCAAGAACAAAGGGGGTTGAAGTCCTGCAACATCTAGACACACTGGCCTATAATATAGGCACCTTCCTACTGTTCATTGGGAGAATATTCCAAAAGGCAGGAGCCACCACACTAAAACTTCTAAACAGACACGCATAGGATTGCACTGTAAGCGTTAGGAGAGTTTGCCAAAGAATGTGTAGGTTGATCTGAGCACAATCCCCTCCCTGGCTGTAGCTCTCCAGATTGTTTTCTGGCCCATGTAACCATGTTTAGAACAAAGGAACAACGTTAATCTACTTTTTAAAAACTTTTTTTAAAGAAATAGGCCTGATCAGCCGGACTACCCTGATCTCACCAGCAACTAAGAATCTTTCCTCCATGTTTACAGCCCATGCAACCTCAAACAAAGCACAGACAACCATGCAACAGGTTGGCCTGCCCCCCACTTCATGCAAGGCATCAAGGCCTCCAGTTGCCAGGGCAAAAGGGCTGTACCACACCCTCACAACAATACTGGGCATTGGCTCATTACTGGAGCAGTGGGTGGGTGCCGGGCATCTGTCATGGCCTGCCTTTTTCAGCCAGCTACTCTAGAGCAGGTGAAACCGGGCAGCTGATGGGGGAACCAAAAGGGAGCAATCAACAGACCCCCCTCCTCACTGCTTTCAAACAAGCAGTGTGGACTCAGATAGGAGGAAAAACAGCAGCAAGCTCAAGTGAGTTTAATGACATGTCTCTCTCACGTAAGGGCATACCCAAGATCGAAATGTTGCAACGCAACGCTCTGCATGTTTGCTGAAAATCAAATCCCACTGACTCCCAAGTGAGCTTCTGTAAGATTGCAGGTTTAATGTGTGTTGCTGAAGAGCCAGCAAGGAATTTCTCAACAGAGCCCAAGGTTATCTTGGACACAGCCTCTTGAGCCTTTAGCCACCTTCTTGCATATGGCATTTTTGCCATTCCAGTTCCCTCTCAAACCTCAGGTTTCCTATGCCGTGTGCTGCAACTCTTTCTGTCCCTAGGTCCTGTCTTTTCTTTTCTTTTTTAATCTCAGTCAAATGGACTTATCACTTCCCTCACAGAAGCAGCTGTTTCGTCAACATTCTCCACAGCTCAAAAGATCAGAATCCCTCTCATGGTTGGTTTGGCTGCTGCCCCTTTATGAAGGCTCCTAGGAGGAGGAGGGGACATGATGGAAACAGCCATCCACCCCAAACAACAGAGTCTCTCGTCCCCCCCCCCTTGGAGTTCTTACTGCAGCTTACATAAATCTTTCCCTTTGAGAAACAGGGAAGACAAGGAAAGCTCTGAACAAACAAGACATTTCACTATACACAATTGGTATGCAGATAAAATGGACAAAAGCAGCAATACATCTTTCTGGTGGAAGGCTGTGCATATCACACATTCAGTACTCAGCGAAGGGGAAAATGTGGGTTGGATGTGGACTTCCCGTGAGCTGAACTTTGCTCTAGGGATGCCCTCACTTAAGAGGAAAGGAGGTAGTCAGTCAGTCAGCGAAGCTTTGGCTCACTTGCTCTATCTAAATTGCTCACATCAACTAAAATCAGGGTACACTCTGCAGCCATCATAGCTTTTTCATGAACCAACTTCCCACCAGTACTATTACCAGAGAGAAGCTTTAGAAGACAAGGAAGATGTCAGCATCACCCAATTAGAAAATGGGGTACACTTTTCAGGCCAGAGCTGAAAGTTTATGTATCTACTGTTCTGATTAACAGCTTCTCCTCCTGACGTTTTGCTGAACAGCAGAGAATGGCAAAACATCAATAGACATTCAAGCTTTGACTTGAACCTCAGGTCACTCCATTATCCACAGGATGACACCGTCTTCCTAATGGGAAAGACAGACTATGCAGAGTGCATTGGCATATGAATTTACAGGTCTCGGTCTAAAGCATTGATTTACTGTTACTGATGTAGCGTGCGACACCGACATATGCCAAACTTCTCCTGCAAATGCAGCTAACAACTTTCTGCATTCACATAAACATGAAAAAGCTATTCAGCATGCTCAGTAAGGGGGGGGGGGAGTTCTGCTGTCTTACAAATGCAGTTTCTATGGAAGATTCAGTGCTTTCAAAATTCAAACTTGGTTTATTTTAGTAGCAATACTGATGAAAATGTTCTCTGCATTTCCAGTTTTCATATATCACTGCATGTAATAAAATTGTGCTTAATTGAGTACCAAGGGATGTGACCTCAATGATCCCTTACAGCAACGTTGGGTGGGCCATGTGAGAATGGTGGTTACACACAAAGGCAATACCAGTTTAATATATTACGGTTTTGAAACTGACAGCTCCAGAAAGAAGGCTTTCATGCTTTTAGCATAATCTTCAAGTATAAGATTTTTTTTTTCCTTTGGGGAAATGATGAAGAGCGGCAGAATTCCAAATGGATTTGAACATTACCTGCTGAGGCACATGCAAGTTCTGATGGGGCAAGCATTTAAACTATGAACACTCTCTAATTTCTTTCATTAAGAATAAATGAAGTGTACATCTTACAAAACATGGTTCCCAAGTCATCTCTATCGAAATGGGCTTTTTAAAAAGACAAAATCACTTTCCTTGTTTACTCAAAAGTCTATTTGATCATTTATGTAATACCTCTAAAAATGAAACTCTGTAATTTGCCCCCGTTTTTCTAACTACAGCTAGTATCTGATTTGACCAATGCTGGGTCGGTTTGATTTTTAAAATTGTTGCCAGTATTTTGTTCCTTTTAAATATATGTGCTTTCAGGCTCCCCCAAACTCAGCCCTCCAGATGTTTTTGGCCTACAACTCCCATGATCCCTAGCTAGCAGGACCAGTGGTCAGGGATGATGGGAATTGTACTCTCAAAACATCTGGAGGGCCGAGTTTGAGGAAGCCTGGCTTAGATCCTATGCTGCCCCTCTATTCACAGAAGAGGAAGCGATTTCCATCATGTGTCTTGCCCATCACCATTCCCAAGGGGCACTTGAACCCCAGCAACAGATTTGGGGGGACATGGGACTGCAAAGGAAAAGGTTAAAGGGAGGCAAGAAATACCTGTTCTCTTCACAGGAGGATAGTTAGTTGCACCTTCCTATACCTGGTATAGTGTGTATGTTGTACCATTGTAAAAAAACATGCTAAGAGCCTTTCAAGGCTGAAGATCACAGAGGTTGTATTCATGCGGCAGCTTATTTGGTTTTCCTGAAGTTTCCCTGTTCATTTCTGCATTGTGAGATTTCACACAACATAAAAGCCACTTGAGTAAATATATAGTGCAAGTTTAGTGCTCATTTCCATGTTATTTGCAAGAGGATTTTTTTCCCTGGAAACAAGTACTAAACTTGTGCCATGTTCAGCTATATTCCCAGCAGCGGCTTTTGCATTGCACAGAAGACAATACAGAAATTAACAGATAAGGAAACGTTGGGAAAACAAAATTAATTGCATGTCAAGGCCCAGAGACCCAGTTGCTCCGTGTAGTGAAATAGACAGATCAGACAGCAGCATATAGTGTTAGGGGGGTTTAAATACGGTACAACTTTGTTGGTTACAGATGTGGTTTGGCATAGGCGTTGGGTGAAGCCATTTATTTAACTCCAGCCTGTCTGTTCGGAGTCTACCTAAGGGTCAACCACATTATGGGTGGGGGGAGGTATGACCTACATCAAATAGGGAGTTGCACTCGCGGGGGTGGTGGTGACGCAGTGTCACCCCAGGCTAGAACCCGGGGCTCAGCACCCACATTGCCCCACCCTTCCTACGCCACTGGTTACAAGGTCACCTACACTTCACATACCTTATATTTTCCCGTGTAAAACATATAAATAGTTCAATATCAAATAATATATTCTGAAGTATGAGGTGAATCAGACTCTAAATTTTATTTAAAACTGGAATGCTAACGGTTGGGATCTACAGCTGTTACCATCAGGCATTTTACCTTTGAAATCTCCTTTGCCTTCCCTCCTCAATTTTCCTACCAATAAATTATGCTGCACCCAAACAGACCTTCTTGTCACTATATGAGCTCCTCAAACCTTGCCTACAAAAACACCAAGATGTCCCAGGCATAATAAAGGATTTGCTTTTATGGAAGTGCTTCTGAATAATTTTTAACCTGAGAAAGACTGTGCCATAAAAGTAATTGCTAAAAGGTATGAATCTGACAAGCATCTGGTCTGAAAATAATTTTTTCCTTCATAGGTCTTGCTGATGTTTCTCAGGCCAAGTAATTAAAAAGTTAGCAAACTCCCCCTTCCACTCCATAATGCTATAACATGCCTTGATTAATGTACATCACCAACTTCAATGTCTTAAAATGCACATCACCATGCTCTCTTCACAGCATAGAAGAGAGCATATACCAGAAATTTAAAGCTATTTTTCTTTGCATGGCTTTAAAGAAATTTCAACATTTAGTGCAAATATGCTAATTTAGAACGTAGCATCGAACTCACCGGCTGAAAACTGTGTCACTGACATTTCTGTTTTAATGTTAATATATTTTCAATGAAAAAGGGGGGGAAGGTTAAGCATATTGTTAAAAACTGAATTACCGTAGTAACAATTTGCAACAAAATTTTCAGGGTTAATTTGAAATAAAAGTAGCCTAGCAGGCCTAAAAATAATTGTTAGTAACTTTGAGGACACAAGGAGAAAGACCCCCCAAAACTTAAAACACTTTTATTTTAATTATATAGTTGATTTACAAAACTATGTTCAATAAATAAAAACACAGTTATGTTTAAACAACAAAGATTTGGCTTTATATTTATACAAAAAGAAAAAGAAAACCCCAATCACAAGTATTAAAACAGCCATAACCACTTTGGTTTCTTAAACATTGGGGGAAATAAAGCACTAGTTTAGGAAAACTTTCTCTTCTGAATGACGGCAACCTATAGACCAAAAAAGAACTCCTTTTTCTGCGCATATGTTTCTGGCAACTGCAGGAGATGGAAAAGAAATAGGATTTAATTAGCATAAGTGTTATGGGATGATTCTCAGCTTCATGAACATTAAAGGACTACTACATTCAGCAGTGTAGAAATTGGGATTTGTGCCACGAAAGCTGAACTCGGTCCTTAATTTTAAAGAGCATTTTAATTAAAGAATAGGAAAAAAGAGAAAGTTACTTTGACTACAATACCAATCACCAAAGCACACAAAGAATTAACAAAGAATTAACAGTATATACAGCAGGAATACTAACAGGAAGTGCGTGGATGGGACTTTTGTGATCATCTGAGAGAGTTGGAAACCAGGCTCTTATTTAGAAAAGACAAATGACGATAGTTTTTCAAAAATATTATAATACAAACAATATCTGTTCATCTTGTAATGTATCCACTCACATTCACACCACATAGGGTATGAACAGTGCTTAATATAAATAGTTTTCTCATTTGAATATTGTTTCTGTATTTGTCATAGAAAACATCAAAAAGATTAGAATTAGGCTGTTTTTGCACATTGTGCCAAACTGGCTTAGAGTGAACATGAGGCCTCCCAGGGAGGAGATCACAGCCATTTTACCCTAAGGTGTGTAAAAGCAAGATGGAAAAAATAGCATTGTTTATCATGCAGTACCAAGATTTGTGTAAGTGGTCCCTTGGTTTATCTTCTGTGACCTTGCAATAACTTTCAATCATACCAATTGATTAAGCTTAACCTCTTCTAAATATAGGGGTGGTACTGGCCATGTTGCAGGCTACCAGGAAAAAAAATTAGTTTCGTAATCTAAATCAGCCTTCACCAACTCAGTGCCCCTCCAGATGTTTTGGAATGTGACTCCTATCAGCTACATCGTGTGGCTGGTGCTGATGGGGAGTTGGAGTTCAACACACATGAGGGACAACTGGGTTGGGAAAGGTCGAGCAAATACATTGGCATTGAACAGTTATATGTACAAAAAGTTAAAAAATAAAATAAAATAAAGAGTGAGAACTGCGGACTCATGAGCAACTCTTCTGCTTCTCTTCCTTCAAAATTGCTCCCGAGTTTTGAGGCTAGGAGTGCTACTTCACGTAAGAAGTAGCTGCTATATAGCATCACAGAAATTGGCCCAGGACAGAAAGGCGTTAATGTGCCAAACACTGTTATGTTGGAAAGTAGTCTTTTCATGAAGTCTGGTCTTTATGAAAAGTGGCAGTTCAAAACTTTATTCCGAGTAGTGCAGCACTAAAGAGACACAAAACGGTGGGTAAAAGAGAGAGAGAGAGAGAGAGAGAGAGAGTCTTTTGTATTCTTTCCCTCATCTACCCGAAAAATAAATTCACGTGCATACACTCATTTCTCTTTTAAACTTTACTACAACTCCTGTGACTATACTATACTGTAAAGTTACCCCATTGCAGCACTTTTCCCACACATGCAAAACAACTAATTTCCTGATTTTCTTTTTCTTTGAGTAGTGCATCATCAAGGCCACAGTGTATCAACAAAAGTCTTTCTCCACCTGTTTCCATGTCCATTGCCAGATTGCTTCACTGTTCTGGGAAGGGAAAAATAAATCACAAAATTATTATCTGAAATTTGGGACACTTTAAAAACAAACAGTTAAATCTGATAAATTGAGTAAATGCCTTCAGAACTTAAGGTAGGGTTGCTTGAGATAATAATAGTCATTCGCTATATACATTATGAAAGATCAGCATCAATTGGTTTTTGCAGCTATTTTCAGTTCCACAAACCTATTCGAGGATGTGCAAATGTATTTTAAGTGTAAGACTGAATGCAGAAGGTCCCAAGTTCAACCCTTTGCATCTCCAATTATGCAAAAGATCTTTACAGGACACCCTGGAGAGCCATGGTTTGTTAAACAAATTGTGGCTTAGCATGATGTGTTTGGTCCATCTGGCTCTGACTGCCAGGGGCTTTCTAGGGTGTCCTGTAAAGAGCTAGTGTTTTCTAGCTATTCCTTTCTAGCTTAGCAAACATCTTGGGTGGGGTGGCTAAACAAACCAGAGTTAAAGAAGGGTGTTGGGCTTGTGAGTACACCAAGTCATAATTAACACAAACCAAGTTTCACAAGCCAACAATAAAGCATGGCTTGAGACTGTGGTTTGCTGATACCAAACAAACAATAGTTAAGGTGGTGGGCAGGGTCAAACTATGGTTTAATAAACCATAGTTTAATTAACCATGGTTTACTGTTATGTGCAAATGAGATGTCAGTACAAGGCAGGTTTGTATGTCCATGTGGAGAAACAGTGACATGACCAGGTTACGTGAATGAATGCTGTTGTTATAAAAAGGGTTTGATTTGTAGATAGTTCTGAATGAGACAAAAAGATTGGCAGTTTACTTCTAACAGAGACCTGGATCATAAAAGGTGTTATTCAGTTAGCATAACAAGAAAGAGTTATGCTAACACAATTAATAAATGGGGTGACTATATGCCTTGCAAGACTTTCCATGATGTCAGTTGACATTGGAGACCAGCTTCTTAAGACAGGGTAGTGGAACCAAAAAGGTCAAACTGTGGCAGATCTTAGTTAAAAATCAACAAGATGTTGGGATGACAGAGCATAGTTTTTGTGTGGTTGAACTGTTCTCTGACTGAAGGGAATATAAAGACAGACAAAGCACTGACAAGAGAGTATGAATCGGACAGTCAAAAGTCCAGACTGAATATTTCAGCCTACCCTACATCAAAGGGTTGCTGTGAAGAAAAAAACGGGGAGGGGGAACCTTGAGCTCCTTGCAAAAAAGGTAGGATATAAATTGAATAATAATGTCCTCTTATTTTACACTTCAAGTATCCCCATTGACTCTTTAACACAGTACAAGTGGGGTTTAATGAATTTTACTTACTTTCTCATTGAATCTAGTGTTAAGAAGATGCACAAACAGTTGGAACAAACAGATTAAACACTCATGATTATCTCATTGATGAATTGCTTGAATGACTAAGTCCTAATTACTTGCAAGTTCAGTTGCAGTCCTAGATTAATTAATCTTGATTCCCATGAAATGGATTTAGTTTAAACAGAAGCCACTGAACTAAAAAGCAAGCCAGAGATTAATGAAGTACATACAACATGAACATTTATTTTCCACCCCGCTCAATTCCCTGTGGATTAATAACAAAATTAGGAAAATCAGTATTTTTAGTAAGCATTAGTCTAACAGAATGATCACATCCACTACTAATACTATTTTGCCTTTATTTATAAAGGAAGGAAAGTAAAAAACAGTAATAAAGTGGGAATTCAAAATGTTGCAGTGTGGAGGGGTGTTCATGGTCAGGGTTCCTGACCACCAGCTAGGCAATGTTGCAGGAAACTCTTCCCCCTGACCCTGTGTGTGCCTGGCAACTTTGCCTGCAGACCATTCACAGCCAAGTGGAATCTGCAGCAAACCTTGCACAGTAGAAGGTCCTCATTCCGTTTTCCAGTCAGTCCTACCTTCTTTCAAGATGTTCCAATCCAATTCCTCCACAGCTCCCTCAATATACTTTGGCCATTTAGCATGTTTTGTACTTATTGGACTGTTTCTCTCTCATTCCCCTCTTCTCCCCTTTCAGGTTTTTCCTCTCTCTGTTTCTCTCTCTGCCTCTCATACTCTTGCAAACCTTGGGCCTGCCGATAACCTCCCTCTTGTGTGGGGGTGTTGTCATTTTGGCTACACAAGTTCCACACTCAGATAATATGTTTGCCATTAGTATATGTTCTATTTGTGAACTGCATTCTTTGCTACAAGGCTGTGAGCCTCTCAAGGGAGGCAAAAAGACATCTACAAGTTTTGTCCTGGCTCAGTAGCCAGCCATTATTTGTGCCCGCTGCTGACTCCTTCCCTAGTCATCCGCATTTGCCAAAGGTCTGGGGAAGATGTAGAAGGAGAGTTGCTTCATATTGTTGTTGGCTTTGGAGAAGGAGGAAGCTCCTTTCTATCACTGTTCTCCGTTGCACTGCATTCTGGGGCTCAGCAGTTGACAGAAATTTTGGGAGGGCGATCTGTGGACTGCAAAGCCCCCTGCCTGATTTAATAAGGGACCAGGGCCATTTGATGCAGCAAATGGATTTATGGAACCACAGCTGCAAAACTAAAATCTGTAAAGATGCTGGAAATAAGGAGGTTTGCCAATGGCTTTAAAGCGACTATAAACAGCCACTATTTGGAGACACCCACACATACCTCAATTCATAGCTAGAAAAACTGGGCCCCTGGGGGGACCCAGCCAGATGGGCGGGGTACAAATAAATTATTATTATTATTATTATTTTGATGAAATATTCAAGGTTTGTGTCTTACTAGAAAAACTAATAACTAGAAGTACTAATGCTCTGAAGTGTGCCTCCTGTTTTATGAAAAAGTGGGGGGGGGGGAATCAAAACAAAGGAAAAATCCCATAGCCCCACTGAAAAGCAAAGCTAATAAATACAGGCAAAACTTACCATCATTCTAACATCACTCCTTTCGCATCTTTGCAAAACCAAGCACAATGTTAGTAGTTACAGAAGCAAGGGGTAAACAGCAGTTTAGTAGAAACAGCGTTAAAATATATTGTAATTTTAGACATGCAAGAATTCCATGTAAACAGCAGTTTAGTAGAAACAGTGTTAAAATATATTGTAATTTTAGACATGCAAGAATTCCATGTAATAGGAAAGAAATTAGAGGGTCTGATGCACAACCAGCCTTTCTCTTGATTCTACATCAGCATTCAGTGGGATTTTTCAATACCAGTTGGATCAAATGAGGCAATCAGAAACCAAAAGGCAAAAAACCCCAAAGTTTTGCTTAGCACTACCCCAGAAACTTGTGAACCCTATCCAAAAGATAACTCATATCTACTTTTCAGAAGGAACAAATCTTTCATTCAGAAACTAATTCATTTTGGCAAATGAATTTATAAGATCAAAGTGGTATTTATCCCAAAACAGCCACCTGAACTTTGAAAATGTCCAGATAAGCCAAGAATTACAGAGCCATAAACTATTTTCTAATTCCCATAAGAGATCTAATTTAAGTTCAGGGATATTTTTTCATTATATTGTATACATTTTTTTATACAGCCCCAAAAGCTAATTTTTGGACTGGAACAAAAACCAAGTCCCTGAATATAGTTCAAAATTTCAATTACTACCTACCATGAAGTGGTTCTTCGACAGCTTTCTGTAAAATATTTAAAATATATATGAAAATGTTTATATATATATATAAATATAAATGTCTTCATGTCTAGCTTGGATCTCCCAAATTAAATGACTCTAATTGACATATACAATAAATAATGATTCTACAAAACAAATACAACAAACAGCAGAACATTAATTAGGTTAATGGCAGGTTGTTAGCGCTAGGGCCAGTAACGACAACATGCAGTCAAGAGCAGAGAGAAAATGTGTCCCACAGGTTGGCTCATAGCCTCATCCCTCCTCCCCAAAACTGCAAGATTGCTAGTCCCTTAGCTCCCAGAGGAGCTGATTTGGACAAGAGAGAAAGAATAGGACATGGAGTGTAGATCCCAGTGCAATGATGAGTATACACTTAACCCTCCATTTGGAGCCTACTGGAGCCAATAGGATGTTTTATGAGACTCCGGCCTTAAAAGAAGGCTTTTCTTTCCAAGGCTTGTGAACATTAAGCATTCCTTCTCCCAGTATTTATACAACTGTGTGATATCTGCTCATCCTTCCATTCTCAACTTCTTCTGATCATCTGTACCTATGAACTTACACATATGAAGATATGCTCTCATTACAACAGAGCAGACATGTGATAAGACCCAATCAGGAAACAGCTGTTGGCAAGTCAAGAATTTATTACAATATCAGATTGTGACTGCTAAGATGCAGAAATATTTCTGAATTAATAATTCTCCTGAGACTGACTATAGTCACTGGTTGCAAGGCCTCAAAATCAGTGATGAGGGTCTTGATAACACAGTGTGGCTTATTTAATAACAAAAGGGGAAGGGATTTGAAGGCTCTTATCAATCAAATTCAACAATTAGGGTCAGGAGAATATGCCTTTGTTTAAGACAAAATTAGGCAAGTTAGAAGTCCCAAGAAAGCAGGTTGGCCTAATCAATTGCACCCAAAACATTTTAAGGCATTTTTTTCAAGAAGGCTACCAGCCAAACAGATTACTTTCATCTATGTATCTAATAACATGGTTCAGCAATTGAACAGGGACAAGGCTGATACAAAGCCAAAGGACACTGCATATGAATTAAGGAAATGTTATGAGAAACTGTAGCCCTCAGATTCTCCCTCTTGAAAGAAAGTAAGTTCCTATTTAGAAAACATTAAACAGTCCTGTTTAACAAAAACAGATATTGAAAATCCTCAAAGGCCAGTTACAGTTATTGAGCTCTATACAGCTGCTGTTGAATTAAAATAATAATTTTATGGGGCGTTATGTTCCGGGCCCCTGTGCACATAACTGAAATCACATAACGTGAGGAGCACCCAACTTTAATAGGGGAGGGAGAGACTTGTATGCACTGCTGGAACTGCTGCCTGGAAGTTGCTTGGAGAGACTGCCCAGTGTGTCTTCTCTTGCTTTGGGCTGCTGCTCTGAGCCTTCCCTCCAATTCCTCCAATCACAGCAAGCGAGCGGCGGAGAGTGACTTCCAGGCAGCAGTACCAAGCGAGGGAAGGTGACCCGGGCAGTGGCACTGAGCGAGGGAAGGCTCGAGACAGGCCGGGCAGCAGCACCTGAGCAACTTGCAGGCCGCAGCTCCAAGAGAGGGAAGGTGTGCCATTTCAATCATTTTATTTCTTTATTTCACAGCAACTCGTGTAAAAGCGGGTGTGCATGAGTAGGACACGCATAAGGGGGGCGGGGAGGGAATAACTGTACATTTATTTTTTTTTAAAAGAAATCAATAAACAAACCATGGTTAACATGATTGCCTTGCAGCAAGTTTGAAAACTCCCATTGTAAAAGAAGTGTGGTTAGGGCCTAATGGGGCAGGGAAAGAGGATGTGTGGAAGCTTAAGGTACATTCTTGATCTCCTACCCATTGGCATAAATGCTAGGTCTGCACTAGGGCATAGGGCAGGTGTCTTATTTGCAACCTGACATATCCAGAACGGTGTGAAGTGCAACCCAGGCAGCTTACATGGTAGATCAAAGGCCGTCCTGCACAGACGGATTTTACAATTTGCAGGAAAAAGGACTGGATCTCCTGCTTTTAACAGTAGCTATATGGCTATCAATTTCTCCTACTGCCAGAGGGGGAGAAAATGAAACTTCAAGCAAGGGCTCAGGTCTGACAGATGAAGAAATATTAGAAGCACCTGCCATTTCACTTTACCTTTCAAGTGTGCTTTCAGGATATATATATATATATATATATATATATATATATATATATATATATATATATATATATCCCGGCTCCATTGGTATACACCAGAGTCAAGAAAAATGCAGGCCTAGATGTCAAACATAGCAAAAGAGGTGGTAAATCCATTTATATATTGTACCACTTCCAGCAGCTAACAAAACTGAATGCTTTTCCATGTCCCTCCCCCCCCCACCTGCTACCCCCAACCATCAGCCAAAAGAACTCACATGTCAGGCAGAAGGTTAGTTTAGAATGATTCTCATTAATTTTTATTTGTGCAGGGCTCTTGTTGTTGTTGTTGACAGAAGAGCATTCAATCATATTAGCCCCATCTGCAGTCTAAAGTGGCACAGTGAATAAACAGCTTTACCAACCTATCTGCTGCTCATGAGAAATAGCCTAACAACAAACTTCAAGCACAGCATCTTTTTGCCTTCCAGTCATATTTGAGTGACAGTGCATCTATATAAGGAAGCAGGGATGAAGGGTAAGAGAGCCACGCTGCCTCTTGCCAATCCCTCTCTGGGCTGATCTTTCCACATTAAAAAGTAGCTAACACTAGTGTCGCAGCTGATAAGGAGCTTGCAGGAGCGGTGAAGCACCTTTCCCGCCACGCCACCCAAAAGAATAGGGAGGAGGGCTTATTAGCATTGTGCATATGCACAAATCCTGAACCAAATCAGAACAATTTGGAAAGATCAGAAACTTAGCCGAGCTCAAGTGAGCCCCTCCAAATCACCGTGAGCAGTTTCAGGGGCCTCCAGCACATTTCTCCCCCCAAGCTGATAAGGAAAAAAAAATCAGAGTAGGGAAGGGGGGAGCTGGAGAGAATATCTTTGTGACTGACAAGGTTGGGTTTTAATTGGAGGGAATGATCCTTTACCAGTGGACTCTAACTGCAGTGTTTGGGGGTAGGAATGCTGAAGAAATAAATATCCTTGTTCTTGTTAGTTCTTCGAGTGCTGCTGGCCTCTGGCACGTGCACACACAGTTTTGCACTTCTCCCATTCTTAACAATTTCCATGTATGAGTGGTCAAGCTGCAACTCAAGTCTCCACTCTGTAGTCTTTGTACAATGAAGGAGATGGGAAAAGATGTTGAATGAATAAAGAGTTGAATGAATGAAGCCAGGGTTGCATGGCTACATAACCTATTAAAATGGCAAGAATTCCCAATGCAGTAATACTACTTGCTACCAATGTGATCAAACCAATTGTGAAAGATTCAGAATCACATCATGCATTACCTGAGTCATCCAGCAACCCCGTATGCATTAATTTTAAGCTTACCTATGAAGGCTGATGATCTTTGAATCTGGTACCTATGGTTACAAGTAAAAATATAGTACAATTTCTTACTGGATACTCAAAGCACACAAATCTAATCACCACTATGCAGGGACATAAGAAGACCAAGAAAGAATTTCAGCCAAAGTCTTGGGCTCATGCTCTGTCCCCTTAGCACAGCTTGTTTAAGCCAGCACCTCCTACTGGTATGTGATGTTTGCTGAGAGATGCTGTGAAGCAGAAAGTAAAAGCTAGCAAACTCCTTCCAATCACACGGGAGGAGAGGCAACAGGGAAACATATGATAATTCATGGTTTTAGCATTACCTGCAATGAGGCCATTGTCTAATATGTTCTCTTTTCCTTTCTACTTCTGAACTTGTGTCTCGGTCTCATCCTCCTTGCTTTTCTCATGCTTATCTTTTAAACATTGCAAGAGTGTGACAGAAGCAAAGCTTTTCTTCTGGTTGCTCATGCAAAGTTACTTTCTTGGCCCAGACCTGCATTCTTGCAAGCTTTCCAGGAGTGCATGTTCAAAGCACCAATTGTGTGGAATGTTTCTTCAATATTTATATCTTTGGTTAAAACCACATGTCCCTCCTTCCCTTTTCATGTTTGCTATTGGAATGAAGTACACAGAATGAAAATGGTACACATGCAGGACTTTCCACCTCTACGACCCGAAGCCAAGAAGCAGAGTTCGTAGCCATGCATGCATGGATTCCACAGCAGTAGCCTTCAGCTTTTTCCGATGCAGAACACACACCTGCCATGGGAGACCCACTTTGGCTTTTATCTTACAATGTGTGACTATATTGGTCTCTCCTCTCCCTTCCTTCCTTCCCGTCCCTGGCTGTTTCTTCACCGCTAACGATCTTTCACCACTTCTTAAAGACTTATTTATTCCAACTGCCGTTTCTTACTTTATTTGGCTGCTGCTGTGGGCTTTAAAAACAAAACAAAAAAACCTGCTGCTGTCCACTTTACCAGGTTAGAAGTTAGAGCACAATGTACTAGTAGATTCCTGGGCAATTGGCATTAGATCGGCAAGGGTTTCAGGTGCTCGATTTTTAAAAAAAAATTTTTACAGTAGCAACAACTGAGAACAATTTCCTGACATAAAATGAACCATGGTCCTTTAACACTAACTAGAGGAGGACATAGGCTGGAGTTCCAGTACAAAACACAAAGTGGTTCCAAAAGGCAGAAGTCTGCTCAGCTCTTGTATCTATCATTATCTATCAACAGATAAAGATAATTGCTTTTTAAAATTTTATGTTGTTAGCCACCTTCGGAAGTCTTCAGGTGGAAAGGCAGGACATAAGTTTACTAAAAATAAAATTTTGCTGGTCCTTGACCGTATTAAAGATTTATACTAAAAATAAAAAAAATGCACTCTCACACACAAACACAGACAAAACAATGGTATCATGGTCACAGTGCAAGTCAGGGCATAATTCAGCTGTGGGTCAATCATGACCCAGCAGAGAAGATCAGCATTACACAGTACTAGTCCTCTCCCTTCACACCTGTATCAGAAGCAACTGTGGGGCATGGATACATAGAAAGAAAGGCTACGTACACAAAACACTTTTGGAACAGATTGTGTGAATGCAGTTCCAATCTCTTCATGTTTACCTTCTCAATAAGCTTGTGAAAGAACTGCAGAAACGTTCCTTCCTCCTGAAGCACCCAGAAAGCTTAGAAAAACTTTTAAAGGGCTTAACCTTTTTCTCTGAATAGCAGCCTCCAAGGCATAGTTTCAAAGACAGATGCTGCTGTGCATGGGGGGGGGGGGGCTAAGAATCAGAAATATCCATGGGCCAAGTTACATGCTTCTCTGGATAGTTTTAACCACGTGATAACTATTATTTCAGCTCAAAGACTTCAAGGCCTATGTGCAAAATACACAGAGCTGTATTATTTCTGTCTAGCTTGCAAACTTTCACCAAGACTGCGTTTATTTTTTGAATACCTATTAAGCAGCATTTGTGCCAGAGCAACCCTCACATTCTTCATCCACATTACTTGCATATAGAAAATCCAAACCAAATATTTTCAGGTATACATAGACAACTGCCTATCCAACCCCACCCCATTTTCTCTCCAATCAGCAAACTCACCTTCCCTTCATTTACAATGCAGGCATACCTTTCTCAGAACCTTTCTCAGTCTGAGGGCCACTTTTCCTTCTGGGGGCCACAGTGGTGGGCGAGACCCAAGGCAAAAAGTAGGTGGAGCCAGAGGTGGAACAAAGAATGCAACCCTTCCCTTTGTACAGGAGGCTACATTCAAGCTACATGGAAGTCACTGGTTTCTATCTACACGCCCCCACATACACATACTCCATCCAGGCAAGCAAGGGGCATTATCATAGCTCAAGGACACATCTCAGCCAGTCAAGAGCCCTCAATGAGGGTATAGAACAGGATCTGTGAGCAGTGTGACCTGGGGAGAGTCCTGAGGGCTGGAAAGAAGCACTGGCAAGGCTGCATTTGGCCTCTGGGTGTGAGGGTTCCCCTTGCTTGTACACAAGGCAACCTGCGTTTGTGATCTTCTGGTCAATCCTCTCCGAAAAGGCACTAAACAAGAACTTTGTTTGAATATTCATTTGATTTTAAGATAAAGCATTTCACGTATACTCTAAATAAATAGTACTTACCAATAACAACCATATTGCCCATGTTTTGCTGGGCATTCTGTTGAGAGAGAGAGAAAAGTGACCTACTTAAATGCCCTCTGCAGGAGGAAACTAGAACAATGTTATGTTTCCATAACAGGATGTAATAAACAGCACTTCAGAACCACCCAAGCTATTCACATAACAAAAGCATTCATATCAAGACTACTAAATAAGAAAAAAGGTGCTCTTTTACTTGAAAAGATAACATTCAGATTAAGATTATAACTGTTACCAACTTTGTCAATGGAGATTGCAGGCCTTTCTTGGGACATGTGTTGCCCCCTCCCGGCCTCTTGGCTTAACTCATATTCTTGTTGATCTTTTACACTCAATGCTTGCACAGCAAAAGAAATACGGCAGGTGTGGGGAACCTTTTGTTCTCCAGGTGTTGCTAAATTATAACTCTCATCATTCAAAGCAAGTTATGTCCAATGCCCGGGGATGATGAGAGCTGTAGTTCAGCAACATTTAGATGGCCAAAGATCCCCCACATCTGAAATCAAAGCAAAAACAAACTAAGGCTATACTAAGACCACAGTACTCAGTCATCTTACCACTCCTAGCTATTTCTGACATGACAAGTTTATATTGAACAAGAAAAGGATTAACAATAGGAAGAAGGTGAGTGCATGCAAACACTAAAATCCTGTTCTTGAAATCCCCCACGGAGATTAAAAGGGGTTGCAGAAAAGCATCACTTAGAGAATTAGGCTCACAGTTCACAATCTGGTATAGTCACAGATTGTTCAAGTTTGAGAATGGCACACAATTCTGCCCCTCCCCCAGATTTCGCTAATGCTAGGAAATAGTTCTCTCCAATTCACAGCTCTTTGGGCATGCTAAAATTAGTCTGTTAGCAATTTTCAATGCATTTATGTTTTACTTTTTTTTAAGAGCATGCTATTGAACTGTCATGTGTTAAATAAAATAAAACGAAGCTTTGCACTTGTTTGAAAGTAGCATTTAAACTACATTAAGTATGCTTTATTACCTTTTTTCTAGCCATCCGAATACTTCGATTTAAATATTTGGCTACTAGAAAATATATTTATAAAGCGCATACAATTAGTAAGTCGCCCCTTTAATTTAGTAAATAAAAGTCAAACACACAAGTTAAATCAGATCCAAGTAGATTTAGAGCACCAGAAAATGAACCAGTGCTGTTGGCCCTGTGCATACAAATCTAGGTGCGATTAGGTTAAACTGTCCCTCTCACTTCTACTTGGTATGAATTGGTATGAGCTGTGAACCAGGCAGAGGGCCTTCTCGGTACTGGTGCCCGCCCTGTGGAACACCCTCCCAGCAGATGTCAAGGCAATAGGCAACTATCTTACTTTTAAAATACATCTGAAGGCGGCCCTGTTTAGGGAAGTTTTTTAATGTTTGATGCTGTAATGTGTTTTTAATATTCAGTTGGAAGTCACCCAGAGTGACTGGGGAAACCCAGCCAAATGGGTGGGGTATAAATAATTATTAATTATTATTATTAGTATGAGATTAAGGGTGTACCTGAGGCCTACAAGCTTCCTTCCCTTTCCCTTTGCAGAAGGCAATAACTTCCCCCTTTCCTTTATTTGAACAGATTTCTCATCTCCCGTACCTGGTATATAAAACCTTCTGCAAAGCTTGAAGGAGCTCTACTGATGCCCAAGTAGCTTCAGTGGTTCTGTCCAGATCTAGCTGGTTCACCAGCTCTGGCAACCTCTCCATTAGACTACTGCAACATGACCCCTGTGGTGCTGCCCTTAAAAATGGTCCAGAAGCTGCAGGTGGTATACAGCACGGCAGCCAGGTTACTGACAGATGTTGCAAAGTGGCATTGTGAGTCTTTTAAAAGAGGCCCCATGGAACATGTGCACTCTGTATCCACGGGGCCTCTTTTAAAGGACTCACCCTCTACCTGTCCTCAAGAATCTGCACTGACTATCTGCCTGCTACTGGAACCAATCTGAGGTGCACCCACTGGTAGACAAAGCTCTAGCTCTACTTAATACAGGGGCGTACCCAGGATCAAAACTAGGGGGGGCAAGCCATCTGGGGGGGGCAAGCCATGGTCGTTCAGGTTTGCTTTGAATGGACGCAGATCATTTTTGCTTCTAGGGCTGCCTTCTGGGGGGGGCAGCTGCCCCCCTCTGCCCCCCCTTGGGTACGCCCATGACTTAATACCCAACTATCTGAAGGACCAGCTCCCTTGCTCCTAGTCAGCCCATGCTTTAAGATCTGCATGACTTGCTCATAGTACCACTGATATCCATAGATCATGGCAGAGTAATGTGGCACACTACGGATGTGGAATTCCCTCCCCACAGAGGTTTGATTGTCCCCTACATTTACTACTTTTAAATGTCATCTGAAGACATACTTGTCTCCCCAGGCATAAAATACAGGCTGAGAGGTAGTGGATGCCTGATTGCTTGCCATTTCTGATTTTTGTTTTTTTCTGGTTTTTTCTGTTTGGACTATACAGTGGTACTTTGGTTCCCGAACGACTTGGCTCCCAAACAAATCGGCTCCCAAATGCTGCAAACCCAGAAGTGTTCCGATTTGCAAACACTTTTTGGAAGCCGGACGTCCGTTTCAGCTGTTGGCATTGTTTCTGGGGCCAATCACAAGCTGCGCCTTGGTTTGCAAACATTTTGGAAGTCGAACAGGCTTCCAGAACAGATTGAGTTCGAGAACCAAGGTACCACTGTATTATTGTTTTATGGTTCTGATATATTTAATCATGTACCAGCCTTGGAACCTTCAGACTGAAGGGTGGAAAGTAGTAATGAAATTAATATTTGACACTTACCTTTGCCCAAAAAAACAGCACCAGGCAGAACAATAGCCATGTGTATTAGTACTGCAACACCACAGATGATCTTCTCAAGAAGACTCATCTCAAACTTCACAGCTTTAAGTAAAAATGAAAAGGGAAGGGGAATTTAAACATTAAAGTACTTAAACGCAAATATGCAGCTTTTACATTACATCTGATTCTATGATCTACTGGAAGAAAAAGCATCAACAGAATATAAATGCTGAATGTTTCTGCAAGTGATTTTGGACAGTGGTGATTACAAATAAAACTACATAAACATGTTTATGCTGCTGTATTCATTCCATACCACACTTACAGAGGTGCAGTGAAGCAGGGGACAGGCAAGGATGAGGCACTACCACCTACTTCACAACAGAGCTAGTTATCTTCTGGGGTGCTATCTGCCAATCTTCTGCATGCCAAATAAACCAGCTTCTCCCAAAGAGAAACCCACCAAGTAGGCCTAAGCTAATCAGAAGAAAGGTAAATTACACTAGCTTGCGTGGCTAAGGGCTAAAATGCTTCCATTGTTCTGAAAAACACCCTTCCTTTGACCAATCAATTTTCCAGAAAATAATGAGCAAGCTTTTGGGTCCACCAGAACTCTTCATCAGGGTAGAATTCAGGAAAAGCCTCAAAGGGATATGAGGGGAGGGGAAATGCCTTATTATTGAAACCACAATGTCTGCATCAGTAAAAAGTTCTGTTTTGTAAAATACTCTTATAAGGGGTGGGCTGTGGGAGTTATCATAAAGAGCACCTGCACTTCAGAATTTACCATGGCGCTTATTTGTACGCTTATGCATAATCTAAAGCATCCACATATTTGCCAAATGGGAATGATGTGCCTAGTACAAACTGGTTGCATTCCACCAAAGGCTTTTAAAGAGGCAAGACTGGAAATGGGAGACGAGGATAGCAGAAATGGTATCTGCAATTCTAAGAGTTTGTAAAATGTATTTTTAGGCTTGTGGAAATGTTGGCTTCCTTCTGCATGCAATTAGGGATAGTTGGATTCCTTAAAGCCTGGTCTCCTTGCTGCTACATGCTTTGAATGCACATGCAAGTGGGGCGATGGCTTTCCATCGCTCTATGAGAAAATGTTGAAAAGAATGGCTGCCTCCATGTGAACATTACTCCCCTACTGTTATGGTGCCTAAGGTCGACTCACTGAAGGCTGGCAGACAGCTGCAGAGAAGTTCGAGGTTCAACGCCAGCACTGGGGTAAGGATAGCCAAGGTCGGGGACGGTCCGAGTCAGAAACAAGTCAGGAGTCAAGATCACAAGGAACAAGGCAGGAGTCACCGGGAAATAGGCAGGACAAGCAAAGCAACCACACGCTTCTGCACAGCAGTTGCAGACGCTACAGAATGGGTCAGCCGGCCTTCCTAAATAGCCGGCTCACTCCCACGTCTCTTGTGGGCTGCAGCTGTCTCTAATTGCTGCCTACGCTTCTCAGCTTGGCGTTCTACAGCTGAGAAGGGAGGAGAGGGAATCAGCCGGTTCCCCTCCTCACTGGGGCCTGCTCCTGGCTCGACTTCTCCCTCCTGTTCTGGTCCTTCCCCCTCCCTATCAGATTCTTCCTCTTCTGAGGAGTGCCGCCACCAGTCCTCCCCAGGTATGAATTCTTCTGTGGGTGCCGCCTCATCAGGGGGTTCTTGCCACCACTCCTCCTCATCCGGCTCAACCCTGACACTTACATGCTGCCATACATTTATGTCCTGCTATGAACATTCTCATTTGCTTTAGATGCCTCTGTGTTAAATTCAAATGGTTTGCCTGCCCCTTTATCCCACTGGCACACATTATTCCTTCCACACTTGCTTTGTAACTGAAACAAAAATTCCAACTCCTCCACTAAAGGTTCACGCTATGGCAGATTCAGGATCGGCTGTGTGAAATCTGTAACAATCATCTACACAACCTGTAAAACTCCAAGCGACTCAAATTGGCAATATCAAAGGGACAACTGCAACTATGCGCTCCAAGACTTCCTGCTCCCATTACTACTTTCTGTCATGTCAATAGCAGGTCACTTCAGAGATGCTGCATTTCTGCACGCCTCTTCCTCCCAGCAGCAAACACTCCACCTGTACCATACAATACTGTCCACAAGTAAAATCTACAGCTGTCTACATGTGGCTGTATTCTCCGAGATTCTATTTCAAATCAGAAGTGCTCTGCATAGAGTTCAATTTGTCTGCTGTTAGCTCCATGTGTGAGACAGATCAGATCCTAAATTCTTCCTTCCTATTCAACAGAACATGCCAGTCTTCTTCCCTTTCTTTTTTTTAAAGACACCCAGTTAAATTAGTGAAGTTACAGAAGTGGTTTGCTTCGAAGACTGATGGTTCATAGGTTTACAGCACTTTGGGAGCCTTCCAAAGAAAAGAAGTTGGAAAAAATGTACGCTCAGTAACGCCAGCTGTGCTCTCTTCTGCCCTAGGCACTGTTAACAAACTGCCAGGTACGTTTCTCTGTTCCAGAATCATCTTTGTAGATGTTGTATGTGGTAAAATAAAAAAAAGACACAGCATGATTTCCGTGTTTTAAAAAGTATGTGTGAGAGAGAAAGAAACATTCCAAGTAGAATTCTAAAGAGCAGCATTTAAAAGCTGAACAGCTATCAGTAATCATCTCTGACTATACTCAAGTTTTCTAATACATTAAAGCAGTAGCTGTCTTACAGTTTACCTCTGCAGCACAGCAATAAATTGGAAATGCTCGGTTTTGCTACTCTGTCGAATGTTTACTTAATCAGCGTGCCATGAAATAATACCTACAGGCATTGGGTTAGCATCCCCAAGAAACATTACATCACACAGATGTAAGTACTCTCCAGCACAATGGGACTATTTTTAGCTTAATAATATATACTGTATCCAAAGTGATGTCTAAAGTGATTAGTAAGCTTTGAAGATCCACATCTAGCATTACAAACTCCCTCAATGTTCACAATGCCCACTGCAACAGGCATTGGCCTATGAATGACATTTTAAATTGTTGTTGTTCAGTCATTCAGTCGTGTCCGACTCTTCGTGACCCCATGGACCAGAGCACACCAGGCACGCCTATCCTTCACTGCCTCTCGCAGTTTGGCCAAACTCATGTTAGTAGCTTCGAGAACACTGTCCAACCATCTCATCCTCTGTCGTCCCCTTCTCCTTGTGCCCTCAACCTTTCCCAACATCAGGGTCTTTTCTAGGGAGTTTCTCTTCTCATGAGGTGGCCAAAGTACTGGAGCCTCAACTTCAGGATCTGTCCTTCTAGTGAGCACGCAGGGCTGATTTCTTTAAGAATGGATAGGTTTGATCTTCTTGCAGTCCATGGGACTCTCAAGAGTCTCCTTCAGCACCATAATTCAAAAGCATCAATTCTTCGGTGATCAGCCTTCTTTATGGTCCAGTTCTCACTTTCGTACATTACTACTGGGAAGACCATTGCTTTAACTATACGGACCTTTGTCGGCAAGGTGATGTCTTTGCTTTTTAAGATGCTGTCTAGGTTTGTCATTGCTTTTCTCCCAAGAAGCAAGCGTCTTTTAATTTCGTGACTGCTGTCACCATCTGAAGTGATCATGGAACCCAAGAAAGTGAAATCTCTCAATGACTCAATTTCTTCCCCTTCTATTTCCCAGGAGGTGATGGGACCAGTGGCCATGATCTTAGTTTTTTTGATGTTGAGCTTCAGACCATATTTTGCGCTCTCCTCTTTCACCCTCAGTAAAAGTTAGCAGAGTCTGTAACCTGAAGCGTATGTAACTTGAAGCGTATGTAACCCGAGGTACCACTGTACATGAATGCATACACTCATACACAAATATTTTAATGAAAGAGAGGTATAGCATTATAATCACCAAACTGCTATAATGCTAATTTATTAGCTATAATACAGCTATAGTGCTGTAACACTCTACTGCAATAATTCCACAGCAGTATGGTGCCATAGGAATATTTCTCTTTCACTTAAAAAAAAAAAATCTTTTAAAAATGGATTTAAAAAATGATGTCAAAAATGGTGCTCAACACAAATGTTATCATAATGGTGTGCCAAGGTGTGCTTGGGTCAATTATCCTGTCTGTCATGGAAAAACTGCACCCTTTAGAAAAGACTGAAGAGTGCAGTAAAGGTAAATACATCTGTGAAGTTTCAAGTACTCCTTCCATTCAAGTACTCCGTATGAACCCAGGGAAAATCCAGGATGACAATGAATGAACGACGGTGCTGTGTGGATGCTCTGTAACACTGATTGAATGAAGCATGGCAATTCCATACTAAATGCCTGTGGGGGAACGTTGGCTTATTCAGAGAAACATGTTAATGGATTGCATAAAATCAGCTCATAAGGCCAGATACAGAAAGAGAGCCTTATTATATGGCTGTTCAGTAAGTTTTCACTTCACGGGGAATGTATTCCACCATATGGGAATGATGATCAGCTTTGGCTGTCTCCCCATGCCAAAAGTTACTTTACTGGACACCGAATGACACTAATCTATTACAGTGGAACCTCGACTTACGAATTTAATGCGTTCCGAAAGCATGTGTTCCCAAAAATAGGGGGCGTCTTATACATGGGGGCGTCTTATAGACAGAAAAATACGGCACTTTATTACTACTGTAATTTATGCTGAATGCAATTTCCCATTCCATTGCCCATTCATTGAGTTTGAGGAGATCCTTTTGGAGCTCTTCAGGTATGCCTGAAACATTACCATCTCAGATAAATCTGCTGTCACCTACCTGCCAACATGGCTTCTTGCACCCCAACTTGCTTGCTTGCCAGCTACAAATGATCCTGGCCCTATAGGAAGCAGAACACTAAGAAACAGATTCTCCAACCTCCAGCAAAGCTCCTCACCGTTTTTCGTGCTGTGCTGAGCAAGCCGAAACACATTCGCCAAAACTCAGTGCAACACGAGACTTCTCATGCTGTGTCTTGCAGACAGAAGCCACACTGGGCACACTGCCCATTCTAAAGCTCAGGAAAGAGCCCCACCCCACCCTGCCCTCCTCTAGCAGACACAAAAGACTCAGGGGAGGGGAAGACTCCATTGTCAGCACCAATTCTAGCTGGCTACTAAACTAAATGTGTGGACCCCTGGCTACTTTGTCATTCACCCAAGAATCCAGATAAATTATACATGGGCCTTTAAAAGCACCAGTCTTGATACATAACAGAGATAAACAAGACAGATAACTTATGTGAACCATATCGAAGTTCAATTGTATGTTCTCCCTCTATATTTCTTTCTATTACAATACATGTGTAGTTTCCAGGAATGGCCTCATTTAGAGAAATCTTGATTGATGCAACACCTGCATTTAGGTTCGATATATTCAATAGTTCTACACTCGAAAAACTTCGGTTGTTCAAAAAACGGTTTAACATGCCTTCATAAACAAAAAACTCTTTCCCATTGAGTTGCCATAGCACCACATAGTCTAGTCTTTCTAACCTGTTTAGATTAGTAACTACGCACGGTATGATAATTTCAGGTGGAGTACAGATATCAACGGTAATGCTGTGAATCTTCTCAAATATCAACTGGGCAGAACCTGCAAGAAGGAAAATAACTGTTACTTATTTGAACAAAAAGAATTAAGTCCATGCTAGTGTTGATAACTTTTGGAAGGTACATTTTGCTAAGGACTACCCCCGTACAAACTCATAGAATGAGTGCCACTTCAGAACAGTTGTGGGTGTACTGTGCCGCTACTAGCCGAAATTGTGTAAACTTTTGTTAATTACTCCATCACTAACGCTGTCTCAGAAGAACATCAGGTGACAGCAGCATAGAAAGGGAAACAAGTCAGCTATCAGTTTTTCCTCTGCGTTATTTGAGATTCCAATGTTTGGGATAATCCCCGCCCCCAGCTCAAATCCTCACAGTCCATGGGGTCACGAAGAGTCAGACACGACTAAACAACAACAGACATGGTTAGGACTGCAGCCTAAACCCCTTCTCTCCTCTACAGATAGTAAGAATCTTGGACCAGATTAAAAGCATATTATTTTGAGATTTCCCCTCAACTGCCAGCATTTGAAAACTCTTAAAGCACCATTCCTTGGTTATTGAAAGAAAGACATTGGGAACTCTCACTAAAAATACCCAGGTGGTGCACTTCTAATCTCCAATCATTCTTCCTGGGCAAGGTTGGGTTGTGGAATATCTCCCACTCCTGGCTGAGCTGACCTTAAAGCAGCATTTATGATTTATCCAACATAACTATTAAACTGGCTAAGGGCAAGCAATGCTGGAAGTTGTTGCTGGTGGAAAGGGCAAAGAAGGGGTATGTCCAACGTATGCAATGAGCATGTCAGGGCAAAGAAATGAATTAGCAAAGTTAGTCTGCATCCAAATTCCCTAGTCCCGTGCACAAAGCTTAGTGTAATTTACACCACCAAACCTTCAAGTGCAACTAAAATTCACCCCCTATGAGTCAATGAAAGGGCTGCACCCCTGCAGGCAGGACCCATTAGGATGCAGTTTAATTCATGCAGGAAATACACCAGTGTAAGGGTCTCTTGGCATATCTGCATAGACAAAGTTGCTTTGGTAATTTTCTTTTACTGTGTTTAATGTTGACAAGATCACTTGGTAAGAACATAAGAAGAGCCTGCTGGATCAGACCGAAGGCCTATCTAGTCCAACATCCTATTGTCACAGTGGTCAACCAGATGCCAGTGGGAAGCCTATGAGACTCAAAAGCAAGAACACTCTTCACACCGATGATTCTTAGCAACTGGCATATAGAGGAATACTACCTCCAGCAGTGAAAGTAGAACATAAACCCTTATCCTCCATGAATTTGCCTAATCCTTTAAAAGTCATTCAAGTTGGTGGGCATTGCTACATCTTGTAACGGAGTAGGATATTTTTGCCCACAGAAAGCTGACATAATTTGAAGGTGTCCTACCTGCTGTCTGAAAAGCAGGTCCACTAGTTGTTTAGAGTTCAATTTTATTATCATTAACTTTTAGGTCTTTATGTTGAATTAGCCTAGTCCCCATCTTCTACGCAACCCAGTTTAGCCTTTTCTGTTCGTCTTCAAAACTCCCACTTTAACTCTCTCACACACTACAGACTGCTTACGTGCTTGAGCCAAAAGGTTGATGGATATAATTTATTAAACCTGTAGGTGGCTGACAGCGGCACATGTTGTGTAACTTGAGCACTTGCACTGCCTGCGTAACCCAGCAACTTGGAAAGCTTGCAGGCCAACAGATGTGGGGCCTCTGAAGGGTCACCAAAGCTATAGGCTCAACAGCAGAGTTTGCTTCACCTGATGCCTCCAACCTCTGCAATTCACGGATGACAAGGGATTGGAGGCAGCCTCACAAACTCTAGCAGCATGGAAACCACAGGCAAGAAGGAACTGCTTTGCAGTCAAGTACTGTGCACAGAATACTATTTGGTGAGTGAGCAGACCAGGCTCTCTTCTTCGCCCAGAACAGAAATGCAGTGGGATGGTGCTAAAGAGATTGCTCTCTGTGCCCCTCTTCTGCTAGCCCCCAATAGACTAGTAAAAAAAAGATGTTTCTTCTTGCAGGCTGGCAACTTTTGTGTGCTGCTTTACAAGGCATGTGGTTAACCCCACCCTTTAACCGGCTGCGACAAAGGCCCAGCATGGATTATTCCGCAGATTACTTCTGCATGTTGAGAAGGAAGCAGCCCAGGGGAAAGGAATGCTCTCCCCCCACATCCCACTCCACCCCCCTCTCTCCACACAGGATCCCGTTCCAGTTTGACAGCTGTGGGTAACTGCTGCGCACATGTCCTCCGAAGTTTTCAGGGAACAGCAGCCACACAGAGGGAGACGGATTACCCGCTGCCACAGCAGTTTAGGTGGGTACTTTCAAGGGCAGCTGCCATCGCCGATGATGATGAGGTGCGAAAACGCAAGCGGGCGACAACCCAACGGGAGCCCGGCCCTCCTAAGAGCAGCCACGGAGGCACCGCTTCTCGGGAGGGGAGAGGGAAAAGGGACATTCCCTCCATGTCTCCCGCCTGGTTCCAGCCACGGCAAGTGCCAGGCTCGCCAGCGCCCCAGTTCTCACCTCGTAGTCCCCCCCCCCCCCCACACACACGAGAGCCTGCTGTCGGCTCCGCTTCCCTGCACACTCCGAACAGCAGGAATCCTGAAGCGGAGCTTATGGAAAGCGTCAGGCGTCGGGAAGGCGGGAAGCCAATCCCAGCGCGCAGCAACCCCAGCGCCCGCCTAAACAGCGGGCTCGCTCGAAGGGAGGGGACGTGGCGCAAAGCGAAGCCCTGCCCGTCATTGCGCACTTTGGTGGGACGAGCAGCGGCTCCCTCGCCAAGGACGGCGGCGCGGGCTTCCACCTGCCAAGAACAACCAGCCGCGCACCTCGGTGTTCCCTCCTCGACCCCCACCACCCTCCCCCCTCACAACCCCCTGCCCGCCCTGGGGCCTGAGGGAGGGGGAAAGAGAGAGAGCGAACTGCGCCGTTGCCGCCGCTACTATTCCGAACCTGCTCCACCTGCGAAGCGCAAAAAGCGCGTTCTGACGGGAGGGGCGAAAGCCGTTAAGGCAGTTAAACGCCCCGCGGACGGTTGGCGGGCGGGAGGGGGGGTGAGAGAAAGAGCCAAGGCAACTCACCGGCGCCCAGAGTGCCCAGCAGCACCCAACACACGCTCAGCGCCCACATGTCCAGCCTCGGGGTGGGCAAGCCGCTCTCCGCCGCACTGATTCTTCCTCACACGCCGAAGGATAGAGGGGCGGGGGCGCCAGAGGAGCCGGTGCGGGGACCCGGAGTCGCCCAACCCGCAGCCTGACGAGCTTCCGCGGCTTTTGCTTTCGCTCTCCGCCGCGGGAGGGGAAGGCGGAGGCGGGGGAGAGCGGAAACCTTCCGCGCCCGCGGCCCCAGAGAGGCGAAGCGGGGCCGGATGCTTGCCGCCGCCGCGCGCTCCTTCCCCGTTTCCTGCGAGCAGTGGTCGGGACCTGGTGCCCAGACGGGGTTTATTTGGGGGGTGAGTTCGGTGGGTCCGCCTCAGAGCCGACGCTGCTGACAGCCGTTTTCCTGAGTCTCTCAGCCGAAGGTTGGCAGAGTCCTGGGTGGTTCAACGTCGAGCAACTGCCGCGGCTGAGGAGAATTCTGAGTCATACGGGCACTTGCGCGAGGCGGGCGCCGTCAACCGCCTCGCACGTCTTATTTGAACGCAACCTGGGGCGAGATGGTAACGGGCGCTGTTCCGCACAGCTGCGGAGATCGCCTTGGTCGAGGCGCTGCCTCTGCCTTGCCTGCACGGGAAGGACTGCCGAGCCTTTTCAACACTGGGGGAAAAAGTTGCGTGAAGTATATCTGTTGATAAAAGGTTTTTCCGTCCTCTGGACCTTCAGTGGCCCGATCCTAAATACGCCCTGGGAAATTAAGATTGAAGATGCTAGCTCTTAAATCTCGCATGCAATTCGCCTAGCTTCGCTTTTCCTGCTGCCTTGTGATTTCATCATCATCACCAATAAAGTTTAATTAAATCACCGCTTTTGAAACGTTTGAAGTTAAATATGGGGGATTATTACGGCCGTTGGCAAATATTTTTTGAAATACCTATTGAAAACCATCAGGTAGTGCTGGGGAACATCAGAACCAAAATAATGGGGATATATTTATGTTCTTTATTGTCCCTTTTCCCAGATATTTTGTTATGACAAGCACACTCTTTTCAGTGCATTAAGGCAGCCTTGCATTTAGGCACTTACTTACCGGTAGTAGCCATGGTAGGTAGGAAGGGGAGAGCATGGAATTGCAGATAGGCAGATGGGAGGATTGGTGGACGAAGGGCAAATGACATCTATCCTCTGTGCCACAGAAACCTAGTTGGCTGCTAGAGGAGGGAATCCTCTTTGCTCAGCCTGGACATGCCGCAGGCTGCTGGAGTATAGGGGCAGTGCTGTCTCTTGCTCCTCTACCCCCCCCCCCAAAAGCAGGCTTGTAATTCCTGTGCATTCATTTCCAAGGCTGAATTAGGGCTCATTTAGATGCTACTCAGCCATGTGGAGACTGTTGGTCAAGTTTCAGGCCATTCTAACATTTAAGCCCCGTTCTCGTAACAAATGGGGGGACGACGACCATATAATTCCAGGGTATTTTACAAAAGCGCACAAATGACATTTTGCAGCCATAACATAAAATGTAAATTAAGTACACAGAGACAAATCTACTTACACTGCATGATATATTCTTTGCTAAGCTATCATCTTTTCCAACCCTTCCAGCCAGGAACACTCTGGCTGTCCTTTCAAGCATAACTAATGGAAGTTAATCCGGTGGAAAGGGCAAAAACGGTGTGTGTCAAGGGGTGGGCAGTGCCAGGGCAGGTATACCCAGCTCTCTTGCCACATCTGCATCGAAGTGCATCATTTAAAGCACTTTTATATCACTGGAGACATCCATATGTCCTGGGAACAGAATAAATCCTGGGAACTGCAGTTTGCTTAAGGGTTAGAGTTGTCAGAGAAGTACATTTTCAGAGTTTTCAATCCCTCTTCCTGGAGAGGTGATGTTCCTGCCTCGCCCCTCCTTGAGAAGATGAAGCTGGCCACTGTAATTCATGTCATGGTGACATATTAAAAAAAGACTACTGCATTATGTTCCACATGGAGTTGACACGGAAGAGTGCTCAGAAATTTCTAACCCTAACCCTGGAAAGGCTTCCATTTAGAATAATAATAAATAATAATAATTTATTATTTATACCCCGCCCATCTGGCTGGGTTTCCCCAGCCATTCTTGGCGGCTTCCAACAGAACAATAAAATGCAATAATCTATTAAACATGAAAAGCCTCCCTAAACAGGGCTGCCTTCAGATGTCTTCTAAAGGTTTGGTAGTTGTTGTTCTCTCCGACATCTGGAGGGAGGGCGTTCCACAGGGCGGGTGCCACTACTGAGAAGGCCCTCTGCCTGGTTCCCTGTAACTTGGCTTCTTGTAGTGTGGGAACCGCCAGAAGGCCCTCGGCACTGGACCTCAGTGTCCGGGCAGAATGATGGGGGTGGAGACACTCCTTCAGGTATACTGGACCGAAGCCATTTAGGGCTTTAAAGGTCAACACCAACACTTTGAATTGTGCTCGGAAACGTACTGAGAACTCACATAACCCCTGTTTTAAAACATCTGCACTGGTTTCCAGTTTGTTTCCAGGCCCAATTCAAAATGTTTAAAGGCTTGATTGACATAGGCCCCAAATATCTGAAAGACTGCATCCGACCCTACAGGCCCTCACAGGTGTTAAAATGAGCGGGGGAGGGGCAGGGGGCTTGGTAGTTTTACCACCCCATCCCTCTCATAAGTTTGGGGGTTGATGGCCCAGAGAGAGTACATTCTTTATGGCAACCCCTAAACTGGAATTCCCTCCCCAACAGAGGTGTTTCTCGTGCTTTCATAAAAATTTTACAGCCCACCTTATTATCTTAATTGTAATATTTAATATTGTATTGTTAGATTGTTGTAATGGTGCCTGGGATCTCATGGCGACAGGCAGGTAAGAAATATTATTATTAAATGTTTTGTATAATATATAGATATTGGAATATGGGTGTTTGACTGACAGCTATTGACTGAAATAATAGAATGAAGCTCTAGACTAGAAGGTGGTCTGAACAGGTGTGCAACTTATATTAGCAAGGAGCAAATGGTATCCCTAAACTGAAGAATTGAACCTAGGCTAGGAAGAAATGGACGAGCGATGTGTTTTGTGGCAGGGGCTAAAAGGTGAGGTACTGGTATAAATGAATATTTTAAAACATTCCTGTTCACTCATGCATTTGATGGCTGAAAGATACTGTTCCTGGCAACTCTGAGATTACTGTTTTTGGAATGTTCTAAACTGATTTCAGAATGTTTTGAAATCCACTCTATTGTGAATGTTTGCCACCCTGGGCTCCTTTGGAAGGAAGGGTGAGATATAAATTGAATAAAAGTATGTAAGACATATTGTTCACTCCATTCTGCTTATTGCAGAGGATAACTGTGCCCGTATATAGGTTAAGCGGAGAGATACAGATTCAGCATTTGCATTCTGCTGGCACCTTTGTAAAATAAACTGGCAAAGAGCACAACACAATGCATTTTTCCTCAAGAAGACAATTCCAGTCTGTTGAATGGGCCTTTCTCTCATTCAGCTATGCCTAGGATCACAGCCAAAGCCTTATAAGTATAAATAGACTGCAGAAAATACAATTTGAACAAAGGAAAACGAATTGTACAAAGCTGTAATAGAAGTACAGTTGTTAATTTGTAAAAACAAAAGATAGCAGGAACTGCAGCCTGCCTAGAAGCTGCAGGTCCTAAGGGACGGGGTTTGGTTTTTGTGTTATGAGGAAAAAAATGCTCACTGCACATGCTCCCGAGTTCTCTTGTATTCCACTGCCAAGGTTTATTTTTGGCAAATCCCATACAAATCAGCCCAGGCATTGCTTCAGAGTCTCTACTTACATGCCTATCTGTGAAGTCAATTTAGTTGACGAGCACAAGAGACAGGGTCACTTCTGCAGCGGCTCCCCAACTGTGGAACCCTCCCCCTCAAAGATGTACATGACTTTTATGCTAAAGATTAATAATACAGTAATTGTTTAATAATAATAATAATAATAAGCAGCTTTTAAAACATCTTTTTCAAACTGTCTTTTGCTAAATGCTTTTTCTGCAGAACTACGTTACAAAATATAGTTGTTCAGTTGTTTAGTCTCTGCAACTGTTTCAACTGACCTTTATAATAATTTTGATTTATTTTAGACCATTGTATTTACTGTTTTTTATTATATCATGAACTGATCTGGGTGGGCTATGTCCAAAAATGTAATATATAAATTTTATAAAGAAAGAAAATGAGCAACTTTCTGTATTACTGGGCAAGGACGTTTCAACTTCGCTGGTCACTGGTTGAAAAAGGACGCTACAATTAACTGAGCAGTCCCCCAAATTCATTTTGTAAAGAGATCCGAGAACCTAAATGGAGAGGCACTACACCTTTGACTCTGCATTATTTTTGTCCACTCACCCATTCTTTATCTGTTTTTTGTTTGAAATCTTAACTGCAGGATGACTGCTAAATGTTAGAACTATGTGGGGTTTTCTCTCTCTCTCTCTCTCTCTGTATACTTTATTGTCCTAATATTTTAGAAGCCGAACATACAGCTTTCTTTTACCTTTTCTTGATAATATGCATAAAAATTAATACGTCTATTTTATTTACAAACCTACAATTTATTAGTAAGTGAATTTGAATGATTCTATCTACCAATTGACTAAGCATGACAATAAATTAAAATGTGTTTAATCAGGTTAAGAGCTGTATTTAAAACCCATTAGACTAATGGGGCTTGTGCACAAAAGACATGTCAGCTGAAGCTACAACCCCTTCACTCTGAATGGGAGAGATTTAGGATCTATTCTGTAGACAAGTTCCTGGGAATAGGCGTTCAACTCAAGGGGGAATACAGTGTGATTTAATTCTGAGCAGACTGCATAGGATTGCTCTGAGTTTATTAGTCACCTTTAAATCAATGAGATCTGAAAAATGCTTGACTGGACAGTGGAATAACTTTTGAGGTCTCATTGCTAAACCAGCTCCTTTATACTAACTAGGTAACTAACCCTGAAGATAGTTCAGTATTCTGTGTTAAGTAGACTACAGCAGATCTCAAAAGGCTGAATACAGTCCCTGGGCCTTATAGTTTGACAGCCCTGATCTGAAACATATGAAAGAGAAAAGGCATCATCAGCCTTGTAAGATTGCTTAAAGTTTTGCAACATTTCATTTTCACCCCAGATTTTTGCTTTCCAATACATCCACCATGTTCAATCCAAGTCCTTTGGCCTAACATACTAGAAGCTTGTGAATAATTTTTTATTAATACTTTTTATTTATTTCTTTTTTTTTTTACAAAAAAGTGTTGTGTAATAAATCTTAGACACAGAATGCAATATGACTGCATTTATACAGACAGAATTAACAGATCTGTAACATTCTATGCAACATGAGATACATAATGTAAAAAAAAATGTACAAAATCAGATTTGCCTAGAATAAAAAAGAAAATCAAATAAATTTAATAGGTACCAACAATGGAAGAATCTGGAATTATAGTAGCATGCATATCTCTAGTCATATTTGATTTTTCTTTCAGCTTTGACTGGAGTAACGTGTGTTCCACCACGCCAATTCGTATGTCCATCTGAATAGTTTCTTGCTTCAGTTTGGTTAAAGCTTGTTTAATTTTTACTAAGGGAGCTGTTAAAAAAGAAAATGCAAAACAGTACAGTTTCCTGTTAGCTTTCCACACAAAGGTATTGTTTTTTCTTCCTAATTTGCTCTCTTTGCTAATCGGGAGAGAGACTTAAATGAACAAAAGAATGACAATACTCTGGAGGCATGACTTTATGGATTCATAATTTCACATGGAAGCTATATTAAAATAAGGTTATCACATTTTTGACATTTTAGATCTCAGAACGTGCATTAAAGGGTACATACATTTTTTAACATAGTTATAGTGACAGTATTACATTTTGCACTGGGGAAGGAATATATCTTCTACAGATTTATTTTTCTGTACATGCTAGTACAGATTCAATCAGTTTCTCAAAGTACCAGATGCAGCAGCCTTACAAATCCTGAGGCTACAGCTATACACAAGAAGTTTTTTCCCCAAGAATGTGATGCAAGCCCAGGTAAAGGTTTAGGCTTATGCGGATTTTAAAATGGAATTAAGCCACAACTGACAAGTCCTATATGCTTTATCTTTTTACCAGCTGTGAGCATACCTCTCCCCATATGAATGATAGAAAATGCTCCATTAATCACTCTCTGTCTTCACAAAAGCCCCAGCACAGGGTTTCAGGGCCCAACAGTGCAGGAAATCTTTTGCAAACCTGCCATTCTGATTTTGTTGCTCTGCATTAAGAGTTTTTGCTTACTAAGCTGCTCAGAAGGTGGGAGTTTTGTCTGAGGAAAGACCTGAAAGAGGAGCTTACCTCCATCAGTCATACTGCTTCCCTTTTCTTCCATTTCCTGCTTTATCTTCTCTAATTCTTCGGTTATCTTAAGAGACATGTAAGCAATGAATCATTTGTAAAATCTAGAACACTTTGAAACCAAAGATATCTCCACTGGTTTTACAAGAAACAACCTAAATTTAAGCGCTCACAGAGTTATAAAAAGGTGAGAGATGGGAGGGTTCATTGTTGTGTGTGTGGAATAAGGGTTAAGACAGGCATAGACAAACTCCAACCCTCCAGATGTTTTGAGACTACAATTCCCATCATCCCTGACACTGGTCCTGTTAGCTAGGGATGGTGGGAATTGTAGTTCCAAAACATCTGGAGCGCCGGAGTTTGCCTATGCCTGAGTTAAGATGTAATTGTGACAGAGGGCCTTTTCTTCTTCTCTTCTTATGTTTCCATTTCTCTACTTTCTTCCTTTTCTTCTTCCTGTTTTTTTCTTCTCTAGATTATTTTGGCTTTTATTGTATTTTATGTTGAAAACTTTTAATAAAAATTGATATATTTTTTAAAAGGTTTCTTGTGATGCCACTACCCTAATTTTTTAGTCTCATGGCTTTTGTAAAAGGAAGGTTCCCATGCAGATTTTAATACTATGAGACTCAGAATAATTTAAATACAAGCCAAATGTAAAGTGACGAAAGCATCATTGCGCATGGATAGCTCAGTTGGCTAGAGTGTGGTGCTGAAAATGCCAAGGTTTCAGGTTCAATCCCTGTATGAGGAAGCTGCATATTCATAGCATGCAGGGGGGTTGACTAGATGATCCTCAGGATCCCTGCCAACTCCACAATTCAATGATTATGATTGATTAATCTCTCCAGGCTACTAGTTGCTGTTAAGTGCATGTCTGAAATGAAGAATGGCTAAACTTGATGTAGCCTCAAGATTAGTATCATTTTGCCATATTAATTCTATATCAAGGTTTGTATAACTGAAGTGGATCTATCCAGGATTCTGTTAAAAGTGAACTAAACTTGGTGGAAGTTGCCCTCCCAGCCATTGGAGAAGGGAGTGGGTGAGCACAATGTTTCTCCTGGGCTTGTTTGGGCCTACCCATGTATTGGAAAACACAGTCCAAGAGAGAAGGTTATTTGGCTTTCACAAGGCCATTTTGCTTTATCTTGAGGCACAAAACGCTAATAGATATTTTTTTTCTGAACTTCTGCCCTCCTGTGAAAAGGGTCATTTTCCATCCTCACATTTTGTGGAATAAACCTCAAGCACCCAGTCTCAATGTGTGCACTAAGCTAAATGAACTAACAAATTACTCTCAGCCCAAACTGATCACTTTGAAATATATTGTTGCCAGTGATGTGTGTTTACTCAATACTGTACTATCCCAGCTGGATTTGTTTCATATACAGCCAAGATTTTCATTTACTCATTCCATGATGGTTAAAGGCAAGGGCAGAAAAGAAAATATAAATGTTCACGAAATCATGACAGTAGTGCAACCAAACCATTATTTTGCAGTTTAACTGGAGGTCTTGAATTGGATTCTGTTACTTTAATTACCTGCTCTTACAGGAGCCCTGGTTAAATGAAGGCTTCATACCTATCATTTCTTTATTGTGTCAGGACTGGCATGCAGCCAAGATGAATATGCATGCTTATTCACTTTTCCATCCAGTATCATCAAGAATGCAAAATGGATTAAGGGAACAAATTCCATTAACTGTGATTTGGTGCAGATGAAAACACTCATCTGTGGCCCATCTTGTCATACAAAGTTATGCACTCCTGTCATTTAATATTAGTCATCTCATAAAAATAAAGATTAAAGCTTAGTGCTTATAAAAATGTAATTTGAAAATGAAAGGTAACTCAATTCAGCCTGAAAAACTTTACAGAAGTCAGCAAAGTAAACCACTTAACTAAGGAGTTAAGTGATATTACCTCAAATGAGAGAAATGCCTGATGAACTAGATTGATTAAGTCTTTGCTCTCAGTTTGTTTACGATTTCAAACATAAAACTTCTAAAATACCAAGTCTGTGTCCTTACTTAGGAGTAAGCCTTAGAACTAATTGCATCAAACACACTAGATAAAGATTGAAATGCTTGTCTTGTCATTATTTTAAGATTTCAGATTCTGGAGAGAAAACACACAAAACATCTGGAATGTAAAATACCACCGAGAAAAGTTCTACCTCAGAAAGAATTCTAGCCCGCTCTGTTACTCCTCCACTTCCTTGTTGGTATTTCTCTTTGGCCTGTGAATAAAAGAAACAACTTTTTTACCTTGAGAGGAAAATGAAGAACCCCTGGCATATGTCCTATTGAAAAACTTGTACGACCTGATCTATAATTAAAAGGCCATGAGAGCAACCTAGAGAATTCCTTATGTTTACATCATTAATAACACATGAGTAAAAGTCACAGCTTGAGCTTTAACAATAGAAACCTAGAGTTAATGGTGGAAGAGGCAACACTACAGCCTCTTAACTGCAATCCAAGACTACAGAAAAACAAAGGGACAGTCCGCTTATTACCTCACTCAGAAGTGCCTGTGCAGAACGATACTCTTGAACCAAATGCTCCAGCTGGTTGTTGATATACTTTTCTCGACTACTAACTTTTTCCAGAGTTCTGCTTATTTCATTGTGAAGTTTGTCGAGATAACCCTGTCAGAGTTTGAAATGGGTCAGTTATCATGAAGGCTGGCAAGGATCTAAAGATCTATTCAAGAGCTTGGGCATGCCCAGTAGGACTTCACTCTCTTTTCCATTGACCATCAGGTTCTGATCCCATATGCAAGCAAACTTTTGGAAGCCCTCTCACTTTCAAAACCAGCTTGCATTGCTCTTTGGACCATGCATTACTGAAGTAACATAGAGAGTTGGTGGGGAAAATATTTCAACTGCTCCTCCAAAACTAGATCCAAAGTTCTTAAGCAACAGCACTTCTGTTACAATTCAAGTTTGCATATACCCCAAACTTTCACTGTATAAGAGGAGTGGCAGCTAACAGAGAGAGTCTAGCACAAGAGGAAACCAAACACCTAGCAGCAGTTCATTTTACTAACTAGTGACTCAGAAGCACTTGAGACCGCACATACACACAAAGGGGAAGTTCTCCAATGAGAATCCCCTGAATGGTCACAAACTCATAACCACCTCCATTGTATGTGAATTACTTATACGTATCAGAGACTCACCCTGGTATCTTTTAAAGCATATTCAATTCCATCTTGGTGCTGGTGCATTTGATCTACATGGATTCGCCAGTCCTGCAAGTTAAATAAAAAGGCTTTATACAAGTGATATGCAAGCTTGCGATTTACTTCAGACCTGTCAAATCATGGCTTAGCAAGTTTGTGGCATACTTACAAAAGGTAGCATGATTCAACCTTTGGATTGGCGTCTTAAATATTATCTAAATACATGGGGCATCTTCTTTTTCCAAAACAAACTTCTGAACATCACTGTTCAGCTGTTGGATAGAAGCGAACACTGTCTGCAAATTGTTGTTTGTGACGATTCTTGTTCCAGAAATAATTCTAGCAGAGTGCTCTGAGCACTGACATTGATTCCAACTCCACTCCTTCTGATACAAGAAAAGAGGTTGAGATTGCATTTACTATGCAATCAAAACCTTCATTACAGCCTTCACTACAGAATAGTTCAAGTTTAGCACTGGCAGAATTTTAATCACTTTAAAACAACATACAATAGCAAGTACCAGCACCAAGAGATCTCTGAAGGGAAAAGGACTGGCCAAGAGTAACACACAGCAGGCAGCATAAGAGAAGCTCTCCCAGACATAGGAGATGGATGCATATGGACAATCATCAGATCAAAATAACCAGATAGAACTATGCTGTGTTGGAGATATCCAAATGTACTAGCTAGAGAAAAAGTGAGAGAAGAAGAATAAAGGGGTTGCACAGCTTCTCTAAGAAGCCTCAATGTATATTACAACACTTTAGTCTTACAACAAGTCATCACATTAAGATAGAGACAGCTAGTGCCCTCCATAGCTCAGTGGAAATATGAACCTAGATTTCTTATCTCCAAGCCCAACACTCTAGTCATTGCGCCACAGTAGGTGAACTTGTGTGAAACACAAAAACAAGAAGCTTATACTTCTCTCAAACAGCAGATGAAGCGTATATGTCTGTGTCAAAGCTGAATACTCCTCGACTGTAAAGAAAATTTCTCTATACTTAGGTAGAAGGCTAGGCTAAACCTAGAGATATTTTGTATTTAGCAGCATTCAATCACGCTCGCACACCCCTGGTACACTAACCTGCACTCCTAAGTGGGACAGGTCAGACACAGCTTGACCACCTCATGTCCTGTTTATGAAAACAAGGTCTCTCAGGAGGAAGCGGAGACTGAGGGAAATAACTCAAGGTAAAAAGGAGTCATTGCAGGCTTGAGAAGAGGAATCCTTATAGCAACAGGGAAGCTACAAGATTTTAGCAGATGTACTTGGAAGAGAATGTGGAAGAAAGAAGAGCAAGACAAGAACTGCATTTGTTGAAAGAGTGAGGTGAAATTAGAAAATAACCCCTTTAAAATCTGAAATTATAACTCTGCTGCTGTCATAGTTTTGTATAGACTGAGAAGATGTAAACTGGTTTCAGCACTTTTCATTTGGTTATTTTATCTCTATTTTTTCTATCAACATTAGTTGAGATAACTGCAGCAACCATGAAAACTGTAGAGGTACATGCTAAGAAGTAAGCTTGTATTTTTATGTATTTGAGAAACAGCAGCAGCCGCCTGGCATCATACGGGATATGAGAGGAGTATCTGAAGACAATCACAAGGTTTTGATGCCTTCCAGACAGGATGTGGGGGGAAAGATGGAGGAAAACAATTTGGATAAGAAGAAGAGCTCCATCTGCAGAATGTTCAAGTTTGGAAAAACCCAGCAAGGAATCATGAGTAAATGTTAACAATACATTTAAACGTAGCTAGATAGAAGTGAAAAGTTACATGTAGGTGGATAAATGACGGTAATTATGCTCATGTATATGGATGAATACAGCCAGAGTGTTTGTGTTGAGGAAGGAGAGTAGAACCCTGACAGATTCCAATGAAGTCTTACAAGTGTGAACAGAAGAATACAGTCACACACGTGTGTATAATACACAAACAGTAGAGTGATCAATACGACTAAAGACAGCTGAATCCAAAAAGAATACAGATGAAAAAGAGGCCCTTAGATTTGGCAGTAATAAAACCAACAGGAATCCCTGATAGTTTACATTTGGCTTCAAGCAAAACAGATGCTATAAGCAGAGAACTAGATGGAGACTGGAGGGCTACACCGGGAGAAAGCTGATATAGCAAAATGGGGGCAGTAGAAGTCAAAGATGGTTTGATGCCAACTGTCCAACAGTTGGAATAATTTGGAGACAGCAACATTAAAAACTGCTCTCCTCAGGAGAGGCTTAACCAACATAAATCTGAACATCCAAAGCATGGGTAGTCAACGTTGTGCTCACCAGATGTGGACAACTCCCTTCATCTCTGATTAGTGGCTATGCTGGCTAAGATTAATGCAGTTTGTGTTCCACAACACCTAGAGGGCACTATGTTAGTAACCCAATCTAATGTTTAGGTAGTTGAGGGAATCCATTTAATGGCCTTCTAAAAAATATTTGTTTATACATCTGCACCACTTTCAATAGGATCATTGCATCTAAAAACTGTACAAACATGTTTATGCTGGGTTTCAAGTACTTTGCTTGCAGACACTAATCTATTTTAAGTGCTCAGATGTCAAGTAGCTTTAAAATAGCACTTCACATTTAACTGTGAAATTTTGCAGAAGAAAAGGCAACTAGGATCTGTAAATTAGATTTGGAAATGACTGTTTATAGTCGTTTATAATGTGCTGATTACAGTCTGGGCCTTTAAAAACACACATGAGGGAAGGTCATTTCAGGAATTTGGGTTACTGCATTAGTAGCAGCACTATAGATATTTATTTATCTATTGCATTTATATCCCACCTTTTCCTCCAATGAGTTCTCTCCACCCTTATTTAACCCCCCACAACAACATGAACCAAGTTAGGCTGAGAGGCAAGGTACCAGTGCGCTTCATGGCTGAGAGGGGATTTAGCACTGGTCTTCCAGGTCCTAGTCTGACACTCTAACCAATACAAAACACTGTCGTTACTCACCTTATTATCAGTTCTGATTGTGACTTTCAACTGCGGTAGTACCCGTTCCACTTCAAGGTTCCACTCAGCTGCATCTACTGTGGATTCTAAAATCTCTTCTTGCTTTGATTCAATCATATCCTATCAAGAGGTTTACATTATGCACATCAGCAAATGATGAAACTGCAAAATGCAGTAATACCAGAGAGAACACAAATTTCAAGACCTGCAGTGCCAGTACAAGCATTGAAGATGATGCATACCAACATTTAAATGACTACTAATTCACATTAATATGATTATTATGATTATTATGATTATCCACCCGTCTGATTGGGTTGCCCTGACCACTCTGGATGGCTCCCAACAAAGTATTAAAAACACAATAAAACCTCAACATTAAAAACCAGGGCTGCCTTCAGATGTCTCCTTTGCCACTGCTTGTAAAAGCCTTCCAATAATTAACACAAGGAAACTTCTGAAATTACTTTTGTATTACTTAAGCACAAATTATAATGCTAGTTTGATAAGTTAGCATATGTATACTTGATTTGTAAGAAAGTAAACGTAAGAGTAATACTACAATTATGTCTTTAAAGACTTTATGCGATGCATAATTCATTGTGCATTCTATAGTTATAGTCAAATAAAACGTTGACTGACATTGTTAACACAGTCAAGATGCAATTCATAACTACTACTGCGAAGCTGTAGAATTTATGGTACATGGAATTGATGGTATATTGTAGAATTTATGGTATATGGTAGATGGACTAAGCTGTCATGTGTGCTTCCAACAATGCATTAAGTGAAACTCAAATTGCATGCTGAGGCTTTCCACATCTGCTAACTCTTGTGCTTCACACACACACAGGCAAATGGCTTGAAGAGTGTGGACATCCTTCAAAGGAGTGTGAAAAGCTGTACAGAGCAATGCAGCAGCAATGGGCACCATGAATGAGCAGAAGTGTCCTTCATTTGCACAACAGCACAATGTGAACTCAAGAGCAAGAACACTTACCGATTTGTAAGTTTGTGCCTTCAAAACATTCAGATCAATGTAGTTTTCTTCATTATCTGTCTCTTCTTCCTTAAAAACATAAAAAGTATTGTTCAGCAAGAAATGCAGGATTGTGTTTTAAAAACAGTTTCTGAACTGCATCACAACCGTTGCCAAAGGAAAAATGAAAAATGAGAAAAGAAAAATGTATTCCTATATGTGACAGCAGCGGCCAGAATATTGATTGCAAAAATCTGGAAAGGGGAGAGAATTCCATCAATATCAGAATGGCAAAACAAGCTCTGTGAGTTTTTAGAAATGGCGAAATTGACAGCAATTATTAGGGGCCATGCAAATCAAAAAATAATTAAAGAATGGGAGGGAATGAGGGAATACATGAAAAAATATGGTTCCGGAATTGATGTAATCTATATATATAAAGTCCAAGTGTCTCTGCGTCCAGTCCGTGTGTCCGTGGGTTTCCGCTACTGCGCATGTGCCCCACGGACACAGGGATTGGAGCGCAGAGACTTCGAAGCAGGCGCGCGCACCAATCAGGGCCGGCCGAACGCTGGGCGCGCGCGAAGCAGGCAAGCAGGCGGTTAAGCTGCTTGCTGCTGCTCCTCCCGCCGCTGTTCTCTCTGGATCTCTCTCCTCTCCCCCCCACCTCCCTTTCCCCTCAAAACTATGAGCCTTAGCGCACCATCCACCCCCACCATCCCAAAACAACAACAACAAACTATGGGGGGATCGCGAAGACTGGAGGTGGGAGGCTGTGGGGGGGGGGAAAGCGCCGCGCTTCCCTCGGGGACTTTCCCCAGCGCGAGGGGAGGAGAGAGGAGGGGAAGTGACCCCCCTCCCTCTGCAATAGCAAAGTCCCCCCCCCCGAAACAAAAAAGTTTGGGGGGCGGGGGCGCCCCTTCTCCTCGGAGGCCGGTGAGACCCGCCTCAGCTGAGGTAATGTTTCCAAGTTGAGGCGAGGGGGGGCGTTATAAGGTCGAAGGCGCAGCCTTCCTCTCTCCCCCCCCGCAAGAGAAGGGACCGGAGTGACTAAGAAAAAAAGAAAGACCCCCCCCCAGGTCCGCTTCGCCCTCTCCCTCCTGAGGGAAAGAAGCCGGGGACGGGTGGCGGCCAGGCAAAATGAAGGGTGGGACACGGGGGAGAGAGAAAGAGGCATCGGGTGGCGTGTAACGGTCCCCGGGCAGGGCTGATCCTCGCCGGCGAAGGAGGCTCGAGTAGAGGAGGCACCGCGGTGGCGGCGGCGGGGGGGAGGGAGAGCGCGAGGCAGGGAGGGAGGCAGGCAGCCAGGTAGCGGATCTAACGGTGCAGGGCGAGCCGGGCTCCCGGCGAGGAGCCTTCCTTTTGCTCTCTTTCTCTCCCCCCCCCTCACCCCAATCACGTTAATAAAGGAGGGGAGAACTGGAGAGGGGGAGAAGAAGAAAAAAAACACCCACCCAACCTCACAGAAACACTTCCAACACTTCTGCCAAGATCTGGAGGTTGGCGGGGGTGTGAGAGGGAGAGGAGGCTGGGGAGGGGAAGGGTTAATGGGGAGGGAGAGGAGGCTGGGGAGGGAAAAGGGTTAATGGGAAGGAGAGGAGGGTGGGGAGGGAAAAGGGTTAATGGGAGGGAGAGGAGGCTGGGGAGGGAAAAGGGTTATTGGGAAGGAGAGGAGGGTGGGGAGGGAAAAGGGTTAATGGGAGGGAGAGGAGGCTGGGGAGGGAAGGGTTAATGTGTTTGGGGAGGGGGATGCAGCGTTTTTTGCATGTGGGGATGCGTGACCACATATGTTCTAGCGCCCGTTAATTTAACGGGCTTAATGTGCACTAGTAATAGATAATGTGGCGAATCAGCCCTGTTGGCTGATAGAATGTTCAATTTATCCCCGGCATGTTATGAGTTAAGGTGCAGAACTGAATGACAGACAGCTCGCTCTGATGAGGCGGAACCTTCTGAGGTTTAAAAGGAGGGAACGTCCGTTGGTTCAGGGTGGAGTGGGTGGATTGATGGAGAGTGAGGGTTAGAGAGGACAGGAGAGGGAGGAGATAGAGTAGACTGAGGGAGGATTCGGGTAGGAATAGTCGATGCTTGTGAAACGGTTTGTTAACTAAGCTGTAAAGAAATGAAGCTCAATAACTAAGAAACTCTGAAACCACTATGCTTGTAATAAAATAAAATCTAGTTCATGTTTGTGCTAAAAGGTATCGTCATGTCAATGGTCCAGCGTGATATATAGAGGCTCAAAACAGGGTGAACTCACTGAGGAGACAAAACTTGACCTGTGGGGGGGGGGATAGTTTGTTTCTTGGAGTCACACAAAGGAGGGGCTTGAGGGTGGAAGCCTTATATGTGCTCCAGAGTTGCTAGCGAGGCTAGGCAGCTGATACAGTGGGGGGTTCAGAGAAAAAGAAACTCAGGACTGTAAGCATAGGAGGCTTTTCACCATAATAGCCCTGAGCAGAAGCTATATCATGTCACGCTAGCTGGACGGGAACACTCGCGTTACAGGGATCCCCAGAGTTTACTAGAGGGATCAGTCCGAAGTCGAACCTCGGAGGGTCAGGTGTGAGAGGATTAAGTTCTATCTTAGGCACCTGAATAAAAAGCCCAAATTTGTAACAGAGTGGCTCACACAGGAAAGGGAGGTTCGCAACAGATAATATGTGAAACTTGCAGGGATGAGTAAGATTAGAATAAGAGAATTATTTATCAAAGGGTAATAACACAACAATGAGAAGAAGGGGGAAAATGGAGATCATGCACGGGTGAGCGGGAGTGGGGGTTAAGAGGGAATTTATTATATTGGGTGTAATATTAAGTTTGAATATGTGTTGAAAAATTAATATGGATTTTTAATGTTTGTAAGTTTTTATTGTGTGTGTGTATTTTGCTTTGGTGAAAATTTAATAAAATATGAAAAATGAAAAATTGTATTATGTACTGACCCTGGGATAGCTCAATCAGTACAGCATGAGATTTAATCACAGGGTTGTGGGGTCAAACCCAACATTGGGCAAAAAGATTATTGCATTGCAGTGCACTAGATGACGCTCATGGTCCCTTCCAACTCAACAATTCTGTGATTCTACTACCCATGGAGCTTTTTAGGAGCACCACTCCTTTGGCAATCACTACCACAACTGCATTGCCTCCCTTGCGTTAAAATATCACTGGTGGTTGGCTCACATAATAAATTTTGCTCCACGTATGAGCAATTCTGGACACCCAGCGTACATGTATTTACATGAACAAGGCAACATGGCAAGGAAACTGAGCAATCATGGATGCAGCAGGCAGAAATCCCTATGATTATGACAGCTGGAAAATTGCTGCCACATTAACATGAACTGTTGCAAGCTATATCAGTCCTTTTCATTCTATATACTAGCTTTTGGTTCATGCAAGCATGTGCCAGAGAATGGTTTGGACTGCTAATATACAGTACAAAACATCTAGTGTATTGAACCCTTTGATTTGCAGCAATTTAAACTAGAATTTTCACAATTGTTTAGGTAACAATTATAGCCTACTCTGCTAGTTTCTAAAGCCCCCCCCTTTCTGGGGCAACATGAAAAAAGGGGATCCTCCAGAATGAACACTACCACCACACTCTGCTGCCATATGTAGACAAGCCTAATTGGCTTTCTAAGTGAGCATATGTTATATCAACAAAATATCCAGACTAGACTGCTACTTTCTCAGACTGACTATTTACACTTCTTAATTCAAGACAGTACTGCAGAAATAAGCCTTTCATGTGGAACACAAAATTATTCCTTTACCTCATTTCCACTTCCTAAGAAAAGTGTATTCACATTTAACAATAAAATTAATGTCAACAAAAAATTACCTATACCTACCGCAATTACTTCTTCCACTTTATTAAGGGTCAGTTCAGCATCATCTTCTGTTATTGCTTCTTCTTCTAGCTCCTCTGTTGGGTATGTTGCCCTAAAACAATGAATGTAAGCCTCTGAGAATGTTACAGCAAATATAGACAGATAGACAGACAGACAATGTAAAAATGCAACTGTTTTGAAAGCAATGCTAGGCAGTGATATGGGATAAAAAAAATCTTCTACTGCTATATTTTTCTGTGGAAAGTTTCTAAAAATGCATTGTTTCATAAAATGAATTTGAAAAATATGATATCCATCAAATTGGGCAATTTAAAAGTTGTAATTAAGTTTTTCAGATGTTTATGCCTAGGAAGCATCTATGCAAATACAATAAACATAAATGTATAGCTCTTTGAGTGTGCTAAAATTAGTATGTTAATAGTTCCAGTGCTTTAATTTCTTTTGCTTAGAAATCTAAATAATGTAAGAAAAGTGTATGCTATTGAATGGCCATGCCTTAAATTTTTTACAAGCATTCCAAAGGGGGAAAAAATTACCAAGCAAAGCATTGAGTTGGTTTGAATATAATGTTTAAACTAAATTGGTTTCTTCTCTTAATCAAATACATCAGTTCAAATACGTTGGGCTATTGGAAAGCTCTCTGAGATATTTATGCAGCATGTAAAATTAACATAATATGCTATAATTTTATATTAATTATAAATCAAATACACCAGCGGAGCAATGCGGACTCCCAATCCACGTTGCCAGAGGGTTTTGGGTGTGTGTGTGTGTGTGTTAGGATGTGGAGGTTTGCCCTTAGCTAGCTCTGCTGGGCTCATGTGTGTGTATGTGCACGTGCTCCCTCAGTGCACAGAGTCCCCTGCATTCATTAAAATCACGGGCTGCTGACGGGCTACTACTGGTGTAAGGGCCTGAAACAGGGGTAGAGCAGGGCCAGCCATGGATCTGTAGGATCCTAAGCTACTCCAGTCCTGTCTGCTGCGTCAGCCTGGAACTGGTGAAGCAAAATCTGGGTAAAATACTCCCCTCTTTGCACTCTGCCTGGTGGGAGCAACAGGGCTTTGGATGCAGCTGCGGGTCTGCCACTCCTTACAGCCCACTGATCTCTGGTCAGGAGTTAGGATTGCTCCCTAAATCATATCCTGATTTAGAACATTGTGAAGCCCAATTTTTTTTAAAAAAAAACATGCCTGCCTGCTGCTGGCCTGCTGCTCTTTGGCCCATGGTCTCGAACGAAGACCTTTCAAAGGCCGAGTCCTCCAACCACTGCAGTTCTGAGGAAGAGACTGATTTATTCCCATATAGGTCTGTTGACACCAGAGCCTTCCTTAGCCCTGAGAAGAGACCTCTGCCACCAGATTTGGATGGCTAGATTGTAGATTCCCATGGGGATCAAGAGAGTCTTGGGAGATCACCATAGCTGGAAATTCTGTTACCCCAAAGGAACCATTGGCTGCAGCAAAAGGCACCAATCTTTTAACTAGCCAGTAGGCAGCACTCGGGGGTGGAGCCTCCAGTCAATGACTACCTAGCCCTGCTGTAAAACCCAGCCAGTTACTTCAGGATATCAGTGAAACAGCTTGGAGGTTTTGGTTTCACTGGCAAGAGCACTATCCATGATCTTGAACCCACACTGTGGATTAACTCCAAAGTGGCTTTGTAACAGGAGACTACTGACCTTACCTTGCTTAGGCCATCACCTTAGTGGTGGGTTTCCCTTTTAGAATGACAGTGATTAACTTTTTGTGCTTCTGAAAGCTCACAGAGAAAAGGGAAACAAAAGCAGCTAGTTTGAAATCTGAATATAAATATTTCTATGCAATGCTCAACTGTGCTCTTTTGCTATGAGTCATTGCTATTTTGAGAGGTGACAGAGACACCTGTTGTGGGGAAAAATCCAGCCCATGTCATGTTAAATTTCATCAAATTCAAGTACAATCCATTAAAAACATTTGTGGGATATCTCTTAGCCAAAACCATCAACCAATCTACACAGTGGATCATGGGAATATCTGCTTCTTGGTTTTGGTGTTTATTTAAGTTTGCAGTACTTGCAGTTGCCAATAAAATCTTGAAAATTTAAATCAATTTGTTCATGTTTCGTATATTTGACTTCTTCTGCATGCATCTTTAAAGGATACTTTCTTTCTCTTTTTTAATGTGTACACCACTTTCACCGTCTCTGCATGGCCTGGTATACATTGCCTGGTTTGTATTGCTGCAGCTTGCCTTTAACTATTATAGTATTGTAGCTATTTTGTATTTTAATGGCACTTGTACTGCAATCTTTTTGTAAATGGTTTTTTATACTGTAGTTTAAATGCTTTGTACATCATTTTTAGTGCCCTGGTATGAAAGAGGCAAAGAAACGTAATAAATAAGATCTGGTGTGTGTGTATCTGTAACTGAATGAGGCTGACAAATGTTATCATTTCCCCAGAGAAGAAAGGGAGAAGACATTAAGAAACAGTGTGACCTGCCCAGTAAGCTTGGCGCTGAGCAGAGATTTGAAATCAGAACCTACAACTCATGTTCTTAAGCACTGCCCTACACCAACACTTTTGATGCTATGAACACTAGCTGATTGTTTGCAGAGTTGTGGCTACAGTGTGTGTGGGTCTTGGGCATGGACAGTCCAGATTCAAGTCTCTGCTCAGTCTTTCCACATGAATGTACTGAAGCAAGCAAGTCTATCTCAGCCCTAACCTATCCCACAGGGTTGCTGAGACAATAAAATATGACAACCCAATATGCTCCACTTAAAGTTCCTTGGAGGAAGGGTGGGCTAAAAATTTGAGAGATAAGACAGTCGTGGAAATAGGTGTCCTTGCTGGTGAGAGCACTACAGTTTACCAGCATCAAAAATACTATGATTCACATGGTAGGAAAACAAAACATATATGTAATAGAGCCTCCATCATGAGAAGGACATCTGGGTCTCACACAACAACTGAGTAAAAAGTGTAGACTGACTGTGAAAACATACAAGAACAAAAACTAAAGTAGTGTGGAAACTTAGGTATATATCCCAAAAGACAGCATTAGAAGATGATACAGTGGACCCTCGACTTACGAAGATAATCCGTTCCGACGGAATCGTCGTAAGTCGAAATCACCGTAACTCGAGTCCCCATAGGAATGCGTTGGTAGAACGCATTCGTAGGTCGAAAAAACCTTTGGAACTCGAGAAAACCGCATCTAAAGCGGCCGCGGCTTCCGATCGGAAGTCGAAAAAATTTGGAAGCGGCGGCCGCTTTGATCCCTCGCAACTCGAAAAACTTGTAAGTCGGGTCATTCGGAAGTCGAGGGATCACTGTAGTTGGATATGACCTGCTTGCATTGCTCTGGCTCTCTCATTGTATACAATTAATGCCTGAATTTCCAGAAAAGAAGAAATGTAAGAGATTATCTTGTTAAGATAGGATACCTTTTCCATGCAAAGGATGTGTATTTTAAGGCTTCTTCAGCTAAACAATCAAGAACATAGCATGCTTGCTCTCCATAACCTGCCTTTAACTTTGAAGGAGGAAAATCCACGGATCTGCCCTAAAACAAAGATAGATATCATTACCAGAAATGCAAAGTAATTACAACTACTAACTACATTTCTTCATTCACAAAGGGGCTGTGTGTGTGTGTGTGTGTGTGTGTGTGTACATAGCACCAAGAAGCAAATGTTTATGTGAGTGAGTCATCACATATTGAGCCAGTTCATACATACATTCAGCTGGAAATATCAGGTGATGAGAAATCAAGTGTTATAAATGCATGTGTGAACCAGACCTCTGATTGCTGCAATCAGGATCCACACTGGCTTACATTTGAGTTTTCTATTTGGATGTACTGTCTAAATGTGAGCATGACAGCCAAAACATATAATAGTTTCTCATTGGCTTTTAAGAGACCTTTCCTGGCAATAATCTATAGCTACACTACTTGGATTGGTGCTTACTTAGTTTCATCTTTGATTCCTGGAATTACTAAAATAGCAATTTATTTAGAAACTAGGTGAACATTTTTCTCCCAGTACTAGTCAAGTCACATACCACACCAAACGGTAGTTAAATCAGCTTAACTATGACTGGTAGGGTGTCCAAGCTGAGAAATTATGGTTCTGAATTGGTTGGCAAACCAAAATTAGAAATAATAGTTTGCAGTGGGTTTCCCAACTACGGATAGTGCTAACTATGATTTGGTGTGATGTCCAAATTGACAAGTCATAGTTACAGCCATCACTGTGCCTCCAGAAGCTTGCTGCACCATGAAAGAAAATAAAAACACAGTTCTAAAATATGTTTGTCTGCTGTACATTTGGAATTGCAATGCATGATCTCAGTTTCAAGCTATGGTTAATTCCAACCACATTTTGATATATTGTTTACATGTAGCCAGAGCATCACTTAACACATGAAAAAGTGTCTCTCGAGCTTTGTTTCTAAGAACTGAAAACAGCATGAGAACAAAAAATAAATAAAAAAATATTCAGAACCAACTCACCCACCCACTTATTTGAAGCAACACTGAAATGAACTGGTGTTAATCACTCCCATACAAAGCAACTGCTGTTGCATCCACCCACCTGCTCCAGCGGAGAGACAGAATCACTCTTGTTCAGGAGGAGGCGGATGACAAGGCCCTGTCACTTTTTCCACCCTGCAACTCTATGATATGACAAATTGCACCTGCTGAAGTTCCCTCTTCCACACAACTATTCAAGGAACAGGAACCAGTCCTATCTTCCATCTGGTTGTCCTAACAGTAATAGTGTGGTTTGGGTCTATTTTCTAAGAAAACTTCTCATTTAGTCAAACTCTGTATCAGAACATGCACACACATAAGTGCAAAAGCTTTCAAGAAACAAAGTAAGAGAAGAGAAGCTCAATTCTTAGTCACCTTCCTTTTAAAAATATAAATTCAACTGCAGTATACAAGCATCTCTGCCGTGTTTTCATTTCCATTTGATCCTTAAAAACAGTTCTATTTTTCCCTCCTCCTCTTTTTATTTCCAAAATCTTCAGTACCGTAATCCAAAATGCAGCCGACCCAATAGAAACTCAGCATGATTACTTCCAAGTAAGTGAAAAGATGGGAAATGGAGTGTCAACCACAGAGCACATACAGTATGACACTTGGGTTGTATTGATGAACTTGGGTGTTTGACAATCATGACTTAAAATCAGCCCAACCACACATGATAGGAGTGACAAAACATATCCCTGGTCCTGGACCATGGTCTGCAAAACCATTGTAGCTATTTAAAAATCAATATACTGGTAGTTCTACTTAAGGATCAGTTAGAAAGAACTAGCATATAAGTCACCTACGAAGTGATTATGACTGACCAAAAAATTTCAGAGACACAAAAAATATGATCCACTTACAAATGAGCGCAGTTCTGATAGTATGCTAGATATTGTTGCATTTGGGTCATCGTATTCCTGTGGCTGCTCAAAAGGATGCCCTGCTTTATTAATTAGCCAGGCAGCAAGGGTGCAGAACATGTAGAATTGTTCACCTGGGTTAATGGGCAATGCAAAGTAGTGCCTGTTTTAAAAGGGAAAACAAACAAACAAACAAAGATTAGCCTCCCTATATTGAAAAAACTTGTCCTTCTAGCTAACAGAACTTATCTGTATTACTATAACCCTCTATGCCCCCAAATTGCTTTTCTCAAGGATGACATTAGGGCTGGTATTTCACTGACAAGCAATTTCCCCGAAAGATGTGCTATTTTCTTTGCAGTACTTTCAAAATGTTATGCCATAACGAGCCATGACTTCCATTGTGTATGTACACCCTGCAGATAATTAATTTGAGTCAAAAGCTGTAAATGCAATTCTCAAGAGTATTAGAGCTGAGCACTTGAGAGTTCAAAAGGGATTTGATTATCAGGCAGTTTATAAAACTTTTTGCAGCTTGACCTTCTATGGAAGTACACAGCAGTTCAGACAAATGCACAATACTTCATATCGTCAATAAAATAGAAATTTACTTTAGAAATATTGTTACAAATAAGAAATGTTCAAATTGGGGCATGAGGGGCACATTTGTTGGCATCCGTCTGTCTTGAGAGACAGAGAATGTGCCCCTGGTGGTGAAGGCAAACCACTGTGTTAGAAGCACCGAAGTGACCTTCCTGGACAGTACTGTGTATGGAGGTCCTGGGCTGCCCCAATGACAAGACTCTTCCCCCCCCCCCCACCAGCCTTGCCGATGTGGTCCAAAAGAAAGCAGAGTTATACATCTGGCACCAGCTTGATGGCATGAGTTGCCAGAAGGAGGCGTACAAGGTGCCATTCAACCATCTTAGGGACTCCACTCAGATCTGTGTAGGGTCTACTCCTCAGCCTTTTCTTCTTCCGAAGATATCCCACAAGGCAGCAGAGGTTTAGGATGAGAATTTTCCTTCTCCTAGATGGGCTACAGTCCCAGGTTGATGAGCCCCATCTGTCCAACATTTCCCTCTGCAGCACACACACAAACTGCCTTCTTGACCACTGGACCTACTATTGATCTTGTCCGCTCAATCCACCAGAGGCCTGTGTTTGCATACAGAGAAAGTTCCTAACTCACTGAGGGTTTGAGACCCTTTGGGTTCCCTCACCTGGTTTAGTTGGCCAGTCGAAAGCATTCTCAGGGTGTGGCTACTGTCACATGTTGACAGCTTCCAGGAGCCACAAGTGAGAACTGAGTGCAGGGTGGGGACCAAAGGTGGACAAACTATCCCAAAAGCAGCATTTTCTACCCTTCCCATAACACCCCATACAGATATCATTTCCTAAACTACAGTGTCCACAATTTATAAAGCAAAAAAAGAGATTAAATTTAGCAAAAAAAACCACCCTCCTCTCTTAAAATGAAGTTCTATCTGCTAAGTTCAAACAGCAGCTTTGGAAGTATTTTGAAAAACCTGTTATTTTAGCTCACTTATGGATTCCAAGGTGATGGACAGTTGATTATTTTAGTACTACCAGTAGTGACTATTTAAGGTATTCATTTAATTTTATATTTGTTTTAAAAATCTACTGTTACCAAGCCTAGGCCTTCAACATAGAGTATCCTAGAAACTTAAACAGGCAGAATGAAACAAGACAACATATTAAAACTCTTTAACAAAAATGAGGAAACAAGAGACATCACACACAGGGTACATTAATATTAACAGAAAGCCCTGCTAATGGAATGTTTGGGGACAGCATACCAGAGGCTACGGATCCACAGATCCAAAGCCCTCAGGTCCCCCGAGGGGTCCAATCATCAAACTCCTTAGCTGTGCCACCTTGGAACTTGCACAGCAAACAATTAATCCACCGAGCGACCTTCCACCATCTGCCCTGGCCTGCATGGTTTTGAATATGATAGTGCAGCTACTGCTTTTATTAAATAAAATGTAGCCAATATCATAATACAGTGGTACCTCGGTTCTCAAACGTCATCCGTTCCGGAAGCCTGTTTGGCTTCCGAAACGTTTGAAAACCGAGGTGTGGCTTCCCATCAGTTGCAAGAGCTTCTTGCACTCAGCGGAAGCCACATCGCACGTTTGGGTTCCAAAAAAACGTTCAAAAGCAGAAGTATTTGCTTCCGGGTTTTCGGCATTTGAGAAACAAAACATACAACAACAGAGGTGTTTGGGAACCGAGGTACCACTGTATAAGCAAGTGACACCTTTCAACATGCCAGTGTTTTTCTTTTTGAGGCAAGTATAAAGAGTTCTATCAACTATAATAACAATATGTACTTCTGCAGTGACATTCTTCCCAAGAAACAGAAACACTGACTTGTCTCTTTAGGCAATACTTTAAACTCCAAACTCCCAAATCCTGCCAGTATCTTGAGATCACAATCAGTAGTATTAGGGGGCTGTATTACTGTACTTGAATCTGATTTATTCATATGCAACAATATGATTCAATTCTCATATTCTGAGTGCCTTAAATCTGTAATAAAAACGGATTATCATTTATTTCAAAGAGTATCCAATTCGGAAAAAGAAAATGTTTAATAACTTTACCATTTCATTAAAAGCATTTCCAAATTTATGCAAGTTTTCTATTTAAACTGAAGTAATGAAACTGTACGACATATCTTGGAACTGTTAATTGGTAGATCTGCCATTTTTGCCCACAACAAACCAAGTCTGCAAATCAACTACAGTACACCAATATGCTAATGAATAATATTCTTTTGAAAATCTGCTGATTTTTGGCATAATCCAAACCCTGGTTGCTGCCTGGTGGGGCTTAATGGACCAGCAGGGCCACCCATCCCTGCTGTGCAAGCTGGCTGGGGCAGAAAGGTAGGGTAGGGCAGGCACAAAGACAGCAGTGAGGCTGCCTTGAAATCCAAGGAATCCTGGACTGGCTCAGCCCCATGCCACCCCAACACCCCATGGGAGGAACTTTCCAGTCACCCACCCATTAGACAGGCAGAAAGAGGAGCTCTGAGCCAGCTGAGTGACACTGGCATGACTCTGCAGGTAGAGGTTTACAGGACTGAACAGAGGGACACCTCTCCACAATTCAACCCCCTCCTCAAGTCTGGGGGCCTGGACTGCCCCCTTGTGTGTATACTAATGTGTGTGGTGCAACATCAATGCTGATGTGAAATCATATTTTCTTCTGTGAGCCAGAATATTTTTTTATTTCACAGAAGAGAATAGATGATTTGATCTGGGTGTTATAACCTGGACTGAAGGGAGTGCATAAACTGCAGTTTCCTAGTTCCACGGGAAACAGTAGTCTTAAGAATCAACGACAGCTTTGACAGACGTGGACATGGGAGGGGAGGTGGGAAGGGGCAAAAGGAGGACTACACAGCTCATTTCAAAAGAAACAACTATGGTTTGCTTATCAGGTGAAGGATAATGATGTCTGAAACAAGCCAGCATCTCATTTTGCATTTTCATCAACTATACTTTGAAAAGCTGACATATAAAGTGTAGTTGGAAGAATATAGTTCAGCAAGGTGAGAACAAAGGCTTTACCTTGCACAACACAGAAAACATTTTAATTATAGCTGAGTAGTCTTAGAAGTTGTAACTTTGATATGGATTACACTGATGAACAAAAAAGGACTAAAATGTGCACAACAATAATCAACTGATGCAATGAGGTGCTATGAAGAGCTGTTCAAGAAAAAGCATCATCTTCTTAACCTAAAACCTCATTCAGATAACAATTAGTTTCCGGCAGTGCAATCCTTGAGTGTCTACACAGAAGTTCTGAGTTCAATGGGACACTCCTAGGTAAGTATGTATAAGTCAAGTGTACTACATAATATCCCCAAGTATAAAGCCTAGGAACATTTAAAAAGAAATCATGAACACTGAAACTGCAAAAATTCTACTCTGCACAGCATTTGAGCAACATACACAAGTTCTCTGAACACAGCTTTCATCCAAACTGTAAAAAGATTGACATTAACAGTCAAGCTGGCAAAAAGCCTAATTGGCCACGCTTAAATTAAATTATTCCATGTTTACAGCCACTCTGCTAGAGTTACAAGAAGAACGATATGAACAAATCAGGCTGATTAATGAATGAATACTATTTTGTATTTTCTTTTATCTGTAGATGAAAAGAGTGCTACAATTTGAGGATGAAAATAAAACCCCTAAAACATGACTTTGGTACTTCAAAGATGTAACAGACTCTAGTCAGAGCTACAGCTTGAATTCTTGCAAAACTTTCACCAGTCACAGCACAAACAATTCTGAGCAACAATTACCCGTACCCTTAAGGAGCAGTGATCACAGTGATCTAGAATTTATGGTGTATTACAGAGCAGAACAAAGAACAGGTCCAACGTTCTCTAAGAATCAGTCTTAGGGCTACAGATGATGAAAGCGGAACAAAACAAATGGAAGCAGGGTACACCAAAGGCATAAGACTGCAATGAACAAGCAAGTTCTCCCCTCATAAATACGACCAATTCTGCTGACTCTCACAAAGAGAGAATCTGTGCCTGATGCACATCCAATGTACAACCTCAACACCACTCTCAAACACCAGGCACATTTAGGTCACTGACATTACAGGATTGAGCACTGTAAATGGAACACCTCAATGTCTAAAAACATTCACTCTAATAAAAAATGGCATTGTTTATTTATCAGTCTGATTTGTTTGTGCTGTGACTGGTGAAAGTTTTGCAAGAATTCAAGCTGTAGCTCTGACTAGAGTCTGTTACATCTTTGAAGTACCAAAGATTTTGCTTTCCTCACCAAGCAAAATCTCAAGAGTTCATCTAGAAAAGTCCCATCTTAACACTGGTTGGATCACAACCCCCTGCTGCACTAGATGGCACACTTTTATAAGCAGATTCCTCCAAAGAAAAAGTTCTTCACCTTGTAAAATTTAGAAGGGCACTAATGTCCCAAAACACATATGTATAAGGTGGTATATAAATTCAATAAATAATAACAATAATACATCCAACATGTTAAAAACAAAAATCACCAACTCTTGCAGCATAACCACACGCATGTTCCATCAGAAGGAAGTTCCACCAAGTTTAACAACATTTTAAGAAAACGTGCAGCCGTCACAGTCCTAACTCATCCAAAATGCAAGTTTTTAACCACTTAGCTTTTCAGGGGCTGCAGAAGAAAACGCGTGCCCTGGAAAACGCACGAAGCATGCAGACATGCAGCACAGAGCCTATCCACGTTTTATCTGGCAGCGAGTTCTCCTCTGCTCCGGCGGAGTTGCTCACCCCGAAGTGAGCGCGGGCACAGAGCCGCAGCACCCGACGGCCCCGCTCTCCAAACAACATTACTCGCCCAGTACAAACTTCAGCGTGCGCCGCGGTCACCAACCGACTCACGTGCAGAGGGGAATCGCAGACCACCAGAGTTCCCAAACTCAAATGCCAGCCACCAAGAGGAGACCAACCAGGGGCAGGGCTGACCCAGCAGGGCGCGCGCGCACGTGGGAACCATCCCTTGCCGCGGACACGTGTACGCCTCGCGGGCAGCGCCGAGCCTTTCGCTCTTCGGCCGGGAGCTTTCTCACCTCCCCCCCTCTGCGCCGCCGCCGCCGCCGCCCGGGCTGCTGGACGGGAGCGAGGCCCGCCTGGCCCGCTTTTACCTGGAGGGAGGCCTCATGTTGTGGCTCCGCAGCGCCGCCTCCTCCTCGTAGTTGAGCAGCTTCAGCTTCTCCAGGAGGTCCTCCATCATGACGAACATGTGGTAAACCGCGCCGGGGCCCCGCTCCACGGCCCCCGCCGCCGCCGCGTCGCCTTCCTCAGCGGCCGCCATGACCATCCCTCAGCCAGCCCGGAGTTGCCCAGCACAACAACACGCAAGCGGCAAGGCCGGCGGCGGCGTAGCCAGGGAAACAAACCCCGCCCATCCGAACACTCGCCCGCCAATCGCTTCTCCCCTGGTGCATCGGACCAATCGTTTCGTCGCCGCCTCATTGCGCGTGCGTAGAGCGGCACGGCGCTCCCGTCCCCCAGTCGCCTCGCGCTTACGTCTCCCTCCGCTTCTCCTCCTTACCTCCCTTTTACGTCTCGGCTGAGGTTCCATCGTTGCCAGGGATCGCGAAAGGGGCGTGTCCTTCTGATCGGCAAGCCCTAGGCTCTGTGGTTTTTAGACCACAGCGCCACCCGCGTCAGTAAGCTAATACAATTCAATTGGCTTTGGACTGAATACCACTCCGACACTACCAGCATTGTTGCATGTAGATGTCAATTAAAAATGCTATTTGTACATTTTTCTCATCATTAGTGTCAGCACCCAGAGAATTTTAGGAACTCTTCAGCCCAATTGAATGCCATTCTCAATTCTAAACATAAATTTCCATCTGGGACTTGGAGACACATTCTTTCTGCAGTTGACTGTCAGAACATGACAGTGCTGGTTGGCATGGTGTCAAATGACTTGGTTCAGTTTCTTCATTGCTGGAAAATGATGGACCACATCCTCTGCCAAATTTCTACCTGGCCAAGTCAGTGACATTTGTTGGCCATCTGCGTATGATAGCTAAACTGGCAGATAGCAAACTTCTGACTGCCTTCAAGAATAGTGTTCTGTTGTCAAGTCTCCATGAGCAAAGGATGCTTTTCTAAGATCATATTATGAATACTGCTGAATACAAGCTGTTCATAGGTTTTGTTTTATATAGGAAAATGGGAAGTCAGACCATTGTTCCATCTTGTTCTGACTGGCAGTGGCTCTCCAGGGTTTCAGACAGACATGTCTCCCAGCCCTGCCTGGAAATATTGGAGATTGAACTCACGACCTGCACACACAGCAGATGCTCTACCACTGAGCTATGGCCCTTGTTAAGGATACAACTTTTCTCAAGAAAACTAATGGCTTGGGATGGCTGGTAGATGTTTCACTAATAGGAGCTAAATTTTGTAAGATGGCTTAATGATACAGAGTTTTCTCTGGAATCACCAGAGAAAACTAATGAATCCCCCAGCAGCCATTCAAGCGGGGCTGAGATCTTTATCAGAGCCAAGAATAGTCTTCCAATGCCAACCTGGGCAGAACTAACAGCTACAAACATCAGAAAGGAAAGTGAAACTAAATAAAAGTAGCTGCTTTGCCCCTATGGGATAATGTCAGCGCTATTAAACAGTTTAGTTAGGCTCAGAGAACATTCCCAGATGTCAAGGATATGTCAGGATCCAACAAAAGGCATCACTTTGGAGAAGGCGTCACCCGCTCTAACTAAAGGAAAGTATCTGTGGTTCAGTTCAGGGTAACAACAGAAGCAGTTTTCAAAGCAGAGCAAGCTAGAGTGTGAGAATAAACTGAAGGCAGAGGGATGCTGGTGGCACTGTGGTCTAAACCACAGAGCCTAGGGCTTGCTGATCGGAAGGTCGGCGGTTTGAATCCCCGCAACGGGGTGAGCTCCCATTGCTTGGTCCCTGCTCCTCCCAACCTAGCAGTTCAAAAGCACGTCAAAGTGCAAGTAGATAAATAGGTACCACTCCGGTGGGAAGGTAAACGTGCCTGTGCTCCGGTGGGAAGGTAAACGTGCACTGCTCTGGTTCGCCAGAAGCGGCTTAGTCATGCTGGCCACATGACCTGGAAGCTGTACGCCGGCTCCCTCGGCCAGTAAAGCGAGATGAGCGCCGCAACTCCAGAGTCGTCCGCGACTAGACCTAATGGTCAGGGGTCCCTTTACCTTTAAACTGAAGGCACCTTGGGATGCAGGTACATCTCGCACCCACACACTCATACAGGCAGATATACCTTTTTGTACTCACTCCTCCCCCCGTCCTTAGCTTAGCTGTTTAGATCAGCTGGAGGGTGCATCATCCCCTCAACACTCATTAAATCCTCAATCTAATGCACAGGGGTGCATTGCAGCCCTGGGCTCGGCCTACCCCAGTGCTCTGTGTACTTTACTTTTATTTAATTTAATTTCAACCTTTTCACTGCCACTGTTAAAACATGGTTGGGTCTTTGATGCCAGAAAGTTTTGCTTGGGGCATATTAGACCTCCAAACTACCCTTGTTCTACATACATATTTAAAAATAAACCAAATACTTTGAACGTGTCTAAAGTCTCCAGCAATCTCTTCTCCAAAAGGAAGTGAAGCCTTAGCACTGCTGCCCCTGGAACTTCTCCCAAATTTGGGGAAGTGGAAACTTTGGGGCAGAGGGGAGGCACAACATTCACTGATGTTTCATTCCGTGCTCTGGGCAAACAAGAAACCAGGGCCAAACTGGACAAGACAATCTGAGATTTCTGATTTATTTGGTTTTTTTTAATGGTTGGGGCAGTGGCTTGGGTTGAGACCTTGACCATGCCTTTTTCTCATGCTATTTTCTGCTTCAAAATACTGTTCTCCAGCACTTGTATGTTTCCATATGTAGGTCAAGTGGCAGCAGCGGGGGCGGGCAATTTCGATTTGGAAAATGACATAGGGTGAAAGAGGTTTGAAAAACCCACCTCGCTTTGTGCTATAGCCTCCCGGGGCTGCGTTTAACTCAAAACAATTGATGGCAGGAGATGCAATCACAGATTTCTCACCATTTTGTCTAGTTGAGCCCTGAGAATGAGTATGTGATGCAACTGAAGCAAGGATGATGCAACTGCCCCTCTCTTCCCCTTAATAATGTATTTTTAAAAGCTAGAACGAAAAACATCAGAGCACCAACATTTAAGTGAACAAACAGTTCTTCCTCTGCACCATCGCATCCAGACGAATGGTTCTACTGGCAGGTTGCATTTGCAATTTGGGAAAGAAATGCACCATTTCTCTCTCTAAATATTTATATCTTTCTGCATTGCCTTTTAAAGGCTGTAGAAAAGTAACAGGGCAATTGTCTGGAGACTATATCCTGCCTTGGTCTATTCTGGTAATGACAAAAGCAATTCACTGGAAGAAATGTGTGCCGCCACCATTACAAGCAAGATCAACTCCTGGATCAAAACCCCAAGTACAAAAATTGAACAGCCCTTTTTTCATGCAGAAATCCCTGGGGAAATGTACGTGCAAGCACATTAAAATTGCATAGCCCTCGGCTGAGTGACAGCAGCTTGTACAGCTGTTATTGGAACACAACTCTGGATACAACAGAAGCAATGGTTAAGCCGGGAAAACTGATAGCAGGCTGAATACACCTTAACTGCATTATATGTGTTGGCAATCGCTGCCACACACCTTGGGCTGTAAATATCGCAGCATTTCAGGGATTTGGATAAAAGGAATGTAACTGGGGGGTAGTGATACAGGAAGCACAGTGCACGGATTTTGGAAGGAATCTAATCTGCAAGGAATCCAACCGTGGACTTCCTGCTAGAATGTCGTAGGTAGGGCTATTCTATGTAGTCAAGATATATGCAGAACTGCCTCATAGCCCTCTGTAGCAGCCATGTCTGTGGAATGAGTGTAGGTTGGAGCCCACCAAAGTGCCTCTGAATGAATGCTCATTCATAAAACAGCCCTGTTGGGTCAGGCCAAAGGCCCATCTAGTCCAACATCACAGGGCCCAACCAGAAGTCTTTAGGGATTCTCCACGCAAGACCTGCTGTAGTTCTCAGCCTCTGAATAAGGCTGGTAGCTGTTGATACTTATCTGCCACAAATTTGTCTAATCCCCTTAAAGCCATCCATATTGGTGACCATCTCGTGGGAGTGAATTTCATAATGCAACTATGCGCCATGCAAAGTAGTGCTTTGTTTTGTTTGTGCTGAATCTTCCAGCATTCAGTTTCATTGGATGACCATGGGTTCTCAAGTATTATGAGAGCGGGAGAATAATCGTATGCATGTCTATTGTATTCTTCCTTACATTTTCTCCAATCTGAAAAACCTGAAACGTCATGACTTTCCTCATAGGGGAGTTGCTGCTCCAGATCCTTGATCATTTTGGTTGATCTTTCCCACACCGTTTCCAGCTCTATGGTATCTTTTTGAAGAGAGGCGACCAGAATTGACCGCAGCATTCCAAGTGTGGTCTCACCATAGATTTGTAAAATGATATTGCCGGTTTTATTTTCAATCCCACAGTTATATGGAATTTACCTTTCCACTGCTGCCTCACACTGGGTCAACATCTTCATCAAGCTATTATCCACTGTGACCCTAATGGCCAGATTTTGGTCAGTTACCCCCAGTTCAAACCCCATGAACATAGATGTGAAATTTGGGGTTTGTTTGTTTACCCACTGCGCATCGCTTTAGACTTCTTTACATTGAATTGCATTTGCCATTCCTCTGCTTATCCACTCAGTTTGGAGAGAGCCTTTTGGAGCTCTTCACAGTCATTTTATTTCGACCACCGTGAATGATTCGGCAACCCCAGTGCTCTGGATACTGGATACTGATCCTTGGGGTGCCCCACTTAATGTGCATCTTAATTCACATTAATGTGTTTTAAATGTGCATTTCTTTACACTACATTTTTCTTTGCGTTCATCGTAATGTGCGTGCAGCAGAGCTGCTGTATCCTCCACTGGCAAGTAGAAGGCCACAGCTTAGTGGTAGAACACATGCTTTCCATACAGACAATCCTAGATTCGATTCCTAGCAGGCTGGGCTCAAAGAGACCTGGAGAGCCACCGCCAGTTCAATGGCCTGACTTGGTATAAGGCACCTCTTATGTTCACATTGTATATACCGGTAATGCTTAGAATTAAGATGACCAGGAAAGTTCATTTCAAATGGGAATCTCTCACATGAAGAGGTATGTGATAATTGCATGGATCTAATGCCAAAACTAATATTACTCAAAATCCTCTATTACAACATTTTTAACAAAATTGGTTTAAATATATATTTATTTTTCAAAATATATCCCATGGGTTTTTCCCTATACTTGTGCTTTCAAAGTTTGTTGTTTTCCTTGTGCTGAACGCTGGCAATCTGGGTGTTTCTAAATGTAAAACAAACCCTAACAGCATATATAGTGCAATTTTTGAGAAAAATAAACTGTGGTTGAAATTTTTTGAATGCAACCTTCATCTTCCAACTTCTGCTGCATTTACCAGATACTTTCTTTTTCTTTTTTGCCATTTATTTGCAATGAACTTTTATAGCTCAAGCACAGCTGGCTGAAATTTTTCAGAACATGGAGTACAGAAGTTTTCAATTAAAATGTCCCCGGAGGTATGTCCTGTAGTACTAGCTCTAACAGCTCTTACTTTGTATTTGAGGGAAATGATCAGATGGAACAACATCCCTTGAATGAAAACAGGCAGGAAACTTCTTCAGGAATCAGAATGACATTTTGAAGCCATTGGGGAAAACACATTGCTTTCCAATTGTCATAGACAACAAAAATGCAGTCAAACTTCACTCATCCTGATATAATAGAGACCATTCCTACTTGTATATATTATACCATATTGGCATTAATTATGTGGGATACTGAATATTAGGTCATAGAATAGACTACTGTAATTGAAATCAATAGACTTATATATAGCATTGCACTGTTCAGTAACCTTCTGGCCAGGCCCTAGTCTACAGATTTCCCTTTGATTCTGGTAATTGGGGTGGTATTATGCAACTTCCAGGTTCCCCTGAAGAAACATCATCAGTCTTTATCTACTTTTGCAAAAAATAATAATAATAAATGTTTTCAGCTACCCTTTATGCATTTACAAGGCACTATAGTGAGGCAGAGGGATGCGGGTGGCGCTGTAGTCTAAACCACAGAGCCTAGGGCTTGCCGATCAGAAGGTTGATGGTTCGAATCTCTGCGACAGGGTGAGCTCCCGTTGCTTGGTCCCAGCTCCTGCCAACCTAGCAGTTCGAAAGCACGTCAAAAGGCAAGTAGATAAATACCGTATTTTCCGGCGTACAAGGCGACTGGGCGTATAAGACAACCCCCAACTTTTCATGTGAAAAAACAGTTTGGGGTATACTTGCCCAGCCCGGGCTCTGTGGCGGCTGAGATGGCGGCGGCGGGAGATGGCGCGGCGGGGAGAGCCTCCCCTCTCCCCGCACAGGAGCCCGTTGCGCTTGCCGCCCACGCCCAGCCCGGGCTTTGTGGCGGCGGCGGCAGCTGGAGCGGCGGGGAGAGCCTCCCCTCTCCCCGCACAGGAGCCCGTCGCGCTCCATGGCGGCTGAGGCGACGCACGCACCCAGCCAGCGGCGGGTTGCGTCGCCTGAAAAACTATACCCGGCGTACAAGACGACCCCTGATTTTAGAGAAGATTTTCCAGGATTAAAAAGTCGTCTTGTACGCCGGAATATACGGTAGGTACTGCTCTGGCAGGAAGGTAAATGGTGTTTCCGTGCACTGCTCTGGTTCGCCAGAAGCGGCTTAGTCATGCTGGCCACATGACCCGGAAGCTGTACGCCGGCTCCCTCGGCCAATAAAGCGAGATGAGGACCACAACCCCAGAGTTGTTCGCGACTGGACCTAACTGTCAGGGGTCCCTTTACCTTTATAGTGAGGCAGATTATTCTCTTGCCACAGGGGTCTATAATATAGGACTGCCATATATCTGGAATTTCCTGGATATAGCCGGGATTCGTTTGTCAAAAATGGTGTCTGGGCAGAATTTTCAAAAAGCGGTTATAATGTCTGGCCATATTGGAAGTGTCAGAAGAGTTGAATTTTTGCCTAATTTCCTTAAAAATAGCTTATAAACAACAACTTTTGTGTCTGGTGTAGACGAGTGAACAACAATAATAACTACCTATACAGAGGAATAGCCATGATTGATTTATGTGCTTATTAGTCCCTTTACATGAAGGAAGATTGGTGCAAGTTCATATAAAACCTAAGAATTCCCTAGTCTTTCTGGAAGTATATACCCATTTTAACTCCTAAATCCTTAATTGCTTTGTCAGTCATTAAGAGCAGCCTTCCCAAACTTGGTGTCTTCCATATTTTTTGGACTTCAACTCCCATGATCCCCAGACTATGACTATGGCTGATGTAAGTTGTAACTGAAATCACCTGGAGGACACCAGTTTTGGGAATGCTAGTTAAGAGAAATGCGTTTAAATCTTTGCCATTGTGTGGACGTGTTGTCAGTGTGCGGTGTATAACCCTGAAGTGACAGAGTGCTAGTCAGGTGCTGGCTCATATTTCAATGCAAAGCTTTAAAATCCCTCGTGGCCATTAGATTATGTATTCAAGCCACTTTGTCTACTGTCAAGGAAGAATGGAACGCAGTGACAGAGGTACGCTTTCCAAAATTAAAGACGATGCTTTCTCTTTTGTCACTCACTCTCCGAAGAATCCACTAATAGTCTGGAATCATTAGCACATAATTACTTCCTCATGTCTTGTCAGAAGGCACGCCTGACTTATGTTTGACAAAGTGGGTGGAAGAGCATTGATGCTGTCACGGCAAATCTGGCAAAACCAAAGAGGCTTCCTCATCTTCGCCTTGGACCTAGTGGAAAGGATGGAGGCCTCCTTTTCCTTCTACTCTCTCCTCCAAACCCACCTTTTCTGTGGAGCATTCGGCACAACTACCTACTCCCCTTGCCCTACTGTTACGAAACCTAAATACATATACAGTCATACCTTGGAAGTCGAACAGAATCCGTTCAGGAAGTCCGTTCGACTTCTGAAAACCAAAGTGTGGCTTCTGATTAGCTGCAGGAAGCTCCTGCAGCCAATCGGAAGCTGCAGAAGCCCCGTCGGACGTTCAGCTTCCAAAATAACGTTCAAAAACTGGAACACTCACTTCCAGTTTTCAGGAGCCAGAACGTTCGACTCCCAAGCATCTGGGAGCCAAGATACGACTGTACTATCTACATACGTAAAAATGCATATTCTCCCTGTTCACCTTTCTTTCATCTGCCATCTCCCTTTGCAAAGTGGATTTAAAACCCTCTGGGCAAAGGCCTGTCCTTGACTATTAGTCATGCTGACTGGGGCCGATGGAAGCTGGAGTCCAACCACAATGGGTTCCTCAGGTTCCCTTCCACTACTGTAAAGAGTCATGCACCCTGAAGCCACTATCTAAGGATAAATAAGAAAAACAAATTAACCTTTTTTGTCCACCAGCTACTGGTGGCAGCCAGCTGTGATGGGAAGTCCCTTTGTAGGACTCCAGATAAATGAATGATTATGCCAGAATATATACTATAGATCCAGGCTATGTCCCCTTTCAATGAAAACCTTCAGCGGAAAGGTCAACAAAAAGCAGAAAATATAGTGTGATAAAATTGGTAACATGCATAAGCCTAATAAGAGCTATATTTTCCTTGCTGCTTTTCATGGAGTTCCTGGCTTCTTTATCTGAATGCCTCAATCTCTCCATAAACTGGGTGACTGCTGAGTTATTACCTATCTCTAACGTCTTGTCATCTCACATACCTGCTCATGCGTCTCACATCTTTCCTCTGCAGCAGCTTCATATATAGAGGAGATCTGAAGCTCACAACATCAAGGAGGAGATGCTAGAAGATTTAGCCTGCTGGAATTCGAGATTGGTACAAGCCTTTGATTGGGAGTTAGGGCCCTGTATGTGACAGACTGCTCTTTGCTAAGGTAACTCATTACAAAGTCTTCAAAGGGACTTTTTAAATAATAATAAAAAAGCTATAGCTCACCTTCTTTGAATTTCTTGCGTTTCCAAAAACAGAAGCTTGGCATGGGAGCATTTAGTATGCTTTACTGTGCCTTTAAACCAGATGACCACCTCTAGATCATGAATAAGAGGCTATCTGACTCATAGGTCTAGGGCAGTGGTTGAAATCTGTCCTGTACAACCCACATCAAAAGGCAGTCATTAAGCAATTTCCTGATATTTCAATGGGGATTCCACAAAATACGTTTTCCTGTGAAATCTGCACTTTATCTCCAACATCCTAAATACTAATAAAAAGTGCTGAAATTGTTTTTTCACATCCAAATACCAAGCCTTGCGAAAAATAACTGAAAATACATATAACAAGGGCATCAGTAGATTTTAATTTGATATTTGTTTATTTGTTAAGATGCCTGTTTTCTTCTGCTTCAGTGGTGGGCTGCTGGTTTCTATGCAAGAACCAGTCTAGCCAGCAGCTACTCAAGGCATAATAGGTTTACTCCTCATCGTGAACCTGAAATACATTATAAAATATGACAACACAGTTTAGGCTCAACAGAAATGACTGCATGGCTTTTTAAAGCAACAATCCTTTACACACTTCCTAGGAAAGATGGCCCACTGAATTCATCCTGAATTTCCTATGTGGAATGCATTTTTGTGTAGGAAAAATATACACCATAGATAGAAGTGCAAAGCAGAATGTCTTACAAGGTTTCAAAAAGTACCAGGGCACAACACGTCATTTGCACATAGCTAAGTACAAAATTATGGGACGTGGGTGGCGCTGTGGGTTAAACCACAGAGCCTAGGGCTTGCCGATCAGAAGGTCGGTGGTTCGAATCCCCGTGACGGGGTGAGCTCCCGTTGTTCGGTCCCTGTTCCTGCCAACCTAGCAGTTTGAAAGCACGTCAAAGTGCAAGTAGATAAATAGGTACCGATGCAGCAGGAAGGTTAACGGCGTTTCCGTGTGCTGCTCTGGTTCGCCAGAAGCGGCTTAGTCATGCTGGCCACATGACCTGGAAGCTGTATGCAGGCTCCCTCGGCCAATAATGCGAGATGAGCGCCGCAACCCCAGAGTCGGTCACAACTGGACCTAATGGTCAGGGGTCCCTTTACCTTTCAGTACTAAATTAAGAATGTACAGTAGCATCCATGAGGAATGGTGCACCACCTCATGGCTGTGGCATCCAGTGATGATTTGCATATAAAGCACTATGTGAACTGTAGCAAGGTGGAGTTACACTGAAATCCCATACCCACTTTCTTGACAGTAAGACACATTTTGCACAATGGAGCATACTTCTGAGTAGACATGCACAGAATTGCATTGTTCCTTGAACATCATTCCCACCGAAATCAATGGGACAGATTAGTCATAACTTCCATTAAGTTCAACTAATTTATTCTTTACTCTGGTCTGCTGCTTTAGCTCCCTGCTCCCTGCAATTGGCCAGTTCAAATGGAAATTTTGGTGGGCAATCCCACAAGCCCTTTCAGCCAGCCGGGGAGGATTACACCAGCCAGCCATGAGGAAAATAATGTTTTCCATTGTGCCCCGGGGAACACTGTGTTGAGCTGCAACCGCTGCTCAACCAGAATTGGGGTGAGTGCCCATTCTCTTCTGATGTGCAAGTCAGGGGTGGAGCTTGCTATCCCTGCCCCACACATGTTTGTTCTACCTGATTACATTACATGTAAGAGGGCCAAGTGTACAGGAAGCAGATGTATAGGTTACCAAGGGCAAGCTTGGAAGACGGAGCAAGCTTGTTTTGTCCTGCTCCGGAGGGTAGGACTCGAACCAATGGATTCAAGTTATAAGAAAGGGGATTCTGACTAAACTTCAGGAAGTACTTTCTGACAGTAAGAGCTGTTTGACAGCGGAACAGACTCCCTTGGAAAGTGGAGGACTTTCCTTCCTTGGAGGTTTTTAAACAGAGGTTGAATGGCAGAGATTCTTGCATTACAGGGGGTTGGACTAGATGACCCTCGGGCTCCATTCCCACTCTACAATTCTATGATTCTAAAGTAAACTGCACTATAGGGAATGAGGCTATGAAGGGGACTTTTTGAGCCAGTCTGTCCACATACCATGGGAGGTGGGAAACGGAGATATTCTGAAAACATTTGGGCAGAAAGTTTTTCTGGCTTTAAAAGGGAATCTGTGTCTTTAAGAACTGGGTGGAATGGAGAGGCTGAATAAGGGTCTAGTGTTGTGGTGATAGACACAGTTGCAGCTTCCTTAACGTTATTAAAAAGCATAGCATGTTTCTTCAGATATTAGGTGCTGGCAGGGTTAAAATGTACGAATTATGAATAACCTCAGTTTTCAAGATATCAAGTGGTCTGATGTATTAAGAAATATTTTTTTTAAAAAAAAATGTTGTGTTTTCTATTTGCATTTTATCTGCATGGATTTCTGCTGCCCAAACAAATGTGGAAAAGTAAAATGAAGGATAAATCTCTTTACTAAAACTTGGCTTTGGGTGTTTGGTGGAGTGTTGTTTTTCTTGTCGCCTGAAAAACTTCTGGAAGAATTCTATTAATATTTTTTGCATAATGATAAGCCTACCATGCATGTGATTATTGTTTACTGCGTCACCTCTCTCTATTTGGGAACCCTAAAAGGCAAGAGCGTGATAATGACTTATAGCTACATACATTATGCTCATCCCACAGGATTTATTTCTAAGAGCAGAAGCAGGCAATGTCTAATCTTTTCATATGTTTGAATGACAGCATGTACATAGTCCCACATCTATTAATCAGATATTGTCCCCTGTACAACACCTGCATTTAGCACTGCTTGACCTGCATGTGGAAATGCACTTCTACTTGTGAGTAGCATTCTTTTGGTAATGTTTGAAAAACAGGAAGAGGAGCTAAATGGTTTTGATTTGGGGGGAAAAGTTATCCGCCTCCAAGTTTCCAAAAATTGCTAGGAACTGCCACCTCCACTGTGCATTACAAAATCACAACAGGGATTTATTATAGCATTGTAACTGCTTGTAACAAGACTCAACAGGCAATGTGGGCACTCTCCTCACCTGCAGTGGAAATGGTTGTGAGTCTCTGACTATTACAGACATCATGTGAAGGAGGAAGTTTTGTTGCTTCACTCAGGTTGAAAGCGATTATATTTTCTACCTTAGTGTCACCCCGTGGAGCTCCCAGAATGGTGGCCATGACAACCGCATCATAGGATTATGCAATATGGATGTCGGCCAGAACAGGCTTCCTCCTTAGCCTCTACTGTTCTATGGGGGCTTTCGTTTATATTAGTGAATAAGATTTTTCTCAATACCCATCATTAGAGAAAATAATGTTGATATAACCAGAAACTATGAGTTGCAGCTGCCAAAATAATGCAAATAAGCCAGTGCCAAGGTTGTTAACTGCTAGTTTTAGCTGGTTTTAGGATGTAATCCAAATCCTAACAAAATCATTGTCAACCCTCCACATTGATTTTAATAGATCTGGATTGCACCTTTGAGGATTAATTCTTATATTAATTACAGTAGCTCCAAAGGCATCATTACATGGGCAAAACATAGAGTTTGAGTGATTAATATGTGTTGGGCATTATCTGGTTTTGCCTAGACTAAATTAATATATTGATTCCATGCAGTTTGGCTTGGAATAACAAGGATTCCACAACAGAATGGCTTCCTGCAGTCTGCAGTGTTTCATTCACAGCTGTGCCTTTGTAGTGTTCTTTGCTGCATACCTTGCTCGGCTGTCAAGAAAGATCCAGCCTTCAGTGGTTCTTGGCTGCATTTTGGGACCTCAGGAGTCAACCCATCAGGCTGGAATTGCTGCCCCTTCTCCCACACTGGGCAGGCAGAGGAGAAATAGGAAAGACTATTCCAAGTATGCAGGCACATAGATGGGTTGTCTTAAGATGCAGGCCCGCGAAATCCTCATCTCACTCCAATGTCCTGCCCTGCTTTTCTGAAGGTTCTACCAGAAACATTCTCCCCCGATTCGCTTGACATACCTTTTTTATGCCAATATCTCTTGACTTGGTCCTGAGCTTATTGACCTGTGATTCAGCTATTTCGGCTCGTTCCTCAGCATCATCCAACTCATGCTGCTGCTTCCTGTACTTTGCAAGGTACTGGTTGGCTTGAGCTTCCTGGTAGGAGGGAGAAAAGAACATCGAAAGTGCTTTGCGTCCATAATCTAGCAAGTAGTGGACCTTCCACTACTTGTGAAAAGCATGTGTGAGTCAATGGTAAACATTTCTTGGAACTTTGTGGGATTTGCTACACAGGAAAAGCAAATTCATCTTTAAAAGTCTATCTGGGAGGCCATCAGTGATCAGTGAGAGAGTTTTGTAGATGGCAGGTAGTGATTTCAAGCCTTTAATTGGAAAGCAAACAGCGTAGAAAAATTCCACATTCTGTGGTCAAGAAATAACAAATTGCTCTAGACCCTCAAGTTGTGCTATTATCACAAAGGCCTCCAAGACTAAATAAGGCAATCTTTGATGCCCTCTAGATGTTATTGGACTACAACTCCCATCATCTCCAGCCAGCATGGCAAACAGTTAGAGATAGGGATGGAAGAGAAATCTGATTCAGTTTACATTTAAAGATGAGCCTATGAATTTTTCACTTTCCAAAATAATACATAAACTGAAACACTCATCCTTTGAAATTCGCACATATCCAACTTTGGCAATGCAGTTCTCCAGCCACGTAATGTGCACAAAAATGCATATAACTGTAGTAAAATGTGCATAAAAACAAATGCATTAGTAAACATAACATAACCATGCATTATATTAGGGGAATTTCTTTTTGCAAAAATGTGTATTTTAGGCAAAATGGCATATAAAAAAATGTAAATTAGGAGAAATTCACACTAAAAGGCTGGTGATCTTCCACAAAGACTTTAAAAAAATTGCAGACTGATGTGGAGAGGTGGAACTTAAGATTTGTATTTAAGAGAGAAATAAGAATTGTTAGAGTCACCCATCTAAAGTCAGGGATAATGGAATCCAAGAACATCTAGAAGACACCAAGTTGGGAAAGACATATCCATAGAATTCATAAACAGTTCCATAATCAGCCTTGTGACTTAATCCAGAAATGTAAACATCTGAGTTTACAGGAATGCTCAGCAACAGATTTTACTGCTGTAAGTAGTCCTGCCTCGCCCTTTGAGAACTCTCATTCTAGGCAGAAAGCCATGTGAAAGTTGCTTGTACAGCCAGTGGCTGTGCTATGGAACTCCAAATACATTGAGACACTTTTAGTAAACACATACTACTTTGTTTCAGATCTTTAGTGCATTAAGTCAGAAGATCTGTCTGTGGTATTCACTGAAGCGAAAACGGGAATACAGAGTGAAATGTTTTCTGACAGCGGCATCATTTTGTCAAGCACTGGAATGCCTAGACAAATGATTCTGTACCAAAGTATCGTTCATTTTCCATTCTGTGAGATGAAACTGTATTTAGATTTGTTGTAGATAATGGAATGCAGCAGAAACATCATCCTCTCTGTTTTTGGTAAGAGATGCAGCATGCGTGCTGTTGTGTATGAAGCCAAAACTGCACCACTCCCACATAAGACGGCAGTATCAGCAGATGAGAAGGAATGTGCAAGGTTCCAGGAGTACAAAATATCTTGAGAAAGTTGCCTCTAAGGTTGTGAGAACCTATCAAGACAGCCTAGTCAAGACTGAGTGTGCCCAGTGACCATGAAATGCTGCCTAACCCTTTTTCCAAGGTGGGAGAGAGGTATACATAAAAAACTAACAGGGAGGAAAATGGAATGAAGTCTGACAGAATGAGGCATGATTGACAGTGAATAGGGGTGCTTCACAATACAGCAATTTGCTGAAGGTCTGCATCCTTATTTCTTAGGGGGAGGAGATGGGATATTTTTTATTAAAAAAAATACACCAAATATTCCAAAACTTAGAAGCTTCTGTGCTGTGCTTTTTTTAAAAAACCGTTTATGAAAACTGAACAAAATTAAGTAACTGTGCCTAATTTATTTGTCCTTCCAATTCAAGTTTTTCTTGTTGTAAAATTAGATGTTTTGGAAAGGTCTGGTGTGGCTGAGGAAAAGAAAACCATTTTAAAAATTGGAGTTTGGAAACATTCTGGACTTAGGATCAAAGCAATGACACAGCTCTCTGTGCCACACAGTTTTCAAAATCTTTAGCAGGAGATTTACATGTACCCTCTAAACTTTCCTCCATGCTTTTGAAGGTAGAAGAAATGTGCTTTTCAAAAAGGGAAGAGAAATTGCTGCAATATTCAGGATTCTGAGGCGATTTGATGATACCTGTCTGTGCAGTGTTGTTGTCACACATCAGCAGTTTGTCTTCCTTCCCCAGTTTGAATAATACAACTCCAGTCAGAAATTAGGTGAATTACTGATTTGATAAGAGCCACACATTACACTGTACCAACTTACAGCTTCTTCTGCTTGATGCTTGTAGCTTTTCACTTTCACCTGCAGCTTATCAATCAGCTCCTGCATCCTTGTTAAGTTCTTCTTGTCTTCTTCTGCCTTCATAGAACAAATAGGGGAAAAAATAAGTTAAATGTTAACTTGGCAACCATCCACTCCTCAGAGTTAGATAGCTTGTTTCACTGGAAATCTAGAATTATGGAACTCAGAGACTCTATCTAATTTTTATCCTACGCTTCCTCCAATGAGCTCTGGATTACTTAAATTGAGTCACTCCATTTTATGGCACAGACATCCTGTTGAGGTTTCTGCTGATGGTGAGTTGCACAGTGAACTTCACCCAGAAAAATGTGTGGTTGAGCAAAGATTTCGAACCCAAATTTTGCAAGTCCGGTACTCTATCAGCTGTAACATACTAGCTATAGGGATGCTTGGAGAATTCCACTGACCTCTCAGCTACCAATCCTCATTCTCATTTCCTACTTCAGTGTTTCCTGGAATGAGTCAGAGGTTCAGGCAGATGAGGAGACAGAAACTGAAGAGTGCTGGTGAGATAAGAACATTTCCTCCTTTGACTCAGACATCTCTCTGTCCTTCATCCCACAAAGCTATTTTAGTCAGCATGAAGATGAAAGAGCCAGAAGGAAAAGAAAAGTGGTAGAGAATCGCCTGCAGGCTGTTAGCTGCTGCCTATAATATATAAAGTCTTTGGTAATGCTGCTTTACATCAGAATATGTTTCTGTGATTGGAAATTATGTGTATTTGTCCTAGCGCAATATTTCACCTACTTTAATTATTATTACCTGGTATGTCAGCTCTTTGATGCGCCTTTCATATTTGCGGACTCCTTTCTGAGATTCCGTATTGCGGCGGGCTTCTGCCTCTAGTTCATTTTCCAGCTCGCGGACCTGCACAGAATCAAAAGCATTTATGTGCTCCTGTTGGGCTCTACCTCATAGGAATAGCTCAAAGAACTTAGTCTTTGCAATAGGTCTTCAGAATGTGCTTTGTAAATATCTACTCAAAAGCTTTTGGCAGGTTTATTGAGTGCTCCTTTACATCATTCTCTAGCACTTAGCATTTCAAAATAAAACATTACTACTCTAGTCAGAACTGAGCTCCCGTTTTAAAAATGAACCTGCCAACCATTTTCCAAGGGAGGTGACACAACAGGTTCTAAAGGTGGACTCTTAGAAGCCTACCCTGGATTCCAACTTTTGAATCTGCTTCTTGCCCCCTTTTAGAGCAATTTGCTCTGCTTCGTCCAGTCTCTTCTGTAGATCTTTAATGGTCTGTTCCATGTTCTTTTTCATTCGCTCCAAGTGAGCACTGGTGTCTTGCTCTTTTTTCAGTTCTTCAGCCATCATTGCTGCCTATAATAACATAAATGTGTGAAACGCAACCCCAAACAAACAATGAGTCCCAATAATTTTGGTGATTTGAGACAACTACGAAATCCTGGGAAATATCTATAACAGGAGGAAGGGAACCAGTAGTGGCCTACAAATCCTATCATGCATGGGCCATTGGACATGCTGGCTGGGGCCAATGGGAGTTGGAGTCCAACAGCATTTGGTGGGTCACAGGTTCCCTCAATCTGGAGAAAGTAATGAACCATTTCTAGGACTTAGGGCTCATCCAGACTTGCCTTTGCCCTACCACTTCCCCCCCAAAAAAAATCTGAATTGGAGCAAACATAAATAAAATTTTATTGAGATTGATATTGGCTCTGATTTATCACCAAAGGGCGTGTTTCCAGGGACAAAACCGCTTGGACCCATGCTTCCTAGGCATGAGACAAGCACAAGGCTGGATGAGCCCTTAGTCTAAAATTTTATTTATAACTTCATGCAGTATAGTTAAGCACAATGTGAGTTGTTGTACACATTGGTATTATGTACTGATATCACTTTATGATATCCCTACACTTGAGCCATCTTCTATTTAAGCTGTAACTGAGCACATTTGTAATTATTACAAGAGTTGACAATAGGAAAATCCGAAACAGACACAGTTAATATTTCAGAGAGGCAAATGCTTCTCCCACCCAATTTAGGAACACAGCTGTTTTTCTACCAATTTTCTCAAAATTTCACATCTGGGATTTTGACATGCAGTGAAAGCCAATCTGCATGAAGATATATGGGGAGAAAAGGTCACTTTCACTATAAAAATGCCAAACGTTCTTCTAAATTATGACAGATGTTCTAACATACCAGTATATGACTTCTGAAGGCAACAGATCACCACTGCTAGTGAATCTAAATAAATAAATTTTCACAATCCCTGACTTGCCAGCATGCAAAGCAGTACTTGATTCAGAAACGAAAACCATGGGCAACGAAAGATCAGCAAACCAGGAAGAATAAAACTGGACATCTGTGCAAGCAGGAATAAGCTGTCTACTTACATCAGTGATGGCTTTTTTGGCCTTTTCTTCGGCATTCCTGCACTCCTGGATAGCTTCCTCCACTTCATTTTGCATTTGAGAGAGATCAGTCTCCAGCTTCTTCTTCTGGTTGATCAGGCTTGTATTCTTGAGTTTGAAAGGAAGAGGAGAAAGGAAGATCCTTCAGGGACACATGATCATCTTTATCACCTTCTAGGACTAGTGCTACACTGAGGCTATTCACACATTGTACCTGGGGGTGGGTGGGTATAATTCACAAATTATACTTGGGTGCACAAGCGAATGTGTGTCATTAACTACCTTTGTAATTCCTAGGCAGACAATAGAATTAGAGATATAGAACAAACCAAAAGTATCAATAATGTCACATTTTTGCTTTAAGATAGAATCAGAGTGATATCTACCATTGGTGATACTCAGAGTAGACCTAGTGAAATGTATGGACATGCAGCTTAAAGGCATTGATTTAAATGGGTCTACTCTGAGTAAGATTAATATTGAATATTGCCCTCGGTTTTCAACACCAGAATTTATGAGAGAAATTAATTCAGTAGTGTAGGAATGTCTTTTGCTTTTTATACCTGATGTGAAAAAAAAGACATTCAAAAGCATCCCTCATCAAAATAACCTGAATATCACTTAACCCACTTGTCTGGATAATTAAGCACACAATCAGTATTGGACGGATACTTTTATGCTAATCTGTGAAGGAGAAAGCTAGTGTGTGATTGAGCCAAAATGATGTACCGTATTTGTAAATCTCATTATTTCCATAAGAAAGAATTACAACTAACTGTTACCTGCTAAAATAATTGGATTTAAAGGTAGCTAATATTGGCTGGATCATGTCCTGATCTCAGTATGGTTGACAACAGCAATAAGGAACATAATGTCTGTGCCAAAACAGCTAATGTTTTACTATCAACTCAGCTGTTTCATATTGGAAAGTTCTCAGAAGTAGTGGTCGGTGTCATATTTTTGAAACTTGGACATTGAAAACATTTTTAGCAATAAAGAAAGGCTATATTTATTGAGAATAGTCCACTCTCAGGCACAGTTCAATCTGAACAATATAGGTAAGGCCAATTTTAAAACAATGGAACCTGGGTGAATTCTCTAAACTCTCCCTTGACAGGGATGAGTCTTTAATGTTATTGTAGCAGAGACTGGGATAAGCGAAGAGTAAAATCATGAAAGAGATCATTTTGACAGAAAGAGAGCACAATGGGAGGCAAACTAGACAATTTTAAAAGGTGGTAGATGTCACAGAAATGTTCAGCAAAGCCATTTTTCTTTTATCTAGAGGCTTTCGAACTACAAATGTGTTAAAATTACTGTTTTGCACTTTAATATCTCCCCCCCCCCCAGAATGAAGTCTTTGTGTACCCTTGTTAATGAGGTCATACTTTGTCTGAAACCTGCATTGCTCTGAATCACTACTCTATGTAATAATGTCTGGTTTATGATCTAATGTGATGGGGGTGCGGCAGGTTAGGGAAACAACGTTTGGCATAACAACCTGGGTGTGCAGAAGGTTCACACGTTCAGTGGCTTCCAGCAGCTCCTGCTCTGCCAATTTACGGCCACGTTCTGTCTGGTCCAGCAGAGCCCTGAGCTCATCCAGCTCAGATTGGAGGAGAGTGTTACGTCGGTCAGTGACTGCCAGCTGCTCTTTGAAGTCTTCATTCAGGTGTGTTGAATCATCAAGTTGTACTTGCAGTTCCTGAAGAAAAACAGCAGCATGGTCACATACTGGGCCCAATGAAGTCAGGCTTTACTCCTGATGCAGAGAAGGAATCTTATAGATGGGTTCCCCCATATCGCTGACTTTCAGGGTTAGGATTGACTGTATTGCAGTGCAGGGAATCCTATTCCTCAACCAAGGGTGCACTGTGCTTTGAAGCCCTGTCAGTCAGCTGATGGGAGCTTCAAAGGGCTTCGCAGGCACCCCTGATCCAGGCCAGGAGTGCCTGGAACCCCTTTTCATTTTCCTACTGTGGTTTCACCTGTCCCATATGTGGTTTTCACCTTTACCATATATGATGTCAGGTGTAGGGCAGATGGTCGTGGCTTGGCCAAAATGACCTGGTGGGCCAAATGGGTAGACCTGGCAGGCCTAATCAGGCTGTGGACCGGAGGTTCCCTATCCCTACCTAGCACAACAAATCCACTTTTCTTTGCAATGGACTTATTGCTGTTAGGAAAGTGATGGGGAACTGCATTGAAATGTATGGAATGGTTAACATGAAGGCATATAAACACTCAGAATGAATGCTCAATAAAATCGGTGTGGGGGAGGGGACAGGAAAAGGTTAAACACCTTCCCTCACATTCTCCCCAGGTTGCAAGTATTCCCCAGAAACCACTTTAGTACTACAAGGGAAAGGTAACTTGTTTGCCTTCTAACCCTAAGTTGGAAGCTGAAGGAGCGTCTCCACCCCCATCGTTCAGCCCGTACATTGAGGTCCAGCTCCGCGGACCTTCTGGCGGTTCCCTCACTGCAGGCATAGGCAAACTCGGCCCTCCAGATGTTTTGGGACTACAATTCCCATCATCCCTGACTACTGGTTCTGTTAGCTAGGGATCATGGGAGTTGTAGGCAAAAACATCTGGAGGGCCGAGTTTGCCTATGCCTGCCTCACTGCAAGAAGTGAGGTTAAAGGGAACCAGGCAGAGTGCCTTCTCGGTAGTGGCACCTGCCCTATGGAACGCCCTCCCGTCAGATGTCAAGGAAATAAACAACTATCTGACTTTTAGAAGACATCTGAAGGCAGCCCTGTTTAGGGAAGTTTTTAATGTTTGATGTTTTATCATGTTTTTAATAGTATGTTGGGAGTCACCCAGAGTGGCTGGGGAAACCCAGCCAGATGGGTGGGGTATAAATATTATCATTATCATTATTATAATTATCATTATTTTGAGTGCAATCGCTCAGAATAGTTTTTGTTAATGCACAGGTCCCCCAAGCAACAAGAAGTACCTTTATTTGAGCCTGAAGGATGCGTGTGGTCTTTGTTGCCTCAGAGGCATGCCGGTTAGCATGGCTGAGCTGGATTTCCATCTCGTTGAGGTCTCCTTCCATCTTCTTTTTCAGTCGGATGGCCTCGTTTCTACTCTTGGCTTCCGAATCCAAGGTGGACTGTAGTGTGTCTATGGTACGTTGCTGGTTTCTCCTGATTTTGAAATCATGTTATGTAAGCAAATGTGGACACTCTTTTCCGAATTTTTGACTTCAAGCAATGCCCTGTGCTGCTAGTGAAGTCTACCTTTTCACATATAGGTTTTTAGCATAAAAAGTAAATAGGAAAATCCAGCATTCCTCTCCATTCCCATCTCAAGATCTTCTTACTTCTCTCTATAAAATCATTTCATTTTTAATCTCTTCCCTGAAATACTCTCAACTGTGAAAGATTCCAGGTTTTTTTTGTTTTGTTTATTGCCTCTTGTTTATTAATGTATCTTTTGTCAACATATTGTGCAGACAGTAATTATCAATCAGCCTTAACAACATTCTTGCAAATTAAGACAGCATGTACAGATGGCAAAACAGATACATAAGCAGAAGAAAATTGCCCTCTTCTACATAATGTGTTACTGCCAGGACAAGTTTGAGAAATTTTGATGATTGGTAAGAGACACACAGATCATTTGTGTCTAGTTCTTTAAAAGAAACAAAAAACCTGTGTTGGAGCCAGACTATATTAGATCCTATTGAATTCCATGGGGGAAGATATTCATGATTCAAGTCCCATTAGTTTAAATTGTATCTAAGTTCAGTTAACCTACTCTGGATGCCGAGAAATACTAAAACTAGAAATCTTGTTTTCTTTTAGTTCCAACTCTGTTCTTTTTAAAAATCACACTTCATATACAACTTGGCTCTATTAACTGCCTTGTGTGCATACTATACCTGAAATTTTCAATTTCTTCATCTTTTTCTGCCAGTTTTCTTTCAAAGTCTGCTTTAATTTGGGAAAGTTCCAGTTGAAAACGCAATGTCTTGCTTTCTTCATGTTCCAGAGCCCCCTAAAATATATGTAATGCATGTTAGCAACACAGAGATAATAACTTTGAAATGTGCAGCCTAATCCTATGCTTAATTGTGCAGTGGAACATAGGGTCCAATCCTAGTGTCTAAGGAATGACACTTTCTGCAGCTGCATGGCTCTCTAGAAGTGAGAAGCAAGTGATATCAACTGCTATGTTTATCACACCCTAACAGTGCAATCCTATGTATGTCTACTCAGAAGTAAGTCCCATTGTGCACAAAGGGACTTAGGTCTGCAATCCTATGTATGGTCACTTGGAAGTATCTCCCAATGAATTCAGTGAGACTTGATCCAAATAGTCATCTATAGGATTGCATTGCATCTCTCAAGCAGGGAGTCAGGGACTGGTAGGGCACTCATGAGTGTGCACCAAGGAAGTCTGACTCAGGAGAGGGGTGCAGTGATGGCAAGAGTCAGAAGCAAGGGAAGTTTCAGAGCTAGAGGAAGAGGAAGAACAGGTGGGTCAGGCAAGTGAAGGGCTGGGTCCTGTTATGATTTTTGTCCAAGCCGAGCGGCAAACAGCTGCAGCGGTCTGACTTTTGCCTGTCTCACTAAGCCGTGAGAAAGCTGTCTTATCTGTTTTCCTACAAGGAATGTTTACGTTTCACTGTACTATTGTAATCCTAGCCTTTGTGCTCTCTCTTCTGGCTAGACCTGACGCCGGACAGATGGCTTTATGGCAGCTCTGTCATATTGAGCTGGCAGCAGAGATTCTCTCTGCACTATTCCTACAATAAATAAATTAGCCTTAATCATGGCTTGTGTGTGTTGTTCTTCATGCTGGGAACAATCACATATGACTGCGCCACCGGACTGCCTGTAGCCGGGGATGTGCGCACACGGCTTTGCTCTGGCTTTGGGGCAGTCTCACAAACTGCCCCAGGCGGGGTATTTGCTGACAGGTCCTTCCTCACCCTCTCCTGCACCACTGTCTCCCAGAATCAGGAGCGGGTGGAAGTGAGAAGAGCAGCAGCAGCTTCCACACAGGCTCAGTCTCCGGCTGTGTGTGCGCAGCCTGTTGGGGGAAGATACATAAGCTGGTGGAGGGGACATGGCTCCCTGTTGCTACAACTGCTCCATAGAACTCAGACCTGGGAATAGCTGCCTAGATGCTAAACTGGCGTGTGTGGTACTTGGAGCCTACTGTAAGTGTGAGCTTTGACAATATAGAGTTAACTATCTGCCGTGTGCATTCGTTTGGCTGGGGAGCACCCTTGACTCAGGGCAGATGAACCTGCCATTGCCGCTGTCACCACTGCAGTTGCCACCTAGTCACCAAACCACCACGAGGCACTGCTGCTTTTGCAGGGAAGTGGAGCTCAGGCCTACATCTCTCCTTCCTAAGATTGCGGCAATGTGGGTGAGATGGCCTAGGGTAGCAGAGACTCTTACATTTTAAAGCAGCAATGGGAAGTCTGTGGCCCCCCCAGATGCTATTGGACTACAACGTCCGCCATCTTGGGCCATTAGCTGCGCTGACTGGGGTTTGCTGAAGTCCAACAATACCTGGAGGGCCACAGGTTTCTGTTAACAGTATTCAGCCACAATTCCCACCACTGTGGCAAAGCAGGGGCAGCACAAGCACTCTCTGGGGCCACCCAGCAAACAATGCTTTGCTCTGATGAAGGACCTCTTTCTTAGAGTTTGACACTGAGGCGTGAGGTGATCCCGGTTATCTTAGAAGTGATTCTTATGCTGCTGTCAGCAAGTGTTTGACTAGGTGAGCCTGCATGTTAATGAGGACAGGAGGAGGCAGCTGCAGTGGAGGCAGAGGAAGAAGACAGTGGCAACAGCCCACCTCAGTCGGTGCAATGTCTTGCACCAACGCTGTTCTCAGGTTAATGAGCATTGGGTAGCAACCAAAGTGATGTCAGAGCAGCTTCATAAGTAGCACCAGCACAGCTTTGCTAGAGTACTTTCCTTCAGCAAAGGCTGCTCTGGGAGCTTGCCTCGTGTAAGACACTGCTTGTGTTGTTCTAGCATCTACACCAGTGGACTCAGGACTCAAGATGTAAGTTACAGTCTTTCGTTTTATTCCTGCACAAATATCCTCTCTAGCTGACAAGACTTCTAATTGATCCCCTAAAATATCAATAAGAAGAAAGTCTGGTTTTGCTATCAGAAGAATTGATGTAATTTGCTCCAGTTTCAACTTCTATTGATATGGGATTTTGTGGCAGGCTCTTAAGAAGTGAGACTGGAAGGAGTAACCCTTCCCCACAGCTACTGTTGTTAAAGTTGGAGGGAGAGATTATATTAAATGCATTCACACATTTCGCCTGCAATCCTTCACATACATACCTGGGATTAAACTTCATTGCAATCAGTGAGTATTGCAATCTTATACCTGAGTAGACAGGTATAAGATTGCACTGTCATGTCTGTTTTGGCCATCGAGTTCATCTCTTTTCCCTCTTCTTGCATAATCTTTTTGCAGAGTTTATATTAAACATGCATAAGAGTTCTCCCCTCCATCAGCTGAGAAGCAAAGAGGCATGGAAGGTGATAAAAAAAGAAAAACTTAAGTGGAAAGGCTGGGGGTTTGGGGACTGACACTGAGATAAGTCAAGGAAGAACCTGGCATTTCTGCAGCCTAGGGACTGCAAAAGACATGGAGATTTGGCTGGACTGTGTGTGTTTGTGAATGTAAGAGTGTTGTGGAGCTAAATCTATACGGTAAATAAGGTTAATGGGTTATAGGGGGGTCTAAGGGCTGTTTAATTCTCTCTCAACATCCATAAAAATGGAAATTTGTTCTTCTTTGTGTACAGTTTATGCCACCATACGATGCACTAGATAATCATTGCCCACAATATGAAGATTGGTCAGGGTCTGTGGCGTTCTTGACTATCTGGTCATCAGCAGATGCCATCCGGGAAATCTGTGCCATTCAGTTATTAGCAAAAGCAATGCAAATGAAGCAACAAGTTTATCTGATTTAAACAATCTGTCAGACAGAATCAAATAAGGTCTTTATATACCGGTAGTTATTGGATATGGTTTGGCATCTACTTCCTTTAGAAATAAAAGACAGAGGCAATATCTGGCTGCATGCTGTCCAATATTGCTTTTGGATTGTGACAAAAGTCAGAAAATTTTGAAACGTTATATGAAGGATAGAGGGTTTTTTGTTTTGTTTTTTACTCCAGGATAATAGCCAGCAAAACCACACAAACACACAAATACATCATGCACTATTTGCATAAGTAATATTTCACTCATGCGCCTCCTAATAAAAACCCATTTGTGCAAGAGGGGTTTCTACTAAATTAGCATCAAAAGGCAGCCACTTGATATTGGCTGCCTCATATCCTAAGCAAATAATTTGTTCTTGGTGGGTCTCAAATCATGGAAGCAGTAAGGTACATAATTCCTGTACTGAAACTGGTGGTGATCTACAACTGACTCAAGCTTTCTAATAGTTGGATAGTGCTCAGAAGCAATGGCTGTGAACTTCCCCCATCTTGAGTTAGCAAGGGGAAAGATGCATGGCTTAGCCGGGTTCCGATTTCTGTACAATAACTACCACAGCAGAGTAATGGGGCTTTTGGAGAGGGAGAGCAGGGTGCTGGTAGACTTTAGAGGATATGTGGCTTGACTGTATCAGGCCTTTGGAGCTGTTTTCTTTAGCGTGGATAGCCAAGAATACCAGACAACTGGGGGGGACCCATCCTTGTAAATGATATTGGATGTTCCCAAATGGCTTGCAGCTTTCTTTGGTGTTTCCAAGCACCAGTCCCTGGCCCAGCACCACCACCACTACTAATGTGCAGCCCCTGCCAAAGACACTTGAATCCCAATACTGCCACAACAGAAAAGCAGAAATTATGCATCAGCAATGGCCAGGGGTGGGATGATATCATGTACAATCCAGTTACAGATAGGTAGCCGTGTTGGTCTGCCGTAGTCGAAACAAAATAAAAAAAAAATCCTTCCAGTAGCACCTTAGAGACCAACTAAGTTTGTTCTTGGTATGAGCTTTCGTGTAGTATCTGAAGAAGTGTGCATGCACACGAAAGCTCATACCAAGAACAAACTTAGTTCGTCTCTAAGGTGCTACTGGAAGGATTTTGTTTGTTTGTTTCGATGTACAATCCAAACAGCTAAAGGGCTGGGAGAATGTCTTGCAAGCATTTCTGCAGTTAATGGAGACCTATAGGATTGGCCTGTTAGTACGACACACTGCTTAAGTGGGGAAGAGCAAAACACTTCCCCTTCCATTTTGTTTACAGATCTGTGGCCATGCTGCTTTTAGCACCAATATGCCATGGCACGTTCTAGGGTGATCTGTCAAGGTAAAGCTCTTGAACACACCACAAGCTGATGCATTATGACCAATCAGCTAGAGTATACTCGCAACGTATATTATATATAAAAATATAATATATCTATATCTATCTATCTATTTTTCTATCTATCTATCTATCTATCATCTATCATGCTTAGCTATTCAAAGCAGTGGAATGAAACATGCTGTTCCTCTGCTCTGATAGCAACACCTTTTTATTTGGAGGGGAAATCCCTGCAAAGTACAAAACAGCCTGCAAGATAAAAAAGAAAAGATTTTGATAAACATTAAATAGCTTAAGCTAAATCTTATTTTCAAGTATTCCAAACATTTCTAGCAGATGAAGAAATGGAACTTTTTAAAAAAAAACTAATTAGGTGTGATTCTTTAAGGTTAATTCATGAAAATGCCCTTGGTGATATTAAATTATTCCACAATATAAACAAATCATGTTCCAGTGCATTGAACAAACCTCCGGATATCACAGAAAATGCAGGTGCCAGGTGGGGAAGCCAAAATGTTTCAGGTGCTCATGAGAATAACTGATGGCTTTTAAGAATATATTCACTCTAGCTTCATAAAAATGAAAATGATTTGGGGGTATATTAGCTTTCCACTCCTCACATTACCCTGATGGCATTGGCTGTATCATAGTAGATATGAGCAGCCATTTTTCCTCCCTCCAAAAACACTCCTGGGAATGAGGCTGATGGATGACTGTAGTTAGCTTGAAACAGTGGCCAGGCATAAAAGAAAATTAAAAGAAAGGAGAAGAGAAATCCTGGGCTCTTATTTCAAGGTAAGACCCTACTCTCCCCAAAAGGTGTTAGAATTTTGCCTGCACCCAAGAGTCCTCAAATATTCAATCTCATCCTACTTTTGCAGGGAACCAATGATCTCATGATAGTCTTGGGGGCACTGGCCGAGGAAGATGGGGGTGGGGGAGCGCACTGCCCCCGGCAGCGCAATCCCGGTGGGGTGCCATCGTGGCTGCCCCCCTGCCCGTGCAGTGCGCCACACCCCCGGGCTGCATGCCAGCCACGCCTCCGCCTGCTCTCCGCCCCCCAGTTCCGGAGCATGAAGCTCCGCCACTGCTTGGGGGTACATTCAACATATCTTTAAATGCATTTTTTTAATCTCATGACTGAGATTCCCATCTCTTTTTAGCTAACAGCAGGAGAAGTTAAGTGGAGGCAATTCAGATTGGGAGCATGGTATCGGGGGGAGAAAGGTTTGAAAGTTCCACAAGCCCCATTTTCTTTTCCCAGTGAAACGGCCCCCTTATGCCAGTTATTTGAGGCTAACTAGCAGCATTCAACAGTGTTTTTTTTTAGTTCTTTTTCTTTTAAGGGGGAATTTTCAGGTGGCAAATGGGAGGGAGGGGAGATCAACACCCCTACATCTGCTCTAAAAAGAGAAAGAGAATCCCAGTTATGAGATTCAAAGCCTTGCTTAACATCACATATAGTTTGATCCTCAAGACCACTTGATTCTCTAGATTGTGTCTGGAAACCAGGAATGGTCAACAACACCATCGAGCTGCAAAACCTTCACAGTTATGGAGAACGTGCTGTACAGCCACACATTACATCCAGATAGGTCCATTTGCATATTGCATATAAAATCCAAACGAGAGATGTGATATGAAGTGTAGAATCCCTCATTCTTACATATGTGTTTGTTTATTATCGTTTTAAAAAAAGATTTTTATTGTTGTGTGTGTGTGTGTGTGTGTGTGTGTGTGTGTGTGTGTGTGTGTATTCTCTTAATTGCATTGTGCAGGCATAGATGAACATGTTTTGGCAGAGTCACCAGGGACCAGAACCTTGCTTTTGGGTACTGCTGCCTACAAGCCATTACTTGTCCATTCCTTCTCCAGGGGAATAGTCTCTGTTGATGCAGCACTCTGTACTGACTTGTAGTGCTGGCTCATCACCATATGCTAACCAAGGATAGGGGGCCTGTGGTGCTCAAAATGTTGTTAGACTACAACTCCCATCATCCATGGCCATTGACCATGTTGACTGGGGACAATGAAACTCGGGATTGGGCAATATCTGGAGGGCTGCGAGTTTCCCATCGCTGACCCAGAACATGCCCAACACTCCCCTAAGGCTGTTTATTACAGGGTAAAATAGGTAATGGTGGAAAAGCTACCTTCAGGGAAGCTTGTCTGCCATTCCTGATACACCCAAGGATTTCTAAAATCCATAACTAATAATAATAATAATAATAATAATAATAATAATAATTTATTATTATGGTCGGAGACCAGCTTGTGAAACACAAATGGGACTACAATCCCAAAAGCAAAACAAACATTTAAAACAATATACAACAATGGATTTAAAGTTTTAAAATGTGATAGGCGTATAAATACATAAAAACTTTAAGATAAACTTCCATAGAGAAATGACCCAGATAAATAGAGCCCCTACTTACTCAGCAGAGACTCAGTAGAAACCTGACCCAGCGCCATCATCCCCCGGAAGTCATACAAAAACCCATTGCTCAAATGTCTAATCTGATTGGGTTTTTCCCCCAAACTTTTTTTAAACCCATACTAAATTCAAATGGAAACTTCAAATTGTGGAAGTTGAAATCTTTTGAAAAGTGTACTGCAACAGCACTTGTACACAGCCTACCCTAGGATCCCCTACGTGAAGAGAAGGGGAGGAAGAAATCTAAATCACAATAATATTCCATATAATAACTACTAGATCATTTTACCACACTTTGCAGTGAGGGCCTGCATGTTTTCCCTGCCTATGCACATGAAGCAAATCTTGCTTATCCTTTGTTTCCTCTGTTTTTCCTTTTGGTCGAAAACTTACAGCGACTCTAGAAACCTCATTCCTTGTTCCAAACCTTTGTCTTACCTCAGCTTCTTCCAGGGCTAACTGGACTTCTGATTTTTCTTGTTCAATCTGCTTCTTCATCTTCTCCACCTCATGAAGGCTCTTGTTTCCTTCACTGATCTGGTCAGTTAGATCTGAAATCTCCTCTGATTTTTTTCCCCCCAAAAAAGAAAGACCGAAGTGTCAGAAAGTCCTGAATGCACCATGTTATCTCTTCTCAATGGCAATTTAGTTTTTCCTATCTTGCTGGATTCTTGCTAAAAAGTGAGAAATTTATGTTTATCTATTTATTTAAAAATTGGTGGGTGCGTGTCATATAGAACCATCAAATTTATTAAACAGGCTTATGGAGAAATGAAAGCTATCGACTGCATCTGAAGATCACATAGGTTAAAATACATTCATTGCCCTGCTTTTGTGAGGGAATATTTATAAGATATATATTTTTTACGGATAATTCTGTATGTACTTACTCTGAGGTTTATTTTTGCTTTGTGATGTGTGTATTGTTATGAGTGTGTGCATGCTCTAGGCCTAGTTGGCCAAAGAACAATGAAATATTTCTTATATTTATGATTGTTTTTTAATGATAAAAAGTGATAATGATAACAATACAACCAGTCCTCTAGAACTGGGTTTTGATCTCCTTCCTCTATGGTTCGCAGTTCCTGAAAACAGAGGTGAAAACTCTCATTCGACACAGCTGAAATCAGGGAAAGCTACATGGCTACATTTTCATCCTGACAGAACCGCTTGGAGCAAACATTGATTGGTTGGCTCCAGCCCTGGCAGTTCTGTTCACAGTTGCAGACAAAACAGGATGCATGCCAATCGACTGGAGCAGGGTAATTGCGGTGCCAATCTTTAAAAAGGGGCTTAGAAATGATCCAGCCAATTCCTGCCAGTAAGTCTTCTTAGTACGTTATAAGCTAAACACTTATACAATAAATGAATTGACTAGATAGAAGCACAAAGTATATTATTTAATGAAGGAGCTGGCTTTAGACAAGGCCAGTGTATCTTATATCATTGCTCTCTACTACCCCATTCAGCTGAGAAGAATATTCAGACAGGGGCCAATTGACCTGAAATCTGCTCTTGCTTCTTGCTACAGTGGCCTGTGAAATTTAGTGGGATAAACGGACAGTTACCAGTACTCCACTCCAGGCTTGTTGTGGGATAAATGGCCACCTTACCACTCCATCCAGCACTTATCAGGGACTCAGACAGGGGTGCACACTGGCACCAATTATTTTAAAAATGTGTTTATTAAGATCCAGTGTCTCCTCTTGCAGTTGTTTATTCTTATCCTCCTGGTTTTGTAAGTCCTGTTATATACTGGCAATACTGTCTTGCTCTCAAAAACTCTGCTTAGTCCGGAAAGGCTGTTGCAAATCTTGTTAAGCTCATTGTATTAATGAATGGCTTGTAATTATCATTAAGATAGATTCTATCTGGCAGAGGGGGAAAGATCCTCCAAGCTCAGTTCAAACGGCTTCCTTAAAGTTAGGGAATATTTTGAACAATCACATGCTATTTTATTATAAAATGGTCAATATGCAATCGTTATTAAAGAACATATTCTGTGGAAGTGCAAAATATTGAATATATTGTGTCAATGTATTTCAGTTTAGTATATAAAACAGCATTAACATGGGTCATAGAAGAGGCAATGAGAAGACATTCAGGTTTACTTATGCACATACCTGTCCCATCCACATGTAAAGCATGGCTGGATATCTTATTGGATACTGAAATCGGCTCATGGGTGAGAACAGCTGTGATGTGGTGCATGCTCTGGTTATCTCCTGCTTGGACTACTGCAATGTGCTCTACTTTGTGGACTTCCCATAGGCAACTGGTTGGTTACTTTGAGAACAGGATGCTGGAATAAATGGGCCATTGACCTCATTTTATGTTCTTACAATTACATCTATGATGCCAGTCTTCGAAATAGCAGGAGGATCTGATATCAGCTGGTCTCACTGGAGAAAAGCTAGGCTCTTAGACTAATGACAAAAGGCATCTGGCCCCAATATATCTCTCAGTCCTCAGAGCAAAAATATTTTATGATGTAGAGACTGTTTCTTTGCCTTGTTTGTCTAGCGCAATGGTGAAGCTAAACCGCTAGGACTCATGAGCACTCTTTCTTTCACCATCTGGCTTCTCCCTCCACTCTCTGATTCAACTCGCTTGACTGTCCCACATCTTAAGTGCAGGACTTACCTTGGAGATTCTTGTTTTCCCTCTTCAAGGTCTCCAGATTGTCCATGCTCTCTTCATATGCATTCTTCAGCTTAAATAATTCTGTGCTGAGGCTTCGGGCTTCCTTCTGGGCCCCTTCAAGCTCTGCTTGGGACTCCTCATACTTTTGTTTCCACTCATTAAGGATCCTGTCAAAATTGCGCTGCTTCTTGTCCAAGGACCCTGCTGCTGCATTGGACTTTTCCAGATCAATCATCATGTCCTCCAGCTCATTCTGCAACCTGTGCTTTGTCTTCTCTAGAGAAGAGCATTTGGCATTGGCCGCCTCGATGGCTTCCTCAGCCTCTTGGAGACGAGCTGCCAACTTTTTCCTAACAGAACAGGTACATGGTAAAACAACCCACAATGAAAACGCTCTTAATATTACCAAAATCAAAACAGCATGAATTTCCCTTTGTGGCATTGTTATTTGCTACATTTAAGCAGTCAGAGTGGCTTACAATTTAAAATAGCAGCTTATAGCTTAAGATGCATGATATAAAAGGGAAAAGGAAGGGGGTGCAAAGGATGAAAATAAGCACATTTATTTCCGTATTTCAGGTTTCCTTTTTATTATTATTGAGTATTCTTATATACCGCTTTGTGTAAAACGGGATAACCACCTCCAAGCAGTGTACATTGAAACCAAGAGTACCAATAGGGACCACACACATGCACACACAAGGTGAAGAATACAGTTAAAACCCACCAATAAAATAAAATCATGTTATATTATGAAGCTACATTGTGAAACTGCCAGAGACGTTTCTGGGTCAAGAGGAATCAGATGGCCATTGGCCCTAGCCAAGCCAACAGAGGGGGTCTTGCTGTCTCATCTGTGCCTCTCAGGCAGCCAAGAGGAATGAAAACTGGTAAGACATTTCAAGGAAGGGAGGAGCCAAAGGGCAAGCTGATGGAGAGGGTTTTGCTGTCTCATCTCTGCCTCCAATGCAGTCAAGCAGAAGAAGAATTGATGAGACGTTTCTGGGAAGAGAAGAGCCAAATAGCAGTTGGGCCTAGCTACCCTTCAAAAGGGACCTCGCACTTCAGCGGGAGTGTGTGCCACAGATCAGGAAAGGTGCCATGAGGATGTCACCTTGGTTAACGAGCAGAGTTAAAGAAACTATTAGAGGCGAGAAGGTTTCCTTAAAAAAATAAATGGAAGCCTTGTCCAAATGAAGAGAACAAAAAGGATCACAAATTTTGGTGAAGCAAAGTGCAAGTGGACAGGGATGCTAAAAAAATTGGGCACATTGCTAAAAACATTGAATTTGACAACATGAAGTTCTTTAAATAAATTTGCAGTGGAAGACTGAACCCTTGGATGACAAGGGAATCAAAGGTGTGCTAAAGGAGGATTAGGAGAGAAAATGAAATAATTCTTCGCATCTGTCTTCACAATGGAAAATATAGGGTGATCCCAATGCCTACAATAACTTTTTCTGGAAAGGAGTCTGATGAACTGAGGTGGATAGTGGTGATGAGGGATAAAGCTCTTGGTCTAACATACAAAATAGAAACTGACAAATTACCAGCTCCAGATGGCATCCACCTGAAAGTTTCCAAAGAACTCAAAGGTGAACTTGGTGATCTTCTAACAAAAGCATGAAACTTGTCCCTCAGATCAACCTCCATACCTGAGGACTGGAAAGTAGTCAATGTAACCTTTTTTTTTAAGGGATCTGGGGAGATCCTGGAAATTACAGGCCTGGTAGCTTAATGTGCGTCCTGGGAAAACTGGTGGAAAGTATTGTGAAAGATAAAATAACCAAAAAGAGCCAGCATGGCTTCTGCAAGGAGAAGTCCGGTCTCACAAACCTATTTGGGTTCTTTGAGAGTGTCAACAAGTGCATAGGTAGAGGCAATCCAGTTGATATAATGTACATGGACTTTCAAAAAACTTTCAACAAGGTACCTCACCAAAGATTCCTGAGTCAAAAAATAAGAGGAGAGATCCTCTTGTGGATCAGGGATTGGTTAAGCAGCAGGAGAGTAGGAATAAATGGGCAGATGGAGAGATGTAGAAACTAGAGTCCCCCAAGAATCAATATTGTGCTTTTCAACTTGTTCATAATCAGTCTAGAGTTAGGAGCAAGTGGTAAAGTGGCCAGGTTTGCTGATGACATGAAATTGCTCAGAGTTGTTAAAACAAGAAGAAACCATGAAGAGCAACACAAGAACATCTCCAAACTGAGTGAATGGGTGGTAAATGGTAAATGAAATTTCATGGACATCTGAAAGATAGCAGTGACAGGGCAAGGGATAAATGTCTAGAGAGAGAGTTCTTTAACTGGGGCACCACACACAGCCACCAGCCTTACCACTCAAGGCAGGGATGCCTTAGATGAATTTCTCAAGTAAGGAGCAGGCTCACATAGGTTTTCCTGACCATCCTGGATTACTGACATGATTGCAACAGGGAGCCATAAGAAATAAGACGTTGATATGTTTGGATTGTAATTTATAATCACATCTGACCTGAATGCTTTAGCCGAGGTTCCTGCATTGCTCTAAGATTCTATGAACTCACTGCATTGAACTGTATGCAGTCTGTGATCTAGAATGTAACAGTTTAAAACAAGAATACATATGGAAACGTAGGATGGCATCTCTTGTATATCTTACTTGGCATCTTCTAGCTCCTCAGTCCTTTGAATAGCATCGGTTTCATATTTAGTTCTCCACTGTGCCACTTCCGCATTCCCCTTGGAGAGTGCCCTCTGAAGCTCTGCCTTGGCTTCTTGCTCCTCCTCAAATTGCTCCCGTAGAAGGTCACAGTCATGGCGGGCAGCTTGCAAAGCATGGGCGAGGGCATTCTTTGACTATAGGAGAGGGGGGTGGCTGTAGTTAGCAGCTACTACAAGCACTGAAACTTGTTCTGATGGTGGGTTCGCCATCTGGAAATTTCCCCTTTTCCAAACTCAGTACTCCTATTTCTTCCATCACACTATCTCAATCCTTAATAGCAACCACAGCATCCCCCAGTCATATTGGGACTACTGTATCCCCAGCATTCTGTATTTCACTGATATCTGCAGACTGAGGCACATCCTCAGCTTATGGAATTAAGTGCCACTGCACTTACTTGAGCGCATGCAGTTCTATACCTGCTTCAGGGCAATACCTTAAATCCAAGTCGTCATTTCAAGCTGAGTCAGAATCACATTGGGAGCCTCTATCAAAGCATTACCTTGGTCTCTTCCTCCAGCTGCCTTTTAAGCTCTTCTATTTGTTGAGTGAAAGACAACTTCCCTCGGGAAAGTTGGTTTATAAGCGATTCTTTCTCTTCCAGCTGTCTTGTAAATTCACCTGCCGGAGGGGTAGCACAAAAAAAAAGATGATGAGCATCAGCTTTCCATGACAAGGGAGGAGGAGGGCAAGGGCTGTGCTTCCAGAGGAAGATGTTCCCAGGAGTTCTGAATAATTGAAAGCAACCTGTGACCCTTTTGCCCTTCAGGCATACAGGGGTGGCTTGATAAGGTAGATTGGGGATTTTGTGGCACTGGACATAATTAACTAGGCCCACATTTTGCCTAAGCCAGCATTACAGGAGACATCCTAAGAAGTCCTCTGGACACAGTCAAAGGAACTAGGGAAACCATAGTATTTGATGATGGACTTGAAACATGCATGGGAGAGTCCCGCTGCTCACAATATTAAAGTGCTCATATGCTATGCTGAACACACTACTGTAACGTGCTCTATGCAGGGCTGCCATTGAAAACCATTCAGAAACTTCATTTGGTGCAGAATGCCGCTACTAAAATCTTGGCTGCTGGGGTCATGCGATTCCCCCTTATTCTATCAGCTGCACGGGCTCCCAGTCAATCTTCTAGGGCCGTTTACTGTGCAGTCACTGTACTCCCTGTTCTGAATCTTTAATCCGAGTTCACATGACTTTATCCAAAATGAATCCTGTACTTCGTTATAAAACACTACTGTTTGATGTGTTGTTTCTCAAACCAGCTTCATGGCGATCGGAGTCTTTAAGCCATTCCTAATTCATCTCTAGCCAAGGGGTGAACACCTTTGCATAGGACACAAACATCCCGGCCCCTCAATGTCTCCTAGTGTTTACATGAACAGAAATGAATCAGAAGTTAATGAAGCTGTGCTGATGTATACAGGTGGGGGGCGGGGGGGGGAGCTGTGAAATGCACCAGAATAAACAATAATGTGAACACATGATTCAATGTGCTGGTTATTAGCTATAACAACCTAAGCAGCTTGGGATCAAGCCGCTTAAGGGTTACCTTCTCCTGTGTGAATCTGGCTGTCCTTTGACTAGCTAGCACACCCGTCTTCTCTGCCTTTGCCTTCTGAGCCAAGGGTAGTAGCAACATGCAAGAGGGCATTTTCTATGGTGACACCCTATGTGCAGAAGTACCTTCCTCTTGATTTGTGATGCACCCCACTCCAGCAACTGAAAACATTTCTTTTTTTCAAACAAAGTTTTGTCTCCTCTGTTGCTGCCTTTTAGTGCTGTTCTTTGCATTTTTGCTTCTTGCTATGTTGTTAGATTTCTTAATTTGTGTTTTAATGATTGGGTCATTGTTGTTTTCATGTTTGCTTTTTATTTGTAAGCCACTTTGAGTGAGTCATGTCTGAACATGCCCAGGAATCTAATAAAATGATATCATCACGTCAGGAAAAAGAAGTTGCCAATTGGGAAAAGCTCACAGAAAGATGTTATTGCAAGCTGAACCGGAATGAGTCCTTGGTGGGCAATGAATGGAGTGTTGTGGAAAGACAAGTGCATTTTGCATCAGGAAAACTCCTACTGAGCATCCAGCATAAATCAACAGCAGCAGTAAAGGCTGGGAGTCAATCTGATAAATGTTGTATAGCCATGAAGCTGGTCCTCCTTCCCCTCCCATGTTTCATCACTTGGACAGGTACAGTATATAAGAAGAGGACAGAAAACTAGATGGAAAGGAAGAAGCAATTGACCAGCAGATGAAAGGGATCTGTTCTTATGAAGGGGAAAGGGAGAAGAAAGAAACATGAGTTCCTCATGAAAATATTGAACATGTGCAATTATGTGGGGATGTGCAGATCTGATATACAAATTTCTGATAAGTTTTAAAAAGAACAAAAAGCATGAAATTTAAAAATGTGTGTTCACCATATTTCTGGCAGTACTTTATGTATAGTGTGTGTGTGTGTGTGTGTGTGTGTGTGAGTGTAGTATAAAATTTCTTACAAAATTTGGAGAAATACAGTATCCAAATGATAATTGCACTTCATTCCACACAGTGGTTCAGTGAGTGCAAATCAGTTTGTTCTGCAATCACATAAAGATGCGGACTGAATTAAATCTTCAGGCATCCCTCCTGGCTAATAGAAGGTGTTGTCATGCTCACACTTCCTGTGGCTATAATAGTGTTTGCCCAACCTACCATTTTCAGTTTGCAGCTTCCCTTTTTGGGCAGTGAGGTCATTCATCACACGAGTCATCTCGTCCACTTTAGTTTTTGCCTCATTGAGATGGTCTTCCAGAGTACGACAGAGTTTTTCTGCATTTGCCTAATGTGGTTGGAACAAAGGCAATCAAACACCATCCCAATCAAAGTGCACTGCTCATCTCATTTGTCCCATAAAAAAACCAATATCGGACAATAAGATACAACATTAAGAAAGATCATGACAATCCTTTTCTATGTAAGATAAAACTTGGCATATGTCAATTAGTCTAGAAACTCAGGAGGCAAAACATAAACCATCCAACATTAGGGCCACAATTTCTGTGCAAAGTGTAAAATTTGGTTTACAAAATTTGCAAAAATGAAAAGGGCCCACCAACCATTATAATTAGAAAAAGAGCAATAGCTGCAATGATATATTTTTTAAAGTATTTTTATATACCAAAGATTCAGTTTACTGGAAGGAATAATAAAAACACATTCCTTTAAAATAATTAATTGTGTCCAACAGTTTTGAAGTACAGTAAGACTTACATAATCTTGCACACAACCTTTTGTCTTTATCACATACATACCAGTTTGCTTCAGCTATATTATATATTTTGACAACAAGAAGAACATTATTTTCTGTTGTTAATATCTTACTGGAGTCATGCAAAAGCAAAAGCAAACACACTGAGCTACTATATGATTGTTGTTTGCACGGAGAGTCTTGTGGCACCTTAAAGATGGAGAAATTTATTATGACATAAACGTTTGTGGACCAGAGTTCACTTCATCAGCTGCAATGTTTCCTGTAGGTCACAAAAGCTTATGCCATATGAAATTTGTTAGTTCTTAAGGTGCCACAAAAATCTTTGACGTTTTTGCTGCAAAAGACTAGCACAGCTACTCCTCTAGTAGAAATCGTTACATGACAGTGTGTGGCAAATGGAAGGGAATCAATCATGTAATTAATAAGAGCTCTGAATTATTGAACTGAATTGATGCGATGGAAAAAAGTTCACATTGAAAATTACACATCTGTGAGCCGTAAACACATCCTTCTGAAGAGATTCCTTAAGAGTTGCTTGGGAGTTAAATATCCCCAGAGGAGTATTATTCAATTGTTCTGTATATCATTTACCAAACCTACGTATGATGAGAGCTTTCCAAAGATCATAATGTGGAAAAAAACATACTCTACCTTCATCCCCCCCCCCTCAGAAAGTATACTAGTTTAGCATTCTGTATGAGAATAGTGTGATCTGCAAAGCCATCATAAATATATCAGAATATCTACGAATTATTAGAGGATGCAAAAGCTTGCATGCTATTTGGTGATATTTTGGTTGGCCTAATAAATATATTGCCCTAATGGATTTTGACATTTATTAATAGCGATGCACTATGGTTTGCAATAAAGCTAGTACCAAGTACGACTTAAGGAGTTTTAGAAATGATTACAAGATGATATGTGGAGAAAATTTAGGAAACCCCAGTGTCTCATTCAACATGGTGAATATCCTAGAGTTGCAAGGCATAGTAAGATGAGCAAAAGTAAAGTATATAATTCATTTAAGAAGTTAAAATGGACACTTGAAGGCTAACAAGTTAGGCAAGCATGATTCTCAGAGATGGTGGGCCGGGCACTCAAGAGAGAAACTTATTGTTATGAGTTTGTGGTGGGATCAGACTCCCCAAAAAGGGTTCGAATTTAAGCAAATCCTTAAATTCCTGGATCGAGCAAAGGTTGGAAATAACACTGGCCAGTTTCCTCATGAGGTAACCACTTGATAATGGCTGAGTCTTTAACCCAACCAAAGATACCAGATGGATCATCTGGAGATTCAATGCCAGACAGCCAAATGTGTGAAGCCCCTCCCTGGACTCTGATTTTAGTTAATAAGACAAAAGGCTACTGTTAGTTTTTTAAGGATGGCAGTTAGTAATAATGTACTAGCAAAATTGTGACAAGCTGTAAAGGGAGACAGAGAACATGGCTGATTTCTGTTTTGGATCCAAGGCTGTGGGAGAAGCAAGAGACCCTCTTGAAGTGTAATGCTGGGAAGTGTAATGCATTGTAGGCTCCAGTCCTATATATGTGTAAATAAACCATATATTATAAAAACACTGCAGTGTCTGATGTGCCTCATTTCTGAAAGGAAACACAAACCCTTGGTAAGTGCCTGGACCCCTGGAATCTCACACTGCTCGGAGATTGGCGTGGAGTGTAACAATATTTTGCCATTGCATCTCCACACACACTGTACTTCCTCTCTTACTCCTTCCCGTGATTCTCGATTGCCTGATTTACATTTGCAAATTCTTGGATTGAAAGGTTTCCCCTTCTGAGAGCAAAAGTTCTTCTGCTTGTATCTGGGAGTTACTGATCCCCCTGGCTACAGCTCCCCTCTCCCCCCAGCAACCCCCTGAAAAGCTGTTCCAGCAGATCAAGAGACCTTCCAGTGTGTGACTGACACATAATGTGATGCAGGAGGGCTCAGCCAGGAAAGAATCAATGACATCCCCACAAGAACAGAGAGCTTTTTGGATCCAACCATTTGTTATATTTTGCTCCATTGTTTAATGCACTTGGCATTTCTGTGTGGCCTTTTCTATATGCATACCTGATGTATTGCATGAACATTGTTTGCAGCTATTCAAAGAATGCAACTCCCCTAAGAAATGAGTGAACGTGACTAACTTGCCTCTATTCATTTCAGCAAGCCTACTCCCAGCAGAACTTGGCTGGACAAAGCCTCCTAGTTTTGATTCACTGATCAGACTTTGTGGAACTGAATGGGTTTTAGTTTTGGTTGTGGCTAATCCAGATCGGCTTGAAAATACCCCTATCTCCACCCGGTCTGTCTTCACAGTAAACCCCAGAGACTTTACCTTTCCCTTGACCACTTGCTCCATAGTAGAAGACAGATCATCCACTTCCAACTTCAGCTCACTCTTCTCTTTCTCCAGCTTTTGTTTGACCCGCTGCAGGTTGTCCGCTTGTTCCCCAAGCTCTGCCATGCTATCTGCATGCTTCTTCCTGAGTGTAGCTGCGGTTGCCTCGTAGTGCAGCGTGGCCTCTTCAAGGTCCCGCCGCAGCTTCAGAAACTCGGCCTCCCGCTTCTTGTTCATCTCCAGCTGTGCGGCAGTGGCACCCCCAGCCTCTTCCAGCCGCTCACTCAGCTCTTCCAGCTCTCGGGCCAGGTCTGATCTTTGCTTCTCCACTTTTGCGCGAGCAGCTCGTTCTGCTTCTAGCTCTTCCTCGAGTTCCTCTATGCGGGCCTATCAGACAGAGAAGCATGGGAGCATAATAGCACAGCCCTAGACACCACAGTGCCTCCATCTTAAGACATTGGAAGTAACCTTTGTGATAACTCTAAACCCTCAAATTCAGAGTGTTCTCTCACTCTGAATTTGGGTCAGAACTTTAAATCATGAATTACAACTCGGTTAGATGTTTTTAATCATCTGGGGAAATGTTCTCTGCCATCTTTCCAAGACATCAGGCACCCAGGCTGCAGTCCTATTTACACTTACCTCCACTGCCCATTGGGAAATACTTCCAACTAATATTGTGCAGGATTGCTCCAACAGTATCTCAATATAGACATTTTTAAAAGCAAGATAATATTGGAAGTGGAGTATACCGTTACAAAGAGTTCCCCCTGCCAGTTTAAAATTATGAGTAGGGGGTGAAATATAGGGTAACAGCAAGCGTTTGTGGTCCCTTTCTGTAATTTACCTCTGTACTAGAACTGTCAAAACTGGTTAGTCACACATTCTGCCTCTGGGCAGCAAGCAAGTTGCAGAATTATTAATGCCACATACCACCCCCTCCAGAGGGAAGAAAGAGCAACTTTGGCAGCTGCAAAACCAAGGAGGTCACAGAACCTCCATAGATCAGCAGCCAAAGGGACTGTTTTTATTCTTGACAGAGTTTCTTACTTATGTGCAAACTTTGTTGCCAGTGTTAACACATCACTGCAATTCACATTGTCCTCCTCTGAGGTATATTCTGTTCTTTTACTGACTCGCAAGCCCCTAGGTGCTTGTAACCAAGGACAATGCAGTCAGAGGTGAATGTTCCCTTTCCATTAAGGATATCCTGCCTAGAAGCCAATTTCCCTCTTCTGCTTCCATCCCTTTCTTCTTAAATATCTTTTCTTTAAATGTGTCTCTTATTATCTTTCCCAACCACCAACTCAACAAGGTACCTTTTGTTATTAGGATTCTTGTTGCTCAAGAATGGAATTTCATTTAAGCCTGCTTGTGATCAATGGTTTCACCCTCAAAATCCAGCACAACAAGCCCTGTGAAGATGTTCAGTGAACACACGCTGAGAAGGGCAGAAAGCAGACTCGTGCCCACTCTCAGCCTATAGACTAGGGATGGGAAATCTGAGGACCTCCAGATAATGTTTGGCCACAACTCCCCTCATCCCCAAGCCTCACTATGAACTAGGACTGGTAGGAGTTGGAATCTAACAATATTTGGAAGGACCTAGGCTCCACATCCTTGCTCTGCATGTTCACCCTGAAGGTCTGAAAAGAGCCAATATGCATAAACAATGCACAGACATAGCCTCCAGCTGCTCTCCACAGAGCATCTTATGAATTTTATTTTCTGTGTTTGGGTAGATTTGGTTTTAACTTTTTAACCTTTTCTGAGCCTTCAAAAATAGGTTAAGAAATCAAAAAATAGAAAAAGCCAAATCATATGCCCCAAAATATTTCTCCTCCTCATTTTTTACGTAACATAGCTCTTCACATGACACGTAACAAAGTTATAAAATTTGCTAGTTTTTTAATCCTCATGAAAATTCATCAGAATATTGTTGTGAATTTCTCTGAATAAACCCATTCTTGTATGCAGTTTTGACTGATCTACATCTTTTGCCAGGATTCCCCTAATAGAATGAATTGTTGTGTTTTACTTTCATTAATATATTCATGTTTATGCACACTTTCACCTAATAAGACACATTTTTGTAAACACTGTTTGGTTGAAGAACTGCATCACAAAATTCAGAGAAGTGTGAATTTTGAAGGATGGCTGTGTTTCGGTTCTCATACTGTTTGGGAATATGCAAATTAGGTACATCCATTTTTCAATGCACAGTTAATTTAATTTCTCCGCCATCTATAGTCACTGGCTGTTGGTTCTGGTAGCTAAGTGATAGCTACAGGTTTGGTGGTAGTATACCACTGAATACCAGATGCTGGGAAGGAGGAGGCCAAACAATGGGAGAAAGCTGTCATCCTCAATCCCTGCTTTCAAGATTTCCCAGAGCTGTCCACTCTGGAAAACAGGGTGATGAATGAGATGGATGTCTAATCTGATCCAGCAGAGCTTTTCTTGTGACCTTAAAAGATTTCTAATAACCTGGAATTCAGATCAAATGGGATTATAGCCTGTACAAAGCCCAAGGCTTTCTTACAATACAATGTCCAGTATACTGAGAGAAACTGAGCAGGAGTAATTACCTGAAGCTCTTTTATCTTCTTTTGGAGCTGCATCACGATGGCCTGCTCATCCTCAATCTTGGAGCTCATCTGACTGATTTCAAATTCTTTCCTATTAATGCAATAGATTGGAGTTGAGTACAATGGAGTAATTAGTTGGTTGCTTTTAAGCAGAAATTCCATCTCAGAACAAACAATGACTATAGCCCTATTCAGGTGCTTGCATAGAGCAACACATGCATGCATGACTAACCTCCCACCCTTGCAGGGAGGGGTGTTCATGTGTACAGCAGCACATGTGAAGTCTTCTCCCCCAAACACGCAGAATTCCAGGTTGGATGGAAGACCAGCCACCACTGTACATTCACGCTGTATGCAAGGATGCCAAGGACAGGGCTAGTAGTCAGCACACACTACGAAAGGGGGACTGGCTACTTAGTGTGGCTCCATTGCTTACCCCTCTGATGCTCCATACAGGAGCTATAATGCCTGAATAAGACTCATTCCTGCTATTTTTCAAGGTTCTTAGGAAATTGCTGCCTGCAAATTTGCAATCTAAGTAACACAGAAATCTGGTACCTGTTAGAACTCTGTTGGAGGGAAAAGCTGGTTAAGTGAACTACACTTTGATCTTCCTGCCAAAGCCCAATCTGCTATAACGTGGAGCACAGAACCATACCAGATGGAAGGAAGAAAAGCAGACTGAAGCATGGGGAGTTGAATCTGGCTGGCTGCCCTCCACTTGGAGGTAGCAAACTTGGTCTACCTTTCTATTTTCTATGCTGTTACTGTTTTATGGAACTGTCTCACTAGGCAACCCTATTTCTAGTTGAGGTGTGTGTGTGTGTGTGTGTGTGTGTGTGTGTGTGTGTGTGTAGCAGGCCTACAGAACCTTTGACCCATCAAGCTAAACACACCCACCAGTCACATATGGCAACTCACCAGGGACTAAACAAACATCCTGTTTTTGGCTGCTTTCCTGGGACTGAAAATATAGTGGCATTGCAAGATATTATTGTTACTTCTCATGTTTTACACAGAGTACAAAGCATCATAGGGCAGTGAATGTTTTACAGTATAAAAACAGCCTCCGCTGCTAAGAAATCTATTGCCACCTTACTTCTTTAACTTTTCATCCAACTGCAGCTTATCATTTTCCAAGTCCATCACACTCTCTTGAGTCAGCTTCAAGTCACCCTCCAGTTTGCGTTTGGCCCTTTCCAGATCCATCCTCACTTTCTTTTCTTGTTCAAGAGAGCCCTCGAGCTACAGAAATGAAAAGGGACAGATACAGGAGAAAATAGCCACTCAACTTTTCAAGTTCTTGGTAGACCACAGACATTTGGCAGCATCTTCAGGTATTGTAAGCCGTACTGAAGTTTAGAGAAACTGAGTCCTCTTTTTATTGATGTTTGCAGACTGCCCTCTTTCCCCATAAGGAACATGCTGAACAAAATACTAGAAAGGGGTGTGGAACTACCTCCCCCTCCCCCCATTCATAGGAACATATGAAGATACCATACTGAGTCAGACCACTGATCTATCTAGCTCCAAACTGTCAACACTGACTGAGTCTGTTGGTGACTCTCCAGAGCTCCAGACAGGAGTCTTTTTCCAGCCCTACCTGGAGACCCAGGGATTATACTTTGGTGTGCTCTACCACTGAGCTATGGCCCCATCACTGCATCTCTATGTGAAACTTGGAATGCAAATGAATTCCTTGCATTTACCTTCCATTCAGAAATTGAACAACAGATCGACTTTCATTGTCACCTATTTCAATAATAGGTCCAACATTAAAATGGGACAATCAAAGCCACTTGAATATCCAACCCCGACCCCCAAACAACCTAGGTGAACAAACAGCAGTGCAAACATACATCATCAACTTGCTGCTCCAGTTTCACTTTAGCCTTGCTCAGCGTGTTGACTTTGTCCTCCTCTGCTTGCAGGTCATCCAAGGCCTGCTGGTGAGCTTCCTGCAATGACTTCTTTTCCTTCGTCAGCTTGCTGATGGTCTCATCAAGTGCTGCCATTTCTTCTGTAAGATTTTTAACCTGTTGGGGAAGGAAGACACACGTCAGAAGTTTTTGCAAAGAAATCTTAGCTCAAAGGCTTCTCTTCCCTGCCCGTGCTGCGGTTGAAGTGGACCGAGTGCTATGTATGAATGTGAGACTGATTCCCACAAATATTTTTTCATCCATGCAAGTGATGCTTGGCTTTCTTGGATATCTGCTCATGTGAAGTGAATTCCAGATATCAGGTGGGGAAGCAAGGAAAGCAAGTAGCATACATCAGGTGTCTAATGTGGTGCTGTTCAATTCCCAGTTCTTAAAATGTGAAAATCCGGGCACTAAATATAGGGCCAGAAACAACTTGCACAACAACTTTCTAGTCTAAGGAATATTATGTAACCAGCTTGTAAAAGGTAAGCAGGTCCAGGTCTAGTCAGTGCCCAATAGGAGATCTCCTGGGAACCACATGTACACTGTCTTGAGTTCCATTATGAGAGAAAAACAAAACATAAATATATTAAACAGGCCAGGCAGGAGGTTGCTGATAGCAAGATCACAGATCTCCTGCTTCATAAATTGCATCAATCTTTCTAGGTACTTTCAAATAATCCCTAGACTGTTCCCATGGGCAAAAATATAGCTGTCTTATTATTAGTCTGACATAGTACGGGCGGAGCATGTAGCCAGATCTTGTCCCAACCAAATGTTTTGAAAAATTATAGACTTGCATATTGATCACTGCCATAAAGCTGTTCTGAGGGTGGATTTTTTTAAAAAATGGCCAAGTATTAAAGCTACCTTATTTTCAGTGGCATGTTTTTCTTTCTCCACTTTTGCCAGTGTTATTTCAAGGTCATCAATGTCCTTCTTCAGCTCAGAGCATTCATCTTCCAGCTTCCTCTTCTTGGATGTCAGCTCAGAGTTCATCTCCTCTTCATCTTCCACCCGCTCAGTCAGCTCTTTGACTTTGGCCTCCAGCTGGATCTTAGATTTAATCAGCAAGTCACATCGTTCTTCTGCATCTGCCAGGGTGTCTTGCTCCTGTCAGGATTTGCAAGGGACTGCGTTAATGGCTAGGGAGAAAACTTATGCAGCAAATGGCTTCTCATCCAATAATTTTCTCTCTCTTGAGGATGCGTGTGCTCTCACACATTGCGAGATTGATATATCAATCTCACGCACAGACAAACGATCAGATATGAACAGCTTGGGAGATAATTGACATTAATTGTTCAGCGTATTAATTCTGGGTGCCTTCGTAACCCTGTAGATAGATAACAGGCCTGAATGACTGGTATTCATTTCTGCCCTCTCACCAAATGTACCTATTATGAGTCCTCTTGGTAAAGGTTAACAATGAAACACACCATTGGAAGATAATGTAACAGCTGAGCAGAGACTATACAGTGGGATTACATCTGTGGCAATCCAGATGTTGTTAGGCTACAATTCCCATCAGACCCAGTCAGCATGGCCAATGGTCTGGCATGATGGGCGCTACAGTCCCATAACTTGTGAAGAGCCACAGATACCTCATCTCTGCTATGCAGCAAAATAAGAGGTGTTGGGCCAAGATAGGACCCATATCACTGCCTCTATCAACCCTGCAGGTGACAGAAAGGTTCTTCTGAACATAATTGTTTTCCCTAACCCCCTGAAAGAGCCAAAGGATTGCTAAGCAAGACTTCTGAGGCAAGAAGTTCCTCCTGGTGAAAAAGGTCTGCTTTAAATAACAACAACAACATCTCTGTGTATGCATAGACATGAATGAATGATATTAGTGACATAGGGGATGCTCCCAGATGGGGGCCTTGGCTTGCCAATCGGCCATTTGGATCTAATTTTCCTCTGTATCCATTTGCTTCCACACATTCCCATTTTTCAGTCATGGCTATTCATTGCTATTTCACCACTTGCCATCCAAACCAGTGGGCAGAGCTGGATGGAATTTATCTGGATGTTTGTTTGCTGTCCCTTCCCTCAGTCGCTCTTCCCTTGCACTCCACTACTTCCTCCACGCTTCTGTTCTGCCTACGCATGCAAATATTTCTGTCCCATGGAAGTCTACAAGAGCAAATGTTATCAGCTTTAGTCATCATGCTTCACAACAGGCAAAATGGAAAGTTGTCCTTTGGGTGGAGGGGCAATATCCATTTCCATTTGTTTTGTTAAGTAATACAGTGGTACCTCTGGTTAAGTGCTTAATTCGTTCCGGAGGTCCGTTCTTAACCTGAAACTGTTCTTAACCTGAAGCACCACTTTAGCTAATGGGGCCTCCCGCTGCCGCTGCGCCGCCAGAGCACAATTTCTGTTCTTATCCTGAAGCAAAGTTCTTAACCTGAAGCATTATTTCTGGGTTAGCAGAGTTCTTAACTTGAAGAGTATGTAACCTGAAGCATATGTAACCTGAGGTACCACTGTATTGATGTTTTGTGCTAGAGGGTTATTTTATTTTTAGCTAAGTCTTTAGCTAAGACTGACACTAGAATGGTTCATGTAAGACCTCTGCATTATATAAATAATAATATTTTTTAAGACCATTGCAGTCTCCGACAGAATCCCACACATGTTCTGTGTGGAGATCTTGAGAGAAGAGCTCCTTCTGGCCTGGTTGCTGTAATCTGAAAGTGCTTTCAGCATGCAGCAATTAGGGGAAATAAGCATACTCAGACTGTTTGCGTTGTCACAAACAACATAGCTGGTGGTTCACAGGTGAGGAGCAAATGGCAGTAGTGTTTGCATTAGAGGCCACTGACTGAAATGTCACCACCCATGTGACAACTTCCCACCACAAAAAAACACACAATTGAGTTTACACTCTAGCAGTTACTGCAGATATATAACGGGTTATTTTTATGGATTTTCTATGGTAAGGGGAAAACTGGATTATTATTATTATTATTATTATCATTATTAAGGTATGGCCTGGCATTTTGATGACAACATTGTCATGTAGATGTTGAAAAAGACTTGTGTACATGAGTAACACTGATTGCACAATAAGCTGCCATCTGGAAACAGTTCAATTGACTGTTTCAGTCACAGTTCCTCGTCTTCTGAATGAAAATAATAGTGTCCCACAAGGGATTTAGGAAGATGAACATGATAGTGATTACAAACCACTTTATGTGTTAAAAACATTCTGTGTACTAATAATAAACAGTCACTCATTTTGGAATGTGCTGTAAGCTCTCAAAAATTTAAAATGTGAATTCTTTGTCATCTTTTCAAATAATTTCCTTGCTAGTTCAACAGCATGCTTGCAAATTGCATGTAAAATGCCACATCTCCAAGTTTAACATCTCCTTGCTTCAGTGGTTTGCCATGGTAACCAACTCAACTGATTGGAATATAGATGAAAAACGTTAGTATTTATATCCAGGCCTTTTAAGTTTTGCAGTTCTTTTATTTGCATGTAAAGTAATGTAAACTAATGCAAAGCAAAACTAAGACGCCAATCCTTAGTTGAACAAATTATGGAAAGCAATTGTTATTTTCTTTTAAGATACTTATTTAGAGATAAAGATTCCCGAGAAGTCTAAATTTAATACAAAATATACACTCTGACATCTCACAACTGAATATGAATGTTCCTAATGTCTGTCTTTTACTGTGAGGAAGAAACTTTCTGAATATTTAATTATGAATTGCAATACTGTAATATAAAAAGAACTTCTTTCTTCCAGATTTTGTCGATCAAAAGATTGACAGTGCCCCTTTGTTAATTTCTACATATTATCATGGTTTTGCTAGGTAGTTTTACATCTCCCATTGCACATGTCCACAGTTTTAAAGAGACGTTCTAGTATGATTGCTTTGAATATAATAAATGCAAGCATATTACTTGTTTCTTTGCAGGAAAATTGGACTTTATGATCACATTCTCTCAACATTCCTATTGCAATATTTAGTCACTAGAAAAACTGCTATTCTTTCCCAAATATTGAGATTGTAATGTGATGGTTGTCTGTCTGTCACAAGGACCTATGGAGCAATCCCTATTACACCACCAATGAGAAGTGGCATAATTCCCAGTGGGGTGTGTGTGTGTGTGTGTGTGTGTGTGTGTGTAATTTTACCAAAGACTCACTTGCATCATTGCTCTAGTATGGAAATGTCTTTCAAACAACTTTTTAAAATAAAATAAAATAAAATTATGGTTTCTATTACAGCAAGTCTACTTCTACTGCAATGACCCATCATTTTGTTAAGTTTTATGGGGGTTTTTATTTGGAGTGCCATGAAGAAGCTTGGTCAATTTAACTTTGCACCTAGACTGGGGGCTGGTTCACACATGTGATTTCTTGATTTCTCCTCACTTGATTACTCTAAACAGATGCCTCCTGGTGGAATGTGTGAACCAACTCTAACAATAACAATAATTTATTTTTTGTACCACACCCATCTAGCTGGGTTGCCCAAGCCACTCTGGGTATCTTCTAACAGGGTATACAAAAACACAACAGAACATCACACACTGAAAGATGTCTTCAGATGTCTATGGAAGGTTGTGTAATTGCTTATCTGTGACTGACAGGAGGGCATTCCACAGGGTGGGCACCACTACCAAGAAGGCCCTCTTCACTTCTTGCAACGAGGGAACTTCCAGAAGGCCCTCAGAGCTGGATCTCAGTCTCCAGGCTGAATGATAAAGGTGTTCCATGTCAATTCCACTTCTCCACTTTGGGTAGAAAAAGTGAAATTGATCAAGAGTTCATCTGAAGGAACTCAAACTTTTTTTTAAAAAAAGGTTACTATTTGGGAATCCTGGTTATGTTGCTGGAGCTATCCTTAATCTGGAAGCTGGCCTGAGTTCTTCAAAGTGCCTAGTACAGGTTTATTCTATCCATTTGGGGCTCCTTTGCTATCTTGCATTAATTCCTTGGTATTTAAAAAGCAATGTTCAATTCTATTCCTGGATCCAGCAAGGATTAACATCTAATGGAGGATCCCATTGTTGAATGAAGCAGTCAAGGGCCCATAAATATGGGGTTTTTTACCATAAGAAAGTGGCTTTGTGCCAGAGGGCAAATGAGTGGGGCCCCCTCCCTCACCTGGCTGGTAGTGAGAAGCACAAGAGTCAGAGTTGTGAGTGAGAGCTAGACTAGCTCAGGGACGATTCCCACCCCGGCCAGCACCAATTTAATCTTCTACTCTCGGGCAGGAGATATAGAAGTATAATCAGTCGTACCAACAGGCTAAAAAACAGTTTCTATCCGTGGGCTGTTAGGCTGCTGAACGGAAAATAAAATAGTGCAACTGACTTTCGGGGTTGGTGTGTTGTGCGACAAGCACACAGAATGCAATGAGATTGAGTGTTTGTGGGGGCGGGGAGGGAGGCTCGGTTAATTTCATTGTACACAGGTTGTACATTGACAATAAAGGTATTATTATTATTATTACAGTGGTACCTCGGGTTAAGTACGCTTCAGGTTAAGTATGCTTCAGGTTAAGAACTCCGCTAAGAACAGAAATCGTGCTCTGGCGGCGCAGCAGCAGCAGGAGGTCCCATTAGCTAAAGTGGTGCTTCAGGTTAAGTACGCTTCAGGTTAAGAACGGACCTCCGGAACGAATTAAGTACTTAACCTGAGGTACCACTGTATTATTATTATTATTATTATTATTATTATTATTAGCAGGCAGGTAAAGGTAAAGGGACCCCTGACCATTAGGTCCAGTCGTGTCCGACTCTGGGGTTGCGGTGCTCATCTCGCTTTATTGGCCGAGGGAGCCGGCGTACAGCTTCCAGGTCATGTGGCCAGCATGACTAAGGTGCTTCTGGCAAACCAGAGCAGCGCACGGAAACGCCATTTACCTTCCCTCTGGAGCGGTACCTATTTATCTACTTGCACTTGATGTGCTTTCAAACTGCTAGGTTGGCAGGAGCAGGACCGAGCAACGGGAGCTCACCCCATCGCAGGGATTCGAACCGCCAACCTTCTTATCGGCAAGCCCTAGATTCTGTGCCATCATCACCTACAGCAAGCGGACCACTGCCCTGGGCCACCAGCAAACGAGTCAAATCAAATAGAAAGCGTTTGTTTTCCCCTTGGCATATCTGGAAAGGTTCGAGTTATCTTCTCTGTTCCACCCCCACCCCACCCCCGCAAATGTGGAAATGTTTGGCAATCTGTTCTCAGTCAGAGCCAGTTCTTGTAAACAACACGAGTGCCTGTAGATTCTATTTTTACTAGATACTGAGCAGCATATTAATAATTGCTCTGGCTAAGTCTTTAGAGCTCTGTTTCACTATTCATTCCACTTTATGATTCATAGCAAGTGCCATGCAATAAAATGTTATATTAATTATATTCACCATGTTTTTTAAAAATGTGATTCTTCAGCTTTAAAGTGAGGCTCGCACTTTGTGTCTCCTTTGCTGTTGCCCCCAAATGGGTCTATATTCCAACAAGATAATTTTGGTCCACTTACTGCCTGCAGCTGAAGAAGCAGGTCATTCTTCTCCTGCACCAGCGATACTTGCTTTTCTTCAAGCTCCTTCCTCCTGGCTTCAGATTTTTCCAGGGCCTCCTTTAATTTCAGGAACTCTTCTTTCATATTGGCCATTTCTTTTTCAGTTTCTGCAGATTTCAGCAGAGGCTTGATCTTAAAGAAAAGCTTCATCCAAGGCCAGTTTTTCACAACCATAAAAGCTCGGATATTCCACTGGATCACAAGCAGGGCATCTCTGGTTTAAGAAGAATAAGACACTCCCCTGAGCATGCTTCATAGGATCTCTGAAATGGAGCAAATTTATCTGTGGTCCTTTGACTTTCCCACATCACAATACCATTTTTTATTGTTATTTTTATTTTTTGCAACAAGTACACACTTGTTACTCATTTGTTTCCTCTTAGGTTACATCCACCCAATACATATAGAGTACGATTATACTACTTTAGCAGTCATGGAGAATCCTGAGAACTGCAGCTTGTTAAGGGTGCCAAACTCAGAGCTACAATTTCCAGCACACTTAACAACTACAGTTCCCAGGAGTCTCCATGACTGTCAAAGTGGTATAAGAGTGGATGAGACCTTACTAAATCTTACAATTTCTGAAAATATTTTCATGGTTCTCATTTGTAGTTTGTCTAGCCCATGCTGGAACTGTCTGCTTCTTTTCTACATTTTTTCATTTTGAAAGCAATGACTGCATGGTTACATATTTCACCTCCTGGATCCGAAACAGTTTCAGTCATAATAATGATAATTGTCATTGGTTAGCAAGATACCTGTGTTCTCCTTTAATCAATATTTATCATATCACGAGTTGCCTTGTCCTTCAAGGTGAGAAAGACAGGAGATAAATGGAACAGGACTGGGAAGTGTCTAATGCTTTCTGTTCTTCTCCATCTATGCAAAATCCTTTTTATCCCTCCGTGTAAACTGCCCCCACACTTCCCCATCTCCCTTCTGAGGGTAATGCCAGAAGATCAATTTCTAGAGAGATGTGCATGTGAAGAATCAGGAAGCATAAAACACTCACATTTCCTTTTCTCTTCACATCATTATAACATCCAAAAGCCTTGTCAGAGTTTTTTCTCAAAGTACCACTTATGCTACAAGGACATAGTCCCCTCCCAGCAAACTTCTACTGTTTCATCACTTGGATTTTTCCCAATCTTAAGGAAGAACTTGGAAAGGCATTATCAATTATAGAAAACATTATGATTTTGTGTCCAAATATTTATCTGTCTACTACAACATAAATACCTTCGCTCTACGATCTTCTGGAACTCAATGCGCATCAATCTGCCTCGGGCTCTTGCTTGAATTAGTGTTAAAATCTTGGCTAATCTCTCATCCCTCATTTCTTCCAAATGTCCCAGAAGACCAGCCTTAAAGAAGACCTGAAATGTATACCATGAATCTAAGACTTACAAATTCAACAAACCCTTGACATGTAATATGGTCCAATTCAATCTTAGATTTCCAAAACAACAGTGTTAACTGGGTCAGATTACTAATGACGCAATTTATACTGGCTGGTTTTTGAATAGCGTAAAATCTTGTACCCAGTGAAGGTGAAGTGACATTATAGTGACATTATAGTGTCCTGTGTGCAAAACATCTCAAGGTTCCAATCCTACCCACCCACCCCTTTCCTGGTAATATGTAGTACTTAGTTCTGTGCAGACATGGCTAGGATTGCATCATAAATTTCTACAGCTCTACGCATGTTATTTTGTAAATGTTTCCAGATGACCTGTTTACTGAACACTCATCCTGATTTGTTTGCAGAGAGATTGGACAGCACTGGCTATTTAATGAGCATCCATTCTGTTTAGTTTACCAGGAGATCAGATGATGTTGCATCAAACTGTTATCCTACTCTTTCCAGTGAAATTTACCACCCCTTTCCTTATTGCAAAAAGTTTTTGTGGGGGCGGGGTGGAGCAGATTTGTTGCACAAGACTTCCCAGTCAACTATAACTGTGCATCCTGAACTTACCAGCATGCGATTGAAAATAGCAACAGACTATCCTATATCTCATGGGGCGCGGGTGGCACTGTGGTCTAAACCACAGAGTCTAGGACTTGCCAATTGGAAGGTCGGCAGTTCGAATCTCCGCGATGGGGTGAGCTCCCGTTGCTCGGTCCCAGCTCCTGCCAACCTAGCAGTTCGACAGCACATCAAAGTGCAAGTAGATAAATAGGTACTGCTCCGGCGGGAAGGTAAATAGCGTTTCCATGCGCTGCTCTGGTTTCGCCAGAAGCGGCTTAGTCATGCTGGCCACACGACCCGGAAAAACGGTCTGCGGACAAACTCTGGCTCCCTCAGCCACTAAAGCGAGATGAGCGCCGCAACCCCAGAGTCGTTCACAACTGGTCTTAACTGTCAGGGGTCCCTTACCTTTATCCTATATCTACCCTATATTACAATATTCTACCTTCCAAAAAGCATGCCATATTTTAAAAAAAGTCAAAGAAAAAGGATAAAGACATATCTGGATGTTTGAAAGCTAGGGGGTATGTCTCTACCATTGGCAAGGTTTTTAAAAAAATATTATTCATAAAAGTGGCAATTAGTTCTATTCTCTTACATCAATTCCTTTGAAAAATCTAGCTATTAGTAATGATGAATGGCAATTGAAGCATTACAGGTACAATCGGAGCTGTGAATTATATATCCCTGGGTGGTAGACAATTGGTGGTATTTCTGATCTACTTCCTTCTTGTTTTATAATTTGATCTGACTTTCAACATTATGGGGTGCATTTATTCTAGCCATTTAATCTGAAGTGCTAGAAAAGGTGTTTCCCTTACTTCTTCGCATCGGTTTTCTGAACAGTGCTAGAGATTTTAACATGAGAAGAGACCAGCTGGATCCAGAGGCAGTTTTAGGGTAGCATAACCGGTGTGGGCTGCAGGGGGGGGCAGGTATTCGACTGCAGGGGGTCACACAACATTGCCGTAGAACAGAATGTGAGAGGCAGGGGGCACCAAATTTTAGTGTTGCACAGGGCACTGATGAAATTTGAGAGCCCAAAGTCCACCACTGACTGGATCAGGCCAGAGGCCTACCTCATGCAGCATCCCGTTTCTCACTACGGCCAACCGTATAGTGTCTAGCACAGAACTAGAACACTTCGCCCACGAAAATCAACAGCATTTCTGGATAAGGTTTATTAAAATGGGGTTCCTTTTGCAAACCAACTTCCTTGCATGAGCCCAGGTCCTCTGCACACTAATTCCAATAAGCCAAATAAGCTGCATGTGAAGGCAGCAATGGTGACTAGATCAGGGGTCAGCAAACTTTTTCAGCAGGGGGCCGGTCCACTGTCCCTCAGACCTTGTGGGGGGCCAGACTATATTTTGAAGAAAAAAGAATGAATTCCTACGCCCCACAAATAACCCAGAGATGCATTTTACATAAAAGGACACATTCTACTAATGTAACAACATGCTGATTACCGGACCGTCCGTGGGCCGGATTTAGAAGACGATTGGGCCGGATCTGGCCCCCGGACCTTAGTTTGCCTACCCATGGACTAGATAGTCAGCCTTCTTTGTGTGTTTTGGAACGCTTCTCACACGAGGTTCCATTTGCCCCTCTCTTTCATTTCCTTAACTAACTTGCATACTGTTCTATATTTCAATAGAAATCTTAAGTGGTTTACATACTGTAAATACAACACAGAATGGAAGCGAGAAAGTGGCAGTGGTGCCATTCTCTTGCTGTTTTCTGTCACTTAGTGAAGACTATTTTACTCCAGGGGGCATTTGCCAGGTAATTTTTTTTGCTTTTAAGGTTGTTTTTATATGCCATGCCTGGCTGTACTGTTAGTCGTGCTGCAATTTTATTGTTCAGGGGTTGAATTCAGGGGGACTAGGAAGGCCCAACCTAACTAGTTGTTTTAATGGGTGGATCCACCCTGCCTAGTTACTACCATGGGAGTCTCTGTATTTAGCCTTCTACTTGCATTAATCTTTGTTCTTGTTGAATATTTGTTTGGCTTGCCCCTTGGCCTGGGTGCTTAAAGCTGAATAATGACACACAAGGAGCCTTAATTTGGTGTAATGTGTTAGGTGCCACACATCATCTGTGGGGAGCTACCTTCGTCTTGAGTTCCACTTCTGATTGTCATGTTGTTATTTTAACTGATGTAACGTGTATGGGATTGTGCACTCGTGATTAACCAATGCACCATTCTATACAAGGCTACTCAGAAGTAAGCCCCAATGATGTTTTTTTTATCCTTGGGTAAGTGGCTATAGGATGATAGCCTCTCTTTAACCAGATGCCATTTCCTACTTCCTCACAACCACCACTCTTTCATAGATGGGACAGAATAGTGTATATTGATCTTCTAGTGATCATCCATCCATCCAGGCATTTACCTTCAACAGTGTTATAGCATCAGATTCTCTCAGATGATTAACTGAGCTCAAGGAAAGATTGAAACCATTGCTTTACCTTTGTGTGTCCAAACTTGTACTGGTTATGATCAATATCTAAAGAGGCAAGCAATTTTTCAGCAGCTTTCCTGCTGTCTACAAACTTGTCCTCAGGAATTGCAGAAGGATTCAGAATGCGGTACCTGGCAAGAATAGATTAAAAAATGTGTAAGCAGATGAAACTCTGGACCAGGTTGCTGTGCCTCTCTTTACACTGGAATACAGGAGGCATGTCAGACAGAATACCAGATTCTCTGCCTTTCTACCCATTATATAGGGGTTTCTCTGGGTTTCAGGCTGAAGCCATTTTCATCAGTTGCTACCTACTCCTTTAAACTGAAGATGCCAAGGACTGAACATGGGACCTTCTGAATGCAAAATATATGCTCCGCCACTGATTTATAGCCCTTCCTCAATTAATGTACCCAATTAACCAGTGAAGTCAGAGCAGTCATTTGCTTTTTTTCTCGTTAACCCAGCCCCCAACACATTAGCTAGATAATAATGTAAAATAAGGATGATTAGGGTGAAAGGAGACAGTTTTGAACTTCCAAGGCTTCGCCCTCAACAGCCAATTGAGCAAACTTTGCCCTGTATCTTTAAGTTATAGAAAGCATTTAAAGCAGCAAGGGGGTCGTAAATATTCCCTGTATAGCAGTGCTATTAACAAAACATACTTAAGAACATTTCTCCTTCCGGAATCTAAACCTAATGAGCTTATCTCTCTCCAGATGCAGATTTATATATCTGTAGCAGCAGCAGCAAACACTGACAACTTCCTTTTTTCCCAAAAGGAATGGCACAAACGTTGACATTTAATTGTTTCCTCAAAACTAGGGTAGACAACACTGATTTTTTTTAATTAAAAAACAACCACAACAACATAGAGGCAACCAGGCGCAATCCTGTCTAGATTCTCTACCCTTCTGCCCAACTCCCAGGCGTGCAGTGGCTGGAGGCAAAGAGACATATGCTAAGTACATGTTCAAAAGCATGCATTTCACAAGCTACAGGGTTAAGGCAGGCATACTAACAGACTCTGGGCCAGTTCCATAACACCCAGTATGAACTGGTGGTCTAGAAATACTTTTATAAAGAAAGAAAAGTCTGGGCCAAAATTCACACATCTGCCAAATTTCCAGCATGTGCAAAATTTTTGATTCAGCTCAGCTGCGGAAAGAACAATCAAGTAAAGAAAAAAAGCCACCCAAAAGTGATTTAGGATGATTAAAAAGGAATGTTGCTTATGGGGTTTGGGGGATCAAAAGAAGTAAGAACTTGGCTAGGCCACTGATCTTCACGATACCTTTGTTTAAAGTCAGCATAGATAACCCTGTTTGGAAATCCCTTGCGGCAAATACGAATTCCTTCTAAGACACCATTGCAGCGAAGCTGGTGAAGGACAAGGAAAGGGTCCATAGCACCTGGAAAGAAAATCCAACGTAAGGATTTTATTTCAGGGTAGCTTTATCACATGTCACCGGAGATAATGATTTGTATTGTGAGACCTAAGAAAAGTGCATCGTTGAAATGTAGATCAAATAAAATCATGCTGGATTTTCTTTACCTGGAGTTTTTGTTTCATTGGGAATAATGCAGCGCACAAAATGGGGAGATGTGGACTTCAGATTAGTCATCAGTTTGTTTAAATTTTCCTTTAGAGAGGAAAGGGAGATTAAAACAAGCAAAATCATGGAACATTTCAGAACAACAAGCATCTGATGAGCAAGCCACCCATCTCCATGGGATAAAGAAGTGATTCAGTAGGCAGGTACATACACTGGGACAACTGTAGCTCCTTTGTTGCCCACAACTTTCTGGTGCCTGGTTACTTCTTAGTACACCTGCTTCACAATCACTGCTCTGGTTTGGATGTAACACTAAACCATAGTTTAAGCTACGTCAATGTACTTGCTTCTTCTCACCTCCCATCTGATGTAGTCATGAGAAGGAGACTGGAAGCACCCAGGTCTTGGTTTAAATTAAGCACAGTTCGCAGTTACATCTCAAAAGGACCAAACTGTGGTTAGTTTAAACTATGGTTTATTTAACTGTGCCAGTATCAAACTGTAGCTTCTGATCCCGATCCCAAAATAAGCAATTGATGTTGTCAAATCCAACCATGCCAACCACCTGCCAAGTTTTGGATACAACTTCTAGAGGGCTAGCCATATTTGACCATTGCTGCAAATGCAAGAGTTGCCAACGTTTGTCTGTTATGGTCCCTTAAAGGTTAACAAGTTCATTGCGACATATGCTAAAGAATACTCTATTCCCTTAAAGTTTATGTAATAAAACCCCGTATTTTTATAAGCATCAAATACCTTCACCTCCCCACCTCAGAAGGAGGATGGGGAATCCCCAACATAGAAACATACTACAATGCCAACCAAATACGCCATATAATACCTTACATACTAGAAGATGAGACAAAACAGTGGATACACTTGGAGAGGGACACAATTGACAATATCTGTACTACAGCATACCCACTCCTCCCAAACAAACTAAGAAAAATCCCCACAACACTTAGTAGGTACACACAAACTATGTTCAAAACGTGGAAAATAGAAACAAGCAAACTACCCTCAACCCCATCCCCACTAATTCCCCTAGCCCATCACCCATTATTCCACCATGCAGCACAGAACCTCCAAATAAAAACCTGGCAAACAAAAGGCCTATATCGCTTAACAGACTTCTACAAAAATAACAAACCCTTGTCAATACAGGAAATACAGGACAAATTAGAAGACACCCAAATGCCCTGGTTAGCACAACACCAAATACATGCCTTCTTGAACAATCCAGCAGTAAAATCAGCAGCAACTAGACCTCTGATGGCCCTCGAAAACCTCATCCTAACGACAAAGGGACAAGGTAAAGGAATGGTATCTGCAATATATAAAATACTGCGCAAAGATCTTACAAACTCCCTAGAAGCAATCAAAAAACAATGGGAGGCTGACATAGGCTATGAAATCAACCCTACCCAATGGACCAGAATGTGGTTTAAACCACCCTTTAAATCCATATCAATGAAAAGAAAAGAACTCGCCCTAAAACTAACATACAGATGGTACCTGACACCAAGAAAATTAGCGTTGATATGCCCAGGAACCTCACCAAAATGTTGGAGAGGATGCAGCTCCACTGGCACATACCTCCATATGTGGTGGGAATGCCCCGAAATTCAACGATTCTGGACTACAATCATGCAAGAAATAGCTAAAATAACCAAACAAGTTCTAGAAATCACCCCCGAATTGGTCTTGCTAAACATCTTCCAAGACAACAACGCCCATTCACACCACAAAGAACTAATCACCCATCTACTCTCAGCAGCCAGAAACATCATTACCAGGCACTGGAAAGACCTGTCAGGAGCAAACATGGACCAATGGTATCAAGAAGTATGGGAAACAGCCCTTCTAGAAAAACTAACTAACAAGCTGAAACTGACACGGGGACAAACAGAAGAAGACACCTTCATCCCAGTATGGCTCCCCTTCATCACACATACAGCCCAAATAGACAATGACAGAAATCTACCGGCAGCATACAAAGCAATTTGGCTAACCTAATCAAAAACACTCATCCACCCCTCTCACACAGGAAACCAAAGATCACCACAGCCTACCACAATTGAACAATCACACCCTACACCAACCCTGACCTCTCTCACCACTAAAAAGCACAAGCACACAACAGAGAACCTACACGAAATACGCTGACACTCGACTTTGCATATATTAAATAAAATAAAAATACCGCCACCCCATCCTACCCATCTCCCCACCCTACCCACACCTCTCCCTTCTCTCCCTAATGTCTCAATAAACGAAACTGCTGTAAAAAAAAAAAAAAAATGTTACATGGAAAGAACAAGAAAGAAACAATGCATATACCTTTACAAATCAAGAATTTCCTTAATTTAAAAAATAAATGAATGAATGAATGAATGAATGAATATATGGAAGATAACTACAAAGCTGAAAACACTAGCAGCACTATGATAATTTCAACAGAGTAAATAATTTTTGATGGCTGTAAAAGTGGAATACTGATTTGCATGGAAAATATGCGGGAATGATATGTAACATGAAGGAGAAGAAGGGCAGTCATTGGTTATTTTACAGTTTGTAAAATGTTTATTTTGAAATGTAAAACTGAAAATTTAATAAAAATTATTATAAAAAAAAAAAAAACCCCGTATTTTTTTGACGTCCTCCTGGATGTGTTGGTGGTTCTCCTGAACCCCATCCTTGATGAGCTATGACAGCTGAGTATAGTTTACCCATCTGGTTTCAAGTACTGAATCAGGAAAGGAAATGAATAAAATGTACAGCTGATGACTTAGGAAGCTAGACAATCAGGTCTTGTAAGGAGGCCTGTTTCTAATATTTTAGGTTCTCTGTTAGGAATATTCCAGGTCGTTGGTGTAAAATGACAAAGACAACAGACAGGTTGCATTTAAAAAAAGAAATGAAAAATTACTTTATGCATGGATGACACTGTTTGGAAGGAAGCACCTTTCTTGCGTTTCTTCTCTCCACCTTTATCAGCTTGTGCTTTAAAAAAAAAAAGACAGAGCAACTAAGTTAAATACTGATTACAGCACTGACATGAAGTAGAAATGTTTAATACAGTTTGCATGCTTATCAATGGCTTTCTGCAGCAATGTGGGTCCCGTGATGTTTTCAGCTGCTACAAGCTACCATGCAGCTTTGTTGTGGCCCCTTGGCTTGGTTCCTCGTGTTCTTCCTTGTATGGAGGAACCTCCCACACCGTCCTAAATCCAGCACTGCTACCAGTTGCTCTCTAAGGCAGAGCTTTCCAAACAGTGTGTCACCACATGTTAGTGTGTCAGCTGCAGTGTGTAATGCGAATGCTCCCCATGCTCCTCTCAGGGCTGGAAAGGTGTTAGTTTAACCTCTGGTTTGCTAGTAAAACTGAATTACTGTGTCGTGAAATGATGCATGTCTAAAAAGTGTGTCGCCAATATGAAAAGTTTGGAAAGCTCTGCTCTAAGGGTTGAGACTAGGATAGTCTCAGCCCTGTCTGGAAATTGCAGGAATTGAAACAGAAACCCTTAAGAATGCAAAGCAGGTGCTCTCCCACTGAGCTACAAGTCTTTCTCTAGGCAGCCGTGAGAATTGGGCCCTTAGGTGAGCAATAGGCAATGGCAGCAAGAAGCAGCAATGGGGGCTCCAGGCAATTGTGAGTCCTTCCATAGCTTTACCAACTGTCCAGTAATACTCGTTCCTGTGCCAATCGGTAGCTTTCTGGGTATTCTCCATAAGAATGGGATCCATACATTGAGAGGGATTCACTTAACAAATCCTATCAGAGGAGTCCTCGTGCAAGGAATGTTGAATTCCACCCAGAGACTTTCTGGCTTTGTCTGCAGTGTATGACTTTCCCTAATATGCTTGCATTAGGCTTAGTAGCCTAATATAGGCATCTAAACTGATTAATAAGGGGAACTTCATGGAGGGGACTTTCCATGAGGCATTTGCTTTGGTTATATGTTAAATATTATGTCATAGGAAAAGTGTCCAAAGGAACATTTTAGAAAGGAAAGGCAGTTTTAATAGGTCAGCCATATATTCTGGTGCTTAACACCATGTGTGGGTTACAGATAACATCAAGAACATTATGTTGTTGTGGTGTAAAGTGTCCTCTGATCATCCTCTAAGCATACCCTGATCACACTCCAAACACTCTTGTTGGGTTAGTGTGATGTCGCCTCGTATGCACCCTCACAGAGCTACAATTCCTAGAGTTCCCAGAGTTCCAAAGGAAGAGGGTCACACCACTTGGAGAACTGCAGCTCAGTGTCAGACCAGTGGTGTGACTCAGGAAGAGTCACACCACTTGGAGAACTGCAGCTCAGTGTGAGGGAATAAGGGTCTCCAAACAACTCTCAGCACCCTTAACAAACTACAGTTCCCAGGAGTCTTTTGGTGTGTGTGTGGGGGGGGAAACCATGACTGTTTAAAGTGGTATGACACTGCTTTGAAGGTATACTGCAGACGGAGCTAACTGGAGTCAGTTCTGAAGACCTGCAAAGAATCTGAGAGGACACCTGCTATTTTCTACAGCATAAAATTTTAGAACTGGATGAGATCTTGAGGGTCATTTAGTCCAGTCCCCTGATCCATGTAGGGCCAACAATGCAGGATGTGACTAGGGAATCCCTGGCAGATGGCCACCCAGCCTCTGCTTAAGCCTCCAGGGAAGGAGACGTCACCAGCTCCAGATGTGTTGGTTCTGATACAGAACGGCTCTCGGCATTTGGAAGCTTCTCCTGATAGTAAGAGTCCATGTAAAAAAGACCTGAGTTGTACCATGTGTTTCATGTTGCTCTAAGTGCTGCTACTAAGACGGCCATGCCCTTTGGCGGACATAGTGTGAAAACCGCATAACAAGTCCCAGGAATAACATTCCGTGGCAGATTAAAAAAACAAAAAATCCCTGCAGGCAAGATGACGATTCCTAGTTACCTGCAATGATGCGCGAGTGGCAGGTTGTGTTATTTTGGCTCAGCTCCTTCTCCAATTTGCGTTATGGAGCCTGCATTCTGGCTGCGTCTTCCAGACACCCTCTTATGATTCATGACAACTACATCTACTCAAATGAGGTTCTTAATAAATATTCTGTAAATTGATTGTAGCTGTAGGATATAACAGCTAAATCTCTGTAATGAGTCACACTCCTACTTATTTAACATCATTTTATGGAAACCTGCAAATTGCTGCAGTGCCCAAAGAGGACAGTTGCAAATGCGGTTATTTAAGAATTATTTCTGCTCAGTGGAGCAGAACCTTCAAAACTAAGAGATTTGATATTGAGAACCACCATTTTCATTAATTATCAGGTGCACAATATTTTTTATTTCCTGAAGCTGCGTTTACCTTACTTTATACTAAAAGATAGGTGGGGTGTGGCAATTTTTAAAAACCCTTTATATTTCAATAAGTGAAAAGCCGTGGCTACTGCACGCATTAGCTGCTAGGCGGGGAGACTCAGCAGCCTAAACAAAGGCCCACTGTGCCTGCGGTCTCTTTGGGGCTTCCTCCACCCTCTCTGAAGACCTCTTTGGGCTTTGGGGAGGGTGTCCTCACGAGCCACAAGGACTCTTCAATTCTCCCGCCATTTCTTGGTTTGAATATATCTATTTATTTATTTCCTGGCGCAGTGCATATATGTGGTCACACGTGTGTCAGTCTCACAGAAGTGGGGGCATGTCTGTAATATACACTTGCTACTTCCAGTATTTTCAAGATTCATGGTTCTGACCTCCCACAGTACTCCAATCTGGTCTTTGCAGAGGTTATTTCACTCATTACACAGTATCATTCCCACCAACGGTGTATTCATCAGGAGTGTTAAAGACATTCCTAACTGTCTGGCATTTAAAGATGTACCAGTAAAGCATTTTATGGGTGCACCTTCAAAATGTAACTCATAGTGCCTATGGCTGCAGCTGAGTGATGTACCAACATCTGAGCCAGAAAGAAAGCTGAGTGGTGCACCAACTGTTTGAATCAGTAGAAATAACCATCTCTCTGTTCCCCACAGAGATGTTATGAAAAAAAGTACACTTAAGGCAGCAAGACCTTCAGATCTCATGAGATGGTATATTTACTCAACATTTCTGCTAAGCTTTGATCTAGGAATTAAAGGGAAATGGTCATTCAACTTACCGCTGTCAGCACTGACATAATTTTCAAATAGGCTTGCCAGAAGTTTGTTGGAAGATTTTTGAAAAGTGCTCACCACAGTTTCATTGAGTGGGTCTTTGTTTTTCTCAAGCCAACCCATAATGTTATAGGGCACCTAGTGTGTGGGTGTGGGTGTGGGTGTGGGTGTGGGAGAGAGAGAGAGAGAGAGAGATGATAGACAGACAAAAGGGAAGCAAAACGATAAAACAGATTAAATAATCAACTCTAATGCCTTTTGCTTTTACCTTACAATCATTTAAAATTCTGGTTTATCTGTTATTTACATTTTTTATTTACGTATTTATAAACTGCACTTTCATAAAAAAAATTGAAGAGAAATGCAACATCTAAGAATAAAATCAACAAAAAGCATACATAAAAAATAATTTAAAAAAACAGTAAATACTGGTTGGTTTGAAAAGAGAACATTCATATTGCAAAGGCATGTCTGCACAATATAGTTTCCAAAGGACATCTGAAAGAAGGGAGGTAATTAAGAGGGATTTTATGGGTCATTTCAGGAGTCTCCCAGTAATATATTCATCTTAATATCAGATCTCCACTTTCCTAAATAATCACATCATTCTTCCATGCATCCCCCCAGTCTTTCAGTTCCTGCTATCCCTTAGGAACATGGGAAACTGCCTTCTAATGAGTCAGACTACTAATCCATTTGTCCACACCATGGCTAGCTAACGTGGTGACAGATGTTCTTGGACTGCAACTCCCATCACTCCTGATTCTAGGGCTGCAGATTGGGGTCTTTCCTAGCTCCACCTGGGGACCACATGAATTAAACCTTTTGCATGCAGAGCATGTGCTCTGCCACTGAGTTTCAGTCCTTCTTTGTAGAGACAAAAATAATAATAATGCCTAGAGATGAAGACAGGGACTCTGTGGTTAAATTCTAAGGCATATGTTTCAAGAGCAGAGAATTTCAAACTGCTTCCAGCACACTCAGAATGCTCGACTGACTTCACCCCCAAGTTAACTTTTCAAAACTCACAGCGTGGCATTCCTCTCTTGCCATTGCAACCACTTTGGCCCATGGCTCCATTCATTCCAACAGGGCTTCATGCTTTGAGGTTAATGCCATTGTCCCCATCTGCAAATGCCAAAAACTTACTGCTCCAGCATAGTGCAGGAGTTCAAAATGAGCTTCATATTTCCGTTTTTTGTCAGGCCTGGGTTTCTGCAGATTGGGTGACTTGCCCAGATGATTGTCGTACAGCTTGGCTTTGAAGGTCATATCTGTAGCCTTCGGGAACATGCATTCTTCTTCTAGGATAGACAAGATCCCCAAGGGCTATGCACGGCAATAGGGAGATAAATGTTAGGGTTTTGTTTTCCCAAGGATGTCATTTAGGTTAGCATGAATGAATACTGCATCTGCAGAATCTCTCCCCCCTCCCTCCCATAGCTGTTAACATATTACATTTTCAGACTGCTATCAGACTTGACGACACAGTGTGAAAATATTATATTTTATACAGATTGCTGACACAATATTGATGCTTTGGTTTTCAAAAGGCTTGGATTGACTTACTTTTTTCAATAAATCAGTCAGAAAACAACCCAGCGTTATAATAGCTGAGGTCTATATAACTTACTACACAGCATAATGAACACATACCACCAGCTGTGTCTCGCGGCTTGCCAAGTTACTGACACCCATCCCAGTCTTTTTCTGCAGTTCTTGCATTCTTAGGCAACATTTGCCTTGGTGGGTCAAAAGTTGTTTAATGGTCTCTCCTAACTAATGGAAAAAACTGATCCAGAAGATTTATTTGATTTGAATGTGACTGGTACATCTCTGAGCATGGGCAACTATGGAAAAATGAATAAATATAGATATATCTGTATCTCCAGTGGAAACATCAAGAATCAAAAGGTACCAGGTATATTGCTGTTGTTTAGACTTGTCATGGTGCTAGTAGAAGAAATCAATCTTCAAAAGTATGTTTGTATTCCTCCTTTCCTTCAGAGAACTCAAGCTGACATGCATGGTTATTTTCCTCTATTTTCTGCTCAAAACTAGCTTGTCAGGTAGGTTATGCTCAGAGGCAATGACTGGCTCATGGTCAAGCAGTAAATTTTACAGCTGCACAAAGACATAACCTAGTTCAGGGCCTAGTCAGACACACTAATCACTACATCACATCACTGGTAGACCTTGGGGTCTCAGATTTCAGCAGGGCCCTGTGCAATGCCAAAATTCGCCCCCCTCGCATCTTGCCTTCTGTTCTACATCATAGTTGTGGCGCCGCCTGTGGCATCCCCAAGTCTCCACCCCTAGTGTGACCAAACCAGTCACGCTCCCCTAAATCCACCCTGATCTCATTGTCTTTATAGTAAGCCTTTCCAAACAGAAACCCCAATGATGTTTTCCATACCTTTTCAATGAGATCAATGCAGGCTTGCAAATCCAATCCAAAGTCGATGAACACCCAATCGATGCCTTCCTTTTTGTACTCTTCTTGCTCCAAGACAAACATGTGGTGATTGAAAAACTGTTGCAGTTTTTCATTTGTATAATTGATGCAAAGCTGCTCAAAGCTGTTAAACTATGAGGGGGAAGAAAGTCATAAAATTAAATTTACAGAGGAACAAGAATTAAGGCAAATATATGTAAAGTCTGTTAGTATATGATCTGAATTCCTTTAAGACTAACTTCAGTGCTAATGTGCAGAACACAACTGCTTAATTTTCAGATATGGATAGAAGAGCGCCACTGAATTCCCAAAGTGTGCCAGACATACTATGCCTGGCATATTTTTTTGAAGCCCTGATTCAGAGAAGTTCCCCTTGTGCCTAAGTCCCATTGGAACTGCTGTTAGATGAAACAGCAAAGCCTAACCAACATTTCCTGGACTGAGGTATCTGTCAAAAGGCAAATATTTTCCACTTTCCAGCGACAGAAGAATTGAAGTCCTGCAAATGTCGGGGCTGTTTGCTAAGAACATGAGAAGTAAATTTGTGCAAACTATTACATTTTCCTTGCAGTGGATGGTGCTAAGTTATATAAATACTATCCACAGTTCATTGACCCTTCTAATTTTTATGGTTAAACATTTATGTGCATCTTCTCTGCCTTTGTGTGTGAATTTATATGTGCATTCCTACTGCCCTTGGGTGGATCAAATAAATTAGGTCAGCTGAACACTAGTAAGCCTGTTCCAAGTATAAGTTTGCAACTTTCGTATGAGAACTTGACTACTGCTTATTTCTTACCATCACCAAACTATCAAAATCATAATTTTAGTTAGTTCCTTGCTTTCCAAGATGGGTTTGGGAGTACGTTCCTCATGCTCTTATCAATGATAAATAAACTACACCTATACATTACTGACTAGTTCTCATTGCTCCTGGTAAGCTCAGCAAGCTGTACAACATGGGTGTGTAATCTGTGGCCCTCCAGATGTTGTTGGACTCTAACCCCCATCAGCCCCACCCAACATGGCCAGTGGTCAGGAATGATGGGAGTCAAGCAACATCTGAGGTGACATTCCTGCTAATGCAACATTGATAACTGACTCTTTCAACAAATGTTATCTTCTAGCTAAGAGGCATGATTGTTGTTGTTTAGTCGTGTCCGACTCTTCATGACCCCATGGACCAGAGCATGCCAGAGACATGATTACTTTAAATCAATTTGTTGCTATCATGAATATTTTGGGAGGCAATTACTCACATCAAAGATTTCAAAGCCAGCAATGTCCAACACTCCGATGAAGAACTGTCTTGGCAACTTGGTGTCCAAGGTTTTATTGATGCGAGTAACGAGCCACTTGAACATCCTATCATACACTGCTTTGGATAAGGCCCCAACAGAATAGGAAACCTGTAGAAGAGAGGTAGAACAACCATGCAATACCATAATAATCCTTGTGATCAAAAGTCTGCGGAAGATACTCCCTTTGAGCATCCTACATCCCAGGTTCAGATCTATTGACACTCTGGGTTTAAACCTAGCATACAATTATTGACCTAAAACATAGATCAGTGTAGCCCAATACAGAGGGTGTTGGACCTGGGATACTTGATCCAATTATGCAACCTTGATAAAGCAAATCATTTCTCATCCTTAGTCCCTGACCTATAAAATAGGAATAAATATAGCTACATATGAAATCTGCAGGAGGAATTATATTTTTTCATCACCAAGCAACACATTTATTGTCTGAACGGCAATTTATCTAGTTCCTTTTGCACTTGCATAGTTTACTGCTTTGTCCAATGGCAAGGACTTCGGTGTGGTAATGTGTGCTTTAATAATTGCCCAAAGCCATAGGTTTTGCAGTTTCAACTCAGCATAAATATGCTCACACAGCTGTATGCAAGATGGATTTCAATATAGCTTCGGAATCTTTGAAGCTGGATTTACAGTTTTGTTTTATGAAAATCCAGCTACTTTCCTGTTTCATGATATTGTTGTGGGGGGTTTTAAAATTTGTCTACATTAAGCCCAACTAACCCGTATCGAAATCAGTAGCACTTATTTCTGAGGAAATGTGGTAAGGAAATGTATACTGAAGAAATACAATGGCTTGTGTCCAAATAGTTCTTGCATTAATTGTTTTTTGAGTTGTTTGTTTTTGCTTCACTTATATGCTGTGTTGTTTTTTCATATGCTGGAAATGTTGTTTGCTAATTTTTAACACTTTGTTATTATTGTGAGCCATTCTGAGCTCAATGTGTTTGTTGGAAAGGGTCAGGCAAATAATAAATTGAACCTCAAAAGAGTACCCCACCCACTTTTAGCTCCACTGCTGGCTTCAGCCCCCCAAGTAGCATGCAGTCCCAGACAGATTGCTCCCAAGGGAACTGCAGCCCTCAAAAGAATGATGGTTCTCCATCCCAGCGTATGGGTTTGGTATCATGCTGGCTCATGTAGTTTAAACACCTCCTTACCTGTTCCACACTTTGGCCTTTGGTGACATACTCATTTCCAACTTTCACTCTAGGATGCACCAAACCCTTAAGCATATCAGAGGAGTTAACTCCCATTAGGTAAGCAGCTTTGTCAGCACCTGATAGAGAGTTAAAATATTTCAACAAGTTCACTGACACAGGATTGGACTGGTTTAGATTTACAGATCACTCATTTACTGGGATAGACTAGCATTTTTTAAACAGCAACAATGGAGCATGAAAATAAAATTGACATATAAATCCTAGCGAACACCTACTCTGTACTAGAATTTAATATATTTAAAAGACTGCAGACCTCTACATCATAGATCCTTCCTGAATTCACTGTGTTTCTCTAAGCCCAAGTACCCAAGTCTGAAAGTCTAGCTGCTGCTCTTGCTGTGTTTTGACATTTATTTTCACCCAGGAGAGTAATATCAGCATCATGCAGAACACAGAAGTGTCATGATGTGTATGTTCCAACCACATGGAAATGACAATCGCAGAAGTGAGAGGATTAAAACTTTAAGATTATGTATGATCTGAATACAGATCATACAGCAATAACAAAGCTTATTCACGTTTCAATGAACACAGGTATAAGCTGGCCCTACAAATGTTCAAGTATTTGTGTGAAAGATTGTACCTTTGATGTATAGCTTAACTATTGTGTGCACAGTCTGTACACTTGCTGAACATTACTTGTGAATAACTGTACATGTGCACAGCTCAACTATTTGTGTACACAGATTGTGCACTCATTGAATGTAACTTTTGAACATCCCTGCAGTCATTTAAAAGAGACCTTGCCTTGCAGCCTTGCAGCTCAACACAGGGCATGGAACATTCTGAATGGGCAGATACGGAAGAGCTTACTTTCAGTGCCATCAGCTTCTGCCTGCTCCTCCCTGGGTCTCTGTTTAAATTTCATGTTTCCAAAGTGCATAATGGCACCAGTGAGCTTGTAGGCACCATACTTTTCATCCGCCACAAAGCCCAAAATATCCATGGCTTGCTGTGGAAAGTAAAAAGAACAGGACATTTTGTCACTTGCCTGTGAAACAACATGCAGCTTTATTTTCTAGAGCTCCTTCACGGCACGGCTGATGTTTGTGCTTGTTCTGGTATTGATCTTTCAAAAAATAAACTAGAGGAACAAGAAGCCTCTGCTATTTATTTTCAATCTGCCCTATTCCTCAAATACAGAGAATAGTTCCTACTGCTAATAATCTACTGATTATTAATATATTATTTGTGTGTGTGTGTGTGTGTGTGTGTGTGTGTGTATGAATGTATATGTATACACAGAGAGAGATTTTCATTTTTTAAGGTAAGCAAATAAAACCATCAACCAAAAAAATAGCCCAACAACTGCAATGGCATGACAGCTGAACATAATAGTGTTACATGTTACATGCCAACCCAGTCTCTGTCGAGCGGCTGCTTGAGATTCCAGGGGTTCCAGGAGCTCAGCCAGGGTTGTGTTTCCATTGGGAAATCAAGGCACAGTCTTGAATAAATATGGTTTATTGTACCCATATTTACACCTGGGTCTACTTTGGAGAGAGTTCAGAGCATTACATCACAAGAGGGACTTGCTTCCCACAGCAGTGCAGCATTGGAGTCTCTGTCCCAGCCTGCCAAGATGGTTCTGCCCTGCATGGCTTCTGCCTGGAGTTCTGGCTCCACCCTTCTCCTTCCCAAAGACCCTTGCCAGAAAAACAAACAAACCCCGAAGCCTCATGTAAAACAGCTTTTTTTCCCTGTGGGCACAACCCACCCTCCCTGTTTTCCTATGTCATGGAAGCTGAAATCATACACCTTTCTCCACCGATGGTAACCATGGGAGCTTCCCACTAGGTCCTTGTCAGAAAATCTCTTGCCCTGTTGATGGTTTTTATTGATGGGTTAATGACTCACTTCCAGCACCTTTTCCATTCTTAATAACTTCTATCCTACCGGTAAGTGAGGCCCTGGCCTAGCATCTTTCCTTCAATACTCCAAACATTATCTAAATTCTACCATTTATTAATTTCTGGCATTCACTAACTAGCATTTGCACCCCCAAACTCTCTTGCCCCAGACCTGTAACAATATTCTTTTTAGCTATGGGACTAATACAGAAGAAGGCAATCACTGGTATCATAGTCATCACTCGGAGAGACTTAAGGCATCATAAACAATGTTGTTTCACTTATCTCTGCTTTCTCTTTTTAAGGAGACGAATAAATATATTAATACAACAGGTCTGTTTAGAACGTTAGTAGTGAGAATCTTTATAGTCCAAACAGTGAAATTTACAAGGTCTATAGGACTAGATTTATGGTTTAGCAATGTATGAATAGCTCATTGAGAACAAAATAACCCATGATGTAGCAGTATAGAGGGGAGAAAAGAAGCCAGATACTTTCTGTGGCAATTAGTGGCCACTTTTTTAACATGTGTGGAATGGAGAACACTATGTTGGCTGCCATCAGCACAGATCTGGACTTCCTGGCTGCTTCCTCCTTGTTAGAACTATGTTTGTGTATGTCTTGTCTCCTTTGATTGATGGAGATGATGGTGATGATATGATATAGAAGATCCCTGCTTGAAGGACTGACAAAAATAGACAGTAAATGAATATGACTGAAGAGCATACACAATATAATATGAACAAGAACACTTACTTCGAGCAAGAGGAGGGTGGACCCTTTCTCACTGTGTGGATTTAATTGTGTTCATTTAATATATATTATTGGAAAATCAATCAAAATAGAGGGGGATAAATAATATTGTTTATAATGCTTTAAGTCACCCTGATTGACAAATATAACAGTGAGTCTTCTGTATTCCACCGATGAGAATTCCCCACAAACTTAAATCATTGTTTTTTCCTAAATCACTATGTATTGTCTTGTCCTGTCAATCTTATTAGCATTAAAAAAAAAACTACTCCTTTCTGTAAAAAAAAAAAGGTGCTCTGTTTTGTTTGTTCCTTGATGAAATGGATTTGATGTATAAGCTGTTCTGCAATGGTAATTTCCCAAGATTTACTGTAACCAAGATGTACTGTGAGTCCTATTGCTCTTTCCACAGTTGTTATCACAAATCTTTCAGCAGCTAAAATGAATCTAATCAAACCCTTAAATACTACATTCTCCCCCCCCCCATAAAATCTGCTTAGTTATTATATTACTCTCATTGAGTACCCAAAATCTCACTATCTGTTGCCACTTTCAGCACTGACCACAATCCCTCCAATGGGCTGGAAACATTGTGCCCTGCATGTGTGTCAGTTTCATTGAGGTATAATACCACATGTGGGCTATTCTAACATATGCAGAAACCAGGACCCTCTGCTCATTTACCGTATCCAAAACTACATTCTCAAAATGCATGAGTCCTCTGGTTGCTTGCTGCTCAGTTGGTCTGTTAGAAATAACATAATTTATCTGATGGATACTAAGCAAGTGATTTTTGCATTGGTTTATCTTTCTCTCAAATTGTTGTTCCCATTGTTCAGATGAGGGGTGTTAATACAGAAGTACCTTAGCCAGTAAGATCCCTCCCCTTTCCAATTCCTAAATAGACTATAAAAGGATGGATGATTTAATACCAATATCAGGGGAAACGTATCGGGATTATTTTGGATTGCTATGTTGTCCATACCAAAAATATGCATTATGTGCAATGTGAATGCATTACAAAGTACTTAAGAACATCAAAAGCGTAGGGAATAGCATTAAAAACACATTATAGGATAGCATTAAAAATCCATTATGGGATATGATGACAATATCTTGTGAATCCCAGAAGAATGAAATTTTACAGCTGGGGAAAAGTCTACAAGAGTACCTCAGCGAGGCACCATTCACATTTGATGGGAACTGTCAAAAGGTTACTTGAGGTTGACTACAGAGATTGCAATGAGCAAAATATTTGATCTCTACATAGATATCTACATCAAGATGGGGAACCTTCAGCCCACACACAACCTTCTGGGGCCTTCATGCCAGTTGTGGGCAAGACAAGAGATAACAAAGTGAGTGGGATCAGAGACAACAGATTTGATACTTACCTTTGTACAATAGGCTACATTCCAGCCACGTGTCTCTCCTTCCTCTATGCAGGCAAGCAATAGGCATTATCACAGCCCAGACACTTGAGGAGGCTGCAGAGCATGGCCTACTCAGAGGCATAGCCTGCGAAAAGTCCCAAGGGCCACATTTGGCCTGTGGACTGGAGATTACCTACCACTGCCCTACATCAAAATGGACTTCTTATACCTGGTGTGTTTTTCTTAGTGCTGCTGTCTATGATTCTATTATATGACCATTGTGTTGTATCAAATGTTTAATGGAAATCCCTTGTGGAACAAAATTTTTGGATACCACCCACTGTCTCTGCCATGGAAGATCAAGTTTTAAAGAATTATTAATGCTGAGACACAGATTTATTGTTGCTTTTTATAATATCTGTACATATAGAGATAAGCATTATTCTCCTATGTACTCAAGACCTAATTGGAAACCTACAAAATGTAATGGGAACCATAGCCCTAAGGCTATGTCTGCATTTCCCCACTCTTCCTACTTAAAGCAAGAAGAGAGGTTTGGCTGAAGAGGACCCTATGCTAAGAGTATCCTAAATACTGAAATGCACCAGATGCCCTGACTTGGTAGCACAGTTGTGCTCAGCTACTCTATGCTACAGCACGTTTTGCATGGGCTGGGTGTGCAGTGCTTCAAATCTGCTGCCACAATTTTAGTGAGAACAAAAGAAATATCTAACCACAGCAACATCTGCAACAGATTATGGCTTGCAAGAATCATATCTTACATCAGTTGCCACCAGCTCTTCCCCATCATCCAGATTGTCCACAGTAACTACACCTTGTGAGCAGAAGTGGAAGTCGTAGGGATTTGTCGACACCAGGAGCATATCTGCAAATAGGAAAAATTAAAACAGCTTCTCTTCTTGAGATCTGGTCTGTTACTGAGTATACCTCATGAGCCAACATGTACCCATAAGTTCAATGTCATAAGACAAGGTTTATGGTGGCATCACAATAACAGTGGAATATCGTTGGAAGAAGTTAGACCTGCAACAATGTGTAGAGTTTTAGCTCCTAAATTGGATCACTTATAAGTGCCATATGGATGACTTCCACAGGAAAGACCAGGAGAAAGAAGTTGGACACAACTACTTGAAGTCTGACATTTATTTATTCTGAGCCAACCTATTTGTTCACAAAAGTACATAAAAGTTTCCTCTACCACAAACCACTTTGATATGGGCTAGGGAACTTGTTGCTCTTCAGATATTGCTGGGTTAAATAAGTAATCTACTTCTGACATCTTGCAGTGCCTGGATTTCATTTTGAGGTAGAACTGCAAATGATCGTTATTTCTGTGCTCAAATAATCAAGGGTGGTATTCAACTATGTTTTACTCAGAGTAGACCAGTTGAAATTAATGGACGTTGCTTCACAGTACCACCTAGTTGCTCTTGTGCTCATACAGCTAATTCCATTTGGCCAAAAGCCCCCAAGTCTCACACCTTGGTCAACTTGGTATCATACGGTGCCATGCTTTCAGATCCTTCCTCTTCTGCAACAGATAAAAGGCAAGAGCAATTGCATAGAGCCCAACAAACTCTAAGTCAACTAAAGAGCCTCAGCTGATTCCAGTGCATTGACCCCCTGTAGAAAAGCACTGGAAATTCAAATGACAGTCAATAATATTAGCCAAAAAGTAAGACAAAAGGAAGACTCAGGAGATTTGTTAAGACAACAGGATATGTGTGTACTATAGACATTATTACCAACAGTAATTTCTCTCTATCAGTAGGACTACTTATAAGCAACTGATTGTAATAGTTAAATAAAAATTTGGGTGGTGACTGATGCATGCAACCATCTCTGCAAACGTGTGTAGCAGAGGAATAAATTCACCATGGAAAGTACATTTTCACAGTACAATATTTGCGTTCAAATCCTGTTAGCACAAAATTACTTTGAAACAGTTCCTTTAATCTTCCTTAATTAGACCACAGCAAAGGCTAACTGGGTTAAGGGTTTAGCAGATGGACCACTCTGCCGGGATAACAAGAACTCAAATGAGATTATTACTGCTTTTGCCAAGCAGCAATTTAGCGCATGGATAAAGGGATGCTTCGCTATATTAGAAGAAGCACTGCCTAGCTGGGGATTTCTAGCAATCTGTATCAACTCACAATCAGCATGTATAAATGTCACGAGGCAATGATGTGTCTTGGGAAAACCCTATCTACAGATTTAAAGAGAATAATATATTAGAGAATAATATATAAGAGAATATATTAGAGAATAATATATAAGAACATAAAAAGAAGTTTGCTGGATCAGGCCAATTGCCCACCTAGTTCCAGCATCCTGTTCTCACAGTGGCCAGCCATATTCCTCTGGGAAACCCACAAGCAGAACATGGGCACCTGAGCACTGTAACCTCCCATGGTTTCCAGCATTTGTTTATTGAAAGGAATTCTAAACTGCCTTATAGGACATAGTGCCCTTACAAAGCAGTGTACAATTCTAAAATGAAATGAAACTATATATAACATTATCGTTTGAACTCATGTACACATTAAATTGGTCCCAAATATAGCAGTTAATGAAACACAGATTGAATTAAAATGGTTTTTGTTTTTGTTTTTTAAAAAGAATAAGTGAAAATATATGGAAGGGAATCAAGCAAGGAGATCCACCCAATGGGGTGGAAGCCAGAAACCCTGGGAAATGTTGGTGATTTCTTTGTTTAGCACCAGCACCAATAACATTCTAGGACATGGCAAAGCCCAAAGGCATATTAAGGGTATGTTCACACAAACCCTGTCTTATTATGTTTTTATATCTGTTGAAAGCTGCTTAGAGTGGCTGGGGCAACCAAGTCAGATGGATGGGGTATAATAATAAACAAATAAACAAGTAATAGTTCCACATCCAGTGTGCTCCCACTGTTAGTATGCATTAACACAACATTAGTCCCAATCCAGATCAGCCCTGTAGCTTCTCAAACCAGTTTCAATCCAATTAGAAAAATTAAGCCACATTTGCTTTATACTGCAGAATGGTTTGAACATTCGAGACAGCCATTGCACACATGCAGATGACAGCTTCAGTGGCGGTGTGTGTGTGTGTGTGTGAGGTTGGAGAGACAGGAAAACCAAAAAGCTCATGAGTATTGGGTGAAGAATTCTCTCTTAGGTGAACAAAACCATGTAAATTGAGGCTTCAAACACAGCAGGGGAGGGGAACGACCTTGCCGTGTTTTGAGCTGTCAATGTGAACATACCCCAAATGAAAAAATGAAAAGCAGAGCTTTCATTGATTTGAATTATGACCATTGTGGGGTGTTGATTGTAACTTTACAGTGCAATCCTGTGTGTGCATGGTCAGAAGTAAGCCCCACTTGCTTCAATGAGGCTCACTCCCATAAAAGTGTGCATAGGATTGCACCAATAAGCAGTTACAAAAAGTGCAAAAACAACAACCACCCACCACTGAACCTAATTGTGTTCTGCAAGTCATCTGTCTTTAGTTTTTCATTCTTTAATGCAGCAGTGCTGATCATAGTTGCATTTCTTAATTTGCACATACCACATCTTTCCTTTCTCTTACCTTGTAGCTCTGCTTTTTTCCCAGACAAGATCTGGTAGAAGATATGGTAGCCTCTTTCACCTGGTTGTTGGAAAATAACTCGGGATTTCTCTAGCAGATCTGGTTGGGTAATGAAGAATTGCATTGAGAAATAGGTTGAAACATACAATCTGATTATATAGCTCAAGTAAGTATAGAAATTAGCATGTTGCTTACAAATTTCAATATCCGCTGAAGATAGCTTGCCTGTAGTTCCAAAATGGATTCTGATAAATTTACCCTAATTTGTACAAAAGAAAATATATCAATACACATAACCACAACAATCAACATATAGAAAAGGAATATATAGCCAATTAGAAATATGAACAAAAAGCAAGGGCTGGTATCTATTTGGAGATGCTTTAGATATTGGTTGTCATGTTTTAAGGTGGGGGGGGGGGCTAAATGATGAGTGGATACATTCAAATAATTTTAAACATTCCATTCAGGTAGGCAAGGTTTATCACCTCACATGTACGAAGTGAGATTGGGGGGGGGGGAACCCATGTAATCTGCTTGAAACAGATTGTGCAACCTTCAGGTGTCTAAAGATTCTCACATCTCCTCTGTCTTTGTTAAGTAAATGAACCGGGAAACTGCAGAGACAGACTATGGTTTCAGCACCCTTCTGTTGACTTGTGACCAGCTTGCTTTGCATCCTTTGGGCATTGTTCCGCATGACTTGTGTGCTTTACTTAACACAGTGTTATGCTCTGTTTTATTAACGGAGGGTTGTACAAGAGCACAGCAGTAATTGGTCTGTGCTGCAGTTGTTATCTGCATCCCACTCATCCATTCAGAAGATGTAACCACCTTACATCTGCTGGACAGGAGCACCCAGTTCATTGATACGTCATTGCTGCACTTGATTAATTGGTCAAATTATCCCCTTGACAACCTTCTTGCACAGATATATGCACCTTTCTGCTTTCTGACATTTCCTGTGGTTTATGCATGCTGCTATGTCCATCCCTTCCTAGTTCCAATTAGCAAGCTCCGTTATTTTGCTGTGAAGTGGTCCAAAAATATCTGTATGAAGGATGTAGCGGGTGCTTTATAAATATCAAGTGATTGTCCAAACAGAACTCAAGTCCGCTGGCTGACATTCAAAATATGTACAATGTGTTCAATAAACACCTGTTGTGAGAGGGAGAAGCAAGATCATGGCAGCAGCCTCCAGCCAAAGCCAACCTGTGTTCAAAGCTTGTCCACACAACTCCTGCCTTGCAAGTTTAGAAACTCTGCAAAAAGCCATGTCTCCAGTTGTATGGATTGTGTAGTTGGCTGGGTGAATGTTTGGTGAAGACAGGGGTTGCTGCTTCAGTCCTGTTCCACCCGCTACACGGCAGAGACTACTGCGAAGTGCTCAGTCAGAAGGGCAAAAGGTGGGACTGGAAGCAACATCTGTAGATGTTTCAATAAGTGCCTTTCCGCACTTACCATTTATAGTGGAATGGCTACTTGGGGAATTAGATTTGGGGGCATATTGCTAGACAGCATCGGTATCATTCAGCTAGTATCCCAGAATAATGGCCTCACAACCCCATATTTCTTGGAACTCAAAAAACCCCCCAACTTTTGTGAAAGATCCAGAACGGATTCTCAATATTTTCAGTTGTGTGGCATGTGTGCAAGCACCATCCAAGTTTCTGTGAGGAGGGTGGGGGTGGGAGATGCCTGTTTCATGCCGCTTCTCTCTGACGGGGGCAAGCTGTTGGTATGCAAGCTCAGTTCAGAGAAGAAATGTGGCAGATAAGAGACAAAGATAGTGAGGCAAAGTACTGGCCATGACAGCAGCAGACAAAATTTCATCATAGGAACCAGGCTTGCTATTGCCTCAGGCAGGCATGTAGCTCCTCTTCTAAACTCCTATACTTCCACACGGTCGGTATGCTGGAATTAGTTAATTAAATAGCCGTGAAAGGGCTATCCCCATGCACATGCTCATAACTCTGACATTTACTGGCTGACAGAACACGAGAGTTCATTAGGGGTGTGACTACAGTTACTGAACTTTTCTCAGCTCAGGCACAACCTGCCAATCACGCTGACAGGAAATCCCTACACTGCTCTCTAATAATAGCGATGTGTGAGCAAAAGTGTCGATAACTAGCTACAAATTCACTCTTGCAAATGTCAGATCAAACAACAACTCTTCCACTATAAATGGTAGGTGTGAAAAGGCCCTAAGTATCAGCCGTACAGCTGTCTATGTTGAATGCTGAACATTTTTATAAATGCGGTATTACTAATGAAGGCAGACTGGTAAAGTACCACAGCAATAAGGCATACTTACAAAGCGTGAGGAGTTGTCATTTCTCAGAGTTTTGGCATTCCCGAAGGCTTCCAAGGCTGGGTTGGCTTGGATGATTTGATCTTCCAAAGTTCCCTTACAATGCAAAAGATGGAAGTACATTTAGGGCACAACCCTGCACTCACAATTTGCCAACTAAAGGGCTTTAAGATTTGGTGGAAACTCCATGATTCTGGCAGAATGCATCTCTGCCATTTAAAAAAATGCACTTGTGGAAACTCCCAAATATTAATTTCATAAAATTTATGCACTGCTTGACTGTTAAAAAGAAAGAAAGAAAGAAACCTGAAAGCGATTTACAAAGATGCCAAATGTGTGGTCTCTTTCTATGTTAAGGAAAGTGGGGAACTTTGGAAGCAACTAAGAAGGGGATATTTAAAAAGTCTTACTGGCTATTTTTCCATGCTTTACTTTGCTGTATGTTTTGTGGTTTTAAATCTCAGCTGAGATTCTCTTACCAAAGAGTACTTGCCCAAACCTGAATCTCAGGCATCTAGGAAATTCTCATTTTATTTTACCTATAGTCCTTTCCCTTAAAACGAAACACAAAATATTAAAAACCAACAGATTTGATGTGTAGTCTAATGCCTACTGAAAAAAATAAAGTCTCTTGCCAGCATACTTTATGCTGGAGACATGCAACAAAGCTGAAGGAAAGGGAAAGAAGGGGCAAATTTGTGTAAAAAGGGAAAACAACAACAATCATGTCACTGAATGAAAACTGTGCTAATATTCTCCAGTTGGAATCAGCAGAACATAAGCACTTCTCGCTTAGGCTGACCCCAGCTCCACAAAATGAAAGAAACAATAAGTATAAAAAGATGCAATAGGATTGGTGTAGAAAGCTAAAAATGTTTAGAATCATACACAGTTAGATGGTTCAGAGCCAGTTTCTATGATTTTGAGTTGGCTTTGTAACAAAAATCTGTGAAATGCAAATTCAATTACAGGAAAGTCATCTACTTACCCCAGTCTTGGTTGCTGGTTGCTTTCAAAGAAAAATGAAAACACAATTAAACAAATAGCTAGTCTAAGTGATTAGAAAATATCATTTAATATTGCTTATTAATCCCTCTCTATTTGTGATTTCAGAGACCTTTTTTTATTCTGCAGCTGCTGTCCTTTTCCGCAGAAACTTCTAGAGTAAATTTCCCAGCACTTCTAAGCTGCTTGTCCTGAACCAAGAAGAGGCATCCAGTCATAGGATCATATGTGGGTCTTCTTTATGGCTGCAAAACCAGTTTCTATACTCCCCATTCTTCCCCTTCCTTCACATTCAGAACCCGAATTTTCTTGCACATGCTTTGTTCCTACACCTATCAAGCTGTCCATTATTGCTGTCAGTATTAAACCATCGGTCCCTGCCATGTTTTAGATCCAACCACCCATAATCAGAGTCCGAAGCCCAGCCACTGACCCAACATACTAGATTTGCAGGGCACGGGCTCTGTCCCTATCCACACTATACTACTCCTGATGCTTTGCAGTGTGTCCAGATGACTCTGTTGCAAAGCACAGGAAAAAGAGGTGACAGATCAGAGGTGGAGAATGCTTGTGCTAGTACAGCAGAACTAGGAATGGCTATAGCTGTTAATGGAGCATTACCAGTTACGGCACTGTTCCATCTCCAGGTCCCCATAGTACATTTACACTGCAAGCTTGTACTGGATTTACAATCATTCACTCTTCCCTGGGATCTGTCATCCTGGAAGAAGGACTAGAGATCTCTAATATAAAATTCTTAGTAACCTTCACCAACCTCTTCAGGAGCTTCTGCAACAAAATGGACATAAATGTACCTACCCACCGAAACCTAATCCATCAACAGCATTGAAATAGAGGACTGAGTTTTACAACTCACAGATAAAGATACTACGCAAACTGCAATAATCAAACAGAATTAAAAGCAGCTCAAGTGGACCTTTGTCTTCTGAAACACTGAACCAGTTTCTATACCCCTACTCTGCATTCTGTCCCTTTCTTCACATTCAGAACCCCAAAAAATTATAATTTGGCAGAATATTTTGACTAATTGATATGTATATGTATAATTTGGAATATTTGATGTGATTTGATTGGATTGTCAAAGTGGAAAATTTAATAAAAATGATTTATATATATAAAAAAACCACAGAACCCAAAAAATATGGTGACATGATGATAAACAACAGCCAGACTCATTGGGCAAACTCCCATGAGCTCTGCTTCCCCCGAATCACTTTGAAATATTACAGCTTCTTCTCACATATCCCCATGCAATTAACAATCATGCTAACTGGTGCTTACAGGGCCTTGGAAACAGAATGTCTTCCACCTGTTGGGTAATAAATATTATTCCCACAGAAGAAGAAAACAGTCATTTGAATATTTACATTCTTTTTTCCAGGTTCACCGATTGCTGCTACTGTGGCAAAATACTGAATGACACGTTTTGTGTTCACAGTCTTGCCGGCACCAGATTCTCCACTATAAAACAGAAGGAAGATGGCATTATTAATCTCAAGCTTTTCACTTCAATCATCCTTATACATTTGCATTTTTTCCCAAACTCTAAACTGTGCTACATTTGAATGAATCATGTCCAGCAACCTCACCTTTAAGGAATTCACTTTTGATCAATGTTTACAGGTAAGTCCACTGGCACTGATTCAACACAGGCTTGTTGTGATGGATGATTCCCAGCAGGCGGGATGCCAAATAGGCCTCCTCGCCTGCCAGGAAGTTTGAATCCATGTCTGCAGCCAAATTGGCCAATGGTGAGCAGGCTAAGCGGTGGGTGCTCAGCCAGGGGGCGTACCCAACTGGCAGCAGGCTTCACTTGGGTCTGCTCCTTGAGTATAAAAGGAGGCCAGTTGTGGCCTTATTTGACCCAAATACACTGTGTTATGTCTGATTTTGTTCTCTAAGTTGGGATGCTGAGAACCGTGGCATCTGGGCACACAGGAGGATAGGAGTATGGAAAGGATAGCTCTATCAGTAGCTATCAGGGCAGTATCCCACTAACTCATTCCATCAGTGCAATAATTTACATTTGGAACTTTCTCCCCCTCTCGTTCACCTCCTAAATCTGTTATGGGGCTTTCTCCCAGCCTTCTGGAGCAGATCTGAGGAGGGCAAGGGGAGGGCAAGGGGGGCAGAGAGAGGGGAAATATAATTATTAGAGGGTAAATCCTTGTGCTAAGGGAACAGGTTATTTAGCATTACATTAGATACAAGCCCTAGTCTTATTGATGGCCATGTGAAACACCACTGAATAGAAGTTGGTGGAGGCAACAGTGGGCTACGGAATGCCCTCCTTGTGAGTTTTCTCAGAGCCACCTGGTTGGCCACTGTGGGAAACTGGGCCCAGACTTAGTAGGTCTTTGGTCTAATACAACACAGCTCTTCTTCTGGAACAAAGGTACCAACAAAATATACACTGACTAAAACCTGAGTATCAAAACCTGAGTTATGACCCAAGAGAGCTGTCTTTCTTAGAAACAGACTCAAGGCACCTCAGGTAAATCCAATCAGGAACAGCAATATTTAAGCACAGTAGCCAGGGAGCCCTGGTTAATCCTTGACACCCAGGCCCACACTGCCTTTCTGCTCACACTCACCCCTTATCATCATCATCATTTTTTATTTGTATGCCACCTTTTCACAGTTAAAAACAATGCTGAAGGCGGCTTACAACATGACAAGATTTACATAATTACAAAAGTCCTAAATAAACAAACCACATCAAAAAAATACACAACCAAATGGAAAACAATTTCCACATACAGTAAATCAAAATCTAAAACAAAGAATACATCATTAATATTGCAGTTTAAAATGACATAGGTAAAAAAATAACAGCAATTTAAACAAAAAACAAAACAAAACAGAGCCCTCTCTGCCCAGCAGCGGCGGCGGCAGCAGTCCTTTATAGAGCCCATCAGGCCCCGCCCTGGGCCAGGTGGTGAGTGGCAGGCTGGGGCCCTCAAGCGCTGAGCAGGGGAGTCCTCCTAGGTGGTAGCAGCGGCAGCAGTTCTTATAGGCCTGTCAGGCCCTGCCCTAGGCCAGGTGGTGAGTGGCCGGACTGGGGCCCTCAGGTGCTGAGCAGGGGAGTTCCCTACCAGGCGTTCCCTCTTTAAGTACTCTTTAAGTACTTACTCTTGACCCAATAACTAACTTTATACCCAGAACCCAAGGGTAAAATTTACTTCTCTTAATGCCCATGCTGAAAAACCTTGCAAACAAATTAGCAAAGGCGAATATGTGCTTTGAAATAAAACGTATTCAATTTTGTGTGCTCTGGTAAGCATACTAGAAACCAATTGCTTTTGCTGTTTGCTTTTGCTGATGTGAGGCATCTGAAAAGATCGGGGTGGCTATGTGTCCTATTTTACATAGAACAGTCCTCTTCTGAAGGAGTCCTCTGTGTGAAGGACTGTCTGATCAGATTTGAAGATAAGGGAGAACTGGGACTTGAAGTAACTATAAATAGTTACTGAGTAGGCACATAGATCACTTGGTCGCAATCTTCCCACTATGGTGGGATATATTGTATTTTTATTTATATTATAGCAATTATTTCTCAATTTGCATCTATACTATAATTAGCATATAGAAATGTGAAGCGAATCTGTGTCCTCTTTTGCCCTTCTTTTCAAAGATGCATTTTTCCTTTTTTGGCATTACATAAATAACCTCCCTAGAAAAAGATCCACTTACGTGATCAGCATTGACTGGTTCTCTCGATCTGTGGGAAAAAGGAACCTGTAATTGCACTTGCTATGTAGTCACCATGGAATCATTTCTTATACAAACAGAAATAAACAAGAAGAAACCCATTCAGGCAAACTTCCCGCAACATGGGAAATATCTTGTTTAGTAGGCCTATATTTTAAGTGCTTTGGTAAAATGCATTGGCCTGCAAAACCAATTCATTTTGGGTTCTCTCCATTATTTAGTGCCATATCCCTGCTGTGGAGGTAGCTGCAAAAGCCATTGCATGATTCCATTAGAAGCAGACGAAAGACAATTTAACCTGATCAGTTTCTTGGTAGAAATTCCAAGAGCAAGGTGTGCTGTTGAAATTCATTGGGCTCTTCAAAGGAAGTAGGAATGAAGAGAGCAAAGAGAAACAAAGGAGGGATGGGTTTTTGACAGGTTGGGGTTAATTAGCATATCAAAGGCTCTGTAACATGGAAAACACATTCAGCTAAAGACATTCAGATTAGAGGGTTTCTAAACCTGTTGTGTTAGATGCTTCCCTTCAACCTGTTCTATTCCTGTTACATGGAAGAAACATAGTGAAATTTCAAGTTTTGCATTTAAAAGGTTTGGTTGCCCTGCAACAATTTCTAGAACATGGGACTTCTGTTTGCTTTCTAATGAAGGGGCATGTTTTGTGAATTAAAAGGAAATCAGCATTGGCAACCAACTGGTCAGGGCAAGGATGGAGAACTTGTGGCCCTCCAGCTGCTGCTAGACTACAAATCCAATATTCCTTGACAACCGGCTGTGCTGGCTGGGGTTGATAGAAGTTGCAGTCCAATTTCTAAAGGGCCACAGGTTCCCCTTCTCTGGCATAGAGATTGTCTGATAGTACCAGCTGTATAAGATGTTGGCTTAGCAATCTTTTTTTGCAAGTGATTTGAGAGAGGAGAGAACCTAGAGGAATTTATGTTATATTGGGCAAGCATGTGCTTTATTTGCAAATGACAGTCGATGGAAATTGAAGTACTTGCCTCCCCACCCCAGAATGGTCATTCCATACAAGAGTAGCAAACAAGACCCATACAGCTGCACTGACTTGATAGGGGTGAGGTGAAAGTTCTTAGTTCAGGGGATCTAGACAAACTAGCTCTGTAACAATAGTGCATGCCTCTTAAGGGCAGGCACCTCACATTTAAAGATGTTATAATTACAAGGACCTAGAAAGCCAAACACATTACTGTGCCAAGCATAATTATAGATTTTGCTTTGCTTTTTATGCTTCAACCATTATTATCACTCAGCCACCTCCAACAAAATGCACAAGACAGGAAAATGTCTCATACTTTGATATATTATTTGAATGTTATCAATGGCAGTATACCTATTGTGCTCTGTGCAGCATCACATTTAAAACAGATGAGCACAAACCCCAAGCTCCCTTGGTAATGTTCCAGAATGTCGATGGCTGCACAAATATTAGTGCTCCAGATATCAGGCATGCATCACCACTGCCCTCTGATGGAAGAATGTCTGCTGCTCAGACATGAATTTGCAATGTGCTCCAGTTCTGGTGGCATGATGTTATATCACTGCTCCAATGCTTGAGGGGAGGCTAGAATCAGTGGCCTTTAACATTTGGCTGTAGTGCAGCCAAAGCCAGGCAGTTTTAGCACACATTGATTTCAACAGGAGAGCTAAGCGCATGCTCCTTCTCTTAAACAGTTGCTCCAGTTATTGAGATCACTGTTTCTGCCTCGTGGTCCCTGTTCAAAGAAGGCTCATTTGTTACAGTACATTCCTTTCTTTCAGCCAAAGGGAAGCAGGACTGTAAAAAAGAAAAGAAAGTGCCCTGACCTACAGGCTGATTATTTCTCTGTGTGAACAGGGAGCAGGCAGGGGTAGGAGCAACAGAAATGTGCACATAGAGATTAAAGCAAACCAAGGTTTGCCATTCACTTTACTGTCAGAAATAGTTATGTGGCTACTGAGTACACAGATTCACCCTCTGACAAAGCATGTTCTCCTTCATGGAGAGCACGTGTTGCGGTGGGGGCAAACAAGACATCCCTCTGTTGCTGGGCGGGTTAGTTTGGATGGCCATGAATCTTATTGGGCACTTCTTGGTCATTGGGGAGAATTTGATGTTGCAATTTATTATTGACGGCCAAGGAGCTATTTATTCCCTGCACGCAGCGTTGAGCTGCCTCTTTTTGCTGCATGCATCGGCTCACCCGCCCACCCTTCCTATATTTAGGGCTGTTCACGTTGACCTTGCTATGCCTGTCATGGGGTCGTCTGCTTTGGGGCAGGGGCCTGGTAGGAATTTTTTCATTTGGCTCATTGGCCGCTAGGACCATGCAAGAGCCCCTGGGAGCATTTGGGGAGAGGTGAGGGCCTGGCACCCAGCTCTATTCTCTCCCCCAAAATGTTTTCCCTTATTGACTTTCGCAGGCTTGCGGATGTCAGTTCTGTTCCTACCTCTAGGTGGAACAGATAGTCGTGAACCAATGCCTAAGCAACCACTCACATTCTGTAATCAATAAAGTTGTGGCCAAAAAATTATGCCAAAAACCTTAAACAAAAATTCTGTGTGAATTGTGTTTTATTTGAGGGTGTCTTGAGGACCTCGACATGCAATGATGTCCATGGAGAAATTCTTGTTTGTAGGTGGTCCATTTGATCACAGGAACACAAGAGAGGTGACCTGGATCATCACGTTGTAAGATTGGAGGTTTTGACAAGAGAGTGTTAGAGACTAGAGAGCAAGAATGACTGCTGAAGCTCCTTTAAGACACAGTTGCAAAACCTTTTTAATGGAGATTACTGATTGCTCTTGATAGATGAATCTCCCTTAAGTCACCTGAAGGTGGGTGGGTTCTTTCCCTATCCAGCTAAGGATGGTGTAAGCTAGGTCTGTGTGTGCCTGGGAAGTGAACAAAAGGAATAAACTCTAGTTTCTGGGAGACAGGCACAGAGAGCTGAGTTTTTAGGAGCACAGTAAGCAAACTGTGTCAGGGAAGTTGGAGACCTGACACATGACAATGAATTTGGCTTTCTGTTGGAATATTAAATCTAGATCTGCACCTGTAAATAAATTCAAATGCTTAAAAACTATCATAACCTTTCATTGATCTTCTTCCAAATAAATTAACTCAGAGTAAGCGCTGCACATCCCTGGAGTTTCTCACTGCTCAGAGATGTGAGGTCTGTGTAATGATGGTTTAGTGTCTTATAAAACCTAAGCGTTACTGGGGGGAAATAAAATAAATTCTCTCAACAATTTCTCTTTCTTTCTTGTAAACCAGGAGCAGGAAACCTGTGGCCCTTCTGGCATTGTTAGGCTACAAGTCACTTCAAGGATGTCAGTCAGGAGTTCAGTAGATATTATCCCTAATCTGAGTGGCACTGAAGATCACAGATCTCCAGGCTCTTTGCTCATGATATAGTGCCTAAATGCCCTTCCTAGAAGCTTCTCTTGTCAGCATTTGGAAAACATTTGAAAGCAAGATTTAGTTGTAGGACAAACAAATAAGGGCCATGTGGGCAAATGATGCTACTTACTACGCAGCATGTCATGGTAAGCATTATCAGCTATGGAGAAGATGTGAGGAGGAGCCTCTGAACGTCTCTTGCCCTTGTAAGCTGAAACAACTTCTGTCTTGTAGACAGGAAGCCATTTGTAAGGGTTTATTGTCACACAGAAGAGACCCGAATAAGTCTGGAAAGGAAAACAGAAGAAATCACTAAGAACCTTGGTAAAGAACATGAAGATTTTGCGCTGTGTCCTAATGCCAACAGTGCAGTTCTAATCCAGTTCATTTGTAGGGTTTGTCATCATTGTTTTTAACAAAAGATGGCTTAACAGAACCAGACTGCCCTGGCATGGAAACTGAGAAATAAATTTACTCAAATATTAATACTAAACACACAAAATGAAAGTGAATCCCATCGATAGCAGAATGGTTTGTATCAAAGTTGTCTGCTTCATTTTGGAGCAATGGATATGCTGGTCACAGCCAACCATTTGTATCTTTCAGCTCAAGATTTCCTCGTAATCCCAGCCTCCAACAATTCACCTGAAAATGCAAACATCTCTAAATAAAAATGCTGACAACATTTTGAGGGGAAAGTAACATTAGTTGATTGGGACTTGTATAATGGTAAAAAGATGGGGAACATGTGGCCCTTCAGATGTTGTTGGACTACAACGCCCATCATTCCTAGCTATTTATTATGCTGACTAGAGTTGATGGGAGTTGGAGTCCAATGACATCTGAAGAGCTACAGGCTCCCATCCATGGCCCATAGTCACGTGATGCAGTAACCTTTCTAAAACTAAATGGGATGGAAAACTACCTGAGAATCATATCCATGCCACCTGAAATTCTACTGAAGAAAGGTGTGGTATATATGAAGTATCCCCAGACTTTGATGATGTGTAGCCTGAAGCCCACTAAGATAATCTCATGAATAAAAAAACCTCATTTCATTAGTACAACTCAAGTAGAAATTAGTTTAACCTTGGAAATGAGGAACATGGGCAGTAACGATGAATTTCGTTGTAAACTAGTATGCATTGGAACATGATTTTCCAATACCCAACACTTCATCTATGCATAAAATTATGCATTAGGCATTTAGAAAGGTAAGCAACCTTCACGGCTAATGATATTTGTTAAGAAAGGCATTCAACTCCTGTTGCAATCAGGACTGGGCACACGCCATGCTATAGACATCCAGATTCCGCAGCAATTATCCAAACTTTGCACTTTAAAAGGAAACTACTGCATCTTGATAATATTATGCAGCATGTGTCTTTGCTTAATATGCATAGTTTATTCTGCTTTTGCTGGTGTGTAAAGCATGAAAACCTATGGTCCAACCAGAGTGAAACCAAGAGGTAAAGGCTGGCTCAGCGATAGAGACAAAGTAAACAGATGCCTGGTGTACCCAAATTCTAGGGGTGCCCTCAGTTATTCAAATATATTAGAAAGAGAGCTGCTCCCTGCATATTTAGAGATTGGGTACACAGAGGCAAGTTGTCTACTGTTTGACACCACCTGTATTTCAGGAGACAGAATTAGGAACATTCTGACCTCTATCAGCTGCCCAAGGCACAGACACAGTCATAAAATGGGAGAATTAAGGATGTGACAGACATTAAAAAATGAAAAAGTAGCCCTCTAGTCAATCTTTGATCATTTAATGTGCTATAGCTATCCTGCTCAGCATCTAATAAGACACAGTGACAAAAATTTAATTCACTTACGGTGATTTAAAAAAACACTTTAGCTTGCTAGAGGTAAGGTAACATGTTAGTAATGAGCAGTACAAACATGGGGAGCACCAGAGGAGAGACAGGGGGTTAGCACTCCAAACAAGGTGATCCGTCATCCCCCACCCCCACTTGGACAGTCATTGCAAATAACATACAGTATACTGCTATTTTTAATTCAGAGAACAACTCGCCCACCTAGAAATATACTTTACCCCTTCTATGACCCCATTTTTTTCTGGTGACACCACAACATTTGAGACAGGGGTGCTAAAGAAATCACATGGGGGCAGTCTCATTCCTGTCTTCTTCCTAGTAGGCAAAACCACATGAGAAAAGTAATGGCTTTGAATACCAGTTGCTGGAATTTTCTGGACACCAGTTTCTGGAAGCTGCAGGAAGGGAGAATGCTATTGTGCTCAAGTCCTGCTGCTTGCAGGTTTCCCGTAAGCATCTGATTGGCCACTATGAGAAAAGGATGCTGGACTTGATGGGCCACTGGCCTGATCCAATAGGCTCCTCTTATGTTCTTAGGGGGGTTTCCAAAATAGCAACCATTCTATAACATGCATTCTGAGTACTTGTAAAGACTCGAATGACAGATAATCCATGTTCAAGGAGTTGCCGGAGAGCTCATACAGAATTACAATTTTATGACACAATCTACCACTCATTTTAACAACATACAGTGGTACCTCGGGTTAAGAACTTAATTCGTTCTGGAGGTCCGTTCTTAACCTGAAACTGTTCCTTACCTGAGGTACCACTTTAGCTAATGGGGCCTCCCACTGCTGCTGCGCCGCTGCCACACAATTTCTGTTCTCATCCTGAAGCAAAGTTCTTAACCCGAGGTACTATTTCTGAATTAGCGGAGTCTGTAACCTGAAGCGTCTGTAACCCGAGGTACCACTGTACTTGACACTGTGTGCAGCAATAACCTCCTTACCCCTTGACAGGGGTATAGAGAGCTAACCTACTTTTGGGGGAGAGAACTGAACCCAATGGTATTTTGGTTGTCTGCCTGTTCTTCCCTGTCAACGGTTATTCTGGAAACTTCTGATAAGCAGTGTGCACCAGAAACTCAGTTTCAACGGAAAATCATTTATTTTCCGGAAAATCATTTATCAACGGAAAATTTATCAACGGAAAATCATTTATCAAAAGTGAATATACAAGGGAGCAGAGAGTATACAGAGGAGAGTCCCTCATGCATAATAAGCCAGGAGCAGGAACCACAAAGGGGTCAAAGGTCAGAATGTCCATCTGGCAGAATTGATTCTTATCTTGCACAATGGAGATGCAATTCAACATGCAGTTTTAAATGAAAATCAATGAATGACTCATACATAGATCATCCAGTTACTGTAGCGTCTGTTCAAATTATGCAGCACAGATGCCTCGTTGAGGTGGGTCAGCATAGCCATATCTTCAATCATGTCAAACTTGGGAGGGTTCATCTGTTGAACATCATCTTCCTTCAAAGTGATTGTCTGCAAGAAAAGGGAACACTGTAACCACGGCCTTTCCAAACTTCCTATACTACAGAGTGATCTGACAACACTTTTTTAAAATTAAAAGATTGTTTAAGGATTACTTTCAAGGACAGCCTGCCCACAAAAGGAAACTCAACTTTGAAGGCTTCTGCGCAACCCTAAATATCTGATCTCTTGGGAGAGTGATCGAAAGGGAAAAAAAGAAAATGCATCTCTTATCTATTTCAGTTTGTTGGATACTGCCACCCACTGTCGTAAGCAGTAGAATACATGGTTTTAAGAAAGCAATAATGATTATTGCCATCTGAAGTTTAAAAAGCAAGATGGAGAAAGTGGTCAAACACTGAGAACTGGTTATAAGCTAAATGCTATCCCAATTTGCCTATGAAGGATGTAGCAAAGCATTAACCTGAAGCTGTTGTGATTTAAAAACAAAACAGGAACCAATGAAGACATAAATGCAGGGGGCTCCTCATACACTTCCCACAGGATGCAGGTACTAATAAATGGCATATCTGTAGGGTCCCCCCCTCCCACAAGACTGCGAGTCTCATAAGCCCATGTGCACCTATAGGCAGTTGCTTATAGGTTCCTGGATATGTGAAGATAACATACACACAAAGAGCCAGGAGGCTTAGAGAAAAATATCCCATTGTGAATTTTTTTGCCTAAGCTTCCTAGCTATACTGGGAGGAGGGGAGAGAGGGGGGAAAGAGGATTTTCATCGTGAACATGGCTGGGGGAAGAGAGATAAGCCTCCCTTTCCCTTGTGCTGTGGTCTGGATAACTATCAGGCTCCTCCTCACACAGCAATAATGAATTAAACAAAATCTGGAGGTGTAGCTGTATATATACGTGTTGAGCTTAATGCGCATTTTGGCCCTTGGTTTTAGAAGCACAGTGAGATCGTACATGGTGAAGCAGCAAGGAAATCTCCAGCCCTCTCTGCTGTTCTCTCTTGTGTGATCCTCTGTCCCTTCATTGGATTGTTGCTACTTTTTGTTTAACTGAATCTGGCCTAAGTTTGTATGCAGCAAAAACTGTTTCTCTGTCCTCATTATGTCTAGAATGTTTTATTCTTGTGACTAATCAAACGGGGGGGGGGGGGCTCTTTACCTTCCCGTCCACAGTCTCAACAGTGGTTTTGCCACCGCCAGTCTCTTTTATCTCAGCTTCAAGATAAGCTTTCTTCTCATCTGGAATCCAGCATTTCTTCTTCCCTGGCAAAGAAAAACGAGTCCTTCATTGTTATGCAAAAATATTCGATACTCAATATTGCAAAATAAATTACGAATTGTATATAATAAAATTAATATAATATTAATTAATAGAAGAGACTTGTGTTGTTTTTGTATGTGCTCAGAGCACATTCGCAAACTCAAGTAATCCTTACAACAGCCCTGACCCTCCTTCAGGTGGAGAAGGTGCTGAAGTGGACAGTGGCCTTGCACAAGACCATCATTTGCATTAGCTGCTCAAGTGAGATTTTAACTAGAGATGTTCCAGCTCATAGTTCATTTTCCTGAATACTATATTCCACTTGCATTGGTCCTGCCAGACAGAAGATGAATAACCTGTGCCTACTGCACACAGCTAAGGCTCTGGCATAATTTCTGCACCACAAAAAAACAACAACCCAAATGTGCTTTTGGTTAACCTCAGCAAAATGCAAAGAAGTGTGCAATTCACAGGTTACAATTTGATTGTTTGGAATTTGAGTAATTTACAAGTATGTTCCACTCCCCATTGCTCCACCCTCTTACACTAGCTTACTTTTTACTTGAAACGCTTTTGGAGCATTCACTTTTATGAATTGCTCAAATCAAAGGAGCCAACAAACTCAAGCTGAAAATTCAAGAATCAGAGATGCAATAATTGACACATTTGCACATCATCACAATGTACCAGTGCCAAATCTATCATACCACAGGGTAGAGTATACTTCATGGATGCACTTACACTGTTGATCTTACCGTATGCAGTGCAAGTCATAAGAGCTGCAAATGACCTCAGCTATTTCTTATCACCCTAAAGGCGTGGCATCACGCTCTGAACTATGTTGCTTTCAAGTTTTTTCTGGTTCCAGCTAGTTGGTGCTTATAGAACAATGCCTGGGAAGCTGTGTGTTCTTTGCTTTGATGTCTAAAAGCACACACTGAAACCAGGCAGGCCATATGTCACCCACATGCAATAGACGTACTTACTTTCTTAAAATACCATTAAGAACAATACATGTTCTCCGAGCTGGCTAAGAGCTGCTGTGCTATTTCCAGACAATGTTACTTTATACTTTGAGATGGTGAACATCAAAGTTCTGCAACCTTTCTTGCAAGATCTTGACATCAGAATAATCACAACATCAATGGGAAAAAGGGGGTCTTGTCAAGTAAAATGGAAAGACTACCTATTATATATTCAAATTGCAGTGCAGTTCAAGAATTAAGCTACATATGGAACATGCAGCTGGTCAGACCAGCAGAATAAATGCAGAAGTATAAGAGGCAATAGTCTGCTGTAAAGACATTGGCCCTTTAAGATAGAACTTCTAATCATAAGCTATAGAAGTATGCATCATTCAGCCTTCCTGGTCGATGGCAGAATCAACAACTAACACCTTACCTTCAAAAGCCACAGTCTGCAACACCATCAACTCCTTGTCACTTTTCCGGAGGAAGGGAGCAGCTTCCCCAAATTCCGACATGTCCATCATCTTGGCGAGCAAGTTGAAAGTTGTACTCCCCAAAAGAAAAACAAAGCAATCTAGCCTGTAACAACAACAAAATTACTATCTATCTATCTGTGTCCAAAGCAGAGCGATATATAGCACTTCCACATGGCAGCTGTTTCCAGGGAAAGCTGAACTATGCATGCATTTATTTTTTAAATGCGTGTCTGTTCACAGCTAAAAGCTGCCTGCAATGTGGTATTTGAGAGATAAGTTGTAGTTGTACAGGGTTGCGGAAAATTAATCCCACACATGTTCGGAGTTGGTTTGTTGCATGCCCAGGCAATGCAGCTCACCACCTTCTTATCCACTGCAACAAGTAAAGCAAGGACTCAGAGAAGCATCATGGGTTCAAATTAGACCACAACTTTATTGAGTATGGATGCAAGTCTGGCATGGCATTGAGCATCTCTGCTATTATCCAGCCTGCCTGCTGGTCAGTTACCAGGGGAGTGGGTCAAGCCTGCTAAAGGATGACCTATGACATACATTAAATGGATACCATCTGACAGTTTTGCCATGCTAGAAAGTGCTATGGCCGCCTGGGTGTATGGACAGAAGCTCCTCCTGGATTCATTTAATGTAATACCTCACTGCCACAGAAGGGTCTTCCCTTCGGGCAAAGACTAAGGATCAAACCCAATGCCATAACCACCAAAGTTGTGATGATTGGTATGAGGAAGGCAAACAAACCAGACAGGCCCAATTAGCCTGAGGGTGAAATTCCTCCCTGGCCCCAAATATGGAGACTGAAGCAATCCATAGCAAGGTCAATCAAATACCAGTACAAAGAAAGAAGCCAAAGGACAAGGGAAGGAGGGAGGGAAATCTGAAAGGCAACTGCAGTGCCAGGCAAGGAGGTGGACCACTTTAAATGGCCAGCGAGCAGACTTGAGTAAAGACTTCCTCTGGTGTGCCAGTCATCTCTGCCCCCCCCCCAAAGCACCACCTACAGGCCCACCTGTGTTTGGCCAATGGGCAGGCCGGCCAGTTTTAATTTCCTCAGCTGACGGGAGAGGCAGCAACATCTCCCATTGGCTGTGGGAGCCTGGCACATGGAAGCCAGAAGGTGGCAGCAGGGCTCTGCCAAGCTACAAATGCTGCCCCACTCTCAGGCAAATGGGTGGAGATTTGTGACTTCAGGGCTGAAATCTGACCTGGAGAACAGGTCATTTCATGGATCTGATTAAGATTTGCAAGAAATAAAGTTTGTGTGTGTGTGTGTGTGTGTGTGTGTGTGTGTGTGTGTAAAGATACAAAAACTCGGGTCTGAAGGCCCTTTCCTTAGCCACAAATGCAGGAAAACTCTATGTATTCATTCACTGGTGAAGGAATTTTAATTTATTTCTTTAAAATATTTCTATTCCTTTTTCTTTTTTTGTTGCACTCCTATGCACATTTATTGTATTTACTTATCGTAATTAATCTTCACTGAAAGCTTGAATTCATTTATATTCAAGACAACTCCCAACATATCCAAAAGACAATTCAATAAACATAGACAAAACAAATGGCCTATCGTTTTAGCTTGCGCTCTGAAAATTCGTCTACCTTATTCTAAGTCAGATCATCAGTTCATTTTGCCTAGTATTTGTCTATTCTAGACTGGTGCTGGCTTTCTAAGGACACAGGTAGAGCTGGCAATATAAGCCATGAACACAATGTTCTTTAAAAGATCATCAGTTGCTCTCATGACGCAGCAATACATAGACTGCTTGATGAGGAATCTGTGTGTGATTAAAGGAGTTCACTTTTTAAAAAACAGTAGAGCAGGCCAAGTTGAGCAAACCCTATGTCTGTCTCCCATCCAGTGCCATATCTGGTAGATTTCTCAAAACAAGCCGCAATAGTGATCTATAGTCAGAAAATAAAGAAATGCTTCTGGAAGGAAAAGGGAATCTTACCAAGGACTAATTGATTGGGAGTAATCAATTTTCTCTACATGCAGAAACTATCCTAAGGATGCTTACTTTGAACAATGTCTTGTTGTGTTCAGTGGGGTAAGTATGCACAGGATTGTCACCTTAAACAGGTCCTTTTATCTTATTCATCCCAGAATACTTATGGTAGTCATGGGCGGGGGAAGGATCCTTGTGTGTTTTGCTTTCTATATAATAATATATTTAACGCTTGGATAATGAGCCTTCTGTATTTAGTGACGTAGTGTACAGGCAGAAGGACAGAAGAGCAATCTGGGGAAAGATAGCTAACTTTTACCTTCAGTTAACACAAGATTCAAGACAGAACAGTCTGTAGTCGTGCGACACTTGTGTTTCTCATCTATGTAGGCCAACAGAGACCAGCTAGAATGAAAACCATTTGCAGGTTTATAATGGAAGTGCTGAAACATCACTCTCCCTGTGCCTGAAATCATAGCCATCTTTAAATGAGAAGTTTCATTTAAAGGGAAATGAAATAGCCATTCGGCTCTCATTCATTTTTGTACATTATTCTCATCCTGCACCGAAGTGAATTTTGTATTAAAACTGTCCCTTCGGATCTTGCTGCAGCAGGTTCTGCTGCTGTGATATATTTTCATCTCCAAAATCAAGTACCAAATGGGACAAGGGTTGCATTGGGAAACATTAAATTGGCACTGGGTTTTTCTCAATGGGTACTGTATTTGGGTGCCACGAATGATACTTTATCACTGAAACAAATGATCAAAATATTCTGGTCCAAGTTTTTTTTTTTCTGTTTTGAAGTGTACATGGTGCTGTCATTCCTCCTTAACTTTAGACAAATGCTCTAACAGTCAATGCATGATGTTACAACAAGACAGCCTTGTTAAAAACTAGAAGGCAGAAAGCTCACCTAACCTCTATGTAGCAGAGGCCTCATTAACTTTAGACTACATCAATAGCAATTGACCCAAGCTTGCAATCTCATTACCAAATATAAGAAAACTCTGCAGGGTTTCTTTCTCGTGTCTTCACTGTCTCAGATCTGTATGTGTTCATGCATCAGAGACTGACACTGCACTCTTAAATGAGTCTACTCTGAAGAAAGTCCCAGTGAGTTCAGTAGGGTTCATTCTTAGGTAAAGGATTGCAGACTGAACCACCTGGAACTGAGTTCACTCATAAGAGACTCTCTCATGAAGCCTTTCCATTCATTGAGGCTCTTCAGTATTAGTCAAGTTTCACAGATTCCCAGGGAATAATGCATTGCATGCACAGTATGAATGATGTGATGGTTAAACAAAGTTTAACTAGGGCATACTTCCTGGGCTAAACAGGTGTTGTGCATGAATGCTGGTGTGGGTATGAAAGCTCGGGACTGAAAGGGGGATGATTAAAATTTATGGGGCAGCCTATAGTCTCTGAAAGAAATAAAGCCTCTGGAGGCAACAGGGAGTGAAACACAATGAGAAGTTAAAAGGAATGATTTCCCCACTGAAACCCAAAGCAAAAATTTGTATTTTTTTGCCCTCCACAATCCCAGCCAGTGTTTTCTTGTCTGCAATATCACTGAAAACTAGCTTAGGCTGTGCATTTTCTAAGGTGCTCCAGCCTCGTTTCCATCTAAGTATGTTTTAGCTAGCTGATCCACCGGAGCATTTAAGTTGTATAACTGAAAAGCTCCCTAAGGTATTTGGAAAGATAGAAAACATGACTTGCATATAATAAATGATCAAACCACCCTCAGCATACCAAGGACAGGTATCTCCTTTCAAAAGGAATATGGTTCTTTCCAGCTGATTGAGCGTTTGGCTTTGTGGGTCTCAGCAAAAAGATCTCTTCCCGGAGCCCCCATGCTGGCTGGCAGCATCACAGAGCTACTTAAACACTGCTATCAGAACTAAAACCTTTACATCTTAGCAGCATAAAATACAATACTGAGAAAAGGTTACAGCACTCTGGACTACAAATATGTATATATATATATATAGAAGAGAGATTGGTACCTACCCTGAAAAGTAAAGGACCAAGTAAAGGGTTTGTGCTAGCTCTGGACTTTATATACACCTTCTACCAAGGTCATTGATGATAACGTTGTACAGGGCACCAGCAGTTCCCCTTGTTTCTATATTTGTCTTCTGGGCCCTGGAAGAAGAGGAGGGGGGAAAAACACAAAGCACTTCAGCATGTGTGGCATTCTAAGGGGAGTGGTTTGCTACTTGATATGTGGTTTATCTTCAGCATCCTTTCATTAAGCAATATACATTGTTTTTATTTTTAATTTGGGGAGGGGGGCCGAATTTTGTCTAATCATAGCTCGCTTCAATAGAAAAACTAGGAACTGCAAGCCAGTAACTTTCAAGGATTGTTGAGGTGTGACTTTTCAGGAAGGAAAGCCCATAGCCCTCTGCAGACAAAAAAATTCAATGAGAGAACATGCATGGAGGAGAGGAAAGAATAGCATGTCAAAAGACGACCACCTACCCAACACACACACACACACACACACCCCTACAAGCATTCATTAGACTGCATGAACAGACCTACATGCATATGAACTGAAAGACTGCCTATCCCTGTATCAAAACAAAATAAAATAAAAAAAATTTCCTTCCAGTAGCACCTTAGAGACCAACTAAGTTTGTTCTTGGTATGAGCTTTCGTGTGCATGCATCAACTTCATCACCTGGGGAAATTCTACTCGTGGTACTGCAGTTTACAGAATAGCATAGGAGGGTGACTTAGAAAAAGATGTTTTCCAGGGCCTACTTGGAACTAACAGCACACCAGTTTGAAAGAAACATCCTTCAAGCTACTATTCATGTGCCAGCATGTGGATAGAGAGAAGCATTTAGATGCTATCCACTGTTGCTTCCAGTCCAGAAAAGTGGGTTTTTCAAGAAGAAGTCATATCCATATCCTGATATGTCTCTCTAGATTGGGATGAACAAGTGTGCTCCAAAATAGTTTATAAACTTTCAAAGCCATTGGGATTTAATACACGCATAGTACAAAGTGTTTTATTTACTAGTAAAGTCAGAGAATGGGACGCTAGTGGCACTGTGGTCAAAACCACTGAGCCTCTTGGGCTTGCTGATCAGAAGGTCAGTGGTTCAAATCCCCGCGATGGGGTGAGCTCCCATTGCTCGGTCCCAGCTCCTGCCAACCTAGCAGTTCGAAAGCACGCCCAAAAGTGCAAGTAGATAAATAGGTACCGCTCTGGTTGGGAGGTTAATGGCGTTTCTGTGTGCTGCTCTGGTTTTGGTGTTCCGTTCCGCCAGAAGCGGCTTAGTCATGCTGGCCACATGACCCCAAAAAACTCTGCGAACAAATGCCGGCTCCCTCAGCTTGTAAAGTGAGATGAGCGCTGCAACCCCAGAGTCGTCTACGACTGGACTTAACTGTCAGGGGTCCTTTACTTTTACCTTTAAAGTCAGCGAATTGGACAGTTAGAAGATGTAGATCTGACTGACATAGAGAACTTGTGGTCCAGACTGTGCAACTTCTGGCCACATCCCTAGAGTACCCTTCTCATAGAAAACAAGCCTATCAGGAGCAAGTCTGGGCTCAAAAACACCATACATTTTCTGTGTAGTGTTCAATCAGGTGAGCCCTTATCTGCAATGGTAGCAACCAGACACAGATTTACCTCCTCAGTGAAAACTACTCAATTATTCTGGACTTCACACCTGATGTTAGTCATGTTGAAGAAATGACAATGATTGTATATTATGTTGATGTAATCAAACAATCAGATAATGATATGTCTGGGCCTAAGGTTATCTAAGATAATATTTATTGGGAATTGTTCTCCTAAAGGAGACGACAGGTGCCTTTATAACAGAAACTGTTTTGGACAGCTTGAGCAAATGAGATTATAGTGATACCTCTAGTTACGAACTTAATTTGTTCCGGAGGTCTGTTCTTAACCTGAAACTGTTCTTAACTCAAGGCGTGCTTTCGCTAATGGGGGCCTCTTGCTGCCGCTGCACCACCGGCACACGATTTCCATTCTCATCCTGGGGCAAAGTTCTCAACTCGAAATAACTCTTCCAGGTTAGCGGAGTTTGTAACCTGAAGTGTTTGTAACCTGAGGCGTTTTGTAACTCGAGGTACCACTGTACCAGTTGGGAATCTGCATGGTCAAGGTTATGATAATGGGAGTGACATGAAAAGCACAGAAAATGGCATACAAAAGAGAGTCCTGGACATAAACCCATGTGCCCATTTTTTGTACCATGCAATGCATTCTTTTTAAATCTTTGATGACACAAGCCTAAAAGGTTTATCTGGAAATAATTCCCAAATTGAAGCTAAGGCCCTTGGTGATGCAATTTGTAAGTTCAAGTTTGTGAGATCCCTTGTTACATGGGACAACAGCCTTTTTGAAGTCAAACTTACAAGCAAGCTATCGAAAAATAAGGAAGCTGATTTAAAACCACAGAGCCTAGGGCTTGTGATCAGAAGGTCAGTGGTTCAAATCCCTGCGATGGGGTGAGCTTCCGTTGCTCGGTCCCTGCTCCTGTCAACCTAGCAGTTCGAAAGCATGTCAAAGTGAAAGTAGATAAATAGGTACCGCTCTGGCAGGAAGGTAAACGGCATTTCCGTGCGCTGCTCTGGTTCGCCAGAAGCGGCTTAGTCATGCTAGCCACATGACCCGGAGGCTGTACGCCGGTTCCCTCGGCCAATAAAGCAAGATGAGCGCCGCAACCCCAGAGTCGTCTGTGACTGGACCTAACCGTCAGGGGTCCCTTTACCTTTACGAGCCAATTATGAGTGATCAATTATTACCTTGTGGGATGCAGAGTTTTCAAAGTTTTGATAAATGCTACTGATATCACAAGGAGCTAGAAATACCACCAAACCTTGAGAGATCAAGTTAGGAAAGGAGAAAGAAATAGCACTTTGAGTATGAGGCCCAAGGAGAGGCACCACAAGATCTAAAGCAGAAATTCAAAGTAGGTTCCTCCTGTGTTTTCTTAGACATGACCATACAATCTGTTGATACAACAGATACAACAATATAATTCCCTATTTGGAATTATTATTTTTAAAAATCTACTAATGATGTACTTAAGGCCTGCAAGAATTTGGAAAAATAATAGATCTACAATGGAAACAAAGATATTGATGCTGAAGAGCTGTGCTGTGCTGTGCTGTGCTGTGAACTTATAACAATAGCCCAAAGACTTTCAACACTCACCTCATGGAGTGTTTGTTGTGGGGGAGGAAGGGAAAGGAGAATGTTAGCCGCTTTGAGACTCCTTCGGGTAGTGATAAAGCATGATATCAAATCCAAACTCTTCTTCTTCTTCTATGCTGCCACAAAGAGTACTTCTCTTCATGCTACAGAAAAAAAATATCCTGAATAATGTGCCTAATGTTTCTGTTGCTCTAAGCAGCCTTCTCACACTTTCAGTGTTCAATGGCAAGTGGTGAATGCAGTTTCTCAAACCTCAAACTTATAAAAACGTACGCTCCAGATAAAGCTGCCATTGGCAAACCAGTCAAAGATGGTAGAAAGCACTCTTGGCCACTGATGACATGCCATTAAGGACTTCAGAGGTACATTTCAGACCACAATAGCTCCTGGTCCAAAATCCTTATTAATATAGAGGCATTCAAGTGTATGAGTTTCCCACATCTTTGAATGCCTTAGGGTTCATGTGCAGTCTAGATGTCCTGTTGGAATGGGAATACTGCAAGTTATGTTAAGTTGACTAGAAGTCGAAGTGCTAACAAGGCTCCAAATAGTCTGCTCCTGCAAACGTTGAATGCTGCTAACAGTTAAAAAAGAGAGAGAGCAAAGGTTAGATGTTCTATTCCTAGATTCTACTCAGAAAGGCAATTAGCTATTTTGAGCCAGCCAAGTATAAAGCCATTGTTTACAGATTATATCTGCTCTTGTTAATGTGCTCTTTAAAACATCTGCCCAGGGGAAAGAGTGCTTGCCATAATAAAGGTTTGCAGAAGATAGGACTTTCACAAAAAGTGTTGATTCAACAGGCTTTGAGAATTGGTGACCTAATAACAAGATAATTAGGTTCAGTAGGAAAGGGACTGGAGCTCTTTGAAGGAAGTTGTTATTTACTTTTAAACTGTAGGCACCAATTAATAGCAGGATTCATGGTGCAGACCTTCACACAATAGCTGAAATAGAATTGCATGAATGTGGACCTGAACAGGGAAGAAGCCACATTGTCTGTAATCTATCACCACAGTTTAAATGCCCATCGACTATACTTCTTTCTCCTGAAGTACTGAAAACACAAACTCAAAATAATAGTTTTTTTTTCTTTTGCATTCAAAAGTGCCTTGAGCAGCCAAATTGATTCAACATTATCCTACCAGAGACATGTCCAATGTGATGTAACCATGAAGTAAAAGCAGAGCAGATGAATTAGGTAAAGCCAGTGTAAATTAAGTAAAGCCATTTTTCAATATATTTCCCCTAAGCATGACTGGATCCAATGCCGTTGAAAGCAGCCTTGCAATGGAGATCTATCTCCAGTTAGGTTGTTAAAAGTCTCCAGAATGTGCTGAGAGCCAACACTCCTTCATCCAGTTTTGTAAAACCCAAAACATTTTAAAACAAAATGTTGCAGTGTAAAAACAAAGTATTCAGCTGTGGTTTAGGATCTGCTTATAAGCAGCTGAGCTTCCCACATGACATGGTTACATTCTTATTTTTAATGAGCTGAAGAGCTTTATGGATGTATGAGAAGTTCCCCTATTGTTTGCAGAAAACCTATTGTTTTGCATAAAAAACACCAAGTTTCATATGCACAGAGTTCTTTGTGAGTCATGTACACCCATGAGAACACCAGAGCCACAGGGGGAAGGTATCCCACCCCAACATTTAAATACAAACAAACCAGAGGAGATGAAATAATATTTCCTTATTCTCTGATCCTTGAAGCTACTGTATTCCACACACCCCTCCCAACTTAGACAGATCAAGAATAGAGAATCTTATTTCCTTTTATGGGTGTGTATATATTTATCCTTTTTATTCACCCCGTTTGAGCAACAAATTATTGATCCTGCGAGAGTTTGATTAAATGGTGCTACCTCAAACAAGATGGGCTGGATCATCAAACAAGATGGGCTGCAACCCCCTCATTTATAACCAGGAGGACATTGTTGTGAAGGCAAGGTATGGGACAGAAGCCCTGTCAAGAAATCAACCTGCACTTCCACAGATCTGCAGTGCCTCAAAAAGGCAGTGCAGTCTTCAAAAATAATGAAAAGATCCCCACAGAGTTCTGAAATCTGATTGGCTCCACCAAGTTCTGAAGAAAGACAATCCTAATTGGTTGGCCACCTTTGCCTTATTTAGATGTCCAAATTATTTGCATGTGTGCAAATAATGCTCTGCTCCCTCCAGTGTGTCACCTTCAGTCCATTTTTAGCCCTCTGTGAGTTGGGGGGGGGGGTGATTGTATGAAGCAGGAAACATATTTTACGCATAGAGACTCCACACAATTTAGAGTCTAGATAGAACATCAATTGCTCTACTCCACAAGTGGAGGGAGGCTCCTTGCTTCAGTTGCCCTCAAACTTGGGGACGGTTGACGACTGACTGAAGGGGGCAGGGCTTTGCAAGTAGTCTGAACGCCCAGATAGGACCTATAATCATCAACATTTCAAATTTCAAGTCAGTATACAGCAGCAAATTTCTTAGACTTAGTATCCACAGGATGTTTAATGCAATATAGTGAGAAAATCAGATACCGCACAAAAAAGTACAACTGGTGGAAACATTTCTACCATTTCCCCATACTGAGATGATAAATGGTTCCTTATCTGTTGACATATGTATCATTTCAAGTTCTAGCTGCTGTCAGAAATGGCTAATTTGCTTTCCTTACTAACTTTGGCTGTTTTCAATGTGATAATATTTCAGTCATATTTTTATGTTTCCCGTTGTTTGAACTAATTCATGTGAAAGGTGACTTTTCTTTGTTAAAGTTGGAAACAAAACAAACACCATAACTAATTATGTGGAAAGGTCAAAATTTCTTTAATTGGTAGGTTAAAACAGAGTGCATAAGAAATGCTGATAAATTATCCTGCGACTAGTTTAGTCTATTTTTAATAACATTGCCTCTTGGAAAAGAATGTAATAAGATTTATCTTCTCTAGGCACAGAGATAGTGTGAAATAGAGTGCCACAATCTTCGAGTGGTTGTCTGGATTGTGTAAAATCTACTTATGACACCTTACTCCTTTCTAAATGAAGAACTAGATGCATTTTGTTAAAATTGGTAACTGACGTCAACAGTTCTGTTCTTTCATATAATGCACTGGGTATAAAACATCTGTTCCAAAGGCAAGACTGGGTGCTGCAGCATTTTTTTAATTAAAAGACCAGCACGGGGAAACTGCAATTGCCTACTGTTGTCAAGGGACATGGGTGGCGCTGTGGGTTAAACCACAGAGCCTAGGGCTTGCCAATCAGAAGGTTGGCAGTTCGAATCCCTGCAACGGGGTGAGCTCCCGTTGCTTGGTCCCTGTTCCTGCCAACCTAGCAGTTCGAAAGCATGTCAAAGTGCAAGTAGATAAATAGGTACCACTGCAGCAGGAAGCTAAACAGCGTTTCCGTGCACTGCTCTGGTTCACCAGAAGTGCCTTAGTCATGCTGGCCACATGACCTGGAAGCTGTACGCTGGCTCCCTCAGCCACTAAAGTGAGATGAGCGCCGCAACCCCAGAGTCGGTCATGACTGGACCTAATGGTCAGGGGTCCCTTTACCTTTACTGTTGTCAAGCATTGTCCATGTCAGTTTGGACTGTCAGTTCATTTCTGTGCCCAATTCAAGGTGCTTACATTACTGTTTAAAACCCTGAATGATTCAGGCCCCCACTATAGGAAAGACCACATCTTTCCCTACAGATCCTCTTGAAGGCCATCTTGGTAGTTGCACTGCCCTCATGTGTTTGAGGGCTGGCAGCCTGGAAGAGGGCACTTTCTGTGGCATTTCATCCACACCGAATGCACCTGGTACCTTCAGAGAGCCAGTGTGGTGTAGTGGTTAAGAGTGGTAGACTCGTAATCTGGGGAACCGGGTTCGCGTCTCTGCTCTTCCACATGCAGCTGCTGGGTGACCTTGGGCTAGTCACACTTCTTTGAAGTCTCTCAGCCCCACTCACCTCACAGAGTGTTTGTTGTGGGGGAGGAAGGGAAAGGAGAATGTTAGCCGCTTTGAGACTCCTTCGGGTAGTGATAAAGCGGGATATCAAATCCAAACTCTTCTTCTTCTTCTTCTTCTTCTTCTTCTTCTTCTTCTTCTTCTTCTTTCTACAGTTTCTGTCATATGCTGAAGATGCGCCTCTTTACCCCTGACTTTGGCATGTTTTCAGGACCCATCCTATCACTGTGATTATAATTTTGTTTTGAACTGTTTTGAGTATTGAATTTTAAATGGTTGTAGCCTCCCTCCCTGGGACCAGATAGTGAAGGACCCATGAAAAATTGAAATAATAGTGATCATGTTGATGGTAGTGATGCAAGCCACTATATCTTGAAGCAGCACATGGAGATGGAGAAGCACTTGGTGACAACCAGGCTTAGTGGCAGGTGTGAGGAGGCCTTTGCATAGGCCATCTTCTCTGGGACCTGGGAAGCTTACTTCATAGAGATGGCAGTGGTGGCAGCCAGCATTAGCACTCTGAGCAGCAACCAGGTGCCTAGCGGCTGCCATTTCAACCTCCCAAAACCAGAGCTGGCCCAAGACATTTTGGAACCTGTTCACCAAGAGGTTGCTGCTGGAGAAGCACTATTTTTGGGGGGGGAGGGGGCTGCCAAGGAAACAGCAGGTCCTTCCTCCAAGGAGCACACCACAGCTGTCTCTGCCACCATGGCAGTGGCAGGCAGTGGCAGCAGCAGCAGCAGCAGCAGCAGGAGATGCATTCCGGATCTGCTGCCCCCGTGGATTCTGCTGCCTGAGGCGGTTGCCTCACCTTGCCTCATGGGTGGGCCATTCCTGCCCAGAGTGATGCTACAGCATAAAATCCAAATGGCAGATAGACACAGTGACCAGGAGAGACAAGCCGAAATAAAAATTAAAGGTGGGTTCCACACAAAGCGCTGGGTCCCTGGCAGCTGCCTAAGGATATCCAGTGCTGATGTTGGTCCCATTAGCAATGATCTCAGCATTTTAAGTCAATCCCCTACCCCTTGTAAAAATACAAAACTGTTAAGTGTGGCTTTCAAACCAACCATCTGGTTAATGCTTAGATTCAGGGAAGTGCTCTCTTACTCATTCTGTTGAGTGGTGTCCTGGGTCCTAGGCCTCTGCCTCAAAGTCCTGCTCTGGCAGCATGATTCTATTTGAGCATCTCTTTAAGGCAAAACCTTAGGGAGAGAGGTCCATCCACAGTAATGAAATGGCAATATTTTGCGGGCTGATTGTTTGGTAATTTGTAGATCACCCCTACTGCACGTAGTTGCCAAAAGTCACAGAAATCACAGAAAATCTGAGAGCAGCCCTCCTCCATTTCCTTTGGTTTAGTCCTGCGAACCAGGCCATCTGTAGAATCGGCGCATACAGACCTTGCAATGGAGTCATCATAATTAGCAGCTTTCGCTCACTGTGAAATCAGGTCAGCTTGTCACTGAGGCTCTCCTGGGCTCTTTACTCAACCTATGAAAAATGCATTGAAATGGTGCCCAGGTGGTGAGCAAATGTTCGGATTTACTCTTGAAAGCCACCTATCGAACGCCTGATTGACAGTTTGCCCTGCGTATGCAAAAGCAATTAGATCTGTTTCATGCCGTGTGAAAATGCCCTATTGTTCCTTGGCCTCAAAAAGGCCTACAATTTGGATTTACCACTAACAAGTTGGGCCAGGAGAAGAGATCAAAAGAAACTCTCAGGTCGCAAAAGGAAAATAATGCTGCATACTTCGCCGGTTCCAAGCAGACAAAGGCATGCCTAATCTCTAATGTGTTTTCAAGTGGACAAGAGTGCTTGGCAGCATAGCACGCAACTGTCTACTGAAACACCCTATGCAAGTGCCTCTCCTCCCTCCCACCAACCCCCAGCTATTCCAGTCTAAGTAGGGATAAATTTCAAAGCTGTCATTACTCATTCTGTCCTGCTGACATTTGATCATTATTGTATCTTAAGAACTTCTAAATAGGTCATGCCTTTAGCGGGAGAACTCAGTTGCAGGAAGCGAGGTTGATGGAGCTCTCGGAGCTCTTATTAGTCATCACCAACACTCACGAAGCAACTACTGGGCTCCACGTACAGAAGGCAAAAGCCATAGCTGGATCCAAAGGGACGTGTGACATTAACCTCCCACCCTGCAAATATTAATAGGGACCTGGGGGATGAAGATCACCATTGATGTTAATCCAAGAAATCCATTCATTTATTAAGTATTTGGGGTTTGCCATGTATCTACTTCTCATGCTTCTTGTGGTTCTTTTAAAATGAGATTCAGAAGCAATACAAAATATACAAGTGAGTGAGAAGTTTAAAGATTTTATTCCAAGACAGCAAGCAATGTATACATACCAAGCAGGCACTTCAACTTCCTGCCACTTGGAAGCCCTCAAGAAATGGTGAAGGGACTCCCCCAGGTAGCCTCAGTTTGCACGGACCAGCGGCCCATCAGTCTGTGAATGAGCTTCAAAGAAACTCTGCCCAAACCGTCCGATTTTATAGATAGCCTGTGTGGCTTCCAAGACTGGTTACGTGCAGATCATCCATTAGCCACCTGCTCCCAACGCCTTGCTTTCTCAAAACAATGTCCAGCATCAAAGAAGGTACCCAGCATCATCCTCCACAACTGATTAAGGCAGCTGTGTGTGGGGCTTCACCTCCTCCCAATGTTCTCAGGACATTAAAGACTGTTCTCACACCATCAAAAAACTTAACAAGAGTAAGGGAGGGGAAAGGAACAGAGGCAGGAAGGGTAACCTTGTCAGATCACTAAGATCAGAATATCATTTTGTCTTCCGAATGCATTTCCCATACACTTCAGCCATTTGGCAGGAGAATCCTAGCTAGAGTGCCTAGCTAGATTCCCCCACCCTCATCAGAGAGTACAGTACTAGTCGGGGGCTAGCCTGGTAGAAGAGCCAAAACATTGTTTTTGTGGTTTTAAATGTGAGAACTGCATGAGTTGCCTAACAGTGGATGAAAAAGGCCTTCATATATACATGGAAAGCAGTCTGTGCTGTCTGGGGCTGATGGTTGCCTGATGGTGAAGGCTGCCCTTCAGTTCTCTGTCTCTTAAAGTTAATTTCATATCATATACAATAATATAGCAAAGGACAACAATATACATTTTTAATTAAAAAAAATTAAACCAAAATTCTATTGTTATTGCACATTGTTAAATTAACTAAAACAAAAAATCGTAATGACGTACAGTATTATTTCCACGTGCATTATATAAAAAAAGACTCCACATGCCTCTCTAACACATGTGTTCCAACCGTGAGAAGAGCCAACTTATCCATAGGCCACTTCAGCCTTACAGGTGTTTCATCAAGCTGCACGTCATGAGTATTGTGGGCAAGATATTGCTAGGTGCAATAGGGGTATCAGGTGCGCCAGGTTCCGCCCCACAATGTGGGTGTCTGCCATCTGCATGTGATGTCACGCGTGTCGCACAGGTGACATCACACGGTGTGCCACAGCATGCACATGACATTGTGCACCATGCGCATGCTGCATTCGGTCGACTAGCCAGGCACCCACAGTAAAAAAAATTGTGGGTGTTTCGACACTTAGGGTCCCCCCAAGTTGACACCTATGAGGGCTATTAATTAGGTCAAGAGTCCAAGAGAAAAAGGACCCCTTGGAGCTGTACCAGCATCTTGTCCACATAATTCTGAAATAAAGGCGACAGACATTCCAAGCAGCTGGTATGGCCTGATATAAAGGGCTGTTATTTAACGGAAAGACATCAAACAGATGCACAAATCCTTACAGAACAGCAGGTCTGATTGACAGGTTGGTTCTGTGCAAATGAATTTCTATTCATAAGTTCCTATAGGGTTTGTTGGGAGGTTTTTTGGTTAAAAAAAATGAAATAGATTTGTGCAGTCCATTCATACTGAAAAATATTTATTTGCTATAACTTTTTTTTGCTAATGAGTGCTCTGCTACACCAGCAAAGATGTTATTACATTGAGTGCATTTTATTTCTGTTTTTAAAGCTCATCCAGTCAGGATTAGAATTTGGAGAAAACAGCTGATCTGTCTAATCAAGAGGGAGAATGTTTGTGTCTGCATTGCCTTAATCATCACCCACTGATAGTGAGCTTGTCTATTGTTACCAAAGTGTCCCCCACCCAGTCATGTCACATGCATCTATCACCCGCCAGTCACCCACCACTTGAGTTTTCTATTAGCTTGCCAACGTTTGCCTAGTTTTAAAAGTGGCTCTAAATAAAATTGAAGCTTGCTTTCAGAATCTGTAGAAGTCTTAGAAACAAATGATTGTAATTATCTGAACAAGTTGCACCCAATATTTACATTTCTATAGTACATTCTATATAACAGAACAATATGAGTTGGGGCCTGGGAGGTGCAGAGTAGCAGGTTCTGAGGCCCAAGCCCTCAGAAGGATCATCCCCTCAGTCATCAACACCAGGAGATTAGGTAGGATTGCACCCAAGTTTCTCAAAACTTTTTGCAGTGAGTTAAGTAAGCTTCGTAATAATGCCATCGTTCGCTTTGCCCCAACGGACTGTTGTCTGAGACACAGTTAGTATATCTTTTGAGTCTGCAGAACAAAATGCCTCTTCCACAAACACATTTCCTAAAGGCATCCTACTTGATCATTCCCCTGCTAATTTGTCTATTATAAATTAAGTGTCCTACTCTGCCACACAGGCAGGGCTGATTGTACGGGTTTCGTTGAAATGATTTTCATTTTACCAGGAAAAAAGACAACAACTGATTGGGAAAAACCCAATCTGCTCAGCATCATTGTGGTGATATTCATTCATATACCACAGGTGTATGAGATCACACCTCCCTGCAAGTGTGTGTGGGGGGGGAGGGAAGTGTTACTACATAATTTACAGCATTGGTTAAATCTGGGCGGCCTCAGGATTTTCCTCTTGTTTCTTCTAAGCCTTCTATGACAAAGTGTGCAAACAGCCCTTATCCAAATAAATCCAGTGCTTTTTTACTGGGAGGACGCAGGGGTATGCATACCCCTAAACATTTTGTGAATCTAGGTTTGGCCTCATATTTCAATATGAGTAGGAAACTGAGAGTACCTCTAAACATTTTTTAAGGAAAAAAGCACTGTTAGATTGCAAGGAACCCTTTTTCTCACAAATAGAGAGTACTGGGATAGGATTTCAACTCAGAAGAACAATATTCTGATAGTCTGATATTACGCTCCAAATTCAAAGCCCCTTCTTTGGAGGACGTAAGTCTCCATGTTATGTGGTTTATGAATGCACTTCTACTGGAGCCCTCCTGGTTTAACGTCTTTCCTCTTTATCTTGGGCTCTCAAACTTTCCATCCTCAGCACCCTCAAATATTTTAGGCGGGGCCTTCACAACATAGGAAAACGGCCAAGTAAACAGCTATTTTCGTGGAGGAGGGTCAAGATATTAACTGATATGCATGAAATTTCATATATAGCTATATAATCCCTGGTATAGTAAGATAAGACCTTTGGAGCAGGCATTTTCTTTAAAAAAAAGGTTTTTATGAACTGCCCTAGTAGGGCAGTAACTGTTCCTTGATAATTTGTCCCCCCCCCTCCATGATGGCACCTGGGGTGACCCGCCCCCCTTCCTACACCCCTGGGCAGAGATTGGAATAACCAACAATAATTACTGACTTTTAAAATAATATCTACTCCCTCTTGGAAATTGCTAAATTCTTTGCCGCTGTGATTTCCTTGCAGAAGTGAGTTCAGTTTTCTTCATGTACAGACATTGGCTCTGGAGACTGCATGACACAGCATGCCCGTTTTAGTCAGAATTTACTGATCTAGTGGCTTTAAGTGGAAAACTTTTTCTATTTACACACAAACACACTTTCCCAATAATTTTTACTCATCTCTTGGCATTCCTTCTTTCACACTTAACTTGTACCCAGTGACCATCCCCAAACTGCCATTTTCTTTCTCCCTCCCTCCATGTGACTTCTACATTCACTTCTTCATCCTGCAACCACTCCCTTCATTGTCCCTCCCTCAGAATTTGGGAAACTTTGCTCTCCTTTCAACTGATCAAGCTGTGGCACTTTCACATAGGAGCCAACTCCTTGGAGCCAAGGTTCATTCAGCCCCGCCTAAAATATTTGAGGGTGCTGCCCCCCCAAGTTGATGGGCATTGCCATTCAAATGGTGGGCATCTTGTGATCAATTATGCAGGGTGGGGCTTAACTGGGCATCCCTGCACTTTCATGTTGTCAATAATCCATATTTGGTTTAAGATCTGTTACATTTTTATTGCAGAAGTCTTATCGGAAGCCTAAACGGCCTCGGTCCTGTATACCTGAAGGAGCGTCTCCACCCCCATCGTTCAGCCCGGACACTGAGATCCAGCGCCGAGGGCCTTCTGGCGGTTCCCTCATTGCGAGAAGTGAGGTTACAGGGAACCAGGCAGAGGGCCTTCTCGGTAGTGGCACCCGCCCTGTGGAACGCCCTTCCAGCAGATGTCAAGGAAATAAGCAGCTATCCTATTTTTAAAAGACATCTGAAGGCAGTCCTGTTTAGGGAAGTTTTTAATATTTAATGCTGTATTGTTTTAACATTTGACTGTAAGCTGGGAAAACTCGGCCAGATGGGCGGGGTAAAAATAATAAATTATTATTATTATTATTATTATTATTATTATTATTATTATTATTATTATTATCCTAAATGAGCAGAGAAGGGTTTAAAATACCACAACCTCCCAAGCAGCAAAGCCATGAGCCAAGGTAGGCCTCACTAACGCTGCTTAAAATTTTACAGCTCTCTCACACCTTGGCTAATTTTGTCCTTAACCTGTTGCAATATAAACAGCAACGTATCTAAGGTGCAACAGGAATCTCAGCGCTGTCTCATGTACTTTATATCAGGGGAAGAGAAGTGGATTCTAAATGCCAGAAATAATAATTAAAAAAGCACATCTATTGTGTTTTAAGTTGTGTTCTATCTAGCGCCTACTTCAGCAACAGCATGAAGTGGTCTAGAAATGAGTGGGGTTCATAATCTGGGCAAACCTTGAAAGCAAGGGGGCGAGAAAAGGCAATTTCAAAGGTTGGGTATGAATTAAAAATTGATTGAAATGTATTTCTAAGCCATGTCCTCATGAGGCAGAGTGGGAAACAATAAAAGCACTTGACACAAGGCAAATAAAGGCACAGCAATGACCCCCTGACCTTTTCCCCCTGCAGTGAGGCTAGACTCTAGTGTAACTGATAAGTGTTGCTTTTCAAAGTTTATCATATAAGCCTTTTGAGTCTGAAATTACTATGCCCTTTTATTTCCTTTCAGATGTTAAAGCTTTTTGGCTGTCTTATAAGACAGTTGAAATGTAACCCTTGAATACTAACATAAACAATATAGCCAGCTATTTTACCGTAATAGCCAGCCAGCACAACAGCTGCCTCCAGGCAAAATTAGTTTTTAATAACATAATGCAGAGCGAGAGCCCCGAATGTATTGTACTTGCCATTACTTTGAAACCATTATCTTGGCATATTGTATTTACCTAATTTTGCAAAGACTCATTTAAAGCACTCCTCCTTCCTGACTAGCCAGTTCTGATATGAAAGAGATCCTGGAATGAAGATGCTACTTTCTGAGGCTGGGGCAGCCAAATAACACTTTCAGGGATCTTTTGCCTCAGGGGTGGGGAAAGAGAGCTTACAAACCTCAAAAAAATCCCAAGAATATTTTTTTGGTAAGGTCAACTGAAATTGAAGCAGATTAAAACCATACTAATTATTTGTATTATACCTCATAATTTTATGCATATGTAAATATATAAACTTTTCCTCACAATACCATTTTTGTTGGTTAGCTAAAAATGGCCAAGTGATGCTGTCAATCAGCACTTTTTAAAAAACACTAACAGTGCCATCTTAATCATAGGTTTTATTTCCAGATAAATGGATAAACAGTTGGAGACTAATCCCTTTTTCGTTTTCTTAGAATGTACCATTTGCCATGGCTGATGCAGATCCCTCCACACATTTGGGCTAGAACAATTTCTGTTCTTAGCTATGCTTATTTTATCTGTAAGCCATCTTGAGTCCCTGTCAGGGAAAGAGACGAGGTATGTATAAATAATAATAATAATAATAATAATAATAATAATAATAATAATAGCAGCACTCATGATCCCCAGCAACTAGTATTTAGAGACTTACAATCTCTGATAGTGAAGGCAATATATACCCATTGATAGCTTTATTTTAGATGGAAATAACTTTCAAAGTTATTTCCTGAAGTTTGGGCCACAGCAGTAGTCATCCCTATATTCAAAATGGGCCTGTTTAATTTATATATAAATAAATGATATTGTCCAGAGTTTAACACCCCCAGAGTATCATGCCCCTAAATTGGCCACAAAAGCCATCTGTATATTATTATACGCAGATGATGCCATACTTCTCTCAAACAAAAGTGGGTTTAAAAACATTGCTGAGGGCATTCTCAGGATACTGACAAAGAGAACAGCTGGCTGTGAATTATAAGAAAACTGAAGTCATGGCATTTTCAATAAACTATAGGGCCCATAGATGGCATATGAACAATCAGTTGATCAAACAAGTAAAAGTTTTTAAATACCTCAGCCTTATTTTTCAGTCAAGAGGGTCATGGGGAGCACATCAGAAATATGCAAAGGAAAAAGCGTTTCAAAGCGTCAAAATTCTGACACGCTTTTTCCATACAAAAGGTGGCAATCACATACCATCAGCACAGTTATTACGTACCGGTATATGGGGTTCAGATTTGGACAGGAGCTCACCTTGGATCTACAGAAGCTGTTCAATCTAAGTTCCTAAAGCAATCCCCCCCCCCCCCCCGTTCCATCCTGTGTTCCAAATGCTTCCTTGTGCTTGGAGGCTAATTTCCCCTCTGTTGAATTACAGATTTGGTATAGGATATTTAATTATTGGCTTTGGATAAATTTAAACCCCACCAGTCTACTACCCTTAGTATCGCAAGATTGTCCTGAGAGCACTTGGACTAAAATTGTCAACCAAAAGCTTTACTTTTCTGGTTTATCACAACAGTTGTTAACACTGGGCTTCAGTAAAGCAAATAATTTAATTAGACAGTGCCTATATGATATCAAGCGACAGAATAATTTGGCCATGATAAGGAAATTTTATCCATGGTATGGTTATTTTCCACTAGTCATTTTGATATGTTCGCACCCTATTTGCTAAATTTATCAATTCCAAAATACAGATGCGTTTTCACTTATGTAAGATTAAATACACTGCCTTCAGCTGTACTTGAGGGTCGATTTTAAAAATCTCGCTGGAAAAACGGTTATGTCCATGTGGAGATGGCAGTACTGTATTGAATCAGTAGCCCATGTGCTTCGAGCTTGCACTCTTTATAAAGATTTGAGGTTATACCCCTCTACTACTATCCATACCGGGGACACGGGTGGCGCTGTGGTCTAAACCACTGAGCCTAGGGCTTGCCGGTCAGAAGGTCGGTGGTTCAAATCCCCACGACGGGATGAGCTCCCGTTGTTCGGTCCCAGCTCCTGCCAACCTAGCAGTTTGAAAGCACATCAAAGTGCAAGTAGATAAATAGGTACCGCTCCAGCAGGAAGGTAAACAGTGTTTCTGTGCGCTGCTCTGGTTCACCAGAAGAGGCTGTCATGCTGGCCACATGACCCGGAAGCTATCTGCGGACAAATGCCGGCTCCCTCGGCCTATAAAGCGAGATGAGGGCCGCAACTGCCTAACCAGGACTTTCAACCATTGCTACTGTGTCCTTTCTTCTAACAGATCAAGATAATCAGGTGACAGCAAAAACTGCAAAAAAAAATAAAAAAATAGCAGGAGCATTTAGAATAAGATTATTTGAATATTGATGCCTAGAGTATGTTTTTTGTATAGTTAAGTTTTTACCTCTATCTTCAGTACATTTTATTTTATTTCCGTGGCTAGTGGCTGATGCAAATATTCTTTTAACCTTCAAAGCCACCAGAATCGGCAGCCATTGCTACATCTTTTAGAAGCAAATTCCATAGCTTTAACTTTCACTGTGTGAATTAGTACATCCCACGGTCTGCCCTAAATCTCCTGCCATATGGCTTCATTGGCTTCATTTGTAGAGAAAAGGAGAAAAACATTCCCTACTTACCGGTACTCTCTTTACTCCATGCTTATCAGGTACAGGCATCCACCCACCCTCACCTACGCATGTTCTTTTACGTGGATCACCACAAAATAAATAAATCGATTGAAACGGCACTCCTTCCCTCCTTCAGTGCTGCTCTTGGTTGCTCGCTAACTGCAAATTAATTCTCTTTCAATTAACATTTCCCCCCCAAAAAAACACTTTCCCCTTCCAGGTAACCCCATTTCCCTCTTCCATATTTTCTCCTCTTTCTTGACAGATGGATTGATGGCCTGTATCAGTAGAAGGCAGCTTCTCCTATATAATTGTCAAGTTCTGGTAGAGAAGAGATCAGCCTGGTTCCAGCAATTTACAGTCGCTTGTCGAAAAAGCTCTCAAATTCTGTTCACCCTTCTAACCATCAAGTAGAGCTGCATCTCAACTGACACATGTCCCCAGGGCAGATGCTTCTAGCTAGTGCCAAAGGGTGTAGAGTGCTTGGGGATCATTAGGAGAGCATTTCTGGAAAAGATGTAATTCATCTGCAGTTGTATTCGAGCATTAAAAAGGAAAGAAGTTTCCTTCAGCATTTATGAGTTCTGATAAACCAAATTCGGATGAAAATTGCCAAGTCTGGCATTTGAATAGATAGGGGCATTGAATGAGCAGGAAAATAAGTTGGTAGCACTAGGAAATAGATAAGGAAATAAAATGAGCATCAATAATATATATCTTTTTTTATTACAAATTTATTTGGTTTTTCAAATTAAAAATTTAGTCACATATCGAACATACAACATAAAAACAAGATTCCAATGAATCTCTTGGATTTCCATCCTCCCCTTTGTGGGTCCTATTGTTAATCATTTCCTCCTGCATCTTTTATGATAATCCAAATCTTTTACATCTCCATTGTGTCCAAAATTCACCATTAAGCTACAAGTGATATTCCAATCCTACTAACAATTTTAACTGTTAATAATAATAATAATAATAATTTATTTATACCCTGCCCATCTGGCTGGGCTTCCCCAGCCACTCTGGGCGGCTTCCAACAAAATATTAAAATACAGTAATCCATCAAACATTAAAAGCTTCCCTAAACAGGGCTGCCTAAATGGTTTTTAAGATAGGTTATAAATTTCCCCCATTCAACAATATAGATCTAATATGTTCTTTACAGAAAAGAAAATCACATTTTACATAGTTGCTTTATTCATTATTGGTAATGGGGGGGGGGGGAGGGAATTGCCCAGCATATGCCAGTTGTTTTCCTCCTCAAATTTAAGAGAGACTCATCTTGGCCATTGGCTGCACAAAATATTCTAATCCTAAGGAACAGCAATGAGCTTCCTAGAAGCTTAAGCTTTTCCTCACATATGCTGCTTTGTAAGCCCTACAGCCATGATCCAGCCAAAGTTCACCATTTTCAAGTCTTACTGATTTTGGTGGAAGGTATGCTCAACACTTTTATTATAGTCATATTCCACATTTCCTCCAAGGAGTTTAAGGTGGCATGCATGGTTCTCCCAATTTTATCCTCCCTCAAACTTTGTGAGGTAGGTTAGGCAGACAGTGACTCATCCAGTGAGCTGCATGGCCAAGTGAGGATTTGAATCTTGGTCTTCCAAGTCCTTGTCCATAGGAGCCATCTCATTATGGGCTGAGGTCCCTTCGGTCCCAATAAAATATTTGAGGCTACCACCCTCCAAGCTCATGGGCAATGCCATTCAAATGGTGCGCATGCTCCGCATCTTATGATCCATTATGCAGGGAGGGGCTTACCTGCCCCCCAGATATTTTATTCAAGTTGGCACCCCTGTCCTAGTCCAACAATTTGACCATGAGACTTAAAAGCACAGGACCTTATTTGGATTATGCCAAATTTGTACTGATGCACTATAAATGTATTTCACTCACAAACTATTTTTCACTTGTGAACCCCTCTACTGATTATTGGAATTCAAACTGAGAAAGCAACTTTCAAAAAGCTCAGCTCGACTGCAAATTTAGTGACTTTGGAACAAAATAAATATTTACTTTAAAATCAAGTTCTGATTGCCATGTTTTTGTGTGCTGACCTCTTCTTAATCTCCTCCAGAAATATACACACAAATTCTTTAGTTCTATATCCTGCAAAATAATACATGTTTCTCCAAATGCAAAATTGTTTGAACATGTTTCTGATCTCTCTCATGCTTTTTCTCCCAAACAGCCTATGAAGAAGTTAATCAATTCCCATGAAACTGCATGAGAACTCATGGCTGAATTTTGGTCAGGGAGATCGCTAGGCTAGAACCTTCCCCCCTAGACATTCAGTTTTCCATGTACAGATTTGTACATCAAAAAGATTTGCAGGAGTGCTCAGGGAACTCCTTTATTAGTGGGAGAAATCATGTTGGCTCTCATCCATCTAAAGTACAGTCCAGAGACAGATTTATCACCTCAAATGCTTCTTGTGAAAAGTGCCTCAATGATCGTAGAGAACAGCTGCTCTTATTCTTTAAAAAAGGAAGCTTATTTTATCATCAGCACATAACAAGTGTAGCTTAAGAGAAAGTGAGGTGATAATTTCATATCATCCAATCATGCCTGTGTAAACAAATCATTTGTGCTTTAAATTATATATTAAACACACACAAACACAAGAATCCAAATAATTTTTTATTTCCCTTCCCAGAGACAAAAGACAACATTTAAAACAATATTACAAAAGGACAAATATAAGCCTATAATAAATATTTTATTAAAATGACAAAAGCCACTACGGAGATGAAGACAATAGATGCAGTTTTTGGAAATGCAACTGATGACATTAAGGCTACATGGTTAAGGGGAAGATTAATACACAGGAGCTTAAAGTTTAAATGTATTTGCTGACATTTTTGGCTATCACTGTACTATAAGTGGCAATAGTACAAATGGAGTTTCAGAATTTAAATGTCTCTGAGTATCATTGGTTCTTTTATTAAAATACATAAGGGACATACAATGTAGTATATTTTAGCAAAGCCTTCACATCCTAATTTAAATATAAAATGTATACTGTATTCCCATTAAAGTTAATTACTTTAAAAATACTCAGGCAGTGCTTGAAAATGTAAACTGTTTTTTCTAAATGTAGCAAAATATGGCTATATTTAAAAATATTCAGGTGGTGCTTGAAAATGTATAAACACTTTTTCTAAATGTAGCAAAATATAGCTATATAAATATTTGTAAGTGCAGAGAGGAATTATATGAAGAAGAATTAACAGCAACCAAACGTGATCTCTAAATAAAACTGACAAATATTTTCAGAAATCTAAAGAATTGAAAAGTGGTGAGTGGAACTAAATGACATTTAACACTGGAAAATAAAACAAAGCTTAATATACACACTCACATATTTACTATTTCCTAGAAACTAAAAATTAATAGTCCAGCATTTTGGAGCCACATACTAACAGGGCTAGGACATTTCTGTTTTCACAATTCATTTAATACATTGTAGTAATTTAAAATTTATACATTTTCCTTCTAATCTCTGGGTTTGTATGTTAGTCAATTGGGCTTTATATACTCGAGTTTTAAAACAGACAAAAATTCATACTTGGAAATTTTCCGAAAAGTGCAGCATCACCTACCCTAACCCACCTCTTATTATCAGTGACAGTATGTGTATCAAAATTATCTCAAATAATTTATTTCAAAATCAGGAAACAAGGCCCCCACAGCAGCTGATTGCTACGCGGACATTAGTGTCAACATGAGCAGAAGTTAGTTTGCATCCAGTAAAAAGTTTTTTGTTTTTTTCTTTATGTAACAATACTTGAGGCTTGCATTAAGTTTTGGTTGGCCTGTGAAACGCAGTACCAGTTAACCAAATTCTATAAACTGAGATTCACAGCCTCTGCATTTAGTTTACCACCACTTAAGCTATGTATCATTGCTATCATATGAGAATGTTTGTTTAGCTCTTCTTGCTGGACTTTGACTAAAGCTTCCTTTTCTTCCAGTCGTCCTTCCAGCTGTGACTTCTGAACTTCCAAGGAAGATGCCTAAAGTCATATATTAAGATACTATTCAATCATATTTCTCCAAAATACATATTTGCCATCTAGTAAATTGGATGAATCCATACATCACAACAAAGAACAGTTAAGGAAGCTTCATTGGTTTGGTATCTAAATGGACAATCCATGGGTTATGACTGGACAGAAAATTGGAATCAAACCAAGTTTTGAGATGAGTTTTTGGAAACCATTCTTGCTTAGTCGTTTCCGACTCTTCGTGACCCCATGGACCAGAGCACGCCAGGCACTTCTGTCTTCTTTGGAAACCATAGTTCATGCTAATTATATTTTGGGGGTAACAACTGCCCCAGAGACTGTTGCATGATGGAAGTAGGAAATAATTTATGAATCATAGTGCAGAGAGAACAGTGTGATGCTTCAGAAAGAATCTGGTAACAGCTGGTGGTTGCAAGTCCAGGGCAAACAATAAATCGCTGGTCAGAAAAATCACCATACTCAGCTGATTCCACGTGAGATGAGGGAAAAGCTGGAGGACACGAGACGTGCCTCATGTGACCAGAACTAGTGACAAAACTGACTGTCAGAGGATGCTGACAAGAAGGTGTGCATATCTATCTTTCAGTGGATCACAAACAAAGATCTCAAAAGGGGATACACAAGGGCCATGAACAGGAAAGGGAGAGTTCAGAAAGCAGAGGGTGCAGTGGACTTGGTAGGAGAATGACAGAATGACATAGCAGGGAACACAATTGCTGGACAGAAGGTTTTGGCGATTCATTGGCCAGCAAGTTGAGGAAGACTTACTAGAATATGTTCAACTAAATATGTAATATGTTCAACTATTACTGTCCCTCCCCACTATAAGAATAATAAGGCCTTATTATCTTTACGCTATGGGTTCAGAATTGGAAACACCATTGCTCCACACAGAAGGGTCAATGATAAACTGCATTTCCCATCAGCCTCAGCCAGCATGGCTAATGGTCAGGGATGATGGGAATGGTAATCCACAACTTCTGGACCACCAGTTTCCCAACACCTCAATCCTTCCCATCCTACATATGACTATGCAGAAGCTCGTCTTACCGAGTTCAATGAGGTTTACTCCCAGGTAAGCAAAAACAGCATTGCAGCCACCACTCTACTTAGACAGAAATATTTATTTGCAACTGTAGTGACTAATTCCTTGATACCATTAGAATTTTTCTAAATATGACAAACTCCAGCAGAAAGCTTACCTTAATGCTCAATTCTTTTCTTGCCTGTTCCGTTTTACTCAATTCCTTTCTAAGGATGTCTACAGTCTCATCCATATCTGATTTTTCCTTCTGCCTGGCTTTAAGTTTTTCTTCCTGAATCATTATCTTCTGTTGCAAACCTTTTGAAGAATTTGTGAAAGAAAGAAGTTTGGGTTTTTCTTTTTGCCAAATTACAAAACTTCTCTAAAGCGACCACTGAAAGAGTTACACCACAGTGCCATCTACTGAGCAAATGCTAATAGTTTGTGCTCCAGAGTTAAGTGATTGCCTGCCTAAGCAGATATACATCTTTTAGTTGAGACAATTGAGTTCAAAGGGGTAACATAGAGCTTTCCCCCATTAAAGTATATTTAGCTTTAAAAATAATAATAATAATTTGATATATACATACATATATATATATATATATATATATATATATATGTGTGTGTGTGTGTGTGTGTGTGTGTGTGTGTGTGTGTGTGTGTCACCTGTGCTTTTTAAAACAAACATGATTCACTCTGACACACAATGGAAGCTGCTTGCATCTAACAGATTACTGTAGCTACAACATGACCACCTTATGACAAGTAAACAACCACTTGTTACTGCTGTTTCGTAGACCATGAGCAGGGACACACTGTTCTCAGGCCAAATGAAGAAAGTAGTTGTGACATCTGTACAAACCTGTGCTTGTGACTGCACCAATAAGGTGACTGTGATGATTAATGGGAGTTTCCCAAAGTAGCAGCAGAAAATACCCCAGAGGCATTAGAGGCATGCTACACTTGCATATTTGGTGGTTAATTTTGAGAGTTTGAATCTGGGTCTAAATGAGAGAACATGCTGTTCTTCAAACATCAGCAAATCCCAGAGTGAGCAAAGGAAATTGGGTAAAGTAACAGTATCATAGTGTTACAGAGCTGTAATTGCAAACTCCAAAGCAAAAATGATAGGATCACCCAATCTATTGAAATGAGAGGTAGGTCTGTACAGTGGTACCCCGCAAGACGAATGCCTCTCAAGACGAAAAACTCGCTAGACGAAAGAGTTTTTCGTTTTTGAAGGTGCTTCGCATGACGAATTTCCCTATGGGCTTGCTTCGCGAGACGAAAACGTCTTGCGAGTTCCCAATGCATTCCTATGGGAAACCGCGCTTCAATGCATTCCTATGGGGAACCGCGCTTCGTAGGTCCGTGCTTCGCAAGACGACAAACCTCGCAAGACGACAAAACTCGCAGAACGAATTAATTTCGTCTTGCGAGGCACCACTGTATATTTAAAGATGGTTCAAATGTAGCATAGCTGGAGAAAAACATGTTCCAGGTTTTCTCTACAAAGCAAGACTCCTGGTGAAGCTAATATAGAAGTCAGAACTAACTTACTTGATATTTTCACATCTTTCTCTTGCAAATGTTTGTGCAATTCTTTTCTATGCTCTTCTGTTTCGAGCAACTGACTGACAGTTCTGAAAAATTGAAGGATACAAACATTAAAAATCTTCCAAAGGAAGAAAAATGAGAAAATCGCTCCCCTTATCATTAGTGTCATATTACAGCAACATTTACCCATCATTAGTGTGATTAGCTAAGAAAGTCAAATGAATTTTTCAACTTTATTTCTTCCTGCATTTCATTATTTCCATGTATCTATTGTATGCCAAATAATATTTCTCCATATTGTCAATTGCAGAAAAGGGACATAAATAAAGCAAAATACAAACAAAACAAAACACCCACCACAGACATTTGCAGACAACTTACCTAGCATTAGAACTCCCTATGTGAAAACAGTGGGGAGACTATTTTTGATTTAATTGTACTTACAACATCCCTGCAGATTGATTTTTTAATACATATCTTACTTAACATTCAAACGCTATGTATTTGAAACTCACACAAGATAACCACAGATCTTATCTCTCTATTTAACTGAAAACAAGAACAAGGCATTCTCCTACCCATCACCACCATGAACGTCAACTGGCATTTCCCACTCAATAACCATTTAAGAAAATGTTAAATGAGTCTAATTCTGAGATACCTATATGAACACATGGTTTCAATTCTCGTTTGTTTGGATAGGAGCCAGGAAATATATATAATTTATCAGATAGAGAGATGAAACAATGTGAATTTGCTGCCTTAGAATGGAGAGGTAAAGGTATATCTGATTTTCACCCTGCATCATCTTTATGAAATTTACACAAATTCCCAAAGTGGGTTACGTTCCGGGGTTTACGTTTGAGCGACACATGTGCATAAGTGAAAATCACATAAGTAGGAAAGTACCCTCTAAATGCCCTCTCTGACACTTTCTCTACAAAATACTACTCTCCCAAAATAAAAAATACTGCACCAAAAATATCCACAACTGGAACTGAAGCTCTGGGACTGGCTGGAAGACATGTGAGAAAGCTGCTGCTGCATGCAACAGCTATGCCTCCAGTCTCTTCTCCATGCTCACAGAAGTCTTCTCACGGGAGGGTCTCCTTGAAAGCCACAAGGACTTTCCAACTGTCTCCAGCCATTTCTGGGTTTTTAAAATTCTTTTAACTTTTCCCCAGTGCTACGCGTATACACGGTAGCAAACAAGTGGGGGGATGACTGTACTGCACTATTCTGATTTCCAGCATAATTGTATCTCTAATGCTGAAGTAGATCCAAACCATCATCAACAGTTTTGTTTGTTTGCTAGCTTTCCATGGTGAACCACGCTCAACCATCTCCCTTTCCCCCACCACCCCCAGTACTCCATTCCATGCTGTTCAGGAGGGCCCCCCAGAAAGACTTCAGAGGGTGGTGACGAGGAGCGGACAGGAATGTCCCAGTTTGCAAGTTTCCATCGGTTCGCAGTACTCAGGAGCCAAATCATTTTATTTTAGGCAACTAACTGGACTACCTTGCATTGTTGAGTTTGTTGGAAGAGCTGTAATAATTTTAACTATTCATATATAAATACAGTCAGAAGGAAAATGAAACATTCTTGCCCTTCCACAGTTTTGAAAGCTTTTGTGAATGTGGGAAATGGGTGAAGTGAGAAGTTGAAAGTCTTGGTCAGAAGTGTTAAACAACTTCAAGTTGTGCATTTGACACAGATTCAAAATGATATGCAAAGAATTACACTAGAGATTAAGCTTAATTAAAAAAAAACCCCACAAAAGCCATAAACAATAGTTTCACTTTTACTACGCAACTATATGAACCTGCTTGATTATCATCTTCATGATTGTTCTGTGCATGGAAAGGCAGCACACAAAACCTTTGAAAAACTGCAAACAAATCATAATACACTTCAGAATATTTCCAAGTATGTTTTAAAAAAACCCACTTGAAGCAGTTTTGATTAAAAATGAAGGTTTTCATTGAAACATAGCATCCCTTTACATTAGCTAAGAATTGAACTTACTTGTCGTTCTGTTGCTTGAGAGATTCATTCTGTCTTTTAATGGTCTCAAGTTGTTTATTCAGTGAATTACACATTAGCTGCAGGTCGTTATATTGTTTTTCAATGGTTTCATGCCTAAAAAGAGAAAAATATTATTATTAAACATAATTAATTTGAAGTCATTTTCCTAAAAGTGTTCTAGTAACATGTGCCAACATTCCTACTTTCAAAATTATTGCTCACAGGTGTGTTGACAGGTGTGATGTGCAACTTTCAGTATAAGCCTTAAAAGATCTCCTAGCCGAGATCAATCGTTGCCACCTAATTCTGCAAGTTGCCCAGAATATATATATCAATTTGAATAATCTAATATTATGAGATAAACTTCTATCCATACATGTGTGAAGTCTTACTTCAAAAATCACATTCAGGTCTTACAACTAAGGCCCAAATTCTCAAAACCGCAGGTCATGGCTCATAGGCATTACCTGTTGTTTCTAGAATAAGAAGTGGTTATAAACACCAGGCCCCTTACCATAGGGAAAGTGTTTTCCCCCAAGACTGATTGTGCACCAGACTTGATCCCATGTTGTGCTTTGAAACCCATACCCTGAATTCCTACTGTTGGATACTGTGATTTTGGTTTGGCATCTACCAGATGCCCACCTCCATCCCTGCAACAACCAATACAACTTTTGCAAGCCTCACACATATCAATTCTGGAAAATGTGCATATTTGTATAATCATCGAGTACATAAAGTTGTGGGGTTGTTGTTTTCTTGCTTCAAAGACTCATTTCTTCACACATTTTTCCTGGTAGCTTAACATCTTACTTTTGAAGAAGGTCAATGGAAGATCTTTTCAGTATCTCATGTTCCTCTGCTATTGTCTGTAGCTTCCTATTGTGTTCAAAGAGTTGTTCAATATCACTCTGTGCCCGTTCAGATTCTACTTGCTGTGCTTTCAACAATGACTCAAGTTCTTCATTTTTTCGTTCAGTTTCCTTCAACATTGAAGCAAGTGTTCTAGCCTTTTGGAAAGACAAAGAGAATGTATTTCACTAGTGACTTATGTTTGCTGCTCCATTCCATAGCTCACTTAAGGAACACTGTCTGGTCAATGAGAAGTCTACATTCCATCAGTAACTTCCAAAGGGCACCAAGCTATTCTTAAACTGAATAAATGTTAAAATTTTAAGGCTTTAGAAACCTCAAGTATTGTGGACTGCAAAAGGATTGCCGTCATGAAAAAATTTAATACCAGTATTGTTTCCACCCCCCAAGTAAGTGTAGCCTAGTTTTCAAAAACAAGGCATACTGATGTACAACAAGCTTGCACTGGTAGCTATGAGCAGACAGCAAATTAATTCTTATGCAAATGTTTGTTTTACCTACCTCTGACTCAGCTTGAGCTCTCTGGCAACGGTACTGGGCAATAAGTCTATCAGCTTGAGCAAGTGCTAAAGCCTTTGCTTCCAAAAGGTCTTGCAATCTAGTTTCTTTGGACTAAAAGAAAAACCAGAAGCAAAAGTAAATTGAAATACAGGTATGGACAAAGCAATCAGATGAAAAATTGTGCATATTAAACATGTACTCACTGCTAATGCAGACAGTTTCTGCTCATACACATCCATTATGTCGGACACCCTTACATCAGTGGGTGATTCTTTCACCTGTGGAAAATGTTAATAGAATAAGCTATGACAGGACTTTTCCTACTTGGACAAATGAAAAGCTCAGCAAAAGCAACCAAAAATGACTACTATATTGGCAGATAACATTGGTTATCATTCCTGTATTAACAAAACAGAATGTTATAATTTTTAGTGTGGCAAATTGTGGTGGTTGGGATTGTTATGGCCTTTGGTTAATACAATAAACTTTTGATTGAACAGAATATAAATATACTGACATTTCATTAAACTAATTCTCCATGATCTTAAGCAATTTACACTTCACACAAAATTATGGTGGAATTCAGAGTCACACTATGATGAACATTTGCTTTGTGCAAACAATTTCCCCTCGCCTCCCCCTCTGCATTGTTCCAGGTGTTCTCCTAATGCCCTACCACCAAGGCCAATTTTGGTGGGGGGTTGTGGGGGGGGGGGAGCCCTGTTGCAAAAGTCAGTCTTTGTGCAGGGCTTCTGCTGCTGGGACTCACAGTATTTAATTTAGTTTATGTTACATACTGATGGCTGCTACAGAAAGCACATTCATTTCAAGTGACTCTATCTAGAACGCTTCTGTTCAGAAGTGTCCTGTTACATGTTATGTACTTCATCTACTTGCTAATAGGCTTTATTCAGTTCAGTGGAGCTTGGCCTAATCCCTGGTCACTGTGGTTCAGATCCCATATGGAACCTACTGCTTTGTAACAGTTTGGGCTTGTACTTTCTCTATCATGCCTTTGTGCAAAGCTTTCTATAGAAGCCTGGAAAATCAGATTGGAACAGACTGTTTTGCATTTTACATACAGTGGTACCCCGCAAGACGAATGCCTCACAAGACGAAAAACTCGCAAGACGAAAGAGTTTTTCGTTCTTTGAGTTGCTTCGCAAGACGAATTTCCCTATGGGCTTGCTTCGCAAGACGAAAACGTCTTGCAAGTTTGTTTCCTTTTTCTTTTCAATGCATTCCTATGGGAAACCGTGCTTCGCAAGACGAAAAATTCGCAAGACGAACAAACTCGCAGAACGAATTAATTTCGTCTTGCGAGGCACCACTGTATGCCAGTACAAAACTGCTTTTATTCAAAAGATGATGTATCTTAAAGTCATTAACCTCCAGGCTAGACTGGAGTTTCTGTATCAGGTCCTGAATGTTGAAAGTTGCAACATCGTCATTTGGAGCACAAGCAGCAGAGCATTTCATTGGGTTAACACAGGTAATGGATGCTTGCATGTGGTTCCTTTTAGATGCATGCTCTGCTTCCTGTTGTCTGTAAGAGTTATTGGCCGCAATACTTTCACCAAGCCTATAAAAAAAAACACATATAAGATTAAATCAGCAGGAAGGAATTGCAAATAAAATATAAATAGCTTTTTTTATGAAGCAGGATCAAGAACTGACAGCAAAAGCCCAAAGTAAACTTTTAACATAAGACAATTTTTTAAAAAGATGAAAAATAAGAAACTCACTCTATGGCAGGAAAATCTGGCAATGGTGCTGCTTCAAACAGAATTCTAAGTCCTGCCTGCACTTGCTCTCTGTGGTCTGATGTTAAAGCAAAAGCCAAAGGTGTAACCAAACGTTGGTCCTAGACACAAACCACTTGTGAGTGCAGATAAGCAATTATTTTAAGCAGCTAGACAAATATATTACACAAGAAGAAAAAAACAAGTGATTAAACACGTTCACTTTATCTGTTGCATTCTTAATGAAGCATTCTTTCATTCAACCTTTAATGCCTCCTCTGGGATATTTTGAGTTGAAGCAGAAGATGTGGAAAGTATCAGATCTGCTAAATTCTACTGGAAGATCTCAAATACTGCCACTGTACAACTACACTCTGCAACCAGGCCTTGGGCTGATTAACATCTTAGACCATTTAAAATGTTTGTGTGGGGGGGGCTAATTGGCTTGTGGGAATTTTTTTGTCCTTGCTTTTATTATATATTTTGTGTTTATATCTTGTATTTTTATGTTGTAAACTGCCCTGAGATCTATGGATTGCTTGATTGAATGAATGAATGAGTAAAGCATACCCCGTGCTATAGGCGATACTCTTCTAAAAATGAAACTGCACTAAAATTAAATTGGAGCAATTACGTTGAATCAAGGGAAGTGTGAGCAAAACTCCACTTATACAGTGGGGTTTTCCTGGCCCCTCCCCTCTTGCACCCACAAAAGCTCCTAACGGTTAAGTGATCCTTTAGAACAGGACAGATGAAAGTAGGGAATTGGGAGAGTTTGGAGGTTGAGGCCATTTCTATGCATACAAGGCACCTTTGGATTCAAAAAACTGCCGTGTATGTCTTAAAAAGGTATGACTAAATTGCAGTCTGGCTATGATGGAAAAAGTAAATATTTGAAGAATGGCAGCTAGTATGTTGTCTGTGGATACTGTTAGTCACTACCACAGAATGAGCACAATCATGTACACTGTCTATCTTAACAGGCATTTAAATGATCAAGTAAACCTTACCTGAAGAACTTTGTAAAAGTTGACTTCCATGTTAGAAACCAGCTGCTTAAGCTTGCTCATAAGATCCAGTGTTTTTAAGATTACATCAGCAGCAAGCTTGCTGAAAAAATGTGATAATTAAAAGAAAAGTTACTGTATACCATAAATTCCAGCAATGACTAGCATGTCATATCTACACACTGCAGTCACCTATCCCAAACCTGACATCTGATATGGGGCAGATAAGGACATGTCTTCAAAGGAACAATTAGAAGCTTTAAGAGCTTCAGATTATTCCTTTGCAAGTGGGGCTCATTGATCAACACTGACAGTGAGCCCCACTGTGATTGGCTGCACTGCAGAGTTCTGCCCACCTAACAATTCAAAAAATGATTAGAATTATTAAAACCACCTATGAAGCAAGCCAACTTAGTCCTATGGTGGAATTGATGTCATCAGTAAAAGGACCCGATCATTCTGTTATGTTGGAGAGGATGCCAAATTATAGGTACATACTAACATATGTGTTGGGAATGTTCACAAATAGAGCAATTTTAGAAATAAGTTTTAAAAGAGTTATCTCAGATTACAGCTCAGACAATCCCAATAAAGCCTTACTTAATTTATATACTATGGACCAAGTAAGAAGTAAGGAATTAAGAACACATTTATTAACAGCAGCTAGAAGAGTTATAGCCAGAACTTGGGAATCCTTGCAATTAATGAATATTGATTACTGGTATATTAGTCTGGCAAACAGCCATAATGGGCAAGCTGTTGCAAAAATTCATGGTGCCAAAAGGAGAGAAAAAAAACTAGATTATTTTTATACTGTATTGTGTAATTTTATTAAATACTGTAAGCACGCAACTTACTCACATTTAACTTGGGCGCATTCAGCTTTATGTGCTTGCCAAAAAATAAAAAGGGGGTGGGCATCCAGGAAAAAAGGCTTTGGCAATCCCACCTGCCACTGAACCCAATGTGTTTTGACTATATGAGATTTTGGCTTTAGGAATGATTGCTGGAAGGTAATCCCTGTGTAAACTGTGGGCTTATTGTATACAAATGAAACAACACAAGAAATACTTGCAATGTATTTTGCAATATGCCATAGATAAGCAGGCAGTTCTCATTAGCTCACTCCTATTACTCTGTGTTCTCCAAGTTCATTTCACTGGTTTACTGTCATCACCTCAATATTATGTACTGTAAAATAATGTTTCGTATCTCCCCCACCCCGCCGTGACCCATTTTTTCTTAGTCATGTCATGCTTTATGATTTGTGTGTGTACAATTTTGTAACAATAAAATATATATTTTTTAATAAAACTACTTTTGAGTTTGTTTTTTAAAACTGAAATGCAAAAAACCCCAATAAACCAATGAAGTAACAAACAGATTTTCTTTTGTGAAGAAACTTTGGAACAGCTATTTGTATCTTACACTGCTCTTTGCTCTGACACTGGGTCTTTCATTTACATAGCTTTTGCCCTTGGAGGTTAAACCAAACGTTGCATATGTAATAGTCAATCTGCCTTGCATACTGAGATGTCTTGGAGTTCTTTTCTTAATTGAAAGAGGCCTGCTGTGACACAGTATTAATGTGATGATGCTTCTAACATTCCCCCACCCCACCCTATTTGCCTGTTTAAAATTATGTATAAATGGAAAACTTGAACACAACACCTTTATTCATTTCAAATGCATATCCATATATAAACTTCAGAATATTGTAATTAAAATGAAGGCCTTGAATTTCAAGGATATCTTGCCAGCTGCTAGGGCTCAACAACAACCGTCAGTGTTAAGCCATTGGGTATGCTCACTTCCCCTTTTCATGCAGCCAGGCCTTCTGCAGTGTTTACTTTTACTTTCAGTGGATCCTGGCTGGTTGTATTTTACTAAATTAGTGGTTTTTAAAAGTCAGCTACATAACCCAGGGTTTGAAACTGGTTTCTTTTGAAATTGATTACAGTTTGTTTTAAAACATGGTTTGTTGTTTGTAGGACATGAGCAGTCAAGATTTGGAGAAAGTGAAACTAAAAGTTGCAGAACTTGACCGCAGGAGGGGCAAAAGGGGAGGCGAAGTGCATGAACCTGAGGCTTTGCTCAAGCTTGTTGTAGCCTACACATGGCTTGGTGTTGTAAATGAACAAAATCTATATGTTTGGGCTATTTTTCCTCTAAAGAAAGATAATGTAAGTGTATACTTAGGAAGACTGAACCTAAGGGATTGGTCCCTGGATTATTATTTTTCTTAAATGTGCTTACCTCAGTTCAGAGTCCATTACCTTTGCCCCAAAGCCGAAGTCAATCCCACTGCATGTAAAGTGGTATTCAATTAAAGATGTACATTTGTTAGCTGTTAGAGCCTTAGTAACATGCATTTTTAGCGTATCATCTGCACAAAGCGGTAGGTTCTGTTAAGGATAAATCTGACTAATGAAAGAATTTCATTAATAATGTTAAGAATTTTTTTTTTACAGAAGGAAATATTTAGCATTTGTACTTTACTAGGAGTCTCCAAGTAGTGTTTGTAACGGCTGATGCTATTCCTTAATTACTTTTCAGCAATTTAGAGACTGGATAACTTTATGTATTTAAAAATAAATAAATAAGCCAAACAGAAATTTGCAGCTCTAAGCTAGTCTAATTGATCTTGATTTCTGTCTAAATGCCAGAAAAAACTCTGATCATATAATCATTATGCACACATGAAATTCAGGGCACTTTTTGGTCCATACTTTTCTGGATGTACATTTCCTATAATAAAAACCCAGTGCATGAAAGGAAAATGCATAAACACAGAGAATACATACTCAAGAAGTGCAACTGTTTGATTTCCGAACATTCCCTTCACATATTTAGACATATGAGTCTTCACACTTATGTTTGTCATGACAAATGCTAGCTTTGTGCAGAAAATGCATCTGCTGTGTAAACTGTAAAGCAGCCTTTAACAGACACTGTTCAAACATGTACCACCTTTCTAAAGTCCCTTTTAACCATTACATTGTATTCCAGTTACAAAATCTAATGCATAGACACCATATTTTATCCTGAACCATTTTAAGAGCAACCTTTTCTATAGTTTGCCTGTTTACCCAAAGTCTTGGGTTTAAAGTATTATTTAAATCAAATGCATTTCATCTATTTTACAGACTACTGAGTATACCGGTAGTTTCATGGTAAGCTTATGATCAAAACAAAAAACGTGGATCAAGGATATTTCTCAAGATATCAACAGCCCCGATCATTCTTTCACACTTCTTTTTTGCCAACAGGTCTTCTAAGACATGATCCGGCAAATGAATATGGTCAAGAAGAACAGGAAGAAGAAGATCCACAAAGCGCTCAGCTGCACCACTGCTGCCTGTATCAATAACATCCTGTAGTAAAAGAATGACATGCTTGTTGGCACCCAGGTAACCGATAAATAATATATACTACCCCCTCCTCAAATCTGCTTTCTAAGTCCAAAGCCACTCAAGTCTTCATCTCAAGGTCGATGAAACATACCATTCCCATGATTAGCTTTTTTCTCACATAAGATAGGTTCTGAAACATATTCCAGTCCAATCTGATGAAACTTAACTACAATATTTTGCAGTGGCAAGTGCACTACTATTGGTCTTTATACTGTAAGCTTAAGAACTTGCAAAAACTATAGGTGGCAGACATTTTATTACAAGACGCATAAGCCTTGTTAAGCAGAGGCTTAAGATCAAGGGAAAAGAAAAGTTGGAGGATCCATGTACATCTTCTCCCTCTTCCTTTAAAAACAATTCTTCCTCCTCTGAGCCTTCCATACTGTCCCTTTCCACTCCGTGGGGAGAAACATCAGACTTCACTTCCTTATTAAGGAAGTGATCTGGGTACTGGGCTGGTGCAGAAGAGTCCTAACCTGGCTACTCATGAAAACACCCTGAGCCAAGATGAGGCAAATATACTTACAGAACACCAGGTGTAAAGACTGCCCCCTCAAACACTAAATAGAGGTAGTTTACCCCAAATTTCCATTAAAGTTGATTTGCAAAAACATGCAAATGGCTAGCAATAACCTAATGGAGTGGCCAAAATGCAACATGTATTCTTTTTAAAAAGTTAAATATGAACCTTTTGGGATATTATTTATAAAATATAATAACTATTCTTGCATTGGCTTCATTTGCTATTTTCATATACAGTTGCCAGCAACAAAACTAGCTAAGGGCTTAACGATATTACCAAGTGACAAGGCTAGAAGTGAAGCAAGTTGTTTCTGGTTGGGATATGTGCGGCACAGCTATGAGGCTGGAGCAAGTGCCTCATTTTCACACTGAATGGACTGGCTCGCTGAGAATACATTTGAAGCCAATTGTAAAAGAAGTCGGTACCTCAAATATCTCCCTGAACAGCTCCAACGCAAGAGCTGAGCAGTTTTCGGATGCTTCCAGCGGTTGGTTTGACCAATGTACTAAGAGGACAGATGGCTCTGAAGGCTTAGATCGAGTTGCAAGTCTTGTGCTCCCACAGCTTGCCTTATTTGGCTCCAATATTGCCTGACGCAAGATGTGACGGAGTTCCGTTACTGAACAGAAGGAAAGTAGCAACTCCAACACCTAAGCAGAAATGACGATCTTTCAGATTACAGTAATGGAAAGTTTCGACTCACAAGTGAACTGCTTGTTTTACCCATGTTACAGCTGTAAAGGACCTGCCAAAAATCTGACCTCCTATATACAAGTCTGTATTATACTGGAAACACACCACTGATCCATTCAGCCTGCAAATGTCAAATGTTTACAGTTCTCTCGCTCCTGCCCTCAGGGATACTTTAAAAGGAGATGTCAGGGCCTGAACTTTCTGCATGTAAAGTTTGTGGTTTTCCAAAGACCTACGGTCAGTCAGTGCCTTTATCAGGGAGATCTTATACAAAAGCATGGTGGAAAGAATACACACACTCATTCATATAATGTTGTGGCTTACTTGGCTTGTAAGTAAAGTTTAATCTTACCGTAACAGTAATCACAACATGATCCATGCAAGCCTAGCTGCCCAAAATATGTAGGTATCAACATTAGTGTATTTCACCATATTTCAAGGCATTTACTTAAAGTTAAGGATGGATGTAAGAATGCTCAGTATCTGGATTATGTTAAGGCGTATCACTATAAAGATATTTAGCTGTAAAGTACCTTTGCTGAAGAATCAGAATCCCTTCCATGAAGGAGACCCAATACCTGAGTGACGCAGGAGGTAAAATGTTCATAGCTACATTGTTAAAAGAAAAAAAATGTTGAAATACATTTTTCATTTTGGAGACATTACTCAACATTCAAAAGGAGAATTTCTTGAGTATTGCTCATAATTCATTTTTAGTTTAAATAGTGTAGCTTTAACTATTGAAGAATGTCAACGAGTCACAGTAAGTGGTGCTAGGAAAGATTGGCTACAAGGGCTAATACACCAACTAAAAGAGTAAAAATAGTCCAAACACAGCATATCAATGCTATAAATCAATATTATCAAACAAGTGTTTTTGAGTCTGGGTGTCAATCCCAATGTCTAATTCACAGCACATAAAAAAAGTTCAAATTCTTACATGTTGTTAAGGTAATTCTAATTAAGCAAGACATAGAACCTAATGCAAATATGACGGTCCTATGCGCATATATCATTTAAGCATTTTTATCTTGCTCTTCAGCCAAAAAGATTTATATAAGATCAATAAAAACAAGGTACCCTTGCCTACAGGCTTACAAACTGAAAGACGTTATACAAAAGGAAAAAGGGATGGGGAATGGGGTGGGGGAAGCAAACAAATGCAGACACCACTTCTTAAAATTTCAACATTCTGGTAAAGACCACTTTGAATAGAAACACTATGGGAGAGGAGTCAAATGGAACTTCTCTCTTAGCAAAACATGCCAATATGAATACTGAGGACCTATTTGCTTTCCATTCAGGAAGCCATACATGTTTCAAATATCTATTCTGAAAATTAGATTCTGCTGCTCTTGGAATACAGCTGGAGACCTGCTGTTGATTACAGCATTATAGGAACTGACTGTAAATAAGAAAAGCAGCATAATTTCATTTTCTGTTGATTCCATTATGGTGAAATTTCAGATCTAGCAGGTGATAACAATGTAGGCAAAGCTAAGCACATTCCACATGTATTGAATGGGCACGAGTGATATAAAATTATATTCTGGTGGAAGGGAAAAAAAGATATTTATTGACACATCTTCCTGGCAATAAAATGGATGCTAACACCAAAAATGTCAGGCAGCTGGATAGGCTACAGCTCTTTCGCTTTTCTCAGTGGCAGCAGGAGGGAGAAATGACATCTAAGGGAATGATTATTGAAAATGTCCACTCCGCAGGTCTTAAGATACCGTAGCTGTTTCACAAACAGAAGGGAATACATCTTCTAAAATGGTGCTGAATGAAACAGTGGCCGTCGTCATCTTTTACTGTACTTTGAAATTTAGAAGCACCACAGGTAAAAGTGCTCAAGAGACAAGTCCAGCCTGCCTCTTGCCTGACATTGGGATGGCTATAATCCCAGTCTTCTCAGCATAGACAGATATGTGCAAAGGGCTACAGGGAAGACTGTGAAGTAGAAAATTTACAGAGCTTAGGACAGAAAAATGTGCAAAAATGGACACACAAATTAAGGAACAATAACGGAGAGCCCCCAAAAAGAATATTTGTAGGTGGGTTTATTTTAAAGACATACTTGGTAAGATAAACTGCAATCTTGGGATTTTTCAGGAGATCCATGAGAAGATCAACAGAGTACTTTCTTGTTAGTGTTCCATCACCATTCACAAGAATGTTGAATATCAACTGGAAAGTCTGATGAATATTTCTGGAATGGAAAAGCTAAACAAAGAGCCCTGATTTACAATAATGAACCATCACACACCCAGCTATATCAATGCAAACCTATAAACCTGAAATATGATAGCAATAAATATGATTCAATTGGATGATAAAAGATATGCATAGTTAGTAGAACAGGCCTGCATTACTTGATTTGCACATGTTGCTGGTGTAATTCCACATCCTGCCATAAATATTACCGGTATTATCGACAAGATTAACATGCCTGAAGTAGAAGCTATTTATTTAAAAGAAGAAGAAAAGAACACATCCTTACCTTTTCTCCAACTTCTTCATTTAAGGTAAGACTTGACAATATTGAAAGTGCGAATACAACCATTGTTAGACTACTGTGGGCCAAGAAACTGATCAGAGTACGATAGAAACTCTTCACATTTGTCTAGTACAAAGAGAAGAAAAAAACATTCCTAGAAAAAGTTGCATTTGAGTGTAACCTGTTGCTGCCTAAGTAAAAATAATCTACTCCTTACCATTTAATCAGATTATTAATTAAAAGATTGCTTTCTCATGGAATGTACATGTCATTTCACCAATATCCATTGGAACCGATAATGCATTAATGTTTTATTTTAATGTTACTTTGGAATTATGTTTAGAAACCTGTAGTGAAGGACAGTAGAGATCCAGGATGGCCAACTCAAGAAAATAAAAGTTTACACTTCATCTCTGAAGTTATTTATATGCAAATTTCCACTGAAATCAATGAGATTCCACTGAATTTCCACTGAAATCAATGAGATTCAAGGCAGCCCTATTTAGGGAAGCTTTTAACCTGTGATATTTTAATGTATTTTATACCTGTTGGAGGCCGCCCAGAGTGGCTGGGAAGACCCGGCCAGATGGGCGGGGTACAAATAAAAGAATTATTATTATTATTATTATTATACACATTTGTGAAAGATTGCAAAATGTTGGTGTTCACTGAGAAGTGAAGGGTATTTTTTGAGGATTTGCCCAGTCCTTGAATTTCAGAAATATTAGCATAGCTAAAGGGAGAAAAAAAATGAGGAAATATGAAATCTATATAAAAGACCTTTACCGATGAACTTTGCCAAAATTAGATCTAGTGTTTGTTAAAATAATCAAAAGCAAGAGGAGTCATATCCAAAAGTGCTGCGGAAAGTCCTTATTCTCGACTTCTTTTCTGCATTACATTAGTGTAATCATTTTCTCTGGGCTCATTAACATGAGACTATAGTCCTGTAGTTTTGAAGGTACACAGGAAATGTCTTTACCACCTCTGCTAAATATGTAAATACAGAAGGAAATTTCCCCAGATTAACCAAGCCATTTCTTGAAATTCTAATTTCTTCCATGCTCTTTGGAGATAATGGTTGTGCGCATATGCTATGTAAGATCAAGAGAAAGAATCAACTCCCACTTGCTCACTTAAAGTGCTAATGTTTCACATGCTCAAATGATTAGACTCCTCTTTCTTCAAAAAGATTTCAATAAAGAAAGTTTCTTACCAATGACTTAATATGTGCTTGAATGGATAGATTGTGTCGACACAGATTTGCCATAAGTCCTAGGCATGGTATCGTTAACTCATCTTCTGTAGACTGACTAAAATAAAAGCCCATAATAAAGCAATCTGCTTTGTTAACATGTTTATTAGAATTCCATACTTCATTTCTTATAAAACTGATTCCTTCAAGTTAATCATTATCCCCCCTCAGAGCAACTTTCACTTTGTTATCCAAATCAGAGGAATGATCCCACATGCAGAACACAAGTAAATCACTGCATTGGAATTGCTGTATGCTTATATCTATCATTTATCAAACTATGTGCTGCTCACTTTATAATTACGCACAGAGTGCAATCCTACAAAAGTAAGCTCCACTGAGTTTAACAGGACATTCTCCAAGGTTAGTGTGTACAGGATTGCAGCATAAGCCGTTCAAAACACATATCAGCCTCCCACCCACATACAGCTGTTGGTGTCATAATGACTTTAGTGGTAGGACTTAACACTTCTTGCAGAAGAGAAGCCACTAAGGAGAATGAAAACCCAAGTGTAATTGTCTTTATTGTTTTTACTGAAAACAAAAGTTATATGTCTTATTCCCCTGCCCAAATACATATGCTACTTTTATTTTAGTGTATTTTAGAGACTGAGCTGAAACTAAACAGGAGTGGGTATGACAAATATCTGCATAGGACTCTCCTAATTGGAGGTTTTTGAGCAGAGGTTGGATGGCCGTCTGTCATGGATGCTTTAGCTGAGATTCCTGCATTGCAGGGGGTTTGACTAGATGACCCTTGGGTCCCTTCCAACTCTAAGATTCTATGATTTTATGATTCTATGAAACCACCTGGGAAGTGAAGAGGAGGGCAGGGAGTTTCATCTCTCTTCACTTGCTTATTGCAAGTTCAGCTCTACCCACCAACACTACCTGTCCCATCTTCCCAACTCCTAACCCAGTCGGTAGAGCATGAGACTTTTAATCTCAGAGTTGTGGATGTGCACCCCATGTTGGGCAAACATTTCCTGCATTACAGGGGGTTGGACTATATGACCCTTGTGATCCCTTCCAACTCTACAATTCTATGATTCTATGAATATACCTCTGCTGGAAAATCTTTGGTCGCCCTGTTCTATCATCTTCAGTCTAACAGTCTTCTGTTCCTTAAAATGCACTTGCCCTTTCTCCCTTGCTGCCCCAATGCCTTAACTACCTCTCTGAAAACAGCTCAGCAGGATTTACTCCAAGATGAGCAAGTATACAACTGTAGCCTTACTGAGATAAAGATTTAATCCTATGAGGTACTTACATATGGTGCATAAGAAACGAAATTAAGTCATCAATATTAGTACTGCCATGGAATACTCTTGCATTGTAGGTCAACTTCTGCAGCAGTTGAATACCCTTGAGGGGGGGGGGACAAATTATGATACAACTAAAAGATATAACTTCTTGAGGTTCTAGATATTAGGAAAGTATTTATCTGTATTAGAGCCATTGCATTCCATTTTTAGATTAGGAACTAGACAATATACTATTTCAAAGCTATTAAAATCATTTCTCCTGGATGATTAATAGTCTTCTAAAAATTCAGTTTATACAACTAATCAGTAGGTTAAGGCAGAGGTTTTCCAAGTTTTTGAGTCCACAGCTCCCTTGACCATTTACATTCTTTCTGTGGTACCCCTGTGGGACTCAGGAGCCCTGTTATGTCACCCCTTGCCTGCAGAGCTGGCAGCCTCTCACCCTTTTTTTAATACCCTCCCTTGTGAAGTGTTCACTTAGCCTCCTCTCCTCTCCCCTCTCCTTGGGAGTCCTCCAGGCAGCCACTCCTGGTCTCTGAGCTGCCCACTCCAACCCCAAAGAGAGGTACCTCCTCCTGCCACCTGCCAGGGGCCTGGGAAGAGGGTGCCCTCAGCCTAAGTGGATCAAAAGAGACTGGCCAAAGGTGAATGTGAGGCCAGCACCTTACCTTGGAGGCTGCAGCAGCAGGTGCTGCCAGGCCTGCATGCTGGAAAGGCTCCCCTTCGGCACTGGACACTCAGCTCCCAGGCAGGCCTTGCACCCAGCAATCACAGTGCCTGCCTGCCTGCCCGGTCTCCCACTTGTCCGTCCAACTGCAAGGGCTGGTGGACTTGCTGGCTGGCCTCCCTCACCCACTTGCTTGCTTATTCCAAGGCCGCCTCAGCTCCTGCAACCAGCACCCCATGGCCAACCCCAGAGGCACCATTCGCCTGGGGAGTTTGTAGCCAGGGCTGCTGCAACATAACAGCCGCACAAGCCTTTGGGAGGCAGAGATGCAAGAGGACATCAGAGAAGGGAGGGAAGGAAAGAAGGACAGAGACCAATGTTGTCCGTGCCACCTCTGACAATCATTCAAGGCACCCCAGGGTGCCATGGCACACTGGTTGAAAACAACTGGGTTAAGGGTTCAATTGTATGCACAAGAAGCTGTCATGAAGCAAGCTTAAGCCTGGAAGAGGGGAAACATGCCTACACCAAGTTGCAAGATCACATGACAAAGCTGAATGGGCATAGGATCCAGCCTAAGTCCCCACTCTATGGTCAGGCTCCTGCCACATCCCAGAACACATTTTTGGGACTCACACGGGCCTAGGTTCAGCCAGCTTAGGCTCACTTGGATGAGCAAGTTATGTGCTGGGGCTGGGGACTTAACATTAGCTGAGCCAGAAAAGTGCTTCACCCTAAGGTGCTCATCCTGGCTGATTGCACCCTAAGACTATTAATCATCACGGGGTATTAAATCACTGAAGTGCAGATGTGGAAGCAGTAGTTGGCGAGGGGAAGGGGCGGAATGAAACCAAAACAGTTTCTCTCACTGACTCTAATCAATCAAGTTTTGGTTTTAGTGAAGATGAGACTAACCCATTATTTCACATCTAAAAGAACATGAAGCAGAAATAATTGTTCCATGGACAGCGGTGGCGAACCTATGGCACGCGTGCCACAGTGGGCACGTGGAGCCCTCACTGCCAGCACACGTGCCATCAGCCCATCCGCACTGTTGTTTTGTTTTTTCCATTTGTGCTCCCGCTCCTCCCCACACTACTGCGTGCATCCACTGCTTAAACCTGGAACTTTTTTTTTTTTTTGCTGGTAGCCGGCGATTGTGTTCTGCGATTGGTCTGTTTTCAACTGGCTGCAGTAGTGGCTGTTTCTGATTGGGTGTAACGGCGTTCATTATTTGACCTTCGTTATCTTTTTTCTGCACCTTTTTCAGTGCTGTGTGGTAGTTCCCAGCTCCCCCCTCCAAGCCAGGCCTCACCCATTCCCTTCTGCGCCCCCCCCCCCCGCTCCAATCCTCCACAGGCCGCTTGCCTACCATGGGCCTGACCTGCCTGGGCTAGGAGGGCACCTGTGCCCGCCACCTCTCTGCGCACTTGGCCCAACCCAGCCTCACCCCTTTGCCATGGCGATGTTGCCGGAGGGAGGGAGGAAGATGGGGAAGACCACGCTGGGATTGTGGGCGGGGAGCAGGCAGCCGCGGCTGTTGGGCTGGCTGGCTGGGGTGGGGGCTCTCCCTCTCCTCCTGGCTGCCACCGCTCACCTGGCCTCAGGGCTGTTCCGTCCTCCCCATCACAGCAGCCCAAGAGCCAGCCAGCCAGCCAGCCAGCCAGCCAGCCAGCCAGGGAGCACGCCCGGCAGGAAGAGGGAGAGAACCGCGGCGATTTTTCTGTTCTGTCTCTCCCAAAAAAAGCTCAACAACATTGGGCACTTTGCAATAAATAAGTGGGTTTTGGTTTGCAGTTTGGACACTCGGTCTCTAAAAGGTTCGCCACCACTGCTATAGAATACAAATCTATTTAAATCAAGCAAGGAAGGCATGCCATTACTTTTCCACATTTATTTGCAATCTCTACATTTGCATTTCAGCTATAGTCTGATGGCATGGACACCTAAGCAGATTTGGATCTCATGTGTGCCTGGATGGGAGACCCCCCCCCCCCCGGGAACCCTGTACACATAGCTTTGAGTTCCATGGAAGAAAGGCAAAACATAGCTAAAAATAATTTTAAAGCTTTACATTATTTACAAAAACTAATTCCTGCTATATGAAGTGTTAAGCATTAAATTATGTTACCTGTAATAATACTGGATCAAGAGGATTGATAGAACTTCGATGAATCACACCTGCCAGGACACTACACAAATTGTAAGTATTCAGAAGGGCTTCTCTGATCTCATTATCTAAAACTAAAATATAAACATACACACATAGTCACTAGAAGCAACGTGTCTAGAACAAAGGCAATTAGAGAGTATTTCAGAAAGTTTATAAAGCAAAATTTCCATCCAACAGCCAATTATATTTTAATAAAGTCTTTGAACCTAATTTTTTAATTTTCCTGAAATGTGCTGGGATATAAAGTAACTTAATTAAGCAAATTAAGAAGAAATGCTAGTTGCTTCTATAGATCTAGTCTTACACACTGGAAACAAGTAAGTTTCCATCTTAAAACAAAAGGTCAGTTAACATATTTCCCCAAATAAAATCTGATAAAGTAATGTTGACATATCTCTAGCTTTACACTATATCGCTGTATACTCAGCAGCATTCAAATCACCATTCCATTTATTTAAAAATATTTTTAACCATTCATCAAAAGTTTGTGTAAGGATACAAAAGTGTGAATAGAATTCAATACAAATTATAAATACAATGTAAAAATAAAAAATAAACAAAACAAATATAAAAGATAGAATACAGTACAATTCCAAAGGCCATATAAAATTTAAAATGCTTGGTCAAATAGGAAGGTTTTCAACTATGGTAGCACCAAAGCTTGTAATTTCAGTGCCAGCCATGCCATCGTAACAACGCCATTCCAAAGTTGTGGCACCATTGAACAAAGAGCCTTCTCCTTGTGGAACCACAACATATGTCTACTAAAGAGGGTACTTGGAGCAGAGCCTCTCCAGAAGATAAGACATGGGGAGGCTGCTATGGAAGGAATCACTCCAGAATGTGGGTTCCAATTCTCACAAGGTTTTAAGGTAAGCATCAGCACCTTTAATTGGCCTTGGAAGCATATAGGCAATCAATGTAGATCTTTCAAAATAGGTGCAATAGGAACAGCTCTGGCTAAACCTGTCAAAATTCTAGCAGCTGAGTTATGCACTTCCATATACTCTTAAAAGGGCAGCCCCAACACATTACAGAACTCCAACCAGGCTAACGGAGTGGCGATCAGCATGGCAAAGCTATCTTGTCGCAGGTGGTGAACCAGCCATAGGTAATAAAAGGCACTCCAGGCAATATCAAGTGACAATGATGGATCAGGGAGTACATTCCCACCCTGTATATCTGCTCCCATCCAGAGAAAGTGAATACCAATTTCCTGGATGCCAAGTACTACCCACCCACATCCATTTTGTTAGGATTGTGCTTCAGTTTATTGACCTCATCCAATGCATTACTAAGTCCAGACACTGATTTTGTATTCCTGCTTTTCTTACAATAACTAAGTTGCTGCATTCATGAGCTGCACAAAAGCAATAAATTCAATATTTAAAAAAATGATTTAAAAAAATCCACCCAAGAAATTTTGGTTATGACGATCATAACACTCTAACATTACATTTTAGTGTGATTTCTGAAAAAGTTATATACAAAAGTATGCAAGAAATCAGAGCCAGTCATAAGTTTTACACTACATTTTATCTGTAATTATTAAGTATCTTGACCTATAAAGCCTTAAACAGCTCAGGATATGCAACTCAAATGAATTTAAGGCTTACCCAGTTGAGAGAGCAAGCCTACCACATTCAGGGTTAACTGGGGGCTTGTATTTGGATCTCCAATGAGTTCCACTAAGCAGCATAGACATTCACTTGGTAAAATCTGGTTCGATGCAAAAAATCTTGTCAACTTCAATCCTGCGATGACCTGGAAAAATATATTTAATGGGGTAACTACTAACTGAAGCTAAATAGTAACACTGAACCAAAGACTCCTCAAGTATATTGGAACTCTAGTGAATACACAGCAGTCTTCCACAAACCTAAGTGAACTATTCACTTCAATGAAAGTGCGTTTGAAGACATAGTATCCTTAACTTTCACTTGCAAAAAATCACATAACAGGGCTTAATTTAGAGTGGAGCCATACTCCAATTTTGTGCAAACCTTTTGCTTTTTTGAGGCTCCTCCATTTGGATCATTAAAACACTTTCCAAGCAAATGTGTTCACTCTCTCTTTGATTTACCTACTTCTGTTTTGTTTTCATTTACGGAAGCTTGAAATTACTCCCTTGAGTAATTAAGGCAATGTTCATTCTAACACAACATGACCATTCTTTGAAACAAGTACATAATCAAATAATACACAATAGCTTACTATATGTTATATGTTTACCATACTTCTAAAAAGAGCTCTATGAGTAGTATAAACACACCAGAGCTAGATAACATGTTAACAGCATCTTCCGAAAGTATGACAGTTGAACAAAACGCTTAAGTGTCCTTATGAATGCAGCCTCAGAACACTTCAGCCTAGATTCTTACAAAATTGGGGCTCTCAAGAAGTGGCTAACGGTAGTTTTCCTCTGAATTCTATCAGATCTGCAAGAATTCTAACTTGAATACTGTACACAGACAGATTTGAGGAGCTGGTGGAAATTCTACATAGACTTATTAACTACAATAAGAGTATTTTCAGACTTGTTCTATGCATTTTAATTAATTTTAAAAATGAACAAAGTGGCTTTCAACTGAAAATAGGCAATATATGCTCCAGTGCTACAAGAACTGCCAAAGGCCACCCACTTTCCAGAGTGGGTGAAGATTACAATTAAGCAAAATATAGTTCAGATAAATAATGAATATTGACATTCCCTATTTAAGATTTATCTCCTCCACCTTTCTGAACATCAAAAGGGGTTTATAAAGCAGTATAAAATAAACAAACCAGAAAGCCAAAGCAATCAGAACTAGCACCTAAACAAAATTTCCCAAATCACTTGATTCTGAATTCCTTTTTTAATACAAGTGTATACAGGCAGCAACCATCTTAGGCATGTTTGATGTATGTAATATATGCAATTTCACTTAAATGTGTGGTGCTTTGGAATGTAACCACTGTGTAAATTGGGAGTTGCCTGTATAGATTTATTTCAGAACGATCCAAGGGAGCCTCAGTTCCATAAGTTGGGTGGTCCTCTCTCCTGTGACCACCTTCCATACCTCTGAAACAGAAAGAACACAGAGCAGAGTCTCCATAGTCAACCACAGTGTGTGACCACGTCCAGATTGTGAATCCCACAGATCAGGGCTTTTAACATTTAGGGGGAAATTATGTAAGCCATTCCGAGTCCATATAATACAGCAAGCTATAAAATAAAGTGCAATAAATAAAAGAAAAAGCCCGTGATGAGATCCTGAGTTAAGGGGTTTGAGAATCATTTGCTCCTTATGATGTGCCATTATAGCCCTCATATGTTGCTGGACTCCAGCTAGATCAGTTTCAATCCACAGGTCAATCATGAGAGTGGGAATTCAGCTTTGCCACCCTGGAGGGCCACTGCTTTAACAGCAGTGCCACACAGCACACACTGCAGTAACCACTACAAACACACACTGCAAATAAACATGCTGTACAATTCCTTGATTGCATATGCACTCATAAGAATCTTTATTTGCATCAGCCACTAGCCATAGCAATAAAATAAAATGTAAAAACTATGCAAAATATATTTTGGAGGTTTGCATGAATAATCAAATAATATATCTTATTCTAACTGCCCCCGCTAAAAACCTTGCAGTTTTTGCTGATGATTGCATATGTATGGCAGCTTCCTTTGTTGTCAGCAGGCCTGTTATATGCCTACCAGCTAAGGAACCAGTAGAAATCAAACGGGGGTGTATTTCCCTTCCCCCCCTTCCAATCTCCACCTCTACCTCTCAATTCTTTTTCAAATTATGTAGAAAATTGCACTTTAGGTCCCCACGATCTCCAAACAGGGCTTACTGCCAGTTAAGTTTGCACAGTTTAAGTTTGCCTCGGCCGCTTTATTTGCAAGGCACTTTTTCGCTGTGCGCATCGGGGTTTGTTTGTTTGTTGTTGCTGTTGTTGTTTTGCTTTCGAGAGAAAACTCCTAAAAATAGAAACCCCAAAGGAAAAGGGGCATTCCCAGCCGCACAGAAGAAGCGCTTCCGTCAACTCCCGGCCAGGCACCCGCGACCAGCCGAGCCGAGAGACGGAAAGCCGCACACCGAGCAGGTCCGCTCGGCTGCTCTCACCTCCAGACTCCGCTGCAGCAGCGCTGCGTTGGGCGGGGTCCGCGCAGCCCGGTACTGGGAAGCCGCGAGGAGCAGCGACTTCATACAAGCCGGCGCGTCCATAGCGCTGGCGGCCCAGCCGCCGCCTTTGCGGACCTTCCCTCGCAGCGCCTCAAATCCGGCCGTCAGAAAATCGTATTTGGCGCCTTGGCCGCCATTTTGACGCGAGGAGGAGCTCCCGGCGCAGGCCGGAAGCCCCGGTGCATGCCGGGAAGTTGGAGAGGCGAGCCGTTGGAAGTCCTCTCGTCGCTGTCAAAAGGAGGAGGGGGAGGAACGGGCCGGGGGCAACAAAACAATAGCACGAGACACCCCCTCGTAGCCTATAAATCGATGCTAGACGGAGTGGGCGGCCGGGACAGAGTTATTTCCGTCCGCGGCGATAGACGTGGTTCTTTCGCGTCGTGTGGCGAAGCTTCTGCTGCGTACTAGCAGCTCTGTGGGAACCAGAGCGTGCGAGAGAGCGAAGCAGCCCTTGCCCCGGTGCCTGCTGGGAGGGAAGGGTCACCAGCGGCGCTATTTTTGTCCTGTGGCTTTTCCTCGTGAGGAGTGGCTTTTCTCCTCGCGTGGGAGCGCTCGTGGCGGATGCGCGCGTAAAGCCGGTCCGGGGTGGGCGCAGCTGTCCGGTGGGAAATGAAAGATAATAGCCGCAGAAGAAACGTGGCTGGGCAAACATCACAACAGGCAGCTGTGAACTGGCCCGTTTCCTGTTGTGCGTGTGTTGTGCCAATTTGGTTTGTGTGTTTGCATCAAGATAGGCTCTCGTGCAATAAACGCAACAGTGCATTATAATTCCCCATGCATATACAGTACCGGTTTATTTAACATCTCAAAGGAATGGCCAGAAAAGGCAATCAGATAAGGCAGGCACGTCCAACAGGTAGATCGTGTTCCTCCCGCCTCAAGAAAGCTCAACAACTCTGACTTGAACCCCTAAAAAATGGGCCTTCCTCCTTCCTAAAAAAATCTCAACAACTTTGACCTGAACCCCCAAAAAGGGGGTAGATCACCGTCAGTTTTTAACTCTGTGAGTAGATCGCAGTCTCTTCGGAGTTGGCCACCCCTGAGATAAGGCTTCATCAGGTATCCTGGCAGACAGTAGAGAAGCAACACACTCAAATTTTTGCTGGGGACCACCTCTTTCTGTGATGTATGTATGATGTTTTGTGGGGTGGTCTTGAGCTACAGGGTGGGCAATTTCAAAAGTATATAAAAGAGCTTGCACACCAATGTTCTAGGTTCCTCTCCTCCCTCCCTGCGTTGGGTGAGCGGGGGACCCTGTTGCAACAGTTTAATAAAGATCAGGCTTACTAGCTGCTTTGCTTCTCAATATTCTCTGGTTGGCCTGTTATTTACTCCTACCGATGGAGAACCTACATAAAGACTCTGTACGGGCTCTTGGATACCGAATAAGGGGGAAAGGAGCAGTTTTTCCTTATAACTGATTTACTACATACAACTGATGAGGTAGACTCTAGTCTAAGGTATAAACTTTGCTGCACTCCCCCCCCCCCCGCCACTGGCTTTACAGCGCAGCCCTAATCTTAGATATATTTATAAGTATTGTATTCAGTGAGGCTTACTCCCAGGTAAGTGGGGCTATGATTGCAGCCTAAAGTAGGTTAAAACAAACCAACAGGGAGACCAGGTTCTGTGCTATCTACTGCGTCTTGCGTGTTATTTTCCATTTTGTTCCTTGATATTTTCAGCCAGAATCTTCATAATATCTCTGGAGCTCCTTTGCTGCTCTGCATAAATATGATAACTTAATCATTACATACTGCATTTGTTAGCTAAACCCTGTAGAGCAGGAGTATGCAGAAGGTAGTTTGGGTTCTGCTGGTAGATTTCTGGATGGTTAGCAGTGAATGGATAAGGGCTAGGTTCAAAGTCCCATTTGTAGAAACAAAAATGCTAATCTCAAAGTTAGACCATTAATGGTTGTAACTTGAATATAAGTGTGTACTTGCATATGTATCATTTTATGTAGTTCTAATTCATTATTATTATTATTATTATTATTATTATTATTATAAGCTACTCTGAGAACTTAGTTATAGGGCAACATATAAATTGTATTAAATAAAATGTCATTCTATTGTATGGTTCATTGATGTACAACTGGACTGCTATACTATGTCTGACTCCAACTCATTCCTTTAAAAAATATGGCTGTAGTGCAACCTCCATACTCAATTATTCCAATGAACTCTATGTGGGGCTGTCCTTGGACCTGATCTGGAGGTTCCAGCAGGTGCAAAACACTTTGACTAGACAGTTGATGGGGGAAGATGATGGCCAACACATAATTCTAGTATTCAAAAGCTTGCAAGGTTCTTGTATTAATTTACAAGGCAACTTGGGTCCAGGAACCATCAAGGACCACCTCATTCCTTATATTCCTGCCCAATCACTAAGGTCTTTGGAGGAGTCACTGTTGATGGTTGGATGACTTGGATGCATAAACTGTTTATATAGACATAGATATTGTATGTTGCATATAATAAAAAATAACACCAGGGTTTTGTTAAATAATAAAAAAGTAGATCCTGCAAGCCTGGATGTTTGCCATGCCAGGTGTAAGCATCGTTCAGAAGAAGCACTGTGCATCAGTATTTCTGTCTTACAACCCCAATCCTGTTTATAACTTGAGTCCTACTGATGTCTCTGGACCTTAATTTAAGTAAAAGTGCAGAGGATTGTATTTTGGTTTTCTACAGCTCACCACTCATTCATGAGGTGATCCCCATTCTAGTTACCCTCAGTTTAGACGGACTAGGAAGATCTGTTAAGGAGAAAGAGTTAGGCCGAAACATTCTTGAGCATTCAGGTAGTGCTGAGGAAAAAGCTCTGGAACATCTTTTCCATATCTGAATATATTTGAAATATCATTTTCCACTACATAAGGATACTCAGTGCTCAGTGAAATAAATGATGGAAAACAAGAGGCATAAATAGAAACACTTAATGTACCCCACAAACCAAAAACATCATGCAGAGATGTTCAGGACGGTGCAAGCTCCTTAATCTTCCCTGGAAATGACGGGGGTTATTCATTTTTTGGAAATCCTCTAACGTTACAACAAAACACTTGCTTCTTAGTGAATGTGGATGAAATGTTCTGCTAGGAGCTGTACAACTTCCTGCTCACATTTGCTGTCCCTCTTATCTCTCCTGATCAGTTTTCATGTGTTGAAATTATTCCTGAAATTGTTGCACTGAACTTTGTTCTGATTTTGCCCTTTTTAATTCCAGCATTTGGTATGTTGATTGACAGTACTGTTCTGCAAGGTAGGTTGCTTTATAATCATAAAGAGGACATCTACAAGGGTCCTCTGGTGTTTGCTGAAGCCTAAGGCTAACCCTTTCGGCAGCCCCAAAGACTCCTTGGCCAGTTAATCCACTTTCCATGTCTACTTGTTATTTCAGTTTCTGCATTCTTCTCTTCTTCTAGATACCATTCCCATGGTCTTTAAAATTGTGTAGATGCCCTACATCGTTGGGGTTACTTCCATGGCTACAGGAACTCTTAATTCTAATTTTGAAATTTTATTGTGCAGACAAAACTATGTATTGTTCTGACATGTTGGCTGTGTGACTTGGTGCTTACATACTTTATAAGCTACTTTATAAAGACAGAGCTACTTTAACTCTGTTCCAGCAGGAAGTATCACCTTGGATCAGGGATGGTTAACCTATGACTCTCCCAGTATTGTTGGATTCTAATTCTCATCAGTCCTAGCCAGCATGGCCAACAATCAGAGATAATTGGGGGGGGGGGTAGTGCAGCAACATCTGAGCTCAATAGATTAACCAGCCTTGCCTGGGATAGTATGACTATAATAGGACTTATCTGGAGTAAATATGTAGAGGCAGCCAAAATAGATATGAACTGCTATTTCCTGTGGGCACGGATACCTTTAAAGGGATATTGACACGCTAAAACAACCAGCCACTACGAAAGTGCTAAATCCTGTGTAAACTAGGTGTTAACATATTTTCCACCCACTTCTGACATTGTAATGTGTACAAAAGAGTTGAGTCAATTGAACAAGGAGTTTTGCAGTGAAAAACTGTGTGTTGGAAGTAAGCCTGATATACAGGAATAATAAGTACAGTTATGACTTAAGAATTAAAATTCCAGTAAAATTACGTTTAAAATAAAATAATAATAATCAGAACAACACAACTTAAAAGAGAGCAGCATAAAAGCAGTCGGCGGAAAGAAGGCAGCATAAAAGTAGAGATAAAACAGGTCATATTAAAAATCCTGGGAAAATATAACAGTATTTGCCTGGTATTAAAATGACATTAAAGTTGGTGGCACTTGAGAGATGTGTGTTCATGCATTGTGCATTAGTGCAACGGGGCTTTATTTCTTGCCATCTTATGATACAGGTAAAGTGGTACAGGTGTCCTACAAGCTGAAAAAATAGGAGGAAAGCAGTTGTGTGCAAGTGAATCACATAGCACCATATAGTTGTAATGCACGAGCAAACAATGAATTTGCACATCTGGCAGCCTCAGATAGTGAGTGTCCTAATGTGGTACTTTAAATTGGTGTATGGAGTAGTTTTATTTATGTTTTGCCAACTTAAAACAATTATGAATTTAATATGACCACAGGTTGCATGTTAAAATCTTCATGTAATATTTACAATCTTGGCTACGTATAGACTAGCTACGTATAAACTGCTTAGGGGTGCTAGGAACTTAAAGCTATTCTGAAGGAGAGACAGAGCCTTACCATCTATAGAAGGAAAAAGTCCTATTTACTGGGTTTTTCTAAATGCACTGACTTCCCTTAGGCCCAAACTAGTCAATTAAGTGATTAAATTAATTAGACTGGATTGCAAACTGCACTATGTTTACTCCAGAATGAAAATGCACCTTTAATGCACTAGCTTCTGCAAACTTTTTTCTTTACTACATATAAGTAAAGGGAAAGCTGGAGGTAGTGGCGGGGGGGGGGGGGGGCTTTCAGAAATAGTTCCCAGAGTGTGCTATGCTCTTAGATCAGGTTATACATATGTACTGCTGTAAAACTGGTTATACTTCTGGGGACTAGTTTTGGCATTTCCAGGGTATAGCTTGAAGTCCTTTGGAAACTACAGTGGCCTCTGACCTGACTAGAGACTACAGTGAGAGATTTCAAAATAATTGAACTATGCACAGTGACAACTTTACAGTACTGTCTTTGAAAATTTAAAGATCCTTAACAATATAATTATGAAATTGCTGTGACTTACTTCGTCAGGATAACGTGATACAGTTGAAGCAAATTATCATTTAGTATTTGATATATTGTTATGGATAACAGCAGTAACTCTTGCAGAGCTCTATGGTCTATATCAGTGGTGGCTAACCTTGACACTCCAGATGTTTTGGAACTACAACTCCCATCATCCCTGCCCACTGGTCCTGTTAGCTAGGGATGATGGGAGTTGTAGTTCCAAAACATCTGGAGTGTCAAGGTTAGCCACCACTGGTCTATATCAAACTTAATCTCCAATTATTTCAGTAGGATTTAATTGCAAGTAAATATGTTTAGCATTACTCTGTTCAACATGCTGCTACTGATGGTAGTTGCGAATTGCCAAAATAAATAAGTGAAAATTTAAAAAATAAAATCAACCGACACTTGTATTCATGACTATTCACAAAGAGTTGCATAAAGGAAACAGCTAAAGATTAAAAACTAAAAATTGTTACAGAATAAGCTTTTCTGGTCTACAGTCCACTTCATCATTGATGTAGCAAGTTCAAACTTGAGTCCATTTAGGGCAGGCATGGCCAAACTTGGCCCTCCAGATGTTTTGAGAATTGTAGTCCCAAAACATCTAGGAGGGCCAAGTTTGGCCATGCCTGATGTACAGGATGCTATTAAACTTGCTTCTCTTAAAATGGAAACACCTTAAGCACTGCAGCTTTTATAGTGGCATAAGCTTTTGCAGCTCAGTTTCCATTTCATCAGGTCTATGAAGTGGTCACTTACCGGTAAGTGGGCAGGTATAGGTAACATGAATACAGAAGGGAAAAGGAAGAGTGTTGGGTTTTTTGCTGGAGCAAGAGCCAAGCAAGCAAGAGATAACCATCTGGGCAGTACTATCTAGAGCACAAATGAAAACAAAATCCAGTCAAATGAATGGACTATCCAGTTAGCAAGAGTGTGACCCACTCAAAGCTAGTGTCTGTGTTGAGAGATGAGCCAAGTCATGAGATGGTCCCTCAGCCAATCACTCAGGTAAGACTTCAAGATAATCCTCAGCATCTTCATTTTCTGGGGGGAGAAAAAAAGCAAGTCATTTGATTATTTCTCTAATTCCTGAGTGGAGAAAGATAATATTTTATTGGCAGACCCAAACAGATGATGTGATGGCTTGTATTGGAATAGTTACTTCTGACTGAAACTCGGGGCTTTTTTCAGCTGGAACTCAGCTCTGGAACCTCTCAGGTGGGCACCATTGCCATTCTAAGAGAACAGGGGTGTTCGTGTTGAGTTCTGGCACCTCTTTTTTTTGGGGGGGGAGGGAAAAGTAGCACTGCTGAAACTGAACATTTGCAGAATGACGTGGTATAGAACATAATAAGACATATTGCTCAGTGAAGAAGCTATAACTACACATTTCATTATCAGTGCGTCCTGTAATCCCAATGGCTACTTGCAAAGCAGTATTAGGAGGGGAAAACTGCAGCAGATGCTTATCTTTCTGTGATGCTTATATTTCTTTTTTTTTTTAAAAAAAAATAATTTTTATTAATTTTAAAATTTTTTAAACATAGAACATTACATTTCGGTCAGGATTCATTACTCCCCATCTCTCACCTTGGGGAGTTATTTAATCTTACCCTCCCTCTCACAGAGGTAAACCCATTCATTATTTTCCCTGACCTTAAACAAATCATTATCTAGCTTCGGCCTAACCCTATTCTCGGATAGGCCACTCTTGGTTACAAAACATAATCGTAGTGACTTCCTCCGCACCTCCCCAGTGGCTGCATTAAACAAAACATAGTTCTGGTTCAGGTACATAGGTATACTAAACATATCTTTAACATTATTTCAGAACATAATTCTAACTCAAATACAGTGTCTTTAATTCTTATTTCACCTCATCTTCTAATTCCAACCTCCGCGTCCTCCTCCCAAATCTTCTATAAATTTCCTTCTGACTCCCCTTAATCTTCAGGCTCCTAACTTCGAAAGATCCTAACATAATCCTAGCTCAAAACCATGTCCGGCATAGATACTCAAAGTCCACATATATAATCAGTCCCAGGTTGCCCACCTACCCTGCTCAGCCCTCCCCTCGCCGTTCCCCAGTCCAAGCCCAAGTGCTTGCTTGCAGTTGGGCTCCATCATCTCTGTGTCTTCTCCGCTGTTCCTGTTCCCAGTTTTTAAGGAAATTCTTCTTCTCCTTCATTGATATCCTCTTGCGCCGAGATGAGTTAACTTTCACAGATGTTGTTTTCTTGATTCTTTTCTTAAGTCTAAATATCTTGTGCCGAGAAGAGATTTTCCTGCAGCGAGGCTTGTCTTTAACCTTGAAGGGGATTTCTCCCCCTTCCATCCTTTGTGCAGCTGGGATGACATCACTGTTGTTTACGACTCCTCTCATTCTTGCAGTTTCCGCTTGGAACTCCTTTCTCAGTTCCCAGATTTTTTCAAGGACCTTCTTCCAGCCTCCTTTGTCCAAATCATCCTCCATTTTCAGAGACATAGCTATATAAAGTTCCACACCGAACCAAGTCCAAAGTCAAAATCCAAATTTCCACAATAAAAACCAACAGGTCCGATTCAAATCCTCTACATATCAAAATTGATAGTTAGTTGCCCCCCGGATCAGGGGTGTCAAAAGGATTCAATCTCTGTTGCCAAGCCAAATTCCGTTACAGTTTCAACCGCGTTGGTAATAAAGTTCCTGATTTAGTGCCACAATAGCAAGGGACGGACCTCCGTAAATTGCATCCCTGTACTTCGCCAAATTAATCCAAATTCTTCGGTACTTTCCTAGTACTCACGTTTAAAATGTCCAATCTTGTCCTTTTTCGGAGGAATCAGCGCGCTCAGAAGGGAAGGGCTCGCAGCTTCAACCCGGCGGGCAATGGCGATCCGAGGGGCTCCGTCGCCCCGCGTCTCACTCGGCAGCCTCTACTGTGGCCGCCGCGGGAGTTGGGGCGACGTTAAGAGCCTCTGCCGGATCCTTAGGTCCCGGGAACCAACTCCCGGGGGTTTTGGGGGCTGCGTTGCTGTCGCAAGCACCCCTTTAAGCCGGCCGGGTCGGGGAATGCCAGCAGCGGCATGTCCCCCCGACCTTCCTTCCTCCGGCGCGCCGACCGGAAGCCGTGATGCTTATATTTCTCCCAGTTGCAAGTTGCTCCCTTCTAATTCCTCTTTGCTGAGAAGGGTCCATCGAGGCTTTTGTTCACAAAGTGTCAGCATAATATGTGATTCTGCCAGCACATGATAATTTTGCCCAATGTCGGCTCATTCCTTCCACAAAGTTGCAATGGGAAAGGTGGAAATAAAGCCCAGTTGCTCAAGCAGAATAACACTTGCAGTTTATTAGATCCAAACCAAGTCAGGAAATATTTCCATTTAGACCAAGGGTGGTTAACCTCTGACCTTATAGGTTTTGCTGGATCACAATTTACATATCCCCAACCATTAGTTGCACTGGTGGGGGTGGGGTGGGGGGCTAATAGGAGTTGGAGTCTTAACAACATCTTATTTAGACTGTTCAACTGTTGCTTTGTTTTTTAATTCAGTTTTTGTCCTTTAAATATGAAGTAATGCAAATATGTAAATTGGGCATTTGTGATCTAAACTTGGAACAAATGGGGAATTTTTCAAACATTCACAGCATTTACTCCATCCACTTGCCAAATATATTAGTAAAACTATTAAATAAATTACGAGGCAGGCAAAGATAATATGAGATATCTTCCCCTGCCAGTGCTATAGCTTCGTTCCTAATTAAAGCAAAAGTATCACTGAAATTGTAAAATATTCTAATCCATTGCTTAAGTTATGGGAATAGAGGAAAGTCATGATGGACAATGTTAACATGATCCATCCAGCACACTGCAAACAAGTCGACTCTTTCACATTAAAGAAAGGATGAAAACAATTCCAATTTCTTCCTCCTCCTGCAGTCACCTGTTGCTCTAGTGATTCCACAACCCTCCAGAGTGAATGCTTACTCTGGTGAATGTACATATGATTTCAAAGTTCTGAAGGGTAGAGTCCAAATAACCCAACACCTCTTGGTCAAATGTTTTATTTCCATCCCAGAATAGATTAACTATTTAAAACAGGCTTTCCATTTTGAAAATGTTATAGTTTCTGAACAAACATATGTACTTACTGGTTACTACAGTCATTAAAATACAGTGGCTCAAAAGTAGATAGAATCATTTGTACAACTGATATTGAATTCATTGCTATTTATTGCTTCATTGTGGTGGGTTTTGGAAACAATTTCTAAAAAATTATTTTATAGTAGAAAGATGGTAAATGAATGAAAGAAGTATGATCCAAAGCTCTTTTCGTGCAGCCTACATGCACTGCAGAATTTTAGCGTTTGGCCATAAGCATTATGTATTCTATGAATCTTTACAAATTTAATATACAGCTGTGCTATAATTTTAAAACAAAAATTAAAACCTGTATCCAGTGCCAGTCATATGCTAGTGGAAGAAACGTGCACAGCTGAATTTTCCTCTCTTAAATGCCTCTAAATAAGCTCCAGAGGGTTGGGAGAGTAGATTATGGGGGAGCAGATTATAGGGGCTGCAGGGTGAAGAAGTGCACAAGTGGAAGTCTGATCATGCTTTATTTTATTCCACTTCACAGATATTCTCAAACTGACATATCAGTATTTGCTCCAATGACTTGAATCACAAATTCCTCGACCTATCCCATTTTGCATTCATTCTGCAGCATTTGCAAATAGAAGAACAAATAATTTATTACCTTTATTCATTATTTAAAATTTCATCTTCCTTACCTAATGGTTATTTCTCAAAGCCATATGTAAAAAGAAATGAACGTAACATAATGTGTAAATCAATTTTCATTGCTTTATTCGTAGGAATACCCGCAAAGAGAAGACCAGATAAAATACATCCCTGTTGGGTATCTCTTGATAGAATAAGATCGGATGATATATGCTCATTTGTTGTTACTTTTGCTTTGGAATTGGTTAAAGCTATCCAGTTCTAAATATTTAATCATAACAAAACTCCAAAACTTGAAATAGAAAAGGGCACTCAACATTATCAAATGCCTTTTTCAGTGTCTAAAAAGACCAAGAGTCTCTTCTTTAGTGGGATTCCCTTGAACTGCAGTCCTGTTCAAACTTACCTGGAAGTCTCATTGAGCACAAGGAGAATTACTTCTAAGTAAATGTGTATAAAATGGCAATGTGTGGCTAAAATCCAATACACATTCAAATGAGGGGTGGTGGTGGAATTCCAACTCAATTTAATGAGACCTAATTAAGAGTAGACATGCCTATGATTCCGTAAATATATTATTTCCCCTACATTACCGGTATCTGTATCCTGTTGCATATAGAGCTAATTGTTCTAAATATTTTATAATCATTATTTAAGAGTGATATTATTCTGTAAGAAGTAACTTTGAGACAAATTCCCTACCTTGCTTAAATGTAGGCTATATAAACTTCTATCCAAGAGTTGTTGGGGTTTTTTAAGATCTCATTTACAGTACCTCTTAATGCCTCAGTCAAAATTCTGCAAAGACTTTGGAATAGCTAAAACAAAATAAAATAAAAAAAATCCTTCCAGTAGCACCTTAGAGACCAACTAAGTTTGTTCTTGGTATGAGCTTTCGTGTGCATGAGCAGTGCAGTATAGTGATTAGAGTATTGGACTAAGCCCTGGGGAACCAAGATTTTAGTCCCCACTCAGTCATTGAGCTCATGGGTGACCAGTTGCTGCCTTGTAGCCTAACCTACATCATGTTGTGAAGCGAAAATGGGGAGATGGAGAACAATGTACACCATCTTGAGCTCCTTGGAGAGAAGGTGGAATATAAGTATAATAATCAGATCCAGGAATTTTATGGTGCCTCACTGTTGTTGCAACCTTTTGTATTCCCTCTATGGTAACAAATAAATCTAGTTCTTTAGGCTCTGAAGCTGTCAGTTTAGTGATTTTTATTAGAGTAAACTTTTGTATATGTGATTGATTGATATTACTTTTTATATAGAGATTTGAAATAATTCCTCTGCTATATAGCACCTTTAAAGCTGCTGACTACTTCAAATAGAACTTTCTTACTATGTTCTATTTTTAAATATACCATTGACTTATTGAGCAAACATGCATAATTTTGCATATGAATTTTCAGAAAAACATACCAGTGTTTTTAAATCCTGTACTCACATTTCACACCAGACACCATTTTAGGACAGCCATTATCTCCTATGTGTGTGATAAAGGATATTGTCTGTGGCCTTGGTTTTAGTGAGTATTAATTAGAACCTGCTGCCTGATTGAAACTTCCTTTTTTACTCAGAAGGTTAAATTGCTTAATTGTCACAGCGCTACTTTCAGAACCTCCTAAACCAGGCATAGGCAACCTTGGCTCTCCAGATGTTTTGGAACTACAACTCCCATGATCCCTAGCTAACAGGGCCAGTGGTCAGGGATGATGGAAATTGTAGTCCCAAAACATCTGGAGAGCCAAGGTTGCCTATGCCTGTCCTAAACCATTCTATGCTTTTAATGTCAAGTTCCATGGAAATTCATGAAGGGCATAGCTGTTAATACATGTTTTCTTATATTATTATTTTATATAATATTATTTTATCTGATATTTTTTTTAAATGTATCTATTATATTTTAACCCAACTCTGCCTCCTCAAAACTCAAAGCAGATACATGGTCCCCTTACCCCAATGTTCCAAGTCATGGGCACATTGTGGCTGAGAGGAGATTTGTGTTTAGGTTTAGGTCTCCAGAGTGCTAGTTGTGCACTCTTAAACTACCATCCCACACCAGGCTTGCTTTATCATTTTTAAAAAGACAGAGCATTCTGATAGTAAGGGCTGTTTAAGCTGTTTGAGAGTGGAACAGTCTCCCTCGGGAGGTTGTGGGCTCTCCTCCTTTGGAGGTTTTAAAGCAGAGGTTGGATGGTAATCTGTCATGGATGCTTTAGCTAAGATTCCTGCATCGCAGGGGGTTGGACTAGATGACCCTTGGGTCCCTTCCAACTCTATGATTTTATTTATAAGCAATCCTCTACTGCAGAGTTTATTGACCTTTTCCATTTCAGATCATGGGTAATATTCAATGTTGGCCGTACCCAGAATAGACCCATTACGATCAATGGTCTTTTAAAGTCTTGATTTCATTGGGTCCACTGTGAGTGAGACTTAATTGGTTTTCATCTCATGTTGTTTCACTAGTTTTGTTAATTTGAAAAAATTATATATACCCATAATTTTCCTGCATTAAGAATTGTTATACGGCATAGTATTAGTAGTACAGTGGTACCTCGGGTTACAGACGCTTCAGGTTACAGACTCCGCTAACCCAGAAATAGTATCTCAGGTTAAGAACTTTGCTTCAGGATGAGAACAGAAATCGTGCAGCGGCCACGGGAGGCCCCATTAGCTAAAGTGGTACCTCAGGTTAAGAACAGTTTCAGGTTAAGAAAGGACCCCCAGAATGAATTAAGTTCTTAACCGGAGGTACCACTGTATGTAATTCTTTTTTTGATTATTATTGTGTACGTCTCTTACCAGGCATCAAATATGCTTCACCTTTAGTGACGTAGACGGTCTGAGATCTTTGGGATGTTGTAGGTCTAGTTACTGGATAACGCAGGTTGCTTACTAGCCCTTGATTTGGTTTCTCATAAGTAGCAATTAAATCCTTTAAAGTTCTGAAGTCCTGTTTTGGAGCACCCTCAGAAGTCTGCAAAATAAGTAGATTGTTGCCACATTTTCATTTGATTATAACATTTGTAAATTGCTGTTCCTCACAAGAGTGAAGATTAATTAATTTCACTGAAATGGATAACTAGAATAGTACTCTCCTTCCTTGGAGGTTTTTAAGCAAAGGTTTGATGGCCATCTGTCATAGATGCCTTAGCTGAGTTTCCTGCATTGCAGGGGGTCAGACTAGATGGCCCTTGGGGTCCCTTCCAATTCTACAATACTGTGAATATGAAACTGATATATATTGTGCTCTTGGCAGAGTTCCATGCTGCTGAAAATTAAGGTTGTCATGGTGGCCACCAAATGTTAGAATGAACGAATACCCAAAAACAAGGTCACCCAGAGACATTGTAGATTTTTTAAAGTAGTTAAATAAACAAAAAGGTTAAGCAAGGTGACATATGTGTCTAGTAGGATCTGTTAAGTGATATTTATTACATTATTTTACTCTAGATGTAGTCATTTTCTTACCTGCATCATAAAGTGTCCATTATGTTTCCTGAAGATTCGGTAAGTGTAGATAATCTGTTCATAGCTGATTTTTAAATAGGAAACAGACACATTAATAAATAATTGCCTTATTTGTCAGATTACTGTAATAGTCATATATGTCAAAGAGTCATTAGGTCTGTAAATCCTATCCAGTTCATTCAGAGAGAAATGGTCATGTGAGCTACCACATTATGCTAGAGGAAGACTGCCATTCATGCTGCTATATTTCTGGTTATCTCTTATGAGCAGGATGGGATCACTGCTATAATTAAATTTGTATAGCACTTCAAAAGAAACAGATGTGTTCTAAGTTGTATGTACATGAACTCTTTTCTGATGGTATCTGGGGTTGGTAGCAATAATTCCGGCTTTCTGATAAGGAGATCAGAGATAGCACTAGTTTTGCCTAGTTTTGTCCAGCAAGCTGTTAAGATACGTCTTCAGTGTGAGACAAACAAATGTTATTTCCCTACAACTTAGAAACAACAACTAACAAATCAGAGTAATCATGTTTGGGAAACGGCGTAAGTTCGATACAGCAGAAACTATAAATATAACTTGATTTCCAGTAATATTTACGACGATGAGGTTTCTTGTACTGATTGAGATCAACAGTCCATTGATCACTCCTCTGGATGTGAACCTGCACATCTAAAAAGACTCTGCTCCTACACCACAAAAACACTGGACAAGGGATGATGGAGAATAATGTACCACTATATGGGTGAGAGATGAAATCTGTAGCTTACTAGTTGAAAAACTTGCTAATTTTAAGATTTTTTTTGGTGAAAGTTGTGCGTGTGGAGGGATTATAAGTACCATTTACTATGAATCTGTAAAGAGATAATTGATTTACCAAATATTTAGAGTTATGGCTTCAATAATTTGAAGAATTTAAAATAGATTTCTGACAAAAATTGTGCCAATATATATTTTACTGTATATGTACATTTTATAGCAAAAGTAGCACTTTGATCTGAGCCAGACTCTAAATGCAATTTACAATAAAAAGCAGAATCATTTTCATGTGCGCACCTGCCCCCCCCCCCCCCGGATTACATTTATATATGCCTAGATGAACTTATTTGATTTATTAAAATCAGGGGGCTGTTATCTCTCAAAAATTCAAAACATATTAAAGATTGGACCCAATCCATAGAAAGTTGTGTGTAACCCCCATCAATATCAATATATCTTTTATTTAGAAAAATCTATAAACCACTTAATCAAATAAACCTCTGGTGTATGTAATATAATGTTGACTTAAGTTAGACATAGTTAACTTTCATAACTGAAGTGTAATTAGGCTTCTCTGAACTGAAGCTATTCTCTCCAAAAGAAAAGCAAGATAACTAGTTTACATGAAAAGGAAAATACTTACAAAACACAAAGGCACAAGACTCCTGGGATACTCTCACTGTTTCGTATTAAAAAGCTCCCATTTTTTCCTGCTTTGCTCAGTAATTTTTCACAGTCGTCTTTAGTTATAGTTCCGTGGAAATAATGCAGTTCCATTTACCTATAAAAATGTTTCCAGATCAATTATTAACGATTCAGATCAAAAAGAGGATCTGTTCTTTACCGAACTGAAGCCAACCTGTTGAGCACAGACGTTGAAACTGGCACAGCGGCTTTATAAAAGGTTTTCAACTGTGTTGTTTCAGTTCAACAACGTGATTGTTTTTTCCCCTATGCAAAACCTAGGAAACAGCACAGGAAATGTAAAACTGATAAATGGATTAGTCGTCACCAGAGCTCTTTAAACAAAGAACTTTACTGGGTTTCTTAGTGGTTGGTTGTGGGGGAGAAAGGTGAAGATTGAATGATTTATTGAAATATATTTATAATCTTTTGTCAGCATGATTAAGATGATTATGAGCTACACAAAGATATGCTTATTCAAAAGCCAAACTGATTTTAATGCAAGAAGTTGTCCAGCTCTAAGCCACATTTCCATATTCATTCCTACCACTGATGGGTCTTCTCACTAATATGGTCATGGTGATGGACTACTGCAGGTTAGGTAAAGTTGCATCCCTACCCCAGCATTACTGGGTAAAGGTAAAGGTACCCCTGACTGTTAGGTCCAGTCGCGGACGACTCTGGGGTTGCAGTGCTCATCTCGCTCTATAGGCCGAGGGAGCCGGCGTTTGTCCGCAGACAGCTTCTGGGTCATGTGGCCAGCATGACTAAGCCGCTTCTGGTGAACCAGAGCAACGCACGGAAATGCCGTTTACCTTCCCACCGGAGCGGTACCTATTTATCTACTTGCACTTTGACATGCTTTTGAACTGCTAGGTGGGAAGGAGCTGGGACCGAACAACGGGAGCTCACCCCGTCGCTGGGATTCGAACCGCTGACCTTCTGATTGGCAAGCCCTAGGCTCTGTGGTTTAGACCACAGCGGCACCCACATCCCATACTGGGTACTCACATACAATGAAATATGCATGCATCTGCTTGCCAGATGTTTATCGCCACTAACTTTGACAGCACTGATCACCTTTGAGGAGTACAGAAGGGCAGTGGGCCCACTCACATGGCCTGCCCTCTTAGGAACACATAATCGGGTTTCATCAATGATCTGGGGGATTTCCCAGCAGAGAGAGCTGATGGTTCTGTTGAAACCCTGGTTTCAGTATGGAATGGTGAGATGGAATAGCTCCCAAGCATCCTCTGGTGTTGTGGAGCCCAAGTGGTTCCTTGGTATTTTGGGGAAGTTTCAGGTTTTGAAGCAAACCAGATCAAGACTGCAGCATTAGTAGCATAAGTCTCACACCAAAGCTGACCAAACACTGGTTAGTGCATATAATCCTGCCCCCCCCCCAATGTGGCAGTGTCAGATGTGAAGAAGGCTCGTTTTGCAGTTTGAATTGCATCCTCTAGGAGCCATCCAGCAGAGTTATTTTGGATGTTCCAGAGATTACCGACCCCCTCTCTGTAATTTCAATGCTGTAATTTCATATAATCCTAGAATTGTAGAGTTGGAAGTGACGCCAGAGGTCATCTAGTCCAATCCCCAGCAATTCGGGAATCATAACTAAAGCATCCCTGACAAGCGGCCATCCAACCTCTGTTTAATAACCTCCAATGAGGAAACGTTCTTCCTGATGTTTAGTCACAATCTCCTTTCTTGCAATTTGAATCCATTGGTTTGTGTACTTTCTGGAACAGCAGAAAAATAAGTTTGCCCCATAGCCCTTTAGCCCTTTAGATATTTGAAAATGGCTATCGTATCACCTCTGAATTTCCTCTTTTCCAGGCTAAGCATGCCCATCTCCTTCAACCACTTCCCACAAGGCTTAGTTTGTACATGTTCCAGCTTTGAAATTTATCACAATTCATGCAGCTTTCTTCAAAATTCTTGCAGATATTTTGTCTCCTCCAGCTCCAAATTTGCTTAAAATAAAATTTCATGGCAATGTTAACATTCAGTTTTACTTATTGCAAAATTCGTATCCTGCCAAGTAACTGACTCTTGTAGCAGCTAGTAATAATTTAAAATAGGAAATTAAAAATACAAGAACTACAGAGACTGCAAACATAAGAGAGAGTGAAAAGGCATGAAAAAGCAATGCAACTGCCTTCCAAATAATATCTTGACCTGCCTTCCTGACCACAGAGGTATTTCTAAATGAGTACCCAGCCAGCCAAAGGAAAAGGCCTAGCTGCCTCCCTTGCGGGGGTGGAGTAGATCAGGTCACAGAGGCCAAAGATGACAAGTACCCAGGTTCTACTCAAGTCAACTTTACGGCAGCAACTGCAAGTCAACCTGACACCAGGGATCTTGAGGTTATGAAACTGGCATTGTTTGTGTGTGTGTACGTGAGTGAAGTGGTTTTGCACAGAGAAAGCCTCCCGTCTGCCAGCGTAGTTGCTAAAGCCATTTCCATCAGTGAGCTGTCAACATATAGTTTCCTGTTCCCCTCTGAGAGTCTGATTAAGCTCTTAGAGTTCATCCTTGCCTGTTTTACTCCATGCTGTGCACCTGCATGAAGCTGAAGCTGGGAGTTATTTTACTGCTTGGTGAAAAATAAGCAAAAGCCTGTCACATCAGTTTTTCATGCTGAAACGATCCAGCAAATTGCCTTCCTTTCTCAGAAAGCCTGCTTGTTCGTGATCTTTTGTAACACAAAGTGTCACTCAAACAGTTACCACTGCCCCCCCGTCCCTGTCAGAATATCAGGACTGTTCTATACAAAATTATCATTGTTTGATACATTATTCTGTAATGCAGATATATCGGAATGTCCCCCAGGAGCAGGCATGTACAGGATATATCCCTTGCTGAGTCCCACCCACCCACCCATCACATAGGATTTTTGTCACAAGGAAGAAATTGTACTTTACTGTTATGGGCTGTTGCATTTTACTTCAGTGGGAATGCATATTTTCTAGGCTTTGTTTAAACAGACAGTTGGTACAAACTGTTGCATATAATATCAGCTGCATATTTTCACTTGTTTGTTCAATGGGGATTATAGGGTTAATTTGGAAACCTAGCAAATGCTGAGAGTTCCAGCTATCAAGGCAATGAAACTCCATTGTGGATGTGAAGGATGGCTTCAGGGATTTTGTGACACTGAGTGGATCATATGATTGACAAGTGGAGACAAGCAGTTTTGATGTGGTACAAGGAAGAAGGGCTGCTACTCAAGAGTAAGATTCTCCTGAAAGCTTGGTTGAGTTTATGGACTGTTTAGTCCAGGGATATTGGATTGCTCCAAAAGGGAATATGCTAGAGAGCCAGTGTGGTGTAGTGGTTAAGAGTGGTAGACTCGTAATCTGGGGAACCGGGTTCGCGTCTCCTCTCCTCCACATGCAGCTGCTGGGTGACCTTGGGCTAGTCACACTTCTTTGAAGTCTCTCAGCCCCACTCACCTCACAGAGTGTTTGTTGTGGGGGAGGAAGGGAAAGGAGAATGTTAGCCGCTTTGAGACTCCTTCGGGTAGTGATAAAGCGGGATATCAAATCCAAACTCTTCTTCTTCTAGTTTCCTGCAACTTATGCATTGCATTATCTGCCTTTTCCATCTTAGTGAACTATTTTCTTGTTTCCTAAACCTGGGATGGCTTCTCTTTATTTTAACACCTTCATGCCTGGAAGCCATAACCTATTCTACCTCGCAAAGCTTCAGAGGAGCTCAGGAAGGCTCATCGATGAAGGGGAAGCCTAGGAGAAAATTCCCCTCCCCTTTATCCAGGGGCAGCAAATTATTTTAAAAAGAAAAGATGGGGCTGAGCAGAGGGGTACACTCTGTGCTACATGGGAAAAGGCTTCCTCAAATGGCAGGGGACCTAGGGTGGCTGAGAGGTGGCTGCCATTCAACCCAGACTTTGAGCGAATGAGAATCTCTTGGAATCGTGTGCCATATTCTTCCTTCCAAGAAAAATCCAAGACATGGAGTGAAATGGCTTTGACCGCATTCTCCCTTTCAGAACTTCAGGAGAAGACCACCCGCCTCCTGCAGTAGGCTTATCTTCCAAGCGGTGGAGATATATCTCAATCTGCCAGTGCACACTGACCTACATGTTGAAATTCTTCTACAAAGGAGTTATTCTTCTACAGAGTGTAGCTTAGCTCAACAAGGCTAGGAGGCTGCTGTTGTGAATTGACACAGTGTTTATCTTGCATACATCTCACCTTTAGACGAATTGCTTCCTTTCACCCTGCACAATATCTGAAACCCACTGCTTGTTGTTTTCTACACCCTCATGCGCTGTTGGTGTTGTTGATTATAGCCTCTTGAAACCTCTAGATGGCACTGTAACTCTGCCTACTGCAAAGGCACGGGAAGCAACAATATCAGTTTTAAAAGGTTCCTTTCCCCCAGTGGATAAAGAAATCAAAGCCACTCAGTGATACCCTTCTAGCTCCTTATATACTACCCTTATATACTACCCTTATATACTACTCCTTATATACTACCCTTATATACTGCTACGTATTGGGCAAGTACTGCAATCATTTGATTTATATATTATTAATAGGATTTTGTGCCACGATACTCAGGTATGCTTGATGGAGAATTTGGAAGCAATGCCTGAGCGATGAATAATGGCATAATTGTTGGTGCATGAATAAACAAGCAATTCACTTCAAGGAAATGTGCAAAAATGTGGCTAATATTTCATTTTCACCCACTGAAATCTTAATATCCAAAGTTAGTCTGTGTTGAGCAGCAGAGTTCATAACCACATGATCCGTTCAGGGTATTGGGCAGGGCTGTCTCCTGGTGCTGAGTGCAGGGCAAAAGGACATTCTTCAGATTCTAGAGAACCTCTTAATATAATGCTCCATATTTATAAGCTATCTGTCTGCACAGCATGCTCACCTCCTGAATTACTTTGCTGCCCCAGGTAGAAGAAGGGAAAGGAGTAGACTGTGATTTAGAAACCTGTTATCTTATACAAGGTGAGGCTCGCCAGTGCATCTTCCCTCAAGGAATAGGATTGCTGGCTGGGACTGATGGGATTCTTAGACTCAAATGCTGGGTTGGTTCTCAATGACGAGGCTCATTTACAACAGGAAGCAAGATTAAGGCCCACACCAAGAGTGTGGTCCAGTACTAAAATGTAAACACTGCTACTAGTGGACAATCATGCATGGCGTGCTGTAGACGTTTTGCCTGTGTAGTGCCATTTTCAAATTCCCACGTCCCCTTTCTGAAAAAGAACAAAGAGCAGTATAAGCCTCCCATCGCTCATTTCACTCTTTGATCGGATGTTTACCAAAGCAAGTAAGCAGTACTGATGAAATAATGCTCCTGCTGAGATATCATCAGGAGTGTTTCTATAACAGCCCCATGGGAACATATATTGCTATCTAATTAAGGCTTATTTTTCAGCTATCAGACAGACAAATGTGTTTCTAACTGCAGCTAGCTGCTGCTGAATCTGAAGCCTGTGAGATTTAAAATGAATTATATGCTAACAGAGAGGGGAAGACATTATAGGGAAGATCCAGTCCAATATCACACAGACATAGCTTGCTTAAACTGTGAACCTGATCCAGAGAAATGCTGCAGTCATGCACATTTACATGGGAAATAGTCCCATCGGATTCAGTAAGTTACTTCGGAGCACTCAAAGCTGATGGCTGTTGATATCAGGGGACATCATCATAGCTAACTTGTCCCATTCATTTCAATGGAATTCAAGGTCCATTCATACTCTGGCTTGGAACATTTGTCTCTTGTATGTGACCCTGATGGTCATCTTTCTTGAAAATGGGCATCATATATTCACTCAGAAGAACCAGAATTTTGTAGAAAGTGCATTTGTTTACTATTCACTCAGCAAAGGAAAAGGACCTTCAGTTTTCGGTATTTATGTTTCCTTGTTGACAACAAAGGAAACTGCCTTATACTGGTCATATTATTTGCACATCTAGATCAGTATAGTTGCTTCTTGAATGGCAGCAGTTCCCCAGGGTTTCCAACAAAGAGTGATTTCCCCAATCACTTACTACCTTACCCTTCTCATTTGGGTTGCAGGTCCAACCCCCCTGCAATACAGGAATCACATCTAAAGAACCCCTGACAGATGGCCACTCAAACTCTGTTTAGAAATCTCCACTGAGAGTCCACCACCTTCTGCTGTAGTCCATTCCACTGTCAGGCAGCTCTTACTGCCAGAAAGTTCCTCCAAATGTTTAATCAGAATCTACTTCCTTGGAATTTTAAATCCATTGGTTTGTGTCCCAACCTCTGGAACAACAGAAAACAAGTTTGTTCCATCATCCACCAGCCCTTCATATATTTGAAGATGGCTATCATATCACTTCTCAGTTTTCTCTTCTCCAGGCTAAACATCCCCAGCTCTCTCAACCATTCCTCATAAGGCTTGGTTTCCTTGATCATCTCCCTCGAATGGTTGTGGGACTCTCCTTCCTTGGAGGTTTTTAAGCAGAGGTTAGATGGCCATCTGTCATGGATGCTTTAGCTGAGACTCCTGCATTGCAGGGGGTTGGACTAGATTTACCCTCAGAGTGCCGTCCAACTCTACGATCTTGGTCACCTTCCTCTGCATACATTCCAGCTTGTCAATATCCTTCTTAAATTGTGGTGCCCAGAACTGGCCACAGTACTCCAGGTGTGGTCTGACCAAGGCAGAATAGAGTGGGACTATTACTTTCCTTGATCTGGACACTATGCTTCTGTTGATGCAGCCTAAAATAGCATTAGCTTTCTTTTTCTTTTCTTTTTTTCTGGTGCATCACACTTTGTTTCCTTTATCGAAAAATAAGAATCACATTTTAGAAGTGTCCAAAACACACAGTAAAAATGCCTACGATTGGGCAGGCTTCATCCACTCTGAAGGGGCTACTGTGCCTTCAAATTTCATCCACTTCCATCAATAGGAAAAAAGTTAAAGCATAAAAATAAATTTAAAAATCCCTAATAGTGAAAGTGTTGAAAGGAATGAAGGAGACCAATTAGGCTGCCTCTGAATTGGCTATTTTATAAAGTGCTGAACTGTGTGAACCAAATCTTGTACTCCAGGGAACACCCTTAGTAGTTGATAAACTGTTTTTTGAAAAGACAATTTACACAGCACTATTTTACAGTTGGATCATCCTTTCCTAATATTAATGTCCACAGCCAAGTGTGATAACAAACCACCACAGTTCTGCTGCTAACTGTTTCTGTGCAAATGCTCATTAGATCCATTACCTAATTAGCTAGCGCATTAGCACTGAAAGCCTTTTGTGTACATATAATATGCAATACTTTACGTATAATGGTTGTGCAAGGCAAATTGGAAAGATGTCATATCTGGGCGATGTTCCTAATTAAAAGGCTTTCTATAACCCAAACATTGTAATTGCTGTGTACTCACAATGACTATTCAGATTTTTAAAAAAAGAATGTATCCATAAAAATGGGGCATGGAGTGGCACAGATTGCTTATATAGAAATTTCAAATGCTTTAATTGAGACAGATAATGCCTTAGGGAGGCCAACCACTAGCACACAATCCCCTAGAACAGATGTGTGGTGCAAGCTGGAGGGCATACATGCAAGACTCAAATATAGGCTGTGTACACGTTACTGCCTTAAATTGCAGCTAAACCGTTCATTTGCTCAATCCACATCAAAACTGGTTTCAAGGGGAAATGTATAAAAGCGTAGTATTCCCAAAAAACGACAGGATATATTATGACCAATGTTATGTGTACATCGCTTTCCAAACCAGGAGTGGGAGTGCCCTGGATGCTGAGCAAATAGAAGTGCATACGTCCGATATTTCCTGGACGTATCCGGAATACCGCAGTTGGAAGCAGTGTCCGGGCAGAAATCGGCAAAAGTGTCCAGGAAAATCTGGCATACAGTATGGCAACCCATGTCAGCAGTGTTGTTTTTGCCAATGTTCCTTAAAAATAGCTCAGAGACGTCAATTTATATTTTTGTGATTTTGACAACAACCATGGCCAGTTGTTCAGTTCCAGCACCATGAATTGGGCTCGAAAGCACAAATAGGCAGCCAGTGGTAGCTTTCAGAACTGGTGTTTTAGTATGAGACCCCATCAGGCTTTACCAGTTATAATTCTGGCAGCTGCACTAATTGCTGAATTATCTTTGAGCATTACAAAGGCATCCCCATGTACAACAGATTACAATAATCCAACTGGGATTAGTATTTTTCATCACTGTGTTCATCAAATTGTACTTAATTTACACAGATTAGAGATTGCTTTTGGTGTCTTCCTTGTTGACTTGTGGTTTCATGATTTTGTAGAAACTCCAGCCTCAACTATTCTGATGTTTACTCCTAATTTTGGATCATTTGTGAATAAATTCAGCAGCATAACTCTCAGTACAGATACATGGAGGACTAGTAGTAGATAAGAGGAATAGAGTTGAAAATAGATGGAAGTTAATTGCTAGTTTCCATCTATTTTGAACCCTATTCCTCTACTTTGTTTTTCTAATTTATCCTCTTATCCCATGACTACCAAGTTTCCTCAGAAGTCTCTTTTGTCCCTTTTTAATAGCTGGGCTGAGCACTGTTCAAAACTCCCATTGTTCTAGGCGCATTCTGCAACAGGAAAAAAACTAATAATTTCAGATTAAAACTGCAGAGTGGAAGGAAAGGAAGACCTTTTTCTGCTTCCCCGCTTCCAGCTACTCTCTGAAGACTGGAGAAGAGACCCTCTTAAGGGTATTGGGGGGATGGGCAGGGGAAGGACTAGACCATGTGAAAAATGAACATAATATTTTAGCTGCAGTTCATTCATTTTCAGCTTTGTATTCGTTATAAAAAAGCACGCCTCGACATTCCATTGTTGCACTCAAAACCTAGGTTTAAGGTGCCTTTAAACATGCTCAGTGTGATATCAGCTCTTGTATAACATTGTCAATTTGGCCATTGGTAGGGAAAGGGATAAAATCATTCTACCCTGTGTCAATACTTTTGAGAACATAACAATGCTTTTGGCTCATCTCTGTATTTGATAAAATGTTTTTCACTTGTACAAATATGACTTTATTTTGTGCTCACAAGCAATTGTTTCTAATTCATTCAACAATGGGTTAACTGGAACACGCCAGCATCCTTATTTGGACATGTACTACGAAAGCTGACTTTCAGTACTGGTTTCCTGTTTCCGATTTGTATCTAGCTTCCGTCACATAAATCTCTTTTTTTTTTTTACACCCTCATGCAGATTTTGGGTTCTAAGTCTAAAACGACTTAGAGTTACTATTTAGAAAACAACCCGATCTCAGCTAGAACCCTTGATGAATGGAGTTCTGCTCAAAACATTATTACAAAGTAGATCAGCTTCATATCAGAGCGTTGAAGTTTTTATTGCCTTTCCATTTCAAGTAATGGTTCCCTTGTCACAAGGGCTTAATAATGTGAATAGAGGGCATCTTTTAGCTTGACAGCATGATTGATATAATCTGCATCATAACTCAAGAATAGATATGCAAATCAGAAATATTTCTTGAAGCAGTGAACTGGCATCCATTCTGCAGGATGAAGCCTGTGAATACACGACCATTCACTGTTTTGCCAAACGTAATAGTTCTTTCGAATTCAGGGGCGATAACACTAGTAGAGAGTAGTTCTGTGCTTTTATTAAGTAGCAAGCTTGAATACAGAATAAAAGGCAGTGAAACAGTCTCAAAGCATAATAACAGAGCACAAACAAGATAAAATACTTTCCCATTCAGTTATTGGGAGCTCCAAGGAATGTGAACAGAGAGACTAAGGCTGGCTAGTACACAGCCCTCTCTGAGTCAGGGCCTACACTGAAGCTCAAAAGATTAGACCCCATCAGGGAGATTTATATACCTGAGAGCTCAAGTGGCTATGCGATGGCTGGCATATTATGTCTCCTGTTTCAGAAGCCATTATTGGGATGGTATGAGGATGTTACATCACCTGCAATGTGAGCTAGGCTAATAAACAGGGGCTAAAACAAATACAATACCTTGTTATGTAGATGCAATAGTTACAACATATAGAGCGCAACAGGCTGAATGGTAATGTTTGTAACAAATTTCTTTACTGGTTACTTCCTACAAGTTGGTAACTGCACTTATAGAACGTGGTTAACCATGTACGGTGGTGTCCGCAGCCATACAGAGAACAAAAACTAAGGATAGCGTCCTCGCTACCCATTTGAGGGGTTCCTGGGAGCAGATTGGGGACATGTTGATTTGGGTATGTATATTTTACTTTCTTCAATAAAGGTATTTTGGTTCACCTTCCACCTGCTTGGTTTATATGCCCTGATATCCCTGAAAAGAAACCCTGCATTTGGCAGAACACTTTGGCGCTGTGAGCAGGATATCAGGACAATGTCCTGGTGGAATTGGAGAACCACTGAGCAAAGTACTGGCGAGAGCCATATCCCTGGTTGGCCCAGCACTAGTGTCTGGGGGCCAGTGGCTCGAATGTTGAACCGGCTGACGCCACCGGTTTCTTGGGACTCCGAGCTGGAAGAATTCAGAGGTCCTACTCCTGATGCTGTCCTCAAGTGTTTACAGTTGGCAGGAGTAGAAGGGGGGGGCAGAAGGCAGTAACAGGGCTTGGATGGATCCTGCTTACTGCGCTCCGCGAGGTTTGGGAACAATTGGAGGCCACTCAAGGGAGGGTGCGCCAGCAAACGGAGGAGATGGCTGTTTTGAAGGATCAGCAGTGTTTGTAGGCAAGTTTGAAAACGCCCTATAATTTGTAAGCGTTATCTCTTTAAGAGTTAAGTACCATATGGTATATAAGTCAGTGACTAGGAACATTTTCCAACAGTCTTTGCAATAGCTTCGTAACAATGAGAACATGTGAGCTTCCATAGCCCCTCGTCAACGTGTTTTAAAAGCTATGGAGCTTGTTTCGAACTTGAGTTTAGGTTTTTAACCTTTTGGATGAAGCAAAATTAGAATTCCTAGTCTGGATAATTACCACTTACTGTTTGGGAGTGTTCTTCTTTTCTGAAGTTTCTTTCATCCTCCCCTAGATTTGATAGCAAACAAGCTATTTTGAGTTATATAAATTCATTAACTTTTTTCCTTCTGAGGAAACTGATAGATCATAACAGTGAAACGAGAATCTTAGCCGGCAACTCGTTAAGGTTATTTGTTAGTTTATCTTGAGTTATTTTTGTTATTTGGAGTTATTTGGAAGGTTTTCTTGAGTTATTTATATTTCTTTGAATTAGTTTATAACGTTTTTGAGTATTTTTGCTCTTGAGCAATTCTGCTCTTGAATCATTAAACATATTGTTTGTTTGAGTATCACTATATAAATATACGTTCATCTCGTTTCAGGGATCTTTCACGGTGTAGACTTCCTTTGTTGTAATCCTGTTGAGGGATCAGCAGGCTCTTCTAAGAGAAGCACTGGAAAGTGCCAGAAGAAGAGGAGATATAGCAGAAGGACAGGCCACTACTATGGCCGTTCGGTTTGCCAAGTTAAAACATTGCCAGCAGGTGAGCAAAGGGATTATCCCCAGCCCACATAAAGTACGGGCTTTGGTTGCCTCTAGGGATTGGAACCCTGAGACTTGGGATGGGGATATCTGGGATTCAGATGATGATGAGTGTGAATGGACTGAGGATGAGGAAGGGGATGAAAGCACATGGGTGGCAGCGGCACGGCCGCTGATTACGAATAAGAGCAAAGGACCACCTGGTAACCCACAGGCTACTCAAACAACTAGGACCGTTAGAGATTACACGCAACAGGAGTTAGGTGACGTAGCAAGAAATAATAGGCAAAATCCAGGGGAAAGTTTGAGTCAATGGTTGGTGAGACTGTGGGACCAAGGAGCTAGCAGTCTTTACTTTACTGCAGAGGAATTAGTTAAATTGGGCACGTTGACCAGGGATACAGTGATTAATCAGTACCTACATACGCCTAACCCCGGTGTCACTGCATCTCTATTTGATTGGGTTGCGCATGCAGTCCGGACTAGATACCCGCCGCGATGGACTGGGAGGAACAGATGCCCCCATGGTATACAATTGATGAAGCAATAGAGCAGTTGTGAGGGATGGCTATGCAGACTGGACTTTACTTGCAGAGGTTTGCACGAATTAAATATAAACTACTACTAACAGATATAAAGGAAAGAGGGGATTTTGCATTACCAGAGCTAAAGCTTTATTATGAGGCCTCATGTCTGTGCTGGTTAAAAGAATGGATGACTGCAAAATACTGATATATTGGACATAGAAGGATGGGACAACAGATATGGGTGGCACACCTATTTAGGCTATAGTAAAGTGAAAGTACATAGGGAATTTCTAAATCATAATTCAAAAATCTCTATATACAGTGTGTGACAGATATAAAAATTTGCTGGAACCAAAGACACCTTGGTGGATGTCACCTTTAGGGCTTTCTCAGTAAAGAGAAAGAATATGGAAACAAATTGGGGAACTTAAAAAGAAATTCTAGAGGAAGAACATAACCAACTCAAACTAACTTTTTTTTTGAAGAAATCAGACAATATTGTACGGATTGGCTACAATACCACCAATTAAATGATGTCTTCAAAATAGACAGGAAAATTGGGTTTGAGAAAGAAACATCAAAGCTAGATAAAGAATTACTACAAAACAAAAAGAAAACACTATCTAAAACCTGCAGACTCCTGCTGGACTGAGAGGTCAAGGACGAAGAGATCAAAGAAGTGATGATTAAATGGGCAAAAGATCTTGGTTACTCCATCCAGATGTAAGATTGGGAAAGATTATGGCAAAAAGATTTAAAATTTACGGCCTGCTACACAATAAAAGAAAACTTCATGAAAATGCTATATAGGTGGTACATGACCCCCAGCAAATTCCAAAATATATAAATCAAAGTAAAATGTATGCTGGAGGTGTAACCAAGGGGAAGGAACGATGTACCACATGTGGTGGAGTTGTGACAAAATTAAAAAATTATCTGGAATAATGTCTATGATGAATTTAAAAAAATGTTCAGACAAACATTTGAGAAGAAACCTGAAGCCTTTCTTCTGGGCATTATGAGAATTGATAGTTCAAATGATAAAAAGGGTGTTCCTATATGCTACAACAGCAGCAAAAAATTTAATGGCAAAAACTTGGAAGGGGGATAAGGACACCAACAAAGGAAGAATGGCAAACCAAATTGTGTGAGTATTTGGAATTAGCAAAAATGACAGGGGCAATTAGGAACCAACCAAACCAAAAACTTAAAAAGGAGTGGAAATGTGTTAAAGAGTATCTGGGGAAACATTGTTCTCAGATAAAATCCTTGATAGGTTTTGACTAAATTTTGCAAATTAAAGAACAGATAGACAAGGTAGATTATGTAGTAGAAGGGTAATAAGGAAAAACAACACAGTTGAAAAGAGAAGGAAGATGTAAGAAGCTGCAATGAGGTGGTTGGGAAGTCACTTGAGAAGAAATATTGTTACTGTTTGGACCATATATACAATATATGTTAAAGAACGAATGGAATGTGAATGTGAATGATAAAATTGAAACTCAATAAAAAGCTTAAAAAAGATACAAGAACTTTTTATAGAAGGAGAGGAGCCGAAAGAGGATGACAAACAATCTGAAGAGTGAAGCGAAGTATATCTGACTTAAATATTCTTCATCCTGAATTTATAATTTGGTATTTCTGATTGCTGCTGGTCTTTCTCGATATAATATAGGATAACTGCCACAGCTGCCCTGCTTAACGGGGCAGAATTTGAGTACCTTCCCCATCTTTTTAATAAAGAAATGAATCTCAATATCATATCATGGAATGTAAATGGTTTAAATGATAAAGGTAAACGGAATAGGGTAGAACATATATTAAAGAAAGGAAACTGGGATATAATATGCCTCCAGGAGACCCATGTGTCCCAAAAGCAGGAAAGAATACTTTGTAATAAGAGGATTGGTGGCGCTAGGTGAGAAGAAAAAAAGAGGAGTTGTGACATATGTGAAAAACAAGATTAAGGCCGAAAAACTATTTGATGATAAGGAAGGCAGGGTAGTGGGAATTAGAGTATATACAGCGAAAGGGAGTTTGATAGTGGTCAATATATATGCACCAAATGGATGTAAAATAAATTTCTTTAAAAAAAATAGGGGATCTAATAGGGCAGGCATGTCCAACAGGTAGATCGTGATCTACTGGTAGATCACTGGACGTCTGTGGTAGATCACCGGTAGATCAGTGGCTCCCCCCAAAGAAGCTAAAAAACTTTGACTCCCCTAAAAAAACCTCAACATCTTTGCCCTGCACCCCTAAAATGACCACCAAAAACAGAGTTTTTCTTCCTAAAAAAAGCTCAACGTCGCTTTCCTTCTCCCTAGAGAAGCTCAACAACTTTTACATGAACCCCAAAAAACAGGGCTTTTCTTCCTAAAAAAAACTCAACAACTTTGACCTGAACCCCCCAAAAGGGGGGAGATCACTGCCAGTTTTTAACTCTGTGAGTAGATCACAGTCTCTTGGAAGTTGGCCACCCCTGTAATAGGGGATGTAATAAATGAGGAAGAACTTATATTGGTGGGAGACCTAAATGGAGTGGCGCAACTGGAGTTGGATAGGACAAGTAAAAGGAAGAGAAATAAGGGGAAATTACCAGAATCCTTCTTTCATATAGTGGAAAACTATGAATTAAGTGATGGCTGGAGAGTGAAACACCCAGAGGAAAGGCAATATACACATTACTCGAATTCTAAAAAATCTATGGCTAGAATAGATTCAGTATGGCTGACAACAAGGGCGATGTCAATAACAACTAAGTGTGAAATTATGGGTCAATAAAAGGAAGGGGAACACTAAACGGGATCACGTCAGTCTATTAAGACAGAAAGAATCGCAGTTCATTTTCTTATTCAAAACGCTCCATCCGGAGGGGTTAAATTCTGAACTTGATTTGAGTTGCTTTATTTAATCAGATTACTTTCAGGATCTTGGGATGCATGTCTCTTTAAGTTTTCAGTAAACCCTGGTCAACTAGGGTGTGACCTGTGGGGCTAGAGTATATTAAGTTCCTTGTTCTCTACAACTGGTAGCAGGGATTACATATGATTATGATCCTTGCTCCACAGAATATTCACAAACATTAGGTATGTTGCATTTTCATTTTTATTTTTATTTTTATTTTCATTGTTCTTCATTATTGTATGTTTGTTTCATTACTGTATCTTCCTGAATTTCTGTAGTATGTAAGCAATATGATCTGTTAGTCGTATACTTGTGCCGTCTATTTACCTGGTTATATTTAGCAACATATTGGAATATGATTATTGATTTACATTTGTTTGATTTATTGTAGTTATATAACTGACGAAGTATCAGTCGAAACAGCAGATTACCTGGATGGCTGTCTTATAATTTACTACGGATTAAATCTACTCAAGATTGGCCAACGTGTTGCCTCCTTTTTCAGTGTTTTGGACTTTGATTTGCAACACAGGGGTTGTTTTTGATTAGCAAGGAAAAAGAATTAGCAGGAAACCCAAAGAAAGTGGCCAACCAACTCAAATTATTACAAAATGAATTATCCACAATTATAGGAAGTGAAATAGAAAATAAAATTAGATGGATGAAACAAAAAACATTCGAATCCGGGGTAAAGATAGGGAAGTTATTGGCATGGCAATTAAGGAAAAAAAGGAAAGAGAGAACAATTATAAATATTAGAGAAGGGGAAAAGAATTGGACAGATATGGAGTATGTAAGAAGATGCTTGAATAAGTATTATAAAAAATTGTATCAAGGCAGAGGGATAGAAGGGAGATGCATTGCAAGATGTTTACAGCATTACAAGATGTTTAAAGAGGAATTGATGGAAATTCATAATAAGATGGTAAACAACATATTAAAACAAGGAATATTTCCTAAGACGTGGCAAGAAGCATATATAGTCTTGATTCCGAAAGGAGAGGAACAAGATATGCAGGTGGGTAATTTTAGACCGATATCATTATTAAATGTGGACTATAAATTTTTTGCAGAGATCTTAGCGGACAGATTAAAAAAGGTTTTAAACCGGTTAATTGGACGTAACCAGCAAGGTTTCCTACCAAAAAGAAAGATGTCTCACAACATAAGAGTGCTGCTAGACTTAATTGAATATGCAGATTGGAATCCCAGCAAGAAAATAGCTTTTATTTTTCTAGATGCCGAAAAGGCATTTGATAACCTGGAGTGGGATTTCATGAAGAAAGTAGAAGAAGAAAGTGGGATAGAAGGGGATTTCTTAAGAAGGGTAAAAGCAATATATAATAAACAATTGGGAAGATTAATTATGAATGGGGAGGTTTTGGAGGAATTTGAAATAACAAAAGGAACCCGCCAAGGATGTCCACTATCGCCCCTATTATTTATTTTATCCATAGAATGTTTGATAGAAGATATCACTAGTGGGAAGTCACTTGTGAAGAAATATTGTTACTGTTTGGATCATATATGTGTACAATATATGTTAAAGAACGAATGGAATATGAATGTGAATGATAAAATTGAAACTCAATAAAAAGCTTTTTTTAAAAAAGGGAATAGCCTAACTTGTCTATGCTCTGGTAACTTCAAGGTTAGATTACTGCAATGCATTATACATAGGGCTGCCTCTGAAGACAGTTGGGAAACTTCAGCTAGTGCAGAATTCAGCGGCCAGGTTGCTCAACAAAGCAAGACGGTTTGAGCAGATTACATCGATCCTGGTCTGACTGCACTGGCTACCAATTAGTTTCCGGGCCCAATTCAAAGTGCTGGTTTTGACCTATAAAGCCTTAAACGACTCAGGACCGCAATACCTCAAGGACTGCCTCTTCCCATATGAACCTACCCAGTCCCTGAGATCATCTTCTGAGGCCCTTCTTTGTGTGCCTCCTCCTCAAGAGGTCCGGAAGGTGGCAACACGAGAACGGGCCTTCTCTGCAGTGGCTTCCCGTCTATGGAATGCTCTCCCCAGGGAAGTTCACCTGGCGCCTTCATTATACACCTTTAGGTGCCAGGCAAAAACGTTCCTTTTTAACCAGGACTTTGGTTGATCTTATTGACATCCAAAACCATTTTAGAATGTGGCTTTTTTTGTGGGGGGGGGGTTATTAGGTTACTGCTTTTGGTTTGATTTTATATGTTGTGGTCTTGTTGTGAACCACCCTGAGACCGCCGGGTATAGGGCGGTGTATAAGTTGAATAAATAATAAACAATAATAATATTTAATCCTGCAGCTATACTACTGCTGGCAGGCAACTTGGCATTCAGATGGCCCAGGAATGGGTTGTCCCACATCTTGCCAATACTTATACCTGAAGCACAAGCGACAAATCAAGACAACAAAGCAAACAAAAAACCCTTGAGAGTCCTAAAGGCTTAATCCCTTCAGGATGCACCAATAAGCAAGGAAGGCGAATCGTACAAACCAATGAAGCTACCTCCTCGAAATACAAAATTCTTCCGCAATGGGTTCCCCCTATATTCCACCCCTTTGGTATGTACAATTCGCCTCCATGCCCTGGCATTCTTTTACTTCAGTTTTTAACATAAGCTATATTTTTGCATACAGTTTTTGAGTTCTGACATACAAAAGACTTACTAATACAGATGAAATTGCTACAGAAATAAAAAAAGAACATCATACTAGATTCATAATATTTTTCATCATTGGGCTCCAACCTGAGAAAATGTCCCACCAATGATGCAACATCAGATCTTCCATGCCTTGGGTAACCCAAACTAACTCAGCTCACTCTTGCTTAATTCTTATATTCATCCCTTTATCATTTTTGGATAAAGCCTATTTTGGCCTGAACGTCTTTACTTTCCCATAGCATTTGGGCTACTGAAGCCCCAAAGAGGCAGGAGCAGCTTTGATCAGCCCAGAAGTCATCACACTAACCTTCTTTGTAGGAGGGGCAGAGCGTCAATTACCTGGTTGCCTTTGCTGGCTATGGGGTGCAGCTCCTGCTGCAAGTTGAGCCTGGAGGTGTTCAGATCCCACTTTGAGGGGTGGGGAGGGCTCACCCTCAATTCCTCACGTCACACAATCTGCTGCTCAGTGCCGCTAGTACTCAATGTCCCAAAGAAAGCTTATTCAAATGAATTTCTTTGTTTTCTACTCCTGCTTGATTCTTCATGATAAGTAGCAGAACTTGAAACATCGTCCATGCAAATGCCACACTGAAAATTCCACAGGTAGCATCTTGCTGATGGCTGGACAGAACTCTGGTGACCCAAGTGGAGGATCTACTACAGCTTGCTCTTGGTATCAGTGACTTTTGGAGGAAAACCAAAGGCTGAAGACCGTGGTAGAAGCTATTGAAGAAAAACCACCCTGGCTTGAAAGAAAAGATGAAGGCAGTGAAGACATGGAATGCTCTCAGTCTAAATCCCAAAAGACTCCTTAGGTGGTGTGAAGAATCCCTGTGGCTATTTTTGTTTCTCATTTTCTCATTTTATATGTATTTCTATAATCTTTTTTTTTAAAGGTTTGCTTCAAATAAATTGCTGCTCCTCAATAAAAAACAACTGCATATTCTAAGAATAAATGATGGAAATTTCATAAATTCCACAATACTTTAATGGGAATGGCATTCACATTAAAACACATGCCATTCAAATTTCCTGCATAACTCAGAAAACTTTTATCCCAAGGCACAAGAAGAGAAGAACCAAAATAGTTCAAGTTGTTGAGGAACTTCTACCTCCTTTACTAACCACCTGTCTTAAAAAGAAAATCTGTGGCATACATCTCCTTTGCTTGTTACAGTTTGAAATATGGTCCCAGATTATGTAGACTGTGGAGTGTTGGAATATTTCTATAGCCTCTTGAAAATGAAACATTGCTTTGTGTATTCAGTTCCCCACTATTTATGCTTACCACACCCCTCACTAAATCCTAGTGCAAGTGCCCTGGAACATTCACTGTTACAATTTTGGGATTTTACAATGCTATACTCACCCTTGCCCAATTCATCGTCATCACTACAAAACCCATTTCTCACATAGTGGACAAGGTGTTCTCCAAAGCTGCCACAGGGACTGCATGGCCATCAAAGGCCTCAACACAGAGTTTGACCTACAATGTTATGTTGAATCGCTGTACCTTTAAGAGCTACTATATGTTAATTGATATCATGGTTCGTTTGTTCTATTTAAGTCTCCATTTTATTTGTCTCACTAAGCTGTGCCTGTGATATCTGCATGTTTTGTTAACCAAAGTGTATCATGAAGGTATGTTTAACATTTTGTATATTGTATTTTGTACATTCTTTATATATTGTTTGTTACATTGTAATTTGGATGTTGTTTACACAGAACTGATGAAGCATTAAGTGCGAAACCTGGACAATATCCGGAGGACAGGTTTTCTCTTCTCCTTCGTTTATTCATCGCCTTTTCCTCTCAGTTGCCTTCTTGTTGAGTTTGGACTGATGGTGACATCATTGGATTATGACTTCACCTATCATCGTATCCTACTACTGACATTTTTGTATTTATCTACTACGGTCCATCTACCACCAACTTTGTAGGAACTTTTTGTTGGCACTGAGTTTTGTTATTACATCTATTGCTGAATGGTTCTACTGTGTTGATTTTTGTTATACATGCGATATTTACATGGTTGTATTTGGTTTCATCGTTATATTATCAGTTCCTCATTATAGTTTTTATGTAATTGTTACTTGAGTGTCAGCCAGAGTGTGGTGGTTTTTGTTGTTGTGTTTGGCTTATCAGCACCACTACGATACTGTATGTTGTTTGTATTAACACATTGTGGCCTGGAAGGAAAGCACTGTATTGCTTGTCAATGGGCTGTCATATCACCTAAGATCTGGGACATTCATGAAGACCTTTCTCCACGCTGCCCATGGCATTGGACACTAGCTGGGTGTAGTAGAAAGATACGGAAGATAAATGGTTAACCCGAGGAGGCCTTGCACAATTAACCCTTCATATGACCATATGGAAGCAGGACTTTACAGCTCTCCTAAGCTCAGCAGTAGTGATTCTAATGCCGACTGCTGCTGACTCGATTGCTCGCAGCAGCGCTCCTTGTGCGGTGATAACACAGTTGTAGATTAATTCCTTTGCTTGCCTGCTAGTGTAGATCATGAGACACCTCCCACCCGCACCCCCAAAGCCAGGTAAAGGTAGCTTAGCAATTAAGCCTCATGACTTGGGGCAGACAAAGGTATAAAAATCCTTACCATATTTATTAAAGAGATATGGTGCTTTGATGCCTGCTTGAACAGATGTAGGCATAGCCTGGCCAGACTGAGGTCTACTCTGCTGCTACATCCCTGGGGTTCCCACCCAGACGAGAAAATGCCACTTGTTCCGTATGTTTGTCTATTCTATCCTTGTGTAAGATAAACCTGCTGCTCAGTAAATTTCAGCCTTTCTTCATTGTGTTTTGCATTTGCTTCAGAGATATAAAATAAAAAACCTAATAGAAAAAAACCCTTTTGCCTTTGGTGAAACACTGGGGAAGGGGGAGGACTATACACAATTTTTGCTTTAGGTGCAATCTCTGGAACATAACCCCCTGTAAGTTGTGGGTTTACTGAAATGTGGCTTGAGTAATAGGATGATACTGTATCCCTGTAACGAAAGTGCTTTCTTGCTCTCTCCATCCAATGGAACAAATTTATGACATGGAAAGTATTTTTCGGGGTGGCAGGTGGTGACATCATCAACTAAGATAGCTGCTTAATTTGCCAACCTTACACTGTTGTTTAAATGCAAATTAAATTCTCAAAAACAAGAGCCTCAGATGGGGTATGCCTCATAGAAGAAAGAAAAACAAACCTGGTCTGCGCAACTCGTGGATTTCACCTTCTCTTCCTTCAGCAACCTTGCCGGTGTCACCAGACCCACAGAGAGTAACAGTGCTGGCCAGGATCTCACAAGGTGGGAACAGAGAGACAAGTCTGATGAACAAGAAGAATTACAACAGCTGAACTAGTGGGTCCAGATCGGCAAACAACTGGCTCAGGATTGGTCCATAGCTCTCTTCCCTCTGAGAAAGGATATTGCTAACTCCAACAAAACACTAGCTGAAACACAGACTACCAAAAATGAAGCCTTTGTCCAGAGCCTTCAGTACAAAGCATCCTTAAGCTCCCTTGAACGATCACAAGCAGAATAAAAAATTTGAATGGAATACATTTTGGACCGTGAGAGATCCTTTAACATTAGGGCCACAGAGTTGTCGGAGGACTTTGGGGAGCAAAACTTCCAAGAGGCCTTCCTCTCACAGATCAATTCTTTTTCAGGATCGCTCTTCAATGACTTTACAATAGAGAGATGAGAGTTCTGAGTTTATACCCTGGTGCTAACTGCACCTGGAGTTCAGTATAATTGGGGCTACCCTTTTAAATTATGGGTAAGCCACAACATCATAACCAAATCGACAACAAAGCTAAAAAAAATACTTAATCACCTCAATTTACAGCTTGAATTGAAATACCAGGAAATACAGTAAAGAAGAAACAGATCCAGATAACCATTCCTGGCAGCTCAAGCTGAAAAGAGGAAGGGAAAAAAACATAAGAAAGACCTTACGGGAAAGGAAAACATATTCTGAACCCAACAGGGCTGCTTAACATGGATATATAACGACAGTGATTAATCCCACCTCCTTAAAATGTTTGTGGGAGGGAGAGGAGGGGTCCACCAGGTTTCCTCTGACTTGTCCCTGCTGCATCAGATTCAGAGTTTTCTGTGGATCTGTCAGTGATTTGGGGATTGTTATTATTGTTTTGGAGGAAGAGGGGAGGAGGCTGGATTATTTTCTGGTATTATGGGGCGGGGAAGCCCACAGCTTCGCTCCTCAGAAATTGGAACCATCAATATCTTTGACCATGCCCCTGGGGAATTAGTATTACCAATGGGAAGTGAAATACTGCCCCCCTCCCTTATGGAGGCCTGGCTCATGGCTTCTCCACCACTCTCAAAACTACAAAAAGAACTTCCCAAATTTGTTGAATTAGATGATTATGGTTCATACTCTTCTGCTTTAATTTGGGAGACTTTCAAAGCAGTGGTTAGTGGAATTTTAAATAGAAAGCATAACAGAATTAAAAGAGAAAATGTCATTACTTCTACCCTCACCCAAAAATGAGGAATGTGAAAAGAAACCCAAATCCACTGCAAGCAAAAGGGTCAACAGTAAATTACTATGCAAGAGAAGAGAATGAGAATAATTAACAATACACAATTAACAATACCCAAAATAAAAGACTCAATGCAATACTCAAAACAGAAATGCCATTAATTTGGCAATAAAAACCTCTAGATTACTAGTTAATCAACTCCACAAGTGTTAATCTAAAAGGCAGGTCCACTCTTTTAAATTTGGTGGCCTAAATATTCCAAAATTAACTCCTGAACAGAAATATCTCCTTTTAAAATAAAGAAACTGCAAAACTGAAAGCCCTTTAAATCAGCAGCTCCAGATACATGGTGTGTCTTTACAAAACTTTTACTGACCAGTTGACACCATTCATCTTAAAACTTCTTTTTGCTATCCAGTCGGGGTGGGAGAGGGGATCCCCAACACTTGGAAAAATAAAAACAAAGTAGCAATACCTAAACCTCAAAAAGACCTAGAAGCAGTTGACTCTTATTGCCAAATATCTCTCAGTGTATATAATAAGCTTTTTACATGATTACTAGCCTTAGTTTTACCAAATTACATACATCCAGAACAAGCAAAGTGACAGACTATGGATAGATACATCTACTTAAAGTGATACGGTGGTCAGTATTTTAGAAAGAACATTGTATCATTCACCTTTTGTTACCACTTTAGGGAAAGGGAAGGATGGGTCAAATGTTTATTATTGATGTTTGTTATATTGTGCCTTCTGTGTTTCGATATATCTACAAAAACCAAATACACAGGATTTTTTTAAAAAGTATTTTAAAATAGTGTCTTCTGCAGTGACTTCAAACTATTCCGGACCTGTCCACGGTTGGGAAAACCCATATGAATACCCCTTCATCTCCCTTCAGTAGCAGTGACATTCAGTTATTATCAGCCTAAGCCATGTTCAAGCCAGTGAGGTGAAAGGCTATTTGTATCCTGTTACCAATCCCCCTGAGCCAAACAGGCATTCTATGGTGCTTCTCTTAATCCGGTTACCCAAAGCCAATTTGTTTCTTTATAATGAATTGTGACTTAATAAGATTGTACAGGGTGTACTAGAAGGGGATGCACAATGCAAAGCAAACCGCCGCCCCTCCCCCATGCAGTCAGATTTTGATATAGGTCTTTCAATAATATTCCTTGCTATCTAAAATTAATTCTGCACCCACCTTTAAAAAAAACAGAACAAAAAGACAGCTACTCCTGCATTTTCCTTTATAAGACATAGTTTGCTTTCCTTTCGTTTTCGGAAATCATTTGCTAACGCTGATTAGTTCACTACTACTTAAACCAAGCTAATGCTTATATAATTAGGAATCTGTTCCTATGCTGCCATGTCGTTTAGAAGGGGGAAATATCGCACAGGATATTATCAAAGGCAAGCCCCATAAGTGGAAGATGCGCAAATTGTGCTCGTCAGTAGCCCCCATTCGTTTTAATGGGCCCGCACATGCCCTAGGAAACCCCCCCCCCCCAGTCTCAGATTGCACTCCGTATTAATGGACAAAATAAGCAGCTGGGGAGGTAAAAATCCCCAAGGTTAGAAAGCCTCATATTGTGTGGAGAATGACAATGGTTAAATATAGATGTCAGTCACACTTGCTTCCAGCAGTCCGAATAGATTATACAATTGAGAGGCTAAGTTAAGATTAAAGAGCAATGATTTGGAGATGTTACCCTAAATCATTGCAATGAAGAATAATGAAGGTTTAAATTGGCTTAGCATCAAGACGGACAACTGAGGTTAAGAAAATAGGTCACCCAGGACGTTGTAACGCCACTGGCAAGGAAGGGGTATAAATGAAGGCAGCTGCCCTTTGCTCGTGCCCTTTGTACTTATCTCCTTAATTATTTCACTTGGCCTGCCACACAGCTTCACCGTGCTTGACAATGAGCAGCAAATCCAGTGATAAAGATTGGCTTTCCTTTAAAAAAAAAGAGAAAAAGAATAAACTCCAGCTGAAGATCCTTGAGCTGTGAAATACAGTGATCACCAGTTTGCATGATAGAGGCTCTTACACGACCTTTAGCCATGGTGAAACAGGTAGAAATTAACATGCAGGACCTTTGCCTGGCAAATGCAGCGATAGCAAAAGCTACCCCTGTTGATTTCTGCCTGTTTGTGAAACTGTGTAAAAAGTGACAATAGTCTCAATCTTGTGCGACAAGCACACAGAGTGCAATGAGCTTGAGTGTTGGGGGGGGAGGCTTGGTTAATTTCATTGTACACAGGTTGTACATTGACAATAAAGGTATTATATTAATCCACATCACAACAAGCCTCTCCAGGTACGCTGTGTGTGTGTGTGTGTGTGTGTGTCTGTGTCTGTGTCTGTGTCTGCATGTGTGTAGTGCTAAACAAATTTTACCCAGTTACTAACATTGCCTTTTTGGCAAAGCAAAGGATAAATGTCCATTAGCTAGAAAGAATGATTTGGCGGGCAATTCCTTTTTTCTGTCAGTGCTCCTGTGCTTTTAACACTACACGACAGTTCAAAACTCATCTGGTTTCCACTGCCATGGAGATGCAGCGATAGGGAAAGCTGTGGCGATCGCACAGGGTCCCCGGACGTTTCACGGTCGATTGACCCCTGTGCCACCACACTCTCTTCTTACGCTGCCACCAACCAGGGCCTCCCTGGTAAATTTATTGAGTCCAGTCAGGCTTCAAATGTAACATCAAAGAATGGTTTATTTAGTACAGAAATAATAACACGTGAGGTATAATTAATGTGTACAAGAATGCTTAGTTGTTGTATTTGTGCCTCACCTAACTGATCTAACTGACTAAATCCACTTTCTAAGCTGTCCAACTGACTCTCACTTCCCCCCAACTGCCAATCTTCAACCCTCCTCCCAATAACCAACCTCGACCACCCAACCACTCCCAACTCTAACCGACCCTAACTGACACAACCTCCCCAGAGTGGGCTTTTATAAGTCCCCCGGACTCCACCTTCTCCCTCCCTCTGGGTTTGGATTGGGCATTCCATTTAACTGTTTCACCTCCAGCACTTCTATTTCTAGCTTCCCCTACCTGGATCGTCACAAAAGCCAAAGCTATTTAAGGTCAAGCCTGCCATGTAGATGTCAAATCCTTTGGGTAAAAGAGGTAGCTGCCCTAATAACTGAGCTGGAGGCTGGGGAATCTAGGGCTGTTTGTAGAATGAGAAGTCACCTAGAAGAGAGCCTGCAACACAAGAGATTGAAAAAGGTTGGAATGACACACTTCCTGAACATCTGGTAAAAGCCAACGAACAATGAAAGCCACTATTAGCCATCTCCAAACACAGGGCAGCCTTTCTCTAGCCCTTGGCATATTTGTGTTCATAGCCGTATAGACTTTGAAGCAGAAAAGCAATTTGATCAGAAATGCCAAAATGGACTGTGATGGCGCATGACTAACTTCATTCACATCTACATTTAAACATGTATAGACTGTATAGGCAGCTTGCAGTGCAAAGTCAATACAAAAGACAGTGAGCACATATAACCACAGATAGAAGCAGTTCCTAACAGAGACAGCCTAATAGATCAGCCAACCCAACATAACGGCTTCAATGTCCAACATTTCATGAGATTTCAGACTTTTTTGGTTTCCAAAAAGGAAGGAAGAAATGATGAAAAAATAATTTGACCGAACAGTGAAATAATTTGACTGAACAGCGCAACATCCACATTTGCTTTGATTTTTAGAGCAGTGCGGGTGGTAGCATGCATTGCCTGGGCATCCAGGGTCAGGCATTGCTGAACCACAGAGACTCCACATGAGCAACTTGCCCCCCTCCCCCAAAAATGCCAAAAGCAAAGCAAACCAAGCCATTTTTAATGGCTCACATTCCCTCCCTCCCAACAACATCTCCCAGGCTCCAGCCCCTAGTGGATAACTTCACTTCTTAAAGGGCAACCCTTTGGCCTGAAGAGAAGTGCTCCTGCATTCCAGGGACTTTTGCCTGTGACACTAGACTATTGAGGTATTGGGGGGGCATTCAGTCCCTCAGGCTCAGGAAAAGTTGCCCATGAAGGTCCTGAGTCCCTAGTGCTGTGGGAGGCTGTTTTGTGGGCCCCTGTCTGTGTCAGCTTCAGGCCCAGTGGTGCCTCTATTGCTAGGTACAGGCTCGGTGTCTTGAATCCGTCTGGCCCCTTAGCTGGTGACTTGGCAGATGCCAGCTCTGCATCTTGGTTGCTGGACTCTGGGATCTTTACATTGGTTCTCCACTTCCAAAACTAACCCCAGCAAGAAGTGCCAACACTGAGAGGCAGCAGGAAGAGAAGCATTTTCTAATTGGTTCTTTTGAATACCTTGAAGGCCAAAGTAGGTATGATGTTAAATAACTTTAGCATTTAATGTGAAGCTTTTTTTTTTTTAAAAAAAAAATGCATGCGGCATCAACAGTGGGGTGATGGCTATTGAGACTGCAGCAGGTAGCAGGATACTGAACCCTTCTTCCCCAGCTGCAATCCTGAAGCAAATCTCTGCTTTGAAGCTGGTGTTTTCAATGGGAGGAATACTCCTATCCCCAGCTTTAGAGATACGGTTTTCTCCATTTATATTTATTTTCTCACCTTTGCTAGAAATAATAAAATCTACTTGTGCCTATACTGTAACTAACAGAGTACGATTAATGTGTGGTAGCAAAATTGCACCATTTAAAATTTTATTTTATAATTTTTTGTTCTGTTTCCAAGTGGGCTCTCAAAAAATGAAAGATAATAATAAAGCAATAGCTATATCCAGTATAGTTTACTCAGTATCAAAACACACATTGGTGAACAAATCTAGCTAAGAGATAGCAGGGAAAACATCAGTTGCAAGAGCCTGACTCAAAAGAGTGAATTTCCCCAGGGAGGGTGTTCCAGAATTGCAGCACTACCCCTGAAAAGGCACCATCTCTAGTAAAGTATTAGGAAAAAGGCGGCAGCACAATTTGTTTGGTTGATATAAAACTTCTAATTCTGCCATCCAAGCCATCTTCCAACAATTACTAATTATATACCACATTTTTAAAAAAGGTAAAGGACCCCTGACAGTTAAGTCCTATTCAAATACTTGGCAATACTGTATTAATATACTTCTCACTTCAGACAATATGTTGTTGCAAACAGTGTGGTACATTGCCACTGATAAACTCTTTATGTTTCAACAGCATCCAAAGGAACTGCGGGTTCTGAATGAAACACTAGGTACATGACAGGAATGAGTTATTGATTTGAGCTTGTGAAGCACTTCCAGCCACACACAAAAAAAACCCTATTGTAGGTGCAAAACCTTTGTCACAAACGTCAAATCACTATAAGTCAGCACAGCGTGGCGTTTCATATTAGTATCTAAAAAGTGTGTTAACCAGACGCCGCTGCTTAAAAATATAGACTGTTAGGTACTTTGACTTGGCAATCAAACACAGTAACATCAATATCTAACTAATGCAGCAGGGGTTGCCACATTTATTTTTGGAAGAGTTCCTGTATGCCTTCAATAGCTGTGTGTCAAGCAGAACATCAGCAGGTGACCAATGGCCAGTCTAGAGCTGATGGTGAGAGGGCCCATAGCTCATTGGTAAGAGCACATACTTTACATGCAAAGATCCTAGGTTCAGTTCCCACTATCTCCAACTAACATGGCTGTAAAGGACCTCTGGCCAATCCTTGCAAGGCTCAGCACCAGTCATGGTACCTAAAGGTTGTCAATATTTCATGGGAAGGATTCAAACATGTACAAGAATTTTAGGGGTTCCTCCAGATGGGTGTTTTTGCAGACACATTCTGCAGCATTCCACTTATGCAGTAATAGTGCCTTTTTGGTGAATTTATACCGGACCATCATTGTTACCGCATGCCATCTGGAAGGTTAACCTTGTGTTCTTGTGCTTTAGCACTACCAAAGGAGGACTAACACCCCTCCCAGAACATTTGTGGTATGGAAAGTTATAGGTTTTCAGCATGAAATTGGGGGACATGCACCGATTGGAAACAAAGCGGTATGTCCACCCTCAACCTTTTGCAGGCATGCTATTGAAAGTGTGGCTTGTGTATTACCACCCTGATCCTACCAGGAGCACAAATCATCATGAATGCACAATAAGAAGGACGTCTGGAAGGGCTCTAGGTTTGTGCCCTAGCAAATCTTTTTTTTTTTTTTAAATGGACCTTTTATGGCTGGGGAAGGGATAGCAAAGTGCACTGGAAAGTTGGATGTGTAAACGACCAACTGGAAACCAGGATGAAATGCTCAATAAAATAAGTCACATCACTTCCTGGTGCAACTAAAGCTAAACTGAAGTGAATATGAGTGTTAGGATAGAGAAAACAAGACAACAAACTGCCTGAATAACCAACTGGACTTCAAAACAGTGCGCACCCTCTCTCTCACCTGGGGCAGCCCTCATTCCCCCTCAGTCGCTCACTCGCATAAAGACAGCCCCACTCTGTCCCTAAACTCTGTACCAACAGACTCTGGCTTTTGAACAACTGGGAACCCTTTACCCAGCAAACCCAGGCTCTTGCACAGACTGGCATAAAGCATTTCCTTCAAGCAACCATAACAAAAAATAATAAATCCTCCTCCCACATGCTTTTTCACAAGAGTAACAGAGCAAAACAAATGCAAAAAGGAAAGAGGCTAGTACCCTCACCCTCATGAAGACACTGAGGTAGTAGTCCTAAGGGAGAATTCCCCCTTTGGAGCAGCCCATTGGTAGTAAGCAGCGCTGTTGTGGGGTGGGCGGCAATCCTTAAATAGTGATCTCTGGGTTGAAAGTCAGTTAATAAGCCACAGCTGCTGTTTGTCTCTCCCCCCCCCCCCTAGTTCTGACAAAACTCACAGGCCTCGAGGCTGGCAGGGCTGCAGGGGGATTTGCTGGCCTGTCCCATCACTGTGCTCCTGATAACAAGCTGGGTCAGCATCCCATCTGAAGCTCTATCAGTGCACCATGGCTGATAAAGAGTGTTCAATCCAGGGGTTGAGAAAAAGAGATACAAATTGACTGACTTAAGGGCAAGAATGATATGAGCAAGCCCTGTAGAGAGATCAGTTCAAGCTTGAGGCTGTGATCCCATACATATTTGCTTGTGAGCAAGTCCATTGAGCCCAAAGGGCCTTACTTCTGAGTAAATATGGTTCTTTGTTTCTCATTTTTACCATATTGAATTCAGTTTTCTACCCAGTTTTCTACAACAATTTGCAATTTTTTTTAAAAAAAAGATTCTCATGAAAAATCCTCAGCATTTGAGTGTGAATTTCTCATAATAAACACAATTTTACATGCTGTTTTGACTACTGTACACATTTTTGCAAGCAATTTCCCCATATAATGCACTTTTGTATTTCTTTCACAAATAGGTTCATATTTATGCACACTTTCCCATAATACATGCATTTTTGTGAACACTGGTTGGAGAACTGCATTACAACATTCAGATAAATGTGAATTTGAGGATGGCAGGGTTTCTGTTCTCATGTTATTTCAGAAAGTGCAAAGTTGATAAATTCAGTTTTGAGTGAAAATGGAATTTCTCCCCCATCACAACTTCTGAGTAAACACAGTTGCTAATATATGAATATTGTCAACTGATGGTTCAGACATTACCAGAGAAAAAATCATTAGCCACTAATCACAGGTAATATTTTATTCTAATAAATACCACAGTGGTAACTGCATTCACAGTCACTCGCTGTGCTATCTCTACACGTTAATTACTTAATCACTTGTTTGCTTAAGGCGTGTTACTTGGTGATCTGAATTATCCTTCCTGTATAAATTGAATGCATTGTTTTTCAATAGCGTTGCTTCTTCTCTCTGAAGGTTATAGAGAGGTCTGACCTAGACAATATTTTACCACAACAGGAAGGTAGATCTACCTCTAATCTTCTACCAGTAAATCCCCAATCTCCTTTTCACCCACATCTGCTCTAAACAACTGTCCCCAGTACAGGGTAATTCTTATATGGCCTATAGAAGAGGTCAGTCTATGCTTTGGTTAATGCAATACATACTTTTGGGTTATCAAATGTGAACTTGTTTAACTCCATTGCATCATTAGTCCAACCAAAGTCTCACATGACAGAAGGCAGGCAGGATTTCTTTCAATGGAAAATATCTGTGTGCAGAACTTCTTAGAGGCCCCTGTCTGAAAGTGTCGCTCAAAGTTCTGGAAAAAACATAGTGGTTTCTCCCCAGGAAGTCTATGGCTTTCAGTAGCTGGTGAGACTATGAAAGTAATGGTTTCAAGAGAGACACCTTTGTCTTCAAATACAGTTAAATGCTATTTAAAACCAAGGCCATGGTTTATTTTTAGGGTTGTATGCTAATTAAGTAAAACTAAGGGTGATATACAAGGTTAGTCAGACTCAAAATAGATCTATTGAAATCAATGAGCATCAGTTACTGATGCCCATCGGTTACAACGGCTCTGCTCTATGCATGATTCAATTGGAATGTCACCCTGAGTGAGTTAATTGATTAAATTTGCATAAAACCTCACATACAAGCAACATTTCTGGAGGAAACAACATGCTTTATTTTTTAGAAGGGACACTCATTTATCATAGCAGGCATAATCTTAAAAAGACATTTCCTCTTGCGTGAGGTAGAAGGACACATGTCTCTCCTAAAAACACTTGCCACAGTTTTTATAGGTATTTGTATTAAAAGTATTTTTAAAAATACCCTGTTTCCCCTTTTTTAATACGTAGTCATAAAGTAAGCCATGGCAGGGTTTTTTTACCTTTGTGAGAAGTAAGACATACCCCAAAAGTAAGCCATGGTGCCGCCATTGTTCCCGTCGCCTCCTCAGCCCCTCCTGCGTGCGCAGGGAGCCAGCGAACCAGTGAGAGGCGTGGGGGGGGAGGCGCCTCTTCCTGCCCCGCCTGTTCCCCGTGCGCAGGGAGCCAGCGAAAGGTGCGGGGGGAAACGCGCCTCTTGCGGAGTTCTGCCCCGCCTGCTCAGCGCGCAGGGGGAGGCTGTACCGTACCATACTGACGTAATAAAAATAAGACATCCCCCGAAAATAAGCCACCCTGTGTTTTTTTGAGGAAAAAAAATTATAAGACGGTGTCTTAAAAAGGGGGAAAGACGGTATATATAAAGAAAAACAAAAATCTTCTGCCCAATAAATTGGGGGTAACCTTTCAGTTAATGAAAAAGCTATATGAAAAGTTAATAATTATGTACAGAGCAATCACATACATGTCTTTTTTAGAAGTAAAGCCTATTGATTTCAATGGGACATACTATCAGGCATATTAGTATAGAACTGCAGCCTTCAACTGACCAAAATCCAGAGCCTGACATTACTATATTAGAAGCAATGCAACATGTTACAAAAATATGACTAATGAAAATGGTGTAATAATGGTATGGCCCAATTGTGGATTTTGATTCCCCCCCCCCCCTCAAGTGGGTCAACATGGATCAAAAAGCACAGGAAGCAAATCAATTAAATGTTGCAGCCTTATCAATTTCTTTGTTTTGAATAGTCCAGCAGGTGCTATATGCATCCCTAGAAGAATCTTGGTTTTGCTAAGTGAGAGACAAAAATCAGCAAATGTTGATTAGTGAGCACATGCCCTGAGTCAGATGTGTCTGAAATTAGGGTGGCCAACTTTTTAACCAGCTTCTGCAGCTGGGGCTTTAAAAGTGCCACATGTGGCATGAAGATAAATATCACCTGCTCCTTGCTGCATAGCCCACATTTACAAGCACAGCTACAGAAGCTTGTTGAAAATTGGCAGACCTCCAGTCATCCAAGCATACTTCCAGTGAGTTCACATCCTTTCTTAATGGGGCTGCACTAGTTACCAGTTCACTGCCTAGTCCATTTTAAGGGGCTGCTATTGGTATAAAGGTAAAGGTAAAGGACCATTAGGTCCAGTCGCGGACGACTCTGGGGTTGCGGTGCTCATCTCGCTCTACTGGCCGAGAGCCGGCGTACAGCTTCCAGGTCATGTGGCCAGCATGACTAAGCCGCTTCTGGCGAACCAGAGCAGCGCACGGAAATGCCATTTACCTTCCCGCCGGAGTGGTACCTATTTATCTACTTGCACTTTGACGTGCTTTCAAACTGCTAGGTTGGCAGGAGCAGGGACCGAGCAACGGGAGCTCACCCCGTCGTGGGGATTCGAACCGCTGACCTTCTCATCGGCAAGCCCTAGGCTCTGTGGTTTAGATTAGACACAAAAGTCCTATGACTTGGGCCCCAACTCTCTAAAGGAGCGCTTCCTCTCATTTCACGACCTGCTCCCTGCTGCCAGTCTAAACTGTGGCTGCCCCAAGTTTCAGACAGGGTTTCCCCCCAGCCCTATCTGGTGATGCTGGAGAGTGAACCTAACATCTTTTGCATGCAAATCATGTACCACTGAACTATGGATCCTCCCCAAGTGCATGTCTCTGCTTTCGGTTATTCACTTCTTTGAAGAAAAAGCAAAAGTTTGCACATTTTCTTTCCACTTTGGGACCCAGCTGGGACGGGCACGGCAGCACTTTTTCCTCTCATCCATTGGGCCTGCTCTCACTTAGATAAATTGCCCCCCCACCTCACTGAACAACCCTTTACCCGAAGGTCTCTTTCCCTTTCCCCTTGAAATTTTAGCCCAGAGTATCCTGCGGGGGATCTTTGTGAGGGGGTAACTAGTAAGTTGGAGTCTCAGACCGGTTTTCTTTAAATAAACAATAAGGATTTATTTAAGGCAAGATAGTAAATAACACAAATGGATTCAACTTAGGTTACTTCAGGAATACAGTACGATTTCACTTTAATTCGTCCTCAGTTTTTGCATTATAGGTTTGGTTCCTTTATACGGTGATACTTTCTTTCAGTTATCCACCCCCTTTAACAATCCTGCTCCTGAGGTACTTTAAGTAATAGACCAAAGGGCTCTCCACCCCCCCTCCCTTCACTGGGTCTGGGAGTTTCTTTTTTCCTTGGAAGAATCTCTCCCCTCCAGAGTCCCAAGTAGGCTGTTCCTTTCCAGCTCCTACTTCTCCTGGCTCAACCTCTGCCTCCCAGTAAAATTCTGGTTTATTCCTCGTACAGAACACCACACTCTGTCCAATACACTCAGAGCGGAAGTTGTTCCCCGCCCTCCCAGAACCAACTCTTTCTCCCATTCACTCTTTATACCTCAACCTGTCTCCCTACCTCTCTAAACACAGTTCCAACCCTCTGAACTCCCACAACTAACTGTCTCTCTTCAAATCCTCTCCTTTTAAACTCTCCCTCCTGGAACGACAGCCAATCAGAGGCTGTCGTTCGTTAATAATAATAATAATAATATTTTTTTATTTATACTCCGCCCTCCCCGACCAGCGCTGGGTTCAGGCGGCTAACACCAAATATAAATTACAATAAAACGTAATAGGGGAAAAAAAACACAATTAAATATGGCTTAAAATACAGCTTAAAAAGCAGCCTCATTTTAGTAGTAGCCCATAAATCAAGACCATTTGCTGGCAGGGAAATAAGGGGGGGGGGGGAGAAAAGAAACACTTGTTGATCCAACCTGTTCAGCAAAACCAGGGAAGGGAGTAGAGGGTGTCTCATGTGCAGTGTATAAATATGCATAACATGCCCACCCCCCTGCCTATATCCTGCACTATATGGAACTATTTCCATTCCCCCTTCTACTCATTCATCATCATAATGATGCCGCGGTGGTGGGAAATGATAGCAGGCAGACATGAGAAGCCTCTTACTGTATTTTTGCCTCGTGACTTGTCAAGATGCACAAATTGAAATTGGATTCAGAAATTAGGAGAGGCTGCTCTAAATGAGTGTTATTGTTGTCTTAATGACAGAAAAATGTGAATCCCCACAATGCAATGCATGTTCTATGTGAATCCTTCATCAGAGGCTCCACTTGAGTGCTTCGATTGGAGGTGGAGGGCTCTCACTGGCACACTTCAAATGCATCACTTGAACACATCTTATCTTTTCTTTCAAACAATGAAGAGAGAGGAATCGTAGCCCACGTCCCGTGGTTGTTAGAGAAGAAGCCTTGGTGTCTACTCCGTTTCCTGTTTGCATCTACAAAGATTTAAGCTTGCACTTCAGGTGCCCATATTGACTCAAAATTGGGCCAAGTAAACCCATCTCACAGAACGAAACCTTTTTTTTGTTTCCTATTTGAGTGAAAGCACTCAATTTGCAAACAGCAGGAAATTGAAAGGTATGTACTTTTTCCTCGTTACTGGTAATTTTGGGCATGCTAATTTAGGCTAATTATTTTTGCAGAAGGTTACAAATCTTATGGCAAGTTACCCGATGGCTTCAACACTTGCATTAATTATTCTGATGACTAGTCATTATTGTCATCTTCATAAACCTTAGATAATCTCAAATTAGGTGGAGGAACAATTCCATTAATATTCGTTAGGTGCAATTAATGTTTGTGCTTTATAATTGCTACCTGATCTAAGGGACCACGGCTTTTTATCCTGTGCCTTTTACCCTCTGAAGCCACGCAGCTTGAATATTAAAAACCCAATTAACTGTGTACTGATTAACTGCTATTTAAAGATACCTTTCAAGAGATTCAGACCCTTTTTAAGATGTTCAAGCCTATCCTGAAAGGTCATCAAGGTGATTACTTTGTTTATACCAATTTTATATTGTTCAGTAACTTGCAGGAAGAAACTATGCATGTTTACTCACAGAAGGAAGTCCCATAGAGTTTCTAAGTAGGCATAAGATTGCTACCTTAATGGATTTGCTTTTGGTAAGGGTCACTTCTACAGGAACTTATTTATATAACTGAGGGTTTGGAGAAAATGTTTTCTTTGTTGTTAGGTAAAGGTGAAATTATAGGTGCAGTATTAAGCAGCTTCTACTTTCATTTGCCTGGTATGTAGTGAGTAGAAAATAAACTATAATCTTTTCGTTCAAAGGACTAAGGTCCCTGGATGCTTGGCTCTCCTAGTCTTTTTCTTAAGCAGGTGCTTAAAAGACCCTTAGCTATGTGCACACTTCCATATATACTGCATCCAGTGTGCTGCCACTGCTGGTTTGGGACGTTACGTACACAAAACATTACGCCACAATCCATATCTTATGAAATACTGTTTGATGTGTTTCCCACTGATCCAGCTTCAATCTGAATTGAGAAAAATATGACCTCTCTGCTTTGTCAGTAATGTGTAAGCAGGCTTAATCCTAAAGTTCGCACACTACCTGTTTCTGACGCAAAATGCTGAACATAGCAGTGTATTTAGCTTGAGTTGCTCACACTCATTTTAATTTTATTAGGTTCTAGCAGGGCTTTTTTTCCCAACCGGAACTTAGTTCCAGCACCTTTCAGGTGGGCGCCATTGCCATTGTAAGAGAGCAAGGGAGGCGTTCATAGTGACTTCCAGCACCTGAATGCTTTTGGCAAAATGCATACATATATTGAGGTGTGTGTGTTTAAGGTAAAGTGATTGCAATGAGAAAGTCCCATGCATGCACACAAATATAGTCTGGAGGTGTGGGATCAGCGAATGAAGACTCCTACATAATCATTTATTGAAATAAAAGAACAGTCCAGTTCTTGCCGTCTCCATTTATTGAACTGTTCTAACATTTTGGATCACATTTTGAAAACGGGTGTAGGGAAGTGAAAAGAAAATTACTGTGGATTTAACATTAAAAGTTGAGGCAATTAAAAGAGTCCCAATAACTTTTGCAAGAGGTGCATCACCTACTGACATCCAACTCATCATTACTAAGATGTTCAGTGTGAGCCATTTTCTATCTCCTTTCCACTTTGCATTATTGATACAGATATATAATTTCAGAAGCAGTCCTTGGGTATCAAGGTCTTAATTGGTGAGCTGGTGTGGAGGATAGCTAGATTTAAAGTAAAATGGGGATCTAGTGCTTCTGATAATTGTAGTGTAGGAGAAATCTTGCTGTTGTCAAAGCATATACTATGAAAGAAATAAAGCTTTTTTTTGAATTCTTCCCTGTGTGCAATTTTAAAACTAAAACTTCAAGACTTATTGAAGAGCTACTGCAACCCAACCTTTCTTGAAGAGATGGTAACAGTGATTCTATTCAATTTGGAATAACAGGTTGTTCCAAAAACTATCCCACTGATTTCATCAACAAATTTCTTCCGTTTTATCATAAAGTGACGATCCAGTTTTCAGTTATATAGACGCCTACTGTGGCGGTGCAACAGCACTTTCCCCCTGGCGCCGTTGGGCCCGCCCTCACTTAAATATAGTGCACCCACCTCACAGAACACCAATTCCACAAATTCCTACAAACTACCCCAGATAATCTTGTGGGGGACTTGTGTGAGGGGAAAACTTAATAATTTGAAGTCTCAGGCAGGATTTGATCAAATAAACAAGAAAGATTTTATTAAACAAAGGAAGTTTATGACACAAGTGGGTAAAACATAGGATACTTCAGATTATAATGCTATTTCACTTCAGTTCTTTCTCAGTTGTTGCACAGCTGTTGCCGCTTAGTACTTTGGTTCTTAAACAAAGTGGTACTTTCTGTCAGTTACACACCCCTTAGACAACCCTATTCCTGAGGTACTCCAAGTAACAGACCCAAGGGATCGCCACACCCCTCTTAACTGGTTTGGGAGTTTTCTCTTTTTGTAGAAGAATCTCTCCCCTCCTGATTGGAATGAGTCCTATGTAGACTGTATTCTCACAGCTTCTACCTCTCCTGGCTCAGCCTCAGCCTCCCAGTTAATTCTTGGACTGTTACTCTTACAGAATATCACACACTGTCCTTCACACTAAGCTCAGAGGCCCTCAAGTTTTCCTGGGCATAAGTTGTTGTGGGCTTTGTATGTTAACACCTGATCTGCACTTGTTCTACAGGATGAACAGCATTATGTCAGATATAATAGACATCTTGTTAATTACAGCTTCCATAACATGCTGGCCTAAATATCTCTTCAGGTCTATTCAAGCCCTATGGCATCCTCACAAAATAGCTGTATATTTTGCATTTTATTTCCCTTTGACCTCACTGCTTACATAACCTATATGTGCCTGTCAGCTTAGGTTAACTCTTCGTGCATCTCATGAAGTGGACTCTGTTCCACAAAACCATATGTCATAACCAATTCGTTAAACTTTAAGGTGCCACAGGTTCCTGCTGCAACAGGTTAACATAGCTGCCCACTTGGAAATTGATACCAAACAACAACAGGTGGAGATACGAATTAATTCAGGTTGCAGTTCTGTACTGCACATGCTTCTCAGGGAGCAATCCCTATGGAATTCAGTGGAGCTTACAACTGAGACTTCAGGGAGCCCTTCTGAACCAATTTAAGACACTTAAGTGCTAAGTACTGATAAAATTGCAGTGTTTAAGTATCTGCTGCTGCTTTGCAAAGGGAGAGAACCAGAACAGGTGGAGGCTACACACCCTGTTTCCCAGCAGAGAAACAACCGTGTCAGTATGAGCCCCTTCTGAACCAACGGCAGACAGTTTTCAGTTAAGTTAGGTGCTGAGTATTTGTGCAAGTATCCACACTATCTGTGCAAGGGAGGAAGATGGAGAGAAAATCAAAACAAATGACCCTACCTCTGAGTCCTCATTGGCCACACCCAATAATAATAATAATAATAATAATAATAATTCTTTTATTTGTACCCCGCCCATCTGGCCGGGTCTCCCCAGCCACTCTGGGCAGCCTCCAACAGATATAAAAATACATTAAAATATCACAGGTTAAAAACTTCCCTAAATAGGGCTGCCTTGAGGTATCTTCTGAATGTCAGAAGATACCTCAAGGCGGGCACCATCTGGTCCTGCTAAGCAGCATGCGTCTGAAAACACAGACGTTCAAGGGAAGCTTGGTCTGAAAATGGCTGTTCGTTTCTTTCATTTTGTTCCTGGATTTGTTGTACAAAATGGGGGCAAGAGAGGCTGGAAACGAAAGTGGAAGACTTAAGACCTGTGCACTGCGCAGGGGAAAGGATTTCCTCCCCAACCCTTTCAGCCTGTGCCATTTTTCTACTACAGATCCTACCCCCAGCCCTTTTCCTGTAGCTCAGTGGTCTAACTGATGCTTTGCATGCAGAAGGCTGCAGGTTCAAGCCCTGACATCTCCAGGTAGGCCTAGGAAATATGGACACACCACTGCCATCCAGGGTAGACAGTACTGAGATGGGTGGACCAACTCCTTCCTCCTGTGTCCTGCAAGTGAGACAATTACATATGTTATTTGTGCAGCAAAGATGTGTTGTTCTTTCTCCAAGGGAAGTCCCTTGAAAAGAGAACCAGAGGGCTCTGTGCATTCCACTATTCTGTAGGCCTAGTTGCATTGCACAAAGACCAAAGTTGGTCTTGACTCGAGTGCATAATTAGCCACACCATCTTTTTTTCTTCTAAAAATAGAGCATGTTTCTAGCCTTTAACGCTCATGAAAATAAACATGAAAGGGTGTGGTCAGGGCCTGTAAAAACCTCAGAAGCCAGGGTGGGTATGACGACTGAATGTGCTGTTGAACAGGATTTCCAGTGGTAAGAGGTTATAAAGTTTATAGCACATCCCACAATTATAGGTACAAAGACCAGGATGGGCAGACCACAGCAATGGGGAGGGGGAGAGGCGTTTATTTTCAATCCTCCTCCTGGTTGCCCAAGCCACTCTGGGTGGCTTCCAACACATTTAAAAACATAATAAAACATCAAACATTAATTGTAACAATCTGATCCAATATAAAAAGTCACAATAACTATGAAGTATATATCTATATATCTATATATGTTGTTTCATTTTTAATATGTGTAAATAATTTTTTTATTATAGAAATGGACTGTTGTTCTCAATGTATCCCTTGCTGGGTACCTCTTGGTTTTGTAACGACAATTATGATTATTTCCTTGGCGAAGAATATATCGTACTACTTTAAGGAAAAGAAAAGGAAAGGTAAGAAGCAGTAGATTTTTTGGCTTATGGGATCCTTGTGCTTCATTCAGAAGAGGCAGTCGGTGCAAAATGCTGTCGTATGATTGCTAACAGTAGTGATATCCTGACAGGATATAATCGCTTTGCTCAGAGACCTGTGCTGGTTTGCTGATCTGCAACCAAGCCAAGTTCAAGGTGTTATTAGTAGTATATAATTTCCTTAGCAGCTTGGGACCAGTTTACTTGTGAGATCGCCTTACCCCCCATATATGTCCTCTCAACCACTTTATGATGCTCGTTCCACATTTGCAAGAAGTTGATCTGTTGGCGTGGCAACACTCAAGCTTTCAAACTTCCTGCCTATTGATACCAGGCAGGTGCCTTCTCTGTACTCTTTTTGGTGCCTGCTAAAAACCATTTTTGTTCAGGACAACATAGTTAAACATGTAGAATGCTGATTTGTGTTTAATCTGGTTTATAGCTTATCATTTATTTTAATTATGTTTTAAATATTTTCAGTTGGTTTTAACTGTCCATCCCCCCTTAATTGTATTATTCTTTTTGTGGCTCACTTTGAGGCTTTACAACAAACAAGCGTATATAAATCTCATAAAATAAATAAAAGTTACTAGAACCTTGCAAAATGGTTTCCTCCCTAATGCGATCAAAGCTTCAGTTATCCGATACAATAATGGGGAGAGTACCAGTGTTACATAAAATCACAAATATTTATCCAGCATTTCCTTTCAATGCCAAGGAATTAGGCTAGATGTGAGCAAAGTTAAATGCTATTTTTTCTTAAGTAAATGTCATCTGTGTATAGATTGATCACTTTGTAATTCATATACAAAAATAATACACATTAAAAATGCCATAGTAAGTTTTCAATAATGTGAGGAGTAATGAGAGCTCAGGGCTAGAACACATGCTTTGTATGCAGAAGGTCACAAATTTAATCTTCAGGGGAGTTGGACTAGATGATCCTCTTGGTCCCTTCCAACTCTACAATTCTATGACTTTGCTGTGTTGTAAGTGACTCTGTGATATTGGGTGTGTACGTGAGACTTTGTTGTTGCCAATCATGGTCGACTCTGTGGACTATACTGGGCTTCAGGGACCCATATTTTTGTCTCTGTGTAAATCTGCTTCCTGTGTAGAAGGGGAGCGGGTGGCGCTGTGGTCTAAACCACTGAGCCTCTTGGGCTTAACAATCAGAAGGTTGTTGGTTTGAATCCACGTGACGGGGTGAGCTCCCGTCCCAACCTCTGCCAATCTAGCAGTTCAAAAGCACACCAGTGCAAGTAGATGAATAGGTACTGCTGCAGCGGGAAGGTAAACGGCATTCCCATGTGCTCTGGCATTCGTCACTGCTCTCCGTGCACCAGTAGCAGTTTAGTCATGCTGGCCACATGACCCGGAAAGCTGTCTGTGAACAAATGCCGGCTCCCTTGGCCTGAAGAGAGATGAGCGCCACACCCCATAGACACCTTTGACTGGACTTGACCATCCAGGGATCCTTTACCCTTTTTTATCTAAGTCTGCTTCCTGTGTGGAAGTGGAAGTCTGGAATTAGTCTGAAATTAATCTGAACATGATCACAAAGAGCTGTGCTACTGCCACTGTAAATGAGAAAAGGTAAATTCTGTAGGCAAGACAGGCTGGAAAAACGTGCTTTGTAAATTATAGGAACTGCTATTTTATTTTTGTATGTAATAGAATTAGAGGGATGCTGGGGTCTAGCTGTTCACCTGTGGGAGAGTTTAACCAAGGACGATTGGGTTAATTTTTTATTGAGTTACTTTGCACATACTAGATATCCTCAGTTCTGGTTTTACTATACATTTTGATCACTTAATTTGGGATCTTAAAGGAGGTTTTAAAAAAGCTTTTCTCTTGCACTCTTTCACTGCAGTCTTGCTTAGACACCAAGAATATGTACAAAAATATGGGTTAACTGAACTGGTTAAGGGAATAACATCTAAACCTGAGCTGTTAAATTTAGGCTGCTGCACCTGTTTACTGACTGGAAAGGTGTAAGTCAGGAAAGATTTAAAATAATAAAACAGCTTTGTAGAAGATGAGTTACGTGAAGGTGTGAAATGCTTTCATAATTTGCTCAAAATATTTTCCAGATAGAATATATGAAGACTATCAGCAATACGACCCAAGGTATGGCAAATGTTTTCTTTCCTTTTTATGGGTGAAAAGTGATTTGGCTGGTATGGAAGGTTATCTTGATTATGTATAAATACAAATATTTATTTAAGACATTTCTGTATGGATTTTCACATCATTCACATGACTATGAACAACTTTAAAAATGCAAGATTGGCATTAAAACTGTCACATATAAAATGCAGCTGAAACCTTGACCAGGGTTAATATCAATAGCCAACCTACTGAAAATGAAGCATTAGCAAAAGTGTGAAAGCATGGATTTTTTTTATGTGACAAAAGGGACCTTAATGTTGATGCTTGTCTAATTTGGGGGGGGGGAGTTATTCCATAGATCGGGCACCACCACCAAAAAGGCCATCACCTCCTCGTGACTGCCAAACAGACTTCTAACAGCTGTAGCATAACCAGACTCGCTTGCAACCTGGCATACAATATAGCTATAATTTCTTTTACAGCTCTGGTGAGTTCTATACTGAAGAATGCCCTGTTTATGACAACCTGAATCATCATCACCATCAAGACATACTAAGTAAGTTGCGCTTAAGACGTCTGCCTTCTGCACTTAGGATAATATGTCAAAGCATTTATTGTGAGAGTAAGCAAAGATTTGATTTTTTTTTTAATTTTTATTGAAAAGGAACAGACTGTTGCAGATCTAAGTATGTTTAGCACAGCTGAATACAAAACAACACAATGTTCAGAGGTACAGTCGTATAAAATATACACAGAAAATTTAGATTTGAAGATTTTAAAAGTCCCCCCTCCCAAGAAATTAAATGCTGATAACTGGACACATTTCTATCATATTAACAGCCCAGGGAATATTCTAAATGTATATTCATATTTTATGACATGTTTAAAACAGCCATGCTGCAGATTCTAATTCATTTGCTACAGCTCAGCGCAGGATATTTAAATCATTGGTTGCATTACTCAACTCTTTTTAAAAAAATGTTCTGTTTCATACACTCTCCAGATGAAAGCTGCTATGAACAAATGAATGCCCACCCTCACACATCTGCCAATGAAGTACAGGTATTACTACGGAGACTCGCTTTCTAGAGAAGGTTGACATTTTGCATCAGAGCTGTTTGTGTGAATGTAAATGCCAGAATCATATGTGCTGATACTCTTCCTTTCTCCGTTGTCAGCTTGGTGCCCTACTAGCAGAAGGCCTCTTCTGACCTCTAGCAAGAATGTTATTTAATAAAAGTCCCTTCCTCTCCCTGCAAACCAGTCTTTACGTTTGCACAAAGCGCTTTCCACAACCTTTCTAAGGCCCACTATTTGCACCTAACCCAGATGCCTAAAGGTGCTGCACTTCAAGTCGTCTTCTGCTAGTGCTTCTGCAAAAGTTCACTGAATAGCCCCAATACATTTTCTCCTTATACAGTGGTACCTCTGGTTGCAAACACGATCTGTTCCGGGGTGCCGTTCGCACCCCGAAAAGTCCGCAACCAGAGTGGTGCTTCTGCGCATGCGCGAACCGTGCAGAACGCTTCTGTGCATGCGCCAAAACCTGGAAGTAAACACTTCCATTTTGCCGCGTTCTTAACCTGAAAAAACGCAACATGAAGCGTTCACAAGAAGAGGTATGACTGTACTCCAGTTATTGCATTTACACTTAAAGTCTTTATAAACAGTTATTAAGCACCATCAGTGAGCATGGCACTATACAAAGTGGTTTTTGTTTGTTTTTTAAATCTGTTGCAAACCTAAGAGAAAGACAAATAAACAATGGCTCCATTCACGCTTGTTTATTCTGTTTTCTTTACATTTCCCTCACTCTTATTTTGCACATTATATTTGAGCATTCACACGACATAAAAGCCACTTCAGAGAAACTAATGGAGTATAGAGCAAGTTGACCGCTCGTTTCTGCTTTAGGTGATTCTGGAAAAATCCATTTGCAGCCCCCTTAACCTGGGGGTTTTATGCGGTGATTTCCCAGGCTTTTTCACATGTTCATGCCACAGCCACTCATGTGACGAGCCGTGAGGTGCCATACTGGCATGCACTGTGCTACCTGCCCATTGCAAGGTGTGTACCTTTCCCCCCCTTTGCTCGACGAAAAAGTGTGCCAGTGTTTCGGCACAGAAATCCACTCTAGGTAAAGCCTAGAAGAATGGCGGAAGGCAGAGGGAAAGGAATGGCATAGAGGAATGACAAGTGTGAATGACAACATGTCGGTCACAGAACAGGTGTGTGCAGTGTGAAAGTTAGAAAAGGGGACAGAAGAGCTGACCTTATAATCTGTTAAACTAATGTAATAAACTCCACATACTGCAGCCTCATAGGTTCTTTGAAAAATAACTACAACCCCATGACTAATATGAATTACTTATTCTTTGCCTTCTTGTAGCAGACAGCCGAGCGTCAGATGTGCTATGCTTCCTTGGATCACAGTGTCAGAAGGAAACACAAAAACCCTCGAAAAAAGAAATATCCTACCTTGGAAGTGGATGAAGACCAACTCACCAGAAGCAGCAATTTGCCCTCAGACTCCTGCATTTATCTCAACAGTGAACAACTGAACGCTGAGAATAAACTGTCTGAGGATCCAACTCACGAGGATCCCCACAGACTATTTGGGTTAATTCACACTATGAATGATGCCAATTTTTAGTAGGAATTTGGCCCAGCGGAGTTAATGTAGCTGATAAAATACTTGGAAAACTGAACAACTGGGTTGATACCAGGTAGCTTAAAAACTAATTAGCTGAATAGGAAGGATGTTTGTTCAGTAATAGCTCTACATTTATCTGACCTTGGCCTAGCAGGGTCCATTGCCAAGTAGATTGTCAACTGAGAAATAATATACTGTGTGTATAGGGACGGGGTGGCGCTATGGTCGAAACCACTGAGCCTCTTGGGCTTGCTGATTGGAAGGTCAGCGGTTTGAATCCCCGCGACGGGTTGTTCTCCCGTTGCTCTGTCCCACCTCCTGCCAACCTAGCAGTTCGAAAGCATACCAGTGCAAGTAGATAAATAGGTACCGCTGCGATGCGAAAGTAAATGGCGTTTCCGTGCACTCTGGCACTTGTCACAGTCCTCCATGTTCCAGAAGTGGTTTAGTCATGCTGGCCACATGACCCAGAAAACTGTCGGACTGCTAGATCACATCAACTTCTTAATGGGAGACTTGACTGAACTGAAACTCCGTCTGACTGGGTGCTTATGTAGATAAGCCTGATTCACACAGGAAATTCCTTTTCTCCCCTCACACTGTTTCAGAGCTGACCCCATTCCCATAAACGTGTATGTACAAAGCTATGTAGCTAGAGCACTAGTCTATAGAAGGAAGCCCTTAGGTCAGGCATAGGCAAACTCCGGCCCTCCAGATGTTTGGGACTACAATTCCCATCATCCCTAGCTAGCAGGACCAGTGGTCAGGGATGATAGGAATTGTAGTCCCAAACATCTGGAGGGCTGGAGTTTGCCTATGCCTGCCTTAGGTGTTATACTGGAAAGACTAAAGTGTTGCTAACTTTTCAACATGAACCTTGTCCATCCATTATGCATTTAGGATTTGCCACATTGTACATTTAGTAACACCATGCATATTGTGTGTCTAGTAACATGGTGCGATATTTAGGGCTAATTAGTGAATAATGTTAACAGCTTTGGTTCATCTAATTAACACTTGTACAACGAGCAGATTTAATGTCCACATATGTTTTGTTTCCTGCTGATAAGTACTGCTAGAGTCGATCCCCATTGCTCAACGAGTGTGTAATGTCTTGTGCATCTGAATTCAATTGTCTGGAAAGAAAGAGGTAAATGAGGTGTAAAAATAAATCTCCAAGGAAGAATTTGACATTCTTCTAGGTATTTGAATTATGACTACTGTCTTTTTACACAGTAGTCTGTTTTATAATCTATTCCTTATCTATTCCCCAGATATACTCACTTAGCTTAGTCTAAGGCTGTACCTTGTAATAAATTTTAAAAAGATTTTTTAAGTCCAGTACTGAAAAAAGAGTTGCAGTTAAGCAAATTTAATCCTATTGAAATTGGTGAGTGGCATTTAAATGCAGGCTGTTGGGGGGGGGGGGAAGGCTGGTTGATTTAGGATTGTGTCTAATTGTAGCCTTGATGACCTGACACATCTTCTACTAGCCTTTTATATGCCGAGACATCTTTTGTTAGTTTAATGGTAAATATTTAGATGACATTTGCTCCAATTTTGTCCCCTTTGCCAAAATGTTTATTCAAAGTTCTCTTCACCTAATGACCTAATCAAGTAAATTAAGAACTTAACATTGTTGTTAATTCATGCTTGATCTGTAGAACTGCACAAATGCTAGTATGTATTTGCCAGGCCATCTGGCAGCTCTTAGCTTGCCAAATTTCTGTGCTGCCAAGCGTGTCTCCATAAGTAGTTCAGGATAAGTCTGCGCTCAACTGGATGCACTGTAAAAACTACAGCCAGGCATTTTAATTTATTTTTTTAAGGTGGAAGTGAAGTGCAACTTTCAAACAGCAGGAGAAATTAGCCATTTATATGTAAATAAATACATTCATTACAGCAATCATATAGTGCTACCTTTCATCAAAGCCCTGTCTGAAAAGGTCTCTAGGATTTTATCTAAAAGAATGCCAGGTCAACACACATTTCACTAAGTTCCACAGCAGAAATTTTGAAAGGCATATTAAATGATGGAAGTATAGATATATCTGATGGCAAGCTGCCATATTATCATTGTAATATACTGCTGCCCCAAAGCACTGGTATATGCTCTTATGTATTGAATACTGCTTACTGTTTATAAGGCGTTCCTCAAATGTCCAATGTATTACCCATTATCTCCGTAAAATAGGCTGGAATAATTTATTCAGTATTATCGAGGGGAAACTGATAGCTAAGGCACTAAGATCAATAAACATACTCATTCCTAAAGGTAAGCTATGAATCCAAGAATTCCCTATTTGTAGTTCATAATAACCACTAGTGCCAGATTTGGATTTGCGGTAGAAATGGGTAAGGAAGCTCTGCTGGAGCAAAAAATGACTGTGCGCGCATAAAAACAGAAGGTTCAGCACCCACCTTGTCTAGTCATTTCTCTGCTGGGAAATTGTTCCTTCCTGGGCCTACATGGCAAAGCAGGAGCAGCAGCTGGATGCAAAACTGAAATGGATATGGGAGGATGAAAGTTCTATCTCTACTGTCATGGCTAATACTTTCTGCATATCTAGAAATTTAAGAAATAGGACTGCAGGATTAAGGCTGCAATCCTTAACATATTTCTTGCCAGCTAGGATGTTGGTGACTAAAAAGGCTGCTGCTTATTAACAAAAAGGAAACACAGAGCTATAAAAGTTAATCCGCTAATGGAATGTAACAAAATCCACACAGCATATATAAAGGTTTATTAGGCAATATAATTGCCAAGTACTAGTAGATACATACATTAAAACACATTTGAAGCATGCTATATTACATTATAAATCTTCACAAATTTAGCACTTTCAGCAATGGAATAAAGCTCTGTTCATCCCTAGAGTAGCTCACTGAATAGTAAATTAAATGCATTAAGTAGCCTGTTAAAACATTATTTCTGAATTAAGAGTTCACTAGCCAAGCAAAACACAATAGAAATAGCTGAAATTACACCTGCAGAAAACAAAAAGAACATTTGCTTCCATAAATGACACTCGAGCAATGATAAGCCTCCAAGAAGGAACAGTGCTTTCCCTTAAGACAGATGATACTTTGGCCCCTAAATGCAAACAGCTGAATTCCAGAAACAGGTGCTTACTCAGCTCCTTGAAGGATATGTAGCTCTCATATGGCAAAACATATCTGCAATGGGTTAGATTCTGAATTAGGGTAAGAATCATGGAACAGGGCGCTCTTAGCTCCCTCTGGAGATTCCTGCACCCTTCCGAATTCTGCTTCAGAGGGTTGAAGGAACATCTGGAACAGATGTGGTGGTGGTACTGGTGGATAACATAAGGAAAAGCATAATTGGTGAAAATTCCCTCGCTTCCATTCATGAAAGGTCCACTAGATTCAAGTGCATTTCATAAATGGAAAGGAACATTTGCATTCAGTCAAATAGGTTTTCCCTTAAAAATCATGAATTTTCCCTGTAGTCGTCCAGAAATGAACTTTCATGGTCTTCAGACAGACGTTCTTCCACATAATCATTTCTTCTTCTGATTCTTCCATCCTGATAGCTGAGCTTTCTGGAAACCCTGAAAAAAGAAAGAGGATCTTGTCTGTTCAAAATAGTGCTAGAAAGGTGCAGTAAAATGAACTGGCAGCAAACAAGTTCTTCCCAAAGACTAGGATATTTTATGCTGTTTCAACGGAAATAAATTATAATAAAAACAACAACACATTTTCCTCAATCTCCAACTCCTTGCATAATACATTGGTGAATATTCATGGCGTTTCAGATAAATCTATACAAAATATAATCCATTGTATATCACATAAAAATAGTGCAATAAGAGACTTCATATTAAAGTTACTAATTTTAAACCCAACAAAGTGCTGCAAGCTCAAAAGGATGCTATAGGTGCAGCAATTTCAGGCTCTCTCTCAGTAATGACATTCTTTTCACTGTGGTAGACAGCATCTATTGTCTCTAGAAAAGCATTAACCATTTGGAGATGACTCCCGACTAATGCAATAAAACACCAATATAAAGTAACTCTCAGTCACCCCCGAGTCATATACAAAAAAGTTGTGCTCATAACTGACTTCCTACATTCATTTAAATACCTTTCCAATTTCCAGACCAACCCCCAATATTTGGCACACTACTGCCAAGACCATATTTCTCAAAAAGGAAGCAGCACTGCAAAGGGGAGGGAAGCCAACTTGACAATATGCTATCTATTATAATACCAATAAATGCTACACGGAACCACACTACCTTCAGGACAGGACCACCAAATTTCATCTGGTCCTAACAAACTTGAAAGGAGCAAATTTAACACATTCATGTCAAACATCCAAAAATTATTAACAACCAATAAGTGGTCAGTTAGATGCTAGTCACATAAAGCACCAATGTGCAAAGTAGATTTTAAGACAAGTAAGTTACAGTGCAAGTCAAAGTTTTGCCATTCTATTCAACTCATCTTAGGTGTAGCTTATAGGAAACCATTATTGCTTCTACTCATCATATACTTTCACAGAGAAATACAGCAAAGGGATACTGAAAAGGAATTCAGGTGATACTTAACAGTGATGTATAGTTCTGTGATTTTCTTAGGGAATCACTACTTTGCACAAACGTGGGAATGTTTCCATCCACACTTGTAATTCTGGATTCTGTGATGAGATTAGATGCAGTAAGTAAAGCAAGAAATTTGCATGGAAATGATAAAAAAGTCAGAACAAGAAAACCAAACTACCTCATAGAGGACACATCTAAGGAGCATTATTATTATTATTATTATTATTATTATTATTATTATTATTATTATTAATATTATTTCTATACCACTTTATATTTTTTAAGAAAAATCTCAAAGCGGTTTATAGAATATTAAAACATCAATAAAACAATCTGAAGAAAGTCAAATATAGAGTATACAGTCAAACCAACGTAATTAACAGAAAACTAAAACATTATCTTAAAGATTTCAAAATAAAACATTACGAAGGAGGTCAACTACAGAATACATATTTAACGCAAACAAACTTAACAAAAATACTTTAAATCTTAGCAGGGTGAATAAATAAAAGTGAATTACAATGGTTAATTTGAGACTTCCTGATTTAACTGCAGCATGAATGAAGAGAGGAGCAAAGGGTACCAGCAAAATGCTTCTGTGTATCTCAGCTTCCCCATTTTTAATTTAAGAACTTCAGAACCAGTACCCAAATTAAAAACAAACCCAGATAATAATCACAGCAGATGTGAGCATCACTCAAACATGTAAAAATTACTGATTCTTCCTTTAGAATGAGTGGAGAATGAACTTGCAATTTCTGGGATGTGCCTGTAAATGTTTAAGAGTCCATGTAGCACTTTAAGAGTTCTATCACAGTTCTCATGATTTTGCCTGTGTAAGATGTGACATAAATAGAACATTTTGGTTTTACAGTGCAATCCTAATCATGTCTAATAAGCAAGCAGAGTACCCCACCCCCGCCTTTTGCTCCAGAGCTTTCTTTGCAAAAATTCACTCTTTAAAGCTCAATTGGAATAAATAGCAATCCTTGGAAACCCAAACAGATGTTTGCTCTGATGGAGTGCTAAAGAGTGGGTTTCCATCGGGGAGGGACCCACACCCAGACATGGCATTTTAAGTGCAGAACGATGCCTGGAAAGAGCAGGACAAAAGGTAAGTGTGAATAAGCTCTTAGTCCGTCCTTTTCACACAATGCTCTAGCATCTAGTTTTAAAAAACAACCCTGCCACAAGGAGGACATCTTTGGGACTAACACTGAACTGAACTAAAGGGCTACAAACAAGCCAACCAGAAAAAAATACACTGACTGGAATACTAACTGGAATACTGATTGGAATACAAGAGGTTTTTTTGCTTAGCTCAACAAAAACCTCTTTTTCAAATCTGGAAGTTCCCCATTTGCTTGGCTAACTGCATAACAATTCAGTAAGTCAATGCTTATGTTTGACACGTATGAATGTCTAGATTTAGGTTCCATTTTCTACTGTTGTATTTAAAATAAGCACGCCATGTGAATGGAATATTATTTCTAAGATTGAAAAAGGTTTCAATAATTTCCATGAATATTTTAAGTTTTCCAGCTTTACCCAGTCAGTACCAGGAGCAACTTTCTTTAAAAACATATACAGCTGCCCCCCCCCGCCCCCAAGTTTTTCAAATTAAAGCTGGCCAAGTAACTAAAGACTGGATAGCTCTTGGAATCACAAGAAAGATGGACTAGAGAAAAAATGGGCCTCCTGTCAAAGATCTAAAGAGAGCTGCTTCAATTTGCTCTGGACAACGCTTATTCGGTAACATAGATTACTTTCTCCTACTTTCTCATCTTTAAAACCTACCTTTTATACAAGTACGTGGATCAACCAGAAAGGTGTGATTTGAAGAAATACAAAACCCAGAATCCTGAAAATAAAATGTTGAAATATTAAAAATGATGCAGTTTTACAATATGGATTATCATCATCCGGGGATTATTTTAATCAATGTCAACGAGCTTCTTTTCTGTCTCAGTTTGCTTGCTTTATATTTGTGGTAACTGTGGGCATATTTTTCAGAAGATTGGGAAAACCTGAATACTACTTTCCCCCTCCCCTGCTTCATACACATTCTGTTCAGTTACTAAGATGCAAAGTAATGCTGTTCTATAGTACCATAATTCAGTGCTCCCCAACCTTTTTATCGTCGCGGACCGGTCAACGTTTGATAATTTTACCGCGGCCTGCTGAGGGGGGGGGGGGACATTGATTGTTTATATTTTAGATTGTTTTGATGTCATAATTTTAATTTAATTGTATTTAAACATGCCTTCAAAATAAAATACAGTTACACCCAAAAATGAATATAAAGTGATTTAACATTTTAACACCACAGTAAATAAAATTGAAATAATTTAATGTTCCTTGGGCGGCCCGGTACCATTTGATCCATGGACCGGTACCGGGCCGCGGACCGGGGGTTGAGGACCACTGCCATAATTCACTCAAGAAAGAGTGGGATGGGGGGCACGTATAATAAGACTTCTAGCCCAGTCCTATTCAAGCTTACTTGAAACATGTCCTGGAAATTTACATTTTATCTACTTCAGGAATCTGGTCACTGAGGGAATACTAAAGTGTCTTTCAGTTTGGAGTACTTTTTCATATATTTCAAAGTCAATAGTTTACTTACCATGTTTGAGGTCCAACTGTTGCCATTAGGAGCATGCAGTGTGTAAGTCTTGTCAGTTTTCTGAAGATTGTTTTTCCAGTAAGGTAGCTTCTGACTTATTCGATAAGGTGAGTTCTCAGATATATTTTTTAATCTTTTCAATGGTGAAGTCGGAGAGTCTTCAGTGCAGAAGTTTGCTGCTCTTTTAATTCTAGCAACTGAAGGTAAAGTTCTTACAGGAGAATTAACTAGGGCATTCACTGTGTCAGACATCGGGATTCCTTCATATTTTTTTAAGTTTGCAGCACGCATAAATGTAGGAAGTTTTGGAAGCCCTTCAGAACACAATTTCTGATATATACTGTCAATCATATTTTTACGCTTCTGATTAAAATTTGAAGAAAGACTTTTAAAACCAAACTTGGACAGTTCTGGAGACTTCCTAGGACTTGTGCATATAGTTGAGCATTTAAATGGTTTTTGCATCTTTGAACAACAAAGCTCCTTATACATTTTTTCGAAGGCATCGTCACATTTCTGGTGAGTTTTGATGGGACTGAGATTAACAGGAAGTGATGAAACTGAATGACTTCGCTGTAGTGAAACAGCTTTGTTGAATGTTTTAATTTCATGACTTCCAGGTAATCTATTTGAAGTTTTTACTGGAGAAGACTTATTATTTTGCAAGACAGAGCTTATGCCTCTATTCAATGACAAGCTTGAACTTGATATAGCATTGAATGTCCTAGTGCTCATCTCAGTTTTATAATCTCCTGCTAGATTAAATGTTGTTCCTTTATCTACAGTGCAAATTGAAGAGTACTCTTCAAATGTTTGAGCCTTTCTTCCAAAGTTTGACAAGGAAGGGATATAAGATGCAGTTCTGACCAGAAATGTTTCTTCTGTAGAAAGATCCCTAGGAAAAATGGTGGTCTCCACGCCATTTAGTCCGACATTCTCTGTGTATGAATGATCTTCTACGATGCCAGAAGCATCCATTTCCACACTATCTGGATTACAGTCTATGGAAGATACTACTTCAGTTACATTGTTCACTGAGCATTGCATTTCACGATTGCCATCATACAAAGGACTAATTTGCCCATTATTTGCCATGGACAATTGATATCCCTTAGAATCATCTTCTCTAATTGTCAAGCTAGACTTCTGTTTTAATTGTCTGGAATTCCTTACTATGTCTGTACTGGTATTAAGCTTTGCTTTCTTAGGGTGCCAATAGCCATATCTGTACCGTTTGATCAATGAATTAGAAGAAGCTTTGCGGGATGCTTTACGCAACAATCTGCTAAGTGACTTCACCATTCCTGGATACATGTCTACTATTGTTAAGTCATTCCAAGAACAATGCTCATCCGCAGACTCGTACATTTCCAAAAAGCTACGGCAGACAGTTTCATTTCCACCCCCAAGAGACTGATTTTCAGGCACAATTGTCATACTGTCTGAGCCTGGAGCAGCAGAGTTGGACAGCTGCAGAGATGTTGATGCAGGGTGCCCATTTATAGATTCTGTTTGCTTCCTCAGGACATCATGGTGACCTACTAGATCAAATAAAGGGAAGTATAAGTACTAATACTTAATCATTTTTTAACATTAAGACTATTGCTAATGATGTCCCAAACAAGCTATAATGCAAGAAAAGAAATTTAAAATAAGAAGGCACTGACCACATTTTTAAATTACCTAGGATTTTCTCAGTTCCCATTGTGAAATCAGATATGTTCTATGTGTTTTAAGAAACAATCATTGTCATGATTACTTTTAAATTAAATTTTGTAGCAGCAATTTATAATTTCACTTGATAATGAGGCAATGCACACTGATATGCTATTTAATGAGGATGCTGGCACTCTCTACCTAGTGAAATCAAGTCTACATAGCTTCAGGCACCAACTTAAGACTATTTCAGAAAGCCATCTTATGAAAATTATATATATATATATATTTGTGAGATGACCCATTTTTATATTTGTTTCTTTAATGTATTTTTGATTTGTTATGTCATTTTTGTTTTAACGCAGATATTTATTTTTATCATTTTGCAAGTAAGTAAGTAAGTAAGTAAATAAATAAATAAATAAAACAAATTATTGGTAACCCCTTTAAAAGACCCCCAACTCTGATCCAAAGGACGTCATGCAGTCTAATAAGTTGAGAGCTCCTACATAAACTCACATTCCCACTCCTATCAATATCACAGGGACATCTCTACACACATAACGGTTAAATGAGACAGAATTTTCTCCAGCAATGTAGAAACGTCAGTAAAGATTCTATGTATGCAGTTCTTTAATTAGGCTGAATTGCTGCATTCATTATGCTTCAAATCTATCCAATAACTAACAAAAATCAAACTACAGTAAAGCATTTTTAAGCTAAAAAAACCAGAGATTTAGAATCCTCATTTCGATTATCCTCAAAGAATAAATTTGGTTGAAAAGCTGTCATTTGTCCAAAGCTATCCAATAAATTTCAAAGCTAAATGGGAATCTGAAGCTACATATCATACATCTAAATGCAGCTTAAGCCATTGCACCATGTTGCCTCAAATTAATGTCAATCTATGTAATTTAACTACATATAGCTAGGAGGAACATGGAACAAATTGCTTTGTAAGGCAGAATGAGAAAATATGACATTCTTTGACATAAAGCAGCATTCAATTTACTACAGCTGATAGAGAGTACTAGACACCTGTTACCTGTTAATCTGTTCATAATGATACTTCAGGGTGTTGTAAAGTACAGGTTTATTACCATACACCTGTAAGCATGTTCATTTAAAATTATCTAGAGTGCTATCCTTATAAAAATTGTTTGCAGCTGACTTAAACAATACAGCATGCTACAGTAGAATCTAGCTACAGTGGTACCTCCGTTTACAAACTTAATTCGTTCCGGAGGTCCGTTCTTAACCCGAAACCGTTCTTAACCTGGCGTGCTTACGCTAATGGGGCCTCCTGCTGCTCGCTACTTCCACTTGCATCCCGGGGCAACGTTCGCTACCCGGAACACCTACTTCCAGGTTAGCGGAGCTCATAACCCAATGCGTTCGTAAGGAGTACGGTACATAACCCGAGGTTCCACTGTACTGAAAATGAGCTACTAAAGGAAAACAAGTTCTGACAGTGGGCTCATATCAGCCACCAGAGTGTTATACAGGGGTCGATGGAGACACACCAGATACTTCCATGGTTGTGAGCAAATGCCAAGACTCTGAACAGGATGGAGTTACTGTAGGGACAGGAGGGACCACAGATCAGTGATAGAATACTTCTTCATGCAGTGCATAGTCCAACTATGGAGCTCACTCCCCTGGGAGGCAGTGATGGTCACCAACTTGGATGGCTTTAAAAGAGGATGGAGAAGAGGACTATCAACGGAGGCAGCAATGCTTCCGGATTCCAGATGCAGGAAACAACAGGAGGGGAGAGTGGTCTTGGGCTCATGTTCAGCTTGTTGGTTTCCCACGGGCATCTGGTTGACTACTGTGAGAACGGGATCTTGGACTGATGGGCCATTGGCCTGATCCAGCAGGCTCTTCATATGTTCAGAGGTGGGAAATACTCGTGCCAGAAGCCACGAATTACTGCCAATAAGCATAGACAATATTGTGCTTGTTGGACCAGTGCTCTGACAGGTAGGTAAAGTGCTATGACAGGCCATGGCACAGCATTAAAACGCTGGACTACTCAGGTCCTGAGCAGTTGCTCTTGCAGCACTGAAGGTCCAGCTGAAAAAAAGGATGGTGGGGGTGGGGGGGAGGAGATGTTGAGGTCCTTTTCATAGCAGATGCTAGGGAGCAGGCTGGAGCTAGCTAAACAGATATGCTGTTACAGCCACAGCTTGTCAAAGGAGCCATGGCAGGTAGTGCATGCTGGCCCAGTTGGTCTTTGTATACTCCACAAAAAAACTCAATAGCTAGACTCATATGTAGCTCATTTCCAATTCAGATAACAAAGTTTCTAAAAACACCAATTAATCAGGTCTTATAAGGAGTGCTTAGCATTACGGTACCGAGCCAGCCAATCAGAGCTAGCATTTGTGCTCACTAGATTGGAAAGTTTGTTGTGCCAGTCTTCTTATGCAAGTAAACCATTTACTTCTCCTGTAAACACTATTTTTCAGTAAAACATTTAGGATTTGTCATGATGCTCACCACTCAATGATTCACCTCCCAGCTTTTGCAAAGGAGACCATTGGTAAACACTCTTTGCTTTGGGTCTTGTAACCTAAGCCAAAATCCCAAAGGTAGATAGTTAGTAAACAGAACTTAAAGATTTGCAGAAAGACACAAGCCTTAAATGAGTAAGCAATTAAACACTACTTGAGATATACATACTATGTACTATAGTTTGATGCTTTCCAAATTGAGTATGAGTGCCAAATAATACAGTGGTACCTCGGGTTAAGTACGCTTCAGGTTAAGAACTCCGCTAAGAACAGAAATCGTGCTCTGGCGGCGTGGCGGCAGCAGGAGGTCCCATTAGCTAAAGTGGTGCTTCAGGTTAAGTACACTTCAGGTTAAGAACGGATCTCCGGAACGAATTAAGTACTTAACCCGAGGTACCACTGTATATTCAAACTTACAATATTATGTAACAGTTGTATTTTCATACCCCATTTATTATGCCCCAGCCCAATGGGACTGAAGCACACACAGGAAGAAGAAAATCCCATCTCAATAACTATTAACCTGATTTCATACTTTATGGCAGGCACGTCCAACAGGTAGATCGTGATCTACCGGTAGATCACTAGACGTCTGTGGTAGATCACTGGTAGATCACTGTCCCGCCCCAAGAAGCTCAACAAGTTTGGCCCCCCCCAAAAGCTTTTATTCTCCCTAAAAAAACTCAACAACTCTGAGCTGAACCCCGCAAAAAACGGGAGTAGATCACTGCCAGATTTTAATTCAGAAAGTAGATTGCAGCCTCTTGGGAGTTGGCCACCCCTGCTTTATGGCTATTAGGGTGTCAGTACAGTAGACATTACACTTAAGTCTTCCCTATCCATTTCAATAGAAACACTGGGAATGTGTACAGATAATGTACCTCCAAGAGAAAAAAAAATAATAAATGGGGAAGACAGGAAAACTGAACTGCACATAGAAATACTGACTTGCATTACTAGCTATAAGTTTAAAGATTTCAATACAATCAGCTGAACAGTTACCGTAAGTGATTTTGGACCAAAGTAGACACTATTCTCCAACAGAACATCCATTTTGACTTGGTTTTTATTCTTTGCAGGTATTCCAGAAAAGTATACGAGAGAGGTATCTTCCTTTTGTTAAAAAAAGAGTGAATAGAAGTTGAAACAAGATGTGTTGTTGTTGTTTTTTATGTTGAACCAACAAGGATAGTACACACAATGTAGTCTACTCTCATTCTTAAGTTGTTGAGGGTTTTGCCTTCTAAATCCATATGTGACAAAGCCTTTTTGAGCTGTTTGAGCAGCTTGCACATTCCATTTGTCTCATCCTACCAGGTTTTAGTAATGCCTATTAGGCCATATTTGCTTGTCTGTATTAATATCTCAAGCAAATTATTATTATTTTTATTACAGTGGTACCTCTGGTTACGTACTTAATTCGTTCCGGAGGTCCGTTCTTAACCTGAAGCCCCACTTTAGCTAATGGGGCCTCCCGCTGCCGCTGCCAGAGCACGATTTCTGTTTTCACCCTGAAGCTAAGTTCTTAACCCGAGGTAATATTTCTGGGTTAGCAGAGTCTGTAACCTGAAGCATCTGTAACCTGAAGCGTATGTAACCTGAGGTACCACTGTATTATTATTATTCCTGCTTGATTTCCATAGGTACCACTTGCTGTACATGGCAATGACCAATATTTTCTCTTCTCTCTTAAACTAGAAGAAACCCACAATAATGACTGCAGTCCCTGCAATAAGGAAGAGAAAGGCTTTTCATATACTATTCACTCAAACAGCCACATTAGTACACTGTGATCAAGAATTTGGAAGGGAATCACAGCTTTTGAAAAGTAAGAGGAAACCAGAACTCATGGCTATAGTTTCATAAACACAGAGAGAGCCTATGGAATATTTAGAAAACTTTTGGCAGAACTCAGGGGAGTTTCGAGTTCAGAGCCACTCCTCATATTCCTTGTTTCCTGCCAATCTTCTTCCTAATCGTATCCCTCCGAAGACAAATATCCTAAATTTTCAAATGTTCAAATATGGTAACCAAAATTCTCATTTACCTTGATATGCATATTTTCCAAATGTCCATTAACGGATGCCAACTCATCATTGCTTTTGTGACCTACAATTCAAAGTTAAAAAAACAAAACATATCTCAAATATAAGATTGCTTCCAATTTCCTTGATAAAAGAAATTTGTAAAAAAATTAGTAAAGGTAAAGAGACCCCTGACCATTAGGTCCAGTCGTGTCCGACTCTGGGGTTGTGGTGCTCATCTCGCTTTACTGGCCGAGGGAGCCGGTGTACAGCTTCCAGGTCATGTGGCCAGCATGACAAAGCCGCTTCTGGCGAACCAGAGCAGCGCACGGAAACGCCGTTTACCTTCTACTTGCACTTTGATGTGCTTTCGAACTGCTAGGTGGGCAGGAGCTGGGACCGAGCAGCGGGAGCTCACCCCGTCGCAGGGATTTGAACCACCGACCTTCTGATCAGCAAGCCCTAGGCTCTGTGGTTTAACCCACAGCGCCACCTGGGTCCGTAAAAAATTTAACCTCGACACAAAACCTCAAGGCAATGAACTATGCAATATTCTTTTTCCAAAGACTAACAATTTTCTCTGGGTTTATTATTCCCCTCATTGCTAGCACACCTCTCTTTGGGTGTTACTTGGATGAAGCAGGCAAGTGTGGTGAAAGTAGCTGCAGGCTCATGCAATTTATAACCCTGACTGCCCAGGAATTTAAATCACACAGGGAGTCTCACGCACAAAGCAGAGTCCCCACTTTAGAAGTTATGCCTCTGTAGGCACTATGAAGGAGTCGCACAACTCTGGGGAAAGGGGCAAACTGCACAACGTCACAACCCCCTTCCCTGCTCCAGCCCACTTCACATGGGCAACACCTGAAGGAAGAGATTGTGAAGCTTATATATTGTCCCAAAGCCATTTCATTACTCTCACCTCTTTTAACTGTTTAATAGGAATGAGAAATGTTGGAATTAAAAGTGTTGTTCTTTCTTTCCCATCCTGAAGGTAGGGCGGAGACCAAAAACAGAAGGCGGCTCATGAATATGGCATGCAGAAAAGCTGCTGGGTCAAAGTTAGGCGTGTAGTCTTGTTTTTCCTTTGCAATTATAGTTACCCAAAGGAGAGCAAAATTAATGATACTAGTAAGAGTGCAGAAGGGGCTACAGTGTGGCAACAATATAGGATTCAGCAAATAATAAGACAAGTAGTTGATATTGCTCCTTAAGTTACTGACTTTGGTAAGTCCAAGCAGTCCCCCAATTTGGTTACTGCTATATTAGCTATCTCACTTACAGAAGAAAACTTTTGATGAAGGGTTCAACTGTTTGAACAAGAAAGGAGTCGTGCTCAAAACAAAATGAGAAATCATTTTTCAATTAAGCTGCATGTCACAACCTTAATGTACAAATTTATGTACAAAGACTATAGATTCCCCCCTGGAAATTGTAAAGAAATAAAGCAGAACAATCATTGCTCAGTGGCATACAATAATTTTAAAATGCATGTGATCATCTCTCTCAATTGTCACCCACATCCAAGACAGCTTAGATTAGTCCTATAAATAAATTGTATGCTCTTCTGCCAAGCCTGCCTTACCTGTATCAAGTAGGCTTTTTCCACATGAGACCACGGACTGTTCTTCATTAGGTGACTTAATAATTGCAAAAAACAAAACAAAAAGCAACAGCCCTATATTAGCTAAATTTGGGCTAGAAAAATCAACTTTAATATTAGAGTCAACGTATGGTAATGTAATGGATCTTCATTCTACCAAACTTACATAGTTACTTGATTTAAACATTTGATCAAATGCTAGCATCAGTCCACATAAATCTGCGATGGCTATGGCTGTCAACAATCTAACTGTGCAATACATATGTTGCTTCAAAAGACTTAGGCAAGCATTTTTAAATATATACTACACATTTACCTGCCCCCATCACCTTCTCAATGCACAGGCAACTTAATATTACCAGCTATTATTTGTACACTTTTCTTGCTACTAACAAAAAAAATAGTTATGGGATGGGAAGATTAATCTCCTTCTGATGGAGAAGAGGGTTATTGAGGGCTACTAGCCATGATAGCTATGTTTTGCCTTCACACTTGGAAGGAGCAATGCTTCTGAATACCAGTTGCTGGAAACCACAGGAGGGTAGAGTGGTCTGGTGTTTGAATCCTGCAGGTTTCCCACAGGCATATCTGGTTGGCCACTGTGATCCAGCAGATAAAGGATTCATGCAGAACTGCAAGTTTCAGGCAAATTCAGAAGCATACAGCTTTAGCTGAAGCAGTTTTCATGAATTTTACAGGGTGTGAGGCTATTCAAGACTGCAGAGGAAGTGCCAATAAGTTGTCACAAGCTATATAATATTGTTTGGGAGCATTTCTCTAAGCAAGGACAGTTTTCTTGCACATTTCTTAATAGGGTTAGAAAAGCACCCTACAGCTCTGAGCGTTTGGATATTGTTAAGCACACTTCTGACACCACAGACACAATATTTTATAGGGTTGCAGTTCTACCCTGCCCTACATTGGAAATCTCAATGGGATGAAAAGTACACCCCTTAAACCTGTTAATGTTATTCTCCTCACCCCATGTTGGATGAAGTTCATATCTACATGAAGCTGCTGAGAACAGTCATTAGGAGTTTTGGTACTATCAGTACACTGATGACATGGAGCTCTATTTCTGCATAATAATTGAATCAGGAGAGGCTGTGTGAGCCCTAGGCCAGTGTCTGGATGCAATGGTGGGTTGGATGAGGGAAAATAAACTGAGCTTGAATTGTCATGATCCACTGTGAGTGAATGGTTCCCATGGTCTGCCTTGGACAGAGGTTTTTTTTGGGGGTGGTGGTGGTGGTGGTTGCTGAATCCAGCTTTGTCACTTGATGCCCAGGTAGCCTCAGTGACTGTTTCAGGATTGGGAGAGCCTGACCACAGTAGTTCAGGTACTGGTGACTTCAACCTTGGATTACTTCAATGTAAGTCTTCTCTTTTGCTACATTTAATCCTGAGTGCTGCAGTACGGTTGCCAACAGAAGTGAAAAACCTTGTAAGCATATAACAGTTCTGGTCAGAGATCTGCACTGGTTGCCCATTTGACACCAGGTCAAGTCGAAGGCATTACTATTAGTATATAAAACCTTTAATAGCTTGGCACGTTTACTTGCAGGATCACCTTGGCCCAATACAGTGGTACGTCGGTTCTTGAACATCTCTGTTGACGAACGTTTCAGAACCCGAACGCCGAAAACCCAGAAGTAAATGTTTCCATTTCCGAATGTGCCTCGGAAGTCGAATGACTTCCGCTGTGTGTTTTTCAATTTCCTCAATTGCATTTGCGGGCAGCCATTTGCGCCTCGGTTTTTGAACGTTTTGGAACTCAAACGGTCTTCTGGAACGGATTACGTTCGAGAACTGAGGTACCACTGTATATATTTCATAAAAATTATAAACTGTTTGATTGTAAAACACTTCCAAGTGGTTTACAGAAAATACTCGCTAGACTGGTTCGAGCTATGGAACTGGCACTGTTGCACATACCACAATCAGTATTTTTGTGTGGCAGCGCCTACACTTTGAAACGTCCTGCCTATCAACATCAGCCAGGCACTTTCTCTGCACTCTTCCTTCAGTGACTGTATCATTTCCTCATTATGTCCATGAACAGGATCCCGGAACAGATTCCATTCAAATACAACTCCAGAAAAAAGTAGATGGATAACTATTCTGGTTGACGGCCGTCGTGGGTCCTACATACCTGATACTCCTCGTAGTTCTCATTTTCAGAGTCAGAGGCCAGCTGGCTCTCAATTTCTTAATTGAAAAAGAATTCATTGAAATTATAATACTGAAGATAACAGCTCTCTCTTCACTGACAGGTTACAATCAGTCCACATAGTCAAAGGTAGCCACTTGGCTTTTCCATCTGAGAACCCCTGCCCCACTTTACAAATTTTAAGGAGAAATCTCCATTTAAACCTGGCTGTACAGCCACCTCTATCATAGTGACTGTATTGAATGGGAAAATGATTCATGTGATCCTAGAAATGGTTGGTTGTGGCACAAGACTCAGTTTTGCTATACAAGCGCAAATCAAATTTTTGAAATCTAGATCTTAAACCTACACATGTGCAACAAAAAGTCGAATATATATTTAGTTCTCACAGGCAGTTAAATAAAATTAGGCATGATACAGGTTACTTCACACCAACACTATATATCAAAGCAACTGCCTTTAAGTCCTATGAAGTTGATGCTTAACACAATATCCTTAGGAATTAATGAGAAGTGGTAAGTGGCAGGTCTTAAAGGGAGGAAGGTCAGCTCTTCTAATGAAATGCATTGCACCCAAAGACACTTTTCAGAATAATAAGTACAGGCAACCCCCCCCCCCCCCCATTTATGTGTGTTCTATTTGTGCACAACCGCAAATGCATGAATCACGCCGAACTGGGAAGTGATCCCAAAACATCACAAAAGGGGAAAGACTTGGGTGGGATGGGGCGGAACAGGGTACTTGCAGGTTTTGCTAGTAATTCAAACATATTTGGGTGAGCCATAAAACTCATTTAAACAGCAATTCCATAACAACTGAAGAATTAAGCTCAAGTGACCATTTTATGAATACCTTGCAAGAATGAACAATTAGATTCTGCTTTAGAACATATAAGGCTCATAAAGTCTTTCCAAGTGAATAGCAGGCTTTTAAAAAATGATACAAATACATTCATATGAAGAAACACAGTACACTGATAAAGCTAAACATATATCCAATAAAAATAGCCAATTTTATATGGTATTTGTTCCTTTGCAATAGCTCATTTAAATCAAGATTACAGCAAGATGATCAATCTGTGGATTTGGTAAAAAAAAGAACAAAATGATGTATCTTAAGCCAAATTAATCTTCTTTCATAAAAACTGATGACTATTATATTTGCAAGCAGTTATTTTTTAAAAGCCAACTTTAGATGGGAATACTGTCTCAGATTTATAATTGATCTTTTTCTTTCACCATTAAGAACTGTTAAAGTTAAATCTTTACACAATTTAAACATACAAGAATTGCAGAAAGTTCTAAGATTTCCCTTACCTGTGTTTTCCTGAAATGGTACAATATCCTGTAATATGAAAAGCAGGAAAATTTCAGTGCAGAAAAATTATTTCTTGTACAAAAAAAAGGGGGGGGGACCCGGTGCTTTCATTTTCAAAAGAATGTATTTTCTTCTTTAAAAGATCCTCCCATTCAGAAATAAGCATATTGTAAAATTGCTTAGTCTGTAACCTTTTGCCTATTGGTCTAGAAATATGAAGGATACCGATCAAGATTTTCATTTGGTTAATTACTGACAGACTCAGGGCAGGCAGGCAGCATGATTCTAATACTTGAAATATTTTGATATGCAATTTCTACACACACTGCCAAACTCAAGTCACAGGGCAAAATAATTAGGGACAAAGATAACAGTTTTCATATACAGGTAGGTAGCCGTGTTGGTCTGCCGTAGTCGAAACAAAATAAAAAAATTCCTTCCAGTAGCACCTTAGAGACCAACAAAGTTTGTTCTTGGTATGAGCTTTTGTGTGCATGCACACTTCTTCAGATACGAAAAAGAAGGTATCTGAAGAAGTGTGCATGCACACGAAAGCTCATACCAAGAACAAACTTAGTTTTCATATGTCTTAGTTACAGTGGTTCCCAAGCTACTTTCCCCATGGATCACTTGAAAATTGCTGAAAGACTTGGTGTACTACTTAAATAAAACTCTGCTTGCTATAGCACCTGTAATGTGCTGTGCTAGATGCTGCATAATCTTTATTTTTTTGCTTTGTCTATTGGATGTTATTGTATTACAATATGAATTCCATAGAATTCAAATTGTAAGTGTTCTTTACACACACACACAGAAAACTACTTGAATGAAGCTCATGAACCACTGGTGGTCTGTGGAAACCCCTATCTTACTGTATTGAATTTGACACATCTGCACTGTGTTAAGTGAATTATCTTCCTGTAAGTCTGGAGGGATAATTAGGACAAAATGTGAGAATCTTGTTCTGAAGACTGGTATCAACAATTTAAATCACCCCACCAGCATTTCAGATTGCAGGTAGGACCACAAAAGCTGTGTTTTCATCAGTCAAATGTCTCCATTGATTAGAGCAACGTCCAACAATGAAAACAAATTTCATTGAGCTATTTGGATGTGCTCATTTTGGTATCCGCTTTACCAATGGTCTAAGATTTAAGGGAAAGAGAAAGCTGAATGAGAGAAAGTAATATTCTCCAACTTAAGTTCATAAACCCTGAAGAGAATCTATGGCTTTTTTCCATTCAAGCTGCCACAGAAACATTGTTTAAAAATACTACTGTTATAGCTATGCATCCAGTCTCCCAGAGAGATTTCCAGATTTTTAATTTGTCACAATAAATTAGAAAACATCAAAATACAGTCATTACAACAAGTTATGCATTTACAGTACCTGAGAGATACCTGAGGTATCTATAATTCTGGTGCTTGTTAGTTGTTCTTCTCCCCAAACCTTTGGCCCTAGAAATAAAACAACAATTTCTACAATAAATGCTACATGCATAAGAATTTGTTAGAACAGACATTTGAGATAAACAGAGGAGTAATGTTAATCTTTTGCAGTAAGCATAGTAAATAAGTCTTGTGGCACTCTGAAGACTAATTCATTCTGGCATAAGCTGTCATAGACTACAGTCCACTTCATCAAATGCATGAAGAGATATGCTAGGTTGTATGTCCATATATACATGGGTGGGGTAGGGGGTTGTAAAAAGTAAGCTCAGAAATAAAATTCACAGAAATATAGTGATACTTAAGAGTGGCAACCCACAAAACAGTTTCTGATGACCTGCTTTGCCACCGATTCTCTCCAGCACAAAGCAACAAACCACGATTCTTAGTTTAGTATTATATCTGAACCAAGTTTGTTTTGAACCAGATCATAATTTATTTTGCTCCATGCAAACTACAGTTTGAAGCCACGGTTTATTATTGGCTTCAGGTAGTCATTTTGTTTGCAGTGAAACAAACCAGAACCCCCAATTCTGAAACAATGCTAGGCAAAGAGTGTGGCTATCTCACTTGTGCTAGGGGAAAAGCAAAATGACAGCAATTTGTTTATTCATGGTAAACAATTAACCATGACATATGGCATGCAAGCCCTATCACTGTTATGTATAGTCACACTCAGGGTGGATAAAAATCAATGATTTTTTAAAAAAAATAATCAGATTTTTTTTATTTAAATTGGATTTTTAAAATAAAATGCTTTTGGAGGAAAAATCTTTCTAAATATAGTCTTCTGTTTAAGTTATATTGTAGTCCAAAGGCTATTCATCAGGAAATAAGGATTTGTTTTAAGTTTATCAAGTGTGCTAAAACTCAGTCTAAGTTTTTTTTTAATGTTTAACCACATCAGTTAACAAACATGGATACATATGCTATCATGTTATTGTTTTAGTTAAATAAATTGTTTAAATGATTAAGGAAATGATTATTTTTCTCCTTCCAATAAAGTACAGCAGAAAAGTTGTCCAAATATAAACAGTTAACTTATTAAACCTCACCATAATTTCATAATTATCTGTCTATGTATTTCTAGTAGTATAACCAAGTCAGTAATTTTTTATATAACTGTAAAAACTACTCTGAAAATTTATTATTCCAAAAATGAAACCTTCATATGGTTGTAAATATTAAGATTATACCAGCAAGAATGAGTCTTTCTGCAAAAAAAATATTTAAATCAAGTCTTACTGACTAGTGATTTAAATCAAGCCTTACTGACTAGTGATTTAAATCGTGATTTAAATCAATTTGATTTAAATCAAATCCACCCTGGTCACACTGTTACAACAAACCTCAAGGTTTCCAATCAGTCTTTGACTCAATAAAGTTTGATACATTTTCATTAGACTGAGTAAATTGCACTACAGACACAGCATCCACACAGGTTTCAAAGTCTCTACACTATGTTTTTATAAAAGCAAACTAGAATATAGTATGCCTGTTGTCTTTGTCTATGGGGATTTATTGGCAAGGATACTGGAGTGGCTTGCCAGTTCCTGCTCCAGGTGGATCACGTTTAGTCAAAACTCTCCACTATGACCTGTCCATCTTGGGTGGCCTTGCACTGCATAGCTCACAGCTTCTCTGAGTTATTCAAGCCCCTTCGCCACGACAAGGCAGTGATCCATGAAGGAGTACTTTGGCCACCTTATGAGAAGAGAAGACTCCCTGGAAAAGACCCTGATACTGGGAAAGATTGAGGGCACAAGGAGAAGGGGATGACAGAGGACGAGATGGGTAGTGTTCTCGAAGCCACCAACATAAGTCTGATCAAACTGCAGGAGTCAGTGGAAGACAGGAGTGCCTGGCGTGCTCTGGTCCATGGGGTCATGAAGAGTCGGACACGACTAAACAACAACAGAATATAGTAACCGATAAAAGCGATCTTACCTTCAGGTGTAATATAAGTCAATGATTTGATAGAAACGACCATATCATCATCAAAGGGGAAGTTGTACTGGATTAAAAGAAACACACACCATTTTCACATAAGACTACAATGCTAGAGATTATAATAAAAGCTTTTTTGGGGGTAAAATTTGTACATTATTAAACCTCCATTCAAACTACTAACTAGCCTACTTACAAGTTAACTCACTCCTATCTAGCTGGCAGTACACAGGGCCCAACTACATGACACATCTGTGATGGAACATTATTATTATTATTTGAATTTATATACTGCCCTATACCCGGGGCTCTCAGGGCAGTTCACAGAATAAAACCAAGATACAAAACCATAACATACATGATAAAAATAAAAACAATTAAATCCCCCACCCACATCCAACATTTTGATTTTCACATTAAGGCAGCCCAAATTTGGCTGAAACAGACAGACAGACAGGGCCGGATTTAAGTTTGATGAGATTTAGGTTGTTGCTGTTTTTTGTGTTGAATATATGCTATATGGTAATTTATGGACCTAATAGGTATCTAAAGCCATTTGCACGTAACAAATAGGAGCCCACACAACACAAAAAACTGTTGCTGTATGTAGGTTTTATTTTATTTGTTTTTTATCTTATATTTTGGAAATGTTCATCCAGTTTTTTTCCCTTTAATTTTTTTGGGGGCCCCCAAGAGAGTGGGGCCCCTAAGCTATAGCTTGTCTGGGACCGACAAAAGCTAGCCCTTAAGAGTGCAAGGAACCCTGCTGGAAGGAAGGAAGGAAGGAAGGAAGGAAGGAAGGAAGGAAGGGAGAGAGACCGAAACTTGACAATTCAATTGCATTTATTAATTATCTCCCCGCCCCATGACGTCACGCAGCGGGTATTTCGAACGTTTCCCCACGAAGATTCCGTGGAAAAGAGGGGAGGAACCGGCCGAGGAGGAGCCCCGAGCAGATCCGCCCGGGGCCTCTGCCCTCCGGAAAAGCCCTGCGAGCCTCGCCCCGTCCAGCTCGCCGAAGCCGCCCCTGGAGTCGCGCCGAGCTCACCTTTTCCATAACGCTGCTCATGGCGGAGGCGAAGCGGAGGGAGCTTCTCCTGAGGCGGCGCTCCATGGCTGTGCTGCCGCCGCCGCCTCCTGGCGCTCCTCTTCGCCGCCGGTCCGCGGCCTCGCGCTCCATCCCTCCCCCGCTCGCTCTCCGCATCTCGGCAGTCGCCTTGGCCCGCTCTGTGCGCCCCCCGCCCAAGGCCGAGGATTGGTCGCTTCCAGTTGGGCAACTCTTTCAACCCGATTCAAATTCGCCGCTGCGCTAGTCCCGCGAGAGTGCGCTTCAGCTTGCCGTGGCCGGATTGGTAGTTGCTGGCCAATCGGAAAGGCCCGAGGAGCAGTTCTGTTTTGATTGGCTGGCTCCCGTTAGGCTGCCCCACCCACCCATCCTGATCCCGCCTCCCTAACTCTATTGAAAGTCTCTGTGCTCCACAAAATTCATCGTTGAGCGCGAAAGTCGAACACGCAGGAGAGCTTAGGGAATGGCACGGGCCAGCGTAGCAACGCAAGCTGCGTAAGAGTGCGAATGGGAGAAGCAGAAAGATTTTGTTGTTAAGGGAGATGTAGGGAGACGCCAAATGGGTAGTGGATTAGTTTTGCCCGTTGGGAGTTAGCTGTTCCTATGGACTATATACATAAAGATCGATGAGTCTTGTGGCACTTTGGAAGCTCACACATTTATTGTGGCACAAACTCTGCCGGATTGGAATTCCTCTATCGTCATTCAGGGCAAGGCAATGGTAGTTTGCTTTCATAAAGCTTTTGAAATATGCCAACTGCTGAATATTATATCGGGGAATGACTGCTGCAGATATTTTTTTATTGAGTCTGTTATTTGGATAAGTCCTTTCATTGTGTTTGATTCGCGTTTAATTATTTTGTTTTCTGTTTTTTTTTTGTTTTTTAGGGTTTTTTGTTACCTGATCTGCAGATTCAAAAGTTCAAGTATTTTACGGTTGTTTTAATTAATAAATAAAGAATTGCCCAGAAAAAGAAGTTGCCTCTTCCAGAGACTTTGCAGAACATCACTAACTCCTAAATCGTTTGAAATAGTTTTATGTAAAATGTGAGTCTTTGACTGATGTAATTAATTGCCAATTGAAAACATGGTTTTTTTTGGTCTTTTTCTGTGGTTTTCTTCAGCAGTGGACGCCATTAAGAGATTGTTAAGAGATGTGTGGTTATAGAAACAAGAGGAGAAAAGGAGTGCCCATTCATTGGTGATGTTGGCTGATCTGCAGGAACCCATCCTACATTAAGGCTGCAATCCTGTACACCTTTACATGAGAGTAAGTCCAATGGAACTTTATGAAACCTGAGCAAGACATGCATAGGACTGCTTGGTTAGTCAATGTACTTTTTCATCCAGTGTTGATATTCCTCTCCCTTTCCCCTTCTGCACTTGTAATTTACAATTAAGATAACTTAACTGGCACCCTCAATTATTAAAACGTCCTATAATAAGCTCATTTCTCACTCAGTTATGCTTATAACCACAATGAAACATAAGGATGTACAAAACAAAAATGCCACCCTTCTCACCTGTTTCAGTTGCTCCAAACATAAAATAGTGACATAAAAATATAAAAACAAAGTATATACTTTGAGAGCAATGCTATGAAGTGACAGATTTGCTCAATGAAGTCTTCTAATAAGTGTTTCCCAGCCCTTTCACAATTAAATCCTATACATATCTACTTGGAAGTAAGCCCTATTGAGTTCAATTTACTCCCAGATAAGAATGTATAGAACTGGGGTGTTAGCCCACTATTAATCTACATATGGAGCTTGCAATCTGGAAAAGGACTACTTGGTTAAAAAATGAAGTCTCAAAGTTTGGACTGAGGCTTTTCATGATCTGAGTTATGCTTGTGAATTGAAAACTGAGAATCTCTTCAGTTATGGTGTTACCTGCACTGAAAACCATACTCCTTCAGTGGGGGAGAAATTTCCCTGCTTTAACTTACTAGGCTATAAAAGCAAATATAGAAAATGGCTTGCCTGACACACCATTGGACTAGAATGGGTGTGTCCTCAAGGGAGCGTCTTTATTTATTCTCTTACATTTTCAGCAACACTTTTTACCTTATTATTATTATTAATTATTAAGCTAGGTTTTTTAGGATGTTTAATTCTGACTGATGGGATTATCAGTTTTTCCAATGTCTCCTCTGCCTCCTGTGATCTTATTCTGATACCGTCTTTCCCCCTTTTTAAGACACTGTCTTATAATTTTTTTCCCTCAAAAAAACAAAGGGTGGCTTATTTTCGGGAGGATGTCTTATTTTTATTACGTCAGTATGGTACGGTACAGCCTCCCCCTGCACGCTGAGCAGGCGGGGCAGAACTCCGCAAGAGGTGCGTTTCCCCCCCGCGCCTCTCGCTGGTTCGCTGGATCCATGCGCACGGGGAACAAGCGGGGCAGGAAGAGGCGTCTTCCCCCCCCCACGCCTCTCCCTGCGCGCTAAGCAGGAGGGGCTGAGGAGGCGACGGGAACAATGGCGGCACCACGGCTTACTTTTGGGGTACGTCTTACTTCTCACAAAGGTTAAAAAAACCTGCCATGGCTTACTTTATGACTACGTATTAAAAAAGGGGAAACAGGGTATTTATATATCAGTATACCTGAAGGAGTGTCTCCACCCCCATCGTTCAGCGGCGAAGGCCTTCTGGAGGTTCCCCCACTGCGAGGAGTGAGGTTACAGGGAACCAGGCAGAGGGCCTTCTCGGTAGTGGCGCCTGCCCTGTGAAACGCCCTCCCATCAGATGTCAAGGAAATAAACAATTATCTTACTTTTAAAAGATATCTGTTTAGAGGAAGTTTTTAATGTCTGATGTTTTATCCTGTTTTTAATATTCTGTTGGGAGCTGCCCAGAGTGGCTGGGGAAACTCAGCCAGATGGGCAGGGTATAAATAATAAATTATTATTATTGTTACTATTATTATTTATAAGACTGCTATTATTTCAACATTTTGTACAGGCAGCAACCATTTTGCATTGGAGTTCCATTCCTAGCCGCTGTTCTGTCCCTGCCTCCATTCCGCCCCCATTCTGCCCTGTTGGCGGTCATGCGTCAGTTGGACGCAAACAAAATGGTTGCCGGCTGTAGGCCAATTTGAAAGGCTGCAAACCCCAAAAGTGAAGTAAACATGATTCAAATAAAAAAATAAATCTCTCTTGACCAGGTCTCTCTCCCCCTTCTAGTTTTCAGTGGATTTTTAAGAGCCAAGAAAGAACAGAATTTCATTTTATTCAAATCAGTTGGCTCACTTACAAAACTGGTGCTCTGCACATCATCATTCGAATCAAAACTAACATTTTCAACCCTAAAAGGACTTTTCTCAGAAGGGATGTAGCCTAGTAGACTCTGCTGCTGCACTGTCTCCATTCACTTCTGGGGAATACAGTTTCCGTTTATTTAATCCTTCCTTTCTACATTGAGTTTGTCCTTCAGTTATTAAAAAATACTGAGACAGACCATAATATATTACTGTACCTATGTTGAATAAGTTGAAGTTCCCATTCATTATTGCAGGTTTTTTAGAGGGTGGGTGGAAATCTTAAAATAATCTAAATGTCAAAGCTATAATGTCAATTCTGCTTATAATACCAAGTGATACATTGCATAGTTTGGTTGTCTGCTATATCGATCAAACTACTGGAAAAATAATTACAGATGATGTGGTGCATTTCATGTGCACCTATCCACAGAGGCTAAGCAAAACTGAAAACATTTCCCTTGCTCAGGTTTGATCACCTTTTGGGGGAAATTGCTTGCCCAGCCTTGTTCATCATTCACTTGCAACAGAATTCAAGCACTTATTTATGAGGATTCAAAGGAAAGTTTCAACAAGGGATACCTGAGGAAATAGATGCTGGGTCTCCACAATATTTTCATTAAGAGGTACGCCCTTCGGGCTGGTCTTGCCCAAATTTGAAGTGACGCCTCTACTGTTTCCTGTTTCCTGCCGCTCTATATTGTTCATTATCCTGACAATACTTCACATTATTATGATGCCATGATTTAGTGTGCGTTTTTCTCAAAGATCAGTATAGCTTCATGTCTGCGCTTATTTTCCTATATGCTATCAAAAAACCTGTAGATGAAAGTGAGGCTGACCAGCTTTAGGCATCCCTTTCTCTTTGAAGCATAGCCAGTGGAACATGCTTATTAAATAAAACTAAGCCTCTCATTTCCTGCTAAAACACTACAGGAGTTAATCAAGACCTGATGCGTTCTGAAAGCAATATGGAGAACTGGACTCTGATAAAATAACCACGCACACACGAGGCTTGTCCTGCAAGACCTCTGAGCGTGTGAGAAGGGTAAGCAAAAGTGCGATCCCGCCTCTCTGGCTCAGGATGTTTTATTAACCAAGAGAATTTCCACACAGATTCAAAAGAACCAATCACATCTCCTAACACATCAATTGTAGGAACCAATCAGATTCTCTCTGGACATTTTAAAAATCCCACATGGGTAATGAGGTAATGAGAAACTTTTCCTAACTACAAACGACTGGTACTTAAAATCTACCTAAGGATAAGAATTACATAAAAGCCTACATGGTTGAAAGGGATGCCTGGCCAGGATGTCTGGCAAACAAGCAAATGGTCTGCATGAATTTGCTGTGTGCGTGACCTGCCAGCCTTTAGGAAGACTGGCAGAGAGAGCAGAGCCCTATGGGAAGACAGCCTTGTGGGATTTTATCAGAAACTTATGCTTAAGAATTAGGCCTAGTGAGGATTCTTTCATCCGACACAGTGGTATGATGACACAGTGGTAAAGAATGACATCAAGCTCCCTACATGGGGTGGTAAAGATCTCTGTTGTAGCACTAGAAAGCTAGAATGAAGAAACAAGCTAAGTAACATCAAGCAATTGGGTTGGAAGCCAGGATATAGTGTGACAGGAGAAAAACAACCCATAATCAAACATCGCAAGCACAAATTTGAAGGGGAGGTGGAAGTTTAGAATAGTAGTTAAGGTCAGCAGACGCCAATGAACTGAGATAGGACCGAGATGGGGTCTTCCAAACTGAGAAAGTGGTCCACAAGGCATTTTTGCCATTTCCAAAGGTGACTTTGAGGCAGGTGAAACCCATTTAGGACTCTCAAATAAGAACAGGGGATGTTGTAAGCAAAGCAACTCCTCCTTATGTATACATCCCTCCTGGAGTGATCAACTTTCCCCCATTTATTAAGAGTATTAAACTTGTGTAATATAAACTGTAGGGGGTGGGGATTGTGTGAACTGGCTTTCTGTTGAATCAAATAGGCATAAATTCTCTTTAAAGTCATGGAATTAATCTTGGATCACTGAAGCCAGTGTTTTTGGAGCTTTGAAGTTTTAATTATTTTCCCGAAATGGTGTCACTCCATGACAAATGTAAAGCTTCTTTTAAAAGGTTAATCCTTTTTTTCCTAACTGCATCATAAAGGTAAAAAGAAAAGAAAAAGGCAAAACAGTTGAAACATCAAAGCCCTAAGTCACATTAACTTACAGATGTAATAATAATACCAAAGTGGTAAGCAGCTTCCATAAGTGGATATTTATCTTTGGAGTCATAAGCTGATTGAGGTGTTTCCCAGATAATCCATTCCTATTTTAAGCACTGATTAGTGCAAATGTTAAGTTAATGCAAACCATGCTTCATCCTTAATTGATCTAGAAGGAAGCCAATCCTATCTAGTGGTTTATCACCACATTGTAAATTTCAAGTTAAACAACCAGTACTTAAAAGGAGCAATTTATCAGCACAGGATCTTCTGGAAATGTCCGGTTTTTCTTCTTCCTCTGTATAGTTCTGTTTTGCTAATTCGCCCATTACAAGCAATGAGAGACTGTGTCTGTTTTTGCTGCACTAAATAGCTGTTGTGATGCATGTAGACAAATGATGTGCTCTCACAGTGGCTGCCACATCCACTGGGAAGGAAAAAAGGGGGAAATAGATGACAGATGGAGCTGAAGTGACAATTCCTCCTGGAGCTTCTTATATCCTGAACAGTGGATGGGAAATGTAAAAGTCAGTGCTGAAATTTAATAGGTTCCTTGTCACAAGTCCCATTTATGTTATGAAAAGTCTCAGACGCTGTGTCTTCGCCCACTTTGTATAATTTTCAGTACATTGGAAAGGTCAAAGCTCTTTGAAATCATTTCCAGGAGATTTTCATCGCTTTCCACTCCGTTGATGAACTCTTCTAAACTCAATTCCCCTAGAATAAAAAACCACAAGTGCTTAGGAATATACATAGGTAATTATAGATCGTAAGAACTATTTCAAAATACCATACCTTTTAACCCCTAAGCTCTTCAATGGAGCAGTAACTCTCAAATTTAGGGAAAATATTATTAGACACCACTGGAACATTTTTAAGCTCTCATAGGACTTGGCAAAGACAATGCATGAGTTTAAGGGTATGTCTGCACTACATAATGAAACTGGTCAAGACCAGCATATCCCAGTTGTTTCAAAAAAATGCTATCATGTTGTCGGAGATGCTTATCAAGTTTAGTCAAGCTAAGCTGTTTAATAGAATTCTCACTTGTCTTCCAAATCTCCTGGCTTCTTTTGGGGAATCTATGATGTTCTCCTTGATTTGGCTTACCTCCCCATCATAACATATTAAACAGACTCGGGTCATCTTAATTCTGTTTTTGTTTTGACAATTTATATACCGCTTAATTAGAATTGCATTTAAGTTGCTGTTCAGCAAATGATTGATAAAGAAATTACATCTAGTACCACCTTAACGCTCTTGGTTTAAGATAAGCTCACTTAATAGCCTTGCTGCCCATAAAAGTCAATAAGAGAAATTGCTGATTTTAAATTTAAGATATTTCTAATATTAGAGTTTGGAATTAGTTAAATAAATTGATTATATGACTTGCATAAAAAGCCCATTGTCTATATTGCATTGTACACCTTTTAAAAATAAAAGTTTTTTAAAAGTAGATGTTAAATATAACAATAACATGCTTTTACTCCAGCGATAATCACCAGCTGGAGCTACTACAAGAATAATGAAATGACAATATCAAAATCCATTTGCACTGCATTGCCACGTAGTATTTTAAAATCCCCCTTAATGCATGTTGTTTTTACTAAAACCACTGCATCTAATACTCCTTTTGCTTTGTACAGTCCAGATGATTTGGTAAGAGCATTTAATGCATTTCTGAATCCTGCGCTGCACATAAGGTGGAACGGAAAGAACTAGTGTGATTGTAGCAGGCAAAGTGCAGGCCAGCATCAGACTTGGCTTAGATCCAAAGCAGACATGAAACATCTACACACACCATATATTTAAAGCACATGGCTTTCCCCAAAGAATCAAGGGTGTTGGGGATTGCAGCTCCGTAAAGGGTGAACTACAGTTCCCAGGCTTATTTGGAAGAAGCCATCTGCTTTAAATGTATGGTGTGGAGAAAAACATGGCAGGTACAGTGCTACCTCGGTTTACGAACTTAATCCGTTCCGGAAGTGCATTCTTAAACCAAAACCGTTCTTAAACTGAGGCGCGCTTTCCCTAATGAGGCTTCCCGCCGCCGGTGCCCTTCCACCGTTCGGATTCCATTCTTAGACCGAGGTAAAGTTTGCAAACTGGGACACTACTTCCAGTTTTGTGGAGTTCGTAAACCGAATCGTTCGTAAACAGGGCTGTTCTTAAACCGACGTACCACTGTATTTGGAAATCTGGAACAGAAAAATAAGCAGAGAGGAAAAGAGCAAGCAACCTGCCTCCTGCATCTAAATCCCTACTTTCCTTAGAATGCTTTGGTTGAAAAAATAATTGAAAGGCAAAAGGCATTGAAAAGCATTTATTCTGGGCCTCAGTTATAAAGTTCCTCAGACGGCCTTTCTAAAGTACCTCTAAAGTGAGGCTAAAATGGGGTTTCCATGTATTCCAACCCATGTTCCTTGGAGGAAGGATGGGATAAAAAAGAAAAAAGGATCCCAAATAGACCTGCAACACTATTTCCCCCAAATCATGCCCATGCCTGACATATGTGAAGTGTGGGGCAGGTAAAGACATGGCTGACATGGGCAGCACTAGGAAATCCCATATCGAGAACTGATGCGGCTGATTCTCAGCACCAGCAGGCTGTTTGGCCCTGAGAGCAATTCATGTTGAAGACTCATTGCGGGTGTAGCTTGCATTCAAATGCTGCTTGGAAATGCACATGTTTTTCTCTGCTGACCAGCAAAGGAAAAATGCAAGTTTGAAGCCATGGTTTGAATCCATACCACACCTGCTGAGAGCAAGCCCCTTTGAAGTGGTCAGCTGCTGTCGTCATGACGCCAAGTGATTGACAGGTTGGCTGCCCCACCCACCTGTCAAACTGGACCCACACTTGAAAATTTTTATAATCTTACCGTCGTTGTTAACATCTATCTTCTGGAATACCATGTTTGTGAATTGTTCTGGAGTCAATTCTTGGTTGCCATTGATAGCTTGAATGGCCTGAAGGGATGGAAAAAATGCAAACATGTCAGCAGGTCATAATGTGAATAGAATTTATGGCTGCTGGTTCGCTCAGCATCTGAGGCAGGGGTGGGTGGTAGGAGCAGGCATAATCTCCAGGAAATCTTCAGTAATGAGGATTGTAAATTAAATTAATATAACAGAACCTAAAGGATTATAGATCCAATTAGCATATCATTGAAGATCCTGTCGGGACACGTGATTATTCTTAAACCCAGCTACATTTTTATCCTGCCCTGGAGAATCTGTTCTTTCAGAATATTCCATGTCATATAAAGTAAGGATTATTTTATATGTATGTACATGGTGTGGAAGCTTAAGCAACTTTTCTCATCATATACATGCGTACACTGCTTTTTTCTAAAAAAAAAATAAAAATGTTTAGGGGTACTCATTTTCCTACTCATATTGAAATACTGCCTCTCAATGAGGCCAAACTTAAATTCACAAAATGTTTAGGGGTATGCGTACCCCTGCATCCCCCAGAAAAAAGCACTGCATACACACACACACATAGACTTAATCCTAAGCATTATAAAAATTTATAGGTATTTTTCACATTGCTCAGGAAAACAGGCTTTACGCTACTAGCCATACTATTATCTATCATCACTATTGTTGTGCTCATCAATGTTAGAAACTGAGATATGAAAGCTAGGAGCTAAATGGCACCTTAAACCTAGGTGATGGGCGCAACAATGGAATGTCTAGGCATGGTTTTTTATAACAAGAATACAAAGCTGAACATGAGTGAACTGCAGCTAAAGTATTACGTTATTTTTTCACACGGTCTAGTCCTTCCCCTGCCTGCCCCCCTAATAGTCTCAAGAGGGTCTCTTCTCCAGTCTTCAGAGAGTAGCTGGAAGTGGGGAGGCAGAAAAAAGGTCCTCCTTTCCTTCCACTCTGCAGTTTTAACCTGAAATCTTAGATGCAGTACTGCGCCCAGAGCTCAGAAACTGCTTGCGCTGATGAAATTCCCTGTCGCAAAATGCACCTAGAACAATGGGAGTTTCAAACAAAGCTGCTCTTGTCCAGCTCATAGACTTCCCACAGACATGTGGTCGGCCACTGTGAGAACAGGATGCTGAACAAGATGAGTCATTGGCTTGATCCAGTGGCTCATTTTACGCTCTAATCTTGATGTACTTGTCAGAATTTATGGAAGGGAAAAGTGGAAGGGAGCTCTTTTTTTCAACTTAATGTACTTTCTTATGACATTTTCACAATGCCCCAGTTCTGGCTGGGGCTGATGGGAGTTGTAGTCCAAAACACCTGGAAGGCTCCAGGTTGGGGAAGGCTGATACAGAGCCATGCTAGGGAAGGGGCATTGTGGGAAACTAAATCCAACCATATGGAGCTGCTGAGAGTGCCAGTTCAGAACCTTTGTTCAGAGGTGCCTAGCGTGGGTATCGGCAGTGGGCCTTGACAGCATAGCTGTCAACCCTCCCTTTTTTGGCAGGAAACTCCCTTATTCCAATGCCGTTTCCCGCTGCTATCCTGGATTGTTGATATCCCTTAAATTTCCCGGATTTCAAAGGAAGCAGCTCCTCTCCCTCCCTGCCGGCCAGGGAGGCCCCTCAGCTGCGTTGCTCGGCTGCCAATAAGGAGTCTGAGACTGACTGGGGGCGGAGCTTGCATGCCTTGTGCAGCCAGACCCTCACGCCCAACCAGACAGACAGCCTGCCTGCCGTCTATGCGCTCGCTCTTTCGCTCACCCGTTTGTGCGCAGCCTCTGGAGCGCAGGGTGGCGAGGCTACTTGGTGCCATTGCACCGCCCTCGCGACATCCCTTATTTTCAAATCCGAAAGTTTGAAAAAATCCCTTATTTTCAAATCCGAAAGTTGACAGCTATGCTTGACAGCTAACCAAGGATGCCAGGTGCCGGCACCAGCCTCGTATAATTCCCTCTCTTTCACCACATTAGGGACAGGGAGATCTCATTGCAGGCCCATGTTCCCCTTTCCCATTGATTTCTGGAACAAAAGAGAAGCCGTGAGTGACCGTCTAGCCAGATAATGACTGAAACAGGCAGTGAACTACAGCCAAAACATCAATAATTGATTTCCCATAAAATGCTTCATGGCAAATATATGCTAACATATACCATTCCCTTACCGTGAATATGCTTAAGAGTTCTTTTTTGTCAATAGTTCCATTCCCATCAGCGTCATAGAGTTTAAAATACCATTTCAATTTTTGGTCAATTTTTCCTCGTATGACCAGATTTATTGCAGCTATAAATTCCAAGAAGTCGATAAACCCATCCTAAAGAAGGAAAGAAAGATACCGGTAGGTTTGTAGCATGTATAGCCCTTAATTTATTCTGGCGATATTACCGGTAATAAGTGGCTGGTCTGCTACAAAGAGAATACAAGCTTAACTGAAAGCATCTTACACTGAAATCTCCCCCAGGGCATTCAAAAAATGTGAATATATCCGTTCATACAAAAGCAATACAGAAAAGCTTTAACACATAAGGGCATGTCCTAACTAGTGACATTAAGATACTCTCTTTTCCTCTTCAGTGATTATTTCTTGTATAAACGATCAAACTTTTGTTCTTGGAGACTTCATAGGCAATTGGTTTTTCACACAAGAAATGCACTATTGTTACTCATTTGTCGTTGGGAGTCGAGTATCTGGCAGTTCTACTGGAGGGATACCACATTTTCTAAACAATCACACTGCAATATTTTGTCCCCAAGAAATAACATTTATTTTCGAGAAAAAACAGTTGTTGCTATTGCCATCGTCATGTCAAATGTAGTTGCTGATGGCATTATAGATGAGCCATGCTATTTCTTGCATCTTCCCCATTCCTGCAATATTTTGTGATTTTGTTTAAAAAAAGAAAGTTCTGTTTTATTTATTTGCATTGATTTTTTTTATATTTGATAAAGGATGATTTCTCTCTCTGTACTACTGCTTCAGAGTGTCCATAGAGCCTGAAAAAGAAAAAAAAAGATGAACCGCGGAAATACCACTGTGTGGGGGTAGAGCTGTCCATTGCAAAAACGGCAGCCCCATGTCAAGTCCCTTAGCCTATGTCCTGATGTCACCAGCCTGTGTGTTTGTTTCCTCACCTTGTTAAGCAGAGGTTGAAAGCATACATATCTTAATGGGTGTGGCTGTGTATCACAAGGTCACACGTCAAGCCTTGCCCCCATCCATGTGTTTGGTGCGCATGAGAAAGGGATCTACATGCTGTTATGTTTGGTGCACATAGAGATCTCCTACGTGGAGAGGGGATCGTGGCTCAGTCAGGATCTATGTGTGTATGTCATGCTTTCCAGACATAGATGGCAAGGGGTCATGGCCATTGAATGCATTGGCCGTGAGGGCAAGATTACCCCACATAGCTTTATGACACACACATGCATTCTTTGAATGCACAGTGGGCAATATGAATGGAACACAGGAAGGTGCCTTATACCAAGTCAGGCCATTGGTACATCTAGCTCAGGATTGCCTAGCAGCTCTCCAGAGTTTCAGACAGAGAATCTCCTCGCCCTACCATTCTTCAATACCAGCTGAGTCGCATCCCAACACTTGAAACAGTTACACCACCACGCAAAAACAATCAGCATTTTTAAGATGGCTGAAAGTAAATAAACGCCAAAACATCTGTTTTGTGTGGACTGGATATCTCACTCATGTCTTTGAGCAGCATGTTCCACAAAGGATAAAAGGCAGGTGGGGCTAGCAGGCTATACCATCTAGATCAGACTATGTATCCAGATGCTGTTGAACTACAACTTCCACCCTGTGGTATGCTGAACAAGATTTTACTAATGGGTGGTAGTATTGTGTATTGTATCTTACCATCCAGACACAGGGATACCATTTTCAGCCACCATCCCTGACCATTGGTCTGACAAAGTTCCAACAACATTTGGGGCACCGGGGGGGGGGGGTAGGTTTCCTGTTTCTGATCTAGATAAACTCTTGAAATTCTGGGTTAAATCACTGCTCCAGTATATCAGTTTAAAATACATTGCTCACTTTTCCATTCACTGAGCAATTGCCTTCTTTTTTTATTTTGCGAATTGCCGTACAATAAATAAAAACAACAACAACCAGTTACAGATCTCTCACGTGTCGTTGCAGTTTATGATTGGAAAGAAGTGATAAGCATTAAAAACAGATAAGCAATAAGTAAAGCAACACTATCATTTCCTATGGATTATTCCCACCCTTTGGTGTGAGTGACAGTGTACTTTGCTGTGGACTCTACCCTTGCCTTTATGTTATGACCACCTGCAGACCTTTCTTAGACAGTACATCCACCTGGGGTGCTTGATTCAGCCCTGTTGATCACCACAGTTCCAATGCATTGCTGATTCCTTCCACACATTCTCCTCAGCTGTCCACACAGTGGACAGGGTCCATTATAGATGACGCAGTCTAAATGGCATGTCATGTCTTGGAGTTTTTTAAGCAGAGGTTGGCTGGCCATCTGTCATGGATGATCTAGTTGAGATTCCTGCATTGCAGGGGGTTAGACTATAGATGACCCTTGGGGTCCCTTTCAACTCTACGATTCTATGAAATCCATCCTTATTAAAGACAGATTCATTTCTTTTCAAAATGTTTGATGGCAGCTGATTTTGTGAGCAAAAGCTATGCTGTCAGGCATGCCCAACTGGTAGATCGTGATCTAGTAGATCACTGGACATCTGTGGTAGATCACTAGTAGATCACTGGCTCCCCTAAAAAAAGCTCTACATCTTTGCCCTGAAGCCCCCAATACAGGGCTTTCCTTCCTAAAAAAAGCTCAACTTTGACCCGAACCCCCCAAAACATGGATGGCTTTCCTTCCTAAAAAAAAGCTCAACAACCTCGACCTGAACCCCCCAAAAGGGGGTAGATTACTGCCAGTTTTTAACTGTGAGTAGATCGTAGTCTCTTGGAAGTTGGCCACCCCTGAACTAAATGATTCAGAAGACCAGGAAGGATGTTTACATTCAGCACAGACACCATATAGTTTTGCTTTAGGTTTCTCATTTCTGGAGGAACCTTCTTCACATGTTCACATGGAGTGGGCACTGAAGCCACATCCTCCAGCCTACTGCAACTTTCATGCACCAGCCAACTTTGCCTCCCAGCCTTTGATCTCTACACTTTTGGGAACTCCATTTGACCAAGGTTCTTCATAGCACAGAGGGCCTGCTTTTGTGTACAATTTTCACACTTAACTTCCCTTTCCAAAATAAAACGTGTGTTGGGGGAGCTCTGGAAAGTCATAGGGATGAGACCTGTGTCCCGCTGCCACCTTGATGGGTTGACAGAACAAGTGTCTAATTTCACTAGAATGAGACATAGAACAGGCGCCCAAACTAGTAAGATGTTACACAACAAAACAGGATGCTGTTACTGATGGAATTTGGATGCATCAGCCGAAGCCTGAACTGAACACCGAATCTCTGCTGGAGGAGCACACTTTATTTATGGATGCAATCTCACTTAGACTCTCAGTTTGGAAAATAAGAAAGCTGAATTTATAAAGAGGATCCTAGTTCTATCTAAAGAGGATGCCTGTTGTTCTCAGCAAGAGACACACACAAAGATATTTCCTCAACCCAATGGGGTAATGAAGAAGGGTGGAATAGGAAATGAGATCAGCAAACCTGGGCCAGGTGGTGAGTGGCAGGATCATTAAGCTGTAGCATGTCAACCAAGTTTATCGATACATAGGGTAACTCCCAATGCTGTCCACCTACTTATGCAATGGGATTTCTGCTCTCCTCTGCAGCAACCCCTCAGCCTCAAAATTGGAGGCCCCCGCAACCATCATTAGCAATTCTGGTGGGGGGGGGGGTGGGCGGGAAGAGATAAAGCCAAAACTGCATTGCACAAGTGAATCCTTGCCTATGCTATGCTGGCTGTCACCCATTTTATATAGCCTTCCAAACCTTCCTGGTCCTCTTTCATTAGTCTGATAAACCTGGTTCTGGACAAAGGCATTGAAACAAATTACCGGTAGTTCTCCCGAATCTCACAACTGCATATTCAAATTATAACTACATATTTTCAGTGCAGTAATCTGTAAAAAAATGTATTTGGTGCTTACAAGGCTATTAACACACCTGGCTAAATAGGAGGTTCAGCCAGATTCATGAAGGACATTACTGGTGATTTTTAGGTACAGTATTTATAAAAGTGCACTATATACCGGTAAGTATATCTTTTATATAATTACATTTAAGGAGAGGAGGGTGATCTCACTGGGCCAGAAAACATGCATCAGCACACCCTTCGGAAGATACATATGCACTAAGGGACCAAAAAAGAGGGGGGGGGAACTCAACCCTTGAAAACAGACTGTCAAACTATATTAGACTTGTATGGTAACATGACATCCAATGGCATATGGTAAAATGGCATCAAAACATCCTATATAAACACCCAGATGTGCCAAAATGAAAAAAAAAAGATGCAAGCACAGAAACATTAGGAAAAGAAAATGGAGTCATTTGAAGTGACCTGTGATATTTTAATGTATTTGTGTCTGTTGGAAGCTGCCCAGAGTGGCTGGGGAGACCCAGCCAGATGGGCGGGGTATAAATAAAAAAATTATTATTATTATTATTAAGTACAATAATTCCTAATAGGATGTATGCCTGTCCAAGAGGACCTTATTCATGTAACAAACAAACAAGCAGCTCAGTTTATACCATACATTTTTTTCTCAATCTTGGAGCATGATTTGAAACTATGGTTGGGAGCCTGAGGCAAACTATGGTTATTGCAAACACAGAAAGCAGGAGGGGAAGAATGTGTGCAGATAAGTGTGCAGGGCCTGAAGCACATTCCTGAGCGCCAGATCTTTATATCTGATTCAACGTTCTCTGTTCAGAGAATTTCTACAGCTGTGGTTTCATGAAGATAATCCCTTCCGGTCTCTGAGACCTCTTCTGGGGCTTCCATTCCTGGAACCTTCAGGCAAGAGGCTGTTCTAGCCTTCCCCAATCTGGTGCCTTCCAGATGTTTTTAGAATACAGCTCCCATCAGCCCTAGCCTGATGGGGAACGACAAGGAGAGAGAAAGACATGATAGTTTGGGGGCACAGGGCTTGTCCACAATTCTGCTTGTGGTGTGCCTAAAAAACACAGGGTCAAGCAGTTTCCCCCTTGACTCGCTCCTTTCCAAGGGAAAACCCACTCTTTAGTGATACATCGGAAAAAATGGCAATGGTTTTCCCCAGGAGGTAGGGGGAAGCAGCAGGAGAAAAGTGTGGATAAGCCCACAGCACGAAGTCAAACAAATCTGTCACTACAGAATTCTGACAGAAACTCCAAATTCTGCCTTTTGACCACAAGGTGGCAACAACATGCCCATATGCTCAGAAGGCTTTCATGCTATCTGAATGGAATCCTGATCTTCCATCAAGTACGGTATTGCCCATAGACTTCCAACCTTATCATTACATCCTTGAGGGCTAAAAACTCGAGGGATGATCCAATCCATATTCGGGGCTGGGAGATATGCAGAGAGGAGGCGTCTATGTTGGAGAATTCTTCATGCAAGAGGAAGAAGGTATCAACTTTCCTTTTCTAGCTTCCCAGGGTGGCGAGATATTTGCGCCTTGTGCCAGTTCTGCATTTCTGCAGTAGGACTGCAGCGTCATGGAATATGTACAGTCTTGGGATTGGATGCTGTATATCGTAGAATGCGTGTATAAAGGACAATCCCAGAAAGAGCTACCGCTTTCCCTGCCACATTCGGATGCACATTCTGTGACCGTCAGTGGGATTTTTGTAGAAAGAAACCCCTGTAAAATGGCTGTAAACCTGGGTAGGAACAACCCCACTACTTGCAGCCACGGTCCTTCAAAGCCCACTGTCCTTGTTCACAGCCTTCGGAGACAGTTGTGCCCACAAAACAACAAAATGGGACATGTGGGATTATAACATTATGCAAGGGTTAGGTAACAAGCACTGGAAGCTTAACAAGGCCGTTATCCTTTTATATTTAGAGTAGCGTTGATAATCCCCAGTTCAAACTGCAGTTCTTTCCCTTCTGATGGCCTAACAGAAACTGATACATAGCACAGGCGATCCTGCTGAGACTGCTTAGAAGACTGGGTGTGATTTTTGTGGGGAAAGGGGTTCTTCCCATGGTCCTAATGTAAAAAACCCACTCACAGCTGCTCTTAGCACTGCAGGGGGGGGGCTGGTGGGACAATGGGGCAGGAAAGACGAGAACAGGATCTCCTTAGGCTCTTGCCTTCAGGTATTATAAGACAAAAGTCCGTACCCACCTGTAAAGGGAGAATTGCTTGGTCAGAGCTTAAGAATCTTGAGACTGTTTTTCTTGATATCGGGTGTGGGGAACCTTTGACACTCCAACTGCTGAACTACAACTCCCAAAAAAGCTTGGCCCAATTACTATGGATGATGGAAGTTGTAGTTGTCAGGAGCTGCAGTCTGATAGCAGGTCAGCAACAAAACACTCGGTGTCGGTGAAGTTAACTCTTTATTCAAAGAAACCAAAACAGTGCAGGCCTAGTGCAGCAACTGTTCCCAGTAGGTCTTGCCCCAGTGAAGCAGTTGTGAGGACTGAAGGTCTCTGCCTTCCCACCACTCTCTAAGATTCCTCCCCTGGGATCCTCCCCCAGCAACCTGAGGCTCCTTTGTCTTGTCTTTGCCTTTGTCTTTGCTCTGCTCTCTTCATACCTCTTCGGGTTCTGGGAGACCAGGAGGGGAGGGGAGCTGGTCGCACCAGGAAGGGGAGACTCCTTGGATTCTTCGGCAGCCTGTCTCAACTCTGTCTCTTGCCCCACCTCCTCTCCAGCCTCTGAATCAGGACTGCTCTCTGCCCCAGCTTAATCCTGCTCACTAAGCCCTGTTGCCTCTTCTGCTGCCAATACATCCTCCTCCCAGTCTTCTCCCAGTCTTCTTCCTCTGACCACTCATCGTCTTCCCACCACCAATTCCCTGGCTCTGAGCCTTCTTCCCCTGGAGGTTCCTTTGGGGGTTTTCCCCAGCTGGTGCCTCCCACTACTCCTCTGCATCTGGCCAGTCCATGACAGATCAGCAACATCTGGAGGGCCTAAGAGTCTTCATGCCTGTTTTAGATACAGCACTTATTTCATCCCATATGCCCACATGGGCGAGCAATGGCTTAGCACTGCCCTCAAATCCTGTTCTTCTTGGTACCATTTCCTCTTTCTTCCTTTGGCTTCATGGTCCTCTGACTCATCAGGACTCTGGTGTTGGCTCTTGTGATCTCACATGATGTTATTGATGTCATGACACCACGTGTGATAAAGTCACAGATGCTCATAAAACCAAATCCACGGTCAAGATTAAATTGCAGTGTGGGCAAATGATGCTGAGCGTTCTGGGAGGAAAGGAGAAGGTTCAAAGGAGCACTGCAAATAGGTAGCATCCAGGGAACAAAAAAGGTGTGAAAGAGCAGTGAAACAGTGCAAATGTTGAGCCGGTTTACTACTCTGATCAGCTACATGTAATAGTCATAATTAAAAGTTTATTATTATTTTTGCCCACTCTTCACCATAGGATCCCAGGGTGGATGAGAACAATATAAAAATATAGATTAATATCAGTTAAAAGAAGTCTAAAAATGTGCTAACATTGGAACCAGCGTATATTAAGTGCAGCCCTAGAATTAAAAATATTAAAATAGACTGCGTATTGTAGTAGAATTCTGGCCATCCCAGTTACCTTGGTTAAAACCCCCCAGCAGGGCTACTGTTTTTTAAATGATCTCCATTATCGCAGCGTATATCATTTATCTACAGTGAAAGGATGAAAAGCTAAGTCACAGCTTCATGAAGCTTATAAACCTGTCAGTCTTCCAGACAGTCTGGGCATTTCTAACCAAAAGCTTAGACCACTAAGCCAACCCCTCTGCCTTTTAAAACACTTCTTAAGAAGCATCAGCAAGATAGTGGAAAGAGGTTAATATCAGGTCTGGCCAAGGGCTGGATTCCGACAGCTTAGAAAAAGTAATCCCACCTTTCATTACCAAATTTATTTCAAAAACGAGATTATCGGAATGAATGTAAAAATTCCACAGGATTGCAATTCCTAGATATGGCAAGACTCTGGCCATCTAGCTTTGTTGCTAAATTACAAAACCGTATTGTTATTGTTATTTTTAATTGCAAACAGTGCTGGACAAATGTGCTATGAAAGATGTGCCATTTAATGCCAATGTTTCTGATAGCATTTAAATGTGCTGAAGATTGTACACTTGAGTATTATCAAGAGCCCCCAACCAACATATTATATACCAAAGGATGAGAAGAAAAGGGAAATTGAACATATGTGAAATTTAACCGAAGTCTCTCTGCTTCCACTATACACACAAAGATGTATCTGGATGAAAAGCCTTCTTTTCTTCCTAATACTGCTGGAAAATGAGCTCCAGAAATGCTGGCCTGGCTCACAAAGAGCCAGACTAAAGGCATAGTCTGGCCAGCTGAGGAGTCTCATCAGAGCTGGGTTGCAAGAACCTGAGTTTGCCTGGAACATGCTTTTCTGTAGAACTTCAGTAGTTGTGAACTGGGGTTACGATGCAATAGCTAGTGTGAAATGAAATGGTTTTACTGCTCTTATTTTAATTGCGAACCTCAAAGTTTTGTTTTACACAGCTTTTTTTTAATGATCATTTGAATTCTGTTTTGCGAAGATATTTAGATTTGGAAAGGTGGCTTAGAAGAAGGGCCTTAAATAAATAAATACATCAGACAGAGGTGAGGTACTCCTTGACCTCACTGATGGTAGCAGAGAGCAACCTGCATTGGACAGGTAGTGAAATGTCTTTTAGCAGTGTCTGTGGTAGCTTCAAATATCCTGGAGAAATGGTATTTTGAAGTGTTAACACAGATGCTAAACGATGGATGATAAATTGGACATAGGGCAGATCAAGTGCCCATATGTCGTCACCTGTTTAGGAGAGAAATTGACTATGAATGGAATCATTTCCTCTAACAGGGCCTTAGCTAGGACACTGGTGTAAAGAGATGGGACAGACTGAATTAGAACTAGATGAGCAATTGTTCTCATCTTCAGTACTATGTGTATCTTGCCACCTATCAGCAGGTTCACCATTATTCCACCCATTAAATTGTGTGGAAATGAAGAATAAATCCACAGAACGTATAAGTCCTCTGTCTTCAATCTGTCTCTCTGTCTTCAATAGCCTATGAATCCATAGAGACATAGGCTATGCACATATCATACAATTAAAGCATATTATTTCTCCCCAAAGAATCCTGGGAACTGTAGCTCACCACTCCCAGAGCAACTGTTGCTGTTCCCATGATTCTTTTTTGGGGGGAAATGTATTTTAAATGTATGGTGAATATGTAGCTATAGTTTCAAGATCCAAAGATACAAGGAGATGAGCATCCATCCCTAGACGTGTAGGGTTTGAAAACATAACCTGTATCTTGCAAAAATGGAAGCTACAAATAGAGCACACTGAATTTAGAGGTTTGGGTATGTATGTAAAGGCACCTGTGCAGGCAAGACCTTGAAAAGTGGTGGAGATTGGGGTGGTGGCCTCAGACACCACCCAAACCTCTTCTACGTAGTCATCTGTGCACAGACTGAAGACCTGCATGGTGGTTTGCTATAAAAAGCTCACAGACCCACTGCAGACCTGTGCCTGTGCAGATCTCCAGTTTATTATCACCATCATGTTGGAGTGAGGAGAAAAGAAGAAGAGTATCAGAAGGTGGGTACAAAGGAGAAGACAGATCAGAATGTGACTGGGAGGAGGTAGCAAAGGATCAGTGGTGGTATCTGGGGGAAGGAAGCATGTTGTGTTCAGTAGCCTTCATCCACCTGGTGCCCTCCAGCTGCTTGGGACTACAACTCCCATCAGCCACAGCTGTAGCACAGGGGTGGCCAACATATTTGGCCCTCAAACATTTTATTGAGCCCTCTCCAGGTCCCCCTAGATTTGGCAATTTTAGATTTTAGGTGGATTTTAGGAAAAAACAAAACAACAACAACAATTTTTCTTCTTGCTCTTCTTCCTTATTGACACTAGTTGTTTCAGGGAGAGGGTTTGTATCCAAACCTACCTGAACACCCACCCCAATCTTGTAAAACTGTTCCCTGCTGCGTCCTGTCCTTGGTGCCTCCTTGGCTTCCTGGCTCTCTTTCAGGAGAGATTGCATCTTTCTGTCAGCCTACAGAGCCAGCCAATGCTTCGGCAACTTGCTTATATAGAGCCAGATCGTACAGTGTGGTGGATAAATGAATTGAAACAACCAGGAAGAAACAAAAGAAAGAATGCTTCTATCTACCTATCTAAGTCTTGACTGAGGACAATCCATAGTGGCCAACAACCCTTACGCTAAAATAAAACTAATGCATCAATAGAGCAAAACTTCAGACCAGGAAAAGACCTGAAGGGTTAACACTGAATTGATCCCATACTGAATCCAGTTAAGAAGCCATTGTAAAGGTTACTGAGCCCACTCTGACAAAGGCCCCATCTCCTCTATACATTTAAAGTAGTATCATACCACTTTAAACAGCCATGGCTTCCCACAAAAAAATCCTGCAAATTGTAGTTTGTTATGGGTGCTGCGAGTTGTTAGAAGACCCTGATCCTCTCATGAAACTACAATTCCCAGAGTTCCCTGTGGAGAAGGATTGATTATTGTACCACACAACTAAATGATCACACTGCCAAATCCTGCTCATCCCCTTTAAATAAGTGCCACGGTTTCCAATATGTTTGCGCCATACCTGGACACATAATGCACCTTTTTATGTTCATTTCCTTTTCTACAATTAATGTGAAACTGATATAGCTGTAATGCCAAATACCATCTGGTAATTACATTCTGTACTCTTCATCTGATGTGTAGAGCACTGCCTGTGATCATACATGGGTATCTCCTGCATGTGTGCACCAGCGCATGTAAGAACATAAGAAGAGCCTAGTGGATCTGACCAATGGCCAATCTAGACCAGCATCCTGTTCTCACAGTGGCCAATCAGATGCCTATGGGAAGCCTGAAAGCAGGACCTGAGCACAACAGCAATCTCCTCACTTGTGATTCCCAGCAACAGGCATTCACAAACATACTGCCTCTGATAGTGTTGGTAGAACAGAACCATTAGGGTTAGTAGCCACTGTTAGCCTTATGCCCTCTAATACTCTTTTAAAGCTTTCCAAGTTGGCCATCACTGATTCTTTACTCCACATTTTGGAGAAGTCCAATCCAGGTGTACTGGGTGTATAGTCATTCACACAAACAGCTGAACATGTGGCAGACTCCTTGTATATATGGACAGCACAACGTGAACAGCCCCTGTGTCGCTAACATCATGATCTTATGCATTTCAGTGGAACTTATTTCCAGGTAGGGGTGCGTAAGATTGCAGTCTCAGACAAACTGTGCTGAGTACGATCTGCATGGTTTGATTGCCCATATATACCATTTAAAACCAACAGCACATACATAAAATTGATTCAGATCCAATACAGATGCCAACTGCGATAAATGTCTTCATTTAGAAGACTTGTGTTAACACATGGGGGGCTGATTGCAGACATGTGGGCTGCACCTACAGAGAGGCATGGCAACTCCTACAAAAGTTCTCCATGGGGTGTGATGGAGTTGGGTAGCAGTTTGATTCATTCAGTGTTTGTTGATGCTAAGTCTCCCCTTGTTGATCCAAAGCAAATTTGCAAAGAAAACACTAGGCTATATTTTGCCTTCTCCCCCTTGAAGCTCGTCACTTCCTACTCGGTTCAGACTACATCTTTTATTTAAATAATGCTTCCTAGCCTGGTGCCCTCCTGATGCAGAAAGTTTTCTAATAAATGCAGAGATACAGTATTTAAATCAATAGAAAGGAAAAACAACACGTAACATAGCTGTATATTGGAGTACCCCCTAGGGATTGTATTTCCTTTTGCATAAGCCTCAAAAAGCAAGAATAGTTATTTTCCCCGTGGCTCATATTCTTTTCTCTTTCTCTACCGAGACAACGGAGCACTAGTAGCTCTCTGTCCCTGGGCATGTATGCAGTTAAACACAAGAAGAAGGGAGAAGGAAACAGCCAATATAGTTGCCATCCATTTTCCAGCAGGAATCATATACCGTACCTGTACAGCTAAGGAGAGGTGGAAATTCCCTAGGTGAAGCTTTCCTTGACACTGGACATAAAGTGATGGAATAGAAGTTTGCCAAAATGAGAAGTATGGCAATGGATGAAATACGATAATTTCTACATTATCTTATTTCTCTATCACTTTTCAGAGTTTCAGAGAGGACATTTTGCTTCATTTCCAATTAGTGCAGGCCATGTAACCTCCAGCTGAAATCCTGTAACTTTTTATAACCACAAATGTTCCGGTTGTTTCCCCCCCACCTCCTACTTTTGTTGCCCTGTATTGCCAAAGTGCCCCTTCAGGGAGTAATAATATGGTGACAGTGTGGAAGCATTGCAGGACTATGAAAATGCAATGATATGTGGATGGCCCTGTATAAATCCACCATTAATGCTTGCATCCATGTTGTGGAATAGACCTGCAAAAAGAAACCCAACCCACTAGTCTGGAGGGGTCCTTGGGACTGACATTTAACCATAGCCTAGAAAGAAAAGAGGGTTTCAGGGCAATTGCTATATAGATGAAATCTGGCAGAAATTGAATACAATGGAATAAACCTTTGATGTTGGACTGGTCAAGACCTGTTCGTATGTAAAATACGAACCTTAGCCTTTCTGGCCTTTGTTAACCTGATGCCCTTCAGATGTTCTGGAATACAACTATCAGCCCCAGTCATCATGGCTAAAATATAAGAACTAGCAATGTGTGCAATGTGTTAAATGTATTAACACACACTGCACATGGAACAGCACAATTACTTCTGAATATTATAAACAGGGGAAACCCTTTGCTGAATGTGTGTTTGCTCTAACAACTGTTAATAAGAGTAAAAACACTATGCAAATACTGGAGCTGCAAGTTTGTAATTTCACCAGTATCAATTTCCACTTAACTTTCTGCCGTAAAATGTTGGTACATGTGAAGTTAGCCATATGAAGTAGAGATAGCATAGAAAGTTGTTATTGCTCTTGTTATTTGTGGTAGGCAGTGCAGCTTATGAGCTGTACATGGCATTTAATAGCATGCTAAACACCTCTAATTGGAATCAGCAGGTAATTTAAGCAGAAATTGCCCCAGAGTGACTTCAAGCAATCACAGCAAAACAACAGAAAGCTATTTGAAATAAATAGAGAAAGCATTGTTACTCAAAAGTGTTCCGTTAAGATGGCTTTCTGGTTTCTGTGAGTGCTACATAACAGTTTCTAAATTAATGTTGATCGTGTATTTCAGTTTCCTTTTCATCTATGCAGTGATCTGAAGCTGGTTCCTTCTAGGAAAGGGTATTAAACTGCAACGGATAATTATGTACCTTACAGTGCTATCCAGTACATGTCTACTCAGAAATAAGTCCCATTGAGTTCAAAGCAGGTTACTCCTCGGTAGGTGGAGATATGATTGCAGTCTTAGTTATAGGTGGCAAAATGTGTTGGAGATTTTTAAAAAAGGAAGTCTCCTGGTCAAGTCTCACTATAGTCATGAACTTCCTAGCTTACTTTCGACATGCTGCTATTCTCTCATCTTCAGCCCTCCATCTGTGATGTGGGAAAGATAACAGACAGTGTTCTTCTAAACAGTAAATTCCACATGTTGTGTGCCAGGGTGTCCGGGTTTTTACTTTTTGAAATATGGCAACCCTAGGTAATGGGGAGATGTGGTGATAAACATGCTAGTTCTGCCCTGAAATTGCAATTCCATAACTCTCCATGAGCTGAAGGGTGACTTCTGAAGTGGGGAGCTTCCTGCATTTGTGGAGGCTTCCCACACAATTTAGATTATTGCAAAATTATGTTTCTGCATTGCACGGGAGTCCTCCATGGAGGTTGGGATGGTGCGGGGAGAGGTAGCACATTCATCACTTCATTCACTTCTCATTTTCTCATGAGATGAACACCCACATGGAGTTATTAATCCTGACCTACCTTGGAACTAGGGACGCAGGTGGCACGGTGGTCTAAACCACTGAGCCTAGGGCTTGCCGATCAGAAGGTCAGCAGTTCGAATCCCCGCAATGGGGTGAGCTCCTGTTGCTCGGTCCCAGCTCCTGCCAACCCAGCAGTTCGAAAGCACATCAAAGTGCAAGTAGATAAATAGGTACCACTCCGGCGGGAAGGTAAACGGCGTTTCCGTGTGCTGCTCTGGTTCGCCAGAAGTGGCTTAGTCATGCTGGCCACATGACCTGGAAGCTGTACTCCGTCTCCCTCGGCCAGTAAAGCGAGATGAGCGCCGCAACCCCAGAGTCATCCGCGACTAGACCTATTGGTCAGGGGTCCCTTTACCTTTACCTTGGAACTGTTGTAAAGATTACTGAGATATGTAACCTATAGGAAATGTTCTGAATAATATAATAATAATAATAATTTATTATTTGTACCCCGCCCATCTGGCTGGGTCTCCCCAGCCACTCTGGGCGGCTTCCAGCAAATACTCTGGCTGCAATGCAAAGCCCCTTTACACTGGGCTGCAGGACGTTTGGATTGAGTTGAGGTGTCCCTTTGCGCAGCCCACCAGTCTTTGGTAGCCTCTGCCCACAGAATGATGCCAACATCTCTCCACTGGTGTGGAACTCCCTATTGTGCCCACCTAATGGGTGTGCAGGCAGGAGTACCACCGCTGGGAACCTTTGGGCAGTAGCCTACAAAAAGCCCTGATTTACTAGGGACAGAAAAAGGCTGAGGTGGCCTGGGAGCCCGTGGATCCTGAGCTGGTCCCATTGCTGTCATGTGACCAGCATCAGGCCTTGTTTGCCTGCCTTCCTGCCTTCTGCCCCTGTTTCAAAGCAATGCTATGAATCTAAGTACCTGCATGCAAAGTTCCTATTCAAGAGAAAGAGGCTTATTTCAGGGGAAATTGGAAAGTGACATAAAATCAGGCATGCATGTAAATAAACACAAGATGCAGACCCGTAAGGTAAACAAGTGAGGAAATTGCTGAGGAGCAGTGTACATCATTTGTATAATTAGCAAGGACATTGGTAGTCAATTTCAAGAAACATATAGAAACCTATGTTTCTCTCACACTGAGAGCCAAAGCAGATGTGAAGTTAAACGTGTCTTTTCAATAAATGTGCAAGAATTGTTTAAAAGCAAATAGTATCAGCTGGAGGGTGGTAGTTATTGTGATTGTGGCAGACATGGAGGGGGATTTAACTCTTTCCTCCCATGTGGCCCTAAGGAAAATATCTTTCCTGAAGCTGGTATTTGATTTGGAGGAAAAATCCAAGCCAATATTAGCTTCAGAAAAGCAGGCAACATTTTCCCTGAACAGATTCTCTCTCCATGACTGCTTATCCCATTAATTAGTCACCCCAGTCCTGGTCCTGTGTAGGTGCCCATGAGGTAGAGCAGCAAAGCAGGCCAGTCATTCCAACACCATGGAGAGTTCCTAGTGGACAACTTGCTCTGATGTGGGTTGGAAACTAACAGAGCCCTTCTGTATCTCAGTCCATTCCTTCCAGGATCTTCTCCCTTATGGAGAAGCAGAGTCTTTTGAGGGGCCAGTCCTGTGGCCTGAAGAAAGGCTCCGCTCCTTTGCTGTACTGCCTCCTGTCTGATATGCTCCTGGCACTGTTGGACTGATGAGGGACTATGGGAGGCATTTGGCTTCTCAGGCTTGGTGGAAGACAGACGTGAGGGTATTGGCTCAGGTTCATGGACACTGGTGCTGTGGCATCTGGCTCAATGGGCTTCTGTCTGCCACCCTCGTGTTCAGAGGCTCTCCAATCATCAACCTCAGAGGCAGGAACCTAGTTTGGTTCCTTAGCTGGTAGCACTGTGGCTTCCAGCTCAGTGTTCTGGTAACTGCTGGGATCATGGCATGCACCCAGCTGGTGATATCTGCATTTTAGAACACCAGCACATTAAATGTAAGGATACAAAACAGCACAGCTAGTTTGGCTCCCTAAGTGGTTGATGGAAAACCAGGAACAACTTAAGATAAACAAAGAAAGAGCTAGGGTACACCACTTTTTATGGATGAGCTTGTCTGGGAGTTTGCACAGATTGACAAGAGAAGCCAAGGATGAACACAGATGTTCAATAAAGAGCACTCTCAGCGGGTTCTTCCCAACTTTACAGTTGAACTGACAGATGAGCACAGCAGTGAATCAAATGCTGGTTCAAGCTGTCAGTCATACCTGCCCCACTTGCACTCCACCTCAGTTTTCCAAAGTGCTCAAAGCACTTCCCAAACATTATCTCAAGAGTCTTTACAACTATCGTGTAAACTAAGGCAGTATTGTTAAGTTCAGATTACATTTTGTCTGCACAAAAATGTAGGTTTTTCTCTCAATCTGGAATCATTCATGCTCATCCTCAACATGTTGCTTTCAATCTAGATTGATTCTAGATCCTATCACCCACAAGGAGGGGTGTGATTACTTGATATGCATTTGAAAACCCTCCCTTTGACTAGGTTATTCACACATTTTCCTTCCTGCACATGCCCCATCTTGTTGGTGAGTTCTAGAAGACCTGCTCCCTGCCTTGTAGGTCATTCCCTACCTGGCCTGGGAGGGTGGGGCCTTGATTGACTGCAGCTACAAAAGATGAGGCTGCTGAACAGAATCTTGTGTTGGAGTATTGTTTAGGGGTTTTCTGGAGGTTTTTTTTTAATTGATATTAAATTTTTGTATCTTTATTTTAAATCTTATACTTTATGTGGAAATTATTTAATTTGGTTTGATGTTCTATTGATTGTTTATGACTAATTTTGTTATGTTTGTAATTTTTTTCATGTTGTAAGCAGCCTTGTGCATGGTTTTACTTCAAAAGGTGGCATACAAATAAAATTATGTATGTATGTGTGCTAATGAAGAAGGAAGTGGTGATTGTGATCTTGGTATACAGCTACATCTGTTTTCAAATGGACACACTGCAGGGTAATGCAGACTCAATCTGCGATGAGCTTTTGTTTTCAGAGTGAAACCAGTTTTTCAGGGGCAAAAAATATGCAGCAGATCTGGATTGAGTGTGGACCATTTAGAAAAAACATGAACCTAGTCTCCTTCAATTCTAGATTAAACTGTAGTGTGTACACAACCTTGGTGAGTTCCTAGCCAGGATTAAATTTGAACTACAAACCTCCCATCTTCCAGATCATGCATCTGGCCATTAGGTTTCTTGGTTTAGTGCGCTAACCATGTGCACCTGGTGTTCCCATTGAATAGAAGTATGATGCAAACCCTAGCTTCTAAAACAATTCCACAACCACTTAATGTTAATAGAGCCCCATTGAAATCAGTTGTAGTATGTCTCTGTAAAGTGGTAACTGAATTGTCAGCTTGGATATGCTCTTGTGCAGATTTATTTACTTACATATTTAATTTTGATCTATACTTTATCTTGCACTTCTGTTCTGAATTTATTTTGGAGGCCAATAAAAAATTATGGCTGTTTTGAAATTGTTATTGAGGTGGAATACCACATGGAATATCAGTAAAGCAGTGGTACATGCTGATAAATGGATTACCCCAATCTGAAAGAACGGCAGGGATGAATCACTCTTGAAATCTCCTAAACCATTTTAAAAGATGAATGTGTACCGGGAGCTTGAATGCAATGCTTAATCTGGGAGGCATTAGGTACCTGTGAGTCATTTTGGACTCACAGCTGTCCATGGAGGCGCAGGTTAACTCTGTGTCCAGGGCGGCTGTCTACCAGCTCCATCTGGTACGCAGGCTGAGACCCTACCTGCCCGCAGACTGTCTCACCAGAGTTGTGCATGCTCTAGTTATCTCCACTCTGAGAAGGTCCTCTGCCTGGTTCCCTGTAACCTCACTTCTCATAGTGAGGGAACCGCCAGAAGGCCCTCAAAGTTGGACCTCAGTGTCCGGGCTGAACAATGGGGGTGGAGTCGCTCCTTCAGGTATACTGGGCTTAGACCCCAAATGCCTCAAAAATTGTCTTTTTCCCTACCAACCCTCTTGGCTGTTAAGATCAGCAGAAGGGGTCCTCTTGGTAGTTTCAGCAACCTCTGAGGTTCAGGAGGGGAACAGCCTGAGACTTAGTGGCAGCCCCTACCTTGTGGAATTCTCATAACACAAAGGTATGCCTGGTACCTTCTTCCTGATGCAGTTTCTGTCACATGCTAAGGACACACCCCTTTACCCTGGCCTTTGACACCTGATGTATAATTTTAGGACCACCTTATTATTTTGGTATTTTTCTTTTTTAAGGAATCTGTACCACTCTTCAAAGATCACAGGGTGGTTTATAATATAAAACACTAAAATACATACCATGATAACAAATAAAAACTGATTTGCAGATTGTATTTTTAAATTGCGATAGCACACCCTGATCCCTCATAGTGAAGGTTGACTAAGAAATAATAATAATAATAATAATAATAATAATAATAATAATAATAATAATATGCCGATAGAGCTACTTGATCCAGCAGCAGAAGTCTGGGGAGGGAGAACCCCTTGCCATTCCTACACCATCTTCCAAGCTGCTCTGAAGGGTCTTCAAATCCCAATCCTTTGGATCACATTAGGGGCCTCGAGGAGCTTCAAGGGGAAATGGAAAATCGTGGGGAAATTACCCCCTTCCCATTCTACTGATGGAAACCTTGACTGGATCAAAGTGCCATCTAACAGCAGTTGGATGCCATTGAATACAAGCCTGTATATGACCAATGAGCAAGATATGACCTCTGATTTTACCAGACAAAAGAGTCAATAGACTGGTGCCTGAAAAGAAGGGCTCGGTTTTTCTTAACATATGTGATACCCATTGCGTATATGTGCCTCTATGCCAGGGGTCAGCAACCTTTTTCAGCCATGGGCTGGTCCACCGTCCCTCAGACCATGTGGTGGGCCAGACTATATTTTTTTTTGGGGGGGGGAATGAATGAATTCCTATGCCCCACAAATAACCCAGAGATGCATTTTAAATAAAAGCACACATTCTACTCATGTAAAAACACCAGGCAGGCCCCGCAAATAACCCAGAGATGCATTTTAAATAAAAGGACACATTCTACTCATGTAAAAACACGCTGATTCCCGGACCGTCCGTGGGCCGGATTGAGAAGGCGATTGGGCCGCATCTGGCCTACGGGCCTTAGGTTGTCTACCCCTGCTCTATGCAAATCCCATTGTTAAAGGCAGGTAAGTTGCTGTTATTATTCCGGTAATATGTTATGAAATTCAAGCCAGTGGTGTTTAATGAATAACTTATTTTCATTTTAATATTTTATATAGGGGGTAAACAATGCCATAACTATTGATTGGAAAGAAAGCTTGCAATGAGTGCAGACAAGCAGAAAATAAAAATAAAAATAAACGGATAGCTTGTGGAAAGCTTATTTAAAATGCTGTATATGTTCAGTAATAATACAGTTTCTCGTGGTTTAATGACATGTTAGAAATTTGATTATCTTATAGAAGATTGCATTGACCTGACAGCCAGTGGGACTGAATTGAAATAGCAAACAGATAAAAGGGGTCTTCGAATAGGATTTCAGTTTTGTGAATAAAAGACACTAGACAATCCTGTTTCTTTATAAGCCAATTGTGAAGTTCCCATTAATTTTAATGGAGTAGGGCTTAAGATTCTATATATTCAGCAAGGCTTAGGCAGGTCATGCAGCGTTTGTTCAATGCTTCAATTCCCATTTTCGACAGCAAAAAATATATTCTCCTATCTCTATGGGTTGAAATTGTGATAATATACTCTTGAGTATTTTGAAAGTGCTTTCAAACTATAGTAGCAACTGCCAGCAATTGAGATAATGGTTAACTGGGGAAATAAATATATATGTGGTTAACATAATTTTCAGACTGGCTTCTTTCTTTTTTCCATCATCTATCTATCTATCTATCTATCTATCTATCTATCTATCTATCTAAACTAATCTATCTGGCGTGTCTATGTTTTAAATGCTTCCACATAAGTAGACGATGACAATAATTAGGAATGCTTATAGAGGCAGCCAGATTGAGCATAGCAAAATATTATCTTCACAGCATAGGCCTGTGAGCCATTCTGCTGTTTTTAGAGTGCATTTAAATGGTAGCTACTCTAGCAGCAAGGTATAAAATTGGGCTTACCTTGTTTAAGTCAAATGTGTTGAACACTTGATCGACATAATGATTTGCCAGTGGATTCAAACCAGTGAGACCCAGAAGCGCCTTGAATTCATGCAGGCTCAGTTGCCCCGATGGACACTCTTTCATAAATTTGGTATACCAGTGGTGGGCGTCTTGGGTCAGGATATCTTCCCCAGGTGCTGATTCATTGGCGCCCATTGCGTAGCACCCAGCAAGTATCCTAAATTCCAGTGTTTTATTCATCTACCTCATTTCTCATCTTCAGTGGCTTCTATCTACACACACACAAACCCTGTACTGACAACTAGTCTAAACCTCTTACACGATGGGTGCACAAAGGCTAAGTAATAATAGAAACTTAAGCAAGATTACCTTCAGCCCCCTGTTTTAAACTAGAAGAGTTCTGTAACATGCCTACAGCAAACAGATCCACTCTCAGGATACATTTAAAGAAAATGTATTCGTATCAGAAGGCTTCTTATATGGTGCATTGCAATTTTAGTGAAGGCATCTCACCACCCCACCTCATCTGCCCCAAAGAGTTACCAAGCTTTCAAACAAGTACTCAGGACCTTGAGAGCTATTCCTGGCTAAAAGCCAATCTCTAAGCAGTCGTGACTGATAGGTTCCACGTATGCGGTAACTAAGAAGAAAAAGATCAAGTGGGTGATGAGCACGTGCTGGTAGTGACCGGGGAGGAAGTGATAAAGGAAAGAGTGAGAAGGTGAAGCTGAGAACAACTTTGGGTAGATGATATATCCTTAGGGAAGAAGAAGAAGAAGAAGAAGAAGAAGAAGAAGAAGAAGAAGAAGAGGAGGAGGAGGAGGAGGAGGAGGAGTTTGGATTTGATATCCCACTTCCCTTAAAGAGTCTCAAAGCGGCTAACATTCTCCTTTCCCTTTCTCCCCCACAACAAACACTCTGTGAGGTGAGGGGGGCTGAGAGACTTCAGAGAAGTGTGACTAGCCCAAGGTCACCCAGCAGCTGCATGTGGAGGAGCGGAGACGTGAACCTGGTTCACCAGATTACGAATCTACCGCTCTTAACCACTACACCACACTGGGACTATAATACACCACATAGGGACTATAATAGAGGTGGGAAACATCAGGCTTAGGAGCCAAATGCAGGTCCCCCTGGGCCTCTCTGTCTGGTCCTTGGAACTCTACCTGGCTACCCCAAAATCTCCAGGTCACACCCCTCGCTGGTCCTGGTTCACATCCTGATGTCATGCCTAGTCCTGACCTGATACTAGACACAAAGTCCTCAGAGGATGAACCAGGCACCCCACAGGTTGAGGAGGAGCAGCCAGGGTCTCCTGGACCCACTGCTGAGGATTCCTTTGAAGCCCCTAGGGAATGAGACCTGCTGAAGAACACTGGAGCTATCAAAGGAGGCAGAGCCACCACCACACAGTCCTTGAGAACAGTGAGGCAAAGAGCAACAACATAGTGTGTGTTGTGGACCCAGAGTTATCACGTAGTTGATGAGTAAGGTCTCTCCTCATGAGTAAGGAATCACCGAAATTTCTTTCTCTGCCAACAGCTGTGGTTAGGTTGTGGCCCAGGAAGGGTATATAATGCTACCTTCTTGAGTTGCTGGAAACAACAGAGGTCTGTGGTTCCTCATTCCAGATTCTAGTGCCCTGCTTAATGTGTTGTATGTTGCCTGAACACCCTGTGGTATTGACCTTGGATTCCTGCCTGACCTTATGTCTGGGTTGGATTTTGGATCAAGACCGATACACTGTGCTTGACCTTAGTTTGTCTGAACTGCATTGCATCTGTAACCCTGTCGTCGTTGGTGAGTATTTTGGTAAGAGGCTTATGCCAGTTGGGACCCCACCGCCTGAGGGCACCCACTACAGCATGATAGCTGTGTGTTTGTGCCTGGCTGAAAAGTGTTGTTGGACTCTGCTAATGTCTCTTGCTTATCTGGCTGGAGGATAAAGAGGAGTCTATGTAGAACGGAGCCTAAAGTAGAATTTGTAACTGTTGCACCACCCACTTCTGCTTCTGGACACACCCATCACTGTCATGTGGCCCTTGGAAGGTTGTACAGAAGGAAATGTGGCCCACAGGCTGAAAAAAAGTTCCCCACACATGTTCTATAAGTTTCTTTGGGCTTCCATTGGATGTATTTCCTACATCCACTGAGATTTGGGGTGAAAGTCTTTTCCTTTGCCTCAGGCAGCAAAATGTCTTGGGCTGGCTTGGGCTTATGAATTCAACCCCTGTGTAGACTGGTGCTCAGCAAATGTTGACAAGGCCCTTTATCAAATATTGATTGAGCCTTTTCCAATCTGGAAGAAGCTCAGGAGAAGTGAAAGGCTGATTTGATCCCTCGCTGTTTTGGGGGGCAAGGAAAGGGATCTCTGCCATTGAGATCAGAAATAGGATACATACAGATCTTTCAAGGAACTCCGTACCTAGCTTGAGTGGTCCCATATACTCTGGTGATCCATAAATTCATGTCTTGATTTGGTTCCCCAAACTAATTGCCACAAAAGATGAGGGCTTATCCAGAAAGAAGGGAAAACCTGAATTAGAGGCTGTACTATTCCCATGGTTGCTCATGCTATTAAAGCAAAGGTTCACTGAGTAAGGCTCACTAGGGCTTAGCCCTAGACCTCCCCCCCCCCAATGCTTGGTCCTGCAATATGCCATTTCAATAAAAAAAGATGAGAGTGAATATATGCAGGTGCGTTGTCTCAATTGCTAAGTAACTAACTATATACAGCTATTAATATACTTTAAACAGTAACACCCTGCTTTTCACCAGGTGGGTCCCAAAGCTGCTTATACTGTATAGAAAAACACAGAAGGATAATGAGATTCTACACACTTGAGCTAAAGGGAAGGACTTTCAGCTCAGAGAGTGTTACATTCATGCAGGATTAACCTTTAGTATGTATGGTTGGCAGTGGTGGAGTGACCCGTAGCTAATTGTTTTGGTGTGGACTGCTAGCTATGCCCTCTTCCAGGACAGAATTCTTTTAGTCTCTTTTTTGCCCCTCCCTTTAACATAATATGTACCCCCACCATCTTCACTGTATGGTGTTTATATTGCTATTCCCAAATCTGGTAATAGTGCAAATTACAGGTCAATCTCCTTAATCAATGTAGGTGCCAAGATATTACCAGCAATCCTTGCTTGCACCTTGCAGGTTGTGATATATCAGGTGGGCTTTGTTTGCCAAAGGCAGGGTGCACATAATTTAAGACTAGTAGCAAATCCGGTGGCTTTAAAGAGTGAAAGAAATGGTGCGGCTTTGATTCCCAACCCGCCTCGGTGTTGAAACAGCATTTTACAAAACATATTGGCTGTTCCTTTCTGATTTTTTAAAATTTGGGTTTCCTCAGGAATTTATTAATTGGATTTTAATATTGTACCTGTCTCCCCAATCACAGGTGAGGATAAATGGGATTCCCTTCAGCATGGCTGGTTCAGAGAAAGGTAGGAGGCAGGGCTTCCCTCTCCGTTGATCTTTGATTTGTGTTTGGAGCCTTCGGAAGAATAGAAATTCATGGCTTCGTACACGAACAAGTGGAATTTAACACCATTTAAATCATCAATTTATATCATCCATACCTGCACTAAATAGAATTGATAATTTTTTGTGTGATTTCTGGCTATATAATTAACTGCTTAAATTTTGAATTAATGTCAGGGGGCACAATTAATATATCTAGTTTATATGCTAATTGGCAATTTATTTGGTACTTAGAGGTTATAACAGATTAAGTTACAGTCAAACCTCGATTGTCAAATGTAATCCGTTCTGGAAGCCCGTTCGGCTTCCAAAACGTTTGACAACTGAGGCGCAGCTTCCAATTGGTTGTAGGAGCTTCCTGCAGTCAAGTAGAAGCAGCGTCGGATGTTCAGCTTCTGAAAAACGTTCGAAAACTGGAGCATTTACTTCCAGGTTTTCGGAGTTCGAGAGCTGGAATATTCCAAAACGGAGCCGTTCGGGAACCAAGGTTTTGACTATAGTTTGTTTCCAAGAGGCATTTCTCCATGATTAGATTGATTTTAAATAGTTTGACAGAGGAAGCTGTTTGGAAACATGGGGGTTTCTTGGACTTCATATGTGGGGCGAGGCTGAATAAGATGAATTTTTGGCCATGGATCATATGTGCTTCATGATATTTCTTTATGAATTCCCCAAGTGTTTTTTCTCAAATTTCATGGGGCATTTCAGAGGTTTGCTTGGGAGACCTCTCCCTATCTCTTTAAAAAAAAGCTTTAGTTGTCAATATTGGAAGGATTTAATTTTTAAGGTCTTCGTTTATACCTTAAAGCATACTTTTTACCTTGTACAAATGATTGGTGAGCCTCATTTTTCTGCAAATACCCTCATGTGTATAAACTTGGTAAGGATGCATTTGGCACCCTTTTATGGATGGATGTTGTTAGGGTCTACAGAAATAAGATGAAAAGGACCAGCGTGGTGTAATGGTTAAGAGCGGTGGACTCGTAATCTGGTGAACCGGGTTCGCTTCCCCGCTCCTCCACATGCAGCTGCTGGGTGACCTTGGGCTAGCCACACTTCTCTGAAGTTTCTCAGCCCCACTCACCTCACAGAGTGTTTGTTGTGGGAGAAGAAGGGAAAGGAGATTGTTAGCTGCTTTGAGACTCCTTAAGGGGAGCCCTGCGTGCTCACTAGAAGGACAGATCCTGAAGTTGAGGCTCCAGTACTTTGGCCACCTCATGAGAAGAGAAGACTCCCTAGAAAAGACCTTGATGTTGGGAAAGGTTGAGGGCACAAGGAGAAGGGGACGGCAGAGGATGAGATGGTTGGACAGTGTTCTCGAAGCTACTAACATGAGTTTGGCCAAACTGCGAGAGGCAGTGAAGGATAGGCGTGCCTGGCGTGCTCTGGTCCATGGGGTCACGAAGAGTCGGACACGACTGAACGACTGAACAACAACAACAACAACAAGGGGAGTGAAAGGTGGGATATCAAGTCCAAACTCTTATTATTATTATTATTATCATTATTTATTTATTTATTTATTTATTTTCTGCCTGTAGTTTCAGTGGCTAGGGAGGCATGACATATGTCTCATCAGTTGCATTTTGACCAATATTTTCATGCTAAATTAACTCCTTGTACCTTTGATCAGTTGATTGGATGGGATGGATAATTTTAGTTATTTTCAATGCTGCTGTTTAGGTACCACTTACCTGCTTGGGCTGAATGGTATTATCTTCAACTGCTGCACCTATTGGTGCCCATTTATGGATCATCAGCTTTTAGTTGCCTCAGCATCTCATATATTCCTGGAGGAAATAATTGGATATTTGGAGAAAGCTAAACCCACAATAGGGACGTGGGTGGTGCTGTGGGTTAAACCACAGAGCCTAGGGCAGTGATGGCTAACCTTGACACTCCAGATGTTTTGGGACTACAACTCCCATCATCCCTGACCACTGATCCTGTTAGCTAGGGATGATGGGAGTTGTAGTTCCAAAACATCTGGGGTGTCAAGGTTAGCCATCACTGGCCTAGGGCTTGCCGATCAGAAGGTCAGCGGTTTGAATCCCCACGATGGGGTGAGCTCCCGTTGCTTGGTCCCTGCTCCTGCCAACCTAGCAGTTCGAAAGCACGTCAAGTGCAAGTAGATAAATAGGTGCCGCTCCGGCAGGAAGGTAAACGGTGTTTCCGTGCGTTGCTCTGGTTCGCCAGAAGCAGCTTAGTCATGCTGGCCACATGACCTGGAAGCTGTACACCGGCTCCCTCAGCCAATAAAGCGAGATGAGCGCTGCAACCCCAGAGTCGTCCGCTACTGGACCTAATGGTCAGGGGTCCCTTTACCTTTAAACCCACAATAGTTGTTTATAAATGTTTAATGGAATGTTCTAAGTTGGATGTTCAGGATCTTAGAGATGAATGTCCTGTGCTGTTTTTTTTTGTTTTTTTTTGGTCAGAAATTATTGTTCAGATTGACTCTGTTTTCAAAAAAGCAATGCTTTGAGGATGTTCACGCACTCTCAAATTATATTCTTGTGGTGTGGAGACTAGCAGATGGACAACAAAAGTGTCTGTCTTATGGTTGCAAAGAGATTTATACTTCAAGCTTGGAAGAACAAACAATTTGAACACGTAGCTTATGGTCATCAATCTTGTTTGGATATAAGGACTACACATTTTATGTGTGGAAGTCAAGATTGATGGAATAATTTTGTGTGTGAATGTCAGCTGACTATGTTTCTTTCCTGTGTGTTATATTTGCAAAAATAATGTTGGCCACCTCAGTTGCCAACCCCAATCCTTTACACCTTACCCAAGCCTGCCGTATCTTCACAGCTTCCCTGTGTCCATCCATCCCTGCTTTATTCAAACTTCTGCTGTTTAAAACTCTCATTTTAAAACCTGCCAAACTTGCCTTCTGTTATGCTCTCTTTCCCCACCCTGGCTTTATTCAAATCCATGACTGTGATGTGGCACTACAAATCCTCCAATGGAGGCTGCTCAATGACAGCTTTTACATTTTTACATATGTAGGAAGGTGCATGTAAAATCTCATGCTGGCATTTCTGTCAAATTCTCCTAGGGTAGTTTATGTTAATAGAAGAATAAAATACAGTAAAAACACATTAACAAAGCTCCATATTAAAATGTTAAATCAGCAGAAACAGGAAGGCACAAAAATGATAGAATCTAACAAAACATCACTAGGTGTCCTGGGCAAATGAAATATGTTATGCCTAGTATTGAAAAAACCTGGAACTACACAAGCTTCTCTAGAGCAACACAACCAAGCAAACCCTCTCCCCATTCATATTATGCCTAAGTTCAGAATATACTTGTAGAAGTGCATGTTTTCTTCTTAAATTCTTCACATGAAAAATCTAATTTGGAGTGAAATCATGTTGGGTGGGACTTCCTCTGGGGTAGCCATGTGATAAAGTTGGAAACATTAGTTTTACTTCTTAAGTATCCATAGACTGTTTAATCCAAACTGGAAACTGGAATTAATTTTAACAAGCCAGCATCAGAAACCATGGTTTGATCAAAACCTTAGCTAAACTAACTACAGTGTGTCCCTCTTCAAACAAAACAACTGTAGTTACTTGAAAATGGTGTTGGGTGCTTCCTGTTAGGATTTTGTGTAGCCTCTGCTGCGTCAGCTTGATTATTATGATTAGTATAAATCACATGAGTGTCTGAGAGAGAGAGAGAGTATGGGAACGGAAGACTGTCTTATCTCTTCCGCCTAAGTGTGTTATTGTAAGTTAGTTTCACTTCTGCTGTGTCAGTTTGTTTCTTGTTCTGCCAGAGCTTGGAGAACAGGCATGATGACCGATTCTCTGTATATAGACTGTAAATAAACATAGTTTAGTTCTACAGATGTTTCCTTCTTCTTGCTGCGTGATGCTAGAAGACTTGTGTGCTCTTCTCATAAGAGAAGGGTCGCAGATATTGGCACTCTGGACTGAAGGGACATGCCAGCCAGAGAGGGCCTCCTGGGAGACGCTCAAGGGTCTTGGAGTTCGCCGTCTCCTAGAGAGCGCTATTCCAGCGGGGGAGCAACAAGCCTGAGTTTCCTTCATGTAGAAATCAGCAGAGGGAGCCTTCTTGATAGTTCGTCCACCCTTGGGTTTTGAAAGGAGTGACTTGCAAGAGGGAATTCTCTGTGGCAGCCCCTGAGCTGAGGAATTCCCTCTCCACAGAGGTGCATCTGGCACCCTCATTGCACAACTTTTGCCCTATGCTGAGGAAATGCCCTTCTCTATATGAAACCTGCCCTGGAACCTTTCTGGCGAAGAGAAGGTTGTTGTTATTAACAACAACACAATAATACTAACATGAGAGAGATGTCTATGCATGACAGTTCACCAGTGGTGCTTTATATGTTTCTCCTTAGGTTAGAGATAATGGTAGATATTTATTTAAAATTGTATACCGTATTTTGCCCTTCACAGAGGCATTGCTCTGTGCTCCTTCTGGGGTAGTTTGCCCATCTTTGGTTGAATAGCCAACTAAAGGAAACTTAAGAGTCCTGTCCTTTTATGGGGGGTGGGGACTGAAGATTGAAGCAAAGGATGACACTATCCTTACCCTTGTGACATTGTACAGTCATTTATGTGCAAGGATTGGAGAAGTTCAGAAGCAAGTTTGTGAAAAGCTTATTGACGAAGCTCGTTTTAAGAAGAGTTTTTCATTAGAATTTCCATGCCAAAAGTAAGTTACTTTGAGTGTAGATTCATTATTTAGAACAGGGAGGCCAAATCTGTAGTTGATCTAAATCTCCTCCTCCAAACTTGCTGTTAGTCCCTCAGCACAATAGCAACCCACACAAAAACTATTTATCATGACTATTTCTCCCCATGATAGGACAAGGATCAGCTCTTTGTGTGTGGGAGGGATGCATATTAGTAAAATGGCAGGGAAGGTTTAAACACCTTTTCCCAGTGTCTGCCCCCTGGGAAGATCTTTTTTAAAAGTCAGGCAATCCAATCACAGAAGTCACATGTTATGTTGTTTTGACATTTAATGAATGGATTACTAGTGCTAAAGCTTCATATGAAGTCATTCTGTTGCCTTTTAAAGCTTGCCCTCTCGCATTACACAATCTGCAAAGGTCAGTCACAGCATACATTCCTATTATTTTCTAAACGAAAAAACGGGCAACAGATTGCAAATTGCTGGATGCTATAAAACTCCATAAATTGAATAGGAATTGTGGAAACAGCCCACAGGAACTTCTTTATTTTGCATAGCTCACAGTCCACGGTCCTGAATCTCCAAAGATAGCAGTTTTCTATCTTATGCCTCACTGAAATAGCCATGGTTATTCTAAAAAGTATTGTTTGGTTCCAGTTCCTACAATTTCTATGTGTCTGCTTCTGGAAGACAGTGCTGCTTTTAAGTTTTGTAAGCAGTCTTGTTTTTAGGAAAGAAACTGAGCTCGTATATAAAGAAATGTGGAAGTAAATCTGGAGCAACTTCCCTATAAGGAAAGGTTACAATATTTGGTGCTCTTCTTTTAGTTTAGAAAGAGGGTATGAGGAGAATGTCTGGGGAATGTTTGCCATAGCATGCTGAGGTCCCAAGCCCAGATCCTGCCATCTCTAGGTAGGGCAAGGACAGACTCCAGTCTGAAATTCTGGAGAACTACTGCCAGTCAACTAGACAATGCTAAGCTAGATGGACCAATTGTCTGGTTTTGAATAGGGCAGTTTCCTATGCTTCTATAATAGAGAAACATAAAATTATGCCTGGAGTGAAGAAGTTGAACAGAGAGATTGTTTCTCTTCCTCTCTCATAATATTAGAGCCTGGAAGCATTCAATGAATATGAGTAGAGAAAGACTTGGGACAGATTCAAGGAAGCACTGGAGATTGTGGTGGAGGAGATGTGATTCAGTTCACATTTAACAGCAGTTTACCTCATTTATGCTTCCTGAAACCATAGAACTGAAATGTAATTGCCCTTCGAAATTTGCCCTTCTCCAAATTTTGCAGTACATTTCTCCAAACCATGTATACAAATATGCATATACTAGGCAAGGTGTGCCTAAAACCCAGATATTCTTAAAAATAGTCTTTTAAAAAATAACATACGAAATGCGTTATATTAGGAGAAATTCACCCAACAACTCTGATGAATTTTCATGAAGAATTTTTTTCCAACAACAACAAAATTCACACACAAAAAAATGTGGAAAACTGAACTTGATTGGGGGGGAAATTAGAATCAAAAACTGACAGATTAGCCTATCGCCACACAGCACTTTGTTAAACTATAGAATGTGTTACAAGGTGTAGTGATGGCTTTACAAAGGATCTGGAAGATAAGACTTATCAGTGGCTACAAGCCACAATATCTATGCTCTACCACCACGGTCACTGGGAAACTAAAATGAGAAGAGTGCTGTTGCACCCCAATCCTGTTTGGGAGCTTCTGATAGGCATCTGGCTTCCCACTTTAAGAACAGGGTGCTGGATGAGATGGGCCTTTGGTCTGATCCAGCTGGGCTGTTTTTATATTCTTACGGATATGTATAGAATGAGAAGACACAATGAAAATTACTATTTTAAGAAATGCTGATAAGATTTTATTAAATTACCTTCATTTGAGAATTTTCTTTTTCTTCAGCATGGTTGCTAAAAAATGTCATTCTATGGCTATCAATATAAAATGTCAATGCATGGTATAAGTCATAAACCCCGAAATATCAGGAGAAATACTGCAGAATAATTTGTTTACTGCCACCACGTTTAGAAAGTTTTAAACTGGCACAGATTCTTTACTGCCTACGGTTATTTCATGTAGATGCAGTGATTGCTAAAAGAAACTGTAAATCTGAATATGAGTCAAGAATAAAATGTGAGCTATTCAGAATTTAAAATAATTGAAAGATATAAGTGATGCACAATATAATCCAAACAATGTACTCTAGAAATAATTCTTACCTTATTTGAATCAAATATATTAAACACTGTCTCAACATAGGTATTTGCCTGATCAGTTGGGCTATCAAGACCAAGGAGCTTCTTGCATTCATACATGCTGAGTTGTCCAGACGGGCATTCTTTCATGAATTTTGCATACCAGTGATGGTTTTCCATAGCAACAATCTCCTCGATTGATTCATTGCCACCCATCTTGTTGTAAGATGCTTGTCCTTCTCCTCGCTCAAGTCTGCTTCTACACAGGCATCTACCCTCACTATCAATGGCTCTCATCCAACTGGGATACACAAAGAAACTACAAACCCTATAGCTATTGTAAACCTCTTACAGATCATTATAGATGTAGGCTGAGTAAAAATAGAAGCCAAGTGGGATTACCTTACAGCAATCCATTTTAATATGGGTGGATTTCATCGATAGGTGCACTCCTACCGAGTTACAAAAATAGCAGTAGTCCTTCTCTATGAAATTGGTACATGCTATTGTCAAAAGGGGGCATCATTCAGGCTCAAAGGAAACTGATATACCATCTACCATTAGATGTCGTATGCGATGTTTTGCATGGGCAGGAAACAAAAATCTGGTTGCCCCAGTGATGGTCTGAAAGTCGCACTGTAAACAGCGTTCACAAATTTCCATTGTTCTAGGTGCGTTTTGCAACAGAGAATTTCATTAATGCAAGCAGTTTCTGAGCTCAGGGTGCAGTACTGAGGCAAAGATTTCAGATTAAAACTGCCACTGCTGGAAGAAAAGGAGGATTTTTTTTCTGCCTCCCCACTTCCAGACACTCTCTGAAGACTAGAGAAGAGACCCTCTTAAGAATACTGGGGGGGCAGGCAGGGGAAGTATGACTTTGTTTTTTGCAGTCTTCAGATGAGGACTAGACCATGTGAAAAATGGACTTAATATTTTAGCTGCAGTTCATTTTCAGCTTTGTATTCTTCTTATAAAAAACCGCGCCTAGACACACCATTGCAGCACCTATAACCTAGGTTTAAGGTGCCATTTAGCTCCTAGCTTTCATACCTCAGTTTCTAACACTGACTGTAAAATGTGCTAGCAACCAGCGGTGCTCTTTGCCTCCCAATAACTGTAGCTCGTGTGTTAACAGTATCCCTTCTTCTCCTTAAATATGCCTAAGTTTGTATCCCATGTGCTGATTCCACCAATATATATATATTGCCCTAAGAAGGGCAGTCCTGGGACCATGCTTTTGGCCAGGTGAGTAGCTGACAGCCTGTAACCCAGCTAGCAGTGTTCCCCTGGCCAGGAGCTGGATTTCAATTTGGTGTGATTCAGTGCTTGGAACAATCTGGGCTCTTGGAGAATGTGGGAGCCCATCAAGATCTGAGACATGTTGGGATGAGTTCTATGTTACACAAAGGACCAAACTCTACCAGCACATCCCTTACAAACATGTGTCAAAAGAACTGAGAAAGAGTCTCAGTGGACTTTGCTAACTATCTAATCTGGCATACCGTTTCCAGTGGCCAATCACAGTGGTGGACTTTGGGCTCTCAAATTTCAGCAGTTTCCTGTGTGGTGCTAAAATTTGGTGCCCCCTGCCTCTCGTGCTCTACTCTACAGCATTGTGTTGGATCTTAAAAGTACTGAATACCTTGTACTGAATTCTGCCCTTTATTTCCTTAACTTGCATTGCGAATGGTTTCTTTGCTACTGCTTTGTACTGAGTTGAATAGGATCCAAAATGCAGCAGTCTGATTGGTCCTAGAACAATAGGATTCAGAATGCAGCAGTCTGAATGGTCCTAGAACAATAGGATTCAGAATGCAGCAGTCTGAATGGTCCTAGAACAATAGGATTCAGAATGCAGCAGTCTGATTGGTCCGCAGGAGCCACCCAATCCAGCTCCAGGGGGAAATGAATCCACAACCTGATTGGCCTACAGGAATATCCTGGAATTAGCCAATCACGTGGGGCCCATTGTGTAAATAATGTATATAAAGCAGACGTTCTGGGGGAACATTCATTCCTCGCTACTATGAGCTGAATAAAGAGCATGAAATCCACACTCGACTCAGAGTATATTTCAGCTACTAAGAGGGTAGTTTATTGTGCCACTTCCACCTCAGTTCAAACATGGCTCTTATTCAGTTCCCTCTATTTAGGCAGTTTCCTATTCCTTAAAATATATTAAGCTATATAACTTCTTGGAAGAGGATTCATTAATTTGTCAAAGAGGTAATAAGAAAGACGCAGCAGGGCTCCCAATCTTTAAGCTTTATGGCATTAATTTTATCTGATTAATTTGATTATATCTGGATCACAGTTTTCACAACAAAATTCATCGGCCTCGTGCAGAAGTCACACTTATCAGTTATTGAGCTAATAATTATTTTGCCATCAGATTGCCTGATCTATGAGCCACTGCAACACAAAATATCCCTAAGCATGGGGGTGGGGTGGCTGCTCACTGTTTTGCACAACAAAATTAATTGGTCTCATGCAGACATATTCTTGGTTCATGAGCTAGTATCTGTATTTCCCCAGGTTGCCTGATCTATGAGCCACTGTACCAGCAAATATATGTTTTATGTATGGGGATGGATGTGTGTTTGATGTGCCATCAGTGTTATGAATGGTGATACTGTATGGGCCTCATGATTCAGCAACCTTAGAATCTAGATTATGCTGAAGTAGCTGCATACTTCATTTTTGCTAAAACGGCTGCCACTGTTGATTGTACTGAGGTGCAGTGCTGTACGTTTTGGGATGGTCCATCAATGTTGGGGGGGGGGGAATCCTGCATCACATTTCTTCTGTGCTTCTCCTGTGGCCATAATTCAAACACATGCTATTTTACCCTAAAGTAACTTCCATTGACTAAGGGACGCGGGTGGCGCTGTGGGTTAAACCACAGAGCCTAGGGCTTGTCGATCAGAAGGTCGGCGATTCGAATCCCCGTGACAGGGTGAGCTCCCATTGCTCGTTCCCTGCTCCTACCAACCTAGCAGTTCGAAAGCATGTCAAAGTGCAAGTAGATAAATAGGTACCGCTCTGGCGGGAAGGTAAATGGCGTTTCTGTGCGCTGCTCTGGTTCGCCAGAAGTGGCTTAGTCATGCTGGCCACATGACCCGGAAAAACTGTCTGCAGACAAACGTCGGCTCCCTCGGCCTATAGAGCGAGATGAGCGCCGCAACCCCAGAGTCATCCGCGACTGGACCTAATGGTCAGGGGTCCCTTTACCTTTATAACTTCCATTGAATACAGTGGGACTTACCTAAGAATATACGTAAGAATGTAGCATGAAGGTGCTTATAGGCTTGCACAAGTTTAGCGAGCTTTTTATTCTCTTTGGAACATCCCCCCTTTATTCAACACTGCAAACTACATTTAAAATAGGGTCGTGTTTCCAAAAGCAATTTGGAGTGCATATCGGGCCAGGCATGCAGTTCTCTGAGGTGTGGCCTCTTTCAGCACAGATGGAAAGCCCACCTTCAAAAATCCTGGCTTGTGCTTCCCTTCTATCAAGCAGAGCTGACTCCATGCTTTAGGGGTGGGGGCCATTGTCCAAGTGTCCTTTTGTGAACCTCCCCATATATCGCTGGGCTCTTTCCAGCCCTTTGCCAGTGTTCCCTTTCTGGTGGGGAGCACTGGTAGCGGCATGCAACAGCAGTACTGCAGGCAGCAGAATCGGGAAGCTTGCCATTTAAATTCCCCAAAAAGCTCTGGCAGTCTGGCATGGCACTAGCTCAGGAGCATTGTGGGATATTAAAATGGTGGGCTCCGGACCTAGTTATTTGGTGCCAATTTGAGCAATGCCTCCCTCCATCCCCAGAAAAGGCATTAGTGGCAGATCCTGCTGGGGTCTTGATGGCTGCCTAATATTACTAATAATACAGAGCCTTGGGCGCTAATAAATGTCCCTTTACTCTTCAGCAGAAAAGATCTTCTTGGTCTTAAGAGGTGTACAAAGAGTTCTCCTGAGCAACAGGAACAGCTTCACCCTGTCCCTTGATAATCACACCAGTCTATCAGAGGGGAGGGAGAGCCCCTTCTCTCCATTTCCTTAATATCTAAGTGTTGCAGCAGTTGTCCTTTGGAGGTCAACAGATGAGACCAGAAGGCAAGCAGTTTCGGGGCTAGTTGCATTCCCAGATGAGGGAATGACAGCTGCATTCTCTTCTGAGATGTAAGAAATTTGGTTTTACTCCTGTTCAATTATACAATTTCGAATAGGCCACAGCTCAGTTTCCAAGCAGAAGCTTCCAAATTCAGTCCATGGTATGTCAGATTCATTGGACTCTTGGAGGGAGCACTGGGATGTCTCTTTGCCTGTGGGCCTGAAAATACACCACTGAAGAACAAAAGTGCTATGAAATTCACCAGAATGCAAGAGCCGGCTGGATCAGGCCAGGGCCCCATCTAATCCAGCATCCTGTTTCTCTCAGTGGCCAACCACATGTCTATGGGACACCCACCAGTAGGACCTAAGCTCAACAACACTCTCCTCTCCTTCAGAAGCATACATAGCCATTGATAGCCTTTCCCTCCATGCCTTAAAAGAGTCCATTGAGCTTCCATATGGAAACTGACAGGTAATCTGTCACCTATTGAAGGCGTTCCCTGGTTGGGGAAAACTTCCCTCTGGTGGACCTCTGCCCTTCATCAGAAGACTTGGCAGATTGACCTGTCTGTGGTAGCAGCATGCCAAGCAGCACCAGGTGGCTGGATCGAGTCAGCTTTTGAGTTTCCCACAATGCCTCAGGGCATGGGCATTGTTGGAGGTTAAAAGTGTGGCTAGGTGCAGCCACTGGACGATGCTCATAATGCCAGGTCATATTATTTTTTTAGGAGTCCAGTGTAGGTAACAGCAGTAGGCTCTGCACCTGCCCAAGGCTGCCAGGCCACCACTCCTTTTTTTTTTTTTTTTTTGCATATACTACAATCTTTGACCAGAGAAAAATCTGTTAACATGGATCTAGGTTTTAGGTCTGCTAGGTCTAGTTGCTTGCTAGAGATAGGCACCATCCCTATAACTATTCATTGAGTTTAAAAGAATACTAGAGAACACGATTTGTACTATTGCTTCCTTGTGTTTCTCATCACTTCCTCAACTGTGCACCACTTTCTTCCACCCAAAGTGCATCTAAGAAAGCTCAGGCGACGTGACAGCTGTTAGTGCCTCCTTACCACTGCTGTGACGCCAGTCATTTTGCAATGGTTTTTTGTATGTCCAAGTACCGACCAACTTAAAGTTCTAGGAGCACTGTTATACATGTCATCAAATTAGAACTGTGGTGTGCCCCGAAGAATAGGGGTAGCCAACGCTGTTCGAGGGCCTGAGCCATGTACAAACCCAACCACACACCTACGTTTTTGTGGCTTCCCAAGCCTCCCTCAATTTTAGTGATTGCCACAAAAATAATAAGTCCCTTGAAGGATATGCAGTTGCTCCTTTCCCAGTTATCAGATAGTTCATTAAGTGGAGAGGGGACGCTGGGTTGTGCCTGTGTGTGTCCTTGCATGTGAAAATGTGCATGAGTGTGGGGTGGACATGCCCACTCTTGGCCACTGGCAAATGACTCCCAAAGGGTTGGCTCAAGCTCAGGGTGGTCCATGGGCCAAAAAGGGGGTGATTGCCTTGCCTTAAGCGTACGAGATGTAAACATGCCTTTTAAACACTATGCCTACATGTCACAGTGAAGTGGAAGCCATTGCAGCTGCCTGCAGTGTGGACACACTGGGGAAAATCCAGGCTCACTTTACATTCTTTCCATCTCTCATCATGTTTTGCAGAGGAGTTTCCAGGCCTCCTCCTCCTTTCCCATCAGCATCCCTCTGTGATTGGAGAGCTGTGCTCGTGGGAAGACAGCTGAGGCAAAGGGGTGGGCCTGGTGGCAGGGAACACACAAAGCAGCAGGAGCACATCCCAGAAGGCTTTGGAAGGACACAAAGCTGGATCATGCCAATGGTGTATATGAGATATGCATGTGATGTATCTCTGTCACTATGGAATAAATGCTGAGGGCACACATAAAGATTGCGATGTCTGAAACATTGCTAGTCTGTTTTTACTGGAAAAGCATGTATGATTTTCATGAAACCTTTAATGTTTATTGATCAATCCACTAAAAGTGACACTATTTTTATCCCATCCTCCTTCCAAGGAGCATGGAGTGGTTTCCTCTTTTTATCTTGACAACACCATGAACTAAGTTCGATGGAAAGAGAATGATGAGTACTCTGGTGAGCTTCCCAGCCGAGTGGGTATTTGAACCTGTGTCTCTCAAGTCTTAGCCCAACACTCCAACCACCACACTGACTTTCAAATACAGGCTAGATAGCTTTGGGTTCAAATCCACATTAGGCCAACAATTAATTGGGTATCGTCGAGGCAAATCCCTACCCTTTTGCCTCAATTTATCGCCTTTAAAATGGAACAATAGAACCGTTGGCTGAAAAACTAAGACAAAATTGGAAAACTACTGTGTATTCTAAGTCGCGGACCAGAGTCACTAATAACAACCAATTTTTTTTTGCTATCTAATAAATGTGTCATTCAACACCATGGTGCAAAATTCCAGAAGAAAAACCCAACACCACTTTTATATTCCACATGATAAGCCACATCCATTCTCTATCACGTGGGTATGTTTCCTAGGAATGACTGAACAGAGTTTAAATGATTTGATTAGAAAGTACGTGATGTCTAGCATATTCCCCAGGGAGCCACAGAAATGCAATTGTCAAGTAAGAAGCTGGATTTTCAAAAGAACATGGGCTATAAATTGGTATTTCTTTCATTTCTAAGCATTGCATTCAATGAAACGGTATGCTGCCGAGATACATTTTGAAGCGTATTCAAAGTTGTTTAAAGGTGGTTTTTATAGCCAAAGTACTAACAGCGAGAACAATGCAAATGTAGAAAATAATTATGCCTTACCTTATTCATATCAAAAGTATGAAAGACTTGGTCAACATACTTATTGGCTTCTGGAGTGAGCCCTTGTAGACCCAACACTGATTTAAATTCATGTAGACAGAGCTGTCCAGATGGGCATTCCCTCATAAACTTTGTGTACCAGTGGTGAACTTCCAGAGCATCGATGTCATCTGCAGACCCATTGGCACCCATAATGTCCAACATTCCAAGTATCCTTGTTTGATTTTTTTTAGTATATTTTCATCCAAGTGATTTCACTGCCCAGTGGCAATTGCTTTGCTTATAGCTACCATTCAAACACCAACATGTCATATAAAGAACGAGCTACCGTAAACCTCTTTACAGCTTACTGCAGAAATAGGCTATGTATATATAACTTCCTAGACAGATTACCTTCAGTACCCAGTTTAAATACAGAAAGGTTTTCTCAGTGGGTGGCAGTCTTTCCTCAATCAGAATAAAGCAGTACGATGTCTCTGTGTATTTGTACAGTGCATTGTACAATGATCCCAGCTGTCTTCAGTGTGTGTGCAGATGTTGCTGAGTTGTTGTGTTTTAAATATCCTGCATTGGTAAGGGCAGGACCTTGGATGCACCTTCCGAAGCTGTGTTTCTACCAGGCTTTGATATAAGTGGCAACTGGGGGGAAGGTTTTCTTAGTAGGGTATTCTTACCTTAGAGGGACTCTTCCAGGACATTGCTATCTCATTGGTGGCACAATTACTTTTCTGTTCTCCTAGTCTTTAATGTTCTGAATTTTATCGTGATTTTTTTTTAAAATTGCAATCATTATTACTTTTTATGTTTAATTACACCACTTTTGAGGGACGCAGGTGGTGCTGTGGTCTAAACCACAGAGCCTAGGGCTTGCCAATCAGAAGGTTGGCGGTTCGAATCTCCGTGACGGGGTGAGCTCCCGTTGCTCGGTCCCTGCTCCTGCCAACCTAGCAGTTCGAAAGCACATCAAAGTGCAAGTAGATAAATAGGTACTGCTCCAGCGGGAAGGTAAATGGCATTTCTGTGCGCTGCTCTGGTTCGCCAGAAGTGGCTTAGTCATGCTGGCCACATGACCCGGAAGCTGTATGCCAGCTCCCTCGGCCAGTAAAGCAAGATGAGTGCTGCAACCCCAGAGTCGTTCGCGACTGGACCTAATGGTCAGGGGTCCCTTTACCTTTACACCACTTTTATTATTATATCTGGTTAGAAACCAACCAACCAACCAACCAAACTCTGTGAACTATTTGGCTGAATGGAGGTAGTACAAGAACACTTGGCTAGTAGGGTTAAGTTTTGAAACGGAGATACAGGCAAAATTGTCTCCTCAGAATTAGGCATCAAGGCATCCCTCTCATAGTTCCCCACTGGGAAGTATAAGTTATGAGTTTAAAAAAAGGGAAGGTGCCTTTCTGAGACTTTGACCTCAGGATCCTTTGGTAAACTTCATGCTGTAGCATGAGCCATGCGGTTTAAACAGACTGTAAGCCTATAAAAGAGATTAAAAACAGATGAATAGCCTCAAATACTATGGCAGAGAGCAGGTGAAATAGACAGCAGGAGCAATTCTGGTTTGATGTCATTGAGAATGAGATTCGAGTTGCAAGATGACTGTATGTTTTCACTAGACATTGAGTATAAATTGTAAGTCATCAAAATGCCAATGTGTGTCTTTTCTTAGTGTGTGTTTTTGTGTAGGTACGTACACACACCCGGGACGCGGGTGGCACTGTGGGTTAAACCACAGAGCCTAGGGCTTGCCGATCAGAAGGTCGGCGGTTCGAATCCCTGTGACGGGGTGAGCTCCCGTTGCTTGGTCCCTGCTCCTGCCAACCTAGCAGTTCGAAAGCACGTCAGTGCAAGTAGATAAATAGGTACCGCTCTGGTGGGAAGGTAAACGACGTTTTCATGCGTTGCTCTGGTTTGCCAGAATTGGCTTAGTCATGCTGGCCACATGACCTGGAAGCTGTACGCCGGCTACCTCGGCCAATAATGCGAGATGAGCGCCGCAACCCCAGAGTCAGTCACGACTGGACCTAATGGTCAGGGGTCCCTTTACCTTTACGTACACACACATACACAAACACCACTAGAGCGTGCCAATGGCACATCTAGTCCAGAGTCTTATTCACGCGATGGCCAACCAGATGCCTATGGGATGCCAAAATACAGAAGCTCAGCACATCAGCCCTCTTCTTGTTTGTGATTCCCAGCCACTGGCATTCAGAGGCATACTGCATCTAAGAGAGCACCAGTATGTTCGTCATTAGCATTCTGAATGCATCAGAATGTGCCCAGCATGGTAGGGAATTATTTGCTGCAACTCCTGTTCATGGTGCATCTGTACTGATTCAAGCACACCTACCCTGCAACTTCAAAATTACATAACTTCAATGCCTGGCACGAGAACATAGTGAATCAGGTGCAGCATCCAAAAGGACCTCATCCTAAGAATCATTTTGCTTCCAATAATAATAAAAAAAATATTAGGTTAAGATTACTAACATCCAAATCTGCATCTGTTATTACAGGAGGAAAGCACTCAAATTAATCCCCATGGATTAAATGTTTCAAGTTGTATAAATACACACCAATTAACTTCAATCTGTAACTCTTGGCAAATTGAGCAAACTGCAAATTATCTTCCTTTATTATGCAAGGTGATCTGTATCATGAATACGTTGAAATGAAAAGCTTTAATCCCTGTTTTTTTTGTGGGGGAACAAACCCAAAAAATGCTCACTATTTATATTGATACAAGTTAACATATTATGTTTAGTGAGGTTATTATTTCCAAACAAACAGAAAACACTTTTAAAACAACAACAAATGTTTCAGGGTGTTTCCCCCCCACTACATAATATTTACAAGGACCCATTTGGCTGAACCATGTCCACACATTTGTGTGGAGTGTTCCACTGAAATGAAGAGAAACTACACAGCAGCAGTGTAGGGCTTGGTTCAACATCACCAAAATATGGTAGGCAAAGAACAAAACATACTTAGGATGACACCATTCATACCCTTTCCTCTGCAAGCTCTGCTGTAATATTTAAGGTTTCAATGAAGACTGTGTCTCTGCGTGGCTTGTTTGCTATCTATTTATATTTTTGGCCATACATTATCAAGTGTTAAGACCCTTCCCAAGTTCAGCTTAATTTTGTGGTGTTAACTATTCACAGGGACCAATGCTCTTAAGTCTGTCTTACTTCAGAACCTTTTCTAGGATGTTGCCAATGTCTTCCTGGTTATCTATTTGAAGATGCTGAAACAGAAATGCAGCAAAGAGAGAGGCATTATTATAACATTAATAGGCTCCATGGAAAGCTAATCAAAATAAGCAGTCCATCAGCTCCTTAGGCCCAAACTACACATCACAGGCAACTGTAGGTAATGGAAAAGACAAATTGTAAGGTGCATGGGAGGAAAAGCTATTGGGGGGAGATAATTTGGGGGGAGTAAATGGTAGTTGGAGAAAGTGCCTCTCCCTGGTCATCCCACCAGTGATAAGTAATCTTTGTTTCTTCCCTGGCAGGGCTGTTGGGCTACAATCAATGACCATTTCACATGGGGGTGTCAATTCCCAGCCCCCATGAACTTTTAGTGTAACTTGCGGTTTGGGTCTCAGCATCACATATTCATAAAATTTCTGTAAATATAACCACATAATCTCATTTCCAATGAGATTATCTTCTCATGAAGATAAAATGATTATAAACAAGACAAATGGACAAAGGGTGAAATCAGTTAAGTAGTTAGTGTTAAAGAGTATTTCTAACACTAATGATTAGAGGAGGATTGGAAGAAAATTATGGAGTATTATTAGTGTTAATTTGATTTTTATCACCCGCCCTTTGCCATAAGGTCCCAGGGTGAGTGACAACCAGGGCTTTTATTCAGCTGGAACACAACTGCTGAACTCAGTTCCGGCACCTCTCAGGTGGGCACCATTTCCATTATAAGACAAGGGAGGAACCACTTTTGCTAGAAAAACAGCACTGGTGAGAACAATTTAAAATATAAAATTGGAAACTGTTTAAAACAAATTATAACCACAATAATAGGCTGGGCCTCTCTCTCTCTCTCCCCCTCCCTCAACTGTCAAAGGCCAAAGCTATGGATTCTGGGGACGTGCATTCTCTGTGTATCCCGATTTACAGGGATAAGTGGGGTTTCTGCGTTGGACTGCTCAGTTAACAAGGCACCTCAAGTTGGATCATGGACTCCCCAAGCTACGAAATTGCCTATTGGAATCACCTGTCCAAGAAATTCACAACTGCCCCCCCCCCCCGAACTAAAACCAAGTTGTTAGGGAAACACCTCAAGAGGTGAGGTGGGGACAGCATGGAGGGGGTGTGACCTCTGCCCAGCTGAGTTGCTGCAACACTCTGAGATAGGGAGAGGGGGCAGCAGCAGCAGCAGCAAGGTGCAAATGGAGCTTAACTGGTGGTCAGGTATGTGGCCCAGCCCAGCCATGCCCTGTGCTGCTGGGACGGGGGCAGATATCTTTAATCTTGACAAACTTCTAGCTTCTAATTGTGGTGAATCGTTTTCCTAGGGTACTGCAATCGCAGTGGCTCGGAGGATGAATTAAAAACCACGTTTGTTTTTCACATGGGTCTGTCTACAAATTGGCAACATTAATCCACTCCAGAAGGTCTGCTATGCTTGCAAATTTCTGTGAGAAGGAAGGGGGGGGGGGGAAATGTAGCCATTTTTAGATTCCCTGTTATAGTGAATGAAAGGGTGGGGGGAGCTTTGTTTTTAACAGATCTAATTTGGTCCCCAACAATGCGCTGAACTGGCAAGGTAGCAAGCATGGCTGCTTTTCAAAGATAAAGATATAGAAGCCTTTTTACTTGGAATTGTAAAACAGGAAACCCCAAAAGTTGATAGGACTTTCTTTATGTATGCCACAATAGCAGCTAGAATTTTGTTAGCTAAAAACTGGAAATCAGAGGAATTACCAATGACAGAAGAATGGCAGATGAAAATGATGGACTATATGGAACTTGCTGAGCTGACCAGAAAACTTCGTGACCAGAGGGAGGAAGCGGTGGAGGAAGATTGGAAGAAATTTAAAGTATATTTTAAAAAGTATTGTAAGATTAAAGAGTAGAAGTAAGCTGGAAGATAAAGGAGGCTGTAGACTTAGAGGATAGATTTAAGGTTTATAATTGTTGGAATAAATGATATTGACATTAGGATAGAAGAGATATATGAGGTTAATTAATTAAAAATGTTTTTAATGATGTCAAGAAATTACTAAAGATGATATACAATGAACGCAGGAAGAGAGGATAGGAGGAAGTCAACCCACAATGATAAGAAGGATTATTAGGAAAGGAATTATGTATGTTGTTATATGTATTATTGTTGTTGTTTTCTTTTTGTTTGTTTAATATTGTCTGTTTTTCTTTAATGGTATTATTTTGTTAAAACCAATAAAATTTTTTGGTAAAAAATAATAATATATAGATTCAAGTTGCATCTTGTGACTGGCGCACACCGCTTAATGGATGAAGTGGTGGCTAGGCCAGTAAATCTTCTACTACCACAAGTGACCTACAGCATTTCTCTGTCCATATTGCGGCCATGTTAGAAATATTAGAATGCATCCTATTTTCTCAAATGTAGCGAAACCAGTTAATCACATCACGCACTGGAATAAACTGTCAGCACTTACTGGATGGATGCTCAGTAGAAATTGTGCTACTTTCTCCTTCAGATGCTTAATTCGTTCTTCTGCCACTTTTATTTGCGTCCTGCACAGACTAATCTTTTTTTCGGCGACACATTTGGCTAGAAGCCCATGTTGCTTTATAGACTGGAGTTTTTCTGAAAGTTGTTCTTCATATTGCGAAATATACTGTAACAAATATTCATAGCCTTGAAATTTTGGTGCGGACTTTAAAAGCAATTTCCCCTCTTACACTCTAATATACAATTTGTTCGCCCAACTAATCAAAAAGAAGCCCCAAGATATATCCATGTGGCAAATGTATCGTCCACCCTGGGTCTCAGAATGCTGCCCAGGGTGGCGAGACAGTCATTCATTTGTCAATAGCTCTGCCATCCCCTCGGGATGAGAGCTCTGCTCTTGAAATTATAAGCGCATGGAGATGCAGGGGGAGCTGCTTAGTGGTGGCTGAGAGGCACTTTATACAAGCATAATAATAATAATAATAATAATAATAATAATAATAATAAATAATAACTTTTTATTTATACCCCGCCCTTCCCGATCCAAACCGGGCTCAGGGCGGCTAACAACAAACATAAAACATAAGGTAAAGGGATCCCTGACCATTAGGCCCAGTTGCGGACGACTCTGGGGTTGCTGCACTCATCTCGCTTTACTGTCCGAGGGAGCAGGCGTACAGCTTCCGGGTCATGTGGCCAGCATGACTAAGCCGCTTCTGGCAAACCAGAGCAGCACATGGAAACGCCATTTACCTTCCCACCGGAGCGGTACCTATTTATCTACTTGCACTTTGACGTGCTTTCGAACTGCTAGGCTGGCAGGAGCAGGGACTGAGCAATGGGAGCTCACCCCGTCACGGGGATTCGAACTGCCGACCTTCTGATCGGCAAGCCCTAGGCTCTGTGGTTTAACCCACAGCGCCACCCGCTGTACAAGCATAGAGGTACCTTATCTATTGTCTTTAAAGAAAACACATGGCCAAAGATGGAGGATGGTGCTTGGGGGAAAGGGGAAAGGGGGAAATTTCAAAAAGGATTGCAAGAGACCTTTTTCTGTTTACACCACAGGTAATCATTTTGTGTAGATGGTTGCCAGTAGGGTAGTTGTAGTGTGGACTGGTAGTTTCAATTGCATTGTCTCCATGCATCTATTCCAAGGAACAGTGCACCCCTCAGCCACCCAGATCCAAATTGGTGGTGAAACCGGAATTAACCACAGGATAGGAGACCATACCATATCATATCAACATTGCCTAACTAACACACCTGTTAAGGGCATAACCCTCAACAGCTATCACTTCCTGGCAATTTAGAACTTGAGTAAACAAGGAAAAACCCTTAACACAAATTAAACTGCAAGGGTTTTTGTTTTTTTGTTAATTGTATGCAACAAAGACTGTTCTTTTTAGAAATTCATTGAAGATGCCAGCCTCTTACGAGTTGCATTTCTCTTCATAAATCTCACATGCCTATGACTAATCCAATAGAAAATCATTTCAGAGAATATGAATTGGTCATATTAAATAGCTTTTACCTGATTCAGGTCCACAGGCACAGCCTTATTCCGCTCAGAATCCCCGTTCAGCTATTGGCATAAAGGAAACAAAATGCCTAGACTTAGAAAACGGCAAGAAGTGTGAAAATCTTGTATGGTAAGATGCAAAGCGGTAGCACAGAACCTGTGCCCCATAGCAGAATTTCATCCAGCTTGAGATATCCAGTGCTCCTTCCCACACTGTCCCATCAGGAAATGATTGACTGGGGCAGCAGCACTGGATGCTCTGCATGGAAAGTGGGTGGGTGCAGGAGCCCAAACAGTGTTGGCTTGCCCCCATTTGGCTCCTTCCTTGGCTTCCTCATCTTCTTATCAACATCATATCCTGTTTCCCAAGTTGGAATTAAGAAACAGAAGTTCCAAATGCTGAAGAAAATGCAGAATTGGAGCAAGTGTCCTGAAGCTGGACAAATGAGACAGCAACCCCAACATTTTAGTCCCTAAACAACATACAGTGATCCCTCAACTTCCGAATGACCCGACTTTTTCCGAATGACCCGTTTTTCTAGTTACGAGGGATCAAAGCGGCCGCCGCTTCCGAATTTTTTCGACTTCCGATCGGAAGTCACGGCTGTTTAAATGCGGTTTCCTCGACTTACGAGGTTTTTTTCGACCTACGAAGGCGTTCTCCCAACGCATTCCTATGGGGACTCGAGTTACGATGTTTTTGACCTACGAAGATTCTGTCGGAACGGATTATCTTCGTAAGTCGAGGGTCCACTGTACTCAGAATAACTTGTGCCTCATACCTGAAATCTGAGTGGTTAAGCGCAGTTGTTCTCTTTAGACTAACTACAAATAGTTCCAGCACATTCCCACAATTTTTATTTAATTCACATGTCCACTCACCTTGAACATAGATAAAATGTCTTCAGGGGACATAGAAGAAAGATGTTCTCTTGAAAGATTGCATTTGGGTAAAAAATATAGCAGGACCTCTCTGGAAAAGACAACAATTGCAACATACCAAAACAGATCCTTTCATCATAGGTTAAAAATGCTGACTCCAATGTGTGGGGAATTTTTAACACTTTCCTCCCATACTGTTTTCTCACCAAGCGTAGCAGAAGCTGCCATTTGTTTCCCAAAATGAGGGGTTTGGATGGAAAATGATGCATGGAAAAGGAGCTAAACTGCAATTGTTCCTTGATCTTGAACTGGACTACCCACCCACCCACCCCTCCACAATAGCTGTGTTTTTGTTAAGAAAGAGGACTTAACCACATTTTTGAGAGTATTTAATATAATGTGTAATTTGGCCTTGAGTGCAAATGCACACTTTCAAAAATTGGGTTCAGTGTTTATCTAGCCAGAATGCTAGATTATTATCAACTGAGTATTTTTTTTTTTTATAAAAAAAGTAAGGATCTTGATGGAATTAATTACTTGTCTGCAAAAAATAATAATGCTGAAAGCCTTAACAGAATTCTTAAAAATATTTTTAAGAATCCATACAAGCTGTAGTTCTTGTTGACCATATAATCTATGCCTTAAACTGGAGGACCATTTCAATGTCAATTCCACACAGTAGTGTATATTCATTAAGTATTTCACAGTCCAATAGGCCCATCACTCAGTTGCCATCTTGATTCATATTTAGCATGAAATTAGGTCTCAAAAAGGTCCTTGTTAGGATACAAGGGCATCACATTTGGCTGCAAGACTGTACCTTTAGGAATACTTACTTGATGCGAGCTGTCAGTGTTTCTACCATTTTGTTTTCAGAAATGCTCTGGGGATCCCCACATGTGTGCGAAACTGCACCACTAGGCTCCTGCTCGGCAACAAGAGCTTGCTCTTTGCTGTTGTCTTCTGAAGTCTCCATGGAGCCACTGAATAGACATACCACAAAGATCAGTTGAAGGACCATACCTCTCCTCCCAAACAGGGAAGGAACCATAGCTGTGGGGTAGAACACAGGCTTTGCATACTAAATTCCTGGCATGCCATCTCAGTTAAATAGGATCAGATAGTTTTGGTTGAGAACATGGAGAGATAGAACATTCAGAGTAGAAAATACAGAGCTAGATGGATGAATCTAGCCAACAGGAATGTTGTCTGCCTTATTTCAAGACTGGCTGGGGCAACCCAGCCAGATGGGCAGGGTCTAAATAATAAAATTATTATTAGTCAAATTACTGATCTGTCTACCACTGGCAGTATCTCTCCCAGATTTCTGGCAGGAGTCTTCCCCAACCCTGCCCAAAGACAATAGGATTGAAACTGGGAACTTCTGGGCTCTCTGGCACCCACTGTGTTCCAGCTCCCACCCCACCCTATTCACAGTGTTTAAGGTGGAATCTACACGCATATAATAAACTGTTCTGAAAATGCTTTTAAAAAAAGCATTTTAAAAAATACATTGAATTTTCCATAAGGCTCACCATCGCCATCTACTGTCACATTGCATATTGCACTTAAAACACACTTAAAACGTTTTATTTGCAGCTGTATAGCTGAGTCCTAAGTCTCTTTCTACTGCAGGGCTTAAGCTATCTTGGCTCTTTTCATGTCTACCCAGATTTACATTATTTCTATTCCCTATTGTGATGTATACACTGTAAATAAATCAGAACTCTAAACCTTATCCAGTGAGGATCCTGGTACTCACCTTTCCAAGTCCGCTGGTGGCAAATGTTTTTTCTCAAAATCAAAACAACTATTTGGGCTCAATGCACTGCCTCCCTTTTCATCGCACTCTTTCTCTTTTTCTTCTAAGTGAATTAAAAATATCAGAAGAAATAGCACGCAAGTTAGATTTAACTGAGTGAAGCAGGTCCGGATGCGGGGGCCCCATGCAAGCTGCAGTGAGGTTCCTGAAATGTGCTTGGCTAAATGTGAATGGGGCTGGAGTTCATTCAAGTATGAGTTGGTTCATGAGTTGGGTTTCCAGTAATTACAAATCTGGCTAGAAATGAACATGTCGGTCAAGTCTGACAAACATGATTGGATTTTTCTAGAAGTCATGTAATACAGTTTTGCAGTCCTTGCAAGCACATTCTGAACAACTGACTGCCAACGAGAAGGGCACATTGGTGCAACACTGGTGTAGTGCAGAAGTCTCTAGGTGACTGTGCAGATACAAAACCAGTGACATTTTCAGCCTGCGTCAAAGATCTTTTCACAGTGCCTGGCACCACAAACACAAATACCTCTTCCGACCTTGGTCACATACCAATGGCAGCAACCATGATGCTATTCCCTTACCATCTGTGGTTATGAGTCCTTAAGCACGGCACTGTCTTTAATTCACCTTTAAAGCATTATGTAAGTCGAGATACTGGCTATGACATATTTTAGAAACATGAAAATAGATATCCCACTGACAAAAATATGACCGATTTTACCTTTGTGCATGAAAACAATGTCTTCATCTTCTGGATTATCTTCGGTGTCACTGTCAGATATTATAATCTGCAATGTAACATTTTGATTATGAAGAGGTCTTTTCTCAAAGTATTTAGAAATACATGGATCTTTGGCATTGGGAACCCCATTGGAATTTTAATTTCAATGGTAGTAGTAGTAGTAGTAGTAATAATAATAATAATAATAATGATAATAATAATTTATTTATACCACGCCCATCTGGCTGGGTTTCCCCAGCCACTCTGGGTGGCTTCCAACAGAACATTAAAATGCAGTAATCTATTAAACATTAAACGCCTCCCTAAACAGGGCTGCCTTCATATGTCTTCTAAAAGTCTGGTAGTTGTTTTTCTCTTTGACATCTGAAGGGAGGGCGTTCCACAGGGCAGGTGCCACTACCGAGAAGGCCCTCTGCCTGGTTCCTTGTAACTTGGCTTCTCGTAGTGAGGGAACCGCCACCAGGCCAACACAATAATTACAAGAAAAGAGATTCTTCTGCACATTTCCACCTGCTTAAAATAATTCTTGTTGTGGTGTTCAGTACATTGTTCCTAGCTAACTTCCATCTGTCTGCACCCCACCCAGTAACTTTCAGGGTCTTTTCCTGGGATGCAATGTCAGTTGCTAAAGCAACTGCAGTTTGACCAGGAGCAAAGCTTACTCCACAAGACTGTGAGGGAAGGCAGTCCCTGTTTCTCAAAGCTCAAACATATTTTTTGCAAGTGTTGTTTATATTCTTTAACCTTCAAAGCGATAACTAAATATGTTGAAGAGGGGTTACTCTTGGGGGTTGCCTCTTGATATTTCCTCCTAATTTGATACTACTGGCATCTGTCTCGAGAGACAATGGAGTGCACCTCCGGGGTGAAGTCAAATTGCTGTGTTTTCAGCACAGAACTGCACAAGCCCGGGGCACAAGCCTTGGCAGTGTGTATGGAGGTCCTGAGCTGCCCAAATGACAAGACACCCTCACCCCCAGCCTCGCTGATGTAGTCCAAAGGAAAGCAGAGCATATGTTTGGCACCAGCTTGGCTGCAGGAGTTGTTGGAAGGAGACGTACAAGGTGCCATCCAACCATCTTAGGGACTCCAGACTTGACTAGGGTGAACCCCTTAGCCTTTTCTTCTCCCAAAGATACCCTGCAAGGCATCAGAGGTTTAGGATCAGAGTTCTCCTGCCTTCCTAGGTTGATGAACCCCATCTTCTCCTTATTTCCCTCTGCAGCATGTGCAGAAACCACTTTCTTGACCATTCGACCAACCATGGGTCTTGTCCACTCAATCCACTAGAGCCTGTCTTCGCACACAGAGGAAGTCCCTAATTTAATGAAGGCTTGAGACCCATCGGCTACCCTTGCTGGGTTTAGCCGACCAATCAAAACCTTTTCCCGGGGTGTGGCCTCTGTCACATGATGACAGCTTCTGGGAGCCACAGGTGAGAGCTGAGTGCAGGGTGGGGACCAAAGGTGGACAAACTACCCCAGAGGGAGCACAACGTGTCCCCCAACAGAGGTACTACCCCTCCCCTAACACCCCTATACATACACCCCTAATTTGATATGGATTGATTAATAATTATTCTTGTAGGTAGAACTCTTCACTTAAATATCAGATAATATTTCCTGAGTCACACCGTGTACAAAAGTCATCAAAAGATTTTCCATCATATCTACATTTCAAGTTCTCTCTTTGGGGTGCCCAGCAAAATTGGTTTCAATCTTTTGTTACTGCCCTTTATACGGCCCTCAATGGCATAAATAATCTTAAGTAATTCTAAGATGTTTGTTTTGCATTGTTTTCCAGAAGCCATTGCCTTAATTTTCTGATGTTTCTCATTATGCTACTTGCCAGCACCGCAGCCTCCCAAAGTAATTGCAAACATAAGACTTGACATATGTTAAGTGTAATCTCACTTGCTGGCGTCCTTTTTGTTTTGGGTCGACCACCTGCTATTTACAATAAGTGGCAGGAACATAATTAACTCAGGATAGCGAACTCTTTTAAATGTGTGCTAATTATACCTGCATAATACAGTTTGTCGACTGCTTTTTTCTTTGTCAGAGGAAATAGTACATATTTCTAGACAAACCAAACAGTTGAGCAGATGAGCCACAAGTAATTAAAGCAAGGAGTATTTCAAAGGAGAGGCTTAGAGTGCTCAAAGCAGCCAGCTGAGTATTAGGGACTTTTAAGTAATTCAGTCGCCATCTATGCTACGTTTTCTGCAATGAAAATTGCTTTTTGGTGCCAGTATCCGAAAAACAGGCAAGGGCATTTTTTTTAAAAGAAAATGTTTCACTCTTGCCACCTGTTCAATATATATGTTTTAGAAGCATCCGTCACCTAAGAGATGTAGGTAATGTGGATTTCAAAGTAAGCCTGTCTCAAGCTACATGTAACCAACTTGTTTCTTTAACCCTAGGTGTGCCCCAGTCAAGAGCAAAAGTTCCTCCTGCTCCCTCCAACACTTTTCTCTCAGGCTAGCTCAGCTTTGATATTGGAACCAGACTGTGAGAGGCAAGACATGGCAGAAGAAGGGTTGAGCACTGTGGATACCTATCTATCCTCTTTATACATGACTGAAGCAGATCTGGTTCTGAAAGCGTGCAGCTTCCTCCACGTGTAGCCTAAACCTCAGAATCCAGTCTGATTTACACAAGGATTTACACAAATGGGCTCTTACGCAAATGATTTCTTGCTTGCTATCCTCTTCAGTTTTGCTGAACTCAAGCTGTTCATTACATGGCTTTTCATCTTGTATTTCATCAGGTGACACCTGCATTAGAATGAGAACAATTAGGGCAATTAATTATAGCTCAACAACGACGACATAAGTGTTTGCTACATAAATAAAAGAACCTGCCTTTCCCAAGATAGCTTACTAATTTAAACAGTGCTGGAGTCCATGATTAACAATGACTGTGATGGAGTCTATTGCCACGGTAGCTAGATGGCTGCAACAGCGCACCAGTGTGTGGAATGTGACCTCTGACACAGAATCAAGCTGCCTACCCATGAATGTAATGATAAGCAATACTAATAATAATGTTGCACAAATATCTGGAAAATAGTCTGAATGCACTAGTAAAAAGAAAAAGAGCTGTTTCACACATGCAGATGCACCACCTGATTTCTCTACACCTGATTAATGTACACCTGAAGAAGTAGTAGTAGTAGTAGTAGTAGAAGAAGAAGAAGAAGAAGAAGAAGAAGAGTTTGGATTTGATATGCCACTTTATCACTACCCGAAGGAGTCTTAAAGCGGCTAACATTCTCCTTTTCCTTCCTCCCCCACAACAAACACTCTGTGAGGTGAGTGGGGCTGAGAGACTTCAAAAAAGTGTGACTAGCCCAAGGTCACCCAGAAGCTGCATGTGGAGGAGCGGAGACGCGAACCCAGTTCACCAGATTACGAGTCTACTGCTCTTAACCACTACACCACACTGGCTGTTAGCTGAATGTGTGAACCGATGACACTGAAAAGCATGGCACATGAAGGATGGGAGAGGACTCGTTGCACTGTTTGACACGTCATGGCCATCCACACACACAACTGACGACTGGATGGTCACAGTAATCTAGACATGAATGTGTGTATGTGTTAACTAGCCCAATGCCTTGATCAGAATACCAAGCAACCCCCTCCTAATGCCCTGCCTCCTCTTTTCTCTGAAGTTGCAAACCTGTTCTCTAATCTTCTCTATAGATTATTCTGTTCTGTTCTTTATGTGACTCTGGACTGTATTAAAAAAAAAAACCAGCCAAATTTTACCCCATGTGGGTGTGCCTGTTCATTTAAGCAACATATTAGTGGGGGAAATGTATCATTCAAGGTAGAATAAGAATTATGAAGCACATCGAATATTGTGAGGCCTACTGATTGTTTCAACACAAGCTGCCATATGCCTGTACCTCTGATATATTGTGATCCTTCCTCTCCTCCTCCGCTGAAAGGGAACATTTTTCTTCCTGACAAGGATGTTGTCTCCTTTGAGGGAAAGTCATTTGCTTTGCAGGTGGCTCCTTTTGATGGCTCGAGTGCTGTGTGCGTCTTTTATTTGTACTACTCTTAATCAAATGTCTGCAGGCTGGATGTGGATCTTTAAGAAAAGCTTTTCTCTCGCACAGCATCTTCTGGGCATTTGAAAGAGAAACTGGCATCACTTTTTCAAGCTTGGATAGAATTGTTCCATTGGTTAGATTCATGAGAGAATAGAAACTATTACTTGATTGAGGACAAATCTAAAGACTACTTATGTTACTGATCCTAAAGATCAGATTATTTGCCAAATTATTTTGCTGAGTCGCCTTTCATAGCAGTTCATATTGGGTGAGTACCTGTTTTACAAGGCTGGAAGAACAGCCAAAATAAACAGTTTACAGCCCAATCACAGCCATGTCTCTTCAGAAGGCAGTTCCACTGATCTCAATGTCAAAACAAAATAAAAAATAAAAAAAATTCCTTCCAGTAGCACCTTAGAGACCAACTAAGTTTGTTCTTGGTATGAGCTTTCGTGTGCATACACACTTCTTCAGATATCAATTTGTACTTATTCCCACGCATAGGACTGCAATCCAAGTTACTCACATCCTTACGAGTTTTGCTGTCAGCTGTAGGCTGGGCAATTGTATGGGGTTCTATCAAGTGAAGTTTCTGTAAGGTAAGAATAGAGGAATTTACAAGCAGGCATTTTAATCTAGTCCTAATTCTTATGAACAGAAGCTGTGATCTTATAATATAAATGCAACTGTGTTCTTTGAACAAACTTAAGACTTGGGACTGCAGAAAATACTTTTCTGGAAATAGTTCTCAGAATTTTCTTTTCTTTTCAGGGGCTGGGAATACATAGAGACCCAAAAGAGCTCCACAGCTGCTGCTGCTGCTATTATATTATATATATTATATTATATTATATTATATTATATTATATTATATTATATTAATTATAATAAATTATATTATATTATATTAATTATATTATATTATATTATATTATATTATATTCGCCGAAGAATTGATGCTTTTGAATTATGGTGCTGGAGGAGAAGATCAAACCTATCCATTCTTAAAGAAATCAGCCCTGAATGCTCACTAGAAGGACAGATTCTGAAGTTGAGGCTCCAGTACTTTGGCCACCTCATGAGAAGAGAAGACTCCCTAGAAAAGACCCTGATGTTGGGAAAGATGGAGGGCACAAGGAGAAGGGGACGACAGAGGATGAGATGGTTGGACAGTGTTCTCGAAGCTACTAACATGAGTTTGGCCAAACTGCGAGAGGCAGTGAAGGATAGGCGTGCCTGGCGTGCTCTGGTCCATGGGGTCATGAAGAGTCGGACACGACTGAACGACTGAACAACAACAACAACAATATTATATATAATTTCCAGTGTAAAAGTGGGGTGGGTTGAGAGGAGAAAATTATTAGAAGAATTTTGGACCCCAGACACATAATCAACTCTTAGTTTTTGTGCCTAGAATCCCCTCCCCAAATGTCTCTTTACAGTTGACTATTCGAAATTTCAGTCTGACCCTAAGCACATTCAATAAAAAAGGGAAACCTTAAATTCCAATTATCCAATTCCACATTGAAACTTATATAACGACAGGCAACTCCCTGTTTGCATGGGGGTTGCGTTCTGACAAACTGCATGCGTAAGCCCACCCTGTCCCCGTTCTGCCCCCTTCCAGGGCTGAAAATGGTGCACGCATCAGTGGTCACATACGTGCCGTATGTATGCAAATGCGGAGTTACTTGTATATGGAAGTTTGTACAAATCTCAGGAAGCAGCTCACCTGTTCCAGAGTTTCCAGCCTCCATTTACGTTGCCGAATGGCATCTACGACGAGCTTTTCTTTGTCATTCTGTGACCGAGTTGGGTTGAAGGTGCCCAAAGGGATGAGGGGTAAACATTCTGGTACATCACACCTAGTAAGTAATATTGACTTTTATCAACCCAATAGAAAGAAACGCCTACGCCATCTCTCTAAATGGCATAGGCAAGGACAGGCACATAGCTCAGTGGCCCAACATCTGCCTTGCATACAGGAGGTCTCAGGCTCAACCCGATGCCTCCAGGTAGGGCTGCTTGAAAAACAGAGAGAGCAGCTACTGGGGGGAAAGTATGTCTGCCCCCTTGAGCTCTTGGGAGAAAAGTTGGGATATACATTTAAGAACAGATAAATTTAATTACAATTCCAATGTTATATTTTAATAAACATTAATAAACAGAAGTGGATATTTGTCTTGGAGGTGTCTTGGAGAAAGTTATTTCCAAGATACATGCTAAAGTTGGTATGAATATAAAATACTTGCCATCATTACATCTTTTTTCATATGTTATGCATTTTTGCACATGTGTGTAAATATATAAATCTAGTTCTGGGTTTCCTAAACTTAGGAGATTGTTGGGCAAGATGATTTTGAAGCGTGCCTCATACTATGAATAGTGAGACGAGAGAGATCTCTGCTGACTAGATAATACTGTAGGTTTGAGTGAAATGGAAAAGCTTACTTATTTTCGAGAGGGTTAGGATTCTGTCTGCAGTTCCAGATGCCGTGATGCCCTCCGTGGTTTATATCGGTGTCAAAAGACAGGAGTCTCCATTTGAGGCAACTATCTAATGAATGAAATTAACAGATTTGAATCAAAATTAATGATTACAAACAGTAACAGCACAATTGATTTAATATGGTACTGTGGTTGATTGCCTGCATTTTTGCTCTTTAATTATCATCCCCCTGACAACTTTGGTCACAAATGAGAGAAAAACTATTTGAGCAATGGTGTTTTCTCTTGAAAGAAATAATGTTTCTATAATGGTTCTTTGACAAACAGGTAGCCTACACAAGACCCCCAGTGCAAGTCCTAATACAGGCCTTTCCCAAAGACCAACCTAGTCTTTTTGAGCTTATTCTATTTGTGCATCTCACCCCAAAATGACAGTCTCATGCAGAGAAAAATTTAAAAACAGGTGTATGTGTAGATTTATGTGTGCGTCTTCTTTTTTAAACCATAGAAACAAGAAGCTGGCAACTTGCCTACAGTTTTCTTTATCCCACACAGAGGCCTACAAAACCACTCAAGTTATATGCTGGCAGCCTTTATAACAAAACATGAAGGAGACCTGTTACATTAGCTGCCCCACAGTGTGCTTTTAACGGCAGCAAAAAGTGAAACAAAGGAGTTGTTTATAAGAGGATCCTTTCAAAGAAGAAGAAAAGTGAAAAACACAGCAGTGCACGGCATCTGTGAAGAGGATTGCTCGAACGAACATATTTGAAGTCAAAGAACAAAGAACTCTCATTTTCACCCCGCTGAGTCCTACCTTCCCCCTGCCTTGTCTTCCTATTTGTCCAAATGTAGAAACTCACCACACTGAACAATGTCAGGGATTTCCACGGCCCGCCTTCTCTTGTACTGGATGCTCTCTGAAGGTTTTTCAGACCACTTGATACTCAGATACCCAAAATTGTTCCAGAACAAGGCTTCTTTTTTTTGACCTCGGGAGACAAATCGTTGCAATATTATGTTGGACCCATTGTCAGCAGTGAGACAACACGCTGATAAGCATTGCCACGTAGCATGGGTATAGGATGGATGATCACGAGTGCCGGGACAGATTGCTCTGATGTTGCTCTGTAGAAGGATGCCTTATTTACTTTAACGTAGGGCATTGATGGCTACATCCAAATGAGAGCTGCTGGCTGGCCAGCGCTCAGACATCTCTGGTGCCCAGACAGCGAGACACTTTCCCTAAGAATAGAAGTATAACCTAAAGGAATGGGACTCAGTAGCGGGAAAGCCCTGTGGAAGAAGGGAAGATCAACAAGCTTTCCTGGCACAAGGTTATGAAAGAGAGCGAGGGTCGGGTGAATTTTGTGACTGCAGTTTAGGGCTTATCTCAGGAGTAGCCAATGTGGAACCCCTCCATATTTTGTGGGACTACAACTCCCATCATCCCTCGCCACTGACTGCACTGGCTAATGGAAGTTGTAGTCCTTGTTGACTACCACTGGTTTAACGAGACAGGAATCACACTTCAAGTGTGGCATACACATATACATATACATAATTACAGGCCTAGGGTTGATATTCATTGGGAACACAGGACATGGGAAGGATTAACCCTTCATCTGCCATGCTTGCAATGAAAAAACACACACACTGCAGTTAGGCGTGGGGTGGGAGGAGACTCCTAACTGATGCTAACTGAGCTCTTTCCTGCAGCTAACTGCAGTGTGAATGGGGGGGGGGGTTGAATATCATTACAATTCCCTTAAGAGGAAATAGGTAAATATCTCCACCCCACCTTTATGAACATTGCTTCTCCATGCCAGTAATAAAAATGATAAAAAATGTGACATGATTGCAAGTGGCACAATTAGCATTAGCCTTTCATTTATCATAGTCCTACACACTTTGTGACCCGCTAATCTGAATTTCATCCACCAGAGGCTTCTGTTTTGGCTGCCTGCCTAAGGCTGCACAACTACCTGTGCATTTTTCTTATATATAAAGCAAGAGCACACACAGAGAGGGGGAGAGAGACTATAATTGCTATTGGCACTCAGCTATTGGAAAGAGTGCATCTGATCTTTCGTAGTTAACCAAGGAAAAGTATTTGGAAGGCAAAGTCAAAGACAGGGAAGGGGAAAAAAGAAGCAGCTTTGGTACATTATTTAAAACACTCAGAATTCACATAAATATTAATGATTAAAACCAGATTATTAAATGGGCATCAGAGCAACGGCATTCAGATTCCAAAATGCAGGTTATCCAAAGCATTTGCATATGCACACAGATCTGATTTTGCAAAAAGAATGCACAAACGTGTTTGCCTGTTCTTCTAGCCTCTCTGCTAGGTGAATAGCAATTGCTTGTCAGATTTTATTAGCGAGAAATATCTTGCAGTTTCCCATCTCCTTCCTATTCGCCCCTTGTTCCCATGCCGCCATGCCTTGTTTCTTCTGTTTGGAGAGGCTCATTAGCAGTACTCAAGCCAAGCCCGGCCCCAAGACGTTTTGGTTCTCTTGCCATTATATTAAAATTGTTATCCTTCCGCTGGGATCCTAAAATGGCTGCATTCCTCTCCGTTAGATCCTGAACTTCCTGCATCTCCTGGTCTGCTCTGATTTTAATACTTAACATTCTGAACTGCCCAGCAGAGCCATCTTTCCCACAGGGCTTAGTGGTGCATTGCACCAGGGCGCCGGCCTCTCAGGGCGCCCCAGCAAGTGGGGGAACTGCGCGGCTTTGCCGGTGGCCACCCCTTTCCCTGCATGCCCGCCAGCTGCGCCCCGCTAACCATAAGGCTGGCGGGCGTGCAGCTTGCCTCCCAAGCCTCTGCGGGGATCGCTCTCCTTCCAAGGAGGCTTGGGAGGGAAGCTGCGCTCTCCTCCCGCAGAGGCTTGGGAGGGGCACAACTTAACTCCCAAGCCTCTGCGGGGATCACTCTCCCGCAGCGGCATGGGGAAGAGTTGCCCCCCCTATGGCTGGCAGTGCGTAGCTACGGCCACCCCAACACTATCCTTGGTAATTTGGGGGAACTGGGTGGATATTTGCACCCCGGCGCCGCATCTGCTAAAGACGGCCCTGCTGCCCAGGACTAGCTATTGACCATTTTAAAGCATAAACTGACCATTCTGTCCCTCACCACTGCGTTGGCTACCCTATGACAAGCCTTTCAACCGATTCCTATGCATGTTGAGTCAATTGGTGTGTGTTTTTGTGAACCTAAAACCTAAATGGGTGTTGATATAAATTTTGCATGGTTCGCCGCATGCATTTTTCCTTTTTGCATGGACTCTACCATGCAATCAAAGTCATAGTAGATGCACATTTTGTATCCTCTTGGTGTGTTCTTCCTTTCTTTTTTAATGCACCTTTGGGCAAGGTGATCAAGGAAAGTGTCTGCTTATCTGAGAAAGAATGGGCTGAAAAGAGGCTGGGATGAAACATGAAGCCAGGGGTGTACTTAGAAAGGGAAGGGGGTGGAACCCACAGATCGTCTTGTCACTCAAAGACCACAAAAAGAAGCTGGAACTGACCCTAGTATCTAATTCTCACATTTTGAGAGGGACATTGCTCCATTCCACACCATTCTCCGTAAAATGCAGAATATATTAGAAATACAACAAGAAGAAACCCACACGGAAGGAACCATGCCATGGCCACCCCTTATCTGGCCCTGGAGTGATGCTTCCATGGGCCCCCAAGCCTTCTGTAGCATTATTACATTACTGGCAGCAGCTGGCATGGAATCAGGGCGCCTAGCAAATAAATGGCTCCCATTATCTATTATGAGTTGAGCAAACTTTTGTGTATCTTGGTGCAGGGAAAGGGCTGAACCGGTGTAAGGATGAGTCAGAAGCTTAGTCACTCAGCCACTCTGATACATTAAGGGTAGTTGTTCACATAACGTGCTTTTTAGGCCAGAATTGTAACTGCCCAAAGGCTCCTAATGCTTGAAACTCATACATTAGCTGCTCAATTACTGTTCAGGTAGCCCCTGAAAGACCTTTTAAAGAGTCAAAAGAGCCGGTATTTATTTATTAAAAGCTTTTGCCCTATATGTGCAGGGACCATTTAGACTGGACAGGGATGACTTTGTTGCGCTAAGCTGTTTGCTTAGAAGAGCTCACCACGAAGACCCTCTTGTTTTCAAAACTGTCACCATGCACCCCATCAAGGAGGGTCTGTCATGAAGCGGAGGCTCCATCCTGTGAATTATTCAGTGCACAGAACAGCACATATAGGGCTGGATTTTATGGGGCTGCTTAGTTGTACGCTTTGGTACCCTCCTGCTTAGACTACTGCAAGGCATTGCGCATGGGGCCCACTACTTACTTAATCCTATGTCTTTCCAATACTGAACAAGACAGTTTTCCATTGCCTTCAACAAGCGGTTATATTCCCTAGCGTTTGCAAAGGCCTGCTTGTTGTGCGTTGGCTGCATGACTTCGCATGGCACATCCACGATCCCTACAGCTCCGGAACCAAAACTGCAATAATACAAACATACTTTAGATTACACAGTGGGCAGGGCCTGATTTTAGATGTAGCTTCACCACAAACTGAGCTTTAAAAAAACATTAAGATACAGCGGCTGAAGTTCAATGTGGTAAAATCTTATAATATTTAGGATTTAGAATAAATGATTTATAGTGCATCCAAACTGCCAGTGTGGTGTAGTGGTTAGAAATTTGGACTAGGACCTAGGAGACCAAGGTTCAAATCCCTGCTCAGCCATGAAGCTCACAGGGTGTCTTTGGGCCAGTCACTGCCTCTCAGCCTAACTCGGGTCACAGGGTTGTTGCAAGGATTAAATGGGGAGGCGGGGAGGAAACCATGTACACCACCAAGAACACCATGTAGTAAATGCAGGATATAAGGCAATAAATAAATAAATAAATAAATTACAAAGGCTCAGGGCAGGTAAAACTATTTGCCAGTCTCAGTTAGCCATACAACCACCATGCAAGGTAGTTTGCATATTCCTGTCTGAAATTTAGTATCTTTTTCAGGGGCCCCACTCCAGGGATCCCTGCCAAGTGAAATGAGGTGGTGGCTCCAGAGAAGAGGTCTCTCTTCATGGTGGCACCTCAGCTATGCTGAGAGCCAGTGTGGTGTAGTGGTTAAGAGCGGTAGACTCGTAATCTGGTGAACATGCAGCTGCTGGGTGACCTTGGGCTAGTCACACTTCTCTGAAGTCTCTCAGCCCCACTCACCTCACAGAGTGTTTGTTGTGGGGAAGGAAGGGAAAGGAGAATGTTAGCTGCTTTGAGACTCCTTCGGGTAGTGATAAAGCGGGATATCAAATCCAAACTCTTCTTCTTCCTGCCCAGAGATGCTTGCCTGACACCTTGGAAGGGGTGCCTTCCTTTTCCCCATCTTGTGTTTGGACTATATGTATGATTTCTCAGGAGAGAAGGTTCAAAGGGCAATAAAACAACAACAACAACAACAACAACAACAACAACAACAACAACAACACCTTTGACTGTGATGGCACCACTGCAGAATTAAGAGACAGGATGCAGCCATGAATCCGGAAATGACCTGCTCCAGACACAGTAGAGAGAGATCAGCAGGGCATTTACACCTGTGGTCCTGTCTTTGTGCAGAGCAGACTGCGTGAGTCAGTTACACACCCGTTCTGCTAACCCAGAAATATTACCTGGGGTTAAGAACTTTGCTTCAGGATGAGACCAGAAACCGGGCAGCAGCGGTGCAGCGGCAGGGGGAGGCCCCATTAGCTAAAGTGGTGCTTCAGGTTAAGAACGTTTTCAGGTTAAGAACGGACCTCCGAAACAAATTAAGTACATAACCAGAGGTACCACTGTAAATCACTGCCAACCAACAAGGAGGATTTCCTCCCAATGCTAATACCAACTTTAAAAGATGGATTTAAACTCAGGACCACTTTCCCTCCAAGGACTCGAAGCAGAGAATATGGTTTTCTCTCCACCTTGATTTCATCCTTGCAACTGCCCTGTGCAGGAGGATGGTCTGGGAGAGAGTAACTACCCCAAAGTCACCCATTAACCTTTGAAATAATACTCAAAATGACGCAGAGAATATTTCTATCTTTAAGGAGAACTTTGGCGCAAGCCCACTGGCATGTAGCATAAATGCATTTTCAAGTAACCCTGAAAGGTGGCCCTAAAACATTGAAAAAGGAAGAAAACTTACTAAGATCCTCTATTCTTCTGTGGTCCCACTTTCTCAAACATCTTGATCAAGCGTTTATTGCTGTAGATAAGCATGCCATATTGACTTCTGTTCAGAATGTTGACTCCATACGTTAAGAAGAGCTTTTTGGGTTTTCTCAGATTTCTAAACAGAAAACAAAAGACTTTATAAAAGATTTCCCCATTGCACTTAACTTCATTTTGAAGGCTACTGACTTCCACAAGTAAATTGCATGCATAACTATGGATTTATCCCTATTTGATGTGATAAATCATCTGATTTTGCTCTGAGTCAAAAATGTTTAACCCATGCACTATTATTAAACAGATATTTATGTTTCAGAAGTATGGCTCATGAGCAATTTCTAACATTTCCATTGAGACTTCAGTCTCACGAACACTTGACAGTAAGCACCACTGAACTCATGGTTAATTATTCTGAAGTAGGCATGGATAGGTTTCACTGTATGACTCCACAATCATTTTGAAAATTGCCTCAAATGCAGGAGAAGTTTTAATGGCATTAGGCTGGTGTTCCAATTAGAACTACAAACCACACTACTGAGACGATGGCCCCATCTGCACTATATATTTAAAGCAGTATCATACCACTGTCATGGCCTCAACGAATCCTGAGACCTGCAGTTTCTTAAGGGTGCTGAGAATTGTTCTCCTCACAGAGTTACAATTCTCAGAGTCATTTAACATCAATCCCTCTTTCCATAGAACTCTGGGAATGGTAGCTCTGGGAAGGGAACAGAGGCCTCCTAACAACTCTCAGCAATCGTACCAAACTACGGTCCTCAGCAGTCTTTGGGGAAAACCATGGCTGCTTCAAATGGTGTGATACTGCTTGAAATATAAAAGGATCCTTTGTTTTTCCTGTTTCTTTACAACAGCAGTGAGGATGCTCCAGCCCAGGCATGACCAAACTTGGCCCTCCAGCTGTTTTGGGACTACAATTCCCATCATCCCTGACAACTGGTCCTGTTAGCTAGGGATGATGGGAGTTGTAGTCCCAAAACAGCTGGAGGGCCAAGTTTGGCCATGCCTGCTCCAGCCTGTGGACCTAGTTAGGCCTGGGAAGCCTCTCCATCTGGCATGTAGAGCAGTTTTGTCCAAGCCACACCCGCCTGACATACATCTGACATCATACATGACATCAGGTCTGGTGCAAGCAAAGTTGCAACTCCCTGATCGGCAGCACCTACAAAGCCACGTCCCTTTGCCTGTGTGGTTCGATTTCAAACCACGTGGGCAAAGGGAAACCCTTCACCTGACACCATGGTTCGCTGAAAAATGTTTTCCCAAGTGATTCAGCACTGAATGTTAGCCCCATTCTTCATAGTAGCCATATTGAACAGTGACTTTCAGTGTTTGAAAGAGGCTTCCCTTTTTTTTTTTCTTTACAACGTAAAGTTTGAACAATGGGGGTAAATTCAGAAATGTTTCAAGGCCTACAGAACTGTGAAAACATAATGCCAGGAATATATAGCACCCATGTTGAAGGTTGCCCAACTATATAGCACCCATATAGTTGAAGTGCCCATGCTTCAACTACCATTGGTCATTTTAGGCAGGCTGGGCTTATTTTTTTGCACTCGCTCCCCTTTCTTCTGTCGCAAGACCATTTCACCCAAAGTAAACCACAGTCTCATTTAACTTGCCTCTGCTTGTCTTTCAGTGTTTTCCTCATTTCCTTTTCATTCTCCATTGCATCCTTTAATGCGAGCTGAGCACCCCCATCACCAGAAAGGAAAGAGCAGCACAAAGGAAGAACAGTAGAGGAAGAACAGTTACTTTGAGCACATATTGCATTCCAAGAGATTATTTATCTGTTTAATTTACTGTACATCCCACCCTTTTTGCATAGGAGCTCAAGGGGGTGTACATGGTTCCCCCCTTGCTTAATCCTGGTCTTCCAGATCCTAGTCTGGCTCTCTAACCATGACACCACGCTTTATCCTAAAAATAAGCATTCTTTTCTGTGTTACACTTGTTTACTGGAAACTCTTGGATTACAACTCCATCGCGTTCCTTTGGGGTTTGACAACCTTATTTTCTGTCAAGAGCCACAACTTTCTCTCAGGTTCTTGCAGGGGGGGTGCATACCTCTGGTGGGTCATAAGGTTAGTAGAAATCAATAGCCTTCTCCTCCAAGAATTTTGTCTAATTCTCTTTTAAAGCCACCTATCACTGCTTCCTGTGGGAGCGAGTTCTGTAGTTTAATTATGGAGACTGTGTGGAAACTGGTATCTGAATAGGGCTTAAAAGTAAGCAGTTAAATTGCCTTGTCTTGGGCTGTGTCACGTTTATTTATGTACAGTGGCTAGCACACTTTTCACACCATGCAAATATTTAGGTGGTGCCTTCAAAGCATTAATCATAGTGATAGTTGTGGAAGGCTTGTAAATCAGTATAATAGGGATTAGTATAATAGTGAACGTTCCTATGAATATAAATGATAATTTGTGCAGGTGCAATTAGTCTACATAATTATCACGTTGAAAGTCTTCTGAAGTGGAAAGTGCCTTCTAAACACTCTTTAGGAAATAATTGAATCTGAAGCCAATGCAGCTTAATAACGACTTTAAGAGTCCTCAGCAATAGTAAATAGGCAATTAACAGGATTGGAAAATCTTCCCCACTGTTTAAAGGTCATGCTAGGCAAAACTTTCAAAAGCCTAGCATTAACACCGTTCATGGCCTATATTTCTGAGCAATTATCTTTTAAGTCTATCCAAGAAACACAGCCAAATGTGGAAAAAGTTGACACTCTACACTGGCAATTGTGGGCCAATAAAAGCGGCTTGCGAAATAAAGCAGACTTTGGACACAATTCACTGGGAAATCACCCTATTCAAGGCCAGTGAAATGCAAGGGATCGGTATTAGAGATTCTGCTTAATTTAAAAAACCTAGAAGTGGTTTTTGAAATAAATTATGCATTAAAATGCATCAGTAAAAGTCAGAGTTAAGAATAAATTAACCTTAAAAATTAATTATTTAACATTTGTAAAGTTATTCACGAAATATAAATAAAACCAGCAGTTAAAAACATTCATTATAACATATATGTACATATTAAAATGTGCATCAACTCTACATATCTGGTTAGGTTTGCCTAAACAAAAATGTGGGGTTTGTTTTTTTTTAGCAGGAACCAAAAACAGAACAGCAAAGGAGCCTGCCTGATGTCCACAGGCTGGAAGTTCCAGAATGCAGATACTGCGACACTAAGAGATTGATTCCTTATAAGTGCAAACATTGGGTGGTGCATGTCAAAGTGCCCATTCTGCAGACTGAAGTGGCACACATAGGGTAAGGTGGATCTTCAAGTAACATCATGGACTGTGTATCAGAGCCCTCTTCTTCAGGTCCATAAAGGAACAAGGTTTTGCAACATCAGCCCCTACGACAGGTAGAAAGCTTGAACACTCTGGATTGGCCAGGTTCTTACTACAAGGAGCCTAGCCTTTGCGGCTTCTTTCATTTCTGGCTCCAACCCATAATTCTCAGGAACCCTGAGGCAGAAGATATACTTTCCCAGCCTGGATTTGGCCATAGTTACCCAATTCTGCCCCTAAAAGGTGGTTGTGTTCATGTTATTGCACAGCTTTCATTCATTCCCCCTGGAGATTTCCCAGGTAAGACTGTGCCCTTTGGGTGGGCGGGGGAGGAAATAACAGTACACCCCAAATATCTCAAACATTTTTATCCTTGTTACTATACCTCAAGTGTTGCCTGGAAGGGGGAGTCCTGTGACTGCTGTAGCGTGAACTTGGCTTCTTTCACAGCATCTTCAGCTATAAGTATAAGCAAAGGCACCTGTTAAACTACGCCGGGGATAAACTAACCCGATCTGCCACACACAGGAAGAACGCAACACGCCATTAAGCAAAACTCTCGTTTGGCACCTTGGCATTAAACAAGCTCAGGTGAGCACACACTTGCCTTCCCTTCTAACCTAAGCACATTTGGGGAACAGTACTTTATTTCCTTTCTGACCTCCCTGTTTACAATCCCCTCATCCCCTCAGCCCATCTGTACATGAGCTTTAACTCTAGATAATGCTTCATGCATCTGAATAAATGGACTAAAAGCCTATATGCCATAATAAATTTGTTAACTTTATTAGCATATCGCCGTAATAAATTTAACTTTATTAGCATATGTGCCATAATAAATTTGCTGACTCTGTCTGTAGAACGGGGTCAACTTCTGAAGGCATCTAGGCCCAACAGAAAAGTGGTGTGGAGCAGGGGGGCGGGGAGAGGTGTCAGAGACTGTAGAAAACTTGCATTTGAAATCTTCCCATTCATTTCATGACATTACTACTTTTCAAATGCAACTCCATGCAGCTTTATTCAAGGCAATTCTTAAATCCACCACTTTTGCATTCCAGTATTATGACTGAATTATCTACCAATTTTCCTCAACATGCAGCGATATTTGTACTTGGCACTTGGTGTCACAGTTTTAAGAACATGCAGGATCAGGCCAACAGCCCAGCATCCTGTTCTCAAAGTTGTCATCCAGATGCTTATTGGGAAACCCAAACCCAGGACTTGAGCACAACAGCACTCTCCCCACTCTTGTGGTTCCCAGCGACTGGCCATCATTGATTCATTTTATTGGTACGCTGCTTTCCCACCAAAATAAAAAATAAAAATCATGCTCAACAGCAAAGAAAACAGGAAGGCATTTCAAACAAACACTACAATAGCAGTTTCACAGCAACATTGCAAAACCATAACATAGTAACTGTTTCATAACATAGCAAGTACTGTATAGTAAAATACAAAAAAGGCCACATTTCACTACTATAAATATAACATGATTACTTAAACAAAATGCAGCATCCAATAGCAAAAATAACAAGGAAACTTCACAGTTTCACCTTCATCCTAAAAACACCCCTTCCGGGATGTTGCTCATTGCCCCTCTCCTGCAGCCATTTGCAAGGTTTCCAAGGGTGAGGGTTGGGCTACCTAGAAAACCCATCCCATTCAGAGGCACGATGCCTCCGACAGCGGAGGCAGAACAAATTATTAACAATTAAAAGTGAAGGTGCAAGTTTCAGGTAGATGTTCAAACCTTCACTAACAATTATCCAAGATTAACCAGGGACATTTGTGGAATCTACACACATATAAAAACATTCTGAAAATGCTTTTTTTAAAAGCTTTTTTTAAAAAATACATTGAATTTTCCATAAGCCACACCATTGCCATCTAGTGTCACATTGTATACAGTGGTGCCTCGGGTTAAGAACTTAATTCGTTCTGGAGGTCCGTTCTTAACCTGAAACTGTTCTTAACCTGAGGTACCACTTTAGCTACTGGGGCCTCCCGCTGCCGCTGCTGCCACACGATTTCTGTTCTCATCCTGAAGCAAAGTTCTTAACCCGAGGTACTATTTCTGGGTTAGAGGAGTCTGTAACCTCAAGTGTCTGTAACCTGAAGCGTCTGTAACCTGAGGTACCACTGTATTGCACTTAAAACACACTTTAAACGTTTTATTTGCAGCTGTATAGCTGAGTTCATAGTCTCTTTATCTGAGGAACCATGAAAACCAATTCAAAGTCTAGGATGAATGCAGGCAGGCAGTCACCTATATCCTCCACCCTCTTCCAAATGAAAGAAATCCCACCATCTGATTGACATCTGATGCTCCCTTCAACTTCCCCATTCCACTCACTTTAGCATTCTGTAGTCCAGGTGATCTCCCTGTTCTCTGAACACAAATCCCAGAAGTGCTTAATTCCATCAGTATTTGGTTTTCTGGAGCAGTTTTTGAGGATGAGTTTAATTGCAAAAGTGGAAGTCTGTTGTATGCATGGAATGACGGGCACTGGATACAACCCAGTTCCCCCCCCCCAGGCTATCCAAAATATGATACCTATATCATTCTTTGTGTACTAAACCCGACGTTGTACCTATTCAACTGGTGGTCCACCAAGTGCAACAGCAAAAGTCATCCCCCAATGGGAAAGAGATGCATAACTAGATTTGCTCCACAGATTTGCCGGAAATTATTTGCTGAGAAGCAAAGTTAGAAGTGATGTGCAAAAGCATCCCTTTACAAACAATGCTGGCAACCGCTTAGAGAGCACTTAGTATTAAAACTATTAAGGTTACAGGACAATGCCTACCAGCCTTCACATCCATTTCTGCCTTTTGCAATTCATTTCTAGCAGCGTGTTTGAACGAAGATGATATGTATGGATACATCCTGTGAAGACAAGAAAAACACAGTCATGGATAAAAGTTATCTGACATGCCATATGAAAGACAAATCGTTATAATAACCCAATGAAGTTGACCCCTATTATTTCCATTTTGCAGATGGGAATGGCAAGGACTTCCTTGCACAAGCGAGGACAGGGTATGCACAATCCTTGTGCCCTACAGTAAACTGACTTTGCACAGGACTCAAAAGTGCATGAAATGCTAAAAAAAAAATCAGTTGTGCCGTCCACAACCAATATAGGATTCAAAACCATGATCTACATGGTGACAGAGGCATCATTTGGATTTCTTTTATCCCAAGGACGGGTGATCGTCTGTAAGAATTTATCTGGCAATTTTTTTTTTTTAATGTTTTGGTGGTATTCACGTGTGTGTGTGTGTGTGTGTGTGTGTACTTGCCAAATATAAAGCACCATCCACCGTACTGTTAAACTGTATATTTAAGATCCCTGCCTCCTCACTTCACAGGCTCTCCATCACTCAGTGCAGCTAGAACTGGATCAGATCCTATCATTGCTGGAACTTGTATCAGAACATTCATTCAGCTTGTTAAACCGTACTTCAAATGCATATTACACGTTATAAGATTAGGAGTCCATTAAAAAAGGACCTCTATAAGTGGCCTATAATCATTTAGTGGCACCTTTACAGAATTGCCTGAGCAACTTTCACTCAAGTGAAAACATCCACAGAAAAACAAACAACACCCCCCCCCCCCGCTCCCCGCAGTTCGGTGATTATCTTATGTAAAGTGTTCTTTGTTCTGGGTCAAAGTGTTTGGTCACAGCTGATTACCTTTTCCCGCATTCCAGCCTGCCAGTGTGATTTGAACTTGGCTTAGATTACAAATTGCTCCGCCATCAAAGTCAATTTCTCTCCATGGCCGAAAAGAGAGAGTAGCTAATGCTTTCAAGCACACTGCTTTGGAAATTTAAATACCTGGCTTTATAATAGTCTTAGGAAAAGCTGGCTCACCTGGGTCTGTAAAAGCAATACGGCAAACGCCTGGTTTCTACTTCCTTGGCTTGAATGAATATCTTCATTCGCGGGTCTAAGTACAATAGAGCTGTGTAGGCTCTCAGCGACTGTCGTTCTGGAAGGCTGACACAGAAAAGTGTTTAAGGCAGAATAATTTTAGGCTCACAAAGGGAGAACTCTACTGGATAGAGGAAATGGGGCACGTAATCCACTTGAACAAAAAACAAACAAACTCAAAACATGTTCTCACTTAAGTGCTCTTGAAGCCTTTCAAGGTGCAATACAACTCTTTCCCAAATCATAACTTATACATACATATCTGGAGGAAGCAAGAAATTAAACTAACTTTCTAAAACTTTTAATGCTGGCGATTCTACCCACCTTCCAGGGAAGAATTTCACTACTGAGTTAAATAGACCCAACTAGAGATAAAGGTCTGCTCATTGGTTCGCCGGGAGTCCCATGTCAGCTGCTTTAGTACTTCTCAAGGAAGAGCAGGATATAATTAAATTGTGGCAAATGCTATTGTGAATTAGCACATGATCTTTGTGAGTATGTTGAATCCTGCACTGTGTTGCTATAGGATGCATGACCTTACACCTGGGTAAAAACAGAGCCATGGCTCTGTCTTCACGCCAGCACAGCTCGGGAGAAGGAGTTTTACAGGCAATGACCAATTTATGCACATCCAATTGATACGTGATTATGTGCATGGTGCAGAACCCAGAAATGACCTGAAAACATCACTAAAGGGTGGAATGGGGGCGGGGCGGAATGTTTTACATGAGCCCTGCGAGTACATGCAGGGATCCGTAATGTAACCCCTGTGTAAATCAAGGATTGCTTATACAATAAAGATTGCAGTCCCTTAATATACTGTATATACCAGGTTGAGGAATGGGGGCAGGGAGAGAGAGAGCATTAAGTCAAACAGAATGTTATACCGGCCACCCTACATCTAGCCACTGGAGAACCCAGGGGGCGTGAGTTGACTGGGCCTTCTTGGCATGCACAGAGGCATCAACACTCTGCTCTCTGTGCACACAAACAGTGAGCTGAATCACATCCATTGTTTGAAGCTTCTTTTAGGATGCAATCTCATGCACACTTTCCTGGGCGTAAGCTCCACTGAACACAATGGGATTTGCTTCCAAGTAAACAGAGATAGGTTTGCACTGCTATTCTCTTTCTTTCTGCTCCTAATCCATCGGAATTTGCCTGTCATGAGGAATACGTGGAATAATTTGGGATTTGAAGTACACCGTTACAAAATTAAAGCAGGTGTTAAATCCCATTCACCAACATATTGTAAGTGCATTCTGTGATTTCTAGTGTCCAAGCAAAACAGATTGTTTGCAAGGAGCATCTTCCAAATATATATTTTTATTCATACTCTTTGTCCATTCAACATATTGTTTGCTTGCTCTGTAAAGTGTCTCTAAGCTACTCACAAAATGTCCACAGCATAAAATCAGAAAACGACTATGAAACTTACTTCTCAGGTGCCACAGCAAGCAACATATCCTCCTCATCTGTTAGGACATCAAGTTCTGGCTTAAAACTGAGTGTGAGTTTCAGATTGTATATTACCAGCAAGGTTCCTACGTGTGAAGGTTAAAATCTATTACTGAAATATCAGTTTTACAATTCTTATGCCAATTAAAGCAGAAGAGAAGTAACAGTACAATAGATAATTGCAGTTAAGCAAACTGGGGTCCAGTCACAAGATTAGACTCCCCCCCCCCCAGATTAATATACTGTTAAGAGTTTGGGGAGGTGGGGAGTAGTTTGTAGGCAGAGACCTTTCTAATGCCTAGAATAGCCAAGTGAGCCTGGTAATAGCCTGCTAAATATGGGAGTTTAAGGTAACAAGTTTAAGGACGCGGGTGGCGCTGTGGGTTAAACCACAGAGCCTAGGGTTTGCCGATCAGAAGGTTGGTGGTTCGAATCCCTGTGACGGGGTGAGCTCCTGTTGCTCGGTCCCTGCTCCTGCCCACCTAGCAGTTCGAAAGCACGTCAAAGTGCAAGTAGATAAATAGGTACCGCTGCAGCAGGAAGGTAAACGGCGTTTCCGTGTGCTGCTCTGGTTCGCCAGAAGCGGCTTGGTCATGCTGGCTACATGACCCGGAAGCTGTACGCCGGCTACCTCGGCCAATAAAACGAGATGAGCGCCACAACCCCAGAGTCGGTCACGACTGGGTCTAATGGTCAGGAGTCCCTTTACCTTTTTAAGGTAACAAAGGGAGTGTCAAAGGGGTGGGCCCCTCTTCCTCAACTGCCCGTTACTTAGAAAGACAAAAGAGAGTTGAGTTATGTGAGATAGAAGCAAAGCTCCAGACTGAAAAGGCAGAAAGGGAGAGAGCGCCATGCCTGATTTCTGCTGGAAAAACCCTCCTGGGGTGCTGATGCTGTGAGCCCCTCCACCACAGGCTCAGGTTGTATATATGTGTAAGTAAACCATATAACCTAAAGCAGGGGTCAGCAACCTTTTCCAGCCGTGGGCCGGTCCACCGTCCCTCAGACCATGTGGTGGGCCGGACTATATTTTGAAAAAAATATATGAACAAATTCCTATGCCCCACAAATAACCCAGAGATGCATTTTAAATAAAAGGACACATTCTACTCAGGTAAAAACATGCTGATTCCTGGACCATCCACAGGCCGGATTGAGAAGGCCCATGGGCCGTATCCAGCCCATGGGCCTTTGGTTGCCTACCCCTGTCCTAAAGATACCACAGTCTCTTCTGTGCCTCATTTCCAAAAGAAACACAAACCCTGGGTAAGCACCTGGAACCCCCTGAAATCTTGCACTGAGAGATTGGGGTGGCATGCAACAATATTTTGTCATAAGTCTAGGTGAGATTAAATCATTGGGGGGGGGGATGTCTCCAAACGGACAAGTCTATCAGTGGCTAATACTCGTGGTGGCTGTCTACTATCATCAGATCAGAGACGGCATGCCCCTGAATGCCAGTGGCTTGGAAAGAACTGGAGAGTGCCACTGCCCTCCTGTCCCGATTATGAGATTCCCGTAGTCATCTGCTTAGCCACTGAGGGAACAAAATGCTGAACGAGATGGATCTTTTGTCCAATCTAGTAGGGCTCTTATGGAGTCAAGAGAACGCTGCCGCCATAAGGTAAAGAATAATTTGTTTGTATCTCATTCATGTGAGAGGAGCCAACTGATGAACAAAGATCCAAAATTATTCAGGCGAGGGGGGCACTCAGCATAAAACCAAACAAAACCCCTGGCACCCATATTTAGTCCTCAAAACGCTGATTATAATGCATTGGTTAATTAGAACTTTCAGGGATAATAAAGTCACCTGTTTTTCTATAAATGGCATCAAACTGCTTCATCAGTTCAGCATTATTCTTAAAAGGTGAATATTTGTAAATTATGGATAATTGTGTAGCAAACACCTCTGGATTGCCTATTACTGGCTCTCTTGTATGACTTGACCATGAAATAATTGGGACTATAACCTGTAAAGGAAAACAAAATGAGAGTGGACCCAAGTCAGAGATATTCTCCTTCACTCACACCTATCACATCCGAACAGGTAACTTAAGACAGTGCTGATAGTAGTGTGAATAGCACCCCCGCTATCAAATACCAGCAGCATTTTGAGTTTTATTAATGATGTTCAATTCCAGGAAGTCCCACCCCACAAGTTCCGGTCCTGATGACATCATCGGCAAAGCAGGATACAAATATTTAAATGACGAATGAAGACAGGCATACCTCACTGAGACCTTCTGTTTCGCAAAACGTCTGAGACAAAAGGAGGCATGTCATTGTATTCTCTTCCTTGGTGAATAATATTAAGTCTTTCCCTATGCGCATGGAGCCTCTATAGTAAAGATACAGGAAAATACAATGTTTGTAATAGCTGCATTAGCTAGATGATAACACCCTTAGGTCAATATAGGCAGTAATATAGACAAAGTGGGTGTGCTGAAGGCAGAAAGGGATTTCCCATCGGCTAGCAAGCCCAAGGTTTCTCTTTACTTCCTGTCTGCACTATGGAGGACTAGGAAATACACTGACAATCCATTCCCTTCTAATACGTTTAAGGTATCTAAATAAAACAGTGCTTCCCAAACGTGTGTCTCCAGCTGTTTTTGGACAACTCCCATCATCCCTAGCTAACACGACCAGTGGTCAGGGATGATGGGAATTATAGTCTGAAAATAGCTGGACACCTAAGTCTAGGAAACACTGCAATAAAATGTAAATGCTGCAGACAAATTATTGATGAGGCCCAGTCATAGGGACCATGTGAGTCCTTTGTTACAACAGACACAATGGCAACCAGTCTGCTTCCGGTTACAATGCAAAGTGCTGATTATGACCTCCAGACTTGAGCCCATGATAGGGTACATGTGGCCCTTTAGATCAGGCATAGGCAAACTTGGCCCTCCAGATGTTTTGGGACTACAACTCCCATCATCCCTAGCTAACAGGACCAGTGGTCAAGGATGATGAGAGTTGTAGTCCCAAAACATCTGGAGGGCCGAGTTTGCCTATGCCTGCTTTAGATGCAGATGGACTGCAACTTCCATCATCCCTGATGATCGGCCATGCTGCCTGGGGCTGATAGGAGCTGGAGTCCAACCACCTCAACAGAGCCACAGGTTGCCTATCCCTGCCCGACACAACTTGGGGCCAGGTTATCTGAAGTATCATATTGTCCCATGAATCTTCTGGGGCTTTAAGTTCTTCAGGAAGGGCCTTTCTTTCTCTCCTGCCAGTGTCTTGAATTACACATGGCAGGGTATCAAGAAAAGTACCTTCTTGAATGGCTGTTCCCAGGCTCTGGAATTCCTTGCCAAGAGAAGCCCACCTGTCCCCATCTCTTATAACCTACTGCTGGCAGGCAAGGACATTTTTATTCAAAGCTTTGGCTTATAAGCTGGTTGGCCATTATAAATATGGTGCAATTGGTTCAAGTAGTTTGTACCGATGTTATTAATTGGTTTTACCTGATTTTTAAGTTTTAGTGCTGTTTTAGTGCATATTATTATGTTATTTTATTCCTAATTTATTTGTTTGCCGCCTTGACCTTGAGCACCATCTGGTGGAAAGACAGGATACAATTTCAATCATAATAGTATTATTATTGGGGTGGGGTTTTTTTTTTGCTACTCTTATGCATATGTTTCCTTTGATGTAAACCACTTTACATCAGGCCATTTTTTTAATGAAAACCAATATGCAAGACTGCAAGAACAAATAAACAGGTTCCCTCAATCCCAATACTTAAATATATAATGCAAGCCAAATCATCTTTATGGTCACGATCGGGAAACAGGCAAAGTTAACAATTCTGAATCTTGCCATTAAAGGGGTGTGTGTCTGACAAACAAAACTGACAAAGAACAAAGAACTCTTACGATTTAAGCCCGTTGCCATAGCATCCAATCATGTCAGGCTTGGCCCGCTTAGAGGATCTTCCGAAGTGCACAAGATCCACAGTTTTTCCTGCAACAGATTTGTAATAAGGTTTCCCTCTAGGGCCCTCACTAGAATTCACTGTTATTGTTATTTACGGATCAAAGGCCTTCACATTTATTAGCTTGCTTTATTCTTCACAGCAAATGTGGGGGGCCTGTGGACCTTCAAGTGTTTTTGGAGTCCCATCAGCCCAAGCCACCATGGCCTATCATCAGGGATAATGGGAGGAGGTGCCATCCTGTAACTTCTGGAGGGCTACAGCTCCACCACTCCCACTTTACAAGCTTTTAAGATAGGTATTTTTGCCCCTGTACTGCACACTGTGAGCTGAGGCTGACAAATTGTGGCTTCAGGTATCTGAAGAAGTGTGCATGCACACGAAAGCTCATACCAAGAACAAACTTAGTTGGTCTCTAAGGTGCTACTGGAAGGAATTTTTTTTACTTTTTATTTTGTTTTGACTTTGGCAGACCAACACGGCTACCTACCTGTAACTGAGATTGTGGCTTGCGTAAGGCTACCTATCAAGCTGGTTGCAGAGGTGAGATTCAAAACCACAACCTGCCGACTCAATGCTCTTAGCTCTGTTTCTTATAGCTCACCGCTACCAATGTATTTTATAAATGTATGTGTCAATACTAAGCCTGCACTGCAGGGGGTTGGGCTAAATGGCCCTCGGGGTCTCTTCCAACTCTACAATTCTATGGTTCAAAGAATACTTCTGAACAACTGAACCTCCAGCACAAGATCTCTGCTGTTAGCAATAGTCAGTCACTGCTTCCTCCACCTCCCAAGGGAAAGCTTGCTGGAGAAGGAGGGATGGCATAGTTGTCAGTGGATAAACGTAACATCCGAACTGTGTGTTGTGGTTTAGTAGTAGTAGTAGTAGTAATTTTATTATTTATACCCCACCCATCTGGTTGGGTTTCCCCAGCCACTCTGGGCGGCTTCCAGCAGAATATAAAAACATAATCAAATGTCAAATGTTAAAAACTTCCCGATACAGGGCTGCCTTCTGACGTCTTCTAAAAATTGTGTAGTTCTTCATCTCCTTGACATCTGATGGGAGGGCACTCCCCAGGGAGGGTGCTACCGCCAAGAAGGCCCTCTGCCTGGTTTAGGTGCAAATATGCTATGCTATTAACTGAATAATGCTCATAGTTTGCACTACAGTAACAATTTGATGGGAGAATGTGGTCCCTTTCTCAACAGATGTAAAGAATACATTTTATCCCCTTTTGAACTTATGAAAATGGTTGCTATGGCATGCAGCGTGGGAAATAGCTGTTATAAATTTGACTGATAGTTCCTGGATCTGTAATATACAGCTGTTTTAGCTGAGGGGGCCTTGACGGATGTGGCTTCTCCTATTCCTGCCGACGGATGTGGTTTCAAAATGTGCACTATCTGACTATGATTGCTGTGAGATTTGCTGCTGATCCTCTGTGATTTTTGTTCTATGGTTGAATTTCATTATTTTTTTTGCCACAGGGCAGCTAGCCTCTCTCTGTGTGTGGTGGTTTCTCTCAGACTTCAGAATGATAGGGGTGGTACGGTTGAAGGATGAAAAAATGTTAGCCTGCAGACCAGAGGTGATGTGATAAATAAAAGAGTGGGAAATTCAGAAGTAGTTTAAGCATCTTTTGTGTGAAATGCTCCACAGTGTTTTGACAAGAAAACTCTTGAGCTGTGTACACACCATACATTGAAAGCAAAGGACTCCCCCTCCCTTCCACCCCTCAAAAAGGGAACTGTAGTGTTTAAGGGTGCTGGGAAATGTAGTTCTGTAGGGTTATATAACAGTTTCCTGGATTCTTTGAGGGAAACTATATGCTTTAAAAGGACACGGGTGGCGCTGTGGGTTAAACCACAGAGCCTAGGGCTTGCCGATCAGAAGGTCTGTGGTCTGAATCCCCGTGACGGGGTGAGCTCCCGTTGCTTGGTCCCTGCTCCTGCCCACCTAGCAGTTTGAAAGCACGTCAAAGTGCAAGTAGATAAATAGGTACCGCTGCAGCAGGAAGGTAAACGGCATTTCCATGTGCTATTCTGGTTCGCCAGAAGCAGCTTAGTCATGCTGGTCACATGACCCGGAAGCTGTCTGTGGACAAACGCCGGCTCCCTTGGCCTATAGAGCAAGATAAGCACACAACCCCAGAGTTGTCCGCTACTGAACCTAACGGTCAGGGATACCTTTACCTTTTTTAATGCTAGCTGTAAGCTACCTTGAGTCCCTTTCAGGGGAAAAGGCAAGGTGTAAATGAAAATAATAAATGAAATAAGATGAACAGGGTAACAACCCCTGATGCCATGGCTGACATTTTTCAGTCCTGTTAACAGTGTGGCCTGCGTAAATAAGGTGACACCACCAAATCCCTACAGAGTGGAATGATGGCTGTATATTTAAAGTACGGCATGGCTGGGCAAGAGGGAACACCTCACTTCCTCTCCCCATAAGTTGAAATAATCTCTGTGAGGAGAGAAAGGAAGGACAGGTGGAAGAAGGGTTCACCGCCACCTCATGCCTGCCCAGGCTGTGCTTGAAATCTCCTCCCTCCATTTTATAGTGATCCGGCCCAAGTCAGGCTAGGCTGCAACCACGGTCACAACGTCACATCCATCAAAGGGAAAGAAACTCTTCAAACTTTCTGCTCAGTCTTGGAGCACCTGTCTGCCAAAGCCTGAAAACAGAACCGCCGTCTCCTCATCCTCGGTCCACGCAGCTAAAAATACCAACCTCCACCCTTGTTTGCAGCTGCTTCAAGCTGCTTTTTACGCAATGAACCAGCCCCACCTGCTGCTCACCACTGCAAGTACAAAGTCGCCCTTCTTCCTTTCACGCTGGAAGTTTGCACGCCAAGTTTCAAAGAATTAATTTGGCACAGAGGGGATTCTCAGAACCCCTGAGGTGCTCGTTCTGGGAACAGTCTATTTCAGGCGCTGGTTAACCTAAGCTGCAGGAGGCGGACGCCGTGTTATCTCCTTGGCACCAGCTCCAAGCAGCCATGATCCCTTCTTACTGATTAAGCTGTTTGTACTTAACGACACCAGAGGGGGAGAAAACAGTTGACTCCTGGCAAAAGGAAGCCACCAGGCAAACAAAAGAGAATTGAGCTTATTGACTTTCACCACTTGGAAACCTATCTCCACGTGGGGCAGATATGAAAAGCTAAAACGACAAGCGGTTATTTAGGGCAGGTGAAGAGGGGGTTTGCATTGCTTGTGGGACGACTGCCAGCATATGACACCTTGCTCGCAGGTTTGCACCGGCTGCCAATCTGCTCCCAGGCCAAGTTCAAGGTTTCGGTACAAGGCCCTATGCAAGCTCAGGAACAGGACTGCCTTATCCCTTATAGTCCCAGTAGGTGACATCCTCAAAGTATCAGAAGGCCACTTGGAACAGGCCTCTGTGATCGGGATCAGCCTCCGTGTCAAGATACAGCAGGTGCCCACTAGCTGTACTTTCCAGTGGAAAAGGATATTTTTGTTTTGACAAGGTTTCCCAACTGGGTGATTGGGAAAACAACACAGGGCGGAAGGGATAAGGATTGCCTCACTGAGTTTAACAGCCCAGACCAATTCAGTGCCTTCCACTTCACCCTTGTGTCTTTGCCTCTAAGCTTTAAGAAAGACTTTGAGTGCCTCCTCCAGCACCCTGCCTGGAGATGCTGAGGATTGAACCTGTGACCTTCTGCATTTGAAAAACATACTCTGGCACGAGGCTACTGGTTCCATTTTAAACCGCGCCAAACCAGTCCCATGTGAACGCATCCTCAGGATGGTGCCAAAATCTGTCCTGCAGCTTCTCCAAGACTTTCTTCACTTGAGAAAGAGGATTCCATTTCCCTGCCTCATTCCCAGGCACTTGATGATTTCTTTAGAACTGTGGTTGGTACAGGGTTCTGAGCTTATCTTATTAGTGTGAGGCGGTTAAGGGTGGTTGGTGTTTTCTTCCTCATCCAGTAAACAGATCTCCAGCACTCTGCAGTCTCCCTGCCCATGGCTGCCCATGCTTCCTGACCTGAAATCTCCTCACCACAAGAGGAGTTGTCTCATGATGTCTACCTTCCCCTTGGCTTTGATGAAAGCACTAGCACCTGGAAAGGCTACAGAGTGCAGGCCGCTGGTGAGAAGATTTGAAAAATGAAAGGTAGGGCACTCGCAAACAAACCCCTAGCCACCTTAGAAGTAAGGTGAAAGGGTCAGAAACCCTGCACTCCACTCATGTGAATTTCACCAAAATTCTCTGCTTGGATAATTTTTGAAGGCAATTTCTCTCCACGTTAACTGATGGAGAAGGGTTGGGGGAAAAAAACACAAGAGAAATTTCTGGCTCAGTGCTAGTAATGCTAGTAGTTTCTCTTGAGCTGTCCTCAAGAGACACAAATACTCCAATAAAAATAGTTCTTTGGAACTAAGAAGAAGAAGAAGAGTTTGGATTTGATATCCCGCTTTATCACTACCCGAAGGAGTCTCAAAGCGGCTAACATTCTCCTTTCCCTTCCTCCCTCACAACAAACACTCTGTGAGGTGAGTGGGGCTGAGAGACTTCAAAGAAGTGTGACTAGCCCAAGGTCACCCAGCAGCTGCATGTGGAGGAGCGGAGACGCGAACCCGGTTCACCAGATTACAAGTCTACCGCTCTCAACCACTACACCACACTGGCTCTCTTAAGTTTAATATAAACTTATTTGAAAAATTTCTGACCCAATAACAGTATATATAACAGCGGGAGACCATTAAGCATGGCACATATCGGGTCCATTGCCAATGCCTGGACATTTGAGGACAGAATTGGTACCAAGGTTAGTTGCATGGCACATGTATGGGTCTTCATATATGGATTGCAGGGAGTTGGACCAGATGAACCTTGGGGTCCCTTCCAATTCTATTGTTCAAGTATTGGAGTTTACTGCATTTATATTTTACTTTTCCTGCAAGCCAGCATACGGGGCTCTTCCCTGTTTTATCCTCACAACAATGCTGTGAGGTACGCTAAGAGAGTACGAGTGGCCCAGTGAGTTTCATGGCTGTGTGTGGCTTTGAATATGGGCTTCCTGAGCCCTAGATTGAGACCGTCCTAGCACCCAAACATTCAGTTAAACGAATACAGGAGTATTAACTCACGAGGAGTCATGCCACATCCATCGTCCAAAAGGCACAGCATAAATCCTCCTTGCAGGTTCTCATTATTCACTGCAAAACAAAGCATGGAAAAAAGGAAACAGCTCTTAATAAATATTTGGAAACGATACACTGGTAATAAGGTTTGTAGAAGAACAAACAACCATTAGGTCAAAAAAGAAAATTCCCGTAATGGGAAGAAAATAAACAAACAGTTGCCCAATGAAGACCGAATGTCCTCCGTGGGCATGGAATATTCACTGTTGATGGGAAGAGGTGGTTAAAAAGGGGGAGGAGTAGGAGAATTGTATGATTTCCTTGGAAGGGAGCATGGCCCACTGGCTGGAACTTTGAACAGGGAGCATTCTTCATTGCAACACTTCGTTGCCAGTCCCACTAAGTTAGCCAACCATTGCTTCACCTTCTCAATCGAAAGGATATTTGTTGGCTTTAAAAGAGGATTAGAGGACAAGGTCATCAGTGACTACTAGCCATGATGGCCGTTCCACCTGTCAGAGGGATTATGCCTCTGGATATCAGCTGCCGGAAACTGCAGGAGAGGAAGAGTGCTGTTGAGCTCAAGTCCAGGTCAGCCACTGTGAGAACAGGATGCTGTGCCATTGGCCTGATCCAGCACATTATTCTTTCGTTCTTAAAGTACAAACTGTTATGATTTTTGTCCAAGCCGAGCGGCAAACAGCTGCAGCGAGGCAGGTCTGGCATTTGCCTGTCTCACTAAACCGTGAGAAAGCTGCCTTATCTGTTTTCCTACATGGAATGTTTACGTTTCACTGTACTATTGTAATCCTAGCCTTTGTGCTCTCCCTTCTGGCTAGACCTGACGCCCGACAGAGGGCTTTATGGCAGCTCTGTCTTATTACGCTGGCAGCAGAGATCCTCTCTGCACTTTTCCTATAATAAATAGTTTAGCTTAATTATGGCTTGTGTGTGTTGTTCTTCATGCTGGGAACAATCACATATGACTGCGCCACCGGACTCTCTGTAGCCGGGGATGTGCGCACACGGCTTTGCTCTGGCTTTGTGAGACTGTCCCAGGTGGGGTATTTGCTGACACAAACATCTCCCCCACCTTTTGGTCTAAGTTTGCAAGTAATGTGTCTGCTGGTGGTGTCATTTCAAGGCCCCTAAACAAACGGACCAAGTTTAACTGACTGCTCTCCTGTAGATTTCCTTGGAAGGCATTCCAAGCAAACTGAACAGAGACTGCTTTCAGTGTTCTCAAGATTGCAGGGCATAATTGTGATCCTGGGCATGCCTGGTTGCTATGCAGCGAGTCCCATTAAACTAACTAGGATAAATTTCCGAGTTAACTTGCTGCAAAGGGATCAGGCTGCAACAGGACTTTCTCAGATAGAGCTAACGGACAGTGGACCATTATGTCAATTAGTGAAGCCAATGGCCATGGGAGGATTTGTATTAATTAGCATGCATGGAATTAGGCCAGAGCCACGATTTATTTCTTTTAAAGGGGGTTTCCTTTACAGAGTTATGTGCGCACTACTAGGCCTTTAACTATGTCAATTGGTTAACTGTCGTACATGACAAAAACGTTTGAGATCACCGCCCCCCGATATATTTCTCAGTAGGAAAATCATGCCAAAAGGTCAAAATTATATTCACGTCAGAGACATGTAGAATCTGCCAAATAGTACATTTTGGCATAGAAGCAAATGTGCAAACTTTAATGCTATGCTGTTTATATTGTAATTATTTGTACAGTTTTAATAAATTTGTATGCGTATTCTATCAATGTTTAATTGTTTTTACATAACTGGGGTTTCCCCCCTATGTTTTCAGCCATTCTCTTTTCTATCTGTAACCCACCCTGAGTCCCTGTCATGGAAAGGCAGTGTTAAAAAAATATATCATCACCATCTTATGAAGCAATTTCTTCTCAACAAAACAGATAATGTGATCAAACTAAGAAGCATTCAGAAACAGGACCCCCATTTAGACAACTTACCTGTATATATGTCAAGTCTGGTGGCACCCGCATCTCTGGAAATATTGTTTAAATATTGTTAAAAAGGTTTTAAATGAAAACATTAGCGCAAGTAGACACACATAAAGCAAATACACTCTGTCTATGCTAGCTGGAAACACAAAAACACTCTGATCAAAACTGCACTTACTTAAATCATATGAAATCACTTAAATGCTGCTGTACACATTCTGCAACAGTGGTTTTAATTATATTGTATGCCACCTTGGCATACAGACAGTATAGAAATCAAATCAAATCAAAAACTATAATGCAATAACAACTCACTTCAATGCGGTATCTATGTATGGAAAAAAGAATATAAATAAATTTAACTAAGTCAGTGGACATAACTTACTTTTTTTTATATATCAGACTTCTAAAGTAGTAACTGTGCAAAGCTAACAGTCTCGAATGAAGTTGTAAAATATGAAGCTGATCCAAAGGAAAGCGTTAAAGCAGTAGCATGCAAGTCATCCTGAAATTATCAATATCCCATCCCAGACTGCCAGTGAGAAGATACTAACCGTGTTCCAGTAACAGGATTGTCTGGGCTTGAAATCCCAAGGGAGGCAACAAACACAGAGAGGAAGCAGTGGAAGGTGAATTTCACAAATTGATTTGAAATAACCAACCACTTTCAGAGGGTGGAAGAAACAAATCCTTTAACTAAGCCTCAAGACTCAATCTGCTGGGGGGTCCAAGCTTCCTGGTAAAGCTGCTTGGAGGGAGTGCAATGATGCAACAATTGCAGAATTCTTGTCCCCCTGAGCACCTTGGCCAATAAGACTCCAGCCTCCCAGGCTGAAGTGCTTCCAGATGAGTGTTCATCACAGGATCAATGTTCTTCATGCATGCACTTTTTTTTTTTTTTTTTTTTTGCAGTGTCCACAGAATGTCTTCTGACCAAAAAGTCAGAAAAGTATTCTGCGCGCCCTCCTTTAATCCAAATTTACTCTTTCCAAGGAAAATCAGGATGCCATCCAGACTATTGCTATTTTGGGGTGGGATTCAATCACACAATGTGTAGTTCAAGTTGCACTACTGCAGTTGATTGGGACATCTTGTGCAACAAACCATAGCTGTCAACCTTTCCCTTTTCTCGCGAGGAATCCTATTCGGAATAAGGGAATTTCCTGCAAAAAAAGGAAAAAGTTGACAGCTATGCAACAAACTCTCTTCCCAAAAATAATTCCAGAATTTTTGCACTGGGCAAATGATGTGGAAAATGCACTGGGCAGTGTGGAATAACACGTGCTTCAGTCAATGCCATCTAACCTCCCCACAAGCCAATCAGGAAGAATGCTAAATAAACAGGTCATCTGGAAGTGCCCTCTGATAAAAGCAACACCGCTACCTCCTGTTACCAATGACACATTTGTGATGACCTCCCCTGTGATTTTAAGCCCACCTGGAAGCAACAGTAGTTGGCCATCCCAGCCACAGAGGATAATGTTGTTCGATTCTTTGGACAAGCCCAAATCCGAAGAAAAGAATTGTGCCGCAGGTGAAATAAGCTTTCGTATACAACACTGAATAAGGAAGGAGTATTCCAAAGCCATTTCCTACATTTGAGAAAGATTTAAAATCTGACAGCTGCCTTCTTGGGCCAAGTAGAACAGAACAAAACACATCTATTCCTACGACCTAGCATGACACTCTCTCTCAAGCCCCAAGTAAGCAGCATAAAATTTACAGTAAGCAGCATAAAATTTAGTTCCTAAAAGTAGTATTTACCGGGAATTGTCAATCAGTTCAGCGATGGCTCCAAATAAAAAGTCGTGTGTTGTGCTAGAAAGAAGCATTAAGGGAGTTTTAGAAGAGAGAACCTGGAACAGCAACAAATTGAACACTTAAGCACTATTTGGCATGCCTGAGAACAAAGCACCTCCTCTTCAAAACGTGGAAATGTCAAACTGAGGGCAGGGGAGAGAATGCTTGAACGGGGGTTCCTTCTACCTTGACACTTGAAATACAACTGTAAGGTGTGCATGCAAAAGGTAATAGCAATTCTTCTTCCTGAGCAGGTTGCACGATAACAGGAGACAGCAGTCTTTACGCAGCCCAGTCCTATGGATATTTTACTCAGAGGTTCGATGGGACTTCACATTCAAGCAAGTGGGACTTGAGTCTTAATCCAATCTTTACTCAAGAGATAAACGCCACTTAATTCAATAAGACTGACCCCCCAAATAAAAAGTACAGACAGGATTGTGCTGTGAAAGTGTTACTGCCAATATATATTCTATTTTGACAATGGGCGATTGCAATGTAACAGGTTTGTTGTAGCATAAACTCTCGCAGACTGCATATCATTTTGTCAGTTTCATGGAGGGTCTCTTGTCTTCCATACGGATTTGCCCAGGTTTTACACACTGCCATGCAGGCCTTGTTCTCTGGGCCATCGCAGACTGCATGTCACAGCTTCCTTTGGGAAACCTGACTCCACAGTGCTCCCAATGCTTGTAAGTGTATTCAGCTGAATGTGCTCACTATTCTCCTTCTGACCTTCCTGCCCTGCTCAATATAGGAAGTCTGTGGGGGGAGTGAAACTGGGAAGTGAAACACCTCCCAGACAGTTAACGTCATAACACCTGAAGAGGGCTGCAGAAATAGCTGGGCAGAAATCAACTCTGTGGTTGTGTCTGGAGTCACCAAAACAAATGTCTGCACACAAACGACAAGGAAAAAAATAGAATTCCAATGGCAATGCCATTACAAATTAGGCCTGCAATCCAAGTTGTGCAAACAGCTCCCCTTTTCCACAAGTTTCAAGGAGGCAGAAAGAACACAAGAAACACTGGAAGCTGCCTTGTACTGCCAGTGATGAATCTAGTTCTGTATTGTCTACACTGATTGATAGTGACTCTCCAAAGTTTCATCCTGGAGACATTCCCAGCCCTACCAGGAGATGCCAGGGATTGCATCTGGGACTTCTGCATGCAAAGCATGTGTCCTGCTGCTGAGCTATAGGGCCCTTTCCAAAAGAAAGAAAGACAGACAGACTTAGGACCCGGTGTGGCATGTTAGCATTTACAGTACTAATTTTCATGTAAAGGTGAAAATATAGGCCAAGTTTCAGTGGGTAGGGAGAAATCTGGCTCTTGCTGCCACAGCTTAGTCTGAGCTATGGGTGCAACAAGCTTTTTTGGGCCCAGCACACTGCATGTTGTGGCCTGGGCCTTCCACCCCACCCACAATATATTGACTAAAACTGCTGCATAGTTACAGAACTGCATCAAAATTGTTTTGAACAAATTAAATGATGAAAAACAAATTTGATTAACGGAAGCCTCTAAATGTAACTTTGTGGCCCATGAAAAAGGCTGAAGATATAAACAGGAAATAGTAACATGTAGTTACTGGGAGCTGTAAAACAGTCAAGGCCACCCCCCCCACCCCCCGTTATGATGACCTGCCAATAAATGCTACTGCTCAGGGTGGAAATTTCTTAAGCCAGCCCTGCCCAAACACTTTAATCTATATATAAAACATGTCAGCACAGTGAACTTGGCTTGCCTCGATTGGGATAATCAATAAATAATGGTTATGAACCCTCACATCGCAGGAGATATTTGTGGGATGCTGTTGTACCTCTTCAGGGGCACCAATGTGTTACATCAGATTTGATTTTAATTGGTTCTGAAATGACTGCATGTGGGATTTTTTTATTCTGCTTGGTGGGAACTGTTCTTTGCTGTGGGAAAATAAATCCATCCTTAGTCTTTCCCTGCATGGGTGCTGTATATATTGAACAAGAACAAAGAGCCACGTGGCCCCATAAAAACTAACGTATTTATTTATAGCGGAAGCTACAGCAGAGGGAATTTATTTTATGAGTCATCTTGTAATGCGATAAATAAAGACACAGAACGTGAGTGCAATAAATGTGTTTGTCTTTAAGGTGCTGCAAGACAGGGGCTTTGGCTATGTATACACCAGTGGCTTAAAACAGTGAGGTTCTCTCCCCCCCCCCCGTGTTCCTTGCACATTGGCTGAACACATCAGAGAGGAGACAAGGATGCCATCACCTGATGTATGTTCCGTTTCGTTTCCCCATGTAACTCCCCTGAACTCCTATTAATGAAGCTGTCATCTGCGCATGTGCAACAGCTGCCTCAAACGTCCACACCTCATCTTATTTGTGAAGTGCACGTGACTTATCAAATCAGACGGAAGCTGGTTCGAGGGGAAACGCCCCAAACGGAAGCATTGCTCAAAGAACTACAGGAATAGATATGGACTATGGCTGATGTCATGGGTGCGCCACTATGGAACCAGAGTAAACGGTAATGTGTACACACTGCCTTTGTTTTCCTTGCTCTGGTACAGGCATCCCCAAACTTCGGCCCTCCAGATGTTTTGGACTCCAGATGTTTTGGACTACAATTCCCATCATCCCTGACCACTGGTCCTGTTAGCTAGGGATCATGGGAGTTGTAGGCCAAAACATCTGGAAGGCCGCAGTTTGGGGATGCCTGCTCTAGTATGTTAACGGTGCAATCCTATAGGTGTCTATTCAGAACAAATCCCCCCTGAATTCAACAGGACTTGCTCCCAGGAATGTTTGGGCATGTGTACAGGATTGCAGCCTGCTACCCCTGACAAAATCTTTGGACCGGTGACTCCTATTATGAGCTCACCTCTACTGGACAAAGAGGGCTGGGAAGAGGGAATGGACGTTGCCTTGGGAGTTTGGAAACTTTCCGTTCTCAACAAGGGGAATTCATATTCGGGGAGGCACACGTAGCTTACCCGTCACCAAGTTGCAATTCCCAGCCACGCTTAACAAACTACAGTGCCCAGAATTCTTTGGAGGAAATGATGTGCTTTTGAATGTGCTTTAAAGGTACAATATGGTGCACACACGGCTTGTGGGATCATGTACATGCTTACGTGCGTGAAAGCTCCACTGATTTACTCAACTGTAATTTATTTATGAGCAGGATTGTTCTAAAGGAGGATGTGCAGCCACTGGGACTTTGGGCAAGGTGAAACGGGGTGTAGAAGTTACTGCAGGGCCTTTCCTTACCCTCCATGTTGCTTTTACCATGGGGAACCTCTGCACATTTTTTTTGCTTCACTTCTTCATTTGCTCTTGGAGCAAACCAGGGGATTCTTCTCCCTGATAAGCCTGCTTCAGAGTCAGGCCTGCTGGCTGTGCCTTTCTTCTCAGTAAGAGCCTAGGAAAGGGACTGCGCTGCAGAAGTTGTGAGACAACAACACTCCTAACTCCGGACAACTGGGTGGGCTGGCTGAGGCTCATGGGAGCTTTGGCTTAACAACATCTGGGTGGCCACAGGTTCCCCAAACTCTGGCCTAGGATTTGGGTGCATGCTTCACCCAATTGCACCTTCCCCTCTTCCTAAGAGCTCTCATATGGTCCTCTCGAAACAGCGAGCCTGGTGGCAAGGCAGGTCCAAGCGCGCGCGCACACACACACACACACAGCTCCAGAGAGCCCCCCTGGTGGCTCAAATGTCTTTTAAAAACTTGACTGGGATGCACAAGACTTGTCCCCTTCTCAGGGAAAGGATGGTAGCTCAGTGGCAGAGCATTTGCCTTGCATGCATAAGGTCCGCCGGTTCAATCCCTGGCATCTGCAGGTAGAGTTGGGAGAGATGCCACCAAATCCAACACAGGTGCTGCCGGGCAATGTGTTTAAATGCTGAGCTAGGTAGACTACAGGTAGTGCTCTGACTTGGTACAGTATACTGCTTCCAGAACATATAGATGTAATCAGTGTGTGTGTGTTTGTTTAAAAATGTTTAGGGGTACCGGTACTCTCATTTTCCAACTCATATTGAAATACTGCCCCTCAATGAGGCCAAACTTAGATTCACAAAATGTTTAGGGGTATGCGTCCCCTTGCACCCCCCCCCCAGAAAAAAAGTACTGGATGTAATAAAATAGAGGGATAAGATAGTAAGGTGTTTCTTGCTCATGAAGAAAACTCTCTTTCCCATTCTTCTAAGTGCTCAAAATACTTTGCACAGAGCATTTATAAAAGAAACACTGAATTTAGCCAAAGTCTCTGGGGCACAGTATGCTTTTTATTCTTGGAGAATCAAGTTGGCGTTGCCTCATTGTTATTTTTAAGTGTGCTTTCCTTTTACTTTTTCTTGACCCAGCCCCCATTTCAGTATGGAACAAGTTTCAGTGCCAAAAAATACACGTCATTCCTGCCATTTAGAACACGCATCCCACCTGGGAAAGGCCTTTGCAAATGATCTCCTCTACCCTTTTAGAGAGTTTTTCACTCTTCCTTAAAAAAAAGAAGAAGCAAACCACTCCAAATTTGGACCTATTTTTAGAAGCATGTCCCGCTATAGGAAATGCAAAATTCCTTTGCAGGTGTTGGACCACCCCCCCTCCTGCCCCCCTCCTCCTGACCATGCCTTGGTGAAGCCAACAGCTAATGCATTTGGCCTGCATAAAACGAAACTGAAAAAGCAAAGGTCGCTCCACTTACGAGTTTGCATACAGGTACTCTAGCCTCAACCCTGCCCTGCAAAGAGCGCTGTAGCGCGCAGCGTCGGCCATCGCCGCGGGGCCTGGAGCGCACGGGCCCAGACGCAGTCGCGGGGGCCCCCTCGTGGCCAGCGTGCGACGGCGCACCTCCAGGGCCCAATTCAAGACTTGGGGGATAGGAAGGAGGAGGGTGGCGACGCCCTTCCGGCGAAGACCACATTCTGATAAAGCTGAAGGCGGTTGGGGAAAGCCAAAGAGGCAGCAGGAGGCTAAAGCACGAAAAACGCCCCTGAGAGAGAGAGAGAGAGAGGCTGGCTCCGGGCAAAGGAGGAGTCAGCGTAGCTTAACAGAAGAGCCCAGCTGGTTCAGGCCAATAGCCAAGCTTGTTTTCACGCGGACCAAGCAGATGCGCTTGGAAAGGGCGCAAGCAGGACATGAGCGCAAGAGCCGCTTTCCCTACCTGAGCTTTCTTTCCACAGGAGGGAGACCTTTGACTGCCTTCTCCTGCAGGAACTGCAACCCCCAAATCAAATAAATCCGAAGTTACATATAAAGGTATGACTGACCATTAGGTCCAGTCGTGACCAACTCTGGGGTTGTGGTGTTCATCTCGCTTTATTGGCCGAGGGAACCTGCGTACAGCTTCCAGGTCATGTGGCCAGCATGACTAAGCCGCTTCTGGAGAACCAGAGCAGCGCACGGAAACGCCGTTTACCTTCCCACCGGAGCGGTACCTATTTATCTACTTGCACTTGATGTGCTTTCGAACTGCTAGATTGGCAGGAGCTGGGAGCTCACCCCGTCGCAGGGATTCGAACCGCCGACCTTTTGATCAGCAAGCCCTAGGCTCTGTGGTTTAACCCACAGCGCCACCCGCGTCCCAAGTTACATATATATGAAGGAAAAATGGAAGGAAAAAAGAGAGAGGGATGGTATTCAGTCTTTCTCTCTCTGCATTCACCTGATTGAGGTCAATGAGGAGCAGCAGATGTACAAAGCAAATGCCCTGTCATGTTTGTTTATTTGTGGAATTTTATATCCCACCGTTGCTCTGCAAGGAACCCCAAGCGGCATACAGATACGTGATTTAAAAGCAAAACACGATAAGCAGAAACATTCTCAAAACAAGCATCTAAAAAGCATTTGCATTTTTTTTTAAAAAAAGTTCCAAAATTCTGCTTCCTTGGTGGCTGGAGTGCTCCCGGATTTTGGAACTCTCTTGTTAGGGATAATAATTTATTATTTGTACCCCACCCACCTGGCTGGGTTTCCCCAGCCACTGGGCGGCTCCCAATATAATATTAAAAACACAATAAGACATCAAACATCAAACATTTCCCCAAACAGGGAGGCTAGACTGGCTCTCTCCTTGCTGCAGAGGAAGACTGCTTCATTCTGGCAGGCTTTGGAGAACTGAATTCACAGTTGAAGATCTTATTGGACATAACGCGGAATATTTGATGATTATTTAGTGGTCTTAAGTGCATGCCCCCAAACCATAGACAGGACTCTTGCAGTATAAGGTAACTTCACCAGTTCATAATGCAGGCCAAAAAATGGAGCATATTTGATATTGCTGGTACTCGAAATTTAGTGGGTAAGTTCAGGAGGGGGAGGGGGAAGGGGACACGTCTTGAGTTATATCAAAACTTCCATGTAAAAAGTCCAAAGGTTAGAAAGAGGTCGGCGAAACATGTCAATGCAACAGTGGACCCTGCCCTCTGCCTGCATAACTCTTCCGATGGACATAGTAAATGATTGATAAAGCGAAGGGGATCTCGAGTACATAAAATACCTGGGTTTGAGTGTTATACCCTCTGCTGGAAAGGTTGCTGAAGAATATACACCATGTCTGCTTCTGCGCTTCAAGTTGCTACGTGTGCTGTGTTGCTCACAGGTAAGCTTTTAGGCTCTGGCATCGAAATGATATTAATCAACCCTAGTTGTGGAATGAAAAGAATAGACAAAGATCGGTGAAGGAATTCACAGTTAAGCGAATAATAATAATAATAATAATAATTTATTATTTGTACCCCACCCATCTGGCTGTGTTTCCCCAGCCACTCTGGGCAGCTCCCAACAGAATATTAAAAACACGATAGAAAAACAAACATTCAAAACTTCCCTGGGTGCGCCTCTGGAGTGCCCTTCAGTCCTCCGGATTCACTTTCCGTGGGAGAGTATAAGAGCGCATGTAACAGATCACGGTAGGAAAAGAGCCATAGAGAAACTTAAAAGCAGATTTCATTTCCATGTGGCATCCTATAACGCAGGCAAAGCAGTATCTTTTAATTGAAATACTTCTGGGGTAAGAATGAAGGAGTGTTGCCGAGCTCTTTTGTATGTTGCACTTAGTAACATTGGAACGGTTGTGTTGGGAAGGGTTCTTAAAAACTAATACAGCCTCCCCCACCCACCCAGTGATTCAAGACATCTGCTGCTTTAGCATTCCTGCCAGGTGGACATCCAGCTTCTGCTTAAGAACCTGTAAAGATTGCAGAGTCCACCACCGTTTGAGACACAGCATGCCAAAGTCATGACGCTGTTATAGAAATTGGTGGTGCAGCCGCACTTGGAACCCCGGGTACAGGTCTGGGTGTCACACCTCAAAGAGGATGTTGGGAAAGGAGCAGAACAGGGCAACCCAAATGGCCACAAGTCTGGAGGAACGTCCCTGTGAGGAAGCGTACAACATTTGTGGCTGTTTAGCTTAGAAACGAGACAAATAAAGGGATGCACGATGCAGGGATGTAAAACAATGTCTGGCGTGGAGAAAGTGGACACAGATAAGTTTTTCTTTCTCATAATACTTGGAGCTGGGTCCATTGTTCTGTTTATTTGCTTCACAGAACGTATATACAGCTTGATTGTGAGCATTTTACAGAAACCTAACATTAAACATTAAAAAATTATCAATAAAAACAGGTATTTAAAAATATACAAAAGACAATTAAAGTCAACAGCTACTAAAAAGGAAAAGAATGCATGGATAGACATGCCTAAACAAGCAGATGCAGGAAAGAGTACAGTGAAGGCGCTGGTCTGATATCAATAGGCAGGGAGTTCCAAAGCACAGATGCTGCCACGCTAAAATACCGTTTTCTTACAAGTGTGGAGCAAGTATTGTGTGGCACCTGTAACGGAGCCAGTTCCGCAGTTTGAAGTGGTGAAGGGGGAGATGGATATGGGCTTAGGATCTCCACAAACCCCCTGCAGAGCATCTTCATTCAGTTGACTTTGCTTCCTGCGATGTTCCTGGAGTTACATGGCGTAGGTACAAACAAATAAGCGGGAGCAAAATTCTACACGTGTTGGTATTGGAACGCATATGTTGCATATGGATTTGTGTGCCATAACCACACCTCCCCTTGTCCCTACTGCTTTCCCCTGACTGGAAAACTGCTCTTAAGCGCTCAATGGGAGCAAGCGGCAATTCCGAGTTTTCTGTGGATTAATGTTTGCTCCGATTTAGCACTAAAGAGTAGGTTTCCCCTGGGAAACGGGTGGGGCAGGAGGAAAACTGCTTGGACCCGCGCCTGGAAAGCAGAGGTCGAGCAGAAAGCCCCTCGGAGCTGTGCTTTCTGGGCATGGGACGAGCGGATGTTTGAGCGAGCCCTTAGTGCAGATTCATATTGGAAGCTATCCAGGCAGTTTAAATCGCTTAACTCCATTGCAGTGATTTGCCCTTCATATTGGTGCACAGTTTTTAGTGCACTTTAATGTGCTGCTTTGCAATGCTTTGGCTTTTCAAAGTTTGATGTTAAAACATCACTGTGAAATCTAATCTAACTGCTTTGTTAATGTAGAGTACTAACCAGTGCATTAATCATGGGAGAGATTCAGCTAACTAGTCCCTCTAGTGCAGTGCTTCCCAAACGTGGGTCTCCCGGCTGTTTTTGGACTACAACTCCCGTCATCCCTAACTAGCAAGACCAGTGGGTCAGGGATGATGGGAATTGTAGTCCAAAAGCAGCTGAAGACCCAAGTTTGGGAAACATTGCTCTAGTGGAAGGACTTCAGCTGGTGCAACAGGGGTTCCCCCCGCGCCCGTCCCCAGAACAGAGCGTGTGGGGAGAAGAGGGGGAATTCTTGTATCTGGACAGCTGAGAACTTTTGCTGATGGAATGATCACCATGATGCCATGTTAAATTCCTGCCCATATGTATGAAATCTGCACGTTCTGTTAATCCATGACTGTGATTGTTGTGCCTTTGCCTTTTCAGGGGTTTGGGGACTACCATTTGTCTCCGAGGAAGAAGCCAATGAGTTCTTAGGACTTAGGAGACAAGCACTTTTTTCAGACTATTGGGACCCAGCTAGCCCCCAGAACGGCTGGGGTATGACCGTGGCAGAACAGGTATTCACAATTTTCTAAGATTTCATGGTAGAGCTTTGAGAGGTCAGTGTGGTTTGGGCGGAGGGAAGATTTGCATTGCTCACTTGCAGATTTGATGGGTGGTGGGGGTCTGCATGGGTTTCTCTGTCTAAAAAAAAAAAAAGAGGCAACAGTAGCCCTTTTTAGGGGTTCAGAATGTGGGTATCAAATGTGAATGGGTCTGGGGGAGAATGGGTGAATGGGTCTGGGGGAGAAGTACCCCCCCTCAACTTGTTAGAATGCTTGTCTATGCAGACATGGCAGGCCTTTACAGACAGAATCTAATGAACACAGTAGGTCAGGGATGAAACCTGCCAGCAGGATGTCACCACCTTGCCCCCTCAAATAATGTGTGTCCATTATTCACATTGAGAATACCCCCCTCCAAATGCCTCCCCAAAGCCCCTATCCTCTATTTAATTACATTTAACTTTTAAGTCATTTCAGTTTCTAAACAAAGGTATTATTCCACAAATTGACACGAGTTCTGGGAGGCTTTAAACCATGTTCTATTGATGTTACATGTATAATGAAACTATACCAGGTGGATTGAGGGGTACTGATTTTCTTGTCTGTTCGACAATCTCATGTGTGGGTTTTTAGTTTGTCCGTTAATATTGTTTGAGATCTGGATCTCACAACTCTGGGACTTATTGTTAATGGGCAAAGGGACAATATCCATAATGCATGAGGTATCGTGGTTGAGGAAGGGTTGGTTACATTAAGAATGCAAGTACTTTAGCATTGCTACGCTAATATTGCTGGTGTGTGTGTGAGTGAGTGAAGTGAATGACAATTGTGCCATGTAATCCAGTGTTTCTGTTGAGTGTTGGGTTATTCCCCCCCACCCGCAGGGAAACACACTTGAGGGCAGAGCAGGCTGTGAATTGATTGTAGCAGCAAAGTTGTGGGAGGGGACCGCTAACTGCTTTCCTATTCCTGGAGGGGAGGGAATCTGATTCCTGAGGGTGGGTTGTTGCTTCTGGCATTAATCATCTGTTCTCGCCAGGCCAGCGAATACTGGACATCGCTGAGGACGTCAGCACAGTACTACATGGATTTGGGATCTGTCACATTTGATACCGATACAGCCAGGTAATTTGCATGTGTGTGAAATTCACAGTCTGTGTGAAGGAATCTCTGAACCTACTGCATTCAGTGAAATGCATCTTAAATTCAAAGGCAGGATATAAAATGCTTGAAAGAAATTTGCATCGTTTGTGAGTTACTGCTGACATCATTGGCCTAGGTGAGCCAGCTTACAATTCTTTCTCTGTGTGTGTTCCTTAGACTTGATAGATATAGATAGATGATAGATACAGTAAATAGATAGAAGAATAAGAGTTTGGATTTGATATCCCACTTTATCACTACCCGAAGGAGTTTCAAAGTGGCTAACATTCTCCTTTCCCTTCCTCCCCCACAACAAACACTCTGTGAGGTGAGTGAGGCTGAGAGACTTCAGAGAAGTGTGACTAGCCCAAGGTCACCCAGCAGCTGCATGTGGAGGAGCGGGGAAGTGAACCTGGTTCACCAGATTACGAGTCCACTGCTCCTAACCACTACACCACACTGATAGATAGATGATAATAGATAGATGATATAGATAGATAGATAGATAGATAGATAGATATAGAGTTGGAAGGGACCACAACAGTCATCTAGTCTAACCCTCTGCAGTGCAAGGAATCTTTTTGCCCAAGGTGGGGCTCGAACTCACGACCCTGAGTTTAAGAGTCTCATGCTCTACAAACTGAGCTATCCCACAGGCTCAAGCCATCCCACTTGCTCTAGACTTGTGCATGTAAAAGGAAAGGAACGTAGCTCAATGGTAGAGCATGTGCTTTGGATGAGAAAGAGCCAAGGTTCAATCCTTGGCGTCTCCAGGTGGGGCAGGGCAAGGTGCCAGTCTGAAACCCCCAGAAAATTGCTGCCAGTCAGTCTTGACAGTACTGAGGTAGATGGACCAATGAGCGTGGGTTAGTCTTATGCAGATCACGGGTTGTATCCAACACTGCATGAACAGTGCTGCACTCATGCCATGGGACTTCCACTTCCTCTCCTTTCCTTCTGCACTCACAAAATGTGCTCCAGAGGGTCCCACAACCCTCTGGAGGAGATTTTGAGGGTTTGCATGGGGCCGTAGGGGAGAAAAGCAAATGTGTCCATGTTAAACCTTTTGCAGGAGTCTGACAAAGAAATTCTGATTACAGGGACCACATTAACTCTTACATGGATCTGTTACGGGAATCGGGAGCACATCTTCAGCAGCGGAAACGTAAACGCGACATTGTTATAGTGGAATCAGACACTGACCAATATTGTCCATAAAGTCCATTGCTTATGCCAACTTGACTGTCAACACCTCAGATGAACTGTACTATCCAATGGAAATTCTTTTCACAGGGACCAAATTAACTCTCATATGGATGTGTTGTGGCAATCGGGAGGAAATCTTCAGCAGAGGAGAAGTAAACGCCACATTGTTATAGTGGAACCAGACATTGATCCGATTCTTCCATTCAGATTTTAGTCCATTGCTTATGTCAACTTGACTCTAAACTGTAAGATCAACACCTCAGACAAAGTGTACTATCTAATGGATATTCAGCATCCTTTGAGTCAACAGAAATGTCTTCAGAAAGACTTGGATTAAAACAGGCATAGGCAAACTCGACCCTACAGATGTTTTTGGCCTACAACTCCCATGATCCCTAGCTAGCAGGACCAGTGGTCAGGGATGATGGGAATTGTAGTCCCAAAGCATCTGGAGGGCCGAGTTTGCCTATGCCTGCATTAAAACAGCAAGAGCAGAATCCATCAGGAAGCCATCCATCTTCCTCAGAAGTATAGCAGGTGCCCAAGAGGTGCCTATTCATCTCTTGTACAGCTCTTGTTTGCCTCAGGCTGTAGGCTTAGAGCTGCTTACCTGGGACTAAGCCCTATTGTATCCCGCACATCTGACTGGGTTGCCCCAGCCACTCTGGGTGGCTTCCAACAGAATATAAAAGAACACAACAAAACATCAAGCATTAAAAGCTTCCTGATACAGGGTGCCTTCAGATGTCTACGGAATATCGCATAATTGTTTATCGCTTTGACATCTGGCAGGAGCCCGTTCCAAAAGGTGGGCACCACTACCAAGAAGGTCCTCTTCCTGGTTTGCTGTAACTTCAGTTCTCTCAGTGAGGGAGCCACCAGAAGGCCCTCGGAGCTGGACCTCAGTGTCCAGGCTGAACGATGGGGATGCAGATGCCCCTTCAGGTATACAGGGCAAAAGTCATTTAGGGCTTTAAAGGTCAGCACCAACACTTTGAATTGAGCTCGGAAATGTACTGGGAGTCAATGTAGATATTTTAGGACTGGTGTTAAATGATCCCATTCTTCTTGTATCTTCAGGAAGTGTTGGTTATTCTTACCATCTCTCTGCCATCTCTTCCTACCCGCAATCACCACTTTTGTATTTCTTCCTTATTTTGTTTGCCTTGTCCTTCCTTCCTGTATTTACTATTCCAGCTTCCATGTCAAATACTCAGACAGCAGTTCTGAAACATTTCCCCTAAATAACCTACTTGAGAGTTGCTGGGAATTTCAATGGACCACTAATAAACTTTGTTCTAAAAAATCAAAGCACACGCATCTGCCTTCCTTTATTAACCATAATTTTGCCTCTCTTTTCTAATGTGATGGATGTGTCTGCATGTGAGTGGGTAAAGTTTTGTGAAGCAGGCTGTAATGTTTGTCAGCTTTAGCTTTGAGTCAGGATCAGCATTCCCTCTGCTTCTGTGTTTGAAAGCACGCTGGCTGCCCACCTTTCCACAGGACAATGATAAAAAGTGTTTCTTCACACCACACATAGTTAAGCTATGTAATTTGCTCTCACAAGCAATAATAATAATAATAATAATAATAATAATAATAATATTTATACCCTGCCCATCTGACTGGTTTTCCCCAGCCACTCTGGGCAGCTTCCAGCACATATAAAAACTTAATAAAATGTCAAACATTTAAAACTTCCTGATATAGGGTTGCCTTCAGATGTCTTCTAAAAGTTGTGTAGCTCTTGACATCTGATGGGAGGCCATTCCTCAGGGCGGGCACCACTACCGAGAAGGCCCTCTGCCTGGTTCCCTGTAACCTCACTTCTTGCAGTGAGGGAACCACGTACCTCCATGTGAATGTGGAAAGTCACAACACAGTGATGTTGCCATATTTGTACACTGTCCCTAAACATTGCGCAGGGACAGGGAAGGAGAAAAGTGACAGCCTGTTTCTGATGGTAGCTCTGTCTAGTTCCAGCCTGAGAGATGTAGCCATTAGCCCGGGGGGGGGGGGGGAATTCCAGTGGCACCAATGGGAGCTTCCCCCCCCCCCATGGTAATTGCTTTGCCAAGAAATGGTGCGTGTGTGTTTAATCTCTGACCCTCTCCTGCGGTGATTAGGCCTTGTGCCAAGAGTCCTGCAGAAGTGCAAACTGAGTTTATCTGTCTTATAACAAATTTCACTGTTCCCTGAAAAAAAAAAGACACCATGCGGCAGAATATATAGCATTTGAAATAGCATTTGAACAGCAGTGACAAATTAGATCATCGGATTGAGGTTGCAGAGTAGCACATAACTGCTCTACCAATCATATGTTCAATATAAATAATGCATTTATGCATGTTCCTGTCTCATTATCTTGTGAAAGAATCACTCTTCTCTTTCCAGTGCAATTATTTGTATAAAGTGTCCTTAATGTCACTTGCTATGCCTATCTATTCTTTCTCTTTGCTTGTTCATTCCATTGGGAGGACTTCCACAAATCCTGCCCCACACCCTGGAGCTGATACTCTAAAACAGGGCTGGTGAACCTGTGGCCATCCAGATGTTGGGACTACAATTCCCATCTATCCCTGACCATTGGCCATGCTGACTGGGGCTGATAGGTGTTGGAGTTCAACAGTATCTGGTGGGCCACAGGTTCCCCAGCTCTGCTTTAAACCAACAATGGCTAATCCACAATTGGAGGAAATATCCAGCCTCTAAACAATAGGATTTTGAATCTGAGTCTCTCAATTTCATGTTCAGAGCTCAGTAGTGGCATTCAAGTTAGAATATTACTTTATTTGTTAAATTTGTATCTTGATTTTCCACCAAGCTAACAACAAAAATTAGAAAGCAATAAAATATAATAAAATACAGTAAAACAGTAGTATAATACAGCCCCTCACCACGCAAGGTTAAACACCCATAATAGCAATTAAAAAAATCAGGTAACAGCTAATTTAGGATTAATCCTATGAGCAGAGAACATAAAATAGACCAGATCTGTTCATCCAACATCATCACCTCCCCCTCCATCACTGCTGGCTCCTTCCCTGGGAAGAAGGATTGTTAAACCAAACATGGTTGGCACCATGTCGACCTCACTACTACCTCCCCCCTCCCCTTCTACCTCCCAGCAAGCAGTAGTCATGTAACTGACCGGAGGTCAGGTGAGCGCCACCCCCATCACCCTCTAGCAGCAATACACAAATGCATATGCAGAGGGAGAAAGAACGAATCAAATATCATCATCATCATCAATACTAAATTGTGGCTGCAGCTGAATGCCAGCACACCATCTATTACTGTACAGTATCTGTATCCAGACCTATGTGATGAAAGGGGAAAGGTTCTAAAATAAGTTTGACCACCTAAGAATGCCAAGGAAAAGCCTCCTTATGGCGATTTGTTCCATGTTAAATGATCGTGTCAATTGGGGATATAAATTATGACCGAGGAAAAAAAGAATCTGATAATTTGGGAATTTGTAATGTACATGCATTTTTTTTTCCTGGCGAAACTTGATAAATGTGTATTATTTCTGTCAAGGAAGCCTGACAGCAAAGGCATATTATTACAGCCCTCTCTTTAATACTTGTCACGCAGGAAAAATAGGCTTTGAGTCTCGAAGCGATTGTTAATATGGGTGAAATATTCTACAGCAATCCCCGCAACTGATGTGACATTATTAATACAAATGTTTTGCTAAGATAATAGCCACTGCTACTTATCTGCCAGAGCAATTAAAAAGTGCTAATAAAATAATATTGAGATAAATTACACAGTGCTTTCTGTTATAGAGCCGGTTACAGGGAAGGGGGGGGAAAAAAACCTTTAATTTTTTACAGCTCGGGCCACAACTTGTTAGGAATTCATTTTTGCAAGTAATACCACAATAAATTTTAATAGTATAGATAGCGCGTGCTTCATTGCCACATTAATTATGCATTTAAAACTCTGCGGGCCAAGACTTCCAAGGAGGGGGACACGCCACCTGTCTGTGTTGCAACCTGAGCCAAATTGCAAAGGTGCCCAATACAGCAACAGTGGCAGCATTTGACATAGTTATTCTATTCCAGCCTCTCTATGCATTAAATTACTGTCATGCTCCCTTACCTTCCTGGTTTATGGAGGGAGGAGCAAGAGTCTCAGGGATGTGCTTCCAGGACTTCCAGGCCCGGCTGATGTTTAGTTATTGGAGCAGTTTCTCCACATTCCCAACTAGAAATGATATCTGGCTCTGGTGTGTTAGTACACTGGGCTACAAACAAAATGACTATGGCCCAGATCCTCTGTGTGCTGCTCAGGCAGCAGTGGACATTCCGTGGACTCAAACATGGCCTCTGTCAGATAATATGGGAGAATGCCATCATCATGTTTGCGGTGAGGTGAAAGGTTAAAAAAAAAAAGGGTAAAGGACTCCTGGATGGTTAAGTCCAGTAAAGGTGACTATGGGATTGCGACACTCATTTCGCTTTCAGGCCGAAGAAGCCGGTGTTTGTCCACAGACAGCTTTCCAGGTCATGTGGCTAGCATGACTAAACCACTTCTGGCGCAAAGGGACACCATGACAGAAACCAGAGCACATGGAAACGCCATTTACCTCCCCACCGCAGCGGTATCTATTTATCTACTTCCACTGGCAAGCTTTCGAACTGCTAGGTTGGCAGAAGCTGGGACACAGCAACGGGAGCTTACCCCGTCCTGTGGATTGGAACCGCCGACCTTCTGATCAGCAAGCCCAAGAGGCTCAGTGGTTTAGACCACAGCACCACCCGCACCCCATGCTTACTTCAGTCATTTGATCTTCCCCTGCTCTCTTCAGCCTCTGTAGGTTACAGGTTGCCTGTGAAGGAAGTCAAATTTGCATCAAACTTTTTAAAGCTATTTTATATACATTATTATTAGGATTATGTATTTATTTATATAATGCCATTCCCCCTAAAAGGGACTCAAGGTGGCTTACAAATAAAAATAAGAACAGCTAAAAAACATTGGGGGGGGGGAACAATCTTAAAAAAATTAAACATTGATAGAATTAAAACTATATATTTATATACACATATATTTGCACATGTGAAAATCTGTTAAAACCATACAAATCATTACAATAAAAACAGCACAGCACCAGCCCCTTCTTTAAAAGTACTCAGTTCCCAATGCCAGTTGGAACAAGAAAGAAGGAATCTAGACTAATACTCTCACTCAGTTTAAAGCAACACTCTATGCATATGGTGTGGTCCTAACTAAACTATCTGCATGCATTGCATTAAGTTATTGCAACAAAGGGCATAATCATTGCTGATATGATGATGTAGTTCTGTTCGGACCAACCTTAGGTAAAATTTTGTGCTCAGTTTTGGACTTTTAGAAAAGTAGTCAAGAGGGAAAAGTTTAGGATAGCTCACTGTTTTCTTGCCTGCTATTTAAGTCTGTTTTTGCCTTTTCTCTACAAGAAAGAGACAACCTTCTTTAATAATATTTTTCCCCCTATCACAGACTTCTTGCTATTCCAGTGCAGGCCATTTGTCTTCTCATTAGCATAGTATCCAACATCTACAGAACAACACCATTTGCTCCAAACCATTGCAAAACCATGATGAAGTGCCATGCATTTAAAACAAGAGACTCCATGTGTTTGCGTAAGGAGCATCTTCAGTAAAACAAAAAATAACTAGATTAAATGGGATGCAGGGCAGCTTAGAAGTGGATACAGGAGGGAGGGGGATGCCCCATAAACACAACCGCAGCCGAGATTCTTCCTTGAGATTAATTGGTGTGTTTTGACGTGCTCTTAATTATTTGCAGTCACATGGAACTGGCCCAGCTGCTTTCCGCATCCACAAAGAGGCAGAAGGAAGCAGGAAAGAAAACGTGTGTGTTTTGCTGCATCCAACAATTAAAACTACAGGGCAAAAGTCAAAATTCCGCTAAGCATAATTAAACAAGGAATTAATGGCAAGTCAGTTGTGCAATGAAGCAAACACAGCTGGGCTGAATATAAGAAGTCCTAGAACTTTCTATTGACAAACTGGAAATTACAAGAGCCACCTATCATAGGAATACAGGAAGCTGCCTTTAATAATAATAATAATAATAATAATAATAATAATAATAATAATAATAATAATTTATTTATATCCTGCCCTCCCCGGCTGAAACTGGGCTCCGAGTGGCTAACAACAGTAAAAATAGTACAGTGTACATAAAATCACAGTTAATTAAAATACATTCTAAAATCAATTCAGAATCAAATTAATACCAACCATTGGGCTAGAGTTCTATGAGGATTACCGGTACAGAAGGAGAGAGCGGGTCAGACTGTGCCTTGGTCAAAGACCTGGTGGAACAGCTCTGTCTTGCAGGCCCTGCGGAAAGATGTCAAGTCCCGCAGGGCCCTAGTCTCTTGTGACAGAGCTTTCCACCAGATCGGGGCCATGGCCAGAAAAGCCCTGGCTCTGGTCGAGGCCAGCCTGACCTCCCTGTGGCCATACTGAGACAATGGCCCATCTAGCTTAATATAGACTACTCTGACTGGCAGAAGATCTCCAGGATTTCAGATGGGGGCATTTCCAATCCTGCCTAGACAAACCAGGGATCGAACCTGCGACCTTCAGCACACAAGGCTCTAGCACTGAGCTATGCTCCTTGCACATTTACCTGACAAGTGGAGCCCTAAGTTGAGTTACAAATGCCATGATGCCTCCCAGGTACTGTTTATGGTGCCTTGCAACATATTTACTGCTAAGAAAAGGAGACTGTAAAGGTGGATGCAAGCATATTAAGTGGCATTCCCAAGTTAAGATGCAACACTTTCAGGACTCTACCAGGAAGCGGGTGGGGTGGGAATCTGCTATAGTGATCTCTCTGGACTTTGAAGATTTTTGTTTGTCCCAGTATCTAATGGTGATATAATATTTATTTATCCCATCATTTTCTTCAATTTGTGAAAAATTATTAAGAATGTATTGAGTCATTAGAATGGTCGAAATAATGTTTTGCTGCAGCGGCTAAGAGAGACTTAGGCAGCCAGCCTGGTGTCTGATATATGAGACTCATATCAAAGTCTTAAGCCCAACACTTTGTCTAATGTGCTACTTTGGCTCACACAAGCTGCCAACACCATGCAAAAGTAATCCATGATTTTCACGTGTTTCAGAAAATACTCCTACAGTAAATAGATATCTGTGTAGTGAAATTCCACAGTTTCAGTTTCTGAGATGAAGAGGACCACTGTTTGTTTATACTTTGTTCAATCCATCATATACATTTTAAATAATGGATTGCATTTCTTAGTTTCCTCTTTCCCCACACTCTTCTTCTGAGTGTTATATACTTAATAAATATATTTATTTATTAAGTCCTCATGGAAATTATTCACCATCTTATTGTATTTTTCTCCCAATATACAAATCCTTGCAAGTGATTTCCTGTAACATAATGCATATTTGTATGTTATATTCACAAACATGTTCATTTTTATACACAATTTATCCTAGTACGTGCATTTTGCTACAAGTTACTTGGCTGGAGAACTGCACTACAAAATTCAGAGCAGTGCAAATTTGGAAGGAAGGCTGAACATAAGTGTTTTGAAAAGTGCCAAATGGATAGGTTTGCCTCTAAATGTGAACTGAACCAAATTTGTCCCACTTCTCACATTAGGTACAGAAATGTTTGTGCAAGCTGAATAAAATGAATGAGAGAACCAATTTTGTATTAAGTATCAGAACCTCCCAAGAACTGAAATCAGCATGTAATGACAGACCACGAACCCTCTGCCACGACCACACTCTATGTGATAAATAGGCTTGAATTTTATAGTATCTCTCATCCACCTAGAGAGTCTGTTTATCACTGCTGTCCTCTCATTAAAACAGGGAGCACAGAAGGAGAAAATGAGCTTTCATCGCAAAGGCAATTGCTTTCCTCCTCTGATATATTGCAAATATAAGCATGCAAAACAACCGTGTTTTCATGTGCATGCATAGAAGTGGACCCTGCCAGGGAAAAGAATCTGTGTGTTTTCAAGTTTGTTTTCATTTAGAAGTACAGTAAAGCCCTCTGGTACTAAAGAATGTGTTCCCTGCATAAGCAGCTGATTTGAACTATAACCAGCTCTTCAATTTGCACAGCAATGGCTCGAAAATCGCTCAGGTTGTGAGGTGAGGAAAGTAAAGGTTGTCTAATGCTGCTGAGTCCACTTTAAGAGTGCATCATTGGATAGAGTAGACCTTTTCAGCAGTTGTGCAATTTTGGAGTCACCATATTGAAGACTCCACATCGACCTAATTTCAGCAAGGTTCTCAAATACAGCATCACATGAGTCCATTAATATAAGTGTTAGTCTGATATAGGCATAGAGGCTCTGTTCACATTTTGTATTTCCTCCCCTCTGATATTTCTTGCCTTGAAAAATAGTGCCCCATATTTTTTTCAATAAAAATATCCTTCTGTTAGTGTATTGGAACTTCTGTAAATCAAACTTGTATTGTGCTCCTCGCCGGTTCTTGGTTAGGTGCTAGATTTCCACTGCCATCCACTTCACAAATCCTCATAGCTTCTGGATGTCACTAGGCAAATTCCATCCTAGGACTGGGGAATCATTGGAGTAGGCAAAAACTTAAATAAAAAATGATTTTCTAGAGGGCTCTCTAGAACCTGGGTGTGCCTTCTAGAATAGCAACATTTCATCTCTTAGTGTAGGATTTTGTTTTTTTTCTGGGGTGTTAAATTTGAACACTGGATCTTTATCTACTTAACCTCAAGACACTCCCAAAACTGTTGAACTGAAAATCCGGACGTATGGCAACCCTACTTTAAGTATTTATTCAGGTTCAGAGCTGCTCCACCCAACATGTGACCCAGATGGTTTCAGTTCAAGAATTAAAGATTGCGATTGGTTTTTTAAGAACACAGAATGGAAAATAAAGTAAATATAAAGTAAAGTAAATAAAAATAAAATAAATAAAAACAAACTACATAGAAAGGGTTCTTATGTGCACAGGAAGAGTTGCTAGCACTCCTGGCCAAAGCTCCTGAGTCTCAGTCTAAGAAAGTGACTCTATGCCACACTTAACTCCATCTCCTGTGCACCAAATATAGCAATTACCATTAACCTAAAGACCTTATTGGAGTCTTTACACTAATAAAACCTGGATGTTTGGTCAGCATCCTGGATCCGCAGAGAGCTTACACTTGTTATTCTCCAAAATAACTTCTACTAGGTCATGTGACCTTTGTGACGCCATGCACCAGGATGTAACTAGGTATTTTGTGGTACATCTTGTGGTTTCCTTTGGTCTATGACAATGTCTCCATTCCCCCTCATTTCCTTCCCCACAGTTTATAGCTTCTTGTTCTTTGCTCTTCCCCTATGTGAATAAGCTTGTGATGAATCTTACCTTAGATCAGTTCTAGGCTATGTGAAGATTCCCACAGCAGGCTCAAGGAAAGGGTAATTGTAAACACCATGGAGGGCACTGTGAAGTGCCCACTGGCCAGGCACAGTATGTAGATTTCACCCATTTATTTATTGAATTTATGAAAGCATCAGCTATAGCTGAGCAAGGGCATTGTGTGGCAGGAGCTAAATCCCAGGAGGTCAGTCCACAAGGGTAATATACCACAAGGGCAACAGACATAGTATACTTAGATATTCAAAAAACCTTTGATAAAGGAAATGAAATGAAATTTATTACGGTCCCAGACCAGCTTCATATACCGTACTAAGCGAACATAAAGCACAATAGAATTAAGTTTGAATTAACAATCAAATATAACAATAAACAATACGAATATGACAGCCATTACAAATGTGGTTTAGGTCTTAGTCTCTAAAATATTATCTAGAGTTTGCATTTGAGGCCTTAGTCTTAGTAATAGCACAGCTTGTTCCCTGAGTTTTATGGCCTCCACGCAAAATTTGGCCACCCTTAGCTTGATCTCTGGATCCTTATCCTCTATCAGGGATTTTAAGCATTTAGGTTCAGACCCACTTGGAATTTTCTGTATAACAGGGATGATAAAGACCGAGTGAATATCCTCATAAAAACGACCTTGTAGCCAGACATGAGATGGTTTCTACCTCTATCAGGCCACAGGGGCAGACTCGATCCGCATATGGTTTACCTCTAAACTACTGAGCCTAGGGCTTGCTGATCAGAATCCCTGTAACGGGGTGAGCTCCCGTTGTTCGGTCCCAGCTCCTGCCCACCTAGCAGTTCGAAAGCACGTCAAAGTGCAAGTAGATAAATAGGTACCACTCCGGCGGGAAGGTAAACAGTGTTTCCCTGCGCTGCTCTGGTTCGCTAGTCATGTATATATATTAGTACTTACTCATCTCACTCACATGACACTGAAATTCTACATCCCAGATTCATTGGCGAATTGTTGCTCTGGCTTTCTCGTAACCTGCAGCTGTCAGTGCCTGTGGCGAAAACCCCGTCTTTTAGCTTTTTGTATAATGTAGTTTTCCATTTTGATTGATAGGGATCCAGTAGGGTTAAGGGTGCCAGCCCAACAACCCGACAGGAAAGAAGTTTTTGAAGTTTTGAAGAAGATCTTCAAAAGCCATATCCGAGCACTAACAGGGATTTGACCGACCTCCAAGCAGACAGCTATATTAGACACGCAAGAAGGGATCCCTAGCAGGCCCGGTGCTAGGGCTTTTCGCGCCCTAGGCGAGGGGGGCGGGGCACCGTACATCATGCGTGATGACGTCACGTGGCCCCGCCCCCTGCCGCCGGGCGCCGCCACGATTTTCGATTTTTGGGGGGGGCGACGGCGGGGGGCGAGGGGCAGGCTGGCCAGCGTGCCCTCCATTCCCGACGGGCGGCGCTCGCTTGCTCCGCATCCACCCCTTCTGTGGAGAGCGGCAAGGCGCAAGCGGTCTGGGTCGGGCGCGCCCAGCCCAGACTGCGCGCACACTGCCGCTCTCCACAGAAGGGGCGGATGCAGAGCGAGCGAGCGCCGCCCGTCGGGAACTCGAGAAGGGCACAGCGAGCTTTTGGAGGCAAAAGCTCGCTGCGCCCTTCCCGAGTTCCCGACGGTGCTTGCGCGGTCTGGGTCGGGCGTGCCCAGCCCAGACCGCGTGCGCCCTGCCGCTCTCCGCAGAAGGGGCGGATGCGGAGCGAGCCCTTCCTGGCGCTCGCTCGCTCTGCATCCGCCCCTTCTGTGGAGAGCGGCAGGGCGCACGCGGTCTGGGTCGGGCATGCCCGACCGCCGGCGTGGGGCTGTTTTGCGCCCCCCTCCATTTCGGCGCTCTAGGCAGCTGCCTAGTTCGCCTAAATGGAAGCTCCGGCCCTGATCCCTAGTAGGGAACGATAAAACATGGTTTGAAAGGTTTCTAAGGGATCAAGGTTTTGAAAGCTGCAGATCTGGGAACCATAAGTCAGTTGTGATAGTACCTTTGCAGCAAAGACCCGGGAGGCTGCCGGAATATATTTGCCACCTTTTCCATAAAAAAACCCTTATGATAGCTTTAGAGGATCATTGGGCGTTGGCAATAGTATTTTTAACCTGACCATTCCAAGAACCCCTTTACTGGAAAGTTATGCCCAGATATTTAAAGGATGATACCTGCTCAATGATTCGATTGTCAATTACCGGTACCCATTTGTGTCTCGATCCTTTTTTGGAAAACACCATAACTTTAGATTTGGTATAGTTGATTGTTAGTTGTTCAGCTTTACAGTAAGCTGTAGGGATCTTGGAAGTTTCCTTAGACCCATGCAGGAGAAGGAAATTAGGACTGCGTCGCCCGCATACAGGAGTATCGGGATGGACGTAGTGCCTAATTTTGGGGGATGAGCATTTTCTTCCTCCATTTTTCCTGCTAATGAATTAATATAGAAATATAGATACTTTGATAAAGTATCCAGCAAATATTCCAAACATTCATTTGATCAGTAGCTGTTTAAAGAAAGGAAGCAGAGAGTGGAAGTAAATGGACAGTTCTAATAAGAAGTGAGGTTGTCCATGGACCAGTATTAGGACCACTGCTTTCTAACGTCTTGCTTTCTAAATGACCTGCAGTTAGGGATGAGCAGTGAGTGGCCCAGTTGGTGGATGATACTAAATCGTTCAGGGTGGTAAAGTCAAAAGGTGGGGTTGATTGACCTGTAAGCTAACTCTCAAGATGGACCTGTCCTGGAAATACTGTATGGTTGGTTGGTTTGTAGTTTACTTCATTGAAAATACAAAAGATTAATGATGCAAATATATATATATATAAAAGGAGGGTTCGTGGGGAGAGTGAACTGACTTGTAGGCTTCCCATAGGCACCTGGCTGGTAACCATGTGCACAGGATGCTCTCCTAGATGGGTCTTTACTCTAATCCAGCAGGCTCTTCTTATGCAGTGGCTGTCTGCCATCACGGAACGAGTGCTTAGAAACAGCAAACAGATTTGCAGAAACTCAAGCTGGATCAGAAAGGTCTCTGTTTAGATGCAGGGGCTTTTTCTCTCTTTTCTGACCATTACCTAGATGGTCTCTCTCTTTCTTCAAAATGATTTTTAAAAAGGATTATCACATTTACAGCCTCTCTCTCTCTCTCTATATATATATTTAAAAAACCTGTTCAAGTATTTCCCTCTCTCCTTAAAAAAAAGGAGAGAAGTCAGCGAAATGTTCAGCAAATTTGTAGCTCCTAGGCCTGTCGACAGGAAACACCCCCCCACACTTTAATCATTAGGTGGCCTGAGTAAGTTGCCTTTCACCATGCTTCCTTTAAATACTTTTTGCAAATCATCATTTTCTGCCCTTCAGGAGTTATTCACACATTGTGAGCATGAGAAGTAATGGCCGCACTAAATTAAAACTTACGAATGCAATGAGTTTGCTTTAATGTTACCTGGCAGACATGGACAAATTGGAAATTTTACATCATGCAGCCGTGGGTATTTCTAGCAGGCTCTCTATTTTTAACACAAAGTATTCTTATACATACCTTTTTCAAAAAAGAAAAGAAAAGCTTAGGTTCTTTGGGAATCCCTAGAGAGAATTATATTTAAAAAGTCATTCTGTATAACTAAGATACTGTAGTCCCCTTTTTGTGTTAACAGCCAAAGAAAAACAGCTTGTTAAATTGATTTCTTTCGCTTTGTTTGACAAATGCCATTGGTAGATGTTACTCAATATGGATATTCATTTTCAGAAGTGTTGAACTGGTGCAGAGTGGCTATCAGCTTAAAATATGTGCATTGCTTGCACAGCAGAAAAAAGCTTCCATTCTTTGTAGTTTTAGAAAATATATATCTTGAGGAACTGATTAAAACCTTCCAGATTATGTTGGACTACAACTCCCATCATCCCTGACCATTGGCTGGGCCTGATGGGAATTGGAGTCCAATATATGGAGAGCCACAGGTTCCCCATCCCCTTGTGGTTTGAGTTCCATGAGCTTTAGACCATGTGCTGCTAAAGTGATGGTATGGCACTGGTAAACACAGCCGGCACCACCTGAAATTCAGCATTCATAGAAGTCATACACCTATTTATTTACATTTTTTATATATCTCACTGTTCTACTCGTAGAACTACTCACTGAATGCAGCACTGCATTGAACAATGTTGTTGGACTCAAGCTTGCATCATCTCTTGCCACTGACCATGCAGGATGGGGCTGAGGGGGCTTGAAGTCCAACTGCATCTTGAGGGCTATAGGTTCCTTATCTCTTACCACTGGGAAGAGCTGTAGCTCAGTGGAAGAGCATCTGCCTTCCATGCAGAAGGTCCCAAGTTCAATCCTTGTCATCCCCAGGTAGGGCTAAGAAAAGCTCCCTGCCTGAAGCTCTGGAGACCTGCTGCCAGTTGACGTAGACAATACTGAACTAGGTGAACCAGTTTGTTCGGAGCCCACTAATTATTCCCCCTCACTGGAGGGAAGGAAAAGGAGGTGGAGTTAAAGCACAAATCAGGGCAATCTATCCTTAGACAACCTTGTCCAATGCTCATCCCAGAGACTGAATCTTACTATAAAAGATATGAACAGTATTTTCCCCTAAGTAAATATATGGCTTAGGGACGTGATGGAAATTAAATCAAAGCATGTGTCAGTAAAATCCAGTCAACTGCGTACTAAAAAAACACGATCTTCTATAACCACACAATGTAGTAAATGGGTTTCTTGCTGTCCCACACCATCTCTAATTTAAAATAAAAATAAAAACGACATTAACTTTAACCAATTTACCACTTCAGTTCACAGCCCACCAAATCAGATACAGATAGAGATAGCATGGAGTGAGTGCAGCAACGTGCCACTTTTCATCACAGTCTAACATAGCGTGGTCTTTAACATACTTCAGTGCTTAATATCTAAACTCTTGCTGTATTTCTCATATCATGGTCATCTGTGATTAACAGGTTTATGAGAACAAAGCTTTTAAAGCTAAATTTAAGGGCTGACTCTCATTCTACGTGAACTACCCTAATAATATACTTCTGTATGATTTAAAAACACACCACCAGCACAATACTAATTTTTTTTTTTTAAAAAAAATCACATTATGGAAGGGTGCGTCTGTGTGGAGAATCATGTTGAAAGGTTTTATACTTAGTTTGGGTAGTTCTTTTGAATTGAATTGAAGTTGGAATTACAACTCCCATCATCCCTAGCTAACAGGACCAGTGGTCAGGGATTATAGGAATTGTAGTCCCAAAACAGCTGGAGGGCCACGTTTGGCCATGCCTGGCCTAATGGAACCCTGTTGGCTCATTGAGTCACTTGACCCTGGTTGGCCTAGAAGCTTCAGTTTTACTCTCTGGACATCTGTGGTGGAGGTGGTGGGGCACATCAGAGATCCAAAGATAGTATCACAAGGGCCACCGTTACACAGTTAGAAATCTCAACAATCATGAAAATAACAAGAGTAACCCTTAATGAACATTCATATATTTGAATCTTGATAGCAGAAAAATCCACTCATAAAATCAACAGTTGCTCAACATTTGGACATAGTTCCAGTATACATCCTTTTTATATAAGGAAGCAGATAAACAGTTCCCAAAAGAATTCAATCTGTTGAATGAAGTTCATAGAATCCCTGATATGGGTAGTCCCATGGCTCCATCTATAGCCAGTTTATTTATGGCAGATTCTGAACATTCCTTTTCATATGGTACCAGTAATCCTTTTGCATCAGATCTGGTGTTCTATTGTTGCTTCATTGATGATATCGTTTTGGTGTTTAAAGACCCCCAAAGGTTTCCATACTTTTTGGCCTGGATTAATCAACCACCCCCCTCTTTGGTGTTCTCCGCCAAGGCTAGCCCTGCACCCGTTCCTTTTTTGGGATACTTTAGTTACGCGTTCTGTTGGGAACTGTTTATCTGTTTCCTTATATAAAAAGGACACTGACCGCAACACCTTGCTACATTTTAAATCACATCACCCCTACAACCTCAAATGAAATCTACCTTTCGGCCAGTTTTAAAGGAGAAAGAGGAATTCCTCTATTCCCGAGTCATACAAAGGGTGGTGAGGGAGCTAGAGACTGCCCTGAGAAATAGAGGCTATCTTCGCCATATCATTCATAGAGCTAGAGTGAGAGCAGATGCATGTGACAGGCGGGACTTACTTGTCCCCAGAAAAAGAATGCCACAGAGATGCATTACATGTTCTTGTGAATATATGCCTCAGACAATGGTGATCCGCCAGATTATAAACAGGTACTGAGGTATTGTGTCTAATATTGCTGGCTGTGATTTTCCACCCCTCATAGGGTTCTGTAGGACTCATAATTTGAAGGATTGTTTAGTCCATAGTGATTTGAAGAGACCACAAGTCGAATCTGCCAGTGGGTCACTTTAAGTGTGGGAACTGCTTTCTTCCTAACAGTTCAATTATTGTGAAATCTACTGGATTTACAAATCGTGCCACCAGAAATGTGATCTATTTGATAAGTGTACTTGTCAGTTGGTATATATTGGAGCCACATCTTGCCCAGTGAAGACCTGAATCTTGGAACATCACTCTCGGATTCATGGTAAAATTAAGGAAGCCTCATTAGTTGAACACTTTATTCAGCATAACCACACTTCTGATGATTTTCATTTCTTTGTAATAAAACATATCCGTCAGACCCAATCAACTGGTGGGAACATGACCAGATTGCTTTCACAGACTGATTCTAGGTATATTTATAAACTGAATACACTGGCTCCATATGGTCTGAATTCAACAATAGAATTTGCAGGATTTATTTAATTGTGTTCAGCTGAGTTTGCTGGAGGGTCCTTACTTTACCTTTAAATTTGTGAGACCTTAAGGAAGGCTAACAAACAGAAGGCCGTCTGCCTCTTTTCTGTTCTTCCTTCAGGAAATATGCATACAGGGACAGGTATGTTTTATAAGACATTTCATATCAGTAATGGTGGGTGATATAAATTTTATATCCTGTGATTAGATGAGTTTAGGGAAGGTTTTAAAATGTGATGTTTCATTCTGTTTTTAATCTGTTGGGAGCCTCCCAGAGTGGCTGGGGAAACCCAGCCAGATGTGTGGGGTATAATAATAATAATAATTAATAATTTATTTCTACCCTTATAGATTTACCCTTTTATAAACTAATAATTGCACACTGTCTACATTTTATTACACAGATAATGTTGCATGTATGCATTCTCTTCCCATTTTATTTACTTCATATGGAAATAGATGTTGACTGGAATCTTGTTTTATTTAATTTTGTTAGCTCGATGATTAAGCACCTCTGGGGAAGGAAACGTGTTGTATACAGGAGCTACGTCCGAATGTTGAGCAACTGTTGATTTATGAGTGGATTCTTCTTCTTTCAAGATTCAAATATATGAATGTTCATTAAGAAAAAGATTACTCCTGTTATTTCCATGGTTGTTGAGATTTCTGTGTAACGGTTGCCCTGGTGATACTATCTTTTGTTACTTTGCATTGTTACATTGCATCACCAGCCTCCCTATTGAGTTGTTGATATATCAGAAATCAAAGCAGCAGTTCCCCATCTGCAAAATCCCACAGTATTTCAAGAAGTAAGGCATATGGACTTTCCTGTCAGAGTGTCTGGCTGGGAGACACCTTACTACTTCTCGCAGTTCCCCACAATACTGTAAATTCTTTTGGCTAATTTGAGATCCAACCATCCATCTATTTCATTACACTTTTATGCCATCCTTCCATTCTATGAGGTAGGTTAGGTTGACTGGTCCAAGGTGACTGATCCAAGGTGTACTTTGTGGCTGAGTAGGAATTTGATTCTGGGCCACCCTAGTCCTAGTCCAGCACTGAGTCTGATCTCTCTACCACTCTGATTCGTTATGCAGAATGGTGATCAAAGCACAAAACTAAACATCTGCAGATAAGGACCGACATTTCCCAGTGAAATATGAGGCCATTTTGCTTGAAGAAGCCAGTTGTGACTGATGAAACACTGAGATTAAAAAAACAATGTTGCACAGATTGTCAATGTGCTTAGCAAATCAGTTTTCCAACTGGAGAGCATCTGGCATAGAATTCAGCTAAACTTAACTGAAAACCTAAACAAAAGTTGGAGAACATGATCTCTGTATCTCAGGAACTTGTGGGATGAATAGCTAGGAAAGTTCCAGTGCTTTTTGTGCAGAGCTTTAAAAGTCTTTTTGGAACAAGAACAAATGAGAAAGGAGCCAGAAAAAGCATACATTACTGGAAGGAGATGTACTATATTTTTGTATTGCTGTATTTTTGTATTGTTTTCTAATTCCTTCCTTCCTTCCTTCCTTCCTTCCTTCCTTCCTTCCTTCCTTCCTTCCTTCCTTCTTCACAATAACATAAGAACAGTCTGCTGGACCAGGACATTGACCCATCCAGTCCAGCATTTTGTTCTCACAGTGGCCAATCAGATGGCCTATGGGAAGCCCACAAAAGGGACCTGAGTGCAGCAGCTTTCCAGTAACTGCAGGGGTGAACGAAGGCTAGCCAACACCTGGGGCGGGGCAAACCGCCAGCTGCACACATGTTGCGCTGCTACATATGCATGGCGCCGCTACGTAGGGCGCATGTGTGGCGTTGCTACGTACAGCGCATGCGTGCGACACCGCACATGCGTTGTATGTAGTGGTTTGCCGCCGGCGCCGTCTGAGCGCTATACAGACGGTGGTGGGATCCTCTGCTCCCGGCTGCAGCAGAGGCGGAGGGATCCTCCGCTTGCGGTTGTAGCAGTGACAGAGGGATCTCACCGCTGTCCATACGGCGCTCGGGCGGTGCCAGCGGCAAACTGCTATGTACTGCGCATGTGCAGCCACACTACGTACAGCGCATGCGTGCGACACCGCACATACGTTGTACATAGCGGTTTGCCGCTGGCGCCACTCAAACACTGTACGGATGGTGGCGGGATCCTCTGCTCATGACTGCAGCCGCGAATGGAGGATCCTCCACATGCGGCTGCAGCGGCGCGATGGCTGATCATGCCACTGCGCCCGGGGGTGGTGGGGCGAGCACCCCCTGGGGTGCCTTCTTGTCACTCCCCCCCGACATGGCACCCGGGGTGCAACGCCACTGAGTAACTGGTATTCAGAAGCATACAGCCTCTTACAGACATGTATCCATAGCATTGATCAGAGGAGGAGAGAGAAGAAAAGGCATGGTGCACCTGCAGCAGCACAATAGGACGCCTCCATTTGCCCCAGCTGCAACGAAACATGTCTCTCCTGTATCAGTCTCTACAGCCACAGCAGGATGGATGTCAATGGCTTCCAACAGTGGTGTTAAAGTACAGTCATCAGGGCTATCCCATTGCCTATATACTAGGTTAGACTGCTTGTCTCATATCATTTACCCTCACTGGCAGTGGATCTGCAAGGTCTCAAGCAGACAGGGGCCTTTTACATCAGAAGAACATCAAAAGAGCTCTACTGGATCAGGCCAATGGCCCATCAAGACTAGCATTCTCAAAGTGCCAATCAGGGGATTTCTCCTTTTCCTCTTCCTCCTCCCTGGGGTCCAGTTCTGCTCAGCAGTGCCTCCCCTTCCTAGGGCATGCCCTCCAACTCATGCCTGAACTTGCCAGCCATTCATGCCAATCCTGCACCATCACAGTTACACCTAACTTACGAAACTGCTTACTGTTCTTTCTGAGACACAAACACCCTACTTCTAAACTGCAAGATCATTACTTGTTAACCGAAAAGAGAGCTGCCCACTAGCGAAATAAGCAGGAAAGATCCTCGGCTTTTCTACTTAACTGTGCTTAGCTCTTTTATCTTCAAAGCTTTATATATATATATATATATATAAAACACATGCATTAACTAATTAATCCTCACTACACCCTGGGGGAGAGGGAAAGAGAGACTTATGTTCGATACTGTTATTTCCCAGCTAGTCCAATTAGGCATAATTGTGTCTCATTTAGTCTGACCATTTAAAGAGTGAGGCAAACAGAGGCAGCAGCAGATTAGAGAGCCTCACACATAAAGCCAATGAGGAAAAAGAAATGACTGTGAGTGGCATAGCTGCTGCTCACTCTCCTCTCTCAGGTTGACGAGAGTCGATTCGCACCACCAAATGCCTATTGAGAGGATCACTTCTGCAGGCACATTAGGACGAGTCATTCTTTCTGCAAAAATTCACATTTTTGTTCCAGTGGGAATAGATATCGCCCCATCATTGCTTCCCCCATAAGCTCAAGACACAATCCTGCCACCAGCTATCTTCAGGAAAGCCCCACTGACAGCAACAGGACTTCAATACAGGGGCCACAAACAGGGTTTCCAGACTCAAAGCTGGAAAAGGTTCATGTACATTAAATCCAATGCAGCAGGAGATAAAGTAGGTGAGGATTTTCCCTCCTCAGTCCCATTGCCCATCTTCTCCTGAACTTGCTATAGTTGATCAGTGGTGTAGGTATGTTACACAGTAAGCAGCAGACGAAGGTGGACATCCGGGCTTTCCCGTTATCTCCTGCTGTATTCCGGGGTTTAAAGATTTTTCAATATTCATTTTCTTGACTCTCTGGCAACCCTGTCCATATCCTAACCCAGATGTGGCATAGTGCATGGCCTGATGCAACAAGCTCTTCTTATGGTCTTAAAGGTAAAGGGACCCCTGACCATTAGGTCCAGTCGTGACCGACTCTGGGGTTGCGGTGCTCATCTTGCTTTATTGGCTGATGGAGCCGGCGTACAGCTTCCAGGTCATGTGGCCAGCATGACTAAGCCGCTTCTGGCAAACCAGAGCAGCACACAGAAATGCTGCTTACCTTCCCACCGGAGCGGTAACTATTTATCTACTTGCGCTTGACGTACTTTTGAACTGCTAGGTTGGCAGGAGCAGGGACCGAACAAAGGGAGCTCACCCCGTCGTGGGGATTCGAACCGCTGACCTTCTGATCGGCAAGCCCTAAGCTCTGTGGTTTAACCCACAGCGCCACCCGCCTCCCAGTTCTTATGGTCTTAGTTAGGCAAATTGCAATTTAGGGTGAGCATAGTCTGTATTGAAGCCAACATTCCAAATTCTTCAATCAAATGTTATCTCTAAACTCATCTGAAGAGCTGGGTATGCAAAGAGGGCTGATTTGCATAATACATCCAGAACTTCACAGCTATGTAGAAGTGACACAGAATCCCTGTTTACTGGCCACTTGGAGTCCAGCTTGGTATTTCTTTGATTCGTGAGTTCCCAACCACGCACTGTCCACATGTTTGGAAGTCTATTCCTGCAACCATAAGCATAATAAGTAGCAGCTCAGCTGTCGAGTTGTGACCAAGGCTTAATTTGCATCGGGGCTAACTAGTGCTCACTTCTGATATTGGGTGACCTTTCTTTTAGGCAAACTTACAACGGCACCAGTTTTAAGTTCCTATGCATTGCAAGTTTAATTTGAGTAGTAGTAGTAGTAGTAGTAGTAGAAGAAGAAGAAGAAGAAGAAGAGTTTGGATTTGATATCCCGCTTTATCACTACCCGAAGAATTCTCAAAGCGGCTAACATTCTCCTTTCCCTTCCTCCCCCACAACAAACACTCTGTGAGGTGAGTGGGGTTGAGAGACTTCAGAGAAGTGTGACTAGACCAAGGTCACCCAGCAGCTGCATGTGGAGGAGCGGAGATGCGAACCCGGTTCCCCAGATTACGAGTCTACCACTCTTAACCACTACACCACACTGGCTCTCTATAAGGCATCATTCGCAGTGAAAATCAAGCTGCACAAACATAGCATGAATATTAGATCTGCATGATATCTAAAAGTGGGACCTGCAGCAAAAGATTGCAGTGTGGATTGTTCCTTTTGCAGGTTTTCTGCCACTCGTCTTATAGCTATCAGACAAGTCTAGCCTGCTTTTCAATTTAAAATAAAATTCCCATAAAACGTTACGGGTTCAGTAAATGTGATTAGTAAAGCAAAAAAGGAAAGATCTGAATTTTGAATAGGTCTTTTAAAAGATCAACCAAAGCATTACTTTAAAAACAGCTCAGCCACCATTATCTCCCCTCACTGTGGGGAAGAGCTGTAACTTGGTGGGAAAGCATTTGCCATTGAATGCAGGAGGTCCCAGTTTCAATTTCCAGCATCTCCAAGTAGGACTGGGAAGACTCCTGCCTGAAATCCTGGAGATCCACCACCAGTCAATGTAGACAATACTGAGCCAGATGAACCAATGACAAGGCTCGGTATAAGACAGTTTCCTGTGTCCCTACCTGTCATGCAGTTCTTATGGTCACTTTCCCTGAAAATATATATTTTAACCCTTTTGAAACACAGTCACTCTATTTTTAATGCACAACTGATATAGCAAATAGGAAAAAAATGTGCGTGGGGGGGGGTCTTTTCCAGATTCAAATCTCATTTAATTGTACATGCAGTAAAAAATGAAACAACTTCTGTAAACTAAAGTAAGACATTCTTGAGCAATCACTGAAATAGGCAAATCTAGGGCTTTGCCGGTAATCCTTTTTCTGAGAAATTGGAAGAAACAACAACAAAAAAGGCTTGTGTTGATTTATTGTGTATTTAACTTAGTTCTAGGATGGAATGTGAATGTAACAAATGAACTGTAAAGCTTCAAACTGTCTGCTCAAATTGATAGATTTTTTAAAAAAAATTTTTTTTAAAAAGTTTGAGGCTCCAAATCTGTAAGAGGCAGCTCAGAGACATTAGGACTCTTTTCCCAAAAACTCCCATCGCTCTGGCCATCTTGATTGGAGCTGATATGGTCCAATCTTATCTGGAGTTATAGTACAAAACATCTGGAGGGTACCATACTGGGGAAGGCCACCTTAAGGTGTTATACACACCTTTTCCACACTGGTTTCTCAGCCCAAACATCCTGAAGAAGAAGAAGAAGAAGAAGAAGAAGAAGAAGAAGAAGAAGAGTTTGGATTTGATATCCCGCTTTATCACTACCCGAAGGAGTCTCAAAGCGGCTAACATTCTCCTTTCCCTTCCTCCCCAACAACAAACACTCTGTGAGGTGAGTGGGGCTGCGAGACTTCAAAGAAGTGTGACTAGCCCAAGGTCACCCAGCAGCTGCATGTGGAGGAGTGGAGACGCGAACCCGGTTCACCAGATTACTAGTCTACCACTCTTAACCACTATACCACACTGGCTCAAGCTTAGTCAAGACCTGTAGCTGCATTTCTCTTAGAGTCAATTGTCTTCCTCTGTATCTCTCCTGCTCCTTAGGCTTTTGCCATGTGCTCAGGTAGAATGTGATTCAATTGCAAGTTTTCTATTGTGGAATATTGCCAGTAGTTACTTCCTACACTCCTGAGTAAGGGGTGAAACTCAAGAGCAGGCATAGGCAAACTCGGCCCTCCAGATGTTTTGGGACTACAACTCCCATCATCCCTAGCTAACAGGGCCAGTGGTCAGGGATGATGGGAGTTGTAGTCCCAAAACATCTGGAGGGCCGAGTTTGCCTATGCCTGCTCAAGAGGCAAATGGGCTTATTGTGGTGCACATAGCCTTGCTGTGGGAATGAGAGAAGGCTTCTGTGAAGGAGCATGGAGCATTCAAAGAAGGGAGTCTGTGGGAAATGACACTGACGAGGGATATCTTTCCTTTATGTTTGGGTTTCTTAACTTTTTATTCCTCTTTTCCATCAAATGGTGCTCAGGGTGGTCAACAGCAATAATCCAATAATATGTTGTTGTTGTTGTTCAGTCGTTCAGTCATGTCCAACTCTTCGTGACCCCATGGACCAGAGCACGCCAGGCACGCCTATCCTTCACTGCCTCTCGCAGTTTGACCAAATTCATGTTAGTAGCTTCGAGAACACTGTCCAACCATCTCATCCTCTGCCGTCCCCTTCTCCTTGTGCCCTCAACCTTTCCCAACATCAGGGTCTTTTCTAGGGAGTCTTCTCTTCTCATGAGGTGGCCAAAGTACTGGCCAATAATCCAATAATATGTAATAACAGCAATTCTGGGAAGAGCAATCAGAGGAATTAATGCAGTTACACAAGTAGGGACACAAGATTAAAAAAAGCAATGCTCACATATCTGAATTAAATATTTTGCTGCCTTCCATTAAAGCCCTTATTTAGAAATCAACCTAAAGCCCTTATTTAGAAATTGAAAGGGTTTGGCCATGGATCTGGCAAATAACCCTATTGCACATTTGGGCAGCCATTGAGTTTTCCAAGCATTCAAAGAAGAAACCTCATTTCAAAAAAGAAGAAGTGAAGAGCCATTTTGAAGTGAAACGAGGTTGTATAAACAGATTGCTCTGCCATCAATTTTCCACTTACAAGCATCAAGGGGCTCTTGTTCGGCGTCAACAGTCAGGCAAAAGGAAACACAATGAAAGAATGGTGGCCACCCCTTGTCCACTGAAAGAGAAAACAGATGCCTTGCATGCCAACAACAGCTGATCGCGTACGATGCTTGAGAACAAAAGGAGCCCTTCTGAGGAATATTTCATTTCCATGGGTAAACCTGGATTCCAATGTCACAGTATGGTTTGTTAGATCAACCCTCAAAGCTTTTGAAATGCTCCAGTTTTGAGTTGGTCAAATATGCCCTTAAATTCAGGTAGGTAGCCGTGTTGGTCTGACACAGTCGAAATAAATTAAAAAATTGTCCAGTAGCACCTTAGAGACCAACTAAGATTGTTCTGGGTATAAACTTTCGTGTGCATGCACACTTCTTCCAATACGAAGAGGTATCTGAAGAAGTGTGCATGCACACGAAAGCTTATACCCAGAGCAATCTTAGTTGGTCTCTAAGGTGCTACTGGTCAATTTTTTAATGCCCTTAAATGTTCACAGACCTTCACTAGAAATCAGAATTATTATCTGACTTTTGCATCATATTTCATCCCGACTTTCTTGACAGGCACATGGAGTGCACTCCCTGCTATGCAAATCTTTGTGGGCTGCATCTGGAACTCAGTTCGGAGGAGAAAACAGGGTCTTATAGCCCAGCATTCTGACAGTGCTCAACAGGCAGCCTTTGGGGTAGGTCACTAGAGACCATGAAGGCAGCAACCCTCTAGCTTGACTGTCCCCAAGACATGTGGTATTTGACTCCTCCTCTCTGAGAGACACATCCCCCAGTGGGCATTCTGTTGGTTGTTACACATTTATAGAATAATTAGAACCTGGATTTCATTGTTTTCATGCTACCTCCCCATATACCGCCTCAATCATGTCTTTTAGATTGGATTAGATTGTTATATTGGAAGTCTGTAAGCAAGGACTGTGTTGTTTTTAATCTTTGTAAAGAGCCTTCAGAAATTTTAACGGCAATCATCATCAAGTATTTAGACTAAACTGCTTCTGAAGTTCCACTTAGGTATAACAGCTAATAAACATTGACAGATCTATCATCCAGGTGTATCCACAGGTTCCGGACTTATTACTAGAGTCTATTTTCAGTGACAGTCCTGTGCTTCAGTTATTAAACTGAATGCTAATGATAATACCGCAGACACCGTTTTTAAGAAGGCAAAAAGGATGCAAACAGCTGAGTCACTGAATATCTCCAAGCAGAGCTCTGCTCAACACCCAGGGTTCCTTGTTGTTGTTGCTGTTGTTGTTCAGTCGTTCAGTCGTGTCCGACTCTTCGTGACCCCATGGACCAGAGCACGCCAGGCACGCCTATCCTTCACTGCCTCTCGCAGTTTGGCCAAACTCATGTTAGTGGATTTGAGAACACTGTCCAACCATCTCATCCTCTGCCGTCCCCTTCTCCTTGTGCCCTCAATCTTTCCCAACATCAGGGTCTTTTCTAGGGAGTCTTCTCATGAGGTGGCCAAAGTACTGGAGCCTCAACTTCAGGATCTGTCCTTCTAGTGAGCACTCAAGGGTTCCTTGTAGTGCTTGCTTTCAATCTGAGGTGAGAATTATATGACACTCAACAGTTTGGCTCACATTGTAATGTGAGCCACAGAAGAACTCCATCCTACTCACCACCAACTAATATACTAATTTATTCACCCAACCCTTGACCCTTTCTTCACATGAGAAGAGCCTGCAGACCCATCTATTCTGGCATTCTGTTCCCAAAGTTGCCATATACAATATACCTGTGGGAAAGTGGCAAGCAGGACCCAAGCACAAAAGCACTTTCCTTTCCAGTGGATTCCAGCAATTGGTATTCAGAAGCGTCACTGCCTCTGACCATGGAGCCAGAGCACAGTCACTGTGGCTACGAGCCATTGAAAGCCTTGTCCTCCATGAATTTGTCCAGTCCTCTTCTAAAGCCACCCAAGTTGGTGGCCACCACTGCCTCATGGGAGCAAGTTCCATAGTTTAACAATGTGCTGTGTGTGAAGACGTACTTACTTTTATCCATGCAGAATCACCCAGAAGAATCCATGCAGAATCACCCATGCAGAATCACCCAGAATCACTTCACTATTAACCTTATGGAACTGCAGTGTCTGTAGTTGTGGAGAGCAAGCAGGTAAGCCTTTCCCTCCATCCCTGGCAGATAGGTCGTCGCTGAACTAACTCAGGTGGCAGGGAGAGAGGGAGGGACGCTGCCTCTGTTTCCATCTCAGCATCAACCATCCAGGTAAGGGAAAGGGAGAGAGTTCTTCTGGTGCTGGTGCTACTAGTGTTACAGCAAGACAAACAGCCAGGTAAGATGGTTTCAGAGGTCTGCGGTCAATGATAGCGATTAATAGGAGAATTTGAAGAAAGGATTCAGACCCTGTCATGCCATTCTTTCAATGGAGTGGAGCTTGAAAAGGGCTTATAACTAGACTGGGGGGAAACACCTAGTTATTTTCTGATTTTTAGGATAGAGATGAGGAACCTATGGCCTTCCAGATGTTTCTGGACTCCAACTCCTATCAGTCCCAGTAACCATGGCTGGGATGGGAGTTGTATTCCAGGGATGATGGGAGTTGTATTCCAGAAACACATGGAAGGCCAAAGATTCCTCATCCCTGTTTCAGGGGAAATAGTTCAGTTCATTTATTTAAATATGCTGAAAGCGACCCTCCCCCCAAATGCTAATGAATACATCATTACAATAAGAGCCAAATACTAAATCATTTCAAGCACAGCAATCCAACCAATCACTCTGTTTGATTATCAGAACATTATAACATTTTAAAGCCATCATGAAATGAACTATTGGTCATGAAAGCATATCAGTTAATCACAAATGTGATAAACATTCGCAATGCAATTGCACGTCAACAATAATTTAACCAGCAGCCACTGCATGGCAGTACGATACGAAATGGAACAAAAACTAACAAAGTGTGTGTGTGTGTGTATGTGTATGTGTGTGTTTGTAAAATGCCAGAACACTGGGCATGTCTGCCTGTCTGCAGGAGAACTCAGTTCACAGATGTATTACCTTTTCCTGGAAAACTCTAAATGCCAGATGTGTGGAAAGGTGATAAGGTGAGTCATATATATATATATATATATATATATATATATATATATATATATATATATATATATATATATAAAACAGAGGCTAAAAATGTAAAGTGCACACAGTTCCTAACAACTTGATCATATATTACATGGCATGGAATTCAGCATAGCAGTAAAGCAATTGTTCCATCAGCACAAGCATTCCTACTTGCCGGGTAAAATGATCTCCCCTTCGCCTCCATCTCTACCATGTGCTGTTCTGGGGGTTCTGCTGAGCAGATTTGGGCAGGATGCAGGAGGTGTGTGAGGGGAGAAGAGGGGCAAGTCCCATTGTACTAGCAGGACTGATTGCACTGGCTTTTACTAGCGCAACAACTTAGCTGATTCTGGCCCATAGCAATTAATAAATCTATACTATCAAGTGCATAAAGTATTTATAGAGGCCCTTAAAGTGCACACTTTCCATAGCTGCTTCATAAAAAAAAGTGCTTTAAAAAATCACCTCTTCATCAGTCCTCCATGTAGCCAGACACAATTCTAAATAAAGCCCAGGTGGGCTGATCACTGCTCCCCATCATGAGCTATTTTGTGGCTCAGTTGGTTTTATGTATTTATCATGAACATGCATGTCCTGCCTTTCTCCTTTTGTGGGACTGAAAGGGCCATACATGAGATTCCCAGGAGGTCTTCTATCCAGGCACTGAGAAGACCCAGCACCCATTTAGTTCCACCAAGGTAGCTGCCTCATGTGCTTTCAGGCCACACCTTTACGAATGGAAAGGGGCAATATCTTCTAGAAACATAGAAAATGTGTTCACATCACCCCAATGAGACCTAAGTTTCTCTGGAGATTGGAAATATTCTCTCCCCATAATGACTGTATTCACCAAGATAAAAAGCAAACAAACTTTGGGTTAATAAAAAAGCACACTTGAATATTGTATCATGAACAATGACAACAGTTCTGTGCCCAGGCACAGTTCACTAGAGGGAGCACTAACACTATTTCCTTCTCGACGGCATCATCTTTTTACAGAAATGGTTGAATTGTAGGTTGATGTGTTTTCCATTTCTAAAATCTAAATGACAATAATAAATGGGCTGAGAAATCACCATAATATAATTGGGGGAAGCTGTCTCTTCAAAAGAAAATGGAAGTATTTTGATAAGTGTGGTTCTATTAAATAGATCCTGATTTGTATGCTGAGGAACCAACCTTTGTGAAGCTGACGGGTTGATGTTTCCCTTCATAGTTAATCAGGGACTGGATCAAAGTATGCTAAATGTTCCCTCCTGAAAGGGAAATCTCTCTCCCCAGCCTTTGGAAGGAGACACCCTACAGGTGAGGGGAAGGGCAGGTAAGTAGTTTAGAGGTAGTTTGCAGCTTGAACTGGGAGGCAGAAAAAGAGAATGAGCAAGCTGTGATATGGCCAGAGATTAAACATCTCAAGAATGCGGGAGCTCTCTTAAGGAAGCCAATGTGGGAAGGAACAGAAGCTCTTCTACCTGCCACTAGGATTCTGCATGAATAGTAGATGGCATAGAAAGGCCGTGCTGCTCACTTGATCACCCTCTGACTGAGCTGCTGCTGCAGCAAACTGGGGTGTTAGAAGGGAAAGAGGCGAGGTGGCTGCAAGGTTGGCACAGTGCAAACACACCAGCAAAGCCAATCCAGTGTTCCTGTTGGCACATTTGCACCATGCTGACCTCACTGTACTATTCCATCAAGCTGTCCACTACTGCCTGATTAATTTCAGTAGGGCCAGTTTGCATATTTGCAAATAAAATACTGTAAGTCTCCAGTGTCCTCTCATCTAAATGATACTAAACCTTTTAGTATTACTACTGGATTTCTCACCACTTGGGGAAATGAAGAACATGTGTGCTACCGGTACTGGCCTTGGATAAATCCTAGCAACACTCCATAATGCATTTTTATTAGGTGAAGAGCACTCAGCAAAACACTCTCTTCCTCCAGTGCACAAAAGCAAGAAGTTTAAGATATCTCCTGATGTACGATGACCATGAGTCCTGTTCTACCAGGGATAGTCCTCATTTGCAAGGTTGTCAGAGGACAACCCTCTCCTGAAGAAGTCATCTGAAGTACTATCCTAGAACCATAGAAACATAAAGTTTGAAGGTATACCAAGGGTCATCTAGTCCAACCCCTTGCAATGATGGAATCACAGTTAAAGAATCCCTGACAGACAGATGGCAATCCAAATACTGTTTATCCCCCCAAATACTTTCCCACACTAAACATATCCAGCTTCCTTCCTGCCCAAGTCCAGTGAGCAGGGGCCTCTAATTTGCACATCAACCTAGACAGCAGACTGAAGACAGCTGGACTGAAGGCAAAGAAGTCAGCTGCTCAGAGTCCTCCCCACTTTGATGAGATGTCTTCTATTTCTATTAAAGTTACAGGGATTATTTCTGAATGTGCTATAAATATGAATTAGCATATTAAAATTTAATGCTGACTGGCATCCTCCTCCTTCTCACTGGTGGTGCCCCAATTGTGGAATTCTCTCCCATCTAAAATATGGATGGCTCCATCCCTTGTCACCTTTAGATGAAAGCTGAAGATGGGCATTGGTGTCAGTTGTGATTGTGTTTTAACTTCCTGGTTGTAATACGAGCAGAAGCTGCTTGCTGGGTGGACTCTGCTGCTTACCAGATGGAAAGGAAGGAGACTGTGGGGAGGTCGGTGCCGTGCAAATGTACCAAGGGGAGCACCAGAATGACTCCACCAATGTGTGCGTGTTTTATGCTCTGATATGGCTTTGCAATGAAGGGCAGGTAACAAATTTGTCAGATCATCAGTTAAAATTAAGCAGTTTACACAATGAGTCTTTTAAAAGCTGGTGACATATTTCCATCCCCAAGAGCCAACTTTTGTCCATATTTTCTTGTCCTGGAGTACCTAAGGCTGCTCCTTTTCTGCGCACCTAATGAGTCCCTTGCAGGCTGCTGCTTTTGTGTTCTAGTGATTCAGTCGAAGTCATTTGTGGCATGAAATGCCACTCATCATTCATAGTGGATGATATATTTCTCTCTATCTTTCTCCCTATATATTCTAACAGCTCTTTTGTGTATATATATTTTCTCTGGCACTTGCAAGTGTACCAGTTTCTTTCAAAACACACCACTCAATCATGAAGAACGATCTGTGTGGCACAGGAAGTACTACATTTCTTTCTCTTTCAATTCTTCAGAAGGGCTGGGTACCATTCCCCCCCCCCATCAGCTCCACCAGGGGATATGCATTGTATAATGATATACAAATCAATGAATCTAGCTCCTTCTTTTGGGACAGCTGCTTGAAGATAAAGTAAACCAACCCTCCATGTAGAGATGGTCTTCGACTGGACAGATGCAGCCTAAGAGAAAAGGCTGGGAGGATTGCTGAGGGCAACAGCAAGGTGAAAGGGTTGATGAATAATCTTGAATGCCTAGGGATGGATGTGCATGATAATCTGAAAAGCAGCTCATTGAGGTCCAACCAGGGCTCAATTAGAAGCATTGAGAAGAAGTAACGAGTAAGGAAACAGAACCAAGGTAACTAGATAGCGTAATTATTGGAACTGGGGGAGGGACTGGGAGGGAAACCAGTCTGGTGTAGTGGTTAGAACATCTGAATAGCTTCCTCAGACATCCCTGCATTGTCAGTGATCTTCAGATTACAGGCTTTCATACCATTCATTGGTGCTCTTTAGTTGTTGGGTTTTGTAAAGAAGGATAGTGGGATCCTAATATGAGTACTGTAAAATTAAGGGAAAACAGAGGTTGGCCTTGCAGGTTTCATTAAGGGTCTTCCTCACTTTACACCCCACCCCCTGTAAATGCAAGTCTTGATGGTTGGGTGTCATGGTCACTGAACTTGTTCTATGAACACGTTGCAGGAGAATTTGTGCAATATTTTTCTAATTTTCTTTTTTTACAGGACTTTTACAAAGATGCCCAGGGAAATATGAAATATTACTTTTACTGCCAGAGTGAAATATTCAATAGAAGCAACTACAGCATGAAACAAAGTGTTCTTCTGAATACTTTTGGGAGATTTTTTTTTAAAAGGAAAGAACCTGAGGTTGGAATTTCTATATACTTTTAGTGGTTAAAAGCAAGTCAATATAGTTTGCTAAAGGAACAGGAGCAAACAGTCATGAATAAAGAGGATGACAGCAATGAAGAAATCTTCTGTGACTTCTGAATTCACCTTTATAAATATTGTACATTGTGCCACGTTCTCTGTAATCAAAATGGAACAAGTGTTTCCTTCCTCACCTCTCAAATATGTACAAAACTGAATAGACATGCTCTGTCTGAATAGAATAGCTCTGAGCTCTTTTGAGATGTTCATCTTCTGGGTTCAACCAGTAAAGAAGAGTGGGGAGGCAAGGGTGATAGCTCTGTCTCTCATCATTTTTTCCATCACCCTCCATGAATTAAAGGGTGACTATCTGCAGCGGGGGGCCAGCTCTACTTGTGTTGGCTCTCTGCGCAATGTGAAAGCCTTGGAAATCAGGGTTCTATATAGTGATGGGGTGGAGCCAGCCAGGGGCCTACCAGTGAATAGAGCCTCGCTGGCGGACTGTGTATTGGCCGCGACCACAGCGGTCAGCCAGCAATGCATAAAAGCCATCTGCGCCTGACTCCCTCTGTGCAGTTGGCTGAAGAACAAACCCTCCCTCCCTCCCTTTCATGCTCCTGTAATTTTGCATCATTAGCCCTTTATTGCATTCAAGGTCAAGGCTTTTGTTATAAAATTTAACTCTATTTTGCTTCCTAGGTTCCTTGTTTAACCATGTTTTTGCTTCCTTTATTGCCTGACCTTGCTATGATGGCCAGTGGCGGCCAGGAAGGAATTTGCCTGCAGACAAATTGGTCTGTCTGGAGGTTTTGGTTTACACCAGGCATGTCCAAAGTCTGGTCCGGGGGCCACTTGCGGCCCACGGGCTGGTTACAAATGGCCCCCCGGGCAATTTTGAAAAAGCAATCTCTTGTGGCCCCCAAACTCCTGCCCACCAAAGCAATTTCCTTTTTGCGGGCTTGTCACAAGCTCTCCCCTCTGTGCAGGGGGCACAGCTAACCCCCATGCCATTACAGAGTCCCCGGCTGCATCACTCCTTGGGTCGAACAATCTGGTCGGCCAGGGGGCGTGCGTGGCTAAATAAATAAATACTATAGTACACGTTCGGGACATTGATGCTGCAGCAATGGTGGTGGCAGAGGGGTTGCCGCCGCCTTGATGTAGTGCCGGATTTATGTATAGACTAAGTAGGCTGAAGCCTAGAGCCTCTAATTCTAGGGGGGCTCACCAGCCTGCCTGCTCCCCAGCAGGCAGTCTCCCCATATCCCAAAATTGTAAACCCAAGACTTCATGCAAGGGCAGGGCAACCCAGGCCCAGCAACTATGAGACTCAGGGCTAGCCAGTGGGGCCCAATTTGAAGCAGTGGGGCACAACTTCAATATTTTTTTTGGGAGGGTCCCAGTTCACAGCCAAAGTCTGCAAAATCTTATAGATATAAATAAAATCCATCTAGATTGCCCTGGCGCGGGGGCCCCCTTAGGAGTGGCATGTGTGGCCCAATTTGTCCAAATTGCTCCAATCGCCTTAAGGTCATCCCTGATGAGACCGTGCAGGGAGAGCTTGTTTCTTTGAAGTTTGACCAAAGTAACTGTTGTCTTCTGTTACCTCAACACCTAAGTGTAAATGTAAGTTAAACCCAACAATTTCTGTGGGGAGCAACAATTAAGCCCAACAATTTCTGTGGGGACAAAAGCCTAAAAAAAGCTCAACAACTTTGGCCGGCCCTCACGCATGTTCACTTCATAAAATCTGGCCCTCTTTGAAACATTGTTTGTTGGTTGAATACCATTATCTTCTCTTTTTGTTTATTTATTTTTAGTGTTGATCTTGAAAGTTAGGGCTTGCAGCACTGCATAACAACATGCTTTATATGTAGAAAGTCTCAGGACCAGAGGCAGCTAGTCAACCATGTTGCTGTGCTTACTGGAATGGAGAGGACGAGATGGCGAGGAGGTCAGTGCAGTGGAAGCCCAGAGGCTGCTGTGTGTTCACTGTGCTGACCTCCCCCTTCCAATAAGCACAGTGGTGCAGCTGGCGGGTGGCCGTGTGCATGGTAGTGTCCCTCTCTGCCCGCTCTCTCTGCCCTGGCATCTTAAATCAAAACAATTGATATAGCAGGACTTGGGGGCGGCGGACCCTGGTGAGAATGATAAGAATTATCTGTGAAATATCCTTAGTCCACAGAACTACATCTCCCAAGCTTCCCTGGTGAGAGAAAATTAATACTATACTTGTTTGAGTCTTTAGTTTATATGTGGCCTAACTGAAAGAAGGTTTGATTCAGTGCATCCCTCATTCCCTCCCCCCAGCGACAAGCAAGTAATGGAAGGGCTTTGATTCTACAAAGAGGCACATAACAAAGGAGATGCTATTAATCACTGGAGATTATATAAATCTGGAAATTCTTCCATGTGAATGGTTTAGCAGAAAAACATACACAGGTTTTTCATTAGCATTTGCTTTATTTATCACATTCCTGAAATAAAGCCTAACAGATGTGACTGTGTTTGCAGATCAGGCAGCACATATTAATGGGGGAAAATACTTGATATTTAATTGAAGCATGTGGGACAACAGCAATGACACCTGGCACCTGGGGATACCTGCCACAGTTTGGACTATGTGCTGCCACTGATTGTTTTCCTTTGACTTCGCTGATGTTTATTATTTATCAGAAACAAAATTTAAAAAAATCCTTCCAGTAGCACCTTAGAGACCAACTAAGTTTGTTATTGGTATGAGCTTTCGTGTGCATGCACACTTCTTCAGCTACACTGAAACAGAAGTCACCAGACCCTTATATATAGTGAGAGGGTGGGGAGGGGTATTACTCAGAAGGGTGGTGCGAATGGGTGATTGACCCATTGATCTGATTATTTATCAGATATTTTTTCCAATATAAAGAGCAAACAAACCCACACCCACAGAGCAATGGATTGAGTCCCCTTGAATTCAGAACTGCTGTTCCTCATAAGGCTTGGTTTCCAGACACTTGAATCCCTCAGTGGATTCAATCCCTCAGGGGATTCAAGTTGCAAGAAAGGAGATTCCAACTAAACATCGGTGTTATGTACTGAGTTGAATAGGATCGAAAAGGCAGCAGTCTGAATGGTCCTTGAACAATAGGATTCAGCATGCAGCAGTTTGATTGGTCTTCAGGAGCCACCCAATCCAGCTCCAGGTGGAAGTGAATCCGCAACCTGATTGGCTTACAGGAGTATCCTGGGATTAGCCAATCACGTGGGGCCCATTGTGTAAATAATGTATATAAAGCAGACGTTCTGGGGGAACTCTCATTCCTTGTTACTATGAGCTGAATAAAGAGCATGAAATCCACACTCGCCTCCGAGTATATTTCAATCAGGAAGAACTTTCTGGTGGTCAGAGCAGTTTGACAGTGGAACAGAGTCCCATGGGAAGGAGGTTTTTAAGCAGAGGTTATTTATCATGGCCATCTATCATGTATGATCTAGTTGTGATTCCCGCATTACAGGTGGTTGGACTAGCTGACCCTCAGGGTCTCTTCCAACCATACAGTTCTTGATTTTATGGCTAATCAACTGGGTTCAAAACCAGCTGAGTGCAGCTTTTTTCCAAGTATGCCAGGCTTTGGGTGAATTGAAACAGGAAGGGAAAGCGCACACCACACACCCACACCCCCCCAAACAACATGTGTGAGGCCTTTTCCAGCACTAATAGGGGGTAAGTGGATCCTGTGACTCCACAGCTGAAGGAAGTCTTCAAGATTATAAGAGCACTCAGGTAAGTTCTGAGTGTTCCCATTTGTCTACAGAGCATTGTGAAAACATGTTATATGAAGCTGCCATACACTGAATCGAACCATCTTGGAATGCAGGGAAGCTGCATTATATTAGATCAGGCTGTTTGTCCAACAGTCTGTTCTGACCAGCAGTGTCTCTCCATCGTCTTGGGGAAGCCCTATCACCTACGACCTATCATTTTAAGTGGAGATGCTAAGGACTGAAAATGGGACCTTCTGCATGCAAATTATGGGCTCTGCCACTTAGCTAGGGTTCATCCGCATCCAACCCATCACCATATATTCCAGCAAGGATTGGTCACTGGGGGATACAGGATAGTGGCCTTGAGAGGGCCTTTGGCTGATACTGCATAGCTTCTCTTATGTTTTTGGTACCCCTGCCCCCCCATTGTGGGCTCAGGGCTCGCTGTGGTGCAAAGAATTGGGCCACTGTCCAATATGGATGGCTTTGGGGTTGTTGCTTGTCTAATAATCAGAAGCCATATTCGGAAAACCGATGCTTCACTCCTTCCATTGACATATGTTGGGAAGCAAAAACAGGCAGGACTTTTGGGTGTTGTTCACATAGGTGCATGAAACCTGAAGACATAGTAGCTCCCCCCAGCCCCCCAAAAGGGGATTAATCTTGACACATTTCAGACTAGTAGACCCAGGAGTTTCTGTGCTAGCCCCCTTTAAAGTTTTTGTTTTTCAAAATGTCTTCAAAAGTAAAAGTAAAAAGTAATAGCCATGATGGAATTCTAAGAGCCCAGGTAGTCTAAAAATAGTAGACTCAAGCTATTCTAAGAGCCTAAGAGTCTAAAAATAGTAGACTCAAGCTTATTGCATCATCAGGCTGCTAATGCTAACTTCTTTAGCTTGCAATTTGTGTGTTGCCTGTGTGCACAATATACTGGACTGTGTATAAAATGTACTAGTCTTTGGGGGACAGAACTATCAGCATTTAGAAGAAAAAAAAACTGCTGAAAGCTACTTGGAGGCTATAGGATAAAGGGATATAAAGTACATCTATCTATCAATGAAGCTATCAGATAATTAATATTGCTGGGCTATTGTGCATTAAAATATAACATTTCCATATTGTAGCATGATGTTAATAAGGGAGCCAAAAGTCTGGAGATTCTCTTTAGTATTCTGCCATTCGAAGTACTGTAATATAAAAATTAATATAAATCAATATAAAGAAACAAATACAGTCTTCTGAAGATGAAGGTTGAACAACAGTCCTTAGTGGGACTACTCTAAATTAGTTGCAGCAGATAGACAGGCACAGCTTTCAAAATCTGCGTCCTTCTGAAAATCCTGCAATGCTTGGTTCCATATATCCCAGGCAAATGAAAACTCCCCCACTTCCACTTTTTAAAAGTGACTTCAAGTATATTTATTGCTTGGAGGTGACCATTAATTTTGCATTGTGGAGCACGTTACATTTCTCCTGTGTGCTCTATTGCTCTCAGATCATTTCCAGTTCCTTTGCACTCGTTCCATTTGGTTTTGCTGTGGTCTGCATTCCGAAGATTAATAAAAAAATATATTCTGCTACCTCTTCAGTCTGAGCCTTCCTTCTGAATTGATGACCTTGATGTATTAGTCAAAGCTCAAATATAAATACTTTTTTTCTTCTTCCCAGAATGGGACCTACACGGCATCCCTGGATGTTCTTGTGATATATAATTTCTCCCTCCAACAAGGTGAAACTCCATGCATATGAAAGAGGAATACAACAGTTCTCACCGTCTGGTATGGAGAACTATTTGGAGAGAGAAGACCCAAGGCAAATGTCAGCCCTGATGCTAATTTCTGCTTAAGTTCTACAAGCAGAAAAACAGTACAAGTGCCAAGATTGCCATTTATGTGACTTCTGAGGCTGGAATATGGAATGAAGATGTACATGGAAATGAGTGATTGAGTTCTACTGTCTTGTATAGAGCAACTCAGCTCTGACTTGCTGAAAATTAATATTTCCATGACAGATGGTACATTGTTCCTCTAGTTTCCCAAATTGGATTCATCTCTATGCTAGAAATTCCTGCCATATAGGGTGCCCATTGAACAGTAAATATTACTCTGTTTCATTTTCTGTTTTTTTTTTTTTTTACACTACACATACTGGGATCTTAAAAAGTACTCCGTTGTGCAGGAATGGCATTTGTTTTCTCATCACATAATGGGATGTTCTTATGTTATGAAGGAATTGTTATGTTCTTAGGACTTAAAATGAAACAGGGGAATTGGCTTCAGAAACACAATAACCTGGAAACTTTGGTCCTGCAGACCTTTCATTTTACATCTTCTCCACCATGGGACATTCATGCCAGGGAAGGTTGCAGTCTCTTTGCCAAATGGGGGTTTATTCTGTTTGGGGCCACTCCGGCCACTGCCATTAGGTGAGCCAGGGTAGATTCTAGCATGGTGGGATTTCCTTCCATGTCCTGCCAGGGGGTGGGGGACATGAGCAAGAAGCTGCAACCTGCATTGTATTTAAAGGATGGAAAGCAGGTGAGGATGCAGTTGAAGGTGACGAGGAGACAGGTGTGCGACCAAGAGGCAAACCTTCCCCTTCCCTCTGTCTTTTCCCTCATGTATCCTGAAATGAAGAGAACAAAAAGAGGGACAAATCTCTTCTGCCCAGGGGCAGCACTGCAAATCGGGTCCTCCCTCAAAGAGGGCGCGTATTGCAGTAAGACCTGGAAACTGACACCCTGTGTTGTGGGTGGGTTCGATTGGTCAGCCACAACACCCGATTCGAAGGTCCCTCGATGCTGGGTTCTATCTGGCCAATGGGGCACAGTCTAAGTGTATCGAAGGACCTATATACGCCCATACACGTGCCCCAGAGCTTCCTCTTTCGGTGCATGCATTCGGAACACCCGCCCACCTCTCCCTATTTTTAGGGGTTTTGCGCTTGACCTTGCTATGCCGTCGTGTGTCGTCTGTCATTGGGACAGGGGCACAGCAGGAATTTTCCCCACTTGGCTGATTGACTGGTGCCATTTGGGTTTCGCCTGCTGCGTCACAACTTGTAAGGTTGCAGCTAGGCTCTGGTTCAGGTGATAGGGGTGGGAGAATGCATCCCTATGTGAAGGGTATTCCGTTAAAGGAATCCAGGGACTTGATGGTTTGGTTAACCACTGAGAGGGGGTTGTGTCTGTGCCTGAGTCCAGGGGGAGATTTGGGTGGTGGAGATAGCGTGCTCCCGGCTTTCCGCTTATCCAGGTGTTTACCCTTGGCTGAACTATGCTGGAACCCTGGGTCAGCGCTACCTGCATGGCAGGGAGCTAGTCGAACCAGAGCCTATGCAACCACTCACTTGCTGTAGTCAATAAAGTTGTGGCCTAAATTCTGCCAAAAACCAAACCAAATATTTGAGTCATGTGTGAATTCTTTAGGGGGAGGTTTCTGGGTCTGAACACGCAATAAATGCACTTTGGAGCATACTCTTTAAAATATGTTAGATGTGTGCACCTAAAACTGCACTGCAGAAATGAATCAGCCCTTCATTAATGGCTCCTTTGGCCATGTCACAGCAGCTTCTTTGCCTCAGACCTTGAAGCAGGTGGGAATACCTGCCCTGAGAGGAAGCGTTTGCAGCTCAAGCTCTTTCTGATAAGAGGGTAAGAAGAGATTTATAAATGTATTATACATACACATAACAAAGTACTCCATGAGCTGTTACTTTTATCTTTTGTTGGACAAGTGATCCTGACAGACAGGTCTATTATTCTTATCTGAAAATGCTTCTTCCATTCTCACTCTCCCAACACCTCACAGTGCAGCCACAGATTTTAATGGATTTGGAACTGGTAGCTGACTCAGGTCAGCTAGAAGGCCACGATGTCAGTGAAAAACAAGTGCAAATGGGGGGGGGAGAGAGAAGGGGGGAGATAGAGAGCTGCAGAGAGCGAGAGAGAGCGTGCACAAAAAAGACACTGGGCTCAGATATACAGGCAAAAGGATCCCCCATCATGAGCAGAGGATGCCAACAAGCTCCTTCTAACTATGTTGCATTCAGTCACAATGAAGCCTACAAATTACATTTGCTGTTTCACATAAAGTCGATTCTAGTCTTGAGCAAAAGATGATGCCCAACTCGCCCATGCTTGAAATCAGCATTTATGTTAAATCATTTACTTGAGACTGTACAGTGGTACCTCAGGTTACATACACTTCAGGTTACATACGCTTCAGGTTAAGAACTCCGCTAACCCAGAAATAATGCTTCAGGTTAAGAACTTTGCTTCAGGATAAGAACAGAAATTGTGCTCTGGCGGCGCAGCGGCAGCGGGAGGCCCCATTAGCTAAAGTGGTGCTTCAGGTTAAGAACAGTTTCAGGTTAAGAACGGACCTCTGGAACGAATTAAGTACTTAACCAGAGGTACCACTGTACTTCCTTCCACTGTTTGCGCTCTGCTCTTATATAAGCAATGAAGATATTAATTAGTGTCCTTGGTATAGCAGACCGATCTGTAAATGGGCACCGGGGTGTGGGGGTGTGGGGACAGGACTAAGTGCTGCCACCTCATAAAATGATAGAGGTCACTAGTGATGCAGGAAGACTCCCTGAGGAAGGTATTTACAGTACAGCTCTTGACTCGACATGTTGGCTTTGCCGTGCCATCATTGCTAAAATAGTCTTCAGCAAAACAACCAAAGCAAATCTCTCCTCATCACCTTACACAGTCAAAATTATCACCACAGAGAGCTATGGAGTGGAATGGAAGGAAACTTTGGCCAAGGAACTTTGGCCCGTGGTTTATTTTATTTATTTTTATTTATTGAATTCGTTTGCCCAAGGCAACCCAACGCAACTTACAACCAAAAAACCAGACAAAACTTTAAACAGGGCTGAGGGCTTATCCACACACCTGTTTGCCCAGCCACTTTCTCCTGGGGAAACCTGATCTTTAGTGCTGAATTGGAACAAGCAGCAATCAGGTTTTCTGCAGGTTGCCATTTGTTTTCCGATTTAGCACTAAAGAACAGGTGTACTTGCTTCTATAGGTAGCTATAAAATCATTTCTTTCCTCTTTTGATAATATTTAGAAGAACCCGCTATATAGCTGTAACATAGCAAAGCTTTCAATTAGCTTGGACTTGTGGGAGGTCTAAGTGGTAAATCATAGCAGAGTTGAACAATGATCAACATTATTGCTAGCTTTGCATGCCATACTTATCATTTGTAATAGTAATTTTATGTGTTGCTTCAATATTTTCCTTCTAATTAATTAAGCTTAATTAATCCCAGTTTACCATGCTGTAGTCTTGGCATAGATTAGCTACTCCAATTTGTGGTTTAAGATTGCATATTCATAATCTATTTTGTTTTTCCATGTGATCCTTGTAATTTATCTTACTAGCACACAATGTTTCTTATATCTTCCCGTTTCCTAAGATTCACTTCTCCATAATGTGGCTTTGGATTTACTTTCGATATCCTTTGTGCTTTAACTTTCAAAACACATTTACTGGTTTTCTGCTAAATAAATTCATAAAAACTGATTTCAGTCTCTGGTCATTTCCTACTATCACCTTCTCACCCGTTAGGGCGAATTAAGGATTGCACTTTCACATTGCTGACCTTGGTTTCCTTTTGCTGCATTTTGCATATTAATTAATTATGGGCTTTTAAAGCTACCCACTCATGAGCAGTGAGTTTGAAGGTATAAATAGAGGCTTGCAGGAAAAGCCCTATTAAACTATTGGGTAGATAAACACGAGGTATTTACTAAGAATATGGCAGTCACTGCCTTGTTTATTGTGGCTAAGTTCCCCTCTTTGGAAGGCAGATTCTCATGTACATTTGCTAATGTTAGGACAGGTTTGTTTTCTTCTTGGTCCCTGACGAGGCTCCTTGGAGTGTAGCCGTGCTGTGAATATTTCAAATAGGCTCACTGCTCCCATTATGTCAAATAGCCGCACATTACTCTTCTTTATCTTCTGGCAGGCAAGAGCATCCATCTGCATTTTTTTCCAAAGGCACTGCTGAATAGCGTCAGATGCTCTGTTCTAGCCAGCTAGCTACCTTCTTGGCTACTTGATATTATCACTGTCAGCCAGTGTAATCACTCAAAATCACACCGAGTTGGGTAATGGATGTGCTTTTGTGAACCCTGGCGCCAAACATTTGTGTACGTAACCTTGACCAAGTTTTTCTTAAAAGAGTACCGGGGAAATGCCGGGTACGTGTGACTAGTTCCATTGGCAATGAAAGGTTATGAATTCTAACTTCTTTTCAACAGATGGCAAGGTTTCTTCTATCTAAGGAGTGATAATGAGTTACTGGGACTCACTGAGCACCTTCAGGAAGAAGGGCAGGATGTAAATCAAATTATTATCAATGCTAACAATAATTTCTAGAATGTAAGTGTATGTAATATTGCTTAGCAAGCATATATAGTATTTTGAGGTGGGATTGTTTTATTACCTATAACCCTTCCAGGGATCTTACAGTGAAGGGTGGAGAACTAATAATAATAAATTAGCTCCCTACCTTTCATTATTCTACATTATTCATTATTATTAATCATTATGATTTAGCAAAAGTTTAGCAGTGTGGTTCTATGGAGGGAAATGCCATAACCATTCATTGTGATGATGATGATGATAAATAATAATAATAATAATAATAATAATAATAATAATAATAATTATTATTATTATTATTATTTTATTTATATGCCACCCATCTGACTGTGTTGCCCCAGCCATTCTGGACAGCTTCCAACAAAGTATTAAAACACAAAAACCTCAAATATTTAAATAACCTCCCTGTACAGGGCTGCCTTCAGATGTCTTCATTTAGTCAGATAGTGACATTTCAGTGTTGAGTGGGGAGGTTTGAAGGTGGGTTCTAAGCCTATCTGGCTGAATGTCCTTTGAATTCTCCCTCCCCCACAGTCTGGAATCCTGCACTATGAAGGTTCTAGACTGAATGAAAGCTTTTAAATTCATTCAGCTGAATGCACTTTCAAGTCTCCTTCAGACCTTCCCATGCAACACATGAATCTGTAAGTGGGATTGTTGTTGTTGATGATGATGAGGATTAATACGGAGAGACCTAAAGCAAGCACTGGACTTTGCTGGGACCCATTCACAAACATAAACATGGACCAAGACATTGTGCTACCAAAAGCAGCCTCACTGTGTAACCTGAATTTGTACTGGACCATTTCTCAAAGAAGATCATGAAAAATAAATGTGTTACATTGGGGAAAATAGGTTTGCAAGAATGCATATATTACTCAAAACTACATACAAAAATGTGTATATTGGTATAAATCTGCACTAAAATGCTGATGAAGTTTCATGATTTTTTTTAATGTTACAAACTGATGTGGGAATATGGACAGCTGAATGGAAAAACTGAGTGAAACTATTGATTCATCCATCGATAATCAACGGTGATGGATTATGGGACATGTAGTCCAACTACATTGGGAGGGTCACAGGGGCCCCATCATTGCTCTCCAGTCAAAGGCAGTATGCTGTTGAGTAACAATACCTGGGAAGCTCTAGAGTCCCCTTATTGACAGTTGCACTGGACTAGAATGCCAATACCCCTATATAAACATTCTGAACAGAAGAATAGGCACATGGAGAGGAGGCTGGGATAGTGCCCATTGACCACACATAACCTCTATTCATTGATCAGATTGGTGTGCATAGAGTCCACACATGCATAGTGCACAGCAGGAACATGGGTGGCACTGTGGTCTAAACCACTGAGCCTCTTGGGCTTGCCGATCAGAAGGTCGGCGGTTCGAATCCCCATGATGGGGTGAGCTCCTGTTGCTCTGTCCCAGCTCCTGCCAACCTAGCAGCTCGAAAGCACACCAGTGCAAGTAGATAAATAGGTACCACTGCTGTGGGAAGGTAAAAAGCGTTTCCGTGCGCTCTGGTTTCCATCACGGTGTTCCGTTGTGCCAGAAGTGGTTTAGTCTTTCTGCGCACATTCTCCGAAAAGCTGTCTGTGGACAAATGCCGACTCTCTTGGCCTGAAAGCGAGATGAGTGCCGCAATCCCATAGTTGCCTTTGGACTTAACCATCCATGGGTCCTTTACCTTTTACCCTTTTAGTGCACAGATCTCATCATTGCATGGAGGTCAGGGGCAAGTAGAAAGCCCTCATTCATTGATTCACACCATATGTCCTGGCTTCTGCCCAGACCATGACAATAGAGGCTCTTACGTGAGAGTAAGGAAGATATCTTGAAAGTAAGGCAGCGAAGAGGTGCTCAGCAAAAGACAGAGTCACAGCAGCCGCTACATTCAGACTAGATGACAGGAAAGGAGAGGCTCTCCAGCTAGAAGCAGCAGTATTTATTGTAAGCTGCCCAGATAACTTTATGCAAATATAATAAATGAAGCAAAAGCAAGCAAATAAGCAAATTGGCACAAATAAATGTTGTGAGCTTAGGGCATGTCCACACACACACCATATGCCACTATGTGTCTAGTTATTTTAAATTTTTGTCATGGATTAAAAGAGAAGCAATGCAAAGGCTGTGTACTGAGTCTAATAAGAAATGAAAAGCTATTCTTCTGTCTTCTAGCTATGACACCCACTACATGCTGAATAATAAGCACACCAAATACCTGTCAGTTTACTGAACACCTGTTTTACATTCAAGCATGTGAAATCCAAGTATATTTGAATGCAATAATTGGTGCCAAGTGCTTTCTTTATGATGTTGTTGCTTTTCAGCCAGTGCCTTGTTTTACCTGTCAGTAGCTTAGAATCACTCGCTTTAAAGTATTGTTGGTTTACAAGAGGCGGTTTGGCAGCCAGGCTTTGAAAACACCAAATTACTAACATTCAGTCTGATCCACAAACCAACATGCTAGCACAATCATCATAATGAAGAAAGGGTTGTGCACTGGGAGTGGTTTGAGGATCATGGTTGTTGACTTCATTGTAATGTCAAGAAAGAAGGAAAGAAGGAAAGAAAGAAAGAAAGAAAGATAGATGATTCGAGAAACAGGAGCATTTGCTGTGCACCTGCAGTTTGAAGTTGTCTTAGTATTGGGTAAGAAGATCTGCATCACATGAGATAGAAGCCAGACAAAAATAAAATAAGAAGCGTATCTTTGAGTGCACTAGATACATGAACATGATCAACAGCTCCTTTTCACATCTGTTGCAAATCATTACAGGTTAATGTTGCAAATTCAAGAGTGTAATAGCCTATTGCGCCAATTATGCCTATTCATTTCTCTGCAATTCATCTTATTTTGATTTTTTTCTTCTCCAGGTATAACATGACAAGCACAAGGCAACCCAATTACCTGGGCCCATAATGACCTAGAACAAGAGAGACATTCATCATTCCAGAGTCTTAAACGGTGTAACGTCTACAGGTATTTTGCAATTAGTAGCTTAATGCCAGCTTTGGAGCGAAAGGCACGCGAAGCATTTATGCTCGTTTCTGGGCGGTGCTCATTTGAATTGGTAGAAATAGAGAGTGCTTGAGAGCGCCACTGCATATGTGTCTGATCACATATACCATTCAATAATATTTCGGCCTATTCATTAGCACACCGAGCCACAATTCTTCCCCTGTAGGCAGAAAGAGTGTGAGAATAGCCTTGAGCAGGTTGCACTCACTGCCTCTTTCATTTCTCTCCTTTTAAAGCTGTACCTTCGTCACTGGATACTCTCACGTCCACATCCATGCTAGAGAACAGTTTCAAAGCGCAAGGGACTGGGTTGTGCATTGAGAGGGGAAAACATTGCGTCAGGGAAGGCCAAGTGACAATTATCTGGAAACTTATGTAGGTGGTTTCCAAGTACTTAAGCCATCCCCTGTAGTCGTTGGATAAACAAACAAGCCAACCTTGACATCTTCAGGGATTTTTTTTTTTTTTAAGCGATCAGAAAACTGATGTATTTTGACACCTGGAAACATGCAAAAATAGAAAAATACATTGTGCTTTCACATGTGCCAACACATTGGGCCTATTGAACTGCATGCTGACAGCTTTTAGAGAGTCTAGATCTTTGAGCATTTGACCTTCTCATTCTTGGGGGATTTCTTTTCTTTTTTTTCTTTTTTTAGTACATAGGTGGCAAGTGCTTCTTTAATTATGGATGCATATTAATAATGCAACTGCTTTTCTACAAAGAATTGATGGGATGGCGGTTCAAGGATTTTACATTTTTCTGCTAAGAGGGCTTTATTCATGGTAAGAGGGCTTTTAGTTAACACGATGGCTGTTGTTTCCTCCTTTTACTTCACTCTAGAGTATTCTCAGAATTGCACAAAGTTATCTATAAAAAAGGGGAAGTCGTGATATTGTTACGGTGCTGACCAGCTGACTCATGCATCGAGTCCCATTTGAGCATATGCATGTGCTCAGGGTTTTGAAATGGAACAAGTAAATCAGATTTTATTTACAAAAGTGAAGCAGGCATTTCTTGGTCAACAACAACAGCTTGTGGTTTATGCAGAACTTCTTTTTCAGGTCTCTCCCCCCCCCCTTTGCGTGTTCAGACCCAGAGACTGTTGGGAAATTCCATTCCACCTTAAGTTGCAGGCATGGAACTGTTGCGTGTCACATGTCTGTTTACACACCAGCACAGATTGCTGGTGTATAGCTTTTGTTTTTGCTTTTGAGACTCTTTCGGGGGAGACAAAGGAGAGCTGACATGCAGCGGCATACTGAGCCGCTTGGCTGCCAGGGGCGGCAAGCCAAGCGGCACCCTCCGGGGGCGGGGCGTCACTCCGTAGTGTATGCGTTGTCTGCTCCTCGGCCACCGTGTGCTTTTCTTCTCCCTTCCTTCTGTGCCCTGGTTGGGTGGAGCCGCGGGGGTGAGGGGCGGGCCAGCGAGGCGTCACACTTGTGGCTGGCATGACGACGCCCCCTCGCTGGCCCGCCCCTCGCCCCCGCGGCTCCGCCCAACCAAGGCACAGAAGGAAGGGAGAAGAAAAGTGCAAGGCGGCCAAGCGAGCGAGTGAAGCCAGCCGCTGCGCCAAGTGAGGTTTTTGCCGGGTGGTGGCTCACCACCCGGCAAAAACCTTGTTTGCCGCTGCGGCTGGCTTCGCTCGCTCGGCCGTCGTGCGGTTTTTTTCTCCCTTCCTTCTATGCCCTGGTTGGGCAGAGTTGTGGGGGCGGGCCAGTGAGGGGCGTCACGCCAGCCACAAACGTGATGCCTAGCTGGCCCGCCCCTTGCCCCCGCGGCTCCGCCCAACCAGGGCACAGAAGGGAGAAGAAAAGCACGCGGCGGCCAAGCGAGGTTTTTGCCAGCGGCTTGGGAGCCGCACTCTCGGGGGGTGGGGTGGCACAGAGTGTCACCCCCCCCGGCTGGAACTCGGGGCGCCCCACCTCCATCGTCCCACCCTTCCTACGCCACTGCCGACATGTTTTTCTTTGTTCTGATTTATGCTCATTAAATCCGCTTGTAAATATGCTTTCACACAAGCCTCTCTCTTGCCACTTCTTGCCACTTTTCGAAAATAATTCTGATAGCCCCCAAACTGCTACAGATCTTTTCTTTTTTCTTTTTTTGCTCCTTACTCAACATATACTTCTCTAAACCAACAGAAAACAATCTACACAAATAAACTTGAGCTTCAAACAAGCACCTGTTTTATATGTTGGAAAATATATTCAGAAGGTAAACAGACTTTCCAGATCGCACTGCATTTACAAAACCCTCATAGTCTCATTCAGTCTTATCCAGAACAGTCTGCATGAGAATCACATAGTCTTGTTCAATTTTCCCCTGGAATAGATGTCCAGGAACCACTAAAGTAAAATAAGCCATTCAGTGAAAAGGTCACTGATCTTTGCTATTGTGTTACTGCTATGCTTCTAGGCACAGTAGTACAACCTCATTTATCTAGACCATCTGGAAGTTGTCAGGAGCCTATATGGAAGTTCTGCTTACATTAGTTTATACATTCACTCTGAATTTGGGTAACAAGGGGGTTCGAATAATCTAGATTTGATAAAGCAAGGTTGTATTGCATGTGATTTGTGATGTTTCAGATTCTAATGTCGGGACCTCATATAATCCCACCTCAAACTTTGCATCATAGTTGTCAGGGGCTGGGCAGAGGAGGAGGAATCCTGACCCTTTCAGGAAGGAGGAAGAAGAAGACAGTATAGATTTACAACAGTGGTTTGCGGGAGGTCACAGCTCAGAGGCAGATGAGGGGGAAAGTTGAGAAAGAATAGGAGAGGAGAAGCAGGCAGAGCCGGAGCAGCAGCTGGCTGACACACTAGAAAGCATCCCAGACCCCTCCCCCCCATCTCCCAGAATCCGGCGAGACTTAAAAGTAGGAGAGCAAAGAGCTCAAAGACAGAAAGCACTTAGCGGTGCCTGTAAAGGAGGTGAGGAATGAGGAAGCGGGAGAGAAGGGGGGAGGAGATTCACTCAGGACAACGCCATTATCCAAGAGGCTTGGTTCTATAGCCTCTCTCTGTAAAGTTTGAAATAAAAAAGGACAGTAAGAAACTTTTCCTTGTCTTTATATTTTCCTGGGCAACCAGTCAGGGGCCACTGACAGCACCCTGACAGAGGTACAGTTTTGTTGTCTTCATGAACAGAGTTGATGATGGTTTTGTCCCCCACTATGAGCCTAGGGCTTGCTGATCGGAAGGTCGGTGGTTCGAATCCCCATGATGGGGTGAGCTCCTGTTGTTCGGTCCCAGCTCCTGCCCACTTAGCAGCTCGAAAGCACGTCAAAATGCAAGTAGATAAATAGGTACCACTCCGGCAGGAAGGTAAACGGCGTTTCCGTGCGCTGCTCTGGTTCGCCAGAAGTGGCTGAGTCATGCTGGCCACGTGACCCGGAAGCTGTACGCTGGCTCTCTCGGCCAGTAAAGCGAGATGAGTGCCGCAACCCCAGAGTCATCCGCGACTGGACCTAATGGTCAGGGGTCCCTTTACCTTTACCTACGGGGTTGTAGCCCCTTTCATAAATGGAGATATTTTGAAGACCCTCAGTAGAGCACCCAGACACGATAAGTTGTAGTGCTCATGCAACTACCAGTTGGGAAGTTTTATTTTGGATTTTGGATCCAAGTCACTGTAAATAACAAACAAACAAACAAACGAGATGTCTTCTCAGGAAGCAGTTATGTGATGTGACCTCTAACTTGCCACTGCAGAAATTAATTATAATTAGTAGTTTCAGTTATCAATAAATGGCCTATAAAGAGCAAAGCATTTCAACATGGAGAATATATCCGAGAGTAATTTGAATTCAGACAATTCTCGTCCTTGGTTAATTCAGAACAAACATAGATTTCTCATTGAAGCACTGCATATTAATGCACACTTTGATAAACTAGCTGTATTACTTGCAAGTTTCAGAGCATGATTTATTCCTGTTTTTATGGACTTTATATATATATGAAACCCTTTTAAGGGTTGGAAGCAAATTGCTGCAGTTATAAAAGTATGCTGGCATAAATTTTTAGACAGAGGAAAGAAATATGTGTAGCAATTTGCAAGTGCTATAAAGACTTCGTTTTATCAGATTTGAATATTACAGCTATTGCAGGAAAAGACAGCCTTATTCAGGAAAAGCCTGTTTGGTTTAACCTGAGGAGTCCTAAACAGACTGCATGGGTAAGGGTTTACAATTGGAGTTACTTCTGAGAAAGCATTCACAGCTAGGGAATCAACCTTCTGTTTCCACTTGCTGCCTCTGATAACAGAATGTCAATATTCTTGTGTTTCTGTTCACAGCAATCCAGTTTGAAATACAAAATATATGTAACACAATATTACAGTTCAGGAACTATAATATTTTAATTATCCATATCCCCCCTCCCCTCCCTCACATGCACTCGCCTGGCTTGCTAGTAGTAAGAAAAAAAATGAAGTGGTCTCCACACACACCTAGTGTCTCCAGTACTACTGCAGTTGTGAGTCCCATGCCAGAAGCACTGGGGATCTTCAATTATATTTATATACTTCAATTATATTTATATAAATATATATACAATTTATATTTATAAACTGACAACTTATTTTTAAAGATAACACAGCAGGATTGTTGAACAACTCTGAGAATTGAAGCTCTGTGAGGGGAATAGGATAGGGGTCTCCTAACAACCCTCAGCGTCCTTAACAAACTACAGTACCCAGGATGCTTTGGAGAAAGTCAGGACTGTTTGAAGTGGCACGATACTGCTTTAAATAGAAGGCACAGAAGTGGTGGCAGACTGGGATATGGCAGAGTGAGGAGGGGTTGCTGGTAAAAAAAAAAAGGGGTCACAAACTCCAGTGGGCAAGCCTTTAAAGGTAAAGGTAAAGGTACCCTTGATCGTTAGGTCCAGTTGCGGATGACTCTGGGGTTGCGGTGCTCATCTTGCTCTATAGGCTGAGGGAGCTGGCATTTGTCCGCAGTTTCCGGGTCATGTTGCCAGCATGCCTAAGCTGCTTCTGACGAACCAGAGCAGCACACAGAAACGCCGTTTAACTTCCTGCCGGAGCGGTAAATATTTATCACCTTGCACTTGACGTGTTTTCGAACTGCTAAGTGGGCAGGAGCTGGGATCGAGCAACGGGAGCTCACCCTGTAGCGGGGATTCGAACCGCTGACCTTCTGATCGGCAAGCCCTAGGCTCTGTGGTTTAGACCACTGCATCCATGGGCAAGCCTTTACATAATGTTAAAATCCTAGTCACAGTGGTGCTGCTACGGTGGACTGGCTGGGTGCTCTGACACTTTGCAGTTCCCCCACATGATGCTGCCACAGTGGGAATCCCCATAACATTTTCATTGTTTTGTTTCTTAAACAATTCACAGGAGATATGCTTCCACACAGCTGGAGAAAAGCTTACCACAGCCACATGCCTCCTGCCATCTTTAATTCTCCAGAGGGGCTCTACGCCCCCTGTGGACCCAGCAACACCCTGAGATGCAGACATTTTTTCCACTGGCCAGGCATTTGTATAATAAACTAATTCTGGAAATTTCTGGCACCTTGCTCAGATGGATTGTGGGAGGTGCATACGGTAGGTTTGAATAGAATCCAGCAAATTCTGAGGTTATTTTTTGGGTGGAGAATGTCATGTAACCATCTCTTTTTAGTGACGCAGTATACCCATATTCGTAAAAGTGTTGTTTTGAGTATAGAATGTTGGTAATTGTTTTATTGATCTATAGTGAGTCAATTTCCCTTCTTTTTTTGTTTTATGAGTTTGAGGAGTTTCCCAATTTTATTCTGTATACAACACTAATGTCTCAAATCATATGTAACTGATATATAGGAAAGACTTTACAACCTGAGAAAAGAGACAATGCATGTACATTTGTAAGAAAATCTTTAATATTTTTATTTACTTTTTAAATAAACTAGTTTTGGATGTTGTTTTAATGATATTACTTGTTGCTTGGTTATTGTTGTTAGGACCTAAACAATGTGCTATTTTGTAAGGTTGGTTGTTAGAAGCCCTCAGCTCCGGACTGTAGGAAGGGTGGACTTTAGGAATCTTGGAAAATATAAATATTTGAAGCTTTGCTCCAGCAGCACTTTGGCTGCTGTGAGAAGGTGTGTGTGTGTGTGTGTGTGTGTGTGTGTGTGTGTGTGTGTGTGTGTTTAAAGAAATGAAGCAAAACATGATGGGGGGTGAGCTGGCTTTTGAGGAGGAAGATGAAGCTACTAGGCAGGCAAGCAGACATTCCCCATTCCTAACCTTTATTCAAAACTTCTTATAGAGGTTTTTGAATATGCTGGAGGCAACCAGAGGCAAAACTGGGTGGAGCAATAAATTTAAAGTCTGCATTTGTACAGGAGGATAACAAAAACACTCCTCCATCCAGAGAAGCAAGAGGCAGGATCAGAATTCAAGGATGCATTCCAGCCAGGCAAAAACACTTGGGCGGGGGAGCAGAGGAAGCACTGTGAGGGGAGAGACTCCACCAGGCAAGGCCTCCTTCCACCTGCCTTGCCCCACCCTCCAGTCTCTGCTTCTCAATTTGTATTGTATTATTTGATGTACTGTGGCTTGCTGTTGTTTTATTTATTGTAGTTTAGAAATTATTTATTGTAACTGTTAAGAGTGGATTTCTGTTTAACTTTTATATGCTGATATTATTATTTTATACTATTCTAATGATTGTTGAATGTTACTTTTTGATGTAGGTTGCTTATTTTGAAGTTATGTTTTAGTATCACATTTTTGTATTGCATTAGATTGTTATAAGGTGTACATTTTTGTTTCTTCAGCTTGCAAACCGCCTTGAGAATTGTAAGATAGAAAGACGGTATACAAATTAAAAATGATGATGATGATGATTGTTGTAGCGTGGGGTTAATGATTTCAGCAAGTGATTTCAGCTCTCTGACATAGCAGGCAGGAGACAGCGTCTTCATGTAACAACTTCTTTATTCAGGCAACAAGACTGAGGGAACTAAGGGTAGGGAAGCTACATTTTATAGGGACAGGGGACTTGCTATACAAGGATACATTTTGGAGGGAACAATTTCAAGCAATCACACTGCTGCTTTTTGGTGGGAACCAATAAGACTGAAGATCCAAATGCAGCAGCTTGAATGAACCAATAGTAGCTGTTCGTTCTGGAACAGGAATGCAGTTACTTTACAGACAATAGTAATACAGATATGATAACCTTTGAATCGATACACAACATGATGATGATGAAGTTAGGGGTGTGGCTTGGGGAGAGTTGCAAAGGCCATATAGGGAGAGCTGAAGGGACACATTTGGCTCCTGGGTCTGAGGTTCCTCGTCCCTGATTTAGTGGGCGCTCGCCAATGTTAGTAATATGCAAGCTATTTAAGTCCACTCATTGCAGTGGGCATATGAGTATGCCTTAGATGCATATGGGTGATGTAATGGTAGGAATCAGAGTGACCTAGGAGGCCAGGAATCAAATCTTCATTTAGCTGCGAAGCGTACTAGGTGGCCTTAGGCAACTCATTGCCTTAGTACTGTACTTGTCAGTACTTCTGAGAATTAAATGAGGTTGGGGAGACCCATGTATGCCAGCTTGAGCTTCTTGGAGAAAAAGATGGCATAGAAATATAATAAACAAAATCAATATAATCCATTGTTGTGTGTGTGTGTGGGGGGGGGAATGAATTCAAGATATGCTTCAGAAAAATTTGCTGCAGTTCTTAAATAGTTTGTGTTTGTTATGAAAATAAAATGTGTTTACCAAAAGTTTGATTTGCATAATGGATGGGAGAATATCTAGCATATGGTCAACAGATCAATACACATTGTACTCAGTGTATTTATAGTATTGTAGCATTAACAATAGTGTTGAGTGATGACAGATAAGACTACATGCAAACAGTCTTGTTTTAACTCTGTAAATGTTTTTGGGAAATGAGCCATTTCTCAGACCTTTCAAGTTTGATCAAAGAAGGACACGTTTCATGTTTCACTCTGCTGCAAAAGTAATCCTGGAATAGCACAAACAAAAGGTTACAAAGACCATGTTCTAAATAACACAAAATTACTAAAGTACCAATTATCATGCAGAATATATTTGTTAGATTATTAGCTCCTGCAATTTTAAAATAACTTTTTCTCAAAATAATTTTATTGGCTTCAACAAACAAGTTGAAGAGAAGAGATTTACATCTAAAAATTGATCTGAATAATGATTGCATTAAAATAAACACACTTTTAAGCCAAAATATTCTGTGCCTATTGGGGTGTTTTATTTATTTATGTTATTACTTTCATATTCCACCTTTCTTCTGTAATGGAACTCAAGGTAGCATTCATGTGGTTCCCAGGTATTCACCCATCCAAGCACTGACCAGCCCCAGACCACCTTATGTGTCTTCAGACAATACCTTCAGACCTGTTCTACACAAGAATGTATGAACAGCCCTGTTGGATCAGGCCAAATGCCCATCTGGTCCATCATTTTGTTTTCACAGTGGCCAACAAGATACTGCTAGGAAGCTCTCAAGTGGAAGACCTCTATAGGAAGACAGACTGCTATTTATGCTATATCGTGCTGGTTTTGTGTTTGACTTTTAGTAACGTTTTTGAGCTACTGTTTTTGAGATTTCTGGTGTTTTTCTATTGTTTTTGGTGTTTTTCTATGGTTTTATATTTTATTATATGTCTCTCACTTAGCTTGTAAACCACTTTGTAAAGATTTTGAAAAGTGATATCCCATTTGTTAAGAAAAATAAGATGCGTTTGTCTGACATTGTATGAACACAGGCCATCTCACATTTCCAATTTCAATTTCACAACCCATTTGTGGAATCTTGTCCTTTGGTTGCCTTTGGGTTCTTAGGGTTAAAGTGCCATGTTCTGCCATATACGCAGAAGTGGATGGCTTGGTGGGGCAGAAGCACCTACCTGACCTCCCGCCAGCTGAATTCCTATTGCTTTCCACCAGGGGGAGTGGTGAGGCAGCAACAAGGTCAGCATGGTGCAAATGCAGCAGCTGAGCCAATCTGGTACTCCTGCTGAGGTGCTTGCACTAAACTGCCCTCTCTGCTGTTTTTCCCTTTCCTTTCTTTCTCCTGGTAAGCAGCAGCAGCAGCTAGGAGGTCAGGTAAGTGCCTCCATCCACTACTGCATCTAAGATCAAAGCAGTGTTGAGTACTCACATAGAATCTCTTACACATATGGATTCTATGGTGTGACTCTAATGCACAGCTTGTCTGTGCTAGGGAACTACAAGATGCTCTACTGTCAATTGTTAAGCACATTTTATTTATGAAAGCAAAAGCCAAGGTAACGGCGGCAGCAGGGGAGTTTGTACCAACTGGAGAGGTGCACTGTCTTGCAAGAAAGAGCAAGGCAAGGACACAAAGAGAAACTAAGGATAATGGGTACTGAAAATGCTGGCACTGGTACTGTAGCCCAAAGAGGAGAAAAATGGCATCAGCCCAATTTTAGCAGAAACTGTGAAACTGGTTATAGGTGCCTGTTCAATATCAGGGAAGATCATTAGGCTGTTATCTTGCTGACAACCTAATTGATCTGGCATTCATTCCACTCTGTGATTACAGAAGTGGTCTGGAACTCATGCTGCTACCAGTAACCAAGGTAGCTATTACTCCATTTTAAAAACTAGAACAGAAATGAGGAAATGAAAATAACCCATGCGGATTGTGGGGAGGGTACCTGGTGCCTGTGGTTCATCAGACCAGGCACTGGCTGTGGGTACCAGGACTCGGAAGAGCCCTTCCCTGGTCTGACCTGCCACACACTCACTACTGGGCCAAGGTGACGGTGTGAGGACTTCCCACCTCCATCTTCCTGTTGCCTCATCTGGACTCTGAGAAAGGGCCAAGACAATCCTTCTCAGGGTGATGTGGCCAGGAGAATGGCTGCACTGCTGCTGTGGTTTGACCTGGCTGCCAGAAAGCTATCTTATACTTTTTAAATATATATATATTATTATTCAATTCTAAAACTTTTTCTAGTCACTATGGCAAACTGCAGCAGCTGTGGAGGCATTCACTTCACTACCTTGCCTAGAATGCCCAGTTCTGAGAAGAAGGACCCTGGATTTCTGCCATCTCTTAAGGGTCGTCTAATAACGATATTTTCTATAATAGAATCTTGACTGTCTTCTCAGGAACATTCAAAGGTACTTCTTCAGATTATCTAAGCTTGGAAATGGCATTCTGCCAGTTAAAATCACAGTCAATGTGTATATTTTCAATAATTGGACTGAACTAATGAACATATTAGAGGAGAAATTGCCTAGAATTGGCTCAGCGCTATTTCCAATAATAATAAATGGATTACTGCTGCTCTGGTCAAGCTGCAACCAAATTTTATTCTTGTTCGTGTATTTGAAGGCCAGTTGGACAATTAAGGTAGCTTTTGGACTGTCTTAATTAGTGATCCCTGATGAGGAATTTGCTCGTATATTGGTTTGATGTTGCTGTGTCTGTTCCGTTTTTACGTGTATGGCATTTCTGTAATTTCATTATGACTTATAGCCAACACAGATAATATTTATGCACAATCCTTACAACTACCCTGTAAACAAGGGTTAGGAGTAAGGTCTTTGGCAAGAATTATTTATAACGCTATGTGAGAGGTGATGGCAGATAGCAATAAAATATGAATGTTTTGAAAATGAAATACTGTGAAAGGAAAGATGAAGAGGACACAAATAATTCAGTTCAACAGATTCCAGCCTAAAATATACCGGTATATCAGGAAGGTATTTGCAAAAGGCAGGCACAGGTAGAGGAAAGAATCAGAGGATGCATAATTTTGTCAGGGCTGAGCCACAGGCAGCTGCCTAAGGTGGGCCAGGAGCTAACAACCAGCAGGTTAGCCAGGAAGTCAGAGCTCAGGGATGAGCCAAGACATCAGAGATGAGAAACAAGCAAAACCCAAGGGTGAACCTCAGACCAAGAGGCAAAGCTGAAGAACATGCAGAAAAAGTTGGGCAGACCTTGCTACTGAGGTTTGGGTCCAGGACCAATAGGAACACTTTTATAGCCCTTCCTATTCAGCAGTGTCCAATGGCCATCTTTAGTGGATGGAACTAGCCCAGTGTTGGAACATAGTTAATGGTTATGTAGGTGCTCCAAACTGCTGTTCAGTGGCTCACCACACAGAGTAGTAAACACCCAGATCTGAATGTTCATTCCCAGTATGAGCCTTGGCAATTTAACACCAGTGCTACAATATTCCCAGAATATAGCTTGGTAATGGATTTTGGAGTACAATGTTTTCTTGATAATCTGAAGACCCATAAAATGCCATGTTAATGTGTCATCAGTAAATTACATGTTACACATGAGATTTAATGAAAAGTGGTCATAGGGAGGGGCTGTGATTTCTCCACTGACTTTCCCACTCAAAACTACTCCCCCAGGCCTCGTTGGGGAAGATGGGAGTGGGTGACTTGACTTGGAGCTAATGGTGAAAAAACTAATTTTCTCTGTTGCTGCTCTGCTCACAGCCTTCTTTCGTGATTAAAACACAGCCCCCTGAAGTACTCCAAGAAAGACACAGATGCTGAAGAAATGAAGGCTGTTTCACTCAGAGGGAGGAGACCCTCAGGGGGCAGAGAACACTTAGAAAATGAGACTTCCTCGATGTGGAATTCAGTGCCAGATGAATGAGACAAAAGTTGTGTAAGTCAATAGTGCCATCTCTTTATGGAGGTGGGGCCAACTGCAATAGGATAGGCCTTGCCAGCCTACATAAGGTTTCAGATAGCCCCATTACGTGACTGAGACAACCTTAGCTAGCAGGGCCCACTAGGAACTTCTAAGGATCCTGACCTGTTTAGAGAGACCTGACCTGACTTTGTCCAACCTGACTTTGTCCAGCTTCACTTAACTGAGCTGACTTTTCCCAGAACTGACTTGACCTGCGGGTCTGACCTAACTTGACCTGTTTATTGCTTCCTTTCCCTGCAAGCCCTAAGCCCCAGCTGAACAGAAGATATCCCAATGTTGCTTTTCATTTTAAAACTTCAAGGGCTTTGTTACACAGATTTATATATACCGGTAATATGCATTTGGGAGATCAATCCTCTGAGATGTTATTCTGAAGCAGAACAAACAGCCATATTGGGGGGGGGGGAATTGCTCATTTTTAGGTAATGAGAGGAAAGCAAATAGCCCAGGCCTAAAGGGCAAAGCTTTGCTGTAGATTGGAAACATAATAAACAGGAGGAAACAAACTTGTAGTAAAAGGATGACTCAGAACTGAGAGAGGTTAATAGCAAGGTGCCCATGGGGTTTCTCCTAACCCAAGGGTGTTTAATATATTAATGAGTTGAAAAAGGATATGAACAGCAATTCGTTGAAATTTGCTGATGACTCAAAATGATTTCACTAGCCCATTGAGGATTGTGGGAACTGCAGGTTCCATTTGCATTGGAAGACCTTCAAGGATGTAGCTGCAGGCAAAGGGTTAATGATGCAGTCCAAGAAGCACTCTTGTTGTGCATCCACCAGTCATGCTGTTGTGGCTTTCACTGGGACAGAGGCCACTTAAATTAATGGAAATAGGGCAGCAGCAGTGGTTTGAGGTCTGCTTCCTAAAGCAGTGGTCCTAAGTCATTGACTTGTAAGTAGCAGTTGGTTGATAAAGAGGATAAAAACAGTACTGTAGTTTCCTTCCAAGAAAGTATTGTGCACTTTAGCACAATTTTCTGGAGAAATCTAGCAGAAGCAACGTTCATATTAGAGCTGTGGCAAACATTTCTCCTGCCTCCTGGCCCACCCTGGGATGATTCTCCATGCATCTGTGAGGAAGAGAATTGCGTTAAAAAATTATGGAAGTGGAAATTAAAATCATGGTGAAATTACCATGGGTGGAGTGGGCTATGGTAGGTTTTTGATGCTGCTGTTGTGCTTACCTTACTGTTGAGATGGATAGAGTGTTGAGATGGATAGAGTGAGTGTCCTTTCTTTTAGTCTACAGATAATCACACCAGTCTGGTCTGCACTTTGTAGCCTTCCCAGAGGTTCACATCTCAAGATCAGGGGAAGACATTGTGTTGTAACTCTTCCAACATTCCCCCTCCCCAGCTCAGGAAGTGCAGGTTCCCAGGGAGATTACAGAGGTACTGGAAAAATGCTTACTGGGAAGGAGAACACACAGAGACCCCCTTGGAATGACAAGATGAGCTCGTCCCTACACCCACCAAAATTCTAAAGTGTCCTGAAAATGAGGCAGAAAAAGTGAAGCCCCTTCCACGAGGGAAGGAAAGTTTCAAGAGAGCAGGGGGCAGATCTGGGCACAAAACTAGTTCATTTATCTTTTAACAAAGAGATACGTGTGGTCTGTGGCCAAATAAATATAGAAAATCACTAGAGAAACAGACAAACAAAAGACAGCTTCACAAGTGACCAGAAATGCTTCTTCTCACAAAATGGCTGCCTCAAGGACATTATTGAAATTGTTGCCATGTAGCAGCTGTTCTCTGTGGCAAACTACGGTATGTCATGGCACACCATGTAAGTAGCCCTTGCTTTGCTGTTTGTCTGCAAGCAAGAGACAAATAGCACTGAGTGGCTGAATAAATCTTAACTGTATCTTTTCAAGTGGTGGTATGAGTACCACCAATGGAAAGACCTTGATCCAAGCCATGTAGGAGTTCAATATATACTTGAGCACAGGAATAGCTAGTCATATGGGGCAGTTACAACCTAAAGTCAGTTTCAGAAATTCTCTGTGTGCTAATGGTAGCATGAGAAATGGCTAGGGATGGACAAATCTGTCAATTTTGATTTCTTTCAGGTTTACACTTTTCAGGTCCTCGTGAAAATTCATCCTCATTTTAATGCTTATTTCTCCTAGCGTTCACATTTTTGTATGTTGTTTTGCTGAATATACATATTTTTACAAGCATTTCCCCCTGATATAATGCATTTTTGTATGCATTTTTCACTAATATATGCATTCATGCACACCTTCTCCTGGAATATGGATTTTTGTAAACATCAGTTGGTTAGAAAGTGCACCACAAAATTCACAGAAGAGTGAATTTTGAAGGATAGCTGTTCACATATTGTTTTGGGATATGCAAATTAGATAGGTTCACCTTCAAATGTGAACTGAATAGACTTTATCCTCCATTCTTAGAAATTGCCCTTAGAATGCTGTTCAAAATGTATTGCTTTGTCAATGTCAAGGCAGGCAAGAATGTGAAGGAGAGCCATTTTTAAAAGGTAGGCTTTGCTTTCAAGCTGCAGACATGTAAACTGCAGGATGCAAAGAGCAATGTAAGTACCATTGATAAAAATTGGTTTAAGAAGATATATTTCTTTGGGATCCAACCCCTGTTCTCTCTCTCAGAATAAACCACCACTGAACGATAAGCTGGTAGGATTTGCATGCGAACAAGAGCCTTCTATATGCTTTGAATGGAACAGTCTGAAGGTCCTTTACAAAACACTGAGAGACCCACTTAAACATCCCCCTGAGCATATGCAAAGTCGAAACTTAGAAATAGGCATAAGACATAGGAAAATAACATCTATTGTATTTCGGACTGCAAGGCATTTCAACACAGCAGCGTTCTAGATAACTTTTTCTTCTCTTCCTCAAAGCTATCACGCTGACATTTGGTTGCAAGCCCCTAGAGAAGGAAATTGATAAATGGAGAAAAGTCCACAAATGGAGCGACGGTATATAAATGACACGGTTAATATGCTGGAGGAAGAAGCAGCATAAGGGTGAAACCCCAACCAGACAAATCGGTCACTATATAAGACAGTTTAGGAACTAGAACACAGGTCAGCCATGGAAACTGGAGGCAGGTAAATTTACAACCAGCGAAAGAAAATTGTATTTTAGGCAGCCTTTGTGAACAGGCGGTAATGACAATTACCTCAACAAAGGCCAAAAGATTAAAATTAATGAGTTTCTTTTAAAACCCATCTTCTAGGCTTTCTACAATTATCTGTGCCTTTTAAAACATTTTAAAGTCAGAATCGTAATAAGACTAGTGCATTAGTCGCAGTTAGGCCCAGCTTATTACCAGGCTCCTCTCCACTGGGGTGGCAGTTCAGGGTGCTTTAAGATAAGGACAAGGTCAGAAAGCTAGCAAATGGTCCATTGGGCTTCTTTCTCATTACTAGATTCAAGTCCATATGCGCAACTAAGGGATGAGCTGGAGTAAGATGGCTTCTAGTAGCAGACAGGAAATGGAGCGAAGCAGGCAATGGGATCCAGGGAGTGAGAGGAAGGTGGGCTCAAAAGGCCACAAGGACAAGGATCAAGCCTAAGTATGCAGGGCTAATCATGATACAAGGACAACACGCATCACTAGAGCAAGACTCTCTTGCTTGTCAACAAGTCACCCTAGATTCTGTTGTGATATTCCATTCCACCTTAAGAGCAGATGTGAGACTGTAGCATGTCACATGTCTGCATAATATCCCAGCACTGCTGGGAACTTCTGTTTTGTACATACAGTAGTTCTTTCTCTTTCTCTTTTGGACATGGAAGAGATCACATGTGTTCATCTCTTTGTCCTGATGTTTGCTTAATAAAATGCTTGTAAATACGCTCATACCAGCCTCTGTCATGCCACTTCTGCTGTGCAATGGACTGTAAAGGTATGCCTAGCTCCCTGGAGGCTAGGTCCCAGATTTTGGCTGCTCCAGGGATCAGAACTCGACCGGGAGTTCGGCCGGTGGTGAGTGAGCCAGCTGGCGGCCTGCCAGTTGTCCCGGTCTCCCTGGGAAATTACCAACAACAGATTCTGCAGGGGGCAGAGTTGCTGTAGGCTTGCCCAAGGTTGCATTCTGCAGTGCAGAGAGGGGGAACCCTTTGCAGCCTGAGGGCCACAGAACCTTCTGGGGGCCACATACCGTTGATTGGCAGGGCCAGAGGCAGTGAAGCAATGAATGTGAATTTTACCTTTGTATGGTGGGCTAGTTTCTGCACATACCTGTCTCTGTTTCTGTCCTTCAGACAACAGGCACTGCAGCTGATGAGGCATAGCATCTGCTCTGTGCTCTTGAATTGGTGAAAAGTAACCCTGGCCTGAGTGTCTCTCAGATTCTTTGCAAAGTGGTATTCTTCATGACTTGGACCCAAAATCAAAGCAGGTGTTTCTGCTTATCTGGTGGTGGTGGGGCTTTTGACCCTATTTCCCAGCATCCGTCAACCCCATGTCCCCTGAAAAAAAAAAAAAACCATCGCAAGAGGAACTTTATGGAGTGGCTACTTGAGGGGTGCAAACGGCTGCACTTCCGGTGGGTTGAAGTTGAATCTAAACCCCATATATCTAGCACATCTAATTCAGGGTTTATTTATACGCCGGTTCATGTTACCACAGCCTTGTTCTCTTGGGGGAGATTGCAGACCAAGCAGTTCTCAAATGTCTGTTACTAAATTCACCTGAAAGCTAAGATTATATATGCAAAGGTAGACTAATACACCCTCCTCTCCAGAGTCCCAGTCCTCATTGTCCAAAGTGCTGTATATTCAGTGTACTTGCTCTTTGTGCTTGCTGCTTATTTTCATGAAATTAGCACTGTCATATATGTGAGCAGGATGTATTGATTTAAATGGGTGGCTGCCAGTTCTATCCTTAAGGTGAGCATTCAGATCAGCTAAAAATAAAAGACAAGAATAACAGGGGTGATGGTGGGGGAAGCCAGGAGGGACCTTTCTGTTTGCCGGAGAGACAAATTGAAAGCCTAGAAGCTGCTAGCTAAACTGATTGTTCATTTTCTCTGCTATTTGTGTGCAAGAATGCCGCCAAAGCATATTTTTCTCAGTTCCAGAGCTTTACCAACTGATAATATCACTTCATCACTTTTATGATAAATAACAACCAACTTGCTCAGTTTTGATCCATGAGAATTTTGGTGTGACAAGTTGGGAGATCAGCAAAGGAGAAATGAGTGCTGGCTATTATCTACCAAGCAGGATAATCACTTTTTTCACTCCCAGAAAGCCTGATTACAGAGCCATAATGCATCCTTTTCTATTAACAAAGTAATAAGCAGGTTCTATTCTTCCTGCAATCTCGCAACAGTCAATAGAAAATGGAAATTGTATAAAATACCCTCTAGGTTTAAGAATGTGTAATCTAAAAGTGATTCCTTCAAAGAAGGATGTTTTGTTTGTTCACCTGAAGTATCATTATGTTAACATCAGTAACACTGCTTATACAATGCAATGTACAAAACAGGTCTGAAGATGGAGCATGGAAAGACCCAAGTTGATATTCCCAGTCAGCCATGAAGTCACTTGCACAGAGTTCTTACCCTTGCAGGGAACCTATATGTACAAAACTGGCTCCTTGCTACAGAGGACCTTCCTTTACACAGTGTCTCCCAGCATGATGCCCTCAATAGCCAGATGTTTTGTACTACAACTCCCATTAGTCGCAGCCAGAATGTCCAATGGCTGTCCAACAACATCTGGAAGACCAGGTCCTAAACAAGACATTGGTCTTGTGTGATCTAGCAAGGCTGCTCCTTCCCTTTGCCCCACAGCATCTACGGTATTTGATCTAGCTCCTTGTTTAAACATAGTGAACTAGCTGTAGATTGGGAGTTTTGGGTGTCCTCTGCTGTCTGATCTTTGTACCCAGCCCTGATTCTCAGAATGCCAGATTATAAAGAACACATCATTATGCATTTTGGCAGCATAATAGCAGTAACCTCCCATTCAGCCTCCAAACACAAATTTGCGAAAGGCTCGTGACATATTGCTGGCAGCCCTGTGAATCTGACAGTGAATATTAGACCAAATATCAGAAGCAAAATGAATGACAATACTAGCTATTAGACTAGAAGCGAGACTCCCAGGGGAAGTGATGGAATCACTTTTTTTTCTGAGGATATTTACAGCCTGAGAAGACAAAGGATATGAGCAGAACAGAGATTTATTGCAGAATGCCCACAGGGAGACTAGAGGTGCAAAGAGGCCCTTTAAATTACTAATTTCTGTGATTTATGGCTTTGAACTCTTTCACTATAGAATTTCGCAGCTCTTAATGTAGCCACCTAATGTGAGTAGTAAGAGAGAGCCTTGTGGATTCTGCTTCCTAGAGCCATTGTTTGATCTATAAGAGATGGGTTTAAAAGTTTGCACCATTGCATAGGGGGGAAAAGAAGTGTGGTGTTATTGTGTGGGAAAGCATACAAAACCTGAAAATACTTTCCAGATATGTTTGAGACATTGCTTATATCCTGCTAGGGTTGTCTTTTTAAAAATTCTAGCACAGTAAACCCAATTCTGTCTACGTATGTAAAGCAGTGCATAGGTTAAGGAGCTAGGATCTCAGCACTGAATGAATATACCCATTAATCTGGTGGTGGTGGGGGATCTCAGTATGCAAAGACTTTAAGTTTTACATTTTGTGAAAGAATAATACTAATACTAATACTAATAATTTTTATTTATACCCCACCCTCCCCAGCCAAAACCTGGGTTCAGGGTGACTAACATCAAATGTATAACACATTAACATAAAATCAGGCAATCAGTTAAAATACATCCTAAAATCAGATCAGGAGCAGAATAAAATCCAATCAAATGGCACCCCGCACATTCAACAGACTACCACACTTCTTTATTTCTTTTCTTTTCATCCCTAAATCTCAGGAAACACAACATTAAAACATCTCTAGCAGCGTGAGATTGAATAAGATTAGCAAAGTTCAAAAACACAATGGAAAGCCCTTATTGCTCTCCTAGCATAACCTTAACCCCTCCCAAACTGCTTATAGCATTTTGGAATGATGCTCAGTCTCCAATCATATTTTATTTCTAAAGAAAATATCCAGATTGAGAAGCGTGTGTGCATGAATTGCAAGATTGCCCCCATTATCCGCCATGCATTTAAGAAACCATTAAGAACTAGAGAATGAGCACCATCCATTACCCACTGAATTAATTTTATAGTCGTTTCGCTGGTGCTGGAGCCCAGTGGCTGAATCTCAAGGAAAGCGGTAAGAACACTCTGAACAGCATTGCTGGCTTATTGTCATGCAGCAATGACCAGTAGGAGTGAAATCTGACCCACGTCTACTCAGAAGCTAGCCCCAGATAATTCAATAAGCCTTACTAAGTGCATACAAGATAAAGGCTATGAATAAATAAGAGAAAGGCTTTCCAGCTCAACATGTACATATGTTCATTTGTCAAGGGTTCAGGGCCTATTAATACTACATCATTGACAAGAATAATGGACAAAATTTATTAAAATGCTCAACAGGGATGCCGTTTCTGGTTTTAATGAAGGAGGGGGAGGTTTCGGAAGATGGGAATGGAATTCGCAACAGGGGTCAAAGGCTGGCCCCAGAATGTGTGCAAACTCCTCTCTACTTGGGCCCTTAGCTGCCACTGAGATACTGATTCTCCACCATCATTGGGATGGAGAACTGGATCCAGCTGGAAGGCTGGATCCTTACTTCCTCTACCCACTGTGGGCCAAGTTTGATAGGTGGATGGGGCCTACCAATCACCTGATGTTATCACCCTCATCTTCCTAAATGGAGAAAAGTTCTAGTGTAGAAGCAACTCGAGTTTAAATGGCCAAAACTCACAACAGTGCATCTGAAGAGCATTGTTATACTTCATTTATTTGAATACCTTATGTGAACTAGAAATACAGATGTTGCTGTGGAATAATCAAATGTGATCTGAGCTATAATCTTTAAAATCTTTTTATCTTTTATTTATTTATTTCGCTTTAAAATGCATTATTGTTGTTTTTGTATGTGGATCTTTTAGGCATTTTTATATGTTTTACTGTAATATTTTCTTTTTATTCACAAATTATGCATTTTTGTAAGTCACTTGGATACCTCTTTTGTGTAGCAAGCAACATATAAGTTCAGTAAATAGTGGTATTAATAATAATATACACCTTACTGTGTAAGATCCTGAAGTTGAGGCTCCAGTACTTTGGCCACCTCATGAGAAGAGAAGACTCCCTAGAAAAGACCCTGATGTTGGGAAGGATTGAGGGCACAAGGAGAAGGGGACGACAGAAGATGAGATGGTTGGACAGTGTTCTCGAAGCTACTAACATGAGTTTGGCCAAACTGCGAGAGGCAGTGAAGGATAGGCGTGCCTGGCGTGCTCTGGTCCATGGGGTCACGAAGAGTCGGACACGACTGAACGACTGAACAACAACAACACCTTACTGTGCCCATTTTGTTTGTTACTTGTAATATGTCAAGTAGTTGGACTAAATTGCTTCTGTTTGCCTTCTTCTGTTCAGCCTAAACTGCATGTTAGGATGCTTGAAGGCCGTGACAAAAAAATGCCCCCTTTGTTTGTGATGAGCACACAGTTTTTGTGGCCCAGTGTAGCTGCGGTGCCAGGAAGCAGCAGCAGCCAAGTCATGATGTCTCTATGATGTAATAAGTAGTAAGCAAAATAAAATGGGACAGATTTATTTTAAGCTGGTGCCTGTCAACTACTGTCACTCTGTTGTCTCATCAAATTCACTTATCTTTGTTAGTACATAACCCAAGAGGCAGAGAGGTTGGATGCCTTAAAAGAATTACACAGGGATTAGAAAGGCTTTGTATCTCAGATCTGGGAGTGAAAGAAAGCAGCTGGCAATGTGGGGTAGAAAATTCTTCCTCTGTGACACAGTGGCACTGCCAGCATTGAATTACCTAGTAGTGTGTTTCATCCATCAAAAGTGCTGCCTAGTCAGATCGTGAACAGCTCCAGGTTTGAGTGGCTGTTGGCAAAGAAGACTCTGGTGGTCTTCCTGCTTTCTTAGCAGGTACCAACGGCCGGTGAGCTTAGGCAGTGGCAATGGACAACAGGTGCAAGCTTTGCAGGAAATTTAAAAAATGTTCTCCTGACTTGGACCTTCCAATAGAGGATTGCCTTCTGCAAAGTAGGACACATGGCCACCCTGAATAGGAAAGGGAATGGAGCATGGAGTATTTTTGTGCTTGTATATTGTAAACTGCCCTGTGAACCTTGGATGAAGGGTAGTATAGAAATTATCATCATCATCCAAAGGACTAGGTGGAAAGATAGAGGGTGACTTATTCTGCCCGCAGGACTCAGGGCAGCTGCCCATTATTTCTGGAACTATCAGGTATAAAATAACATTGGTGTGCTGGGAGATCTCAAAGTATAATGCCTACTAATTTTGTAGGGCCAGGAACAGTTACTGCTATTATTCAGTCAGTTTGGAAATCTTGGGTAAATAAGATCTTTCCCATTTTACTGGTTCCATCAGAGATCTCTCAGCCTGTGTGTGTGTGTGTGTGTGTGTGTGTGTGTGTGTGTTGGGGGGGGGCTCCCAGTCTATATTGGCAGGTAACCTACATAGACTTTTCTTCAACCTTCATTGGATGGTTTTTGCCATTTGCTTTTTTGTTGGATAATGGCACAAGCAGGTACTCACCTAGCCAAATGAATTCATTCTCTCCTGAAAGTGATGCTGGAAGAATCTTGATGGCCCCATCTCAGTTGTAAGCATCTGGCTCACATTTAGGTGGGTCAATTGATTGCTGGCCAGTCTCTTATGATGTAAATCAAATAAATTCTGTCCCAGTTTTCTGCTGGCTGGAGTTTTTGAACCAAGTTCACCTATTGATACCTGTCTACTCTCAAATTATTCCACATTTCACTCTGTGTGGATTCTGTTTAATGTTGCCAAATAATTTTTGGAAGTGTAATTATAGTTTCTTGGATATCATATGGCTTTCAGACTATGATTTTAATGGATTCAGGTAAGGAGGGTGGGAAAAAAAATTGGGTCACATTTTAATGCAAACCTACTTAATCACAGTTTCAGAACCAATAAGTGAACTGCATTGCAACTAAAATTCAGTTGCAATTAAGTTGCAACTGAAACATTTATACACACACACACACACGCGCGCGCACCCCCCCATATATTAGGGAGAAGTCTCCATAGAAATGCAAAATGAATTATATTGAGGAAAACACTTGTAAAACATATAATAGGCAAATTTTTGCACAAAACTGTATGTCTTGGAGAGATGCACACAATAATGTTTTGTTTTTTGTTTTTTAAATGTAAACCAATGTGGAAATGAGGTAAACAGATCTTAAGGCTGGAAAAGTAAGAAACTGGGAAAAACTGAAATAGAAAGAATCATCTATACATGGTCTCTGCATTATTTTTTAAATTATGAGTTACACACTTTTGCATTCAATCAGGCTAGTACAGTGGTTTTCAACCAGTGTGCCGTGGCACCCTGGGGTGCCTTGAATGATGGTCAGGAGTGCCCCCAGACAACACTGGCCTCTGTCCCTCTTCCCTTCCCTCCCTTCCTCTGATGCCCTCTCATGTCTCTGCCTCTGAAAGGCTTGTACAGCTGTTTGTTGCAGCAGCCTTGGCTACAAGCTCCCCAGGTGAATGGTGCCTCTGGGGCTGGCCAGGGGGTGCTTCCCAGGCAGTGTGAGGAGGCATCTCTCTTTGGGGCAGGAGGGTGCAGCTCAGAGACCAGGTGCAGCAGCTGCGGCTGCCCAGAGGACTCCCAAGGAGAGGGGAGAAGAGAGGAGGCTGAGGGAACTCTCCACAAGGAGGGTGTTCAAAAAGGGGTGAGGGGTGACATAACTGGGCTCCTGAGCCCCACAGGGGTGCCGCAGAAAGAATGTAGTTGGTCAAGGGAGCCGTGGACCCAAAAAGGTTGGAAACCTCTGGGCTAGTATCTCTGGATACTGGGTTTCACATCCCTCAGCACTGGCATGATAGTTGTCCAATAAGAAGCACCATTCACCACTTGTGCTGTAGCATTCTTCACCAATTACAGCCTTCGGACCTGCTCCTAGGGTAGCCACACATAAAGTGCATTACAATAGTCGAGACATGAAGTTACTAATGTGTCACGGTGGGCAGATTATCCCTGTCCAGGAAAGGGTGCAGTTGATGTACCAGCCAAAGTTTGGTGATAGGTGCTCTTCATCACAGAGGCCACTTGGATCTCCACGAACAAAGATGGTTCCAAGAGCCCCTGTATTCTTTCAGAGAGAGTGCAACTTCATTTAGAACAGGCAGATTCCTCTGTTATTGGACCACTCACCCACAGTGTTTCTGTCTTAGCAGGATTCTGATCTATATACTCGGCGAAGCAATATCCATTGGACGATGGATACCTTGTGCTTCCTCCTTGCTGATACTGGACACTGGGAATGATTGAGCTAGATGTCACTATTAATGGACTATTTCTTTGACAAAGAATGGCTTTTCTCATGATTGTAGGTTTGAAATGGCCGATAATCTTTCATAGGAATTAATAGTATATACAGAGATGCAGAAAAAAAGCCTGCCACTGAAACAGAAAATGCAAATTTTTATCCATGAAGGTTTGTATAACTTTTTTTCCTGTCAGGCTGCCAGTTGTAACCATTCCTCATTCAGCCATATCTTGTTGTTTGACATTCATATGCAGCCATTATTATTAACATTTGCAGTGATTATGACAGATTACACATTAGGATATTTAATTTTAGCCCAGGTTAGTGGCAATAGATTCTCCCCAGAGGCTCTGATTAAATGTAAAATTTCATTCCATTAATTTGCTGCTTCTATAAAAAAGTATATTAAATGTTTTGTAAATGACAAAAGATGCTTTTAAAATGAGTGGTACAGAAGACACAGTTTTGCTTGCAGAAACGGTACAGCAATAATATAGGGTTGCTCATTTACATTTTATTTTTCAAAGGTGTGATAGCTGAATTGCTAATGCTGTGTTCTGTTGGTGAATGCAAACCAAAACAGGTTCACGCCATCTTTTTTTGGTATGGGTTGCTCACTTTTATGCTGGCCACGCTCCCTGTGAGGGGAGAATTACTTCTTTTTGTGGCTGATGGCGGCATCCTGGGACATTCACAAAGAATGTATCCTTAAAATGAAAGAAGATTCCATATGCCTGCACTATGGGTGTCTGAAGAAATTATTTTTGGTGGGCAGGCCAGGTCTGTGACTTGTAGCTACAGGCTGTTGACTATGTCCAAAAACCATCTTGCTTGGCTTTAAAGGACTGGTTCAGATGTTACAGGATTGGCATGGCTGCCACTTACACCCATGCTTGGATCCAGCATCTCTCCAAATAATATCTGAAAGGCCATATATGCTAAACCAAGGACATTGTTCCTGTGGCAACATTGCTCTGAGCTATGAATATTGTGTACTGGCAGAGCTCTGTTACTGGTGATGCTGGCATGAGAATCAAGCATGTATTTCTCAACCTGTATTTCTTCTCTTTACAGATGCTACTAGTTTAGGACTCTGGTACATGAGAACCCCCTTGTTCCCTATTCAGTATAACAACTCTGTGAGCTGGCAGGCACTCACCAAGCAAAATAGCATTGCATGACTCCTAACATGTCACACAGTTTTAGTACAGTATTTGTACAGTTGCTTATTTGTTGCTGCACACAGTCTGCAAATTGTCCTTCAGGTTGCTCTTCTCTTATAGTAATATAATCATATCCATGCATTGCATTCATTGAGGACTTAAGCAAAATATGGTTCTCCTCCCAAATGGCACATCAGGTGCTTCTTGTGACTGCAATGTGTAATGAGGGATGTATGTATTATGTATAACTATTGGGTTTTGCCTATATGACATAGGTAGTTGTGAGTGGACAATTATCTTTCCCATGTCTGTGCCATTTTTTTGCATTTCTATTTTTTAATTCTTGGTTGTCTTTTTTATTACCGGTATTAAAAAAATAGCATCCTTAGTGACTGTGCTTTCCTAATTTTATTAAACCATACCACTGGAATGCTCTTTCAACAGAATATATTCCATGAGCATCATTCCTAATTTATTTCTGCTTCATATTACCCTACCAATTCAAAAGCAGAGATGGAGCTAGCTGCTCCGGCACCCAGAGCGGCACACGTGATGTGCACCCGGGGGTGGGGCTAGGCACGTGGGTGGGACTAGGGGGCGCCACCCATGCCGAGCATCCTGTGGGGACACTGCCCGTGGTGAGCATCTTGGGGGTGCCGCCCATGACAACCATTCCGGGGTGTGTGTGGCGATGACACCCGGGGCGGACCGCCCCCACCATCTCCTTCCTCCGCCACTGTTCAAAAGTATTTGTTTCTAGTTTTCCTTCAGTCCTTGGTCTTTCCGTGTGAATGTTCACCTAATGCTGAAAACAGAATCTTGCATAAATACCCTCCCGAAGCAAATGTGCCTCCCCAAATCATGGGTCCTTTCATGATTACAGTTCTCATTCCATGAGTGGACATCGCTTTTGTTCATGCAGCAAAATGTTAGAATCGCAGTTCTGGTGGCACATGCCTTTTCTGAATATGTGTGTTTTGTTTATAACTAGGAGGAAAAGTTACCAGCAAGTATGAAAACATCCATCCTATTCCTTTTCAGAGCATCTTCTAGAGGCACAACATCAACACTGGTTGTGTCCAACGTCATCGCAGTTTATTGCAAACCAGGTGTAGATTATCGCTTAAGTCACACTTAGATGGAGCAGGGTCACAGAACCATTTTCTACCGCAAATGCAGAATATCTTTGTGAGTGCAAAAAAGCATTCTGAGACCAAGGTATACTTTTAGAGGAAAGGAAAGAAAGAAGTGGCAAAGAAGGAGCTATAATAAGAGTTAGCCTTTAATGAAAGAGAGCTCCAGCTGCTCCTGCCTTGAGCTCATCGGCTTTGCTAGCCTGAAGTCCCACTGAGGACATGTACACAGCAACAAACACAGCTCAGCACAGCTGAGCCAAATAAAGGTGCTTTCTCTGGGTAGTTATCTGACTCACTGAAGACTTAATGAGGAGGAGATATACAAACCATCAGATGCCAAGTGCCTAGGAAAGATCTGGATTGTGAAAAGAACAGAATGAATCAGTTCTAGTTGTGCCCTGTTGACCTAGACATTCTCCCTAGGTTTGCTGTCTGGCTCATTTTAAACCAGTTGCATCTTGTTATCTCTCTTTTACCACTGGGAACCAGACAGATTTTCAAACATTTAATAGGGCACCAATCTAGAGGAGGCTCCTTCCTCCAGCGTTTCAAGTCACATCTGATTATTCTTCACAAGTAACTATATATAATTTCTGGCCAATTGATTGGTGAAGTAGTTTGCTAGGAAGGAACATGGGAAACTGCCTTATATCAAGTCAGACTGCTGGTTCGTCTAGCTCAGTACTATTGTCCCAGATTGGCAGCATCTCTCCAGGGTTTTAGAGAGGATTTTCCCCCCTGAGGCCTACCTCAAGATATTAGGGATTGAATCTGGAACCTTTTGCATGTAAAGCATGTACCCTACCACTGAGCTTCAATTCCTCCCTAAGTAAACTGCTAGCAGCAGCAATATTTATTGTCATTATCATTAATAATACTTCACTTATTTCATTCAGTTCTTTCAGCAGTAGCATAATATGCCATCTTAGGGAGCAGTTGAACCATTGGATTTTGCAGTACCTGTAGCTTCCGAGTCAGCCTGAAAAGCAACAAACCTTTTATAGTTCTATTGTTTTCAAAAAAAGTAACAATTACTGTATTACAAAACCAGTGCTTTTTTTTAGCCCAAACTCACCGGAGCTCAGTTCTGGCACCTCTCAGGTGGGCTCCATTGCCATTATAAGAGAACAAGGGAGGTGTTGATGGTGAGTTCCAGCACCTCTTTTTCAAGAAAAATAACACTGCACAAAACAGAACGCACATTTGTCTCCTCACTTCTCAATGTGTGGGATGGTGAAAATGCGACATACAAGTCCTTAATTTCTTTACTACTTTTGACAGCTAGAGTAGAGATAGCCCCCAACTGGAAACTGGTAGATACCTTGACCTTCGATGTGTGGCTACATAGACTTTGGCATATTGATATGGTGGGAAAATTGACTTTCGTCATAAAACTTGCCAAAGGAAATGCTAAACCAATGGACTTCTCTGCAGTCTGGCATCCATGCATGGGTTATGTCAAAGCAAAAGAACAGAAACTAAATGTGTCAGAAGCTTTTCTCCAGCTCTAGGATAAGCTCTGCTTTTTCTATGGAAAATACAGTCATAAACATTTTTACCTTCTGTATAGTCCAGTGGAGAGGTGGGTGGTACAGGGGGAGGGTTGGTGTTAAATTTGGGCTTACTATATTTTGTTCCTGACATGTTATGACTATTGAATGTACCTAAATTTTTGTATCAGCACTATTATGGGCCCAGGCACAGTGAAGCGACAAGGGTGGGGTGCAGACAGAAAATAAAGACCAAGAGTTGGATTGAAAATTTGGCACCAACTTTATTTATTACAATCAAAATGGGTTTGACATAGTCATTAGGCACTGGGCATTCTGCCTGCTGGTTGATTGGCCACTGAGCTTGACCAATGTTAGGGGTCCTTCACAGCATGAGCTGCTTCTGGTGGACCCCAATCAGTGAGTGGGAGGAAGTGCTTTGGCTTGTGAGCCCCTGAACCGAGCCGCTGGACAGGAAGGACTGCCTTCAAAATCCCTTAACGGGATCCCCCAATGGGATGAGGCTCCTTCCCCTGCTTGTTCCTACTAAGGATCCAGCCCAATGCTTCTTTTTCTATAAAGTTGCAATGGTTCCTATGAGCCGGTCAGTCCACAAAGTTTCAACATGCAGAGCTGGCCAATCTGTTTGCAGGAAAATTCCTCCCCAGCCCTGTAACCAGCGACTGACAGACGTCCACAGCAAGGTCCAAGAATTGTGACATTCTGCTTTCACGGGAACAGCTCTGAAACCACAGCAAGCGTACGGCAGATAGGTGGGAAAGCTGAATGAGGATTGCAGTGCTGAGAGCACCACAGATCCTCTTTATATATCTCAGAGTGTGCCTGGATAGGTGAAAATCATCACATGCAAATTTTATGCAAATCTCTGGTTTTAGTCCTCTTTCTGGTAGGGAGTGAATATCCCCCCTTCTATGAGTAAGGTATCACCTTACTAAAAAATTGTATTAGCAAGACGTCAGAGACAAATGGAGGTAACTGTAGGGAGACTGAGTGATATTTGGCAGGGACTTCTTGGTAGCTGCTCCCAGGATCAAGACCTCTTTTCTAAGAAGGCCCATCTAGCCCTGTCCCTGATGGCTATCTGCAGTCAGGCAAAAACATTTTGATTTAGATAGGGCTTTTGCTCATAAGCTGTCTTCTAAATAGTGTTTTCATTTAATTTACTGATGTTTTACCTGCCTTTTGTCATTTGTTTCTTCTATATTATTATATGTATTGCAACGTTTTATTGCTGTCAACTGACGTTTTTGTTATTCCATTTTGTGAAACAGCGAGGCACAAACTTCACAATAAATAAATAAAAGTATGATGATTAATTCGACTCCCCCATGTATTTCATTGAGTGCTGTGGTGAATGAACAATGACCATACATGTGTGAACCGATCCTCATATGAGAACCATCTATAAGGAGAATTTTATGGCCTCTGGCTGGCTGCAATAAATAAGGGATAAACAGCATGTAATTTTCTTTGCCACACAGTGAGAGGTGCTTGGCAGCCAAGTTATACGAAATTAGAGACTGTCACTTACTTAATAAATTTGCATGCAGAAAAGCCAAATTGTTTCCTCTCAGACTTTTATGGACCTTGACAAGGAAAACAAGATGCTAATGCTTCTAGCCTGGAGAAGTCTGCCATATAAGCAACACCCCTGCCCTCGATGGCCAATTTCTGCTCCAAGCATTCATCTCAAGAGGACAGCTGTTGTTTTTGCTCCGCTACGAGGGCACAGGTGTTCCTGGAACCTTCCAGAAAACAGACAATTCATTCCTCCATATTCTCCTTCCAGAAACACGGGGCAGCTCATTTCTCAAGCCCAGTGTGGCTAACGTGTGCCAACGTATGTTTCTCAATAAGAGGGTTTCAAAAGTGAAGCACCTAACCTGTGAGGTTGTATGAAATTGGAAGGGGCGAAGAGTGGATGGGTGGAAGAAGTAAAAATAAACTCGTCTGGTGATGATGATTACATTTCTCCTCAGCCATTCCTCCTCAAGGAACCCAGGTTGGCAAACACCAAAATATTAAAACAATACAATTAAAAATAAAACAAAAACGTTTTTTTTTTTTAAAAAAAAGACATTGTAGATCATTGATCACTTTGAAACGCTTTTGCACACTACTGCAGAAGTGCCTGTTCTTGCAGGGTGAGGTGGTTCACTCAGGAAAACTGGAGCTCCTGGAAGGACACAAGAGAAGTGGGGAGGTGAATCTCCTCCAGGGATGGAGCTGTGTGCCGTTTTAGCTGCCATGGACCTCCTAAGCTAACTCATCGCCCTTGATTATTCTTCCCTTTATCACTAGTGTTGAAGGATCACTGTGCAAGGACGTGTGGATCCAGAATTGGTCTCCACAGTCACTTACAGACTCACTGTTAAGACCATGTTCATGGAAGACAATCTTACTTGGCTACAAGTGATCACCAAAGAAAGAAGAAGATGCTAGGTTGACTTGGTAGTCTGTCCATCTTCTGTATTTGGAATGGAAGAGGGAAGCAGCTTGCCCTGCCCCTGAGGACAGAAAAATGTCTTCAGCCAGCCTACTGAAAGTATATGAATAGGTGTGAGGTATGGCAGCATAATGGTCAATATATGACTTAGGCCCCCAATACATGAAAGACTGAATGAAAAAAACTGGCCTTATTTCTGCTTGTGTTAATGTTACTTCACCTCTCTGATTAATCAACATTCTTTGAGTGCAGCACAGATGATATGGTGCTGAGTTTAAAAAATTCTGCTGGTATCTCTGCTCAGCCATGAAGGTTTTGTAGTGGTCATCAGGGGGAAATCACTTTTCAGGGCTGTTCATGGAACCAAAGCATTGGAAGGGACCTCAGCAGTCATCTAGCCCATAGGGGATAGAATTAGGAGAAACCCTTCTTATTTCATCTTCCAAGGTCTTGAGAAGTGATGCTGAAATGTGCTGTCAAGTGGATGGGGGCAGGAGGATCGGTAAGTCTGAATACAGTAAGGAGAAGCCTAGTCATCAACACATACCACTTCTCAAACACTTGGAAAGTGTGTGTGTGTATGCTGTAAAGACGCATGTTAGCAGTTGTCTCCAGCATTTTGAAATTTAAGCAGCTGCTGAGCTGCGGTATGCACATAACCAGCTTTAAGAGCGATTCATGCAATGCAAAACTGCAGAAGCATTGCTGTCATTCCAAAGTTTATATAGGAGAAGATGCTAGTGTAACACAGTGGATGGAAGTATGAACTTAGATTAAAATACACCTGAGCAGCTAATACACCAGGAGCTTCCTCCACCTCAGCTCCTCATGGGCAGGGGCTTAGGAAGGGGGGACGGAGGCGGCGGGGTGCTCCGGGTGCCATTCTGGGAGGGGTGACAAGATGCCCCCTGCCTCCCCCCCAGCTATAGAGCGGACGAGGGCGTGCGCAGCGTCCGTACGGGCAACCTTGCCGTCCACTGCTCGGGCCAGCCCTGCCTGCCTGCGCGGCGCTCTCCAACCTGTCGCCGCCCGCCAGCAGCATGCGCACAGCCCGGCATCCCTAAATGGGACAATTCTGTCTGTCATGTTGCCGCTCCGCCGTCTCCTGAGAAACTGAGAAATCAGTGGAGGGCAGCCAAGGAGCAAGGAGGGGAGGTGGGGAGCTGACGCGGGAGAGAGGGCTTTCCCGAGGAGCTTTTGCTCACGCTCGGCTCGCGCTGCTGGCTGTCAGTCCTGCTTCCTGTGCCACAAGACCTTCTAGTAGAGCCGCTGAGCAGAGAGAGCGGCTGGCAGAGAGGGAGGCGGGGGAGGGAGCGAACGTGTATTAGTGCGATCGGTGAGTGGCGCTGGCACCCTCGGGAAGGATCAGTACGCCTCCGTGGGCGGATTGTCCCACCCCCTGGGTGGATCACTCCACCTCCGTGGGCGGATTGCCCAGCCCCCGGGTGCACGTCATATTTGCCCCTCCGGGTACCCCAGCAGCTTCCTCTGCCATTGCTCATGGGGATGCTAATAAGATAGGAACATACAAAAGAAGATGCCTTATATTGAGCCAGACCGTCCCATTGATTTCAATAATATTTATTCATTTTTTTTCATATAGGGTTGAATCCAGGGTTAGTCATACTCAGGGCAGATCCATTGAAATGGATGGACTTGTCTCACTAAGGTCCATTAATTGCAATGGACTGGATTCAACTAACCTGGCCTGAGAGCAGAAGCTAGTGAAAGGGCTCTGGCCTTTCAGACTTCAATCAAGCTTTCCTGTCTCTCCTCTCTCTATGATCCCTAGCCTCCTCCAAATTCACTCCGGAGGGTTGGGAGAACCCCTGTACAGCATGTGAGGGGTGGAGAGGGGAGGTCATTTTGTCTGACAAGCAGAAATGTTTGTGCACAGTGTTAAATTCTTCCCTATGGTTCTGCTCTGGGTAAAAATGTAGTTGGACTCAGCCTGACATTTTTATCTTCTCCATCCTCCCTAAAGGAATGTGATTATTTCCCCCCACATTGGGGGCACTGAGCTTTTGGAGAAGGAATTATCACTGAGCTTTTGGAGAAGGAAGTGAGACCCAATTTCCTTGGGCTTCATATGGACTTGAGTCATCTTGATGGAATTTAATATGAGCGATTACCACATCTAAACAAATAAAAAATGTGGCCACCTCCTTTAAAGGGTTGCAGTATGCAAGCATCACTCCTGCCTCATGTTTTCAAGTAATCTTTTCCACTTCCTTGCTCCCTTCTAGTTTTGGCAGAACTACAGTCACCTTGTGCTTGCACCGAATAGCAGCAGGTATTGATTAGAAAAATGTTTGCAGATTAGGAGCCCTGCAAAACAGTTACTCAGCAATCTCTTTTAATTGGATCTGTTGAGTGCTTGGAGCCTAACTTCTATCTCCATTTAGCCATGTCGATATTGCAGAGGCAGCTGCTCTACCAAATTGGCTGTGTAACCCCTCCTGCCCCCCCTTCCCAAGCCCACAAGGGAAAGGGCAATAACGTTTCTATAATATATGTATAGTAGAAATATAAGCCTGAGAGCTCTTACCCATGTTTCATGTCAAATGGCTATGGGGTCTCATGCTGCTTGTAGGCCTTAATTGATTTTCTGAATGGCTCTAGAATTCTCCAAAAGGACCACTGGGAGTGCTGGGTTGCTAATGATGAAGAAAAGCAAGACTGTGACATGCCATCTTCAAGAAAACTCCAGATTTTTTAGTATGTTGGGTATAAGGGACATGCCACTATTGCCTAAACTTTCTATTTCAATTCTGGTTTTTCATTTGCGGCCCTTGGGGTGGTAACGTTTAATTAAAAAAAAAAATTATCAAGGGCGGTTTACAACATTAAAAACATGGTACTACTACGACTGATTTATTTTACTTTTCCTGTTTTAGACTTGGTGGGTTGGATCCAGGGGAAAGTCATGACAGGTTGGATCCAGGCAAATTTATCCACACTTTAGTCCCTTTGAAACCAATGGGAATGGAATTTAGTCATGGCTAACTTGTCATACTGATTTCAATGAGACTGAAGCCTGATGGTAACTCAGGCTGGATCTAACTCACTATTATTTATTTTTATTGCTGTGTATTCTTTTGTATTTGATATTGTAATAAATCTGAATTATTTTATAGAAAGGTGGGATTTAAGCCCATAAAATAAAATTTTAAATAATGTGCCACAGGAATCAGGGAAAGGAGATTAGGCATTCTTGTGCTATGCAAGAATTTTGTGAACTGGGGGCAAAAATATGCAAGCCAGTTCTGAAACAATTTCTTTCCTTAGGTTTTCTTTGTTCAGATTTTGAATTCCTGATCCCTCTCCCCCACCCCTTTTTGGCACAGAGCAAACACATCTCTGCCCATATCTATGGAAACAAGTCTGCAGAACATCTTGTGTGAGACACCACTGGCCAATACTCTTAGTTAAGCTTGAAATTTGAAAATGTTCTTCTGACTATTTAATTGACATTAAAGAGGATCAAGTCTGGCAAAGAGGGTATGGCAACAAGAGTGAAGACAGAAGGCTTTGCTTTTTTTCAGATGCAAATAAGCCCTCCAGAGTAGCTGCAAATGTGTGCAGAGAGTATTACTTTCCACCCGACAATGGGAGACACATGGGACAGGCAACATAATACTCAGAACCCATGTTGTCTAAAAGAACAACATGACCTTCATAATGGATGCAAGTTTCCTTTTCTCCTTCTGCTGTGTAAATCTGAAAGGGTTTCTATTTCCAAAGAAACCAGGCTTTTAGTCGAACAGCTGGAGTCATCTGAATAATTACTTTAAAAGGACTATGAAGACAGTTCTAGTGTGTAGCTTCAGGTTGGACCGTGTGTGTGTGTGTGTGTGTGTGTGTGTGTGTGTGTGTTTGTAAAATGCCAGAACACTGGGCATGTCTGCCTGTCTGCAGGAGAACTCAGTTCACAGATATATTACCTTTTCCTGGAAAACCCTAAACGCCAGATGTGTGGAAAGGTGATAAGGTGAGTCTCAGGGCTTTGGCACTGTGCAAGTTGGGCTCCCAAATTCCATGCTTCCCTGTGGCTGCTGTGTGAACAGGTGGAGAACCCTTCGAATGTGGCTTGTGAGGAAGGCTGTTATTCAGCTGGAAGGCACTTCCCATGGTGTGTATGTGAAATTTACAACAAGTGTACATGCATCATCATCATCATCATCATTATTATATTTCTATACTGCCCTTCATCTGAGGGTTACAGCGCAATTTACAATATAAAAACACAAAAATACACAACATAGTAAAAAAAAAAACCTAGAATACCCCTCTGCCCCAGTTTAAAAGGCCATAGATTCAATAAGCCAAAGTCCTGGGAGAAGAGGAATGTTTTCACCTAGAAGCCAAAGATATGTAATGGAGGCGCCTGGTGAGTTTCCCTGAGGAGAGCATCCCACAAACAGGGAGCCACTGAAGAAAAGACTCATTCTCGTGTTGCCCCCCTTCAGACCTCTTGAGGGGGCACACAAAGAAGGGCCTCAGATGACAATCACACGCACCATTGTGTTTACAACAGCTTCGCACAAGAAGAAGCTGCGATTGACCACAGCTAGTCCCAGCAAGGTACACAGTACATGCTGTTGATACACCTTCAAATGAAGATATGCAGACAGTGTAAACATTTAATCTATAACAAGGGAAGCGTCACAAATGCCTGTGAGAACTCCTTCAATCTTAAATTTCAGCTCTCCATTCTTATTCTTCAACAAAAGTATTTCCTTGTCTATGTTTTTTTTATATATAAACTACAGGACTGCACTATGGCATTTAGGTGAGGACTAAAGAATAAGATTTCCCAGTAGTGATGTATGGAAGTGAGAGCTGGACCATAAAGAAGGCTGATCGCCAAAGAAATGATGCTTTTGAATTATGGTGCTGGAGGAGACTCTTGAGAGGCCCATGGACTGCAAGAAGATAAAACCTATCAATTCTTAAGGAAATCAGCACGGAGTGCTCACTGGAAGGACAGATCCTGAAGCTGAGGCTCCAATACTTTGGCCACCTCATGAGAAGAGAAGACTCCCTAGAAAAGACCCTGATGTTGGGAAAGATGGAGGGCACAAGGAGAAGGGGAAGACAGAGGATGAGATGGTTGGACAGTGTTCTCGAAGCTACCAACATGAGTCTGACGAAACTGCGGGAGGCAGTGGAAGACAGGAGTGCCTGGCGTGCTCTGGTCCATGGGGTCACGAAGAGTTGGACACGACTAAATGACTAAACAACAACAAAGAATAAGAATTAGGACATTTCCCCAGTAAGAGATGAAATGAGGAAATTGCTCGGGAATTTACCCCGCCTCATGACTTCCAGGTTTCATTGTAATTCATATATTACCAATGAAGAGGCACTCACACCATCTCATAATGTAGGGATGGTGCTAATAGTACAGTTTTCCTAATATAGAAAAACTGGAAGGAACAGCCTATTCAGTACAAAATGTACCATCATGATTCAGTAAGGTAGAGATTCATTAAGCTGCAAGACACATAAAGTGTGAGAGGTCCTCCCTCCCCCCAGTTGAGACAGTGCAAGTATAGGACCCATTAAAAAGCGTCAAGCATGAATCTTGGAGGAAAGTGGCAATAATTAGATATTAGTTTGAAGAAAGGGCAACACTTCTACCTGTGATATATCTCTTCACACTTTCTGCAAAAAAATAAAAAAAAATCCCACTGATTGTGCTCCTAATCGAAGAAGTTGGCAGGTTTGCCCTTTGTTTCGTGAAAGATATTCTTCCCTGGGAAGCCCTTTGCAACTTTTTTTTTGTTTCTGTTAAAGGTTGATTACTGATATTTGTGATAGCTTAAACACACACAAGATTATTGCAGGTGAAGCCTGCATTTACACAGAGGCAGCACTGATTGCAAAGAAAAGTCAACAGAGATTCTAGAAGTGACTGGATGGAAGTCACTTGGCCAACCTGATGCCCTCTTGGGACTGATGGGGGTGGTCCAAGATATCTAGAGGGTGCCAGGTTGGCAAAGGCTGATCTAATGCATCTAGCACATTGAACTGAAAGTTTATGTAGCATTTTTATTTTTTACTGTTAATTATTCGTATTCACATTGCATTTGTTTTTGTATGATGCTAGCTGTTTGGGATTTTGTTTTGGAGGGACATAAAACAGGACCAATAAATGATGATAATGATATCAGATCAAGGAGTTGGGATTAACTCTCATCAATAATAATAATAATAATAATAATAATAATAATTTATTATTTGTACCCTGCCCATCTGGCTGGGTCCCCCCAGCCACTCTGGGTGGCCTCCAACAGATATTAAAATACATTAAAATATCACAGGTCAAAAACTTCCCTAAACAGGGCTGCCTTGAGGTATTTTCTAAATGTCAGATAGTTGTTTATCGCTTTGACCTCTGATGGGAGGGCGTTCCACAGGGCGGGCGCCACTACCGAGAAGGCCCTCTGCCTGGTTCCCTGTAGCTTTGCTTCTCACAGTGAGGGAACCGCCAGAAGGCCCTCAGCAGTGGATCTCAGTGTCCGGAGATGGAAATGCTCCTTCAGGTATACAGGACCGAGGCCAAGAGCAAGAGCAGCACATCTGCTTGGGCTGAATCGCAAGTGCTTTTTAGAAGGAATACTTGAGAATTTTGTGAACTGACGTGATTCACACTTCCCAGAATAATGTGTTTTGGCTTTTGCACGTCTCCAAATTTTGCAGTACAGTGATTAGCTGTAAAAGGTGTACCAATATGCATATAACATTTTTTTGTCTTAAGACAAAATTTGTACAAAAATAGTATTTTAAGATAGAATGCAAACAAAAATGCATATTTTAGGATTAATATGTAAGAAGTGCTGTGTGTTTGAAAAAAAACATTCAAATATATGAATTTTCATTTGGCTATTCATGTCTTTATCTTTGTAGATTGATGTGGAAATGGAATGGAATGGATTTATTAATGAACTGGCATGGAAAGGGATTGACTATTCCTACTTTTAGGTCTCAGAGGAGATTTAAAATTCTGATTGTCATTTCTTGGAAAATAAACCTTTTTCGATGTTTAGAAACTGGAGAATTAGCAATCTCTGAAGGCAACATTCAGATGTGCCTTGTAAGGTCATAATCTTCCTCTCCAAATGCTACAAAATCTATATAGAAGGTACAAGATAAAAATGCTTTAAATGAAATATTTTATATAGTATTGGAGGAACTATACAAGAACCCTGGGAGCCATCCAATTAAGTTAAATATTGGAAGATTCGGGACAGACAAAAGGAAGTATTACTTCACACAGCACACAGTTAGACTTTCTTAAAATGTGGTGGTGGCCATCATTTTAGACAGCCTTAAATGGAGATTGGGCAAATTCATGGACGGCAAGACTATCAGTGGCTACCCTACATAATGACAATATAATCTTCCAACCATCAGCTTCAATGGATGACCCCTGGAGTTCAAGTATTTCTAGGAAAGATTTATTTTCATTTGCTGTATACCATGTATATATGTATACAGTTCTATTACCCCCTTTGAAATAAATTAAAAAACAGCATATAACATTGTAACCTTTCCCTATAGGGGAATTTCTTTGGGTCTGTGATAGTGTGGATTGCTATACATTATTTAGCAACTTATAGTTTGTGGATACAGCATACAATAGCAAAAACAATTATTTCTTATCCAACACATTCAAAAGAGGATTGGGAGACATCACAAAAGCATCAATTTCCCTTACATCTGAGCAAAAAGATGCTGTTTTTGATTGTGATTAGTAATTCAGCAATATTATTCAGTGGACACCAGCCAAAGCTGTAACCCCTTGGTTTTCGAATGAGGCACACACATCGACAACAGCCAAACATTGAGCACAATGATTAAAATTTGTGACCTTCAACTACAAATTTATAGTGGTGACATTTCCAAATGAATCTTTAAGGTTAATTAGATGACACGCCGTGTATGCCGTTAACCTTAGCTGAATACTGTTTTCCTTTCTATGTGCTCACCACATCCTGCAACTTTGTAACATCGATGCTTATGATATATGGCATTTTCAGGATTCAAGATTCCAGAATGACCTGGACTGAGGAGGAATGATGGGAACCACCCCCCCATTCCTGCACCTTTCCAATAAGAGGAAGACAGTATAGATTTAGAACAGTGGTTTGCAGAAGGTTCAGAGGCTGCAAAGGGGAGAAGCTGGGAAATATTGGGGGAGCAGCAGGAAGAAGAAACACCAGGGGAGAGACAGCTAACAGACTCAGAGTGTCTTGAAAGCATTCCTGACCCCCCCTCTCCCAGAACCAGGCGTGCCTTGAGGGTAGTAGAACAGAAAGCTCAGAAACAGAAAGCACAGATCAGCTGGCGCAGGGGTGACATAGAGTAAGAGGGACTGAGGAGGTGGGACTTTACTTGGAGCAACACCATTACCTGAGAGGCTGCATCATCCGTCTCTCTCTGTGAATATTGAATAAAATACCATAATAATAATAATAATAATAATAATAATAATAATAATAATTTATTTATACCCCGCCCCTCCCGATTTAAAAACCGGGCTCAGGGCAGCTAACAACAAATATAAAACATTGATTAAAAATGACTTGAATGTCTTGTTTTCCCATTACTGGCTGCCAGCCGTGAGGGAGGGGGGATTGGATCCCCTGAAGCCTTGACATGGGCATACAAGTTATCATGCCAACAGAAGAGGTGGGATGAGCTAAATTTTTGCTTATTTATTTGCAAAAATGTCTATACTTCCGAGAGAAAGAGAGAGGGGGGGAGAGAGAGGGAGAGAGATCACAGTGGTGAACATAGCATAAAATCAGCAGTAAAATTGTATGGGGGGAAATCAGAAATCAGTAGATCATATTAATACATCAGTCTAGCTGTATCTCCCCCAGTGAAAAGCTTGAATGAAAGAAAATTTTAAGCAGGTGCCCAGGTGCCAGTAATGTAGGTGCCTTCCTGATATTTGTTGGAAGCACATTCCAAAGGACAGGTGCAACCTCACTAAAGCCCCTGATATTAATCAGATATTAAGGGTAGCAATGGGTAAGAAATACTGTAGTTGACAATACAGATGGTTATAGACTTAGAGGCATGTTTTGAATATAGATGTTAAGGAGGAGTTGGCTTAGATAGGGATACACTGACAGGCTTTTCCAGGCATAGTTGGCGTCGCAAAGGTTTCAAGTTAATGCAGGAAGTGTCAGAAACCCAAAGATTTAAGAAGAGAAGTGCCATAATTATTGCAACGGGGAAGAAAAAATAGTTTTGCCAGTGGCAGCCAGAACTGATTGAAACGAAGCAGAAGTGATAGGAGTGAAGGTCAGTGGAAAAGGGGAAAGGCACCACACTCAGTGCCCACGACATAGAAATTTTTGGTTTTCACATAAGAAATGAAAGGGTAAATTATTTTCAGTGTTGAAGAGAGAAAAGTGGTATGACCTGTCAAGAAGTGGCTTGGCAGTGCAGTGCAAAAAAGAAAAGAGAAAGAGGAATAAAGGAGCTGATTCACACATTGCATGTTCAGCATTTAGAAGTGAAAACATTGGGTTGGATCCTGACTTTTCCCTTTGTAGACATAAAGGCTGCTTCCATCCACAAAAGGCTTTCGATCCAATGGAAGGGTTCTGATGGGAGCTTGTGTGACTAGAACCTTCCAGAAGTGTATGGGAGGTGGTGCTGGGAGCTGCAAAGGGAGGAGTGAGCCACCCTCTCCACCAGTGGGAGTGATGCCAGCCCAACCCACGATGTATGTGTAACAAACCTTTTTCTACTGTATGTGGGAGATATAGGACTGGGCACAGCCCCAATGTGCAGGCACATGTGATAAGGTAGTATGTGTTTCACCATTGCATAACTTATGAAGTTTAAAAGCTTAAAAGACATAAGCAGAAGCGAATGCCTGGAAATATTGGGAGTGTGACAACTGTTTCTGTGATACTGGTGAATATGAAGTTAATCAGGAGATGCAAGGAGAATCATCTTTTTCCATGCTCTGGAAAAATTGTACACTCAGTGATCTTCTGTGGATAAAATAATAATAATAATAATAATAATAATAATAATAATAATAATAATAATAATAATTTATTTATACCCCACCCATCTGGCTGGGTTTCCCCAGCCACTCTGGGCGGCTCCCAACAGAATATTAAAAAACACAATAAAGCATCAAACATTAAAAACTTCCGTAAACAGGGCTGCCTTCAGATGTCTTCTAAAAGTCAGATAGTTGTTTATTTCCTTGAAACCTGATGGGAGGGCATTCCACAGGGCGGGTGCCACAACCGAGAAGGTCCTCTGCATGGTTCCCTGTAACCTCACAGTGAAGGAACCTCCAGAGGGCCCTTTGAGCTGGACCTCAGTGTCCTGGCTGAGTGATGGGGGTGGAGACGCTCCTTCAAGTATACTGGGCCGAGGCCGTTTAGGGCTTTAAAGGTCAGCACCAATACTTTGAATTGTGCTCGGAAACGTACTGGGAACTTTAACCTTGGTGGGACTGAAATCTACTCTAATACTGACACTCGGAAAAAGTTATGTGTCGGTAAAGTATGAAACAGGAGGTTGCCAATGGCAAATCTCCAATGGGATTATTAGTCACTAAAGCTATATTATTATTATTATTATTATTATTATTATTATTATTATTATTATTATACCACACATCACCCAAAGTTCACAGGGCAGTTTACAACAAAAATACCCAATAAAGCTAGCAGAGAAAAGTCTCAGTCTTCACAGTTATTGCTGGAAAAAATTATTTAGATAATCCTCCCTTGCTGGCAGAGGACCTGCACTTAATTAAGAATAAATGGAGGTTTCAAATTGAGAATAATACAAATACTCCGTTTCTTTAAAAGAAATGTAAGCCCTTTGCACAACTGATGAAACATTAAATATGACAGTCCATCTAATGTGAAGGTACGGAAATTAGAAGTCTGGAATTTCAAGGGGAACCTTTAGCTTTGAGTACCATGAATCAGACTTCACAGACCCATGATAACAAATGCCCAGAGTTGGTATCTCTTTTCATGTTTATCTTTGGTACAATGCACCTTATTTGCTCTTAGCCCCTTTTTATGACCATTATATTTACTGTAATCTGTCAGAAATATATAAATGCTCTGGGTTTATTTTAATGATACTCTGAGCTATTTATAAATCGCAAGTGTGTTCATTTTAAAGCTGAGGAAAAATATCCTCTCAAAACTCTCCACACTATTTGTTAGGTGGCAAAACAGGGGAGCAAAGGTAAAATCATCAAAGTTTTAATGTTAAATGAAACTAGTTCATAGTGACATCAGAAGGAAGCAATTGGTTAAGAGTGGAGGAGCAGAAGGAGCAGCAGTCAGGTCCATTTCTTCTTTCAAAAATATTAAAATAATATTTCACAACATTAGAACCAGATCCAGAGTAGCCCCCTCAAATTCACAGATGTCAAAATTGAGAGTGCCATTTTACTAAGTATTTTCTAGGAGGAGACAGAAGTTCTCCAAAAGCTCGGAAGGAGATGAATGGAGAAAATTTAAAAGGTGCACTAAAAAGCACACTTATTTTTCCTGAGTTGGTTGGAAAAGGATGACAAAAACAGAAACAAGGTGGCATTTCCTGCATTCCAAAGCAATGAGTGATTCACAATATTAAGAGAAATAACTGCTTACAATGCTCACATAGCCTGGGATATTTATATTGCTTTAGTGTGCTTTGTCAAGCACAACTTGACGAAAAATCGTGGTTTATATTTATAGACTATAACAGGAACATTCACCTCTACCATCTCTCTTTTTTAAGCCTAGGAAACATTGTGGAGCAATCATTTGCTGTTAGAGTTACTCAAATCTGTTTTGGATCATTGTATTGGAACTGATGGATATTGACTGACTACCGGTATTCTTTCTTCTGCTAGCAAAAATCTACCCTCAGAGAGCACAGAGAACCCCCATCCAAGAGACAATTAAGTCAAAGCACAAAACAGTTTGACCGAAGGCCAACAAAACTGTATTTAGCTCTAATTCAATGGGGCTCTAATTCAACAGGAATGCCCAACTCCCCCCCCCCCCCCGTATGTCTTCCTGGCATGAAACTAGCCTGCCAGGACAAAGTAATTGTGCCTCAGGACTAAAATTGCTGATGTTTGCATCTTTATTAACAAGTGCAATAGGAGGATCCGTAAGATCAGGCATCCCCAACCTGCGGCCCTCCAGATGTTTTGGCCTACAACTCCCATGATCCCTAGCTAACAGGACCAGTGGTCAGGGATGATGGGAATTGTAGTCCAAAACATCTGGAGGGCTGAAGGTTGGGGGTGCCTGCTGTAGATCCTTTGCTGGCTTAGGGACTATGGTAATTTGCAACTGCTTCCAAGATTCTGGGAAAACTTCCTTTGAGAATGATATTAAATAAGACACACAGTTTGGGAACGAGAAATTCAGAAAATGTTTTATAAAATCCCCCAGGAAGACCATCAAGTCCCCGGGTCTTTCCCTTTTTAAGGGATTTGAGCACCCCACTTATTTCCTCAGCAGTAACAGGGCAGTTAAGGTGACGTCTTTGCTCGTCTTTTAAACCTGGGTTGTGTAAGGAAGCTAAATAAGCATCAGTATCAGCTGGGAAAGGTTTCCATGTGGTGCAGATTCTTGCAAAAGGAGAGGAAAAGAGCACTTTGCCTTTTTGTACAGTAAACTATTTGTCCCTCAGAATTATGCACCCCAACTATTAGGTTTTTCAAGGATTTTTTCAAAACGGCTGTAGCAGGCAGCCTTGAGTTTTTTTATTGCTGTATTCATAATACTGTCTGTTGACAAAGATAAGGCGTGTCACGATTTTGTCCGTTTCAAGTGCTTGCAATTCAGCTTTCTTGCCTTGCAAGTCTCTGGGAATTCTTTTACTGCCCGTGGCTCTGTGTCAGCTTTCAAGGTTACTAATTTCTGTAAAAATCACTTGTCTCACCTCACCCCCACCCCATTCTGTTTCCAGAGTGCACTTGCCTCCTGTATGCAATATCCTCTCACAATGGCCTTCATACAGTCCCAGGGTGTGGTTTGAAGGATGTTGGGGGTTCATTACACTTCAGATAACCTTGCAGACTCTCATTAAGATGTGTTTTCATCTCAGACCATAGAAGTAGATTGGGGGTTTAATCACCAGGTGCATGAGCGTGCAGGCTGGATTAATCCATTTAGAATCACCTCAAGAGGGGTGTGGTCTGAGACTGTGATGTCGCCTATGGCGGTATCAGAAGCTCTGGTTAAAAGGGAGTCTGTGTGTAAAAATCAGATCAATACAGATATAGGAGTGAATGTTATTTGAAAAAAAGGAGAGACCCACAGATGTTGGGTGCTGCTGGTGCCAGGCACCCACCGTCAGGCGGCAGAAGATCCAACCCTCCATGGAAAGTTGCCAGCAACAGATAAGACAAGGAAATGTCCTTACCAACTGCTTTTGATTCAATATTCACAGAGAGATGCTTGGAAATGCAGCCTTGTGGAACAATGGCATTGCCCCAAGTGAGACTCCACCCCTCTCTCCCTTCATGCATCATCACTACGGGTGCTGAGAAGTTCCCCCTGCCTTTGAGCTCTTTGCTCTCCTACTTTCAAGGCTCACCAGGTTTTGGGAGGGGGGTCTGGAATGCTTTCTAAAGACACTGTGTCCATCAGCTGTTGCCCCTCTGGTGCTTCTTCTTCCTCCTCTCCCATTATTCCCTGACTTTCCCCCTCATCTGCCTCTGAGCTGTGATCTCCCTCAAACCCCTGTTGTAATTCTGAACTTTCGTCTTCTTCTCTGGAAGGGTCAGGCTGGGGAGGTGGTCTCCACCATTCCTCCTCTGCCCAGTCCCTGACACCCACCCACCCAGCCTCCACCAGCATTGAGGACATATTTTGAGACACAGATTTTTGCCCGCTCCCAGCATTGCTCCTATCCAATTTGTCATTGAAAGCGACATTGAGATAGCAACCCAGAACAATTTATCCCAATTTAAATTCATACAGAGTGCACAGTAAGCTTTCCAGGAAGGTGTCCTGGGCAAAATTAGGACTGTACGCCAAGCTGAATATAACAGAGAGATCTCCACCACAACATAGCACCATTCATACCTTCATGTGATAAAAGCTATCAAACAATAAAGCTTTCTGTTATATTTTAGTGTTTGTTCTTTTTTTAAATTGCCTGTTGGTTGTGGTCACAGATGGGGAAGAAATTTGATTCAGTTTGCATTTGTACTTTATGAAACAATACAGTGGTACCTCTGGTTACGAACTTAATTCAGTCCGGAGGTCCGTTCTTAACCTGAAACTGCTCTTAACCTAAGGTACCACTTTAACTAATGGTGCCTCCCGTTGCTGCCGCGCTGCTACTACGCAATTTCTGTTCTCATCCTGAGGTAAAGTTCTTAACCCAAGGTACTACTTCCGGGTTAGCAGAGTCTGTAACCTGAAGCGTTTGTAACCCAAAGCGTTTGTAACCCGAGGTACCACTGTACATGAATCTATATTCTTCCTTCACGTCTTTCTTTCTCTTTCTGATTTACACATATATCGTGAAAATTTCCTCAAAGCAGTTTGTTCTCATTAGCTGTGATCTCTTTTTTCCTCCATTCCTTGTCTTTTTTAAACATCTCTTGGGTTCCCAGTCCCTTAGCAACCCTTGTCTCTGGGTCTTTGCCCTTTAACCTCCCATTATCCTCACAACTCCAGTCTATATTCTCACTCCTCTTGTATTGCCAGCAATGCAGAGCTGCATCTGTTCTATTGGCCTGTACATCGGGGGTGGGGGTGGGTTTCTCCTCTCCAAAATGCACTTTCGCTTTCCTAGCACTAGCTACACTGTTTGGCAGTACTGTTATGCTCCCTCCTTCAGCTCTGCTCATTTAGAATATTCATGAATCCTCTGTCACAAAAGTTCAGCGAGTGTTATGTATGGGGAAGAGGTAGGGAGATCACAACTAGCGATAAGAGAATCTGTCAGTTTCAATTTCTCATGGTTTCTACATAACTACATCAGTTTGTGATATGTTTTTATTTTTTGTTTAAAAAAACCTACAGCATTTTAGTACAAATTTCTCCTAATTACACACATTTCTAAGCAATTTTGCCTTCTATAGATACATTTTTGCCAAGTAAGTTTCCTAAGCATAATGCAATTTTAATTGTTAATTTTGCTAATACATACATTGAATGCACATTTTGCGTTACTTGGAAGGCGAACTGCATTGCTTTACTTCTCCTCTTCACCTTTGTCAAGTCTTCATACTACATTAGTGACCAAAATTGTGGAAACCTTTTGGAAAAAGTGTATTTCCAAGGTTTGATGGCTCATCACACCTGATTGGTTCTCTAAACACTCGTGCTCATTGGCTACATTCAAATGAAGGAAAGCTACTGCATATCAACCTAATCAAGTTGTGCTACCTTTTTCTGGTTATTTGTATTTGATAGAATACAAATAACTGAAAAAAACTTTGTTGAATTACATTCTTCATTGAATTGTCTTTCCATTGATATATCGGGTCCTCCCTTAAAGAGGGCACGTATTGCGGTGAGACCTGGGAACCAAATCCCTATGTTGTGGGTGGGAGTGATTGACAGCCACAACCCCCAATCGGTAGGTCCCTCGATGCAGGGTTCAATCTGGCCAATGGGACACAAGCTAAACGGATTGAGGGACCTATAAAGACCCATGCACGTGACCCTGAGCTTCCTCTTTGCGGCGCGTGCATCGGAACACCTGACCACCTCTCCCTACTTTTAGGGCTTGTGCGCTTGACCTACGCCAGTGTGGTGTAGTAGTTAAGAGCGGTAGACTCGTAATCTGGTGAACCGGGTTCGCGTCTCCGCTCCTCCACATGCAGCTGCTGGGTGACCTTGGGCTAGTCACACTTCTTTGAAGTCTCTCAGCCCCACTCACCTCACAGAGTGTTTGTTGTGGGGGAGGAAGGGAAAGGAGAATGTTAGCCGCTTTCAGACTCCTTCGGGTAATGATAAAGTGGGATATCAAATCCAAACTCTTCTTCTTCTTCTTCTTCTTCTTCTTCTTCTTCTTCTTCTTCTTCTTCTTCTATGCCATTGTGTGTCATCTGTCGTTGGGACAGGGGCATGGCAGGAATTTCCCCCACTTGGCGGATTGGCTGTTGCCATTTGGGTTTGATCGATGTGACACTGCATGTAGTAACAATATCTTTTAAAATATGCGCCATGCTTCACTGTAGTAAAGACAAATCAGCTTTACCAGCTTACAATAAAGTCACTGAAAAGACCCAAAGGATCTTGGACAAATAATCCAATTACAATAAGTTCATTACAGATTGCTTATTTTAATAGTTTCAGTCTCAGAAAGAGGCTCTTGGGGCAAAGTATTCGGCTAATCCATGGAACATAATATGCAGGATTTATAAATTAATAATAACAAGGGGTGGAAATGTTAATTTGATTTAGGAAGGCTTGTCTATATCTTTCGGCAGACAAGTTTCTGCTGAAGCCATTGGATGCAAGCCAGTCTCTTTAAAAATAAAATAAAAATTATACATGAAAGGCAAAAATCTTTTTTTTTTAATTATTATTACCATATTTACTCCAGGCTGGCTTGCTTCTTCCCAATGAAAACAAGAAAGGGGATTTTTGATATCCCTAGCAGTGCATGGCACAATGCATTTGCTGGAGCAATATGGATTTTAAAAGATATCTTAATGATGATGTCCTAAAAAATACTTTTCGTAACATTATTCATTTCTGCACTCCGCCTTTGTATATTTCTTGTATAATGGCTGTCCTTCAGGGGCTTACCCTCCAAGTGTTCCGATTTTCCAGGGACAGTCCCAGAATTATGAAAGCCATTCCAGCTTCTGATTTGATCCCAGTGTATCCCTGTTTCCTCCACATGAAATAGAAATAATAGAAATAATAGAAATAGAAATAGAAATAGAAATAGAAATAGAAATATAGAAATACTTTATTGTCACTGTACCACATGTTTACAGTGAGATTAAACGAGCCCCCCTCCTGCCCACAATCTCTCAGTCCTTGTTACACTCTATGTGCTGTCGTACAACCACCGACCCTGAACGTGTCAGCTGCAATGTCGCTGTCTTCCATTCAGCAGCCTCACGGCCCACAGGTAGAAACTGTTCTTTAACCTGTTGGTTCGGTTTATCATGCTACTATATCTCCTGCCCGAGGGCAGGAGATTAAAAAGGTGCTGGCCAGGGTGTGAGTCATCCCTGTGAATGTTCCTCGCTCTTCTGAGGCAACGGTCTTCTGCGATAACATCTAGCGGACTCAGGGGACAGCCCATGATGTCTTGTGCTGTCTTCACCACCCTCTGTAGGGACTTTCTGTCCATGGCTGTCAAACCAGCGTACCACACCGTGATACAGTGATACAGAGTGACCCCAAGGAAGAGGAGGAGCTGGTACTGTCCTGAGTGATGGTGGCTGCGGTAGCTGTGGCTGCGAGGGAGCAACCTGTTGCCTTTCCATGCCTCTCCATGGCTACTGATGCTGACCTCCTCCCTTGGGCAGCTCATAGCAGCTGCTGGAGAGCGGGTGACGAAGAGGAGAGGCTGCCACTGCTGAGGCCCTGCCTCATGCATCACGAAGGCTCTGAGGGGCGGGCAGATGGCAGGGCCTGCCTGGGTGGGAAGTAAGGGGGAACAGAGTGGAGTGCAAGGAGTCAATTTTAATAAATAATAATAATAATAATAATAATAATAATAATAATGTTTTGTGTGTCCGTGTCTGATCATAAATAAAATAGGGATTAAGGGGTTTTCTCTTTTTTAAGTTTTTATTTATACTTTGTAAAATTAAAGAAATGTACAAATTTGAAATCATTTTAACATTTCAAAGTTTGACTTCCTTCTGCGGTTCCTTAAATTTATTTTTTAAATATCTTCTGCATATCCCAATTCATTAGCTCATTTAATTATCTGCTTTAAATATAAACTCTTATGAAACTACAGGTTATTACAATAATCCTGCCAATGTTTTTATCTGTTTGCAATTTACCTGTAAATATTCAATAAACCATTTCCATGCTTTTATTTTTTTAAAAAATGTTATCTTGATTTCTTGTTCTTCCGGTGAGTTTTGCCATTTCTGCATATTCCATAAGTTTTTGTATCCATTCTTCCTTTGCTGGGACTTCTGCTTCTTTCCATGTTGGGGTGAGTAGCATTCTTGCTGCTGTAGTAGCATACATAAATAAATTTCTATACAATTTAGGTAGTTCTGTCCCTATAATTCCCAAAAGAATTATTAAGGATGAAGGGGTTTTCTCAGGTTGGTAGAGGGTGTGTGTGTTGTGTAGCAGTGGTGGAAATTATCTGCGGGGGGGGGAGATGACAAAAATGTGTGTGGGGGGTCAAGGGTTAGGGTTAGGGTTAGGGTTAGGGTTAGGGTGAGATTACCAACTTGTCCCTTGGCACAGGGACCTTCCCAGGGGAGTTGAAAGAGGCAGTGGTGCGTCCGCTCTTAAAGAAAACTTCTTTAGATCCTTTAGATCTATCCAATTACCGCCCGGTCTCGAATCTTCCGTACTTGGGTAAGGTAATTGAGAGAGCGGTTGCTGAACAACTTAGTGGGTTTCTGGAGGAAACATCGGCTTTGGATCCATTTCAGTCCGGCTTTCGCCCTGGCTATGGGACTGAAACGGCTTTGGTCGCGTTAACGGATGATCTCCGTAGACAGCTGGATCGAGGCGGATCGGGACTGCTGATTCTCTTAGATTTGTCAGCAGCCTTCGATATGGTCGATCATGAACTTTTAGACCACCGCCTTGCCGACGTGGGGATTCAGGGCACAGTCCGACAATGGCTGCGCTCCTTTATCTCAGGTCGGGGACAGAGAGTAGCGCTAGGGAATGAGATGTCCCCGCGGCACTCCTTGGTGTGTGGAGTGCCGCAAGGTGCAATTCTCTCCCCGATGCTTTTTAACATCTTTATGCGCCCTCTCGCCCAGATTGTCCGGAGCTTTGGGATGGGTTGTCATCAATATGCTGATGACACCCAGCTTTATCTGTTGATGGACGGCCGTCCCGACATAGTCCCAGACACACTGGCCAGGTGTTTGGAAGCTGTGGCTAGATGGATGCGTGGGAGCCGATTAAAGTTAAATCCTTCGAAGACAGAGGTCCTTTGGCTAGGTCGGAACGACATGGGGTTGGGGGGCCAACCCCCAACCCTTGCAGGCGTTCAATTAGTGCCAGCGCCTCTTGTCAAGAGTCTGGGGGTAACCTTTGATGCCTCCCTCTCCATGGAGGCGCAGGTTGCAGCCACAGCAAAGGTGGCATTTTTCCATCTCCGCCGTATTAGGCAGTTGGTCCCCTACCTCTCTCGCCCTGACCTGGCCACAGTGATCCATGCGACGGTCACCTCCAGACTAGATTATTGTAACTCGCTCTATGCAGGGCTGCCCTTGAGGCTGACCCAGAAACTCCAGCGGGTGCAGAATGCCGCGGCGAGGCTCCTTACGGGGGCCTTGCCGCGAGATCACATTCATCCAGTGCTTTATCAGCTGCACTGGCTCCCGGTGGAGTACAGGATCAGGTTTAAGGTGCTGGTCTTAACCTTTAAAGCCCTACGCGGCCTAGGGCCCTCGTACTTAAGGGACCGTCTCTCCTGGTATGCCCCAGGTAAGACCTTGAGGTCATCAAATAATAACTTTCTGGAGATCCCAGGTCATAAGGAGGTCAGGTTGGTAGCCACCAGGGCCAGGGCTTTTTCGGTTCTGGCCCCGATATGGTGGAATGATCTGCCACAAGAAACGAGGGCCCTGCAAGAGTTAGCACCCTTTCGCAGGGCTTGTAAAACGGAGCTCTTCCGTTTGGCTTTTGGGGTAATTTGAGTGTAACTTTTAAAATTCAAAATTTTTAAGTTTTAAAGTGTATTTTATATCTGTGTTTTAATCTGTGTTTTTATATTTGTATTTGATTGTTAGCCGCCCTGAGCCCAGTTTTGGCGGGGAAGGGCGGAATATAAATAAAAGTTTATTATTATTATTATTATTATTATTATTAAGAAGGGTCATTTGGTGGGGAGTGAGAAATGTCCCTATTTTCATCTGAGGAGTGTTGGAGGATATGCAGGAAACATGTATTTAACCTTGGATTTGCTTCTGAACAAGATATGTTTGACTTTAGGGCCCCACCAGAAAGGCCCCCCCCCCCAAGTGCATTCTGCAACATACCACAATGAGAACAAATAATCAGCACTGCACAATGAGAGGGGCGTATGGGAAGTCCTGAAGTCCTGTCCATCTAAATTTAATAGCAGTTTGGTATGAAAGAACCTTGGTTTTCTGGGTCTGTTTGTTCTAGATATCCTCACTCCACCGAGAGTAATTTCTACCTCCCCTCCGACACCGAAAGACAGAGAATTGTATCTATTGTTAGTTCTATTGACAGGCAGTGGGGGGTGGGACAGTGAATCATTAGTGATTGGCACACCAAAAGCTAAAATCCATGTTACAAAGGACAAAGCTGTAGCAGAGTATAAAATTGATTATCAGATGTCAGTCTGATTACATTTTGAATATCTGAGACTGGAATTTCAAAATTCAGATTTTGCAGCTATCAATATTCAAGCTTGAAGTTTAAGCCATGAATACTGTCCACACCAAAAGGAGGAAGGGAAATAAAGCAAGTTACTTCTCAAGTAATTGGATTCAGTCCTCGCTTTATCTGATCAGTAGCAAATAAGTGCAGCTTACTGCGAACTTCTGGAGAGATATGCTTAACATCATAAAACTATTTAAATCATATGTTTAGTATTCCGGCTGTCTAACCAGTACCGTTTGTTGCCTATTTTGTAAGGAGCAAGACTCTTCTGGGATTTTATATATATCAAGGTTTTAAAAAAGAAAGAAAGTAGAATAACTACAAGCCAGTGTGGTGTTGTGGCTAGAATGCTGGACCTGGGAGAGCAGGGTTCAAATGCCCACTCAACCACAAGGTCACTGGGTGACCTCAGTCAATATCTCATAGCCTAGAGCAGGCACATCCAACAGGTAGATCGTGATCTACCGGTAGATCACTGGACGTCTGTGGTAGATCACCGGTAGATCAGTGGCTCCCCCCAAAGAAGCTAAAAAACTTTGGCTCCCCTAAAAAAATGTCAACATCTTTGCCCTGCACCCCTAAAATGACCTGAACCACCAAAAATAGGGCTTTCCTTCCTAAAAAAAAGCTCAATGTCACTTTACTTTTCCCTAAAGAAGCTCAACAACTTTTACGTGAACCCCCCAAATCAGGGCTTTCCTTCCTAAAAAAAAGCTCAACATAGAATCATAGAATCATAGAATCATAGAGTTGGAAGAGACCACAAGGGCCATCCAGTCCAACCCCCTGCCAAGCAGGAAACAACCTTGACCTGATCCTCCAAAAAGGGGGGGTAGATCACTGCCAGTTTTTAACTCTGTGAGTAGATCTCAGTCTCTTGGAAGTTGGCCACCCCTGGCCTAGAGGATAAGATGGAGGCAGGAGAATGTGCTGCTCTGATCAACTTGGAAGAAATGCAGGGCAGAAACAAACAAACATACAATATTCTGTGAGGCATGATCTTAAGCAAGGTCTAACAATCAAATGTAAGAAAAGAGCAATTACACACACTCTTATATGAACTCAGCTCTGGCTGCATTCACATGGCAGCTGATTCCATTTTCATGCTTCCCTAACTGTTAATTTCCACAATATACTTGAGCTTTCACATGATGTAAAAGCCACTTCTGGAACTAGAGTGGAATGTAGCATAAGTTTAGCACTCACTTCCATATTATTTGCAAACAGATTTTTTTTCTTGAAACAAATAACACATAAATGAACACTAAACTTGCACTATATTCCACTATAGTTTCAGAAGCGGCTTTTATGTCTCCATTAAGCTGGAGAACCAAACATATGAGAATGATATCGCATCTCAACTATTGACATCCCCACATCCCTCCCAGGTCTCAAACTGACATAACTTTGCTTGGCCTTTATTAAAAAAGGTAAAGGTAAAGGACCCCTGACAGTTGAGTCCAGTCACGAACAACTCAGGTTGCAGCGCTCATCTCGCTTTACTGGCTGAGGGAGCCGACGTTTGTCCGCAGACAGTTTTTCCGGGTCATGTGGCCAGCATGACTAAGCCGCTTCTGGCGAAACCAGAGCAGCGCATGGAAACACCATTTACCTTCCCGCCGGAGCGGTACCTATTTATCTACTTGCACTTTGACATGCTTTCAAACTGCTAGGTTGGCAGGAGCAGGGACTGAACAACAGGAGCTCACCCCGTCACGGGGATTCGAACCACCGACCTTCCGATCGGCAAGCCCATGGCTCAGTGGTTTACACCACAGCGCCACCCATGTTGTGGCCTTTTTCCCCCTTTACCTTAATATGAATTGTGCATTTGAATGTCCCAAAATAAAGGAGACATCCAAGTAAATATAAGTAAGATACCATAAGAAGCGCCATTATTTGGCTTCCTTTCTACTAACCATACCACTTATAGGCCTGAAAGATAAATAAATTTTATCAGAAATGGAATCTGTAAGACCTGACAGACCACAATGGATTGGTCATGTTTTGACAGTTTCCAGTCATTTTACTGATAGGTTTTAAACAGCCCTTCACCAACAGAGTATTTCATTGTCCAGGTTATTTAGGTGACAGCTTCTCTTAATGCTTAAAATAACAAAGACAAGCCCAAAATTGTTGTGTCAAGCAGAGAGTTGTACAGTGTTATAAATCTTTCTGAGAAAATGAATATCAGCCCTAGAATGATCTGCTGAAGAGTCTCGCCTACAGATGTGTCATCACGTCACATCACTCTTTAGTCTTCTGGATTCACCCAAGAGCCATTTAAGTCAAAAGTGATGCTTCCATTCTGCTCAAGAGCCAGTAGAGTTTGAGGCAGCAAATTTGTTCAAATGGAGTAATTAAAAAAGAAAAGAATAAACTCACTGGGCATGTACTATGTGCCTACAGATTTCAGTGTGCTCTGTTCAGTATTTGGACAAAAGAAAATGCAGCTTGTTAGGCGAAAGACATATGCCCTATAGGCCCAGTTTGCATGTAAATCATGGCTGCTTTGCTCCTGCGCTTCCATGAGCTAAGCCATGGTTTGGCTTAGCATGTCATCTAAACGCTGGCCTGTGGTTTGTCTCCTCCAGACAAACCACAGGTGGGTAAGTCATAGAAAAAAATATTGGCTATAGTTAGTGGTTTGTAAGACATTCCACAATCCTGGGTTTGGAGGACACAGTGAACCAAACCATGGCTTAGCTCACATAAGTGGAGCAGAACCAAAGGGCCAGTAAAGCAGCCATGATCTCTTCACACACTATGTGTGAATGGGACCATAGAAAGACTTCAGATTTCAATACAAAGAGGCACTTGGGGTAAAATAATAATGGGGAAATAAAAGCTTGCAAAGTGGGTATTACATCTTCAGTAGTGATTATTTTAAGAGTAATATTGAGTATATGGACTTGTCTAAGGCACCAATTCATTTGATTCCTGGTTGTCTTTCCTCTGCTATAAACCACCTTGTGAAGAAGTTGATACTCTGAAAGGTGGGTGCCCTGACCCCAAACTATTAAATAAATAAGTAGAGATGTAAATAGGTGTGGCTTCAAACCTATTGCACCCAGCAGGGCCATTTGTGTAAGTCATTGCTGGAAATATAGGGATGGAGCAATCTAGCCATTGACTTCTGTCTCCAGCGTTTTAGGAGGCGATTTGAGGGTGCATCTTCACGCAAAGTCAGCAAAGATAGTGCTGTAGTTCAGTAGTAGGGCACTTTTTTCCCCCATGCAAAAATCGCAGGTTCAATCCCTGCCATCTCTAGGGACAGAGATGGGACTGATTCCTTGTGTGTAGCACCGAGGAGCCATTACTAATCAATACAGGCAATCATCAGTGTAAGGGGACTTAAAGGAGGCAATGATGGCTACCAACATGGATGGCTTTAAAAGAGGATTAGACAAATTCTTAATGACTTTCGATAGCTACCACCCTTGATGGCTATGCTGTGCCTCACAGTCGGAGGGATTAATGCTTCTGAATACCAGTTGCTGGAAACCACAGGAGAGGAGGGTGCCCTTGATCTCAGGCCCTTCTTGTGGTTTCCCCACAAGCATCTGGTTGGCCACTGTGAGAACAGGATGCTGGACTAGATGGGCCACTGGCCTGCTCTAGAAGGCTCTTCTTACATTCACATGTTTTAATTTTCTTCCTAGATTTCTCACATGGAGCACACCCATAGCTTTTTGGTAATAAGAGTTGCCACGAAACTGCTACTGCAGAACCACACATGAAAAACAACAGGCATGTGTTGTAGCATTCCGCTAATTTACAGCTGCCCTTTCTTTGTCTTGGCCCTTTCCTGGAATTTTGTGGAGCAATGCAATGCATTCTACCTGTCACTCAAGCCTTGATAGTTATAAATAGCTCTTGGAGAAGGCAATTTAATGTTTGATATGAGCAGGTGGTAAAATTACATGCATCTGGGAAAATCTGCACGAGCTAAATTGCCCCTAATCCCTGGAGTGAAGAGAGAGATGGTAGAGTTGGCATTGTGCTAAGTAGCCACCTGCTGCTGGATCAGTAATGGTTAGCAGGCGACAAAGGAACTGGAAGTCTCCTGGGTGGGCTGAGAGTGTGACATCTTTCTTCTTTTTTTACCCCTTTTGGGCAGATACCAAAGGAGGATCTGATCTCCCTGGGTGTTTTTGGCAACACTAGTCTACCTTATAATACCAATAAAGTATGTTTAAATAGAGCATTCAGGTCGTGTAGGTAATTGTCACAACCACTTCAGTCTCATTAGTGATTGTATTTGCTTAGAAAGGCTAAAAAGGAAAAGGGAAGGAAAAAAAAGACTTTAGAGAACCAAGTCACCCACTTTGGCCTCTTAAAGCACCAATAACCACCATTTCCTCTGAAAAGGTTGGTCTTTGATCAATCCGCCCTATTACATTAATATTGGCACTTACTAGCATTCAGTTGTGTCAGCTCCAGAAGTGGGGGGCTGTTACTAATATGCTAGTAATAATTTTGCCTTTTAAAAATGCTGCGGGAAATTTTGCATGAATGCGGTTGCATTCAATGCTGCTGTTTTAATAACAAATCCCTTTTAATTCCCCCCTGCCCAATACACTTTCAAGGTTCCCAGCACAAAAACTGCTTAACCTGAAGTTAGGCCATTTTCTAGGGACACCTCTCTCATATTTGCTATTTCCAGGTCAATTGCCCACAGCACATTAGGAGAGATTAAGTGAATCCTGTTTACACGTCCCCAAACTGTAAACATTTCCCTTGTGGAAAAAACAATCACTGCAGCTGTCATGCCAACAAATTCCATCCACTTCTGCCCTCAATTAAAAGAGCTACAGAATTCCCTGTATTTCTTTAAGGTGCCCAGTACAAAACACTAGGTTCATTTGCCTGTAATTATGCAGGGATAATTCACTCTTTGGAGGCTAACTATGCCTGAAAATTTCATCCTCTTCTGTGAGAGGTAAAAAAAGCTATAGGTTTTTAAATTTTCCAGCAGTGAATTAGGGAGAAGAAATGAAGCATTGTTATCCCCCAAAGTGAGCTTAGCCATGGACCTTAAGATGAATTGATCCTGAAAAGATCCCAAGCACTTCAGATGGAGGAGGCAGTTTCCAAAGCATTGAATAGAGATCCAAAGCAACTGCTGTGGTTAGTGCAGTGTGAGTCTGTGTAATATGTGTATGCACACACACACACAAATATATATACACAAAATATGTGCGCACAAACACACACGATGGACAGATCAGTCTATTTTTAATCTATGTCAGCTTAATATGTGTTTAGTTAATTTGTGTTTAGTTAATTAATAAGTAATTTCGTTGTCCCCGAAGGGGACAATGACAATAAAATATATTATATTCTATTATATTCTAGTTATAAGTCTATACCATCCCATTATTGTATGCATCTCCCCAAAATGTATAGTTTGTACATATTTGTATGCATTTCTCCCCAAAATACACATTTTTGTATGCTTTCCTGTGTGTTGCCCCCCAAATATATACTTTTGTACACAATCATCCCATAAAATATGCATTTTTGAATGCATTGCAAAATGTGTTGATGTGTGCAATCCAACTGTTAGCTGTGTTCCAATTCCATGTATAAGTCAAGGAGCCACCCATGAGTTCTGTACACTTTAAAATACAGACTGAACAATATTACCCTCCATACTTATTAATACACCTCTTCTACAATGCAGTCTATATATATGTCTACTCAAATGTAGGCACCATTGGGTTGTGTCCAATGATTCCGCTCATGCAATGAGACATCCCCTTCCTGTCCCCCCTGTCAAATGCCCCCAAAATCTGCTCCAGGGGATTCCAAAACCTTCTGGAGCAGATTTTGAGGGGTGTGCTGGCAACTGCAGGGGAGAAGAGGCAGAAGTTCCATTGCACAAGCAAAAGTCTGCTGTGCGAGTGGAATGCAGGGATTGGATACAACCCATTGACTTCAGTGGGGCTTATTTCCAGGTAAGTGGATATAAGATTGCCCCTCTAAAACAAAGGTATATTTTAATATAGATTGGTGGAAGGTTGTTTCTATATATGCAAAGTGTTGAAAACTTGCAAAAAGATAACATGCAATTCAGTAGTGTCAGATACAATAAGAAAAGAGAGAACACTTGGAGGAAAGTCTTTCTGGGTTTATTTTAAGAAATCTGCCCATATTTAAAGGTCACATTCTCCTAAAAAGCATTCACACGGGCACCTACGCTTTGAAGCATTTCTGCATAGTGAGTGTTTCTCTTGAACGACAAGATGGTTTCAAGACAGAGGGTGGCATCCGCTGAATACTAATTAGAGATCCTTCTACACTTGATTACAAATAATTAAAAAATATTACAACCTCTTCGAGTCAAGCATGCAGCGTATCATATACAAAGTGGCTGATCATTCTCATAATTTGAGTCAGATTGTTTGAGAACAGCCACATCATTGCTGAGGTTGAACAAAAGCCTCTGCAAAGCTTTTACATTGTTGCAAAATAGAGCACAGCAGGGTGCCCTAAGTAATTTGCCTAATTAGTTCAAAAACATGCCATGACTGCCCCATTCTCTAGTTTCCTATTAAAATAGCAAATTCCAAAATTAGAGTGAAAGGATTGTGCCCTCTTTGTTTTATATTTCCTGCTGATAGGACATTCGGACATTTCTCCTGGGCTTTTGTATGGCTGTTCATTTCTTATCTAACTAGATGAAGCAACAATTCCAAGGGATGTGTAATGTTGCAATCGAATGTCACGCCAGCCCCATTTTATCTAAGAATGAACTAAGAATTTCCCTAGGCTATAGGTCTATTGTGCCTCTGTAATGAAATCAGAATATATCTGCCAGCAGGGACTGCTTCCGTCATGAGTCACTTGAAGTACTTGAATTATGAGAGCGAGCAGGAAGACTGTTTCTCCAGTTACTTTCACCCCGCTGACATAATTGTGGAAAAAGAAAGTATTATTTTATTTATTTATTAAATTTCTATACTGTACCGCCCTTCATCTGAGGATCACAGTGCGCTTTATAATACAAATAATATCTCCAATAGCCCAATATCTCCAATAATATCTCCAATCTCACCACTGTAAGACACTTGATCAAGCCCCCTAAACCAGATGTCGAGTTTGTCACTGTCGCCATTCAAACATTGGCCTCTATAATAGAGCTGAAAACTAGATAGTATTAAACGGGGGCAGCACATGCCATTTTTATTTTTTATTTTTTTAACAAATCCTTAATCAACACAGAGGTCAGCTCCAAATGTTATGCTTGCCAAGTTGTTAGGTGCTAAAATGGAAACGGAGGTGTGATGTTGTCATGTGTCTTGCTTGCTCTAGATGAGTAATGAATGAGGTGCAAGACTTCCCCCACTTGGAGGGTATGTAATCGTTGCAAGTAAGATAGCACATCAAAATATCACCAAAGATGTGGGGTGTAATGTTTTGTTTTATACTGTTGTCTGAAGCAAAATTTTAATAAAAATATATTTTTAAAAATAAATTACAAAATCACAAAAATCCAGCACATCCTCCCCATGCAATACATGCTTCAAACACCTTACAGCTGATGTTTTCAACCTTTTTGGGTCCATGGCTCCCTTGACCATCTACATTCTTTCTGTGGCATCCCTGTGGGGCTCAGGAGCCCAGTTATGTCACCCCTCACCCCTTTTCGAACACCCTCCCTTGTTGAGGGTTCCCTTAGCCTCCTCTCTTCTCCCCTCTCCTTGGGAATCCTCTGGACAGCTGCTGCCCCCTCTGCCCCAAAGAGAGATGCCTCCTCACACTGCCCCACAGGGGCCCCAGAGCTACCATTCACCTGGGGAGCTTGTAGCCAGGGCTGCTGCAGCCAACAGCTATGTAAGCCTTTGGGAGGCAGAGAAAATGACAGGGCATCAGAGAAAGGGAGGGAAGGGAAGAGGGACAGAGGCCAGTGCTGTCCGGGGCACTCCTGGCCATCATTCAAGGCACCCCAGGGTGCCATGGCAAGCTGGTTGAAAACTAGTTCCATACAGCATGCTGTGAGTGTAGCATTTAGACATGGTCTAACTCCCCTTCTGTTCTCCTTCACAAAGGGGAATAGGAGCAGGCATTTCTTCCTCTGAAAGGCATATATATGCTCTACTTTTATCCAAGTAGGTCACTTTCCGTAACTTCGTAGATATCACTACATCCATTTCCCATCTTGGAAGCAATTTCCTATGGTATTTTCTTCCATTGTGCAGGCAGAGCACAATCTCAAAATAGTAATTTGGCATGCCTCTCGGTAATAGGCTTGAACCAAACATTTTTCTGTTATTTGTTTCAAACGGAGCACAATTTATGTAGATGAGCAATATAACAAAAAGAGAAAGGCTAGGCTGACCACAAATCCCAACAGCCGTGCTGGTTGGTGCTGATAGTCCAAAATACCTCCAGGGTACCATATGAAGAGCAAAGGCTGATATGGGGGGGAACAGCACTAAAAGGCAGAGCAATGAAACAACACAAATGTGGTTGGAACAAGTACTTTAAATTCATGGGATTGGGAGGCAAACACAATGAAAATGTATCACTAAATAAGTTGTGGTCCAACCCTAGTTAATAAACACCCCTTTCATTTGGTGTGCTATTCAATGTACAGCTCCATCTATTTACATTAGTAGTTGGTTGAGTAATTAAGACTGCAGAGTTTCCCTCTTACTTGGGTCAAAGCTATTAAGAGCAAGATGCTGGAATCCATTAACCTTATTCAAAATTTAAATGGCTCACAGGCATTATTTGAATATATTTCTTTCTGGGAGCAGTTAATTACAGAGCCTTTCATTTCTACGTGTTTACATTTTATATTAAAAGAATTACAATTACTAGAATAAGAAATGAAGGGGGGAAATGTACTTTTGCTATCCATTCAAATTAGATAAAAGTTTTAAATAATTCTACTTGGCTATTTGAGAGAAAATAAAAATGCAAGATTTAATTTATATGATGTAAAAGTAAATCATTACATTAACCTCAGCAGAACGACATTCGAAAGAACTCAAAACGTTCCTATTTAATATATTAAAATACCTGCTATTCAATATGAAGGAAAATACATAAGGCATGATCCAAGAAATGTTAAGCATTTCAAATTCCCACTGGGTTCAATAAAAAGTCAAGCAAATGATTAAATCTGGCATGACTCCTGTGAATCTATTGCAGAGCACATGGTTGCTGGGTCATGATCCAAGGAACATGGGCTGTGCAGTGGAGAATGAGAATCCAGCTCCATCATGGAGAGAAGAACTGCCAGGACATTCTTCATGACCCCCACAACCAGAGGATATAGCCTTGCCACCCTCCACTGGTTCACAGGAGACATTTCCCACAATACTCTTGTTTCCCCAGCCACAGTGGAGCCAAAGGCTGCAGAACAAGGTAATGTGCATACTCTAAAGTTCTATGAGGTCAATATGTTTTCTTTCAACAGAGCACTTCTGTTTTGTGGCATGATGTACTAGGCTTTGGAGGCAATATGGCTATGAATGCCAGTTGCTGCCAACCACAGCTGAAAGATTCTGTTTGAGAGCTTCTCAGGGCCATCTGGTTGGTCACTGTGAGAACAGGGTGCTGGAATAGCTGGGCCTTTGGCCTGATCCAGCAGAGCATTTCTTATGAAGCCCCCCTCTTAGCCTAGATAAACTATCAAGCTATAATGGGCTGGGTAAGGGCTTATCTAGTATGTACTCCAGTTTACTGTCTAGGTTAAATCCATCCTAATATATCTGTAATGTTACCTACTGAGTAGAATAATAGGCTCTTTCATTGTCAAGAGCAGTTACTTTGATTTAATGATCTACTTGGTTACTTGGACCTTCTTGACTGATACATCTCCCAGGATCTAGTCTTGAACCACAAAACACCCAGACCCTCCAAGTGCCCCTATTCTCCAGGGATGTCCCTGATTTAGAGAAGCCATCCCGGTCTCTGATTTGATCCTGGAATGTCCCATTTTCCTCTAGGGTGTCCCTAGTTTCATTGGAGAAACGTTGGAGAGTATGACGTTATCTTACCCCCGAGCCATCTGAAGGCAATCCTGTATAGGGAAGTTTTTTTAAAAAAATGTTTAATGTTTTATTATGTTTTTATATATGTTGGAAGCTGCCCAGAGTGGCTGAGGCAACAAAAAAATGTGAGGGGTATAAATAGTAAAATTATCATTATGGAATGGGACGTCCCTATTTTCATCAGAGAAATGTTGGAGGGTATGAACTCCCCAACAGTTACATTCTTTCTTAGTTTAGCCAAAATCACAAAGGCATCCTAATAAGCCTATTAGAATGCACCCCGCACAGAAGATAGGCTTATTATATAATATACATGAAAGATACAAGGATGCTTCCAAGAAATAAGAAGCATAATTTTGCTTCTAAGTTAAGACCAAGGGAGGCTGTGCTGCTGCAAATGTTTCAACAGTGCAAGCATTTTGGCTTCCTCAATGGAATTATCTGCCATCCTCTCTCCCTTTCTGGGGCTTCTCCTGTCCCAATTGGGACCAGGGGAACCCATGGAGGAGGGGGAAAGCCCTATGTTAGCAGATGCCGTTGCATGGTCTTCTTGTAGCAGGAGTAATTATTCAGTCTGGCCCTAAATAACTAGAAGACCATTTATAGCTTACCTGAATTACTGCAAAGCACCCAGAGAACTGTTGTTACTGTGCAGTGTATCAATTTTGTAAACAAATAAGTAAATAAATTTGATCTTTGCAAATTCCATGACAAATCAACCTGATCAACAAACGCCAGTCTAATGTTGGAATATCTATCTGTCTATCTATATCATCTATCTATCTATCTATCTATCTATCTATCATCTATCTAGCTATCATCTATCTCTAATGTTGTGAGAAACACAGATTTTGGAAGAAAATATGCTTAGAAATGCTTATTTTCAGAGCCAAAGCATTTTAAATATAAGTATTTAAATACACATTTTCATGAGATTTTGTTTAAAATGTTGTTTAATGCAGAAACAAGATGGAATGGACATATGAGTAAACTTATATGAATATGGCCCAGAATGGAAATAAAGTGATTTTTCTGTTCCTAGTGTGAGGTTGATAATGTATTTTCTGAGCATTCAGTGCACAACGTTTTGTGCCTGGGATAGTGCCATTCTCATTCCAGATAGCCAAGCCATTACTTTGACAATTACTTACTATGTGCAGTGTGATTACAGAAATGTCATGGGCACCGCTGTGATATGGATCGTCTGGATAAATCTCTAGGATCTGGCATAAATGTTTCCCTTTCTGGGGAAATAGTATCAGTAGATGTTTTCCTTTGCCAAGAAAGTGCAAGCTTGGACTGAATTAAATCTGCAGTGTACCAATTTGTTTTGATTGTGCTATTCAAGCATTAAAACCATAAATACAGAAAAAAATCAATTATCTATAAGTCTTAAATTAGTTGAGTTTATGCACAATAAACATATAATACATCATCAATGCCTGGAGCAGGGGGGAAATCTAAGAGGAGCTGGATGAGCCATTTCAATTGCCATAATCAGAAAATTAGAATATTAGAAAGTTGATAACATGCACAGCACTAAAATATTGTTTATGAAGTTGTGCATATGTTAGAATGCATATAAGTGCAAAGTACCATTTTAGAGAAGTGAAAAACAACACACTCGCTCAGTTAGCAAGGAAGAGCGTTTGTGTCAGTGCATTGTTCACTGGTGTGATGTTTGTGTGTTATTGTTGTTGTTGTTTAAAAAATCTCCCTGTTATGAGAATTATAAAGTCTGAAATATAAAATAATTGTTCATAAATGTACCAGGCCAACACATACATAAATATATAGACCACAGGTCTGAAACAGAAAAGGAACATTTTTTTCTTATAACATTCCCTTTAGGATGTACCCTACCTTGGTATTAGTACCAAAAGATGAATTATAAAGGTAAATAAAGTGCTCATTCTCCCTCAAAATTTCATGGAAAGTGGCGCAAAAGTTTATTGAGAACATGTGCACAGAAATTTTTTCCCCTTCCATACTTGTGGTACAACATCCAAAGGGATGGGGGAACATGCACACCTGGCCTGAGCTGAGATGCTCAACCCCAAAACCTGTGGGCATCTTGCACATTTACCCATGGAGAAGATTATTGAGTTCTTCCTTCAGTGGAAGTGCACGTGACTCATGCACCTGCCTCTTTCTGCTTTCTACCAGGTCGAAAGCAGCCCATAGTTCCATGGCAAACATGCTAAGAAAACCTAACAATGGCAATGTGAAGAAATGGATACGTATGTGGAAGAATGCATTTCATCTTCCCAGGACATTCTCTCTCCCTGTTGCATTAAGTTCACTCTTGAGGACACATGGGTGCATGAGTGAAAGTGCTTGGACACCCATATTTAGGGTGATTTGGGTACCTTCTCATGCATCCAATATATTTCATATACCACTTTGAAAGGTATGCAGAACAATACACGGCTGCATAACCACAAAAAAGAGCTGGCCCTCCATCTTCTCCATATGCACTATTTGGTCTGTATTGTCTGCCAATATGTAGCCCACTCATTAACTTCTGTGCTGGAGATTTAGACACTGTGCTTGAAGTGGATGCATGTGTTGGTTAAATTCTCAAGAGAAACAATGGGGTTCTAGTCTGCTTGCCCCCGTTCTAACGGTCCTCTGTTGATACCTACAAAATATGGAGGCAAACTGCCGTGAGAGATATGCACTATTATTTATTCAAGTGCTTCAGAGATGCATGGTAGAAACAGTTTCTAATTTTGTGGTCTCATTGAGAAGTCTTTCAAGCTAAGCACTGGCTGTGGCTTAAGTCCTGCAGTCCTCCAGGGCAAAGCTCCAGGAGTTGGCAGTGACTGCTAAATTTCACTTATCCACTTATCCACATGCCAAACATATTCTGAAGAGGTTTGTTAATCTCTGGGAACTAATTCTGAGGCAATATAGGATGGTGGATTTCACAAACAATTTTCAGTGCACTCCCTGTGTAAGGGCTGGTGGTGGGAGTTAGTGGTGGATCATGTGTTCTAGTTCACAGATCTCTATTTGAAGGGTCAGTCCAGTTTAAAGAATTGTAAGAAGGTAGAGTTTCCCTTCAACTCCATCTCACCCCATCCATTCATTATCTGGGACCCATGAAATATGCACCCATATTGTCTCAATAAGTTGTGTAACTTCACAACTAGATAAGGCACTGCGCGAAAGTCTTGCTGTGCAGTGTTGACAGGTAATGAAACCAACACTATGTGGCAGGGCAGGGGATGTTGGCTCAGTTAACTGGGCAACAGCAGTGTGTTTCCTATTCTCCCTCCCATTTGGAGTGAGGGCAATAGAAAGGAATTGGTTGTACCCGGTGATCTAATCATCTCACCAAATCTGATTGGCTGTGTGGTGCTGTGATGTCATTATGTTCACTATGTGCTCCCTGACTGGCAGTGAATAAGTTATCTCTAGTGAAAATGTTAAAGTCCTACTCAAGTGGCAGCACAACCCAGGAAACAATAAAAACTACAAGGACTGAATGGTCTAATAGCCAGTGCCAGCTGTTAATGATCAAAGCCTATAGTTCAGACCTGTAAAATCCATAGGCTCTTCCCTCTTTCTGACCCTCCTGCTTAAAGGAACAAGACTCCTCATAAGACCTGAAGGAGATCTCAGGGCTTCCCTTGAATATGAATAATTAAAACACCGCATATTCTTAAAACAAGCTGCAATGTGGATATGCATACTGTATAAAGTTGTATTGAGATCTGTGCTACTATGGCAAATGCGGTGGCTACATTTTTAACGTCCTTTTATGCTATGTCTGTTTGCCAATAGAAATAGATTTTCTGCAGACTTTGACCGAAAGTCGTACCAAAGGGGAAATACAGAAAAAGTGCACTGGGTCTCCTTATAAAAGGGATAAATCAAACAGATAATTCACAACATCCTTCACCACCCCACCAATCCAAATGTAAATCCCTTGGAGTATTTAAACCTACAGCAGCAGGTACTATAGGTTTAAATTCTTCAAGGTAAATTCTTATTAATTTGCCAACTTTATAATGGGACTTCGCTTTCCCAAAAGTCAAATTGTAATAGATTCCGTATCTGCTCGAAATAAAATGAAACAAATCACTATGTTTCAGAACAGACTGCATGAGGAAGTCAAATAAAGTGTCTCAAATGAAATTATAATGCTGCATGTACGGTAGGCAGTGCCTTGGAGAGTTGTTCTGACCTGGATGGACATTTGATCAAAGGAGAAGACATAGCTAAGATCCCACTGCACTTCCCATTTGCATTTTCCATGGGTACAAAATTTCATAATTTGCTTTGCAAACAGAATAATTGCATGATGGAAATGTAACATGTTATGGATGTGCAAAAGAAAACAAAAACACATGAATAAAAGAAACACACATCAAAAAAGCAAAACAAAACAAAAACACACACCCAGCTGGCTCAATTTGCTAATTGGCCATCTAGTAAATAATTTATCTTTAATGAATTAAGCAGTTTTTGATCAGCTCAACCTATCTTTTAAATGTGTAACAGACCAATTATGATTTATTCCTAAATTGACATGTACCTAAAGATATGCAAAAAGGAAGCAATTACACTGTCAATATTCTCGGCATCTGTAATTAGCTGCTCGCATTAGTGAGACCCTATTTTCTCTTATGCTAAGGGTCCGTAATTAGTGTAATTTAGATAATATTTCAATTACATAGATTGAGCCTATTATCTCTTCTAATATGAAACTAAGTGCATTTTGTAATTGCTCTCTTTAAAAGCCAGCCATATCTATTCAATCTCCCTTTCCCCTTTCTCTCTCTTGTTTAGTTCTCCTCTTTAGAGTCTGTCATAGCATACAAGACAAAAGATGACTACATGTTAAATACCAGAGGCCAAATCTAAGCCCTTTTCATTTCTGTTTATTTCAATGGGAGAGAATTAAGCACCTTAAAATTGTGGAATAAATCGGCTTCATATAACCAACGTGCTTAACTCTAATTAATGCATGATGGGGTATCCCATAGAGTAAGTCCTGCCTGGCTTGTTTTGATTGCTCCCTCTCACCTTAGGAGGAAGGATTACCAAACTCTTTGTTCTCCCACTTCCACCATGTGAACCCTACCAATAAAGAGGTCTAAGCTGGATGCTTAAGCAAGCCATCTTTGTGTTTCTATACAAATATTTTAGAAACACTTACCAGTTTGGAACCTAAGTTTTACTGCCTGTCTTTTCTTGCTGCTGTATGAAAAAGCACATGAATCTGACACTTGAAGAAGTGTTTGGATTTGATATCCCGCTTTATCACTACCCGAAGGAGTCTGAAAGCGGCTAACATTCTCCTTTCCCTTCCTCCCCCACAACAAACACTCTGTGAGGTGAGTGGGGCTGAGAGACTTCAAAGAAGTGTGACTAGCCCAAGGTCACCCAGCAGCTGCATGTGGAGGAGCGGAGACGCGAACCCGGTTCACCAGATTACGAGTCTACCACTCTTAACTACACCACACAGGCTCTCCATACTGAAGAATTTGTAAGTAAACCATTTTTAACTTACCAAACATGTGGTCTCTTTCTATGCTAAGGGAAGTGGGGAGCTTTGGAAGCAATTTAGGAGGGGGCACGTGAAGAAGGGCCTCAGATGATGATCACAGGGGTCTAGGTCAGTTCACATTGGGAGAGGTGGTCGCCTGTATTTCTCATAGATGCTTATGCTGTGTGGTTTTTTGGGGGGGATTATTATTGACTGTGTTATGCATTTAGAAGAAAAGTGTTATACACAGTTTAAAGATAAACCAATGCACTGTTGTTATCAAGAAACAAATTATTCACTGACTTGCACAGAGTCATTAGCAGAAAATTAGCCCAGATTTACCAAGTCTAACAGGAGTATGTGGATTTATTAAGTTGCTTTCCTTGAACATTTATTCTCTCTTACTGCAGTAATTGCAGGGTATTAATCACTATGAAATTTGTAAGAAAATGCTTTCATGACTGTCACAGATACCTGTTTGTTTTCGTTGTTTAATCGTCTCCTCAAACCATCAGTCCATTATACATTTTGCCGATATGTGTTTGGTACCATTTTAAATTGCATTTTTATTACCATAAGGGGAACCATTTGGATATTCTGCCTTAGCCTGTCTGCCTTATTCTGTCTCTGATGCCATTGATTGTTTCATGTTCTTCATCACACATCCATTTAATGCCTATTACACAATGGCATGGCCACAATTTCAACTGTGATGGATTCCATATAAGCTCAAATATCAGCCTGACCAACCTGATTATAAATGCAGCAAGCCATTTCAGGGGGAAAACAGAGTGTGGCTGATGTGAGTCTAGCAGGCTGTAGGACTGTGTTAACCCTTGTTGTGTTTAACCACCTCTGTGTACCTATGTGATGTATGCAAGAGAATGGTGTACATGGCTCACACAAGTATGAGCTGGAAATATGGTTCTTTGATAGGCAAAAAGGTTAAGGTAAAGGATCCCTGGATGGTTAAGTCCAGTCAAAGGCGACTATGGGGTGCGGGCTCATCTCCCTTCAGGCCAAGGGAGCCAGTGTTTGTCCACAGACAGCTTTCCAGGAGATGTAGCCAGCATGACTAAACTGCTACTGGTGCACGGAGAACAGTGACGAGTGCCAGAGCCCATGGGAATGCCGTTTACCCTCCTGCTGCAGCAGTACCTATTCATCTACTTGCACAGGTATGCTTTTGAAGTGCTAGGTTGGCAGAAGTTGGGACACAGCAACGGGAGCTCACCCCGTCATGCGGATTTGAACTGCCGACCTTCTGGTCAGCAAGCCCAAGAGGCTCTGTGACTTAGACCACAGCACCACCCGTGTCCCTGGTTCTTTGAAGTGAGTGCTGCAACAATATGTTGCGATGTGGAGTGCTTCTATTCAGGGTTCCGGCCAATCATGGCCTTTACCTATAGATACTTTCCCCTCCCTCTGGTTTTCTGCCTGCTCCCAACAGAATTCCATAGATACTGAACTTGCTTAATCTTCATTGGTCTGTTTTGGTTACCCCTCCTCACACACTCCCTGATGATGATGATTTGGTACTTTTTTGGTACGCTGCCTGGCAAAGGTAATCTAATGCCATGCATTATCAAAGTAAGGGGCTTCTTGGCACTAGGATGTAAGATGAGTGCCACAGCAATGTTTTCTACTGTTGTAGAAAGACAAATTTACAGCACAACCTATTCCCTTGTGAGTATAGGATTGCAGCTTCCGTTGCTTAAAAACTAGCACTTGTGAGAAGAAAGAACTACCATGATATTGCTCCGATATGCAGGAAAACCCACAGGAAAGCCAAATCATTAAAAAGAAAAATTAAATCGGCTATGTTAAGCTTTGACCAAACACCTTCATGCCTGCCCAAAGTAAGACATTTTTCATTCCATTCTAATGAAAAAGCTAAACCAATTCCCATGGTTTAGCAATTGAATTCCTCCTTGTTACCACATAAATTAAATCTTTCCCCCTTTGCTGCCCTCTACCTTTCTATTAATGGAAACCTCAACTTTCCCCTAATTATGGCAAAGCAGATACACTCTGGGTGCATAGTAGTCAAAGAATTACTGAACTGGGTTAACAGGACTGACCAAATTGATATAAAATATCTTTCTGTTTTACTTCAAAACCATTTGAAAACTAAAAAGAATCTAGTTCCAGGGAGCATTTATCATCCTATTAAGTCCACCTGGGGGATATTAATGCATTTGGAGTATTGCCTCTAGGCTGGGCCTCACCTCTAAATGTGTATTATGTGATGGCAATGCACATTTCATAAAGATATATTGCTGATTATATTTCCATTAAAGACTATAGCCAAGGCTGATGTCTAATTTTCTCCTAGGCTAATCTACAATTGAGAGTGTTTCCTTTGATGAGTTCATTGTTGGGAAAGAGATTAGTTTTCCTGTCCTCCACCTCATTTGCACAGCTATAAACCTGAGAAATGAAGTTTGCCCACAATCATTTCTCAATTAATACTTTCAATTATGGCGTGTTAAAAATATGGTCCACAGCGTCTGAGTCGAGCACACGTGCGCCAATCCAGCAAGGGCAGTTTGCAAACCCAGAACAGTTTTGCGTGTGTGGCTCATGCCTCTGACCCAGATGCACCAAAGGCAGCTTTTCAAGGAGGTGGGGGCAAATTCTGGCATCTAACCACTGGGGCAGAATGTGGGGTGTGCTCTGTCATGGATCAAAACCACACACATGCTGCTTTGTGAAAGGCATTTATCTGGTTATTTCAGTGGGTGATGTTCAACTGAGTTTTACTCAGAAAAGACCCACTGAAATTAATGCCCCTAACTTGGTTATGTTCATTAATTTCAGTGGGTCTGCTCTAAGTAAAACTTACTTGAATACTACCCAGGTGATTATACTTTGCCCATCCTCTGGTTTGGAGTTCACGGTAGCTTAAGACAGTAATAAAACAGCAATATAACATATAAAACAAAGTAAAATAAAATCGCACATCCATTATGAAAACAGGAACACTAATCCTTATTAGTGGATTGTAAGTGGAATGTAGTGGAATGTAATTCAGCAACAACATTATCAAGTCATAAAAGCCTTGGCAAAGTAATAGATTTTTACCTGCCACCTAAAAGTAGCTAATGTGGAGTCTGTTGCATCTCAATCGAGGTTAGTTCCACAAATGGGGAGCCACCACCCAAAATGTTTCCAATGTTACCTGCCACACTAGCCAAGCGGGATCATGCACAGGGACTACCTGGCAGTGTTTAGGAAGTGACAATGGTGTTCTGTCTAGTATCTTGGACTTGTCTCATTTAGGGCCTTATAGGCTAGTGCCAATGTCTTGGATTGGGTTCAGTACCTTACCGGCAACCAGTGCAATGCCTCCAGGATCTGAGTGGCATGATCATGTCTGGCAGCGTTGATCCCTTCTTTGAATGAATAGATGGATGGTGTGTGTGTGTGGGGGGGGGGAACACTTCCTTTCCCTAACAGATGAGTCAGGACTGCTGAAATCAACCATCTGCTCAGTGTGGAGAGTCTAATCTGCAGCAAAAGCCAGCAAATGTAAATAGTAATGATAAAGGTAACAATAACAATATTTTGGTTGCAGGTAGCATTCTGCATGTGTTAGCCTTGCAACAACCATGTCATCTCAGAGAATACAGTATTATTATCCCCATATTGCAAAAGGGAGGGTGAAAGGAGCTGGTTTGCCTAAGACCACCTAGTGACTACAGGACAGATAAACAAGACTCCCTTCATGCTTATTTCTACTGGTATAGCAGCTAGTGGCCTTGAACATATCCAGAGCAGTATGAGAGCAGTCCAGTAATACATTTGTATGTGTTCTGAGGCCTGACACAACCTTTCACTACAACTGCCAGCTGGGCAAAAGTTATTTGTAGCTTTGCAGGGAGATAAGTTAATTCCTGCAACTTCTTGACAAGCAGTTGAATTTTCTAAGGGTACTAGGTTTGAAAGTTTTATGTTATTCATAACCTCAAAATACCGTCGTACCTTGGAAGTCGAACGGAATCTGAACGGAAGTCGAACGGAAGTTCCTGCAGCCAATCGGAAGCCGCGCCGGATATTCGGCTTCCGAAAATCATTCGAAAACTGGTAAACTCACTTCCAGTTTTCGATCATTCGGGAGCCGAAACGTATGATTTCCAAGGCGTTCGGCAACCATGGTATGGCTATACCCTGTTTGTTTTAGGTTTCCATTTTTTGTTTTTAGAATTGCATAACGAGGAAAAGAAAAGGCCTCCTCCTCTAATTCATCTTCCCAACACTCCTGTAAGGTAGATCACTGCTACTCCCACTTAAAAAGTGGTGTGTGTGTGGAGGGGAGGTTGTGAGACAGGCTGGCACCCTTAAGTGATCCACACTGGATTTTATTATATTTCCCTTTGTTCTTCAAAATCAATCCAATTAAGAGACGCTGATCAAGATGTTAGCTTAATGTGAAACGTCAGCCAGCAGACATGGCCATCAAAATGTTCATATGATGCAAATAATTGAAGCCTGCCACACAGGATCACTTTTCACTGTTTTCTATGATCACTCGAAGCCAAGAACAAGCATTTAGAGCTGGCAGAAGCCCTGACTGCAGCCCTGTTTATGGATCTAAACGGAAAGAGAAAGGAGTGTGTGGAAATAAGCTGTACATTAACATGACTTAAAAAACACTCAGCTTTGTTAATAATTAACAACAATTGCTTTAGGGACTGCCTTGCCTTTTCAGCTTTCCAGGAAATGAAGCCTATGCAGAAAGCACTACAGGCCTCCAAAGCAGCCAATTAGACTTTCACAAGTCGTCCTCATTAAAAGACCAGTCATTTAGTGGGTATATATATTTAAAAAAGGGCAACCCTAGAGGAACACAAGGGCTTGTCACTTGTACTTTTCTTTTTAGCTTGCTCTTCATCTTGATACCAGACCCAACTAACTGTGTGTGTGTTTGTGTGTTAAGCTATTTTAGGTGCAAGCCAACCTCCCTTTCTGCTGGTTTGGACTGGTTGAAGGGGCCCATCATTCCACCAGCACTCCTTCTTTTGCCTCCTGTATATGCAGGAACAGTAGGTGGCAGTAACCCACATAAAATCCCTCACTGTGGGTGAGGAAGGAGTAAGCAGGCCCTGGTTCCTTACCCTCCAACATTTCTCCAGTGAAAACAGAGATGTTCTCCTCAACATTTCTCTGATTAAAATAGAGATGTCTTGAGGAAAAACAGGGCATTCCGAGATTAAATCAGAAACTGGGACAGCTTCTGTAAATTCGGGACTGTCCCTAGAAAATAGGGACACTTGGAGGGTCTGAGGTTCTACTGGATATATGACTGGCCCCAGCATCTATCTGTTGATAGCATCAGGCTCCTGATGGCTGTGCCAGGTGAAGCTTCGTTGAGCAATTTGCCTGCCCTTGTCTTCTACCCCAGCTGGCATGAGTAGTGGGGCTGTGGATATGGCATTGCCTCCATTACATGCACCAGTGACTTGGGACTTTCTGTATAGTCACACAGTTCCGAAACACAATGCATGGCACAATTGATCCTGATGCATGTTCACACTAGGAAGTGAATCTCTGCGTCCTTTTAAGGACATAAGAAACAACAGTCACTGGGATGTTGAGAAGAGGCTGGGTAGCATCTAGCCCCTTTCAGGAAATTCAGGGTTCTTCTACATTATGTAGAGATCCTGCAGGAGTAGAAGGAGGCTCATCCAGAGGTTTTCAACCTTTTGGAGTCCACAGCTCCCTTGACCAACTACATTTTTTTCCTGTGGTTTCCCTGTAGGTAAATGCACTCCAGGCTTCAAAACCCCAGTTATATCACCCCTTGCCTGCAGATCCGGCAGCCCCTCACCCCTTTATGAACACCCTCCCTTCTGTAGTGTCCCTTCAGCCTCCTCTCCACCCCCCTCTCCTTGGAATTCCTCTGGGCAGCTGCTGTAGCCACCCCGGTCTCTGAGCTGTCCCCCACCCCAAAGAGGGGTGCCTCATCATGCCACCCCCAGGGGGCCTGGGAAGAGGGTGCCCCCAGCCTTAGCAGCCCAACAGAGACTGGCCAAAGTTGAGTGTGAGGTCAACACCTTACTCACCTTGGGAGGCAGCTCTAGTGGCAATTTTCAATCCCTGACCTGGGAGCATAATAATGAAAATAAAGGGAGAGAAACAACAATATACAAAATTGTGTAACCAGGTTTGATAAACAACAAATTAACAAATCTTTCATGAGGTAAACCAGCAAAACTACAATGCCAAAAATAATTTCCAATTTAATGAAATACCTAGGTAAAAAACCAAACAAATGCAAGACACTTGTTATGCCATCCTGCATAATTTACCATCAACATTATTGACTGAAATGTGCTCTCTACCTTAATGGTTGCCCTTTGGCCTCTAAATGTTCGTGTAAATCTTAATTTTGCAATTGAGAAGTGAATTGCATTTTAATGAAGAATTTGGAAACATAGAGGCTAAAAGGAGGTTAGCTCTTATTAAAATCTTTTGCAGTTTTGCTTCTTTTTTTAATTTAGACACACGGCTTGAGGAATCACATGCCAGCATTGTTGTTGTATTGTGTTGTTTGTTTTTAATTTAAACATTGAACATAATTCTTCATTAAGAACATATTTTTCCCCCATTGACAGGATACAAATAGTTCATTTCAGTCAACTTGAAGTGCCGAAGGGGAAGCATGAACTTCCCAACCTTTGCTGTCTGTTCTGTACCAGGCATCGATTACACTCCAAAGAATTCACACATAAAGTGAAACTCATTAAACTTTTGACTTCAGATGTGAAACTCAACTAATGTCTATTTCACACTAAACATTTCACTTACGCTATATTATATTGACAAAAATAAAAATCTGCAGAGAATCGGACTGTCTGAGTTATGACTTTGAATTAAATGTTGAATGAAAATATGGCAACATTGATGAAAGATCAAAAAAGGGCTCTGGAAGATAAATGTTCAGCCCCTGAACTAACCTTTGATAACATTACTTTAAAAAAAACCCCAAAACCAGCAACAACAAACCACTCCACTACCATATTTATGTTGTCATTTTTCAGTCTCAAAATCTGTAAAATAATAGAGCTTTAAAAATAAAATATAATGTTATTTGAACAGTATTAGAATACTAAAGCAAAAGATTAACTATGGCTACAGTCTTAACTATGTCTACTCAGAAGTAAGTTCCATTGAATTCAATGGGACTTACTTCCAGGCAAGAAAGGAATTGACTATTGTCCACTTGTGTTGCTGTGCACTCAGCACTGGAGTGAATTTGATCCACCATGTTCAAAAAGGGAAGAAAATAATCTTGGATAATAGATAATGATAGAGGCAGGCAAATCGTTTTGGATGAGCTGCTTTTCACTAGTTGCAAAGGGAAGGGAAGAGAAACAACCCCTGAAAATTGAGATAGAACAGGATATATATTTTTAGATATTTGTGGTGTTGGCTTAAGGTAAGTTACTTTGCAGATGAGGATTTTGCAGATAGATTTTCCCTCAATTTTTAAAACTTTTTTTAAAAGCCTTGCAAGTCACTATAAGTACAGTGAGGAACCTTCTCCACAACCTTCTGAGAACCTTCCCAGGACTAGATGGGGCGGGGGAGGCCCATTTGGCTTGGACCTCAAGCTCAAAGGGGGCCCTCAAATTTAGAAATGTCTTCATTTTTTGGCATCTGATAAGTGTGCATTGTACCAATAGGTGGCACAAATCTAAGCTGCAAATATAAGCAAATAAAAGATGTGATCTGAGTTCTGGCACATTGTTTTGCTTTTGTGTTGTTGGCATCTGTCTGTCTCGAAAGACAATGGAGTGCACCTCTGGGGGGGGAGTCAAACCACTGCATTAGCAGCACCGAAGTGACCTAACTGGGGGGCACAAGCCTGGGCAGTGTGAGTGGAGGCCCTGGGTTGCCCAGACAACAAGACCCTCCCTCTCAGCCTTTCCAAAGGAAACCAGAGCAATAAGTTTGGTATTCTTAACCTAGGATTTCATTACACATGGAGATGCTCACTCCAGCCAAGACCCCTACCCCCAATGTCTCCTTTCAGTTGCAACACTTAGTAAAAAAAACCAAAAACGTTCCTAATGGCAGCAAGAGGAAACCCTCTTTTTTATCTTCTCATCACTCCATGTGTGGATGTGATTTTAGAAGTGGCGTTTGCATTCAGTGTTGAGTTTGAATGTCATGTTGAATGTTTGCCTCTGGTGTTGGGCACAGGAGATCTCTCTCTCTCTCTCCCTCTCTCCTCCCCCACCCCCACACACAATACAGTTGGTGAGGTCCTTGAAGTATATCAGCTCAATGCAGGAAATCCAGATCTGGAGCAACCCCACCAGATGGCAAACCTTCACTTCTACACCACCAATGAGGAAAGGCACATGACCTCTCTAGGTAATTGGTCCACTTTCAAGCTGCTCATACCATCAATAAATTTCTCTGATGTTCACCTGGAATCCCTGCTCTTGTAGCTAACGTCTATTAGATCTTTTCCTGGCCTCTGTGGCGGCAGGGAGCTGTCCTCTTTGATATGTGATTGATTAATTAATTAATTAATTAATTAATGATACGCCACTTGATTGTAAAAAAAAGCTCAAAGCAGCTTTGTAAATCAGGGGGAAATGCAATACATTAAAAGTTAAAATACTGAAACAGATATAAATTCACATCAGGTTTTCTAAGCCATCCTGACTAGGTACATGGTGCTGAACATGCTGGAGCAGGCATAGTCAACATGATGCCCTGCAGATGTTGTTGGACTACAACTCTTGTCAATGCCAGCCATGTCGCCAATGGTCAGGGATGATGAGAGCTGCAGCCCAACCAAATCTGGAGGGCACCACCTTGGGTACCCGTGTGCAGGAGGAAAAGGCTCAGTAACATCACTTATGGATTTAAAAGCCAGCTACTGGATGAAGGGAAATGGGGAAAATATAATTTGTACTGAGCAAATTATTTCCTGAGCAAATCCGTATAGTTCAGATTGTAGGGGACGTGAATGGCACTGTGGTCTAAATCACTGAGCCCCTTGGGCTTGCTGATGGGAACATTGGTGGTTTGAATCCATATGACGGGGGTGAGCTCCCGTTGCTCTGTCCCAGCTTCTGCCAACCTACCTAACAGTTTGAAAGCATGCCAGTGCAAGAAGATAAATAGGTACCAATGTGGCAGGAAGGTAAACAATGTTTCTGTGCACTCTGGCACTTGTCACAGTGTCCTGTTGCATCAGAAGCAGTTTAGTCATGCTGGCCACATGACCTGGAAAGCTGTCTGTGGACAAACATCGGCTCCCTTGGCATGAAAAGCAAGATGAGCGCCACAAACCTATAGTCACCTTTGACTGGACTTAACCGTCTAGGGGTCCTTTACCTTTTTACCTTTTAATTCAGATTGTGATAATTTGTGTTTAGATGTTTCTCCCAACCAACTTTAAAAAAAATAAAAAATAAAAAAGCTCTGACTGAGGGATAACCAAGTAGTATTACGTAAGGCAAACACTCAGCAAAATCAAATCAAGACAAAGACAATTTCATTACTTGAGAAAATATGAAGACATTGTAGAGAAATAACATAGCAGGAGGAAAGCAATCACAACAGTTAAACGACACTCCACAGTGGGTATTAATGGGAACTGATGTATTACACAGTGGCAGAGTCAGATGTCAAAAGCAATTCACATTGCAACCTTCCTAAAAGAGTATGATTCTGTTCTTTTTATGGCATATGGCCTGTATCTTTGAAGATATAGTATTTCTGTTTGCTAATGGGTCATAAGCAATTATGCTATAGTAGCCCTTTTTGATGATTGTCAGCTTTGCTTTCAGGAAAATATGATTTTTTAAAAAATCAATGGGCAGAAATTATTAAAAGCCTAACTTTTGTACAAAAGGAAAACATGCCTATTGAATTTCCTGCTAGTTGTATTTATTCATTATATACATATTAAACACATGCATGTACACACACACACACACACACACACACACACACACACACAAAAATGCATATATACATACACAATGCTTTACTTCATAAAATAAAGTCAAAGTTAGTTTAAAGTCAGAGGTAAAACAGCATCAGGGACCAAAGATGGGCTGGTGAATGGGTGGGTGTCCATGTGAGAGAGATGGGTAGGTTGTTAAGGGTACTGAGAGTTGTTAGGAGGCCCCTATTCCCCTCGTAGACCTACAATTTCCAGAGTGGTTTATCAATCAATCATTCACAGAGAACTCTGAAAATTGGAACCCTATTTGCTGGAGGTTTAGAGCAGAACAAGGAACATGCATATTACTGAGTAGATAAGAGAGCCTTTTACACTACACGGGGCTCTCAGTATTTTCCATTAATAAGTCTCACGGCATTCTCCATTTCTTATTGTGGTGTGAAGCAGTTTTGATTTAGCACATCTAAGAATTCCATGGCCATTCAGGTACCAGGACATTCTCCTCTCCATTTCAGTGGAGGCTGGTCAGACAATCAAGCCATTCTGCTATTAGCTGCTAGTCTCTGCAAGCTTGGTTTTGAAAAACAGCCAAATGGAGGCATGGCGACAAAATGAAAGCCGTATGGCAACGTAATCCTATGTATCTTTCCTCAGAAGTAAGTCACGCTGGGTTCAGTGATCTTGCTCCCTGGTAATTGGGCATAGGATTTCAGCCTTAATCTGTTAGAAAACTTTCTATTTTGTGATTGTTGGTATTTGCTTCTTTTGTACACTGTCGTGAAGACGGGAATACAGAAGGCTGGGGTATCAATAGTTTAAACAAACCAATAATTGTACACTTAGGGTAGAAATCCAGGCATGGCAGTGGAAATATAGGAAACTGCCTTACTCTGAGTCAGAACTCTTGTCTATCCAGCTCAGTAGTGTCTTCACTGACTGGCCAGAGCTCTCTAGGGTTTCTCACATCAGCTATTCCTAGCCCTACCTGAAGATGTCAGGGATTGAACCCGGGCCTTTCCACAGATGCTCTACCCCTGAGCTTCCCCTGTAATATGAGGGGTGACCCTTTGATAACTGCATAGCCCGTGAGTGAAGCTTTCTCGAATACTGTTGAGAACTGAGTCATCTTCTTGTGGTGGTGAGAGGCAAGGAGGAGAAGGGTGCTGTAAACCATGTCAACTTCAGCATTACTGTCATATCCTCTGCACAAAGGCATGCTCTTCCAGAAGCGTGGCTTGTGACTGTGGATCACATTTTAATCTGCTGGACTGAACAAGCAATATTGGTGCACGGAGGTAGAAAGCAATTGCGCTACATCTATTGTCGACAGTTTTATGTCTGCCACCATTCTTGAACAGCAGAATTTACTTTCTTCCCATTCCCACCTCTTCTTATATCTCTTTCTAGCATTCAGTACTGACAAATATACCTCCTCCTAGCCAGGCAGCAGTGATACTCCCTAAATGAACTCCAGGCATTTACTGCCACACTTCTTAAGCAGGTATTCACTCTTCCCGGCTTGCAACAGATATCCTCCTTCCATTGTTTGTACAATATTAGCATAGGCCTCCTACACTTAAACTGCTGCTTAGAATCACCTAAAATTGCTCCCTAACAATCATAGCACAGAAGGTGGCGGAGGCTGAAAAACAGATTCCACAGGTAATGCAGTCTTGCTGTGCATGCACAGAATGAGACCTATTTTTTTTTCAGATTAATGACATGTTTGTTTAACATTGCCAAGAAATGCTTTGTCAATTTCACCCAATCTTTGCCAATTTCATCAAAATCCACAACTTCCCCACTTAGCACAAACAATGATTTTTTAAAAGAGTCAAGACCTGTTTACGTATCCCTCTATGCATCTGATCTGTTCAAGCCTGACACAGAAGATTTGCTGATCCCTTAACAAAACAGCTTCCACGATTCTTTGGAGGAATGCCTTGACTGTTTAAAGTGGTACCATACTGCTTTAAATGTATGGGGTGAATGTGGCATGAGTGTTACAGCCTACCAGAATACTAGGAGGATGGTTGTTTTCAACCACAGTGGACACCTGGCCATGGTGATCCATACTCAGACCTCAGTACTTTGGCCAGCTACCCTCATTTTGAACAATGTAGGGTTTTCCTCAGCTACACAGAAGGCGGGTTTCCGGATGTATCCTTTTTTCCTAACTCATGGGAGTCAGTGGCCATAATCCAGAGCATCTTGTCCACACCTTTGTAACTAGATAATAAAGGCTGCTCCTGTTCGCAACTGCCTGGATCCTGTGTTTCACAATACTGTAGAAGGCTGAGCATCTGTTTGCACGCAGGTGTTCCCAGGTTCAATTCCCAGCAGTTCCAGATAGAACTGGGAATCCTTGAAAGCTGCTACCAATCAGTGAAGGCAATACAGAGCTAGGTGGCCAATGATCGGATTTGGTAGTAAGCAGCTCCTTTGCTTCTAAATACCACTTGGCTTCTTGCCTCTGATACCCTGTGATCCAAGTGTGTCTTCTATTATTATTACTATTATTTATTTATTTATTTATTTATTTATTTATTTATTACCGTATTGACTCAAATCTAATGCTCACCTTTTTTGGCCAAATTACGTTGCGAAAATTAAGGTGCGCATTAGATTCGATGGCACATTTACATTCACCAGCAAATACTTTTTTTGGTTTCAAGGTTCTGCGCATTAGATTTGATGGTGCATTAGACTTAAGTAAGTACGGTATTATTATTACTATGCCACACTATGGGTGGCTTCCAACAAATTAAAACACAGTAAGATATCAAACATTAAAAATTTCCCTAAACAGGGCTGCCTTCAGATGTCTTCTAAAGTCAGATAGTTGTTTATTTCCTTAACATCTGATGGGAGGGCGTACCACAGTGCGGGCGCCACTACCAAGAAGGCCCTCTGCCTGGTTCCCTGTAGCTCCACTTCTCGCAGTGAAGGAACCTCTAGAAGGTCTTTGGAGCTCAGTGTCCAGGCTGAACGATGGGTGTGGCGGTGCTCCTTCAGGTATACGGGGTATATACATCACTTAAAGAGTAGTCAATCTTAAGTGAAATATTTCACGTATTAAGCATGTTAAATTAATATGTAGAAAGCTTGGTGAAAGACAACTCTGATCTAATACCATTTCCCCACCTCACTCCCTGCCTTGGGATTCTTTCCCTGTATGAATTCAATATTAGAATTTCCGTTTACAAGCAAGTTGGTTGTTGTCTCTGTGTCGATCTTTTCCCATGGGCTTATTCTGTCTGTGAGCGAAATAATCATGTTCTGGGATAGATAGATTTTTGTCCAAAAAACCAATCACACACCGCTTCTTCTAATTGTGGGTTTTTCCAGAGGGACACAAGATTATATCTTGTGTGACCATTTTCAAGATTATCCTATTTGAACCAGGCGTGATGGTGTGTTCCCCCACCTCCTCTTCCCTTCTGCTGTCACTGTCAGCGTTGTCTATTGAGCGGCTGCTTAGATTGTCCTTGGCGTTATTAATTCTTTCCTCCGCTCTGCTTGTCCCGACTGCTATGTCAGCCAAGGTCATATGTATTGTTTGCCTAGCTCCTTTAATTGGCCGTAGACTGCACGTTAACAGAAGGCAGTTACTCTTTTCAGTAAGATGGCTCGACTGTTTGTGTCCCTAACCAGCCTCTCCTAGGATTCTGTTCTGAAATTATGGCTGCAATTGTAGTAGGGATGGTGTGTGTGTGTGTGTGTGTGTGTGTGTGTGCGTGCAAGGATCGGATCCAGTTTGCATTTAAAAGTGAATCTCCCTAAATCAGCGTTTCCCAACCGGTGTGCCGCGGCACAGTAGTGTGCCGCAAGACACCGGCTGCTGTTCCGTGGCTTCTTTCCCCCTCCGGGCGCGCCGCTTCCGGTGGGCGCGGGCGGGGCGACCGGCAGTGCCCTGGGCCGCTTCCGGGTCGGTCCGGGTGGCTGGCGCCGCGTCGCCTCGGCTCCGCTTCTCGCTCGCCGGCCGCCGCGGGCTGCCGGGCACTTCGCCTGCTGCCTCTGCCGCGGTCGGGGACGGGCGGGAGGTGCCGGTGCCGCCGGGCTCGCTCGGGGCCGGCTGAAGGTGCTGCCGGGGGGCTGGGCGCGGGAGGCGGAGGGGGGGCGGGCGCCTGGCCCGCCGATCTCCCGCTCCGTTTTCGCCCGCCTGGGTCCTTCCCCTCCCTCCCGCCAGGGCGCGCGGACACCCCGCCCCCCGGGTGGTGTGCCGCGAGATTTTTTTCGTGGGGCAGGTGTGCCGTTGCCCCAAGGAGGTTGAAAAACACTGCCCTAAATTACACTTGCCAAAACAATGCACGAACCAAAACATAGCCATCCTTGAAAATCTGTGCTTCTTTGAGATTTGCAATGCAGTTCTCTAGCCAATTAATGCGTACAAAAATGCAGAGTGAAGTACAATCTTGGAGTGGTGCAAGAGTCCAGGGGTTCGAGGCAGTTACCCAGGTTTTGGCTTCCTCAGAATGAGGACAGCAATGACTGTGGTATCTTTACGATAAGTAGGCAACTCCCAATTTACATGGGGGTTGTGTTCTGAGGCAACCTTTTCTGAGGCTTATTTATACATATATACAATCTGAGTCTATGATGGAAATTTCCATGTAAGTGTGGCTTGAATTTAAGCTTTAGCAAGGAGAGTAAAAGTCATATTGCAGCAGATGGTCCACCTTCTCTGGATATTTGAGGGGCCCCGCATGGGGGGCCCCTTCTGAACATTGAGGAGGCCCGGTCCTTTAAAAAAAATGGGAGCCACAGTGCCTCGGCCCCCAGGAACCGGCACCATTGGATTGTAGCTATGATCCACCAACTGACCCCAACTTTCCAGTGACTTTAATTGGCAAAGAAACTTGTTGGGGAGATATCTCCACTAAAGTGGTCCTAGAGATGGAGACATGACATTTTGTACATTGTCAGGGAAATGCTAATTTCCTGACAACTTACAGGTGTCAAGAAAATGGACACCAATAAATAGGCAAGTGTTCTTACTTATTGACAAAATGTTCTGGAGCCAAATACCTGGAAGCCTTAGACTAAATAATATTTTTTGGGGTGGGGGGGAGGTAGGAAGCTTTCAGGATGCACAAACATCTTTGTGCCTAAAGGAATGTGGTGTGAAATACTGCTTTTTCCTCCGGTTCAATAAAATACATGTGCAATTTTTTGAAATGAAAGATCAATTTGTGTGACTTATAGGAGTCTGTAAACTCTCCCCCTACTTCTATCTTTTGTAATTTGGTTATCACTCACTCTTGTTTTTCCATCATGAAATTGCACATTTTGGATGTGAAAGAATGAATATGAGCAATGATAATAAAAAGAAAGTAAACAACAACGCAGTCAAGTGTTAAATTTGGGGAGCTGTTTTAGATTTAGTAATATAAATAAGACTACTCTGCATTCCAAATCATTATCTACAATGTTCTCTCCTTTTTTTTGCAGTATATTGATATGATAATGAAGAAAGTGTAAGACCTTTTTGCAAAGAGACATTTCTTGAGCTGCTTTTGAAGAAAAGGCTGTTGTGTCATTTTCATACTTTCAATGTGCATCACCCTCCTGACATTAAAATAGAGAAGACAGTGAAGATACATAATGGAGACTGAACTTCATGGAATAAAGTGCTGCATAATCATGTTATTAGTATAAAATCATTTTTGAAGAAATATTAATGTGATTCAACTATTAACGTAACCTGGAAACACAGCTTTTAAAGAAAGAATAAGAGGATCTTTGGGGGCTATCTTTTCCCTTTTACTTTCAGTGGACACCCTTGCTGCAAGCCCCATGGGAATGAGTAGAAGTTGGCTGTAAGAGCACTGTAGTACTTTAGCACACCTCCTATTCATTTCAGTGGGGCTTTTACATGAGAACATTCCACTGGGCTGCCTAAGCTAATCTCAATACACCTGCACATTGCAAAGAGGCTGGAACATACATTTCAAATTTTAGAAAATGTAACAGGCATTTAAATGAGAAATACATGAAGCGATTTACTATATTTTTCCGTGTATAAGACTCTATTTTTTCCTAAATTTTTGAAGTTTAAAATAAGGGGTCGCCTTATACACGGATAGTGCATAGTGCATGTTCTTAATTTTGAGTCCCAAAAAATAGGCGGGGGGGTCTTATACATGGGGGCGTGTTACACACAGAAAAAGATGGTATTTATTTGTGATTATATATATATATATATATATATATATATATATATATATATATATAATTGCTGTATCATAAAGATATATCACGCAGCTTACAACAATATAGAAACATAAAACCAAATGAAAAAATCATAAAAACAAGTTAAGAGCAAAAAGAAATTGAAAAAAAATATCAACAGACCATTGTGAGAGATGTACTTTTATTTGCCTGCATAGGCCTGGCAAAACAGTAAAGTTTTCAGCGCTGTGGCAGGCTTACTATTACTACTACTAGTACTATTAAATTTTGTATACTGCCCAATACCTGTAGGTCTCAAGGAGTTTCATAGGATAAAAGGTTAAGCCTTTTCTTTTATAGAAATACAACTACAGTGGTACCTCGGGTTAAATACGCTTCAGGTTAAGTACGCTTCAGGTTAAGAACTCGGCTAAGAACAGAAATCGTGCTTTGGCGGCGCAGAGGCAGCAGGAGGTCCCATTAGCTAAAGTGGTGCTTCAGGTTAAGTACGCTTCAGGTTAAGAACGGACCTCCGGAACGAATTAAGTACTTAACCTGAGGTACCACTGTATGAGGAAAACATCACCTATTCACATTCTGTCTGTCAGCCATCTTATCGCCTGTGTGTAGCCACCAACTTTTGGGGGCTCCTACACTCCACCTGCAAAAGAGGACTCAAACTCTTACCGTATATAGCACAAAGCTTATGCAGATTTTATGCATATCTGCCCCCTTTTTTGTTAGCAGGTGGAGAGCCCAATCCACATATAGCCCCAGACCACTCCTTTGGCACCCCTGTGTAGATTAACAGCATCAACAAAGCAATGAGCTGTTGGCCATTGCTTTGTTGATGCTTTTAGTCTTATTGCATTCTAATTGCTTTGAATTGTTTTATAGGAACACAGGAAACTACCTTATAATGAAAGTCATTATACCTTACCATTGTACCTTATACCATTATACCTTATAATGAGTCAGACCATTGGTCCATCTAGCTCTGTAGTGTCCATAGTGACCGGCTGTGGCTTTCCAAGATTTCAGACTGGGATTTCTCCCAGACCTACCTGGAGCAGCCAGGGATTGAACTTGGGACCTTTGGCATGAAGAACAGATGCTCTGCCACTGAGCTACAGCCCTTCCGCAACAGAGCTATGCAGTGTTTAACTCTGCAAGCCACCTTGGTGCTCTGTGCCACAAGGTAGGGTTCAGATACAGAAAACAAGTCAATGAAATATGGTAGCAACTCCCTGTTGACCTTGTCCATATGTACTTGTGTTGTTGGAAGCAGCTATGAAGATTTAATTAATGATAGTGATATAATTAGGTTTGGTTTGAGCTTGGGATTGGACTTATTTCATGGCTTTGGGCAACTCATTTAAGCCCCTGTGTATCCAGTCCCCCTTCTGATGATAAATCAATAGCGACAATGCTGCTCACCTCTGAAGGTGAATTCTTTTCAAAAATAGAATGTGCAATACACAGCAAATTAGTACAATGCTTGGTATTCCACTATCCAGTAATTAAGCAGCAGTCTGTATAACCCCCCTATCTGGAAGCTGAAAACTGTGTGTGTGTGTGTGTGTGTGTGTGTGTGTGTGTGTGTGTGTTGCATAAATTCCAACAGACAAGGTCTAAGAAAAGAAAAGGGGATCTTTTGGTATTTTACTGTCAGTTCCCTGAACTGTCTCCCAGTGCTGTAATTTCAGGTCTGCTTAAATAAGACATCAATCTTCAGTATGTGTTGAACAATTAAAAACTGACACACACACCCTTTCTTATCTGTCATGCTGATGTTTCAGTTTGTACTCTTGTTAACTTGCCAGCAGAAAAATCCAAAGGATGAGCCACAGATGGCTTCTTACTAAGCATTCAGTACCATTAACTGTATTAAGATGCTCCTGTTAAATAAGTATCAGTCTATAATTGTTACACCCGCTGCTTTTACGGTTTTTCTCAACTGTTGGGCTATTCTCAAGCCTTTGGGGCTCTTTAAGAGCCATTAGCTCTCCTCCTTTTGGGGTTTTTTCCTCAAGTGTTGTTATCTTACGCTGAAGGAAGATGTGATTGTAATTAAGGCAGCACTGAGTGGCCCCAATTAACCCCAAGATAATCTGCTGTAAAGATACATTGAAGAGATTGACTATCTTGTCTGTTTAGATTTTAAGCTTTCTAACAGAGGACAAACAGTGGAAAAGGAAACGTTCTGAGGTGAAATGATTTACCTGTTGTTCAGCAAAATGAGAATGATAATAAGAAAGGCACACACAGCTTTGTCTTCTGTCCATATGGCCCTATTTAAAGCACAGAGGATGTTTCTACAAGGTACAGAGATCCTGGACCAATTTTGTGGCAGATGCCTCATCTTTAAGAATTGATGCATTGGTTTATCCCACTATTGCATCCAAGTTTCTTCATCCAAGTCTGTTCTGCCATGTTTCTGTTTCCATTACCATAATTTTTTTAATTAAAAAATGCATTAAATCTTGCACTTAAATGCATTACTTACAGGGCTATATGAGGCTGCAACTGTTATACCAGCCGAAGCTGGCAAAAGACACTCCTAGTCACTGAGGCGATCTAGGCCTCTAATGACTGAGATGGTTCTGAAATAAACAAAAATCTGCCCTTGTTCCCTTATGGGGTGCACAAGAGCCTATTGTAAGTTCTCCATCGGTAGGAGGATATAACAGAGGCTAACCAGAGAAGATTAAGAAGCAAAGTCTTTATTCTGTTGCAACATGGCGTTTTCCCCCACACACAGGAGAGCAGGGAAAAAAGCCCCCAGAACAAAGGAGTGCATGCTCTTATAAAGACATTTTTTTTTTAAAAAAACCCCTCCTGGAGTCCAGGCCCACCCCCCAGATACCTCACAGTTACATCATGAAAGGGGAGGTCTGGTGGCAGTAATCTGAGCATCCTTGACCCTCCCCATGCCTCCTCTTGCCCTCCACCAAAAAGTCACCAAGTGAAACAAAAGAGAGATTTACATTTACCTGTTTCCCAGCCAAGGCAATCACACTCTTTTGTCTGGCATTCAGGTATCAGGAAGCCAGGAATTATCACCTTTAATTTCCTGAGACAATCACCCCCCCCTTCCTTGCAAAGAAATAGTTTGTGAGTTTGAGAGTCAAAATGGTGTCAGGCCTGTGGCCTGTCTTCAGACATGTGGCCTTGTTTGCTTGGAACACTTATGAACATATATATGTGTGTGTGTGTGTGTGTGTGTGTGTGAGACCTTAAAATTCTTACAACAGTTCCAAAAGAACTGTCATGACTAAGGTCTTTGAGAGCAGAAACAGTAAAGTGCTGGAAAGTGCTGGAAGATTCTAGCAGGTTCACTTCTGATGCAAATATTGTTTTGACTATGTAAATGTCATGCTGAGCCAGGAGAGATAAATTCCTGCGTTCAGCGAGCTGCTCTCTCTCTCTCTCCCTCCCTCTCTCTCTCTCTTACTTTTGCTTGTACAGTGCTGGTAACAAAGTTTTTTGCCTCAGTAAAGTTTTTCCTTTACTGTGAATCTTTTGTCTCTGCATTTTGACTCTGCGTGGTTCTTTTATTTACTTCAAGACACCACTTTCCACCAAGAACCTCCACGACTACCAACAGGCTTCTTTAGGAGTTCAACCCCATTCAAAGCAGACTGTTGGCGAATTATCTGGGCAGCCTATGGTACCCCCATTACACTTGATTGAAACAATTGGAGACAATTTTGTTTCAAACGAGCTATTCCAGCTGGATGAAAGTGTGTGTGTATGTTGATTGGTATTGTTTTTAAACCTACTTCCAGCTGCCTTTATAGTAGGACTGTAAATCACATTCAGATTTATGTGCAAGGAAGGTGATTCATAACTGAATAAATAACCACTGCCTTTTCAAAAACAGGCAGTAGCTAACACAGTGTCCTGCCTCACACATTCAAAATATACCTGCAGACACTCCAGGGAATGACAGCTTGTGATGACAGGCCATATCTCCCATGGCCATTGTATGAGATGCTCCTCTAAAGTAAACCTTTTCAAAAGTAAGAGTAGAATGTTTACATGCAGGAAACTTATGGTGAACTCTGAACATCCATGGCATCTCCCTGTCCCTCCTTATACTTTCTTGTCTTGCAGCATTTTTATCCAACAGCAAGTGACGCTCATAGTCATCCCCACTGTCTTGTGTCCATACCTGAACATCTGCCAACTAGTGATGTACTACTATGAAAAATGTAAAAGCCATGGAGGACTCAGGCATATTCATTCTGCAGACAAAGCACTCTGTCTATTTGCAAAATTGGCAGGGTGCCCTTAAAACATATCACTTTTCCATTATGTGCAAAGTGTTTTAATCCTGATCCCTAATCACCCATAATAATGATATTTACTGTGCCACTGTATCTCAGGGTCCATTATTAAGCCATTCATTCCATTACGAAACGTCTCCTTTATACTAGAAGGGCCAGAGGCAATTATGCCCTAAGATTTTCTAATATACAAGGTTCTCATTATGTATTTGAGCTCCTGGGTTACCAGCAAAACCAATTTTGGATTTCACTCCACAATCAATATTTTTATTTTGCTCTAATGGCTTTGCTGCCAAATAATTCGCTCCAATATGTGTAATGTTCCATGATGTAATCTTTCACAGTATGTCTTCCCTTCAGAACACAGCAACAAACTTGCACAGGAAAGTTCTTGATTAGCCAGAGTTTCAGCATTGAAGTATTTTAAGGGTGCATGATTAGTGGCAAAATTCTTAACTAGAGGTTTGATTCAGCTGTCCTTAACTTAGCAGAAAGCAACACGTTTCAGTAGAATTCCCTACATATATCAAAAACTGAGAGAAGAATTGCTTCAGTTCTTTGTAGATCACATTGCAAGGATGGTTCTAAAATGGATACATAATGGTCATATCCATTCTTTCAAAAAATGAGCACTAAATGACTCACTCAGCAGACAAAAAGTATGCCTTTCTACGTTTCTCCCAGATACAATCAGTCTTTAAAAGTTATTTTTCCAGAAAATCAAAGGCGTTTTCTCAGGCCATTATCTATTTCTCTTTGCTTTTAGGGGAAAATATGATACTAAACTTGGTCTTTAAAGTATCACTTTTTTAAAAAAAATAATCATCCATGGCAAAATATAGCAATGCCACAATTGCTGAGGTTTGATGCAAAAATAAACCACAATTTTGAAGCAACCCTTCCCCCAGACTTCCTTGTGAATATGTTTTTTAAAAGAAGAAGGAATTAGAAAAATAAAGCTAATAAACAAGGAGTAGTAGACAGGGCATTATAAATTGAATGGTTGAATAAACAATGATACTGGAGCGTATGACAATAATAACCTTGAGGATTTAAAAAAATAAATGCATTTAAGAATCCACTATGATGGACATTTGATCATTGCTATAGATTTTCTTTTTACTACCAATTCTATGAGTCTGTAAACTACATTATACCTAGAGCTGATCTTATTAGCTACACTCCCTGCATTGCAGTTTAGAACCCAGAAATTCGCAGGTGTCCGAGGGAGGCATTTATGCAGAGAAGCGTCTCCTGTCTAAATATTCAATATGCCAGCTGTTGGTGGGGAGAACCAGAGGCAAATGAGTTTTGGATGAACTAATGTGAAATAATGACCGCTCTGCTTTAATTTTCACAGTGCCTGAAGAAGATTGGAATGTCCAATGTTAAGCAGGTGTGCGCAGCAATAAGTTCCACTGGTTTTGTTGAGGTTAGTCCTAGTAAAGGTACAGAGGGGGTATTTGTGTGTGTGTGTGTGTGTGTGTGTGTGTGTGTGTGTGTGTGTTTATTATATATTCCATTTGTATCCTGCCCTTCCTATCAAAAAATGTTAAAACAGTACCTTTACAGACCAATACAGCTATTGTTTAGAAAACAAGTGAAAGCCATTCCTTGCAGATTCTGAAGGGTTAAAACACAGAGAGATGCTTCAGGAGGTTCAGCGGACCATATAAAATGAAATTGGGGCCAAATGCAACCCTGGATTGCAAGTTGCTCACTAGTGAAATAAGGTAAAGGTAAAGGACCCCTGGATGGTTAAGTCCAGTCAAAGGTGACTATGAGGTTGCGATGCTCATCTCGCTTTCAGGCCAAGGGAGCTGGCGTTTGTCCACAGACAGCTTTCTGTGTCATGTGGCCAGCACGACTAAACCACTTCTGGCACAATGGAACACCGTGACGTAAGTCAGAGTGCACAGAAACACTGTTTATCTTCCCACCACAGCGGTACCTATTTGTCTACTTGCACTGGCATGCTTTTGAACTGCCAGGTTAGCAGGAGCTGGGACAGAACAACGGAAGCTCACCCCGTCATGGGGATTCGAACTGCCAACCTTCTGATCAGCAAGCCCAAGAGGCTCAGTGGTTTAGACCACAGCATAACCTGTGTCCCATGTGAAATGTTGTATACATTTCCACTGTGGAGGGTGGGCAAATAAGGTCACTTTTCTTCATATTTTTGGAAATACTTCATAAATATGAAAGACTTCAAAACTTATCAAGGGAAGTAAAAATGGAAACTGAAATCCACGAGCTATTCATGCGACTTCCTGTACAACAGGATTCCACATTTGTGTTTTCTTTGAGATGCCCTCAGTCTAAATATTTTTCCCTGTTGCATGGGAATGTAGGACGTTTCCATATACTGAGTCAGATTATTGATCTATCTAGCTAAGTAATGTCTACACTGACCAGCAGAGGCTCTTCATGGTTTCAGATAGAAGACATTCCCAGCACTAGTTGGAGATGCCAGAGAATGAACCTGGGACCTTCAAGTTGACAAGCTGGAACATGTGCAGAGGAGGACAGCCAAGATGATCAAGGGTCTGGAAACCAAGCCTTATGAGCAGCGCTTGAAGAAGCCAAGTATGTTTATCCAGAAGAAGAGAAAATATATGATAGCCATCTTCAAATATCTTAAGAGCTGTCACATGGAGGAGGGAGCATACTTGTTTTCTCCTGCTCTGAAGGGTAAGACCTGAACCAATGGCTTCAAGTTACAAGAAAGGAGATTCCGACTCAACATATGGAAAAACGTTCTGACAGCAAGAGCTGTTTGACAGTGCAACAGACTCCATTGGGAGGTTGTGGACTCTCCTTCCTTGGAGGTTTTTAAGCAGAGGTGGGAAGGCCATCTGTCATGGATGCTTTAGCTGAGATTCCTGCATTACAGGGAGTTGGACTAGATGACCCTTGGGCCCCTCCCAACCTTGCATCAGTCTTCATGCAAAGCAGATGTTTACCACTTGAGCTATGAGCCCTTCTATCTTTCTGTAGGAAAGCCGGGGCCTTATTAAGATTGCCAAAATTCAGCCAAAAAGAAAAGAAAAAGGGAAACACTTCAGTGAAGGCTTTAAAATGGGGTGGGGGACCTCCACCAGCATCACACAACACTCCTATCTTTGTATCAGTGACTGGGAAATTTCAAGCTGTTACTAGGCTGCTGCAGTACTTCCCCCCATAGTGATAATTGTATCAGTAGCAACGTAAACTCAGAGAATAGATTGAACAGACGAACAGTAATCCACACAAGTCAGCTGGGGGAGTTAATGGATTTTTTTTGGCTCTTTCTCTTCTCAAACAGAAAAGGAGAAATAATATGTGTTAATGGTCACAGCCTAGCCCAAGCCAAGTTACATTAGCTGAGGAAAATAGGCCATATTCATCTCACCACTTCAGTCCTCTATTTTTAATCTGTATCTCATTATCTCCTTCAGCTTCCACTCTCTCTCTCTGCTTTGCTTTCTATTTGTTACAACCTGCCCGGATATCACACACCTCACACCCTCCCATGGTCTTAGAGCTGCTGTCCTCAGTTATTTCTGTAAGTGACTTTGGAGTTCTCACTTTCCAGCCTGGCAGTCCTTTCGCCAAAACAGTCACAGCGACTGGGATGAGTGTTAACAACATATTCTTGCTCTACTTATTATAGTGACCCAACAGAATCAACTTCCCTCATAATATGCAACGTCTCACCCAAACAGAATTTCTCCACCTTTATCAGTATATCTTCTGTGTCTTGTGTTCTTTCCATAGCCATCAATGGGAATTCTATATGTTGAGGACCTGGGCTTGGTTAGGTCCTACATTTGGGACAAACTTAATCCAGGGATTTAGCCCTCTTCATGTGCTCAGCCTAAAGATGCAAGGGCTACAACTGGAGAGGCTGGTGTGTGTATGCAAGCCCTTGCCCTGTATGCACCAACTTTACTTCAAATCTTTCCACATTGAGTGGAAAAGTATGAAGAGGGCTTATAAGAGCATTTGGCCGAGCACTCTTAGAAATCTTAGAGATCCTTTGTGTTATCAGGGGTCCAATCATTGGAAGGATTCTAAGTGCATTAAGTCAATATGCTTCGAAGCTGCCTTCAAACCTTCCCACTAAATGCAGAAAGTGAAACTGGTATGTTTGGAGATCTTCCTGCATTGAGCGTGTTGGTCTGGATGCCCTCAGAACTAGGGGTGGGGGGAGAAATTTGATTTAGTTAGCATTTAAAGGTGACCCTACCTAATTCACACAATACACAAACCAAAACACAGCCATCCTTCAAAATCTGTAGTACTCTGAATTTTGCGATGCAGTTCTCCAGTCAAGTAACGTGTATAAAGATGCATGTAAAATGTGCATGACAATACATACAAAGGATAAACAAAAATACATTTCAATTGGGAAATTGCTTTGCTAAAATTGTGTCTATTAGGTGAAATTGCATGCAACAGTGTGCATATTAGGAGAAATTCGCACCAGAATGCTGATAAATTATTAGAATCATAGAATCATAGAATCATAGAATTATAGAGTTGGAAGAGACCACAAGGGCCATCCAGTCCAACCCCCTGCCAAGCAGGAAACACCATCAAAGCATTCCTGACAGGTGGCTGTCAAGCCTCTGCTTAAAGACCTCCAAAGAAGGAGACTCCACCACACTCCTTGGCAACAAATTCCACTGTCGAACAGCTCATACTGCCAGGAAGTTCTTTCTAATGTTTAGGTGGAATCTTCTTTCTTGTAGTTTGAATCCATTGCTCCTTGTCCTCTTCTCAGGAGCAGCAGAAAACAACTTTTCTCCCTCCTCTATATGACATCCTTTTATATATTTGAACATGGCTATCATATCACCCCTTAACCTTCTCTTCTCCAGGCTAAACATACCCAGCTCCCTAAGCCATTCCTCATAAGGCATCGTTTCCAGGCCTTTGACCATTTTGGTTGTCCTCCTCTGGACACGTTCCAGCTTGTCAGTATCCTTCTTGAACTGTGGTGCCCAGTTATGAGAACTTAAAAACCAAAAACCAGTACCCTTGCAAACTGGTGTGGAAATGTGCAGAACTGGGTTTAAAATTGGAAAACTGACAGAAACCCAAATGGACAGATTTGCCCATGCTTTCTCAGAACTGTAAGCATGTTCAGATGAAGGCACTTTTACTGGGAACCACGATTAACACAGAACTCCTGGTTGTGGGGAGGCTTCCAAGTACATGCAGCCATTCAGAACTTGCCCCTCAATCCAGGAAGGTCTAGAGTAAAACTCTTCCCTGCAGGGGCACTGGGAGCAGGAACCATGGAACCAGCTTCTACAATGAGCAGGAAGTTCTGAAGGGGCTTCTAAGAACGTTCAGCTGAATGCACTTAGATACAACCTTCAGATCTTCCTACTCAAGTGCAGCTTGGGGGTAAAGTGAGCACACAGAGTGCACACATGGATGGGGGTTGCATGTGTCCCTCTGCCTCCGTGGTTAGCCCTTGTGTGTTCAGGCTGAAGAGGGCTTTTCTGTTCTTTGTAACAAAGGACCTGCAGTTTGCCTCCAATATCTTACTCCAGCAGCTCAAGCAATGGCAAGGCAGGATATGATGCTGTCAGTCTCAGTTTACTGAAGAATGCACAAATATGGGTTACAGTTGCAAAATGTATGTGTTTCCAGTGCTGTCACTGCCTTTGATTAATGGTTTTGCAAGAAGATGAGAGGATACAGGTTTACTTGCAAACAAAGTTAAGGCATCACTGAGCCACTTGGGAATAAACCTCCCTTGTAAAACCAATATGCAGTATTTCACCTTCCTATCAAAATCACAGCAGATGAATGTGAAACTAGCGTCTAGGAGACAAAATTTTAAAGTGACTGAAGAAGAGAGAGAATGCAACTAGGAAAGACAGAATAATGGAAAGCGAATGATACCAAATTGATTATCCCTATTGCAAACAGCAACAAAGGGGAAATCATTCAGAATTAAAAAGGTAAAGGGACCCCTGACCATTAGATCCAGTCGTGACCGACTCTGGGGTTGCGGCGCTCATCTCGCATTATTGGCCGAGGGAGCCAGCGTACAGTTTCCAGGTCATGTGGCCAGCATGACAAAGCCGCTTCTGGTGAACCAGAGCAGCGCACGGAAATGCCGTTTACTTTCCCGCTGCAGCGGTACCTATTTATCTACTTGCACTTTGACGTGCTTTCGAACTGCTAGGTTGGCAGGACCAGGGACCGAGCAACAGGAGCTCACCCCGTCACGGGGATTCAAGCCGCCGACCTTCTGATTGGCAAGCCCTAGGCTCTGGGGTTTAACCCACAGCGCCACCCGCGTCCCCATTCAGAATTAGTTTGGTACAAATCTTGTGAACTGCCCTGAGACCTGCGGGTATAGGGTGGTATATAAATTCAAATAGTAATAGTAATAGTAATAGTAATAGTAATAATACAATGGCTTGAATACAGGAAACCCAGTAATCTTTGCACAACCATGAAGCCCACTGGGTGGCCCTAGTGGACAAGAGTCTTCCTACCGGACAAGCTTGTTGTGAGGATTAAAAGGGCAACCGACATGGAAAGATAATAAAGAGGTGGGCACAGCCCCCAAGATTCACATTGTGTCTGTATCTGTGCATTTTTAAAATAATTCAATTTGTTTCTGAGTCACTCTGTGCTTGCTCCACTTTGATCTGTGTCTCAGGCTCCAAGAAGCTCTTGTGCAAAACAAAGCACCACCTTTCACCATTCAATCTAATGAGAGCAGCAGGTGTAGTATATCTTCCATCCTAGTGCTGCAATAGTCATGCTGGATTTCTGTCTGACAATAAAGAACTGAAAGTGTAGGATCAGTCCTTAAGGTTCACCACTGAGACTGTAAATTCATTTCCCAGAACTGTCTCAATCCTTCACCATCATGTGATAGGTTTAATTCCATGAAATATTCCAATGATGTGTTTGCAAGAGTTTTCTAGGGTCATTGTACTGCAAAACTTTTTTGGGGTAAAAAATCCATCTTGTAACATATGTCCTGCGATGTGTTATTGTATATAAAAGCCAGAAAACCTCTCTTTTGTGGACTCTGTTCATCCAGGCATTTTGAAAAACATACTCACTGAAATATTACACACACACACACACACACACACACACATTTTTACTACACAGAGAGTGATGATGTCATTGGGAGATGTGTAGGTTTTACTACATGTTGCAGAGCAAGAAGGGGAGAACTGAACAAGGGCACATCAGTATCAATTATAACATGCAATTCCATCTTCAGCTGCCTGCTTAGGATGCAGACCCCATCAACATGGCATTAATGAAAACAATAGAAATCAAGTTGGGGAAAATGGGAAAACTCTCTCTCTCTCTCTCTGATAGTTCCAGTGCCACTTAAACAAATATATATTTAGCACAGAGAATGTAGGAGCCATTTCTAGGAAGTCACTGCACACCAGGAGCAAAAAGAAAACACCAGTGAATCATTGATGACCTTTGAAACATGTGCTGAGAACATTTTGCAGATGTCACAGTGGTTAAGGGCAGATGCACAGGATGAAGCCATTCTGAAGATTTCAGTGTGTGTGTGTGTGTGTGTGTGTGTGTGTGTGTGTATGACTGCTGACAAGAGAAAAAATGGGATAAGCTACTGTAACCTCAATGACTCCTACACAACATGCATAATAATTGTGACTGACAATTTTTATTTGTATAACAGGCTGTTAAGTCAGCATCAATTCATTTTTCTTACCAAGCATTTGTTTTCATCATGGTGTGAACTCTGCCAATTCTGTTCCAGCTTGGCTAACACATTAATCCTAAAGTGTGACAGCATGGCTTCAGTCGTTGTGTTCGACAAAGTGATTTATGTTGGGAGGGGTGGACAAGCTTCTGTCAAGAACCAATGAGAGCTTCCTTCTACAAAGTAGAGAACTTCAGGTCCAGAATCATGACAACTGATTTCAATCCTGGACTGAGACGAGGCAGTGTTGGAGACTATAAGTGAACCAACCATCCATGACCTTGTTTGAACTGACTTCAGTGCTTAGCCTCATTGACACCTGTATCTATGTAAAGTTTCACTAAAGAAGGTCTGGGCTAGCATTTTGATGGGATGTATCTGATTCTAGGCTAGGATGCTGGAGCTTGGAACGCAGCAAATGGAACCTGCCCCAACCCCGATTCTTACCATTTTCTCCCACCGTTCGCGATCTCTACAGACACTTGATGGAGGCCATTATTTAAATATGCAATTAGAGCTGCTTCTTCCTCACAATGCAATCATGGTCACAACATTGACAATGGCAGAACATCAAATGGCCAATCAGATTTGGCTTGGAGGCAACATGACTGAGGACAAATGCAGCCAATCAAAGTAAAGATTATTGTATCATATTGCCCTTATTTTAGAAGGGTGGTGGTTGCTGTAACAGAGAGTTAGACTGTCAGCCATCTTATAAAACAACAACAACAACAACAACAACAACAACAACAACAACAACAACACCGCACAAACAGCAGCCAGGGGTTCTGGTCTAAAAGGCAGGTGCTCTCTCTTACAATTATTCACTTAATCTCTTAATCTCTTCCTTAGTATTGTTGTATGTCTTTTCCCCCAATGATGGGAGAGAACAGGAACTTGTTTGTCCCAAATTCTTGTCAGCTAGAGCAGAAAGCTGCAACCAGGCAAGTTGGGGGTAAGGAACAGTTGTTATTGCAGCTATTGCTACCACCTCCTCAATGGCTACTCACCAGTCAAATGATGCAAACACTTCCTAGTCTCAGTTAAAGGTAGATAGCCGTGTTGGTCTGTCATAGTCAAAACAAAATAAAATAAAAAAATTCCTTCCAGTAGCTCCTTAGAGACCAACTAAGTTTGTTCTTGGTATGAGCTTTCGTGTGCATGAAACAGTCGTCAACAGGTTTACCACAGCTATCAACCTTTCACCCATTTCCACCACCCCTCTGAGTAATACCCCTCCCCACCCTCTCACTATATATCAGGGTCTGGTGACTTCTGTTTCAGTGTATCTGAAGAAGTGTGCTTGCACACGAAAGCTCATACCAAGAACAAACTTAGTTGGTCTCTAAGGTGCTACTGGAAGGAATTTTTTTATTTTATTTTGTTTTGACTTCCTAGTCTGAAACTCCATATGCTGCTGATTTCTTTTTCCCTGTTCTGGGTTCTCCAGTGCTCAAATTACTGGGGCACCCATTTAGGATGGACAAATCTGTCAACTACAATTTGTCTCAATTGCTCACTTTTCTAATCTTCAAATTCAGTGGTCTCCATTTCTGCATCAGTTTTCAATTTTGAAAAGAGTCCTCAGAAAATAATATCAGCATTTTAGTTTGCATTTCTCCTCATATACACATTTCAGCTGATAAACACATTTTGGAAAGCAATTTCCCCTAACGTAGTGCACATGGTGCTTTATTTTCACTAATACTATATTTACATTTTATCCACACTTTGCTCCATTAACACATTTTTGTACAAGGGTCATCTTGTTGGAGAACTGCATTGCAAAAGTCAGAAAAGTGAAAATTCCAAAGGATACCTGTGTTTTGTTTTGCAAATTGTTTTGGGAAGTGTGAATCGAGCAGGCCCACTTTACAATACAAACCAAGCCTATTTCCCCAATGCTCATAGGACCCTTTTTGTTGCCTATGAATAGGCTGCAAAGTCAAGGAGGGGGTTTGGATCCATCTAATCAGGGACAGACAGTTGCAATCTTTGGTAATATGGCACCATGAGTGTGGACAAAACGTGGCACCCCCAAATGGGTCTTCTCAATTATGGATCTTCTCAATTTTGCTACCCTTTGCTCAGCACTCTGTGCGGGGGAACCACCTACACTGCCCTAAATCCTGCGCTGAATCTAATAAACAGCCAATGTGGTGCTCTCCAGATGCTGCAGACTACAAGGCCTATCATCCCTGATCACTGGCCATGCTAGCTGGAGCTAATGGGAGTTAAATTCCAAAACATTTAGGGGAAACTCTACTGTAGACCATACTCAAAAGACTCATTTGCACCAATGAAAAAGACAAAGATCATGGTGCTGGCATATCATCACAAGAGAAGAATTTCATTGGGGAAACCATTTGAACCAGGCAGGAGCCTCACAGAAAATCAATTCCTCTTCGCATTCTAAAGCCTCTTTCTCCCTTTACTTTGAATCCAGCTTTTCTCCCTGTGCTATTTATAAAATAGCTATGGCTTCTTGAAAATGTTTTCTAACACAGTCTGCATGAAAGTTGCTTAATAGCAGCTTAGTGACACACTCTGATCTTTGACAAAAGCCACCCAAATAGTCATTCGGTAATCTAATTGCCTTGATAAAGCTATTTTCTGCAAGATTGCCTATGGTTTTATTTCTTTCGCAGAGGTCAGCCTTGTTTATAGCGTATACATTAGAGGACCAATAGCCTCTCAGGTGCTTAAAATCTTGGAAAGTAAACTGTCTCAGAAGTGGAATTCCATCTTCTTACTTGCCCAGACCTCAGTCTTAAATTCTATTTGCTTCAGTGTTTGGAACTAGTAAAAGAAAGAGCAGCATACTTTGAAATGTGTTTAAAAACCTGAATAACTTCAGTATTTTGCTGCTGATCTTAGCTTGCTTTTTTTTTTACAGTCCTGCATGAAAAGGATTGATCTATTATATTTGCTCATGTGCTAACCACTAGAGCTCTTCTTGATGCTGCTGATTAAATTTCATCTATTACACACATATAATTGTGGAGTTGTAGAGTTGGAAGGGACCCCAAGTATCATCTAGTCCAACTCCTTTGCTGCCACCATTCTGGCCCTAATCCACATTGGGTCCCCCCACACCTACTTCTTAAGAAACAAACAAAAGAAATACTCTGCAATTGCTAGTGGTGCAGTCATTGTAATATCTAATTTGACTCTTAGTAATCTGCACTATCTTGCTTAAATAATTAGGGGAGAAATTGCTGTGTACAGCTGTGAAATAAAATGTATGGTAAAATGGCCAGCTATCAATAACCAACCTCATACCTCTCAGTCTAAGCTTCTCTGGTGTGAAATGCCTCGCCTTTTGTCAATATAGTCTCTCAATATGTGAATAGGGAGTGTGAATTAAGTACCCGAGTGGGGCATGTTTGTATTTATGAGTAAAATTTTGAAATGGATATAGACAGAATAATTTATTATCATTCAATATGGAGTAATGGTGGTTGGAATTAATGGCAGCGAAGTTAATATTAAAGAAAAAAACATGGTTGACATTTACCAATAATAATAATTCAGGAGCCCCTCTTCAACTTTTCGTGGGAAAAAGAAATGAACTATTCTGAGACACCTTGACTTAAAAGAAATATTGTTTAACAGAAAGTGGAGAAGATGGGTGTTAGCATGGACTGAATGTCTTAAATAATCATTTTTTTCTGTAACCGACAGGTGGAAAATTGGAAGATCTTTCTTTCTTTCTTTCTTTCTTTCTTTCTTTCTTTCTTTCTTTCTTTCTCTCTTCTTTTTCTTTTTTCTTTGGAGTCCTATGTATGGGGCCTTTATTAAGGTCCAATGATTGTATACTCATGGGGGTAGTAAATGGTTAATGGAGGACCCCAGGTTAGAGACAAGAAAATGTCGATCTATCAGGGTGAGAGGCTAGGAGGAAAGAGGAAAGATCCCAGGTGAGATCTAGGATGTTTTCTGTGGGTGGTAAGGGCTCCATATTCTACTTATTCTATTTGCATTGTTTGTAGCAGCTATTTTATTGTATTATGAAAAAACTTAAATAAAAATCTCATTACTCGTAATAGGTAGAGGCAAGTTATTACCCTCCCCACCCCAGCATATCCATGAATTTTCTCAGCTCCCTGTTTGCATAAACTATTTGTACAATCATATTTCCTCAATGCTAGTGGAGAGGAGAGGGTTTCACCAGAATTGTCTGTTTTACATGTCTTGGAGTTTCATGAAATTAATATAGGCAGAGACAGACATTTGAAGAAGACCACCAACCTTTCCCCCCTGGTAAATGCTTATGTAAGAACATAATTGGTCCAGTGTCTTGTTCTCACCTTGGACAGCCTGATGCCTAGAAGGCAGCCTGCAGGCAAGACCCAAGAGCTCCAGCCCTCTCCTCCCATGTGATTCCCAGCACCTGTTATACAGAGCAAACCGTCCCTAACTGTGAAAGCAGAACACAGCCATCATGGATAATAACCACTGACATCATTATCCTCCATGAACCTGCCTAATTCTCTTTTAAAGTCAACCACATTGGTGGCAATTACTACATATTGTGCAAACTGAATTGCAAAGTCTACGTACTGTGTGAAGAAATACATCCTGGGAACCAAATGGATGACTTGGGTTCTACGATGGAAGAAAAACAGAATATAAAGTGTAGGAAAACAAATGTGGAATGTTGCATCAGTTCACAGTAAAGGAACTAACCCAACTAATCCAATTTACCTGGGAATAAGCTCCATTGAATTCAATAAAACTTAATGGGAAGTTAGACATAATCGTTGTTGTTGTTGTTGTTGTTGCTGTTGATGATTATACTGCCCTATACCTGGAAGTCTCAGGGTGGTTCACAGAGCAGTTAATATTGCAGCCTCAATCAGGTGGTGTGTGTCGAGGTGATTTGCACCAACATCTTTATTTCCATTTGTCTCATATTAAAGAAGCAGGAAACAAGCCATTAACAGGAAGACCATAGTGAGTTGTTCCTTAACCCCAACCATCTAAATCCTGCTTTGTTTGGCCTGTTTATTTTTTTTCGCTGGACCCATTTCAACTCTTGGGCTGAAAAAGGTTCCCCACACTTGATCTAAGGGTATATGGATAACTTCTGTTTTGTTTCTCAACATGAGCCAAACTCACATTAATTAGCATTCAAGATTGATCTGATTGTCCCTCTTAACATAACCCTCACAAGTGGATTTAAAATACACTATTTGCCTTCAGTTTTACACAATGTCTGTTCACCTTTCATAAAAGGCACTCGGACTGAACATTTTATTCAACGCGTCCGTTGCATTCAGAAGAAGATCAGCTAATATAGCTGTGGCTTGTCAAATCCTCTCTCCGGGCCTAATTTTTCATTTTAGAGGGCTAAATCACATCGCAGCCTCAGGCAGAAATTATACATTGCCCACTTGTTGCCAGTGAAAAGGCTCCACTCGGTGTACTCATTCCGCTCTGCCATTTCAAAGAGGAGCCTCTGAGGGCCAATGCACATATAAATCAGCTGCCCTGTGGAAGCTGCTCTGAACACACTCCCATGGTGCTTCTCTCAGCAACAAAAGCAGCAACTAACAGACCCTATTGTACAAAGAACTGAGCAGGCACTGCTTATTTCTCCTGTGTTCCCAGTGAGTCTGCTTCTCTTTGCACTTTGATTCCCCAGTACTACACACATTGTTTATAATGTGTGGGCACATGCCATTTACCCTGCAAGGAGATAGGCAACACACACATTAAAGAGACTTGGGTGGAATCTACACACATATAAAAACTTCTGAAAATGAGTTTTTAAAAATACACTGAATTTTCCATAAGGCTCACCATCGCCATCTAGTGTCACATTGTATATTGCAGCGTTTCCCAACCGGTGTGCCGCGGCACAGGAGTGTGCCGCAAGCCACCGGCTCCTGTGCCGCGGGAAGACACCGGCTGCTGTGCTTCCGGGTCGGTCCGGGCTTCCCGCGCCGACCGCCGCCTTCGCGGGGCTGCCGGGCGCTTCGCCCGCTGCCTCTGCCGCCCCAGTCTTCCGGGTCGGTCCGGGCTTCCCGCGCCGACCGCCGCCTTCGCGGGGCTGCCGGGCGCTTCGCCCGCTGCCTCTGCCGCCCCGGTCGCGGTCGGGGACGGGCGGGAGGTGCCGGTGCCACCGGGCTCGCTCGGGGCCAGGTGGAGGTGCTGCCGGGGGGCTGGGCGCTGGAGGGGGGGCGGGCGCCTGGCCCGCCGATCTCCCGCTCCATTTTCGCCCGCCTGGGTCCTTCCCCTCCCTCCCGCCAGGGCGCGCGGACACCCCGCCCCCTGGGTCGGGGTGCATGTGGTGGTGGTGTGCCGCGAGATTTTTTTCGTGGGGCAGGTGTGCCGTTGCCCCGAGGAGGTTGGAAAACACTGGTATATTGCACTTAAAAACACACTTAAAACATTTTATTTGCAGCTGTATAGCTGAGACCTTGGAAAGTAGCTTGATGAACTGTTGAGAATGCATTCCATGTAGCTGGGAATATCATCTCAACATCACAGAAGTTGCTTGACAGGGTCTGTTCTGTGGTGGCACCCTGACTATTTTATTTAGTCATGGCCTCCCATGGGGTTTTCTTTCTCCAGATCTGGAAATATGGGCCGCTCCAGGGTGTTGGAGAAATGTAATGATAATGTAAACTCAAAACACACTCACCAAAATTCAAAAAAAAACAAACCCTTGCTAAATTGCCTTGAAGCAGAGGCAGAAACCCCTTTCACAGGAGAAGAAAACTTTTGGGAAACTGGGAAACTGATGTCAGCACAGCACTGGCTTCATGACTACATTTTAGGCACCAATGCTTTGGGGCGGGGGGGGGGGAATGCCACACTGGCATGAAAAGAGAAAGTGTAATGCTGAAGAGTTGCCATGCTGCCATCTAAACATGAAACCTCCAAAGTTGCCTCCTGAGCCAAATGTATACATGTTGTGGATGTAGATAAGCTATATTCCCAAACAACCTGAGGTATATTTCCCCCACACAGAAAAAGGTTGCCTTTCTTCCCTTTCTTGTTCACAGTTGAGTCCAGATGCTGCAAATTGCTCATTCACTGGAGTGTTTCAATATGTTGCTGACATAATTATTCTTTAATTAAATAATTGCACACAGTAACACGCAAGTGCACGTATCACAGGGTAAATACCTAAACGTGTTGTTGGCTGACACCGTCTAGCACAGCAGTCTAATTCTCGGCTAAATGATTGAAAGGGGAACTGAGAGGCTAGCCAATGACATGATCAAAAATATTATTGACTAGGAAAGGATCCAAGAGGGTCACCTCTGGACCTATTCAGATAGCAGGTAATTTTGAGGGAAACAGCAAACAACCAGGAGCTGCAGCAGTTGGGAAAGAGATCCTCGGAAGAACAAATTTGTCAAAAATTAGCCATGCATTTCTAGCGATTTACAGCATAGGCCATTCATATAGCTGGTCTCCTGAAGAAACAAACCACACAATGCATATAGAAGAAACTGGCGTTCTTTCAAATTCTGTATAAATTTACTAAGGAGTTCAATGTGCTTGGTTTCTTTCCTTTTTAAAAATGGAAAGTGGACAAGGTGCAATAATACCATCAGGGTTTTTTTTTCCAGTCGGAACTCGCCGGAACTCAGTTCTGGCACCTCTCAGGTGGGCACCATTGCCGTTCTAAGAGAAGAAGGGAGGTGTTAATGGTGAGTTCCAGCACCTATTTTTCTAGAAAAATAGCACTGAATCATGCCATCATCATTATGATTAGGTTCATAATCATGATGGGGGGTTGCTTTGCAGTAATGTATTGTCTCACCATTTTATATCAAGGGAAGCGATAACTCCACCACCACCCCAATGGTTGGAGCAAAAAAGGTGCAGCTTCTCTTTGTGCAGCCTAGGTCAGATGATTCATTCACCATAAGTGGAATACTGTCACAGGCAGAACACCATCGGTAGGATTAACATTTAGGGAGGGCAATAAGGGAGCGTCGCTCCTGCTTGTATTTCAAGTCACATGTCGTTTTGGAATGACCGTACAAGGTACAATCAGCTGCAGGTCACAACATCACAAAAACGATGGCTATTGGGAGAAAACCTCAAATTGCTTAAAAGGCAGCTTGGCACAGCAAATCCCCAGCTCTGCAGTTGAATTCAGATTGTGTGCTGCTGTTTGGAGCATGTGGGTGATTAGTCTGTTTATCACAAGGGGGGGGGGAATAACCTTTTCTAAAATGTCAAGAGCGGCATAGGCCAGGGCCTTGATTTAACCTTGGTCTTCTATTATTGCAGCTGCTCTTCCTCCATCCATTAATGTTTTATTACCTTTTATCAACTGTTTGTCTCACTCTGAAGAGTAACTGATGAGTTGTAACTCAAAGGTACAAGTCCGAATGAGCAGCAGGTAGCTGTCGAGAAACATTTCCCAGACCAGTGAAGACGTGTAAATAAGAATTGCTTAACACAGTGGCTCTCAGATTGTGGGGTGAGCCAAGACGCCTGGAGGGAGGGACACAAAGGTCAAGGAGTGGGGAGAAGATCCAGTAGCATTTTGCTTCCAGCAGCAGAGGTGTGGCAATGCAGTCCCCTCCCTCCAAACTGCTGTGCTCATCAAGGAAGCTGTAGTGAGGCAGGGATCGTGCCAGTTATCTCCCACAACCCTTCTTTCCTGGCTGCCGTGCTGTCCTAATGTCAGTGTTGCATAAGTGTCCCAGTCCACAGATCCTGATACACACAGCACACCAGTAAAGCCACATACATGTGGCTTGTGCAGGATGATACTGAGGGCTTGCCAGGGAGGTCTGCCCCTGGGTTGCATGACTGAGAAATTGGAGTAAGTTTAGAAGGCAACTTGGGTTTGTGTCTTTCATATGCAAGCTAAACTGGAGGATTTTTTAAATTTTATTTTGCCAGTTCCTTTTTATGGATGTGCAATCAAGATAATTTTTTACAGACACCAAGAGCTACGTACCTAGGTCTGTGGTGTAACCCACAGTGCCACCCGCGTCCCACATATGACTTAGTTGTATTTAAAATTTCTTTCTTAGAGTGCATATCTTATCCTGCATAGCAAAGGCAGCTTGGTAACTGACAGGGTGACGGAATGTGTGGGAAGTAATTAGCTTGTTACACAACTGAGAATGTAGCCTTCTCAGTAGAGAGAACATCTCCCCATTGTGTTTTTACTGTGGGGATAAGCGATTTACGTACTACCATCGTTGTCACAATAAACTTACCGGAGTGAAGCTTGCTTGTTTTTCATTTGAGATGGAACAATTGACACAATTGTCTTATTTGTCAAGGATTTCCAGTGCTGTGAAAGGGCAACCGTGTCATCTGAATACAAATGTGATTTAAATTGAAATACAGCATCCAGAATAGTATTTTCCAAGGAATTTATGTTAACTGTTGAATAATATCCATGCAGAGACTGATGTCTAAAACAAAACAAAAGAGAGAGAACTGCTACAGCGGTGGTAGGAAACTGCTCAATTTGATTAATTTATTTTAAAATGCATATTTAAATCCTAATATATTTGATATAGCCCCATCTACCAAATTCAGGGTGCACATATGCTGTTGAAGTTCACTCAAAACTGGAATTTTGGCAGCGTGGTCATTCTGACCCTCTTTTTAGTTTTGCAGTTTTTTATCTTAAATTCCTTGCATTCAGGGCTTTTGCACCTTTCCGCCTTTGCAGAGGTGGCGATCATGGCATCCTTCTGGACCAGCTGTCTGAGTTTGGGATGGGTGGTACTGCTTTGCAGTGGTTCCTGACCTACTTGGATGGTGGTTTCCAAAGTGTGATGCTTGTTCTTCAGCCTTGTGGAGCCTTCAATTTGCGGTTCCTCAGTGTTCTTCAAGGGCCATTTTTCCTCATATGAACCGATCCTGACCCTGCAATCATAATCTGAGGCACTTCTTTGTGTGCCTCTTCCACAAGAGGGTGGCAACACAAGAATGGGCTTTTTCTATGGTGGGTCTCCATTTCTGGAATGCTCTCCTCAGAGCGGCTTCATTACATTTCTTTAGGTGCCAGGTGAAAACATTCCTCTTTCACCAGGCCTTTGGATCATTAACATTCCATGTCTTTTTAAATGTGCTTGTGGAAGGAGGATTATTGGTTTGTACATATTGTTCATGTTTTTATTATGCATTTTGTGTTCTCATTTTGTATTTTTATGTTGTGAACCGCCCTGTGATCTTCAGATGAGGGCAGTGTACAAATTTAACAAATAATAAGATAATAAACATTATTATTTCAACCAGCTTATGCATTTTTATTCTTGCTTTCCTCTAATATGCACATTTTGCACTCATATTTTGATTGCAGGACTGCATTGCAAAATTCAGAGACATGCGAATTTTGAAAGAAAGTTGCATTTGTAGATCTACGTATTACTATGGTAAGTACGAAATAGGTTGGCTTGCACTAAAATGCAAACCAAACCAAATTTCTCCCTCTTCTCTTCTTACAACACCCATTCCCACACTGTATTTTTAAAATCTAAATCTCTGCTCACTGTTTTAAGAAAGGCATCCCCACCCCCCGATAGCCATTAACATGAATATTAGCCTTTTCAGCACAAAACGTCAAGGACCACATGGTTTCCTTCCACTCCAGTTACATTCAGCTTTAGAAGAGCAACAGCAGGCTGTTCAGTACAAAAAAGTCCCAGGAAAGCACAGCCTTGCCAACTGGCAAAATCCGACTGCAAATGCCATCCTGTATGTAAAGTTATCAGTCAAACTCAGAATTTCTTCCTGTCATTTGCACTTCCTGAGTACATCATTGTTTTTAAGAGGTAGGGAGAAATGTGATTCAGATTATTTAACTCCACTAAACATATTGCTTAAGAAAGCTGGGGAAAGTCTGCTGAAATAAAAACTTTTTTTTGAGTAACAACTGGGGAGAACTTTGGTTCAGTTTGCATTTAAAGGTGAAACTACCTAATTTGTACTTTGCAAACCAATGCTTAGGAATTCACACTGAATATTGAAATGCAGTTTTCCAACCAAGTATTGTGTACAGAAAGAAATATATGAGGGTAAAGTGTGCATAAAATTTCAAATATAACTGAAAAAAAACCCATAAAAAGCATATTAGGGAAAATTCATTTGGGGAAAAATGTATATTAAGCAAAACTGCATACAAAAATGTGTATATGAGAAGGAAAATGCAGTTAAATGGTGGTGAATTTTCATGAGGATCTTTTTTAAAAATCCATAAACTGTTGTGGAAATGATTTTAGGATTGGAGAACTGACCTTAAGATTGTAAAAATGAGAAACTGAAATCAACATATTTACCCAATCCCTTGTTTAGAGTAGTGCTGTGCCGATACCAGTCCTCCAATTTCATGACACTTACATTCCCCTGTGAAAGAGGCTTTCATTTTTCTGCCTCTTTCTTGGGCCACTTTTGGGGTGGGATTCAATCACATAACAGCAAATTTAGATTGCCCAGTTATAGCTGAGGGAGGCCTTGCACAACAAACCTGCTTCCTGAAAAGATCAAACTTTTTGAGGAAAGTGAAAATGCACTGGAAACACTGGAAACACTTGCTAACACTGATGCAACTTCGGCTACATTGACCCTCATACATTTAAAGCAATATATACCATTTTTTCCTCCCTTTTGGAAATAAGATTGTCTTCCATGTACATATACCACTTTAAACAGTTGCTGGATTCACCTTGTGGTGGTGAGTGGGCTTGCATATTCCTATGAACTCTGAGCGAAGCCGTCGGGAATCTTGTACTCCTAGCAAGGTCACCCAAGGCGGTAAGGTCAAGGGGGAAGAACCAGACAAAGAATGATCCCCAAAGTCATCAATGGCAGAACAGGTGGAAAATAACTAGCGATATGTTACAACGGCTGTGAAGGTGCATGAAGGCTGCAGCAGGTAGCATAAGTCACCATGAAACTCATGCCATTGGAATAGAACCTTTCTGCGAATATTGTGTGTTGATCAGCGTGCATTGATCTCCACACAGAAAACAAATTAACGCACAGGATTCTTCATATACCACTTCAAACAGTCATGGACTCCCCCCAAGTATCCTGGGAACTGTAGCTTGTTATGAGTAGTGAAAATTGTTAGGAGACCCCTGTCCCACTCACAGAGCTACACTTCTCGGCGTGGTTTCTAAATCAATCCCTCTTCCCAGAGAAAGCTAACATCCATGCAAACAAAGCAGAACTAATGCTCATTAATAGCCAATGTCTTCTAACCTCTGTGCAAACAGATCAGGACGAAAGCTCAAGAAGCTGGTCACCTGGAAGCACTATCCAAGATCCCAACTTGTTACAGGTTACGGCTTATTTCAAAACAGAAGGAGGGGTGTATAAAATTAGGGTATACACAACTTGGTAAACAGAGCAGAATCCATGAAGACACCTATACAAGTAATGTTTAATTGGTAGGGAAAAATTAGGATGAGACTGGTGGAGAACTATGTCTTCTGATCAGCAAGAATTGCCTTAATCTTTTATTTGTTCCTATGAAGATCTATCTGGTTACCCTGGATTATGAAGAAAGCAAGATAGAAAAAAAAAGAATGCCATAATCCTCAAATAATCCACACAGATACAGTTTGATTAAACATAAAATGAATACATGAATTTATTATCAACAAAGCAAGATGGTGTTGTCATTCCTACAAGCAAAACTGTGGCTCAGTTTGGCCTGAAATTAGACAGAAATCAATGCCTTTTTTCCAGCTTTCTCTTGCCACACCTGCAAAATATGATCATGAAGCCAATCTAATTTAAGTTTTATCCTCCCCATCCAGTGTCTCCTTTATTTCAAGGGTTGTTTTATAGACATCTCTTTATCTAAATAATAGTAACATATTTGCCAGTACCAGAATTTAGTAAGGGAGAAATCCCCAAAGTTTTATGTAGGTCTCTGTATGTTATACAGATATAATGAAGTAGTGACATGACAAGCTCAGCAGAAAAACACCCTTTTTTAAATGGGAAATTGAATGAGGATTTCTGCGCTACCCCTTCATTAAAGGCAACTGAATGCTCAGTGGCTGTGCAATTTTTCATACATGGGAAGACAGCAGGGAGCAGGTTTTGACATTTGGGGAAAGAGATTTTTGGCATTTGTGATTATCAACACTAGGAAGTGCACAGTACTTGCATTTTCAATCACCCTTTTTACCGAAGTCCTTGTGAGTAAAAGTATGACATTCTTTTAAGCAAGGTCCATTGCTTCCCACATGAGCACAATAAGATGACTTTATTTATGTATTTATGGCCCCTATAAGAAAATGAATTGTGGGTCGGTGGAAAGGAAGAATGGTGTCCACAAGTAGATTAGCTCATATGGGGCGATTCACACTTAGTTCTAATAGCAGATGGCCACTTTAGGTATGAACACTGTGGTGATTAAAAAAAAAAGGTGTTTATTTTTATTTTTAAAAATACTGGTTACGTCTGTTTCTCAGCAAGCAGCTATTCTTACCACAGCAAGAGCTCCACACCCACTGAAACCAACTATGCATATCTCTGAACTTCTGGAGCAGTGCCTGCTTGAGGAAGCAGAATAATATGAAGCAAAAGTGGTCAGCTTCAGTATTTCTTGAAAAGGAGCACTTTATTTTCCAGACAATGGACTGGAGGCTGGATGTGCCATGTGTGTTATGTTTGACTGTTCTTAATTAGCACGAATGGGCCTATCAGAATGGCTTTGCTGACAAGGACTTAACAGCAATGATTTATTGATTTATTTAAATGATAAAATTCAACCGTGCTTTTCTATATAGGGCGTTCAAGGCAGTCTATGGGATAAAAACAGCACTACACACACACACAGACAGACAATAAAATCTTCCTCCCAGGGTTAATTTTATCCAAGTCTCAGTAGGGCTTTTCTGAGCTAGGAGAATGTAAGAGATTTTCCTCCAGCTCACAGGAAAATCACCTGAACGCCCGCACAGCTCTTGGTGCAATCTCATTCTACTGGGGATAATGTGTGAATATGGCAACCGCATGTGGGGTGACGGCTGTACACCCAGTTAGCACCCTCACTTCAGATTGGGGCCACACACACACAGAGAGAGAGATTACATTATGGTTAAATAATTCTTGCTCCATTGAATGTGCCCGTGAAGGAGGCTGAGATACAGAACAAACATAGATACACTTTCATAATCGAGTGTGTGTGGGGGGGAGGAAGGGGGGAGAGTGAACTAATATAGTTAGAAAAAGTTGAGCAAGTTGAGAGAGATGAACCGCTGTCAAGTCAAATGCAATGAACAGCTAAGCTTCCCCTTAGCTTCGGAGGGTTAAGTTGTAATAAGAGGTAAGCTGAGGTAAAGCCCATCAGAGGGAGGAAAATCCTGAAGCACAATGCAGTTCTACGTCAAGGCAGCCATCAAATCATTCCACCTACAGAACTCAGCTTTGACAAAAGGCAAGGCAGGATTTCGATAAAGCCACTCTGCTTCAGCAACATCATAAATGCCTGGGACTGGACTAACATGGAGAGAGATCAAGAATAGAGTTAGCTACTGCAGGCGAAAGGTTTAGCATTGTGCGCCAGACTTAATAACTTTCAGGATGCTGAGCTAACAGGCTGCAGAATTCTTAACAAGTCCATGTCCTTTTGATGTATACATTTGAAACCTAGACAAGAAAAAAAGAGAGAGATGCATAAGGTGGGTGGTGGGTGGGAATGCAATGTTCAATCCTATTATATACTCCGTAGTCCACAATGTGCTCAGTTATGAAAGCCACTATTGCTCCGACTTCAGATTAAGCATGTGTTTAACTTGGTCCACATAATATATAAATCCCATTTTGCTATCTGATTTTCATGCATGTTTTTATTTGGTATTGCATTTTTAGTATGCATTTATAGAAAGCTTCAAGATCCAGGAGGATACTCTTGTTGTTGAAGGGTTCTTGATGAACAGATGAGCCTTTGAATAAGCACCCCATAAACTGTTGACCCACATATACAGGTCCTACAGTTGTATCTGTTATTCACATCATTGACTTTCTCTGACTGAAAGATGGCAGCAGCAACAGTGGTCAGAGTCAGGCGACAATGAGGTATGTATGAGAGATTCACAGGTAGAATGCTGATCCTAGGGCAGGAGGTTATGCAGTGAACCTCATCTACATCTGCTACTCCAGCAAAAAGACTCTTGAACTCTAAAGTCTTGAACTCTAACCCAGAACCCATTCCTTTGTGCCCAACTATACTTTATATCAAGACTACTCTCTTCCTTTTCTGAAGAATGGTCTGTGCAAATTCATCACATAACTCATTTGTGCAATGATGGTTTGTTCTGTGCACAAAATAAGCTTCATACAATGTGGTATACATACATTTTTCTACACGGGCAGCTTCAGAATCATACCTAGAGAGAATCCCTGCAATCCTATGGTCCCTGGGAGGGTCTCCCAGGGGTCACAAAATGCAATCTGACATCCCTCTTTGAACCTGGAGAAAGGGGGCAGAGACAGAGAGAGAAAGAGTGCTGACCCCAGAGAGGGAAATTCTATGTCAGATTCTCCTTCTCTATCACTATTGAAACTTCTGTAGTCCTTGCCCAACAGATGTCAGAGCTGGGGAGAGGCATGCTAGGGATAGATTGGGGAAATGCCAGGGAAAGACCAGGGAGGCTTGGATCCAAAAACATCAAACTCCTTCCCAGTCACTCAATATGCTATGAAACTGTGAAGTGTATAGTGTGCCAAGGCCCCTTGACCCTGTCACTCCCTATGTAATGAATAACCAGCAGCATATCAATTTGGGTTCAAATAGGCCACAACTTTATTGGTTACAGACAGGGTTTTGTTCAGCCAGAACTCGCTGGAACTCAGTTCTGGTTCCTCTCAGGTGGGTGCCATAACCATTCTAAGAGAACAAGGGAGGTGTTCATGAGTTCTGGTACCTCTTTTTCTAGAAAAATAGCAGTGGTAAAAGGTTTGGCATAGACATTGGGTAAAGTCATTTACTGAACTCCCGCCAGTCTGCTGGGAGTGTATCTAAGGGTAAACCATGTATTGGGGAGGGGGGGGCTATGACCTACATCAATTAGGGATACCCCCAAGAGGTGTTGTGTTACTTTAATTTACCTTTAAGAATACAAAATACCTTGAACATAGGAACTGTGTTAGATTAGGCCAAAGGTCCACTCAGTCCAGCATTCTGCTCTCACAGTGGCCAGCTAGGTTGCTGGGGGGAATCTCACAAGCACAACAATTGGTTGTGATTTCCAACAATTGGTATCTCAAGGCTTACTGCCTCTAGCAGTGTAGGTAGATCATGGCTACCAGCAGTTTTATCCTCCATGAATTTGTCTAATCCTCATTTAAAGCCATCCAAGTTGGGAATCACCACTACCTATTTTGGGAGCCAGTTCCATAGTTTACCTAGTTTACCAGGCGACATTTTTCCATCTTCACCGTATCAAGCAGTTGGTCCCTTACCTTTCCCGCCCCGACCTGGCCACAGTGATCCATGCGACGGTCACCTCCAGGCTTGATTACTGTAACTTGCTCTATGCGGGGCTGCCCTTGAAACTGCCCCAGAAACTCCAGCGGGTGCAGTATGCTGCAGCGAGGCTCCTCATGGGGTCCTTGCCATGGGAGCATATTCACCCAGTGCTCTACCAGATGCACTGGCTCCCGGTGGAGTACCGGGTCAGGTTCAAGGTGCTGGTTTTGACCTTTAAAGCCCTATGTGGCCTAGGACCCTCATACTTATGGGACCGCCTCTACTGGTATGTCCCGCAGAGGACCCTAAGGTCCATGAATAATAATAGCTTAAAGGTCCTGGGCCTAAGGAAGCCAGACTATCCTCCACCAGGGCCAGGGCTTTTTCAGTGATGGCTCCGACCTGGTGGAATGCTCTGCAGGACTTGATCTCCTTCCACAGAGCCTGTAAGACAGAGCTATTCCGCCTGGCCTTCAATTTGAATTAGCCTGATCCTCTATTCCCTTTTCCCTTTCCTCTTCTATGAAGAAACCCTTTCTGGGACCCCACATTTAAATTCTTCCCTGGTCTCCTTGCTGGCCCTAGTAGGACCAACTTGGCCAGTTAGTCCTGGTGATCATTTGATGTCTACTGACTGGTTTTTGGTTGGGTTTTTTTTGCCCCTCCCCGAAATGATCCCTGAATTTTTGAATTTTATTGATATTGATGCTGCATTTTATGTTGTATTTTATGCTGTTTTTAAGTCACATTTTAATCAATGTTTTATATTTGCTGTTAGCCGCCCTGAGCCTGGTATTTAAAACAGGAAGGGCAGGGTATAAATAAATAAATTATTATTATTATTATTAGTAGTAGTAGTAGTAATACTTTGTTTCGTTGGACCTGAATCTTCCAACATTGAGCATCATTGGATGTCCCCAAGTTCCAGCATTATGAGAGGAGACAATTTTTTCTCTATTTTCTCCACAATATGCATCATTTTATCACTCCCCCCCCTAAATTTAAATGCCTCAAATGTTGTAAGCTTTCCTCATGAAGGAGTTGCTTGAAACCCTTGATTTTTTTGGTTGCCACTTCCCAAACATTTCCCAGGTCTAATGCAATGGTACAATTTCTCATCCCAAAAGAAAAAGAGGCTTTAAAAATTATTTCCCCTCACTATACTTAACATCGTAGTGTGATCACTCATTACAAAACTATTCTGTTCCATGGTTAAAAACCTGCGCAATCATTAACGGCATGCCTATTCAATAAACAATAAATCTGGTCCATTCAAGCAACAATAGCCCATCACTGATAGCAGCCAATTGCAACAACATCTTCATCAGATCTACTTGTCTCTTCTTCAAAATGAGATCTGAAGACAAAAGAGATTTTGCAGTGTGCCAAGCAGAAGAACAAAAAAACCAGCCTATATTTAGAGGAGCCTTTCCCAACCTGGTGCCCTCCATCTATTTTGGACTACAACTCCCATCAGTCAATGCCAGCATGGATGTATTAGCTGGGTCTGATGGGAGTTGTTGTCCAGAACATCTGGAAGGCAACAGGTTGAGGAAATCTGCTGTAGAGGATTAAAGGAACTATCAAATATATGCAGAGGGCATTTCAGTCTAAAAGGCCTGTCATGTGTTTCCTCATTTTTAAGCAATTCTATAAGTTGCATGCATATTATATGCATGCTATGGTAATATATTCAAATTATGTATGGTGGTGAGGATTTAATTGACTAATTGTCCCCAGACTAGTGGTCTTACATATTTAAAGGACTCAACCTGCTTTTGGAAATTTATTAGGAGCCAATGAAAAACAGAGCACACCTCTGTAATATTCCCAGTGCAAAGTCATATTCATAAAGCTAGGCAGGCAATACAATTGCCATTTTGAGGAGCTGTGCATTTACTGCCATATCTAGCTTGGTGGTCCTTATTTCCTTCTTCATATCTATGTGACTCCTGTTAGTGGCATGCGAGAAAACTCACAGCATTCTTAATGACACAAGCTGGATACATCTAAAATTAGTTTTTCTAAAGTTTGGGGAAACTAATTTAGTCATACATCATTAAGAAACTGTACTAAACAAGGCAAAAAATTTAAATGAAGATTAAAACAATGTGAATGTCTGGACTCAAATCCAATTTTGGTTACTTCTGCTATTTCTACCAACTGAAAACACTTATTAATTAACAGGCACTGACAGAGCGTGCGCCATCTGGACTGAACAGGTGGACTGTTTTGATAATAAGCAAACGCATGCTGTAAGAAGCGAGCCATGTTCTGTTTTCTAAAAAAGAAACAAGAGGGAAAATGCAGGGATTGTTAAAAATGACGGGTCAGAGAACATCCTAGGCTACTTTGTTAGATAAGTGACACAGATAACAACACCTCTAAGCTCCCTGCACATAAAAAGCATGTTGAAAATTAAAATCAAAGTAGAGAGAAGCATAATCATGAAGTGACATTTCCCTGTCTGACTTTCTGTACTTTTCATATTGCTTTTTTTAAAGGTTGCATTTGAAGTGTTCTCTTTTTGTTTTTTTGCGCATCACTCTGGGTTTGCTCTTGTCTTTCGAAGTAGAAGAGCACTTCTAATGAAGACACTGAGAGAAAACAACCCTTGGCTTTGCTCTCTGCCATCTCTCTCCCCTACTATATCCTGCCACATCAGCTACCAGTGACCTTTGCTCATCACCTCCCCAAGACAATCCTGCTTTTTCTCCTGTGCTACCCCTTAGGCCTGGAACTGCCTCCCAGAACGCTTCTCTGAGAGAACAGCTTCCTTACTTCCTTCATATCTTTATCAAAACCCAACTTTAATGTAAAGTAATAATAATAAGGTAAAGGTACCTCTGACTGTTAGCTCCAGTTGCGGACTCTGGGGTTGCGTGCTCATCTCGCTCTATAGGCCGAGGGAGCTGGCGTTTGTCCGCAGACAGCTTCCAGGTCATGTGGCCAGCATGACTAAGCTGCTTCTGGCAAACCAGAGCAGCGCACGGAAACGCCGTTTACCTTCCCGCCAGAGCGGTACCTATTTATCTACTTGCACTTTGACGTGCTTTCGAACTGCTAGGTGGGCAGGAGCTGGGACCGAGCAACGGGAGCTCACCCCGTCGTGGGGATTCGAACCGCTGACCTTCTGATAGGCAAGCCCTAGGCTCTGTGGTTTAGACCAGAGAGCCACCCGTGTCCCACTTTTACTATAGCTACAGCTAATTATGCCTAACTGAAACAATGACATATTTCCTCCCAATCATCCCCTGACTCCATTTCCCTCTTCTTCTGTTGTTTCCCTGATTTCTAGGTTTTCTAAAATGTAAGTGCCTTTAGGGTGGGACTCATCCTTTCAGTCTTCATTAAGACATAAACACTATAAAAAATACATTGGGCTGTAAACTCAGAGTAGACCCATTGAAATAAATGAGCCTGTTAGTTATACCCATGAATTTCAATGGGTCTCATCTGAGAAGGACTAGTATTGGTGGTAATGCATTATTATTACTTGGGTGGGGGTGCTTAATTATCAATATTTATTTCATTTATTTAAAATGGATACAGCCAAGCCAGACATGCAAGATCCTGTAAAACAGAACAGTACAAATCAAACCATAGTATTTTCACAAAGGAAATGGTACGAAAATCAGAAACATTAACATTAGTTCTCTTTTTACTGTTGGTCACTATAAGCAAGTCTTAAACAGGAGAAGTTTTGCATTGTTTCCAAAACTACATAGCAAGGCTGAGATTTACTGACAGCCAAGATCGAGAATGCCTCCGCCTATGTCCTTGTTGTTCTGATTTGATACAGATGATACTTCTTGGACAGCATCCTCAGAGGATCTCCAGGACCAGAGGAAAACAGCAGAGAAATTGGTTCTTCAGATATTTAAAACTGAAATCACTCTACAGGTTCTCCTCCTCGTTCTCCTCGTCCTCCTCTGTGGTAAAATAAACCGCATTTCATCTTCATAAATACCAGGGGAGTATACATGAGAAAAGGGACACGGGTGGCGCTGTGGATTAAACCACAGGGCCTAGGGCTTGCCGATCAGAAGGTCGGCGGTTCGAATCCCTGCGACGGGGTGAGCTCCTGTTGTTCGGTCCCTGCTCCTGCCAACCTAGCAGTTCGAAAGCACGTCAAAGTGCAAGTAGATAAATAGGTACCGCTCCAGCGGGAAGGTAAATGGCGTTTCTGTGCGCTTTGCCATGGCTTTGTCATGCTGGCCACATGACCTGGAAGCTGTACACCGGCTCCCTCGGCCAATAATGCGAAATGAGCGCCTCAACCCCAGAGTCGGTCACAACTGGACCTAATGGTCAGGGGTCCCTTTACCTTTTATACATGAGAAAAGAACTGGGAAGGTAGAACATCAGCTTTGCACACAGAAATCCCCAAGTTGAAACCCCAGCATCTTCAGGTATGTCTGGGAGAAGGCCATGCCTGAAATCCTAGAGAGTTTCCCTCCAGCAAATCCCACCATTCCTGACCGTTGGCTGGTGCTGATGGGAATTGTGGAGTTCAACAATGTCTGGAGGGCACCAGGTTGGCTTTCCCTGCAATACATAAAACATACATATCATTCTATACTGGCAGGAAGGAGAAAAGACATGTAGAGCAAACAATCAGACAACTGTAAAACTTTTAAAGTGCCTCAGAAAATAAATAAATTTTGGACTGGCAATGAAATGACTATAATCCTGATGGGGAAGGGATTCTGCCAATGGGGTGTCTCTCATAAGGCAAACAGATGTGCAATGATACTGTTTTAGCATCATCAGCTTTACTCAGGAGGAGGTCACTTAGCACCCAACTTAACTGTGCACACCTTTCCAGAAAGTACTAGGCAGATTGTGTTGTTGTTGAGTCTTTCTGAATCAGAAAGGCCCACTCAATGCTCCTTCCCCACCTAGACTGTGATGTACGGTTGACTCTCTTCTTGTCCTTGAGAACTGTTGGGGACAGAGGGTGTTGCATTTCGTATGCGACACAGAACATACTGGTACGTGCTGGACACAGTTTTTTGTTACTTGGCAACAATTCCCTTTCTCTTAGCAACAGAAATAGAATAAGAAATGGGGTTTTGGGGGGGGGCAAGATACGGAACATAAAACATGAAGTTGACTCACATTTCTTTACTACCAAAACATTCATTTTAGGCATCCTGAGAATGGAAAAATATATTTCATATTCACTTGGGGGACAGAAAGGGTGAATCTAAACTGCCTTTACTGTTTATAGGGACATTCTAGACCCCTGTAAACGGAAAATGGAATGCAGTCATGAAATCGTAGATCACAGAGCTTTCTAGGATCCAAATGTCATGAATGTTTGGCTGGAGAGTAAGTATGTTTCCAAATGGCAACAGATGCCTACAAAGTGTTCAACAGGTCCCTTTTAAAGGCTGTACCTTTAAAGCACATTCAAAACACATTCTCTCAAAGAATTCTGGGCACTGTAGTTTACCACTCCTGGAGTTGCCATCCTCAGCAGCTCTTAACAACCTGAAGTGCCCAGAATTCTTTGAGGGAAAGAATGAGCTTTCAGTGTACTTTAAAGGTATAATGTGCACTTAGTCATAATGGCACTCAATGAACTTGTTAAAACTCCTGAGCAAATGGCGTCTCACAAAAAGACTCTATTTACACTCCATTACATCTTTCCCTCCTTATATCCTGTTAACTTACTCTTGAGTGTAACTCAATTGGTCTAGGCAGCAAGAAAGATCAATGATTCAGGAATCCAGTCAAGTTCTAAAGACCTAAAAGATAATCTTACCCCTTATATTCCCAAGCAATTCCTGTGCTCCGTAGGAAAGGGGGTCCTATGGCTTTCATCTAATCAGCAGGTTTGTGCCTTAGAAAATTGGAGGCTTATTAAATCGATGATTGTTTCACTTAAGTTGCGGTGGCCTTTCTTGGCCTGATGAAAAGTTCCCATAAAAATGCAATAATCAGTTGGACATGAATTGTATAGTGTCAGAAATGTCTCATACGGAAGAAAAAAATTATGAACACTAAAAAAGAATTTGAATAATGACTGGGTTTTTTAAACGGCAGCTTCAGACTCTACCAATATTTTCTTCTTGATGATTGTCTCAGGAACCAATCTTACGTAAACTTATTTCCGGGAAGAGATCTAGCCAGCTAATCTTCATAAATAATGCATCTGACCACTTTTGTGTCAGGGAAGCATATTACTTGTGAAAGCATTTTGATTATTAACCACTGTCTCCATGGATAAGGAGGAAAATGCACATTAGAAATGCTTCCTGAATTGTTTCCAGCCATCAAATTAAGAATGTATGATTGTGGCTTCTCTTGATGACCAGCTTTACCTGGCATTAACCAACAACTCATCACCTAATTGGCTGTTCTATTTATTTGCCCACATTTAATATGCCCACTTCTTTGATGCCATTTCTTGTATATTTGCTCTAGAGTCCCACCTGTTTATTGGGTTTGGTGAGATATTCCAGGAAATGCAGATATTCCAGGAATACATACCGCTCTTTGATGGAAGCGGAAAAACTATGGGAGTTTCCTGGGCCATGAAGCCCATAAGATTGATTTATCAGAAACATATTGAAAGCCATTATGGCTGCCAGGATTTTTAAAGGACGATTGGAAGGGCCAGAACTACAGCATGGACTGGCTGGATGCTGAGGAGTGGTGGGAGGCACCAGCTGGGGAACCCCCCAAGAGAATCCCCAGGGGAAGAAGGGTCAAAGCCAGGGGACTGCTGGAGGAACAATGATGAGTGGTCAGGGGGAGAAGAGAGAGTAGACTGGGATGAGAAGGTGTTGGAAGCTGAAGTGGCAACAGGGTTTAGTGAGCAGGAAGAGACTGTGGCAGAGGGCAGTCCAGAATCAGAGGCAGAAGCGTAGGCTGGAGAGGAGATGGAGTAGACTGCTGAAGAAGCCAGGGAGTCTCCACCTCCTGCTGTGAGCAGCTTCCCTCTCCACTGGTCTCCCAGAACACAGAGAGGAATGAAGAGGGTGGAGCAAAAAGAGACAAGACAAAGACACCTCAGGTTGCTGGGGAAGGACCTGGTAGGGAGGTGGGGAGGCTGCCTAAGATGTGTCTGGCCGCTGTTTCTTCTTTTCTTCTAAAGTAAAAGGAACTGTGGGATGTAATCCGTTGGAAAAGTCAAGTAGAACATTCCTTATTTCCCTAGAGTGGGCACAGGCAGGGGGACATCCAGTCAGTGTAACTTCCTGTTCCACTGATCTGGAGCTTCCTCCCCCTGCATGTGACCTGGGAGATGGGCATGGCCCTGGCTGACTCCACAAAAGAGCCAAGTCACGCAGCCATTTTCTCTCTTGATCTCTCTCTCTTGCCGATCTCTTGCTTGCCGCTCTTTTGATGCCATGCTGCTCTCCTGCAGCCATTTTGTTCTCTTAATGTATTTTTGCTGCCTGCTGGCTCTCAGCCAGCAGCACATGAGCTCAATCTCCATGTGAGGTGAACTCACAGTTTGTTATGTAACTACTAAGTAAAGCCTGCCTTTCAGGGATCTAATTGTGAACTGAAATGTGAGTGAGCTTCTTGTTACTTTTAAGGAAAGACTCTTGTGTCTTTATTCTTTTTAAAGGGATAAAAAGGGACACCAGGAATAATCCATCTGGGCAAGCCATATTGGATTACTTAACTAAAGAGATTCAAATGAATATGCAAACTAGCTTCCTGCTATATTGAGGGGAATCTGCTCTACTACATGAAGGAAGGATAATACTTATTCAATATATCCTTTCCTACTATCCTTAACATTCCCACAGGAACAACTTCCATTAACAACCAAATCAGGGAGTGCATCACTCTTAGGCTCTTGGCAGCTAGTAACAGTGGTCAGTGGGATGGTGCAGGCAGGGTGATGCCACACAACTGGCTTCCCAATGCTGAGCATCACTGCCACTTACTGAGAGGGGAGGCAATTTGTGGGGAGCGCAGCATGGTTCAGGCGCTGTCTAATTGGCTCCACCACTTTCTGTCTCCCTCTTGGTAAGTATAAGGTTACTAGATTTTTTTCAATGAATCCGGGGACACTTTTCAACTTCAATGGATTTTGTATGGGGACTGATTTGTAAATCTGGGGACTGCCCCCGGGAAACGGGGATGTCTGGTAACCTTAAGTACCGTAAAGTAGCAGTGATGTTCAACATGGCGAAGCCAGGTTTGCAACATAGCTTTCCTGCACTGCTCAGCTAACTACTTCTGGTAGCTGGCCTCCCTGGCTTTCTGCATTTCAATTAAAGTCCAGGAGAAGGTGTCACATGGAAACATCTCCTGTGCTTTTGTTTTTTTCAGATCAGGAAGCATGGGCAGCCAATGAGGCTACAGAGTGCTGGAGGGAAACAGACACACCACCCTTGGCCACGTCACTATCATAAAGTAACTTCCACCAGAGATCCACCAAAATAACAGAGACATCCTAAAGCATCCTTTAATGAGGCAGAGAAACAGACACATCTCTGATAGGAGAAGAAAACGTTATCAAAAAATCGGAGGACAGGTTTTGGGACAAGACTACAATGTAATATCCTAGTTCTGCTTTTTTTTGTGCTGCCAAAAAGTTTATTGGATAATTCCACAAAAAGAGGCCCTACGTTGGAATGGTTTTCTATGACCACCCCCCACCCGCAGTTGCTGTTTGGGCAGAATATGTCTTCCATCTGTTGATGTAAATATGTTAATAGAGACAGCTACAGCCTAGGATACAAAAAATAAAATAAAATAAAATAAAATAAAACCCTACCCCCAAAGAAGAGCTGATAAAGCTGAATGTATTGCAACCAACATAGTCTGAAATACCCACAATGGAGGCTGTGAATTGTGTCCTTTTGTGCACGTAAAGAGAGTTCTCAAAGAGAGCTGCCATTGCGAGGTGGCAGGAGGGCATCCCTGTTGGTTTGGGGTGGGCTGGAAGCCACAACTGCCAGGACCTGCTTGTTGCTGGGCAGTTTGGAATGTAGCAACTTTGGAGGACGTCCCAGCGTCCATATAAAGATCCCCACGTGGATCTTGGGTCACTCTTTTCAGAGCTTCGGATCTCCTGGACCGTCTGGAGCACAGTGGAGCGATCTTATCATTGTCTGGTTTAAATTTCTCTATTTCCCCCCTTCTCTCTAGTCCCCTCCAATCCCTTAATTACTTTAATCCCCCTTTTCCCTGTTTGATTTCCCACCCCACCCCACACCTGCCCTTGGGGAAGATTCTCCCTGTGCCTGTGAGCGCTGCCTGTGCGTAATTCTCCTTGGCTTGCCTTCCCAGTAGTGAGAGCCCCCATTAGGGGCTTTCCCTTGCACAAAGGTTTTCCCCCATTTCTCCTGTTTTATAATGGGGGTTAGTCAGGGCTGTTCCAGACTGGCTGGAATCACTTCATTAGTATTCCCGAAGGTTGGCTTTATTTTGGGTGTGTAGAATAGTAAATAAAAAATAGAAATAATTTATTGTCACTGTACCTGTTGCTATTTCGAGTGTGCCTCCTAGCATTTTGACGTGATCACTGTTGTGGGCTGCTTCTTTCTCTTTTTGTGTGGGCCCCATCATGAGACTAAGATTCTTAAGAGCAGAATCTGGGAGGCCTGCACATATTATTCAAGCCTCAGCCTCCTACTGTTAGCTCTATGAAAATGTATCCGTTGGTTTGCAGGCTCAGTAGCTCAGTGTGTGCGTGTGCCTGAACGTCTGTGCTGCTGTTGCAAATTGTATCTCTTGAGGCAGACAGAGTGGAGCCACTGGCTCTCTGTGCCTCATAGGACTATGAGCACTCTGTCTATGCTCTTTAGCTATGCTGTTTCTGAACAAAGTTAATTTCTTCAAGTATGTTTTGCCCTGATAGTGACAGTCGCAATTTTAGATGTCTATTTTACTTAGTATTCTTTACTGGTATTATTCTATTGCTGGGAAGGTAGTATAGAAATAGAACTACTTTATTGTCACTGTACCACATGTTTACAGTGAGACTGATAAGAACCCTGCTCCCCCCCAATCTCTCAGTCCTTGCACACTCTGTGTGCTGTTGTTCTACCACCAATCCCCTAACGTCAGCTGCAATGTTTGTCTTTCATTCAGCAGCCTCTCGGCCCATGGGTAGGAATGTTCTTTAACCTGTTGGTACGGCTTGTCATGTTTCTATATCTCCTGCTCGAGGGCAGCCCATTTGTGATTTATTTACCCTCCCCCCAAAGAACTGTGGGTTTCTTGAGGGGGTGCTTCTTGAGGGGGTGCAAGCAGGGGCACCTGGACAGGTGGCGGGCCACCTCGAGTCTGTTATTTCACTGGAATAGGGCTTTGCCTTAACCATGAATTGGTTCATGGAATACTGCAAACGACTGGGCTGTTTAGCCATTACAGCCTTACTGGTAGGATGGGCTTATTGTTCTATAAATAAATTTGAATAAACAAGGCTATTCGGACAGGATCTTATATGCCAAGGGTTTGATAGTTCAGCAGCTTGGTCTGTGATTGAATTGCTTGATTCCTTTTATATGCACGCAGCTAGAATGGCTCCAGAAGAAGGCTTCTGCGCAGACTTATTCCTCTATCCCAGCAAAGAGGGCTATTAGGGGCCATCCCAGTCACTTCATTCGCCCAATCCTAGTTGTACTGTGGGCCGTATTAAATCCTTCAAAGCAATTTCGGCTGGTGTTTCAGAAGCGTTGTCCCGCTTTGCATCTGGAATGGATGGTCTCCTTCAACGCTCTGCCCGTCAAACCAGTGCTCAAGCAGGGCCACCGCCTCCAGTGGGGGCTTCATCTCCTGCAACGTCAGCATCCAGCGTGGAGGGAGAGGAGCTCCCAGTAGCAGGGGTTTTAATTTCTGTTTCCCAAATTTCACGGAGTTCAGTTCCTTCCTCTCCGCGGGCCCTGGTGTGGGTGATGGGAGCATTAGCTCAGCGGGCAGCTAGGAGGAGGGGGCAGCAAAAGGCCCCCCCCCAGTTCGGGAGGTCTTCTCAATCCTTACCCGGGCCTTCTTCTGGGGTTGGTATCTCACCTGTTTCTTTTCCTCAGCCTCTCCCAGGTATTTTGCTGCAGGATCCTGCGCCTGAGTCCTTTGCGGAGGTCAGCCTACCAGTGCCAGCGAGAACGTCTTCAGGCGGAAAGTGTTGACACAAGAGACGTTCCTGAAAGCGGGCCAAAAGGAGCCTGGGAAACTCATCTTCTTCAACGGCCTCGCCAAGGTACTTTGGTCCAAGGGGCGATTTGCCATGACGGGAGCACTTCTTGGTGGTGCAGCAGTAAAAAATGCTGGCATGCTTGCAAAGCTAAGCAGGCTCTGGTGCGGTTCAAATTGGATGGGAACCACTTGTTGCAATGCATGGGAGTTGGTCAATGTGACCCTCAGGATCCCTTCCAACTTGTCTGTTCCTTGATTCGTGACTCCTCTGGTAAATAGGTGCACATACCTTTCGCTGCTTGCTGTCTAGACAGGCACCCCCCCCCTTTTGGGGGGAAGGGGGCCAACGATAGCAACCCAGAACGCCCCCTGTCCAAGCAGGGCTGGGGCTGACAAGCAACGATCCTATACCTCTCGCCCATTCTCCCGTGAGATTATCCCAATCGATGCCTGGCTGGAAGGTTATACAGATTGGTCAGCTGTTTTGCACTTGTGGGAAGGGTCTCTCCCCAGATATTTGGATTCCCATGCCATTGGGGATTTGTCCCTAAGTGAGCCCCATGAGATTGCTGTCTGATCCATGATTTATTGGTCCTCACAGAAAAGGGCTCCTAAGCAGCGGGCTATCCGGTCGCCGCTTCCTAAGGTGAATCAGCGGTTTGCTGTTGGAGCTATAAAAAGGAAGGCCCTTTCGAGGGGGAAAGGGAGGAGGGCAGTAGCCTGCCCCCCCCCTCGGAGTGGTGCCTAAAAAGGCACCAGGGGAATTTCGCCTGATTCACAATTTATCACACCCCAGGGGCACGTCAGTGGATGACGTGACCCCCCCCCCCGAGCTTTGTTCAGTGCACCATGCATCATTGGATGATGCGGTCAAAATGATTAGGAAATTTGGCCCGGATGCTCTATTAGCAAGTGTGATTTTTCTGGCCAATGGCAGTGACACAGGCGACTGCCCAGTGCTCATGCAGGCTTTTACTGCACTCACTGAGGAGCTGGGCATCCCTTTGGCATCGGACAAGACGGAGGGCCCGGCCACCCAGTTGGTTTATTTAGGCATTTTGCTGGACACTGTCGAGCAGACTTTAAGTCTGCCGTATAAAATAAATAAATAAATAAATAAATAAATAATCACATTGAGGAAGGTTATCGAGGAGGTGCTTCCCCTCTCTAGGGCAACCTTGCGTCAGCTTCAATCGCTGTTGGGTCACTTGAATTTCGCTTGTAGGGTGGGGGGCACCAGGGAGGCCCCTTTTGCTCCCGCCTGGCAAGACTCACTTCTGGCTTGCGGGCGCCTCACCACCGCACGCGTTTGCCCCAAGATGTGAAGGAGGACCTTCGGAACTGGTTGATATTCCTTCGGGAATTCAATGGGGTCTCACTGTGGCAGGACACTTTGAAGCTCCGCAATGCTTCCAGGTTCACTCTGACGCTGCAGGTTCCTTAGGTGGGGCTGTATTGGCAGGGTCGCTGGTGTGCCATGCCTTGGCCGGCGGCCTGGCAGGGGGAGGCGATTACACGGGACTTGACTTTTCTCGAGTTTTTTCCCATTGCAGTGGCCGAGGAATTCAGGGACCGTCGCGTATGCTTCTGGATTGACAATCAGGCGGTGGTGAGCGTGCTGGCTAAGCAGTCATCATGTTCCTCCGGGGTATCTTCCCTGCTCAGGGCTTTTGTGCTCCAATGCTTGCGTGCTAATATTGTTTTTTCCGCACGCTTTGTTCCGGGCCTCTCTTATGATATTGCCGATGCTCTATCCCGTTTTCAGATGGCCCGGTTCAGATCCTTGGCTCCAGAAGCGCAAGAGCATCCGGAGAGCTTTCCAGACCATCTGTGGAGCCTTGGAGGCACTTAGCCATGCAGGGAGTAGCCTCTTCTGTCGCCCCATCCACCTTTGCCTCATATAAGAAAGCTTGGTCTGACTTTGCTGGTTTTCATGGTCTGCCCGGGGCGGGCCGGTTTGCCTCGCCCCGACGGCAGACATGGTGCTAGAGTACTTGACGCACCTTTTTGCAATAGGCCACGCTCCCAGGACCATTAGGATCCAGGCAGCGGCTATTTCATTTTTTGCCAAGTTTTTCTTTGAAAAGGACCCTTGTTCCACATTTTTCATTCGACAAGCACTGAAAGGTTGGGCCAGGATGGCCCAGACCCAGGCCAGGCGCCCGATCACTTTTGTTCCTTTATCAAAAATGTGGGCTATGCTTCGCGTGGTCTGCTGGTCACGCTTTGAGGCGCGCCTTTTCTCTGCCGCTTTTTCATTGGCCTTCTATGGGGCACTGGTGAGGTGGTCCTTGAGGTTTCCCAGCCCGCTGGTTCCAGGGGTTTATTGTGGAAGGATGTAGATCTCTCGCTTTCAGAGGTAGTCATCACCGTTCGTAATTCCAAGACCGACCAGCTGGGCCGGGGGGTTGTGATGCGGCTGCCCGCCACAGGGAGGCCAGGCCCTTGCCCGGTGAGGGACATTGCTCGGTATCTCGCCCTGCGCCCCGCTGGGAATGGGCCCCTTTCTGGTCCATGAGGATGGCTTGCCATTGACCAGGCAGCAGGTTGCCAAAGTTATGCGCAAGGCCATTTCCGCATGTGGACGCTCACCAGCTGGTTATGCCCCGCATCCATTCAGAATTGGGGCCGTGACATTGGCTGCACGATGGGGGCTGTCCACGGACAGAATTAAAGAACTGGGGCGTTGGAGGTCTGATGCTTACAAAAGATATGTGAGACGTTGATGTGGTTTTCATTTGTGTTGTTTTGTTCCCTAGGTCCTGCACCCGTGCGAGTTTGGATTGTCGGGCACAGCATCGTTTACTGGGCCGGCGTCAGAGCTCGGGAGGCAGGGCTTGTGCCCAATTTCGGACTTCCACCTCATGTTTTAGTCTCTTGGTTGGGCAAGAGGGGTATGTTGTGGGAGGAGTTGTTGCCTGTAATTCTCAGTCGTGCCGCTGGGGAAGGTCCACCTGATGCCTTGGTGTTGCAATTGGGTGAAAATGATTTACCAACGACAAAATGCCATGTCCTTCGCCTCAAGATGCGACACGATTTGCAGAAAATTGTTGTTTTATTCCCACAGGTCAAATTGTTTTGGTCTCACTTGTTACAGCGGCAATCGTGGAGGGGTGCGCGCTCTCCTGTGGCCGTCAAGAGGGCCCGCAAGCGCACTAATAGTGCGGCCCTGGAGGTGGTTTATGAGTTGGGAGGGGCTGAGATCCCTCATCCCGCAATTACTTTTCAGGATGTTCCCTTGTTTCGCCCGGATGGCGTGCATCTTTCACCATGGGGCAATGATCTTTGGTTGGGGGCGATAGGGGGAGCCCTGTGGGCTTGGCTGGGATTGTGAGTGGTTTGGCGGTGAGCCGGTGGCTCGTGGCGGTTAGGCATTGGTTCTGTGGTATGGGTGGGCGTTTCCCACCAAGAAGTGATCTGGAAATGGGAATTCCGCAAAGGAATCCAGGGACTCAACATTGCTGTCCAAACCTAGTGGGTGCAGGGCCATGCAGGAGTCCCTGTGGACCCCTGGGGAGGGTGAGGCACCGCGTGATCCGGGCCCTGTTAACTCTCCCCAGCTAATGGTTTCCCTTCGCTGACAAGTGGTCAGCTCTGTCCCGCTGCGACAGCTAGTCTTGCTGCTGACTAGGGTCAGCTCTGTCCCGGAGGACAGCGTGAACCAATGCCTACGCAACCACTCACGTGATTTGTATTCAATAAATGTGGCCAAAAATGCCCAAAAACCAAACCAAAAATTATGTCTCCAGTGTGAGTTCATTTTGGTGGGGATGACCGGTTGCCTACGCACGCAAAGAACATTCAGTTTAAACTACTGCTCCAAGGTGTGGCTATGGTAATCTGGACCAGCAGGTGCATTGTTTGATGGGTTAAAAATAGTAGGTAAATGTTTAGGACAAAATAATTCCTTATTAGTAGTAGTAGTATTAATACTAGGATTTACACTCAAGTTGATTCTACAACATGTCTAGATAATGGTTCACATTATCAACATTTATATTGCATATTCAGAATTTTCATCTTTCTTCTTGAGAGTAGAAGCCACCAAGGAAAGGCAGAAATCAAATTATAAATATAGTACACAAACTTAAATAAAGGCAAGCATGAATTTGCATCTTAATATGAATAAATACATAAATGAGTAATGAAAAATGAATAATAGCTTTGGGATGTAGAACCGAAGACTGCAATTTGAAATCTGATGTTGGCATATTCTATTTTAATTTTGAATGAAACCAGTGCAGCAAAAGGTAAAATATGTAATCTGGGCATGATTTTTGAAGACTAGTTTAAATGTCTCACCTGGGGTTTTCTGGGATTCCTGATATGGACTCTATATTGAGCTAGATGGGGCAATGGTCGGACATGGTATAAAGTAGCTTTCTATGTTTCTAAAAGCACGGTCCCACTATGCTCTGTACATGAATATACCCTACATGCAAATAACAGGTACATAGATCAGATCTCACCTAAAGTACAGGATTTGCACTTTCTGCTGGCACCAGCTGTTAGACTACGGGATGGAGGTCTTCAGGTAGAGGCTGCAGGGCTACCAATCAGGGATCCTGTAGTGGATATCCTGCAGTGGCAGAGGGTTAGGAAAATAGGCAGTGAATACATGGAAGCCAACTTTGACTTTAGCACGCTCTAGCTTCTTAAATTTTAACTATTCATCCTTAACATTCTGTTAATACATTTCAGTGTATTTAATATCCAAGAGTTATTTTTAGGGGAGAAATTAATTTACTGCATGAGTAAATACTGCCTAAAATCATAGATGCGTTTCTTCCATTAACACGTGAGTACTTTTAAAGAAAAGAAAAATTCATTAACCAAGCACTGGACATGCAGGCAAGATTTTAAAACGTAGCCAGTGGTTTTACAAATTAGGGTTGGCAATGCCTCATTTCTGAAATGAATAGCGGAAGAAAACAATTACCGTGCCTGTTTATACAGCCTGTAAACAACAACAGCTGAACTTCCCTGAGTCACTGTGTGTGTGTGTGTGTGTGTGTGTGTGTGTGTGTAAAACAGATTCAATAGATGAATTATGACAAAAATAAGGAGAGCAGGGATGGAAAACCTCTGGCCTATGGGCCAGATTTGGTCCACCAGGCCTCCCCGTTTGGCCCAGCAGGCTGCTTTCTCCAAAGCTCATTCACCTGCTCAACCCCATACATCATATATGTTGTGGGCCAGGTAGAGACATATCTGGATTGGTTATTCATGCAGCTGAATCCTGTAGAATACAAGAATGAACTCCCCATGTATCAGCTGATGTGCAGGTTGTTCAGCCCCGCTTCGTTCAAGTGCACAAGACAGGCCTGAACCTAAACCCTGGAGAAAGCAGAATTCAACTCCAGTTGTATATTGGAGAGTTTCCTGAATTCTCACCATCACTTGTGGAAACAATAATAATCAGTAAGACAAACATGTGTTTAGTTTATTCTAGAAATTAGACCTTCCTCATGACAAATGGAAGGAAGGGAGAAATTTAGAGTAACTCACATTTGCTGAAAAGGCAATTAAACAAATTCTATCCTTGTCAAAAGACCCTTGCTTAGTACAGTACTGAGCAACTCAGTATAATCTGTTATATTTTAACCCAAGTATAAAGTCAGTCATGTCTTGCGTGACCAGGCCCGACAGCCCCACCCCCCAGGGAAAGTGGGAAAGGAAATAAAGACTGACAACGTTATGGAATTAAAATTAGGCCACAGCTTTATTAAACTTCCGAATGTAGGAAGACCTTGGCTTAGGCCTTGGGCGTGTATCCTTCCCAGCCCCCCAGCCAGGGATAACTGGGGCTCATCAGGGTAAATGGGATACGGGGGTGCCAGGCAGCTGAGTCCATATCCCCTTACGCAGGGAAGTTCACTGACAACCTTTCAGTGTATGGCCAGTGACACCCATTTATGTAACCCCTTTTAAGAGGGCACCCTAGAATCGCCGCTGCAGGGTGGTGAGTCACCACTTCAAACCCCCGCCCCCATATTATAGGGAAGAAAAGACTAAAGGATTCCACCCAAGGCCATAAAAGCCAAAGTTGTGACAAATTGCTAAGGGGAAGACAAAAGCTGCCAATGCAGGAAAATTTCTTCCCGGTCCTTCAACAGCAACCAGTCAAAGACCGTAGCAGCGCCCGCTAAACAGGAAGAAAAAGTTAACCTGCAAACAAGAAAACATTAACAAAGGGAGGGTGGGGAGGGTGAATCTCCAGAGCCGACTGCCTGGCTAATACCGGCTCCTCCCCTTATTTATAATGGGTCTGGCCCCACTTCCCAGGAAACGAAACTTAAAGCTGAGGCTGGGCGTGAACGTCTGAATAATACACTGAGAAGCAGGCCAGTCCCCTTCTACTAGCAAGTTTCCTGGGAACTGTAGCATCGCACACGATCCCGCAAAAGGCACCCACATTATAGTGTGAGTGCTCATTCTAGTTTGTTCTTTGTTCCAACTGTTTGTTCACAATTCCCCCTTGTGGCAACATCTAGAACCAGCTCATATGATGTTCACCTGGACTTCAACTTTAGTTGACCAAGTTGATCAAGCTAGTGGTCATTTTTATGCTGCAAATACTGACACCTAGCCAGTGTTGGAGAACTATCGGGTTGCCTTTCTTTAGTTCTCAAATTTACCCACCCACTTGGTGATTTTGCAGCCTGTCAGTTGATTGTGTCTAGCAGTGCGTCTTGAGATGTTCCCAAGATCTTGAACCCCAGAGTATCAATGTAAAATGTACCTGTACATGTTATTAGGCCATGTAAAAATGGGTTTCAAGCAACAACAGGGGCAAGTATACAAAAAGACACAATTCATGTTGGATGTGCAGCTTCTTGTTCTTATTATCATCATACATTTTAATTATTGTTTTGCATAAGAAAGTCTCAAAGTGACTTGTGAAAATAAATTTCAATATGAATTGCAACATTTAAAACCAGAAAGCCAACAAGCTGAAAGTGACCATACAGTAATTATAAATAACAAACACTTATTTTCCTCCGATATGCGTAAGATCACCAAAAGATTACCCAGATAAAATGCTAACACGTACATCAGAGATGTTAACTTGGGATTGAAATATTAATGTTGGAACCAGGTGACCCTCCCTGGGGTGAGCATTTTACTTGCAATGGGACCCCAATAAGGAGCTCTGATCTCTTGTCATCTTCTGAACTTCTGTTAGAAGGGACTTGTAAATATAGTTCTCCATTTATGATCTCAGGGTCTAGGTAGCAAAAGACATCTCACAAGATATGATGTTTTCAAGTCATGTACTGCCTTATAAGTTAAAACCAACATTTTGCACTGGGCTCAGAGATTAATCTGCAAACAGTGCAGCTTAACCAGAATTGATTTTGTATGTTAAGAGTGTGTGGTCTTTGCTAGCAATGTGGCCTATGAATTCTGCATCATCTACAGTTTCTAGATTGTCTTCAAAGGGAGCCCCATGTATGTCAACACTAAAGCAGATGGACATAACTTGATATATGGCACTAGTTTCCTATGGTCTAACACTCATTCTATTTATGGATTTTGCCATGTAAAGCGTTTGGCATGAGATGTCTGATAATGGAAGTCTCCTGGCATTCATATAGGCTTCTTTAAGGCAGAAATTATGTAAATCAGAATAACCTTTTACAAGGTAAAGCACATTTCTGGGCGGGCATGTGTCAGCAAAATAAATAAATAAAAAGGACAGGTAAATAAATAAAAGGACAGGTTAAGATGTTCAGAATGCTACACTTTTGAGTATATGCACTGCATATTTCTTGAGGAGTTGTAGATGAATATATGGCTGTAGAACCTATATCTATGGAATGGTGACAACAGCATGGTACAGAAATATCTCAAATTGGTTTGTCATTTCTTCCTTAATCCAATAGGCTCTGGGTTTTATTCCTAACCACTGTAAGATAGGCCAAGATAAATAATTTTTCTTCTTTAGACAGAGGCATGCTGAGTGGAATACAGTGTTCTTTTGACATTAATGTGAACATTACTGTGTGAAGAGAAACAGCTACATACCTGGCTTACAGTGGACAAAATGGATTTGGATTTGATAGGAAGAACATAATAATGCGGGAGAATTGCTTTACTGAATCAAACTATGACCCATCAAGTTGAGCATTCTGTTTCCAACAGCAACTAGCCAATTACCTCCTAAAATCCCATTTAGAAATGAACAGTATGCCAAAGGGTGGGAAATCTCTCATAAAGTTATCATACCCTACCCATTCTTGCTCGAAACTGTTTATTTCTCATTTGTAGTGCACAGTTCAAAGGTTAACCCTCACCCCACCCCATGCTGGATTTCTTCAAGAATAAGGGTTGGTAGATCCCATATAATCACCCCAAAGACTGTGGACGTGTGAGTCTACCACTGTGCTCAAAACTGGAAGGCGTTTGTGCAAGAGGCAACCACTACATGGAGATGCATAAATTGTGCCTTTACATGTGAGTACCTACTCATTACAACTAAGTACAGTGGTACCTCTAGTTGCGGACACGATCCATTCCGGGGTGCTGTTCACACCCCAAAAAGTCTGCAACTAGAGCAGTGCTTCTGCGCAAGCTTGGAGCGTGATAGAAAGCTTCTGCGCATGCACGCGGGGTGAAACCCAGAAATATACACTTCTGGGTTTGCCGCGTTCACAAACTGAAAAGATGCCACATGAACCTAATGCAACACAAGGTATTACTTTATCAACCTCCTTATGGTATAGGAGGCAAGTGTGCTGTAGTTGCTGCATTTATGAGCCATCGCTTAATGTTATTTTATTTGGGAAAAGGGGCTGCAAAGGGGTTTTCCTTTAGAAAACCACCAAAATTGTTGAGCTTCGGGGGAAACCTTCCCCCCAAATAGTGATTTTAAGCTTTTGAAGCTGTTTCCACTGCTTTTTCCATCGCGTCGCCATAATTCCGGGTTTCCCCAGACATTTTGCCACTTCGGCAAAATTCCCCCCAATGCCATTTTTACACCCGAAAACCAGGACATATCAGGAATTTTCCTGACATATGGCAAGCCTACCTTTGTGGGTCTAGGCCCAGTGAAGCCATGATCCATCCTGCTGCTGGTTGATTTGTCAGAATTAACCATGGTAACCCCCTCTAAGCACACCATTTTAGGGAGTGCTAGGGACCCAGGTGGCGCTGTAGGTTAAACCACAGAGCCTAGGGCTTGCTGATCAGAAGGTCGGCGGTTCGAATCCCTGCTACGGGGTGAGCTCCCGTTGCTCGGTCCCAGCTCCTGTCCACCTAGCAGTTCGAAAGTACGTCAAAGTGCAAGTAGATAAATAGATACCGCTCTGGCGGGAAGGTAAACGGCGTTTCCATGCGCTGCTCTGGTTTCGCCAGAAGCGGCTTAGTCATGCTGGCCACATGACCCGGAAGCTGTATGCCGGCTCTCGGCCAATAATGCGAGATGAGCGCCACAACCCCAGAGTCGGACACGACTGGACCTAATGGTCAGGGGTCCCTTTCCCTTTACCTTTACGGCCCATCATCCACCATCTGGATGTCTGGACAGAAGCACCGCCCCCTAGATCCCTTGAATGGGCTACCCTGATTCCCTGGACCAGGGGGTGAGGCTCCCAGCCCCCTTTCCCCCACCTTGACTAAGGTTTCAACCCAATGCCTTATCTGCCATCAAGATGTGACAATTGCTACGAGGAAGGCAAAACCCTCAGACAGGCCCAATATTGTCTGAAGACAAATTCCTCCCTGGCCCTGAATACGATGACCAAAAGTTTCCATAGCAAGCTCTTACACAAGGCCTGCCTGATTACCCATGGACAGACCTGGAGAATTACACTTGGGGTGGGAGGATGGGGAATCCAGAGCCGACTGAGGCTGAGTGTAGGGCACGGCTGGCCTATATAGTCATGGAGTGGACTAGAGGGAAGAGGTTTTCCCTCTGGTTCACTCCCAGAGCATGCTCCCCAGCTTGACCATGATTGACTGCAATTGTGTGTGTACACAGCTGGGAGAGGAGGAAGTGGCTTTCTACTCTGGCCTGTGCCAATGCCAGAAGTCTGCCCAGCACCGCTACAGCTGTGCCAGATCGCAATGGTCATTTTCCTCCAGCAGCCAGTAAGCGATCTTATGCATCTTAAATTCAGAATAATTTGGTTGTCATTGGTCATACATGATTCCAGGTAGGTTACAAGACAAACATAAGCACAGGATTCTGTCTCATAGCAGAATAGCCAAGAAATTTCCAGGACCACCAAAGTTCAATTCTTAAACAAAGGAACAACTTAATTAGAGAAACTGAGAAATAGCACCCACCCATTCATGGAGACATAGGCCAACAAATCATACAAGACTGCAAGAGAGTGAACTTGTGAAAATCCAACCAGATAAGCTAATGCTCAGATGAGATTTTCATTCTCTACTTCACCATTCAAAAGGTTGATTTTAATAAGATGGACTAGTGGTAAGTCAAGGATCAAGGATAGAACAGATCATTTGCACCTTTCCAACCGTGCAGTTTGAAAGCACGTCAAAGTGCAAGTAGATAAATAGGTACCGCTCCGGCGGGAAGGTAAACAGCGTTTTGGTGTGCTGCTCTGGTTCGCCAGAAGCGACTTAGTCATGCTGACCACATGACCTGGAAGCTGTACGCTGGCTCCCTCAGCCAATAATGCGAGAAGAGCGCCGCAACCCCAGAGTCGGTCACGACTGGACATAATGGTCAGGGGTCCCTTTACTTTTAGGCTAGGTGGGCAAGGGAACTGGGAAAGGCCCTCAACTGCATTTAAGGATATTTAACTATGACTCACCAGCAATTAGCCATTGATTGTAAACAATCACTGCCCTAGGAGTTTTATACCAAAGAGTAGCCTATAAATCTTGTAGCAAGTGAAGCCATTCTATGTCCATCAGACCTTTCTTTCCAACAAAACGGAGGGTGTGGATTTGGGAACATTTCATGGGAACCGCATGAAAATCCACTGACTTTTGCAAGATTGGCCTAAGAATTTGGAATACACACACACACACACACACACACACACACACACACACACACACACACACTTTATTGTACATTTTAAAAGAGGAGTGATTCAGCAGACACCAGCCAGTAGGGGAGCTGCTGCACACTTTGATGCATTCATATAGAGTTTATTCCATTTTCTCAATGTTTTCCTAACTGCTAATTTTCACATTATATTTGAGTTTTTGCATGACATGAAAGACACTTCTGGGAATACAGCACAAGTATAGCACTCATTCCTGTGTTATTTGCTTCCATTAAAAAATCTGTTTGCAAATAACATGGAAATGAGTGCTAAACTTGCACTATATTCTGCTATATTTATAAAAGCGGCTTTTGCATCACGTGAAAGCTCAAATGCAATGTGTACATTAACAGTTATGGAAGCATCAGGGAAGTGGAATAAACTCCCATGTAAATGCTGTGGGAGATTTGCAGTCAAAACATAACTAACAAGCACAATGTTAGTTAAAGTATGAAAGGGGTAGGACCTTAAAGCTGTATTTGCTGAAAGGCAGACTCAGACCATAGAAATGTAATTCGTAGAGTAGACCTGCAAATAGGAAAGTGGCAGGGAAATACATTGAAAAGTGTGGAATGAGCAAATGATTAACAGGAGGATGTATAAACACTCTAGAAGTTATGGTTGCCATACGTCAGACATAGTCGAGATTTGGCCATTGTAAACAGTGGCCGAGCAGAATTTGCTGAAATGTCCGGTAAAATCCAGATGTATGTCAACCCGTGTTGAAAATGTAGATTTTTGAGAGTTTCCTGAAAAATAGGTCAAAAGCTTTGCCCACCCCCCAAAGTAAAAAGCTCAACAACTCTGCCAAAAAAAAGCTCAACTTCTGTGCCCGAATTTTAACTTTTTGAAATATGGCAACCCTATCGAATGCTCATTGTCATATATCTTCCCCACAAACACATGTGAATGGTCAATGAAGATGAGATGCAATCCTACTTCCATGCAAGCTTTGTGCAAGCAAATCAGGATGAACGCTCAATTAATAGGTCATGGTCAATTTTCAGAAGCATTACGAAACAAAGGTGCCGTAAGTTGCCCATTGTTAATAATGACACAGTGTATAAAAAATGTTTTTTTCAGGCCCTAACGTATAAATACATGCTATTCATTTAAATGTCCCTTCTAATTTAAATCCATTCCCTTCTTTTTCTTCAAATATATGTTATGTTGCATAGATGAGTAATCATTTCTATGTTCCTCCCTCAAGGTTCCTGTATTTCCTTGCTCCAGGATGCAATTTCCACATATATTCTTTGCTGTACTTAGCATTCAAATACTTTAACTAGCAGGTGTCACAATAATGCTTGTTGGGAGCATGATGCAAAGCGTTGCGAAATGCAATTTTATTAAGAAGCAGCAAGCTTTTTATTTCATATCTCAGTGCTAATACCGGTAGTACTTAATTATTTTAAGTTTCACGAATGGCAATATTTCACAAATCACTGACACTGGCATTGTAGACGAGGCTTCAAAAAACTCCACCACCCCACTTTTTAAAAAATATTTCATGTTTGATTGTGAGGTACATACAATTCCATTGAAACCATCCTCAAAGTGTCAGCTGATACCAAGTTCCAACTGTGAAGGAAATTAAATGGGTAATAATAGTAATTTACTCCAATTACTACGCTTTCTGAATAGGTTTATAATATACAATTCCACACAGGGTTTCACCTCACAATATGAATCCGCCGTTAGTTGCTGCTGAGAACTGAACCTCAGTGAAGCTTAACATTATCAGCCACCACATTCATATCTGTTCCCTGTAGATTCTTATAAGTTACATTTCCCTATTCTACCAAAGGAAGATAAGCTGCTCTGCATTTGTAGACTTTCCCTGTAATGCCTCTTTTGACCCTGCAGAGTCTATACAGATAAGCAGAACTGCAGCAGGAGGATGACAAATGCAGCAGGAAGCTTGTTTATGCTTTCAGCTGACTGCGAGGGGTCCTGGCCATACCCCGTCGTTTTTTAGCAGTGGTCAAAGCAAAGCATATTGTTTGAAACAAAAGGGCTTTTGAAATGTCCTGAATTTCACACAGAGAAACAAACACAAATACGGCATTCTGGAGCTATAGAGCTGTCATTTCTGCACAAACATGAAATGGAAACTGGGGGTACAATCAGATTTTTATTTTATTTATTTTTTTGAATTTTTTTTTTGAATTTGACTTTATTTGATGAGTGTAAGATTATAACATTGCCAAATACATATCCATACCTAGAGATTTCTCCAAGTCTCTAGACTTCCCACCTTCCCCTCCATGGGTCCTATTATCAACCTTTTCAACTGCATATTATTTCATCATCCAAGTTTTATGTCTCTCGATTTTGTCCATAGTAATTTCTACAATGCAAGTGTTATTGCAATCCTGCTAATGTTTCCATCTGCTTACAGTGGTCTCTCAAGTAAATTGTGACCCCCCCCCCATTATTTATTAAAGTTTTGGTCTTCTTCGTTTTAAAAGTATGTCTATAGTGTCAAGTTATGACCAGCAGGCAAGAAGTGAACTTCACTTCCCCCCATCTGTACATCAATGAGACCCATAAAATCATAAAATAATCACATATGCAGAGAAATCTGCCAAGATACCTTCTATCACTCACAGATATACCTGGCCTTCCACAGTCTCTTCAGCCCTGTTGCTCAGAAGGAGAACCATTTCAGCCTAGCAGGATCTTACTGAGGGTTTGCCCAGCTTTCTCTCCTCCTCATAGAATCAATACTGGCTGGTGCCCATTGGGACTGGTAGGGTGGAGGGCAGGGGGGCCACCAGTTGGTGGAGCCAGAACCAATGACAGGCAGAGCCAGCTGATTCTACTGTTTGTCCCCATACTCCTCTGTCAGGAATGAGCCAGCTCCAAGTGAAGGTTTGCAGCCAACTGCAGAAAGCAGCCAGGAACAGAGAGGCTTTGGTGTTAGTCAGGCTGGGGAGAGCTGACAGCTGCAGACTTTGGCTCTTCCTGATCTTGATGGGCTGACTGATAAGGCAGTAGCTGACAGCCAGAGCTCGCCGGAAGTACAAACAGGTGCGAAAGAACTCAGAGACAGCCTCTCAGAAAAGGAAGAGGCAGGAGCTGATCCACTAAGTCCAAGGAATCGGCAAATGGGAGGGCTGCAAGATAGGAAGCAAAACAAGAGATGTAAGGTTCGTAAGTTCAATATCTTCTGTTGATGCTGGAAGAAGTCTTCAGAAGGGTCATCTTAAGTAATGGTGCCGGAGGTTTTGTTAGAGCCGTCTGGAACTATCTGTTTGTTTTTGCAATAAATCCACCTTTTTAATTAGTTACACTTACTGTGTTATCAGTGGACGCGTGTGGCGCTGTGGTCTAAACCACAGGGCCTAGGGCTTGCCGGTCAGAAGGTCGGTGGTTCGAATTCCTGCAACAGGGTGAGCTCCCGTTGTTCAGTCCCTGCTCCTGCCAACCTAGCAGTTCGAAAGCACATCAAAGTTCAAGTAGATAAATAGGTACTGCTCCAGCGGGAAGGTAAACGATGTTTCCTTGCACTACTCTGGTTCGCCAGAAGTGGCTTAGTCATGCTGGCCACATGACCCGGAAGCTGTACGCTGGCTCCCTCAGCCAGTAAAGCAAGATGAGCGCCACAATCCCAGAGTTGTCCGTGACTGGACCTAACAGTCAGGGGTCCCTTTACCTTTACCTTTACTGTGTTATCAAGCTGGGAACCTGGACTCCTGACATCCTCCCTGAATCGTACAAGTCCAAGACTGAGGCTAAGGAAGAGGAAGGTGACAAGCAGTGCTGCCCCCTGGATTGGTTACAAATAAGAAGGCAGGCAGTTGTTGGCTGGTTGAGGGTTTACTGAGGTTGGTAGGGCAGTGCTGTATTTGCCAAAATGGGCCAACCTCCACTGCACAGAATTAGGATCACAGACAGATTCCAGGAGACTCTGCTGATCCAACACAGTAAACCTAAGTGACTAGATGTTCTGTGTAAGAAACCCTGCTACAGCTTGCTAGTACAACATTGGAAGTTTTATGACTCAACCTGTAACTAAGTGCTAAAATAACAGCCCCTGACTAGTTAAAGGATGATGTGGAAATTCTCCACAGCAGGGACAAGGCAGTGAATGTACAGTTTTTCAAGCAGTCTCTGTAACAAACTCAGCTTGAGCCTGTGTTACATTCTGCTTGTTAACCGTACCTCAGCACTTTTGCTTGCATTTATCCCCACTAATTCAGCCAACTCAGTTACAAGAACTCAGCAGGAACACAAGAAGCTGCCTTATACTGAATCAGACCATTGACTCATCTTGTTCACTGCTGTCTTCACTGACCAGCACTGAGTCTCCAAGGTTCAAGCCAGGAGTCCTGCCTGGAAATGTCAGGGACCTCCTGCATGCAAAAACTGGGTTCTGCAACTGAGATGTGGCCCTCCTGTGAGTTCTGTGCAATGGCATTGTGGTGATGATGGAATGTGAAAGAGCTAGTTTTGACATTTAAAGTGCTTTATGGATTGGGACCAGGATCCATTATGAACTTCTGAGGCCCTTCACCAGGTGAGGTGTTCCTAGGGAAGTGAGGAGGCAGCGATTTCTGTTCCATCCTGGGTTCATTGCAATCAGGGCTGTTTCCACTAAAACTACAATCTGTAGCAATCTTCATCTTGGTATCTGCTATGGCTGAAACATAATTAAATATGTAATTAATGTCAGTGCAGTTCAATGGAAGGGAATAATGTGCAGTAAATAATGTGATTATTTACATTGGGTGATGCTCAACTAAATTTGAGTAAAACCAAATGAAATTAATGATGAAATTAAACAATGCCCTTTTGAGGTATTAATGTGTGAAGCTCTCTGTCATAGACTCAGGTAGTATGTATGTGTAAATAAACCATATATCATAATGACACCACAGTCTCTGCTGTGCATCATTTCCAAAAGGAAACATGAACCCTGAATAACTGCCTGGAAGCAGTGGCATCGCAACAGGGGGTGGGAGGCGGTGCACCCCGGGTTCCACATATGCGGTGGTGACAAGAAGTCACCCCGCGGGGGCTCGCGGCGGCACGAGCAGCCATCGCGCCACCACAGCCGCATGTGGGGGATCCCAGCACCGGCAGCAACCACTAAGTACAGTGCATGTGTCACGTTGCACGCATGTGCTGTACGTAGCGGTGCCACATATACGCTGTATAGCTCCAGTGCCGTACGGATGGTGCCGGGAACCTCTGCGATCCTCCGCGATCCTCCGTTCGCGGTTGTAGCGGAGAGATCCCGGCACCGTCTGTATGGCGCTGGAGCGGCGCCGGCAGCAAACCGCTCCACAGCACGTGTGCGGCATCGCTATGTACGCCGCATGCATCGTATGTAGCGATGCCGCACATGCACCCTACATAGCGACGCCCACCCCAGGTGTCACGACACCTTCCTTCGCCCCTGCCTGGAAGCCCTGGAATCTTGGACCACTTGGAGATGGAGGTGGCATGCAACTATACCTTTAAACTACAGCTCCCCAACCTGCTGAATCCTGGGAACTGTGATGAAAATCATAGCTCGGTGAGGGGTAAACTACAGTTTCCAGTATTCTTTGGCGAGGAGGGAAATGTGCTTTGAATGTGTGGTGTTTCTGCAACCTTCGATAAAAGCTCCTAAGACTGGAGACAGAACATATTAAAACACCTCACCAAGTGCTGAAGGGAATCTGGACCACTGAATCCCATCCCTTTATATCTCAAAGGGAAGCAAATCAGTTGGACATTCTGCCTCGTAATTTGTTATGTTTTTCTTCTCCATATTCAAGGGATGTAACCAATGATATATTATAATCATGGGCTCTTTAAGTCAGTATTGATAGGAGGTAGGCTCATTGCTGATCAAGCTCAGTAACAACAATAATGGAATGGGAAAGATAAATAAAAATAAAATAAAATCTAATGAAGAAGGGAAACTAAAATGAAAACTTCCTGCCCAATAGTTCTGGCCCTGTTCCCATTGTAATTCCATACCATGACCTGCACTCCATTTTAAAAAGCAAGATAGATTGCTTCTCATTCAAGCGGATAACTGCTATACTAAGCACTGGTCCAATGCAGACAAGATAATTGAACAAAATTAGCATTTAGAATATGAATGCAAAAAGGTGGCAAATGACCTATGAGATCAACATGAAGATATACAATGGTCTGAGTCACCCAAACTGTGTTTAGCTTCATGGCTGAAGAAAACAAGGGGGCCAGGATAAGCCCGTCCCCCGCACTTCAGCTCTGAGGGTAGTAGATCTGTGCTGGAATCTGTCCCCTGGTTTCTTGAAAATTTTCTTCCCCTTGTGAAGGAGGCTTCTGCTTTTCTGCATCAATCTCAGGGTGCTTGAAAATTTATTTAGAATGCCAATGACTTGAAAGACTAACATGCACATACAAAACACATGTTGTATGCCTGCGTTTTGTATGTGCATGTTAGTCTTTCAAGTCATTTTAATGAATGATTTGTATTGCTTTCAAATGCTTTTATGTTATACTGCCCTGGAGTTTTTCAAGAGGGCAGTATATAAATGCTTTTATAAAGAGAGCATGTGTGGTGTAGTGGTTAGAGAGACTAAGACGTGGGAGACCAGGGTTCAAATCCACACTTGGCCATGAAGTTCACTGGGTGACCTTGGGCCATTTCACTGCCTCTCAGCCTAACCAAGCTCTCAGGGTTGTCATGGGGATTAAATGAGGAGGCCGCTGGAGAATCATGTGTACAAAACTGAGCTCCTTGGAGAAAAAGTAGGATATAATTGCAATAATAAAAAAAAAAGCAAATGTTTCTCTAACACCCTGCAGCCTCCCCAGCTGCCCCAGCTTCCTGATAGGAAAAAGCCCCATGGGAGTAGTTACCTTATGATGCTTTCCCCTGAAAACAGTGCAGGAGAAGGTAAGCAAAGGTAAAGGTAAAGGTAAAGGGACCCCTGACCATTAGGTCCAGTCGTGACCGACTCTGGGGTTGCGGTGCTCATCTCGCATTATTGGCCGAGGGAGCCGGCGTACAGCTTCCAGGTCATGTGGCCAGCATGACTAAGCCGCTTCTGGCGAACCAGAGCAGCTCATGGAAATGCCGTTTACCTTCCCGCTGCAGCGGTACCTATTTATCTACTTGCACTTGACGTGCTTTTGAACTGCTAGGTTGGCAGGAGCTGGGACTGAGTAATGGGAGCTCACCCCATCGCGGGGATTCGAACCGCTGACCTTCTGATCGGCAAGCCCTAGGCTCTGTGGTTTAACCCACGTCAAGTCAAGGTGAATAAACAATTAATCACAGACTAACACAACACTGCTAGATGGTGAAGTCAGTTCCTCCCACCCTAGGCTTTAGAAGAGGAGTGCCCCGATAGAACACTGAAATTAGCATATTAATTAAACATATTAATGAAAAGTGGCAGCAGTTTACAAAGTCAACGGGTATTTAGCAGCTAATATTCCATAGTTAGGAGAGGGAGGAGTACAAGACAGTTAAGGGGAAAGAGATAAGTCTATATAAGCAATGGATGGAGGAAGAAGACCAGAAGCTCTAATCTCCTAGTATGGGGAACACATCAGGATTCTTAATAGGCCGAGGCAAGCTCTTGCATAAGGAGTGTAATTAGTAGCATCTCTTATCTGAGCTGGGCAGCAGAGCAATAAACTCATCCTTTCACTCACTGCCCTTCATGGCCTTTCCCAAGCCTCTGTTGGCTTCCAGCCTCGCCTCCTGATTAGCCGAGCTCTAAATAAACTTCCTGCCCCTGTGGAACTCTCAGTCCTGAAAAATTTCCTCAATGATTTGTTACCTGCTGCTCAAGATGTCCTCAGGACACTCCTAATTGAATGAATGTGCCGTTCCCTTGATTCCTGGAAGTCTAGCTTCATCAAATATAGAGAGGCCATGCCTGATAAAAAGTCAATCTAGCCCAGTATCTCCTCCATCAACTGGCAGCTGCTCTACAGAGTTTAAGAAGCCTTTCCCAGACCTCCTTTCCCATGGCATTTTGTAATGGCAGAGCCAAGCGTGGAAAGCCTGGAGCTTGTATGTGTTTGATCAGTGAGTTATTCCTTGCTAGAATGTCTTCTGCTCATTTATATCCTGGTGTCAGGATGCTGTCAGCGGCTCCTGGCTGGTTGCCCAGGAAAGTATAAAGACAAGGTAAGTTTCTTACCGTCCTTTTTATTTCAATCTTTACAGAGAGAGCCTATAGAACCCAGTTTCTTGGATAATGGCGTTGTCCTGAATGAATCTCCACCCCCCCGGTCTCTCCCACTTCTTCATTCGTCATTCTCGTCTTCTCCTCTACGGGTGCTGCTTCGTGCCCTCTGTCTTTGAGATCTTTGCTCTCCTACTTTCAAGGCTCATCGGGTTCTGGGAGATGGAGGGTTTGGAATGCTTTCTAATGGCAACGTATCAACTGGGTGTTGTTCCAGCTCTCCCATGATTTCCCAGCTTCCCCCCTCATCTGCCTCTGAGCTGCTACCTCCCTCAAACTTCTGTTGTAAATCTATACTGACTTCCTCTTCCTCCTCACTGGAAGGGTCAGGATGGGGAAGTGATCTCCACCATTCCTCCTCTGCCCACTCCCTGGGTACAAATATGATTTTAACCACCATTTTCTCTAATCATCACTTATTATGTCTAGATGGTCCAACTTTGCTCTCTGTCTTGAGACCAGTAGTGGATGGTGTACTGGTGGGGCAATGTTCACCTGACCTCCAGACAGCTGATCTCCTGCTATTGCTTATGGGGAAGGGGAGAGGTGAGGAGGTTGATGTGGTGCAAAGGAGCTGGCAGACCTTCTTGCCACCTCCCTCCTCTTCTTTCTGTTAAAGAGCAGTGACTCAGCTGTTGGGGGGGTTAGGTAAATGCTACCCCACCCCACTGTGCTATCCGTTACTCCTTGAGACTCCCACTCATATCATTTTATTTATTTAGCAAGATTTATTTGCCAATTAATCACAGAATATGTCTAGGCCATTTTCCAGACATAGGAGTACATGATACTCCTTTAAAAAAATAAAAATAAAAACAGAATTTAAAAACAGCAGACAAGAACATGATTAAAATATAATTAAAATCAACAGTTTTAAAAATAAGACACTTATTAAATAAAATAAAATATTAGCTTTGGTCTGGGATACTGATAGCCTTTCAGCATTCAGTTGTAAAATACCCAGGGTTTGATCCAGACTGCATAATAAAAAAGGCATTTCAAAATCAGTGTGACTTACATTAATCATAACTAACCAAGTTTCATTGATTTCACTGGGTCTTTTCCAGGTATGACTAAGTCAGGATTTTACCCTTTGTTTAGTACATGGCTTATTTGGGTAGCTGGTTTTTGGTGGGATAAAAGGGAAGCAATTTGGTAGTTATTTAATGTATTGTTGTTGCTTTGTTTTTACCACCAGGGAAAGGAAAAGGTGCTTGTGGGATTCTCTGCCTCAGGCACCAGAATCACTTGGTAGACCTGAGGTGCTATGTTATTTGACTGGCCAGGACGGGGGAGAGAATTTTGCCTAAGGCAGCAAAATGCCTTGAGCCAGCCTTGTCATCAGTGGGGAAAAATCCAACTGGTCAGTCAGTATGAACATTGAGTCATCTGAACAGTGGTATTCCCAACAAATTGGTTCATGTTTGCCAGAGATAAACATCACAAAAAACTCTAGCTAACTTTTCTTTAATGAAAGGCTCCTTTTTAGTCTCCTGAAATAAAATTACATTAGCAAATGTTCTGTCCTGTTTTAATGCAAAAATGATGCTGTTTTAAGGAAGCTACTTCAGATCTGCTCTTATATAAAAGCAACATTTTGCTCATTTTTCGCCTTTCACGGATGACGCAATGTCTGCACATACAATTGCTAATTTTCACACGTTCTTATCCAATATTCTATGAGTTGCTATGAGTGCTATGAGTTGCCTTCATTGTTGGGGAAGGTCACTGTGTCTTACTCATCAGTCACTGCCCTCCTTAAGCAAGGCAGCCCCTGGTCAATACGATTCTGCCCTGCCACTGTCTGCCTGCTTCAATGGAGCTCAGAGTATCACTTGTCAAGTAATATAATAATGACATTTTGAATTGTGCTCGGAAATGTACTGGGAGCCAATGTAGGTCTTTCAAGACCGGTGTTATATGGTCTCGGCAGCCACCCCCAGTCACCAGTCTAGCTGCCGCATTCTGGATTAGGTGTAGTTTCTGGGTTACCTTCAAAGGTAGCCCCATGTAGAGCGCATTGCAGTAGTCCAAGCAGGAGATAACCAGAGCATGCACCACTTTTGCGAGACAGTCTGCAGGCAGGTAGGGTCTCAGCCTGCATCCCAGATGGTGAACTGAACCACTGTACCATGCAACGCAGATGGAAGAAAGATGTATAACGGTAATAACACAGAATGTTGAAAATGGGACAAACCACACATGCATGTAACTTCTTTCTCAGATTAAGGGAAAGGTTATCTTCTACCTACCCCTTTATCCATAAGAAAGCGATCCTAATCATTCTCAATGTGTGCTTTGTTTATGACCTCCAGTCACATGGCTCAACATATGCTTATTGTATTGTCCTTCTCTCTCATCGCCTTCCCCTCCTCAGCTACTGGATGCTGTGGAGAAACGTCTTTAAACTCCAACTCATCATTAACAGCACACCCATATCCCAGAATGTAGCCACCTACAATGAAAGGCACTGTGGTTTAAATCCACTTAAAAGCTAAGCCCCTTAACCTTTGGATCATGGTGCTAGGATGCTCAGAGGCACTTCTAGGAGGAGCAAAAAAGGATCAAAATAATCTTAATACAGAAACTGAATTGTTAGGTTTTGCCTCTGATACACAAACTAGTTTCTGCAGCTAGGTTATCTCTGGCTCAATTCAAGTCCTTGATGGGTGGGATAAGAATGAAATAAATTAAGTAAATCAAACACTCTGGTAACCAGTTTTCTATCCAGGCTGCAGGTAAAGTTTGCAGACCTTCTACACTATTCCATTTATCTCACATAATTGGCTGAAATGTTTTGACGTTATCAGAAGTGAACCTCCGAATGATTTAGATACTTCCTCCTTACCGGGGTTGAAACAATGGCAGCAATTACTGCAGCTGTTATTGGCTGGTCTCAAAATATGTTTTTCATCTCAGGCATGAAACTTGCATATTGCCATATTTCTCTCCCATATATCACTAATTTCCCTTAAAAGAGTTGTCTGGAGATAAAAGATGTAAAAGGTCATGAAGTTAAGAAATAGGGCATTTCTATCAATCAACATCTTGGCGCTCCTGTATTTTTATTTTTTTAAATCACAAACCCTGACTAGCATTAGTACTGGAAACATAGTATTATCAAAGGATTAGGTCTCAGGGTCCTTCAAACACCAGAATTAGGAGTTTGAAATCTATGTAATATGATATCCCATTTGCAGTCTATGGACTGACTATTATACTGAAGAGGCACTGAGAGACAGGCTGGTTCTGAAAATGTCACTATCTGACAGCTGGTTTCTACTCAAGTATACCAACATTTAAATATGATTCCATGACTGAAGGAAAACTAGCAAAATAAAAGAAAGAAGCAACAGAGGAACTTACCGGTAGCTAAAAACACACACACTTGCTTTTTTGACTGCTTGTGATTCTACTCAGAGCATATGAAGAATGCTTCTAGCTCAGGTTAGTGGCCCATCTAGTCCAGCATCCTCTTATTATAATGGCCAGCCAGATATTTATGCAAAGGCCAGAAGTGCAAGAACTCTTTGCCCACTTGTGATTTCCAGCAACTGGTATTCAGACGCATACTGTCTCCAACAGTGTTGGTGGAACAAATCCACTGTGGCTGGTAGCCATGAATACTGAGTTGAACTATTTCTTTTCTGGAGGTGGAGCAATCTTTTAATATCAGTCTGGCAGAAATCACGCCAAGTCCTCAAAAGGCTGTGCTAAACCATGTCTAAGGAAACCCCCAACCGTGTTCTACTTCACATATTCCCCCCCCCCCCCTGTTTAGAACTATTGTTAATCACTTTTCTACTGAAAGGTAGAAAGAAAACAGTATACAGCAGGAGGTCTGGGTCTGCCTATAACAAATCCAGATTTGCCATTCAGCAAGTCTATTCTGGTCACCAAATAGTCCATCTTTTATTATGTGTGTGTATTCCTGCCTGTCCATTCACACTCCCATTTTTAGATGTATACCTAGAAACATAGTGTGAGATTCAACATTAATCAGAATAGACCCACTGAAATCCCATTATATTACTTAAGTGCATGAATTTTAAATGGTTTTTTTCTGAATATGACTGGCATTATCACCCATAATGTGCTAAAAGGCTCTAAAAGTGCAGTTGCAAGAACAAAACATTTTACAGTATTTTTAAATCACTGGACTTAGATTTCTGTGAAGAACGCATCATATGCCTGGTATCTCTCATAATTGCACTGCCCAGGATATAACAAAAACTGGCCTTCTTTAAAGAATGCCTAGATTGCTTGCACCCGGCTGAGCCAGGTCCATAGAGCTGCTCACTGTATACTGTTGCTAACGCTAGACTAGTGCTCTGCCATGCAGCCTCCTGTGGAACCTCATGAAGCCTCAGTAATTCATACCATAATTTCCTGTTACCTTTCAAAAATTATGTCTGAGCCTTAAGTGACTCTGATCAGGAATCAGTGAAATATTCAGTCTGTGCCGCTGAATAATGAACACAATAACTTCATAGCAAAAAACATCATTCAGTGCATAATGCCTTTAATGTCAGAGAACAGAGCAAATGTTATTTCCTTTAGAAAGCAACTATCAAGGTCATTGTGGTTCTTGTGTGAAGACCAATGTAATTAACCAGAAGTTCTGAAGTATAATAATCAAACCAGCAGAACCCGTCACTCAAAATGTCCTCAGATAGAATCGTCACGATGGGAACTTCCTATTGGTAAGGTTTTCAGTTGTTGATGTTGTTATCCCACAATAGCTGTCATGGAATTCTACTCAGTATTGATCCAGAGTAGATATAGTTAGCAGAGCAAAAATTTAAACAGGTTGCAGGCAATTTTATTTCATCCAGCAGAGCTTTACTGCTACTGAAGGCAAATGAGCATAATGGTCACAAATCCAATACATTCAGGATTGGCACTGTCCATAAGAAATCCAGTTGCAGCAGACTTAACTTAAACTTACATTAACTTATAACAAGACTAAACCTTAACACCACACCAGAAGGAAGAGAGATAGAAAGAGAACCCCAGGCTCCTTCTGGCCTTACTTTTATAGTCAGCATGACCTTGACTGAAAGAGATAACAGAACCAGTTTAAGCCAGCTGTACTCAGCTTCTCTGAAGGAATAACCCAAACACCATGAACCTTCTGCTTGTTTCTTTCACACAGAGAAGCTTCCAGAACCCTCTTGAATTAAGTAGAATAGGAAAGATCTCTACACATCAGATCAATACTTTCTGTACTAAGAAAAGCAAACTGACCGTAGCCACCCCATTAAATCTCACTTGACCAGAAAAGGGCTTTCATAGATGAGCTCCGCATCCAGGTGGGCACATGGGGACGGAAGGAACCACTCAGGTAATCTGTTCCCAAGCCATTAAGGGCTTTCAGTCTCAAAAAAAAAACCAGCCCTTTCAATTTGCCCTGAAGCTGGCCTAGGACCTGGTGAAGATGACAGAGCATTGCTATCAATCTTGGGTTCAAATCATTCAGTCTCTGCTAATAATTAATCTTGCAGCTCTAGTTTGGACAAGCTGAAGTTTCCAAACCATTTTCAAAGACAGCCCAAAGACAACGCATCACAGTAATCTAATCTAAACAGGTTACCAGAACCTGGAGTTCGTAAATATCTTCAATATTATTTAAGAATATTATTTTGTTGGCTTATTGACAGAAACATGGAGAAATATTTAATGAATTCTTGACTGAGGAAAATAGTTTTGAAATTCATGGATGGACATGTAAGCAGTAAAATAAAATAAAACACCAGTACTTTTACCCAGAACCAAACACACATTGACAATTGTGAACTAAGGGGCAGAGCAGTTTACAAATAGAGACTTGCAGTGTATTGCCACGGGTGCTCAAAACACAGAAGGGCAGAAGCTGGCCACAGTTGTCCAAAGATAAATGCTGGCATAAGGTTACCATAGGAAGGCTTAAATAATTATTTCATTTCTATTCCCACATTCTGTTTTTCAAGTGCAGGGTCAGATGAAATGAGAATGAGGCATTCACACAGCTGGAAAGAAAAGAGCTCCATGTAAATGGTCACGTTTCACTCTCCTTGACTGTGAGAAGGATTGCAAATAAAAGTTTAAAAGGGTCATAAATGCTCCTTTCCTTGCTATCATCCTAATTTGTGCAGTGACAAGTTAATATGAAATAAACAGGGCCTGTGATCACTTGGCCTAGTTTTTAATTCAGCTGTGACACAAATAGGGAAAACAAAGGCAAGCAATCCACGCCTCACATGCAGGAGTCATTACATGGAAGAAATCCATGCAAACAAAATGGAGTCCAGCTTCTTGCCTGACTCAACCTAATCTGGGATGGCTGAAGCAGCGCATTGTCAGCAAAATGCATCTGAAGCTATTGCCACACCTTATCCTAACAAACTCTCCTTCCCCATAGCTGACAGCTGGTTGCTGCACCCCCTTAATAGTTCTGTTCATATTCTAGACCAGGGGTCCCCAGACTTACCACGCGGTGGGCCGTTTCCTCCAGCGTGGATTGCACGCTGGGCCGAAGGGCGGGGCAGCGTGCATCCACACACACGCGCACTCGCTTTTTCCGGCACCGGAAATAGCATTTGCACATGCGCAAATGGCATTTTCGGTGCACTTCTGGCACGGCACGGCACCAGAAATGGCTTGTGTGCATGCGCACAGCCTCCGCAGACCCGGGTGTGCACCAGAAATGACATTTTGCGCATGCGCAAAAGCCATTTCCAATGCCGCACAGACCCGGAGATGGGCAGCCGCGCCGTGCCCACGCCAGTAACAGCGGGCAAGGTGGCGGGTGCCAGGGGTCGCTGGGGGCCACATAAAAGAGCCCCCCAGGCCGCATCCGGCCCCCGGGCCGTAATTTGGGGACCCCTGTTCTAGACCATTCAAACATAGTGAAGAGCCGGAGTGCCAAAAAGCATTTAAGGATGTTTTGTTACAAAGTTAAATGCAGATCTGGGGAGGGGGGGGATGTGAATGTTTTGATTGAGAAGCATTTCAAATACAGAAATGCAAATGCATTTAGTCCATCTACTGTTTCAGCTTATTAGTTGCTTCTCTGTAAAATCCCTGAAGCAGCATTATGTACACTTGCATAAGTTCTGAACGCGTTTTCTGAAACTCAGTATACACTCATAACTAATGCCATGACTGACGCCTGTCAGAGGTGTCAATCTACATCAGCTGGCTTTGCTGCTGCTCTGACTCAGATGAGAACATTCCGCTTCATATTTTGCTCTGAAAGCATAAAATTTTGAAGAAGAATTCTGTGCGGTGGAGAAGCTTACGTTTTCTGCATTAGATAATCACATTCCCTGTCCTTTTAAGACCTGGACCTACAACACCCCCAGTGGTAACTAAGAGTTGCTGAGGTAGAGGAATGCAAACTGTTCAGGCTGCGCTATAAGAAGGCAGCCTTTCCCTGCACTGTTCCAATACTGTAACTGTCTGTTTTTATGAAATTGCATTGCTCCCAATAAGTTCTGAGCATTTACACTAAAAGACAGAAATCTTCAATGAATTAGTAAATGGCATCCTATGAATTGCTGCAATAAATAAATAGCACAGCTGGCCCATGAAGGGGAAAAAAAACACATTGGGGACATATACCTTTATTAGGCCAACCAAAATGTTACAAAAGAGTGTGCAAGCTTTCGATTTTTTCAGAATGCTTTGTCAGTCTGGGGAAGACAGCTTGAAAAGCTTGCACACTCTTTAACCTTTAGGACACATCAGTTTGAATTGCACTAGTTACCTGTTCATCCCTAGACTCAATTAACAATGCTGTTTTGTTTTTTTTAATTTTTTAAGCCCTTAATGGCTTGAGACCTGGTACTCTAGGGACCACCTTCTTCTATATGTTCCGTCCCTCAATGCACATGCAAGATGACAGAAAGTATGCTGGTGTTTTGAGAAATAATTGCTTTATTTTGATGTGACATTTCCTAGGCAACATCACACTTCGTTTGATGTATGAAATGAGCAGACAGAGAATATATATTGACATTAGGCTGGAGCACAGTGAAAGAACAGAGAAGAACAGATTTTTTTTTTAAGCATACCTTGATTCAAGGAGGGTGCGTGTTTTGAATTTCCATTATAAGGGTTAACTAATTCATAACCCTAAAAGCAAGTTAATTGCATGTAGATTAGTTTACTTTTGAGGCATTCTAAAAACTCATTTAGGCAATCCAAATATAGATTAAAAGTGTCCTTCACAGTTAAATTTACACCTGCTGCACATGTTTACCTCACAAATAGGCAAACTAGATAAGGTGACTTCCTTAGTCAAAGAACTGTAATTTTTTCAGGTCAAGCAAATCTCTCCTCAGATCATTCAGTATTCATCTATCTTAATTATATACACTGGAGGACCCAACACTTCCCGAAACTGATGTGGAAATGTGGACAACTGAACTTAGGACAAGAAAAATAAGAAACTGAGAGAAACCAACCTTGGCAGCTTTGCCTTTCCTTAATAAAAGGTAAAGGGACCCCTGATCATTAGGTCCAGTTGCGGACGACTCTGGGGTTGCAGCGCTCATCTTGCTTTATTGGCTGAGGGAGCCGGCGTACAGCTTCCGGGTCATGTGCCCAGCATGACTAAACCACTTCTGGCAAAACCAGAGCAGCGCACGGAAATACCGTTTACCTTCCCGCCGGAGCAGTACCTATTTATCTACTTGCACTTGACGTGCTTTTGAACTGTTAGGTTGGCAGGAGCAGGGACCGAGCAACGGGAGCTCACCCCGTCGCAGGGATTCGAACCGCCGACTTTCTGATCGGCAAGCCCTAGGCTCAGTGGTTTAGACCACAGCGCCATCCTAACACATGCCAAATATGCCAAATATAGAAAGAAAAAGGCCACCCCAACCTCTCTCACCACCAAGGAAATATAACAAGCAAATACCATAGAAAGAGTGAATCTGACACAAAACCCCACACAAACACTAAGTAGAATAATATATTTCTCACCCCACCCCCCTCTTCCCCCTTCTTTTCTTCCCAACTTTACACTGCATGCAACACTAATGTCTAACAACAAATGAAACCGATCTGCAGAAAACACAACCTGAAAAAAGAGACAATGCACGTACTTTTGTAAACTAAGAAATCTTTAATAAAAGCTTTTCAAAAAGAAAAGAAAAATCAAAATAAAACATAACCCATTGAATTCACCCTTTGTATTCCTATGGCAGGGATCACTGTATATGGGAACGCTCCCAAATTCTTTCACTAAGCAGATAGAGGAAAGCACGTTTTGGTAGAAGTTCACAATTTTTTGAAAGAACCCATAGCAACATAGAGTTAAACTACAAATAGCCATCTATTTTAGTCTGTTCATTAAAATAGTCTTCAGCTAGCAGGGTATAATTAAACTGTGAACATTCCATCCTTCTTGGGCGAACCATCAGCAAATTATATAGTTGCACATGTTGTTTACAGAGAGCACTTCCCATTGGCATTCAGACACTGATTTTATGAGGCAAGAATTGTCAGAATTGACTTCTCTTTTAAAAATAAATGCAGTATTGCCAAACAGATTTTTCTAAAATAACGGGGTGAAATGTGCACCTTGCTTTCCTGATCCTATCAAAATGCTCTTGGAAATATTTATCATTATACCCCACAACAAACCAAACTTTTGTCTCCAATGCAAATCCACTGAAACAAGAAACTTCTTTCTGCTTTTAATCCACTCTACATTCTTCCCAGTCTTTGAGAGCATTCGCTGAGCCTTTATTTTTCGGCACTATTAAGATACGCAGCTACCAATTCAAGTTCCCCAGAGATACAGAGGAATAAACAGACAGGTGGGTTTGAAGAAGTGAACTTTTAAAACAGCCTTTGAATGTGGTAGTCAGGCTGTTTGGTGTAAAACTGACAACCTTGGCCTGCTAACCCCAAGGACGTCATGTCTTCTGCAGTAAATCACATGACCATCTCCCACAGAGCCTTGCTGCACTACAGTTGCCATAGCACTGAGAGGCAAACCTAGCAACAGGCACATCAACTTCCAAAGCATACAACTCCAAATGACATTTTTAAAATACAATTAGTTACCCAGACTTGGCTGCTCCAAAATATATTGTACTGTTTCAAGAGGGGACGTCAAGGCCCTTAGATGTCTTTTGTTATTGGAGAAAAAAAGTATACTGAATAGAATGGTTAATTGCTATTCAAATTAACAAGAAAGGCTGCATAATGCAAAGAAAGGTTTTGCTAATCCAATTCATTTTGATATGTTTACAGTGCAAACTTCTGCTCTCAGTTTACTGTGACTCAAGCACTTGAAACACTACACACACACACACACACACACACACACACACACACACATGAGAAATGCAAAATCACTAATTGAAATAAAAACATTCTATGTTGTCAGATTCCGTAACCATTGCTCATGAGTAAGAACAAGTCCACCTTGCGTTTAAACTATATTTATTGTGCAAACTATATACAGTGAGGAGCTACCCTAAAACATGACCACCTAGTTGCTAGCAGAATCCGGAAATGCCCCTTTCCAGTTGCGGTGCCAACACCAGAGTTTCGGCACCCTAAAGCACCGCCTCCTTGGTCCCCTGACCTCTCTGCGCAAAGCAGGCGCCGGAAACGGTGTCTCCCCCTCTGAGTGAGTCTGCAGAGCGGTGCTGGGTCTCTCTGCAGCATCATGGAGACCCCTTCCCCCTGTCTGCTCCCAGGTAACTCCTCCTCCCCCGGGGAGGAGCTGGAAGACTCACTGGGAGACGTGTCCGTCGACAACAAAGGCTGAGGCTGCCGGTACCCACTCAGTGCCGGACTGGCAGGGGAGGGCAGGTCCCTGACATATGTGTACTGCTTTATTGCAACTGTATCTCTGGGTCCTTCTTAACACTTCTTGTTACACAGTATTTAAGGATAGAGACATGTACAATCCTTTGTTCAATAGTCAATTTCATGTGAAAAAATTCAAAGCACTGAAAGGAAAAATACTATTTAATGCATGCTCTCAAGATCTCTCACACATGTCAAATATAGTTATAGAGTATTGTTCCAATCGAGTGGTTTCACTACAGAATGATCCTTGAAAATGGTGGACCCCCAATTGCACTAAATACAGGTTATGTGGTGTGGCATTGCTAAAAAACGTCTGTGTGCTGTGATGCAAAAGTTTTTTTTTTAAAAAAACCCTTCCCTAACACAGAACGTGAAATTCTGAACCCTATCCAGAACAGAAGTCTTAATATGTTCAGTTAATTACTAACTATTGTATATTTCAATGAACAATTATTACCTCTGAGAAAACTGTTTTCTTTTCAGCAACTATGTTATTGTTGTTTCTATAGATATAATGACTTGCTCAAAGCAACTGGTGTGAGTCAGGGCTCTACAAGATTAAAACTAGGGCTGGATCTAGACACATCAAAGAAGCATTTCAGTTTAAAGCGTTTGTAAATTTAACCAGGGAAAACAGGTAGAGAAAAACGGGACTCCACATCGCCATCTGGTGGCACAATGTTATATTGCATATGCAACGCATATACAGTGAATCACTTTTTTAAAAAACCATTCTAGCTGAGTCGTTGGTCTCTCATGCCCAAACCAAGAATATGGGTGCTCTTCCTGCTGGGTGAATTTAGCTACACCTACATTTTCAGACTTTCCAAGTGTCCCTATTTTCCAGGGGCAGTCCTGGATTTACAGAAGCCGTCCCAGTTTCTGATTTGATCCTGGAATGTCCCACTTTTCCTTAGGACGTCCTTATTTTCTGTGGAGAAATGTTGGAGGGTATGGAGTTCTGTGACCCCCGAGCCAAGGAGATAAGTAACTGTTAGAAGACATTTGAAGACAGCCTTGTATAGGGAAGTTTTTAAAAATGTTTCATGTTTTCTTATGTTTTTATATATGTTGGAAGCTGCCCAGACTGGCTGGGGCAACCCAGTCAGATGGATGGGCTATAAATAATCAAATTATTGAAAAGGATGTCCCTATTTTCATTGGAGAAATGTTGGAGGGTATGCATTTTGCCTGGTGCAATTTATGTTTTCAGTAATTCTTGTTTTCTTCGGTAAGTTGCCTTGAGTTCTGTCAGGGAAAACGGTAGGGTATAAATAAATACAGAATAATAACAATAATTGTAATAATAATTTACACCAAGCTCAGTAAGCGGGAGAAGTGAATGGAGTTTGGGTGCAGAACTCCACACCACCACCCCCCTTGCCCCAGCATAAGTTCAACCAATTTAACTTCTGGAAGCAGGCCTTTTCCTGAGCCAGTGTAAGTAGATAACAGAGCCATGCTGGAGGAGGTCAATAACCCAGCTAGTCCTGCATCCTGTTTTCATAATGGCCACCCAGATGCCTGTGGGAAACGCGCAAGCAGGAATTGAGCACAAGAGCACTCCCTCCTCCAGTGTCCAACAACTGTATTCAGAAGCATTACTGCCTCTAACTGCGGGTAAGTCATTTACACCTGCTTAGGGCTAGCTCAGCCACGGAGTGGGGAGATGAAGCACATCCTAATCTTTCCTAGCCATCATATCTGGAGGTTACGATTGCCCAGTCAGTCTCCTTTTGCCTTTGTTACCTGCTCCCCTGTCAGTTCTTTGCCTTTTTCACCCTGCCTAATTCATCCACTCTGCCTTCTTGCCCTCTCACGGCTCCTGATCATAGTGAGAGTTCATAAAATACTCAAACTGGGGCTCCTCATCTTTATGATGTTAACTATTCTGCTCTAAATTACTTCAGTGTATTTGGTTCTGTTATTTCCACAACTGAAGGATCCCCTCTGAGTGAGCATTACAGAATGATGGCAAGCCATTAAAATAATTTGTATACTCTCATTTTATGACTCCGCTCACCTCCCTTAGAGATGCTTTGGATTAAGAGTTTGTGGATGAGGTCAGTTTCTTTTTCTTTAAGAATAATTAAAACAGTGTAAGTTGCTCTGAGCTTTAGGGATATTTTTTTTAAAGAATAAAATAATGTGAGAAAAACTGAACTTTGGGTAATATGGATCCAAATCAGTCCAGAAATTGATTTTTCTCAAGATATTTGAAATGGGGGAAGTGGAAATACCTTTTTGGGGAGGGGGAACACTACCATTGATATGTGCTAGTTATTTAATTATGACTTTCCCACTAAACCTATATATATATTCTTGGAAATAAGTATTATTAAGAAGACCTATGCTAATGTGCTTAGGATCATAATGTGGTGTCAGGCTTCAGGGACTCGGCTGAAGTTTGTCAGGAGATAAACAGAACAAAGCGAAAGGAGTCTCTTACCAGTTAGAGATTTTAATGATCACAGCGAGAGAACAAGGAAACCATTTCTAGGAATGAAGGTGCTCCCAATTGAGGATTCCACCCACTTCCCCCCTTGTCACCCATGTCACTTCTGCATCTTACAACCTGATCTCGCAACCACTGTGTTTTCTGTGCTGCTACCTTATCTGCTCTCCTTGACCTTGGGCTGAGAGGCTGGACGCTTTCCAGAGTCTGTTTACTCTCTCCCAGTTCTCCTCCTCCTAGCCCAGGCTTCCTCAACCTCGGCCCTCCAGGTGTTTTGAGACTACAATTTCCATCCTCCCTGACCACTGGTCCTGCTAGCTAGGGATCATGGGAGTTGTAGGCCAAAAACATCTGGAGGGCCGAGATTGAGGAAGTCTGCCCTAGCTGTTCCCCACCCAGTACGTCCCAGCTTCTGCCTTCTGAATTATGTCCCTCTGCAAACCACTGTTCCAAATCTATACTGTCCCACTGCTCCTGGGAAGATTCAGGAATCCTGCTCAGGAGCAGGGGGAGGGGAAGTCTCCCACCATTCCTCCTCAGTGCAGCCCTCCTCAGCACAATCCCTGAAAACATGGCTACAGAGCCAGCTCTATCATACAACAGAGTGTGCTGACCTGCTTTAGGGGTTACCATTGGGGGCACAGAACCAGTTGATCATCAGGGCTTACATAGCTCTGTGCACCGTGGTTTGCAAGCAATGTCAATCAGATGATCACCAGTGCCTTGAGCACAGGGCTTTGTAGGTGCTGCCAGTCCTGAGTGGGGGAACCTGCAAACTTCCTTTGGCTGAGCAGCATCCTTACCTGCCCTGCACCCAACATCATACATGGCATCAAGCATAGGTATGGCTTGACCATAATGGTTTTGTGGCCCAGATGAGGAAGCCTGGGGAGCTTCATTAGACCTATGGGCCACAAGTTCCCCATCCTTGGCATAGGTGAAAGGGTGTGTGTGCGTGTCACTTGGTCTCTGCTTCAGGCAGAAGTCATGGCCAGCCGTGCCTGTGTCCCTGATCCACACAAATTTAGTTATAGCCAAGACCCACAAAAACTAATAGGCAAGTTAGGCTTGGCTAAGTTTAGGTCCTGTTGCTGACTAAAGTCCCATTGGTGCATTCTGAGTAAATAGTCAGAAGCTGCAGGCTGGATTCAACTAACCCATTTCACTAATAGAAATCAGGGTAAAGACGCCAAGGAGCACACTGGGGATTTCTTCCCCTCTCCCCCCATACCTCCCCAAAATCTACTCTGGAGAGTGGGTAGAACCCCCAGAACTGTGCTGGTCCCGTGGGTTACCCGAAAGACGAGGTCCAAGTCCGGTCCATGGTCAGAGGTGCAACGTAAAGGCAGTCCAAAGTAACTGAAGCTGGGTGCAGGGCAGGGAGTCAGGCAAAGTCAGGAACAGGTAGGCAAGCAGGGAACCAGGGCGGGTCAGGAGCTCAGGCAGGAAAGCAGGACAGATTTCAAGCAGGAACACTGGCAGGAACTGGTAACCAACAATGTTGCTCCTGCAACTTGGGGCTGCGGCTGGCCTGCTTTTATCTGCCCCGAGGCAGAGGGTGGCCCCGATCCTCTGGTGACTCGCCTCTCCTGGCTTGGAGGCAAGCACTCCTCCTGCGAGAACTCAGTTCCCTTCGCCTCTATGTCCTGAGCCTCTGCAGCTCAGGAGAGGCTGGAGGGTTACCGGACCCAGAGGCAACCTCAGCTTCCCCTGACAGGGCTGGGAGTGGAGCACCTGCAGGCAATGGGTCCTCCATCCCATCAGGAGCCAGAGCAGACTCAGCAGATGCCTGCACCTGAGGATCCAGCACAGGTGAGGACCCTTCAGACTCAGGCCCTAGCCCCGGCTCTGCTGGTTCTGGAGGCGGGGAATCCTGTGCAGGCTGGGATCCCTCAGGTTCAGCATCTGAGTCTGAATCCCAGGCCATCACAAGAACAGTGTAAAGGGGGAGGAGAGGGCAGATCACTGGGCAAGCAGAAATGCTTGAGCTGATGGAACTATCTCCTTCGTGCTCCATTGAATTCCACCATGTGTCAACAATATTGGGCTGGATGGATCAGTCTATTTCTGGTCTGTGTCAACTGTGCATGTGTTAATGCATAAGCCTTTGCTGTTTCTGTATTAGGTTGCCATTTCTTTTTTTCTTTTTTCTTTTTTAATTTTTAAATAAACTTTATTGATTAAAATCAGTCAATACAAACATCCAAACAAACAATCCATAACAGACATACAAGCATACAAATCTTCAAACAATGAAAAAAAGAAAAAGGCATTAAGAAAAAGGAAAGAAAAAAAAGCAGAAACAATAAAACTCTTCCAACCTAACTGGTATTGCGATGTTTTTTTACCCATGATTGTTTATATACCTCATCCAATTTATTTTTCCAATTGCTTATTCTTGCTATAGCCCTTTTTATGTTACATTAGAAGATTGGCTCTCTCTACCATCTTTCCGGTATATTCTTTTCCCCAGTCTTTCTCTAATCTTTGAGTTGAAACCCCCCTAGCTTCTCCAATCTTCATTGCCATTTTTTGGTATGTTATTACCTTCATTTGCCATTCTTCTATGCTCGGCACTATGTTACTTTTCCAATTTTTAGCAATTAGAAGTCTCGCTGCCGTCATTGCATACATTATTATGCACCTGTCTTCTTCCTTGATTTCATTTTCCAACATCCCTAGCAGAAATATCTCCGGATTTTTTTTGAAGGAGTATTTTACAATTTTTTTATTTTCATTATATATTTTTCCCCAAAAACTTTTGATTATTCTGCAATTCCACCAAATATGGATGAATGTGCCTGGTTCTTCATTGCACCTCCAACAAGTGTTGTCGCTTCCTTTAAACATTTTTGCAATTCTGGTTGGAGTCAAGTACCACCTGTAATGCATTTTGTAGATGTTTTCCTTTAAATCATAATTTGGGGTAAACTTAATATCTTTTAGCCAAAGGTTTTCCCATTTCTCCTGACTTATTACTATCCCCAATTCTTGATTCCACTTATTCATTATCTTATTAACATACTCTTGGTCTACTTTCACATCTAATAATACATCATACAATTTTCCTATGTATTTCCCATCTCCTTCTATTAGAATCTCCTCCAACTTTGTTTTCTTTTTGTCAAAACCGATTGTTTTATCTTTTTGAAATCTTTCTCTAATTTGAAAATATTGTAACCAAACTTTTATAAATTGTTTAATTTCGTTATATTCCTTCAATTTGAAACTACCCTCTGATTCTTCTAATAATATTCTATAAGTCGGCCAAAATCCCTCCAGATTGGTTCTTTTGACCGCCACTATCTCCAAAGGGGAGATCCATCCTGGTACCTTTGGCTCCAATCTTTCTTTATATTTCATCCATAAGTTGTACAAAGATCTCCTTACTAAATTATTTGTGAAACTGCTATGCAATTTCCCATCCATTAAATATTTGTGCCAGCCAAAACCCATTCCTACACTTTCTATGTCCAAAACTTCATCATCTTTCAACTCCATCCATTCTTTTAGCCAGACTAGGCCTGCGGCATCATGATATTTCTCCATGTCTGGTAGTCCGAAACCTCCTTTCTCTTTCCTCTCTATCAATATTTCATATTTTATTCTGGGCTTTCTTCCACTCCACACAAACTTTGACAGATCCTTTCTCCACTCCCGAAAGCACCTTGCCTTGCATAATATAGGTAAACACTGGAACAAAAAAATCATTTGCGGTAATATACACATCTTCACTATTGATATTCTTCCCATCATAGACAGGTTCAGTTTGGTCCAATTTGCTAATTTCACTTTTATCTCTTTCCATTTTTTTTCATAATTCTCTTGATACAGATCTAAATTATTTGTTGTCATATTTATCCCTAGATATTTTATTTTCTTTTTAATTTCTATCCCTGTCTTCTCTTGCAATTTTTGTTTTTGCTCTGGTTCCAAATTCTTTACTAACATACTTGTTTTCTTATAATTAATTTTAAATCCTGCCAATCTGCCATAATTATTCATTATCTCTAATGTTTTCGGGATACTGTTTAAGGGGTCCTCCGTTGTTATGATGACATCGTCAGCAAATGCCCTAACCTTATAATGTTTTTTACCCACCACTATTCCCTTAATATCTTTGTTTTCTCTAATTTTCCTAAGTAAAATCTCTAAGGTTATTATGAACAACGTTGGTGAAAGGGGGCACCCTTGTCTTGTGGGTTGCCATTTCTTAAAGGTGCAAAACATTCATAATTTAATAGGTTGCATAATTTCCCCCATCCCCACCTCCCCCCAAAATATGTATTTAAATATGCATTTTAACTCAGCACGGTTCATCATAAAGTACACATTCTAATGCATTTTGAGATGTCCTTTGAGCTGAGGACTGCAGTGTAAAGTCTGGAGAAGTGCAAAATCTGAAGAATAATTATATTCTCATCCTATATCAGTCTAGGAGGTGCTGCTTAGAAATGCAGACCAAATGAAATTACCCTCCCTACGAGAGTCCCGACGAGATTCTTAGTTCCAAACAAGCACCTTAACTTTCATTCAACCTTGTCATTTTAGCCACCTTTAAATGAGAAAAATGCACCTTCTTCATTATTTTTTTCCAGGTTGGTATTAGAATGAGGTAATTAATGGGAAACCACATACACATAAAAATTATACCATCTGGCACAATTAGTCAGCCTGAAGGGTGGTTAATGAACTGTATTAGGCACAATCAAGTGTGTGTGTGTGTGTGTGTGCATGTCTATGTATATATCCTATAAAGTACACTCATACATTAGTCCATAAATGGTGGCTTCATCTCCTTTTACACACACTGGATTGCCCCCAAAACTTTTCTTTTAAATCCCAAGCTAGCTTTATGTTTGTTGACATCTTGGAGAACAAATGCACAGAAGAATGAGCTTTCTAAATGTCATGAAGGAGTTTGATAGCTGACATGAGGGAGCATTAAAAACAAGCCCTATCAAGGTTCGAATGGATTTGTGGTCTTTTTGTGCATGCATAACGTACACTGGTGGAGGAAAACCCTGATTAAAATTCAACTATTCAACTCTAATTTGAATGTGGAGGTTCTCCGTAATGCATCAACTATGACAGATGCCGCTATTTCCTGAAACTCATTCTTTTACATATACTCATTAAGGGTGCCGGAGGAATTCATCTTAATCTGTTTGTCCACTGAGAGAAATGAGCAGCTGTTAATGTTCCCTCATAGACATCTTTGTAGCCTTCCCCGTAGCCAACTGCTAGAGAGAAAATGAACATCTAACATATGTAATTTTATAGAGTCTCCTCCTGCTACCGTTGTGCAGGCATTTCTTCGCAACAGCAAGCCACAGTCCCCAAGGGGTTGCCTGTTTACAAAGAAAACTTTGAACACAGCCTTTAGCAATTGACTGAAATGAATTCCTTCATAACATTTCAAGGAAATAACAAACCATTATATACATATCCTATTTCAAGACTACCAGTTTTAACCTACAATATCCTAGCTAGCTGGCATCCCTGAGAAACAGCCTCTTTTGAATCTAGGAACCTTTGCCTTATACCAAATCAGAGACATGATCTGTATGGCCTACACCAGGGACGTCCAACTTCCAATAGACTGTGATCTACTCACGGTATTAAAAAAATTGGCAGTGATCTACCCATTGTCGTTGAGTGGACCAAAGTTGTGGAGCTTTTTTGGGAAAGGCAAAGCTGTTGAGGAAGCCACAGTTGGTTTCCCTCCCTTTTTTGGGGAAGGGGGGAGGAGATCATTGAGGAGCCAAAGATCTGCCAAGATCTACCAGGAACACCCCGTGATCTACCTGTTGGACATGCCTGGTCTTAACTGTTGGTGGGACTTCTCCAAAAAAAAATTCTGTTCCCCCCAGACAGGAGTCTTTCCTGGCTGTACATAGAGAGGTCAGGAACTGAGCCTTGGATCTTTTGCATGCAACTCTTCCCCATAAATCTGATAATCTGGTTGGCATCTGTCAATCTTGAGAGACAATGGAGTGTTAAAAAATGCACAAAAATAAACATTTCTCTTTATATTTTGAGCACATTTTGAGCTACAATATGGGCATTTCTGTAAGAATTTTCACCTAAAATGCACATTTTCATATGCACTTGGGTATGTTTTTGAGCCAAGAACTGTATTTGTTGTTGTTGTTCAGTTGTTTAGTCGTGTCTGACTCTTCGTGACCCCATGGACCAGAGCATGCCAGGCACACCTATCCTTCACTGTCTCTTGCAGTTTGGCCAAACTCATGTTAGTAGCTTATAGTGAAATTCAAAGACAGGTGAAAACAAAAGAATATCTGCATTCTAATCCACGTATTACATATTAGGCTGAATTTGGACAGTTTGCTTAAAAATGTAGACCAAACAAAATCCCTATTTATGATCTCAAACCCCACCATTTTATTGTGATATCACAACAATATTTTATATTATTTCCTTAATATGAATGGGAAATCCTGTCTAATTCAGAATTATCCTGAACCACCAGATTTATTGGCACCATCCGGCCCATCAGTTTGTTTGGTTACCAAGGCTGCAAATAACACCTTTTAATTTCCCATGGCTATCTTGGAAACTTGAATTTTTTGTTAAGAGCAATCTAAATAATTGTTAATCTGAATGCTATTGTGGGGGGAATGCAACTCGTGTGAACTGCTTCCATGCAATGTCCCATCTGGTCTGACAGGACATGGAGACATCCACACTGGAAGTAGATTGCATGAGGGCAATTAACTTAAGGAGGCAATAATACATGCACAGCCTCACAATAAAATGCAGCCCAGTGGGAAGCCAAGAGAAGACAAAGGGAGAGGAGGAAGGGTAGAACATAGGGGGAAACTGTATCCTTACACAGGCATAGGCAAACTCCAACCCTCCAGATGTTTGGGACTACAATTCCCATCATCCCTAGCTAACAGGACCAGTGGCCGGGGATGATGGAAATTGTAGTCCCAAACATCTGGAGGGCTGGAGTTTGCCTATGCCTGTCCTTACATAAAGAAGTAGCCTATGATGAAATGGGGTGACCAAACCTTCTGAGCAATGCCCCACCAGAGCATCTCTGCAAATAAGAGACCATCAGGAGAGCTGAGGGTCCTTGGGATGTTAGGCAGCGCAACCTTGAGAGCAATCGTTTGAAATGTTTGAAATTGTGGTATCTTTCACAATAAATCTTGCTTTGGCTCTTTGCTGTTTAGCCCTTCTGGCAGCAAAGGAAGAGGCAAAATCTCCAGCTGGTACTGAGGGGGGAAATTCTCTTTATCAAATAACAACAGCCCTAGAGTCTTCATAAACATTTATGTTTCTACGGCAGGAGAACGTTAGTCTTGTGCCCCTGGGGAAGTTTGTCATCAACTGAAACATTCTGGATATTTTATTTTATTTTTAATTAGGACTATTATTATTTGATAAAAATATTTTTTCCTAGTACCACTTTGAGGCTTTGCCTTTCCTTTTGCTTCCTTTGCTTTTGGGTGCTGTTACCTCCCCCAGAAAACACAAATTCTCCACTAAATTTTGGCAATCAGTACAATGCAGAGGAGAACAGGCACTGTATTGTAAAGTGGCCTGCGTGCTGCAAGCTTTGATGCATATCTTCTAAGCACTGTGGGTTCCTACCCTCCTAGGTGTAAAGAAAGGAATGGGTGAACACAGCTACACACAGATCAATGCCAGGCTCTCTAAAACCCTCCATATTAGCCTAAAATTCCACAATGCAACATGCTATCAGAAACATTTCATTCTAAAGGCTCACTGGAGGCTTAGCCTTTGCCTTGAAGCCAAAGAACCGATAGCCTTTGCCATTTATCACAAGTAAAATTACACTGCAAGTGCTTTCTGCTCATTCAGAGCATATTTCATTGCAGCATTTGCCATTTGAGTTGGGAATACCATGGGGGAAAGCTAGTTTCAGTTCAGAGCCATTCAGAATGACTATGTGACATTTTAGACTGGTACAGGAGTTTTCCCACTGGTTGTGGTATGAGTGATCCCAGAACCATGTCAGTCCCCACAAAGGCAGAGGTTTCACAAGGGACTGAACTCAACTCTCAGTTACACTCTGACCTCAGCTTTTCCATTACACCTCAACTTTAGATTCAGGAAATATCTCCACTGCTGGCATTTGTGGAAAATGTTAATGTTGATTTCCTTAGATTGCTACACACAATTAAACACTGAACTCACATTGTATGCAGTGAATGAACTTTCCGGTCAGTATCGCCTTAGTTTAGCAAGTGGTCGCACATAACATTATTACATTTGGCCGATTATCGCCTTGGTGCCACCTGTTAGACTGACCCCTAAATATTTATTTGCATCATTGCCTCTGATGCATTTCCTCTTTCTTCTTATAATTGATATCTACTGCAGGTGGATTTGAGTCCATTTCCCTTTTTCATTTACCCACTGTGCTTCTTTAGGTTCTCTAGGAAGTTTGCAATAAAAGTTTAAACTGTAAAATGGAACAGTACCTTCACTCTAAAGAAGGCTAACAATAGTACAAAATAAAAACAGAATAAAATGAGCGACAGGGGATAACAGCTGCTGAAAAGATCTAAGGAATGTTAAGATGCTTTCTAAAGACCATGAGAGACTAAAAAGATCCTCACAGGGTGCCCCAAAGACCACAGTTTGGCCACCAGGTGAGCATCTCTATGGAAGGCATTGAACTGCCAGGGTGCTACCTAGTGGAGGTGGGGATTTTTCTCAGTTGAGTCAAGGCTTGAATAAGAAAAGAAACAGAATACAGTCGTACGTTGGAAGTCAAACGGAATCCATTCCGGAAGTCCATTTGACTTCCAAAACGTTCGGAAACAAAAGCACAGCTTCTGATTGGCTGCAGGAAGCTCCTGCAGCCAATCGGAAGCAGAGGAAGCCCTGTTGGATGTTCGGGTTCCAAAGAACGTTTGCAAACTGGAACACTCACTTCTGGGTTTGCGGTGTTCAGGAGCCAAAATGTCCGAGTACCAAGGTGTTCGGTATCCAAGGTACAACTGTATACATTTCTGCCCCTGCAGAATCTTACCTTACCTACACTTTTGTACAAATGAAATAAGACGCTTTCTCTCATAGCCAGGTGGGAAGTCTCTGTGCTTCTCTGCTTCAGGTGGAGGAGAAACCTCTGAAAACCTGAGGGTTACAGGGTTCCCCCCCCCCATTTTTCCTTGCTATTGTTCTGCTTTGCATTTCTCACTTATTTCCTCAGATTATATAATGATACCTGAATAGCATGATGATGATGATTCGTGTTACAATTTAAATGGTTGCCATTCCTGAGTGTGTTTTAAGGTTAATCTCCTTTAAAAAAATACTTCTAAGTAGCAATTTACAATGATAGCTTTCACTGAGAATGCTCAAGAAAGGAGTTGTATATGCTCTGCTGGCATGGAAGCCAGTGTCACTATTGTGTGGATCCTCATACACCAAGCTAAAGGGTTATTGGTGCTGTACCACAATTAGCCAACTCAGCATCCCAGGACATACAGAGGCTAAATGCCGATCCAATATTTGAACGAGGAACATTGCTTGGTCTTCCTGCTGAAAAGCTCTGACATTCCTTTCTCCGCAGATCTCGGGAGACCATGTGGTGCCTTTAATTGTGAACAAGCAAACATTAGTCTGGTGGCTCGAGAATTCGGCAGATGAAATGAGACAGAAGCTGTCTCTGCAGGTGGGTTAACAGCTGCTGCCAAGTACCTCTCCATCTTCCGATCTTAGAGAACAAGCTCACACGGAGGAAGAGGATATCTCCCAATGTCAATGGAGGAGCAATGGGCAAGATGTAATCTGCTTCACCCGAGGTGGTGGAGGAGATATTGTGGATGGCATGTATTCCTTAAAGGATCGAAATTGAGAGACAGAGATGTTTCCCTCTTTTTAAAAGGGGGCTTTGTATAGCATAATTAAGCTCCTTTGCACCACCCCCCTTGGAAAAGGTTGAACTGCCACCTTGAAGCTTAAACTGAAATTCATTTCTGAGGTAATTCAGCTATCCAAAGACTCTGAGCTGATGTTATAGCGGGTTCTCCTTCATGGAGAGCACGTGTTGCAGTGGGGACCAGCAAGTCACCCCTCTGTTGCTGGGCGGGATCATATAGATGGCCACTGCTGTGATTGGGTCCAAGGTGCCATTGGGGAGATTTCTATGTTGCAATTTGTTGATGGACAGCCCAGCGACTATATACTGCTTGGCTTGCAGTGTGATATTCCTCTTTGCTGTGTGCATCAGATCTCCCGCCCCCCTTCCCTTTATTAGGCCTCTGTGTTTGATCTTGCTATGCCTGTCATGGGGTCGTCTGCTTTTGGGGCAGAGGCCTGGTAGGATTTTTTTCCATTTGGCTGATTGGCTGGTGCCATTTGGTTTTCTCCTACTGCGTAGCAATTAGTCACAACTTGTAAGGTTGGCGGTTAGGCATTGGTTATTAATTTGGTTGGTGGAGGGGTCAGGATTGACTGTGTCTGCCCCTCCAATGCTGCTGCTGCGCGGGGAATTCCGTTAAAGGAATCCAGGGGCTCGCCATGCTTTTGTCCGTATCCCCCAGTCAGGGGGCCAGGGCCACGCAAGAGCCCCTGGGAGCATTTGGGGAGAGGCGAGGGTCAGACCCCCGGCTCCCATTCTCTCCCCAAAGTGTTTTCCCTTTACTGACAAATGTCAGTTCTGTCCCCAGCGGGACAGATAGTCTGAACCCAATGCCTAAGCAACCACTCACATATTTTGTATTTTAATAAAGTTGTGGCCAAAATCATGCCAAAAACCTTAAACTTAAATTTCTGTCTGAAGTGTGTTTCATTTGAGGGGTGGTTTGGGACCTCGACATGCAAATGGAAAAGCAGCAGCAGCAGCAGCAGCTGTGTGCCTCCCAGGCAGCTGCCTCGGGTGCAAGAAAGCTATGGGTGCCCTGCCCACCCCTAGTGCTGCTGGGGTTGCACAGTGGCAGTTTCTTTTGGTGAAATCTCGCGAGTAAGTAAGACTTTGGCAGGGGCAGCTTCCTGCCTCAGGTGGTATACAGGACAGGCCGCCCCTGGTGCCTCCCTCCAGTCTATCTCTGTCTTTGGCTACATTTGAAGCACTATTGTACAATTATTATTTTTTAAATTGGGTTTTATAAATAAGAATAATGTTATACAATTAAGTATACTAAGTTTTCTCACATCATTTGTGTATCACAAAAATAGCATACTAAATGTGGATGCGGAGACTTTTGAGGAAGCTGAATGTCTTTTGCACAAAAGAGCAGTTAACAGTCAACCATTCTAAAAACTAAAGTGGTGATTTTGCGGAAGAAGAGAAAACCCCACAGATGGAGCTTGGATAATAAACTTATTGAACAACAATGCTATTATATAAGTACCTGGGCTTGTGCTTTCATTCAAAACTGTCCTGGAAGCCACACCTCCTTGCAGCTAAATTGAAATTATTTCACTCTACTCATTCTTTATAATGGGTTTCCAGAGTTCGGGGGGGGGGGAGTTTAGTTGCCCCCACAGTTGAGGCATTTCAAAAGAAGATTGTGTCACAATTATTGTACGGTGCAGAGATTTGGGGATATAATAATGTCCTCCCCTTAGAAGTGGTGCAGAACTCTTTCCTGAAATCACTGTTGATTGTCCCCAAAGGTACACCCTTCCCCTTTTAAAGAGCTGAAACAGGGCTAATCTCCATACTAAATGTGGAGTAGTATCTACAACATAGTCATGGTTTCTGCCAAGGAATCCTAGGAACTGTTGTTTATTAAGGGTGCTGAGAGTAATTTGTAGACTCCTACTTTTCTCCGAGAGCTACAATTCTCACAGTGGTTTAATTATCAATCTCTCTTCCCAGACTACTCTGGGAATAAGTTCTATGTAAAAATCAAAGCCATGGCAAATACTTTTCTGTATAATTGTGCTTTTTTATAGATTCTGTAAAATGGGTTTGTTTGTTTTGTAGGGGGTGGGGGATAAGAAAGCATGCCTAATTATTCCTGAGTAAATCAAGAGAGGGGAATAGCTGCTTGCAAACCTTAAAGAGATACTATATCCTATGGGAAGCCTGACACCTGATCCTATGCATCATGGGCTACATGCAGCAAAGCATAGATTTACTTGACAGGTAGAGGTTCCCAGCCTTGTTTTTATAGGCAAATTCTTATTCTTAGGCTAGGATGGAATCAAAATGTAAATGAAAAGGAAGGATTAAATATTCCTGAATTATAGATGCAAAAACTTCATTTTAGATCTTTGAACATGTATAACAGCAACCACTATTTAAGGCAGTTTGCTAATTTTAGCTTTATTTGTAGATTTTGGCTACTGTATCATACATTTGCATATTAAGATTGAAAAAGTACTGTTAAAACAGTCACTCTGTATATTTCTTCTTTACAAACCCTCTGCCATTCACCTAAATCCCTTGGACTAGGGAGCTATGGCGATTATTCTTCATGATAAACTGCTCCTGCTTTATCTTCTATAATCTCATTTTCAGCCTCTAATTTTATCTAGCACGTCCTCCCTTATCTAATCTTCTCTTATCCTCTGATCCTGATCATTTATATCTCACTTGACACCCAGACACATGACCACATACATAAATTACAAAAGAGCAGACTTGTTTATATTCTAGGGATACTGAAACAGTTTGCAGACTTCACAGTTCAAGGAGAACACAGCAGATTGTAAGCACCTCTCCTATTTGGAAATCTGGGCATGCTAAACATTAAGAGTGCAAATTTTCAATGTTCACATTGCGTCTTGCTTCTTTCTGATCTCTGCCATGTTGCTATAACTCTTTTGTTTTGATCAATCTATTATTATCATTATCATTATTATTATTACCCCACATTTCCTCCCGACAGGACTCAATCAATGAAATTTGGTCCAATTAATTAATTAATTAATTAATTAATTGTGCTCCAATTGATTGATTCATGTTGTTTACATAAATTAATCCTGTTGCTGTTCATGGCTTCTCATGAAACACCTCAAAGCAACTTACAACATTTTTAAATACAGAATTTGTCAAGTGCTTAAAATCCAAAACACAAAGTAAAACGTAAGTATGATGAAAGTTTTCATCCATCAAACAAATAAAAAAGATGACTCCTACCCTACCACCACTAAAAGATGAAAACTAAAAACGGGCCATTTTATATAAATCTGTATGAACTTTCTTTTGTGGGGGGAGAGCAAGGCCAGTCCTATCATTAGACAGACTGAGGTGAATTATTCAGGCAGCTGATGGGGCCAGGGGCAATTGTACCAGTTCCTAGCTGTTCCTCCAAAGCCATTCACCTCTGTTAAACGACAGAGCTATGTAAGCCCATGGCCTGTCCTTGGCCTTCTAAACTTGTCAGCCGCCTCAGGTGTGGTGGAGGAGACTATCTCTTCAACTGGCTTCTGGATGTGGAACAGGGAGGGGTTTCGCCTTGTCCCTCACCTATGGCAACAAAATATCTCAGTCAAGTGCTCATAGGATGGTGTTCAATTAAGTTTGAGTCAGAGCAGACTGAAATTACTGAACACAGTCTGAACTTAGTCTGAAATTACTGAACTTAGTCAAGTTAGGCCCATGTGAGGACTGGGACATTCACAAGGAAACCAAAATGCTTGTTTACAAAGCTATTGTACTACCAACCTGACTGTACACTTGTGAAATATGGACCACTTATAAACGCCATGTCCAACTCCTTGAAAGATTCCATTAATGGTGTCTTTGAAATGTTTACACATCACTTGGGAAGACAGGCAAACTAATGCCAGTGTACTGGAAGAAGAAAAGGTCACCAGTATCGAAGCAATGATTCTTCAACATGAACTTCGTTGGATTGGTCATGTTATGCAGATGCCAGATTATCATCTTCCAAAGCAACTACTCTATTCTGAATTTAAAAATGGAAAGCGTAATGTTGGTGGTCAACATAAGATGTTTAAAGATTCTCTCAAGACAAATCGAAAAAAATGTAGTATAAACACCGACAACTGGGAAACATTGGCCTGTGAGCACTCCAATTGGAGAACAGCCTTTACCAAAGGTGTCATGGGTTTTGAAGACGCTTGAACTCAGGACAAAAGGGAGAAACACACTAAGAGGAAGGCACGCTTGGCAAGCCCTCACTGTGATCAACTCCTACCTGGAAACCTATGTACCCACTGTGGAAGGATGTGTGGATCCAGAATTGGCCTCCACAGTCACTTACAGATTCACTGTTAATACCGTGTTCACAAAAGACAATCTTACTCGGCTAAAAGTGATCGCCAAAGAAGTAGAAGATTCATTCCAATAGGTTTCCTCTGTGTAAAACTTAGTTTAATACCATCCGTAATTATTTAAATTTGACCCTGACACACAGTGTATTTGGTTGAGACAGCATCACACATGAAAACCATTAAAAGGGTGTGTGTGTGTAAAAATAGCCATCACAAATAACAGATAAACTGGAAGCAATGACGAGATCCTCACTAGGATGGTGGAGATTCATTTCAGTGTGGATGTTTTTTTAACAGGTAATAAATCACAACCCTTTCCTTTCAGCTGCAGACAGCTTGTGGGGAGGGAGAAATGTCTAGTGACAAATGCGGAAAAGCAGCTTTTCTGGGGATGATATTTACTATTTGGTATTTCAAAAACCCAATGGAGAGGAAAAGACCAGTCCCTTAGATGAGTTTCTCTCTAGACAATTGCTGAGAGAGTTCTCTGCAGTTTCCCACTGCTGCAAAAATGCTTTGCCCAGTTCAAATAAAGGCCTATGTTAAAGGAAACCTATTTACCAGGCTTTGTTAAGCCACAGGAACAGGCAGACTAATATGTCTATATTATAAAAGGCAGACAATGCCTTTCAGAAAGCAAACAAAGACATTCCTATTAGCAGCCCAGACCTACAAAATCTCAGCTGTTTGCTGGGGAACAGAAGGTGTTAGCTGAGAATTTCTAGCCCTGTAGGGAAACCCATAATATCTTTTGCATTTGAGTTTACACTGCTCCCTCCCACCACATAAAACTAAATACATAGCTGCACCCTTCAACTCGCCCCCCCCTCTCCCAAATCACATACCGCTGCCTGCATCCATTTTATCTGAGGCTCCTAGCTGCCCATTAGAAACACAGGCACGATAAAACTTACAAAAGACAACAGTTTTGTGCCTCTGAAGTTCAATCAGCATTTTCTAAAAATAACTCTTGCCAATGGGGAAGGGTTGAAAATTGAATAAATGAGTACAAGCTGGTGTCCTGGCTGTGATTCAGACATAAAAAGCTTTTTAAAAACAGCACAGTCCCCTGAAGGCCACCGCCACACACATTTATAGCTAGTTCAGTGTTTATAATTTCATTTATATCTGGTATATCCACAACTCAAAGTGATAAGAAAACAACAGGACAGAGACAAGATATCGGAGTTCTGTTTTCAGCTGCACAAGGTAAAGCGCCACAGAAATTTGCAGTCTATGAAGCTAAAACATACTGGTCGTCTGTCCTGAGGGTGGGTTCAAACATTACTATTCCCAAGGTGAACCAAAAGTTATTCCCCCTGGCATCGCAGTAGTGATGAACAAGACCTTTCCTATGGTGGCTCTCCAACTTTGGAATAACTCCCTAAGAAAGATTAACTGCCATTGACATTATCAACCTTTCTTAAGATTTCCTTGGTCGCCCAATAATTTTGAATGGGTTACATTTGGTGTTTAGCTGTTGCCTTCTTTTCATTGTTTCATGGTGGTTTATATTCTGCTTTTATTGCACAGTGGAACCTCAGTTGTTGAATCCGTTCCGGAAGACCGTTCAACTTCCGAAACATTTGACAGTCGAGGCGCAATTGCTGATTGGCAAAATCCATTGAAAAAATGGAGAAATGTGCCTCGGAAGCTGTTCGACTTCTGAGGCACGTTCGAAAACGGAAGCATTCACTTCCGGGTTGTCGGTGTTCAAAAGCCGAAACATTTGACTTCCAAAGTGTTTGACAACCGAGGTTACAGTGTATTTTATTATTGTTGCTGTTATTGCCCTATAATGCCCCGGGACCCATTTATAGGAAGGACAGTTCTAAATCTAGCATGAATTAATTAAATCTAATAAACACTCCTTACTCCACATGTCTGCAAATCAGCAGCTAAAGGTCAGAAGCAGCGGTGCCCTTATTCCCACCCAAAAAAAAAAGAATGGTACTGGCATGCAAGTCCCGCATGGGAGAATCAGGGTTCATGTCCGTGTTACCTAATCAATATGGAAATGTAGGAGTACTGTCAGGACTCAACATTAGGACACGAAGCCTTGGAGCTGCACAGAAGACAGCCAGCATCATTGCAGGAGCAATACATTAGAAAGTGAAAAATTGTATCAGCTGCCAGCCATATTAATTCAAATCCATTTCAATGCTAGGGTGAAAGTAGTTGTGATCTCAGACAATCTTATGCTACCTTTGGGTTTGCAAAGCCAATGAGAAACCTAGAGAATGGAAGGGCTAAGCCAAACCCACTCAGTCGTCCCCCCCCCCACTTCAGTACCTCAACACTCACATACTTCTTCGTGTTCTGGAGGATCTCATGGCCAGTCTATGTGGGCAGAATCAGGCCAGATCCTCAAGCGACTTCATTGAGGAATTGTGAACTTTCAGTCCAGTAGTTCACCACATGGGCCAGTTTGATAATGGAACACAACTGCTTTCCTCAGAGACAATGGGATGCCTCCCCCCGCCCCATGCTTCTTAATGCAGCAACTGTTTGGTATTCATGTTTTCATGCTCCTGCAAATATTTAAATTTCATAGGATACTTGTATTGTGACTTTGTTTTATTTTTTTAAAGAACTTTCCAGGATTGGTTGCTTTGTGTTCTCATTACAGCTAGCTGCAGTATCTTCTTATTAACTCAATTTATCTTCCAGCGCACCTCATATTTATTTATTTTTATATATTGTGGTCCCCACGCACAGAGAAGAGAAAATGCAGAGTAGCTTTTTAATGGGGTTCCCAACCGTCTCCCAGCTGTGAGCTGATCAGATTGTCACCCTCTTAGCTTCAACAAAGCTGAAGTCTCAGGTGCTCTCAGGCATGTATATACTGTACACACACACAACACATGTCTACCACCTTCTCTTTCAATCCGGCTGATAAAATAGGCTGTTGGCTCACAAAAGCTCATGCTTCAGCCAATCAGGCGATCTCTGAAGTGCCATGGCACTCCTTTTCGTATGCACACATCAAATCATGCCATATAAAACCTCCCAGAGCAGACACTCTTGCCATCAAAGGCTATTGAAGTCGGTTTATTTATTCCCCTTTGTTCACTGTACATTTCCAGGGCTTGATGTAATAGCTTTCGAAAGCAAAACGACTTTGCTAAATTCTGCAGGTCGGGGCTAAGGCACAGAGCTCCTCTCAGCTGTCACCCTCTTTGTCTCCCAGACAATTTCAAGATACGCGGTCAGCTTTTCATGTTGCTAACGCAAAAAAAGAGGAGCTTTCAAGAGCGACTTTCAGAAGCCCGTGGCTAAGATGAGAGAGTCCCCAAATCACAACGGCTCACGGACCCACAGCTTGCAGAGTTGTTGCATAGGGGCAGTGGGAGAGAATGAAATGCCAGTGTGCCCCTGTTTAAAGCCAGGCGGTTCTGTTGTATGCTCTTTAGTCAACCGGAATCGCACTGTGGCACACAATTACAAATGATCCTTCCAGATAAATAAACATTCTAACCACCAGACTTGAATGAGAGACACCGTTGTCCTGTGCTATTAAAGGGGATTAATCAAAGTCTCAAAGTGGTTTAGAGAAAACAATTCGATAGAGCAGGATTACCAAGCGGCTCCTCAGTTAACACTAAGCATTAAGACACCTGCCAATGTCCTAAGGAGCACATTCTGCTGGGAAGCTGTTTCTCTCCGAATCTCCATCTTTCTTGTGCTCATGCTAGAGACATTAGCATGAAAACAGAAGGGCTTAAAAAGAAAGAAGGAAGGAAAGCAAAGCCTAATTTTGCAGCTCTTTCCCCCAGTATAATCAAACATGCATAGTCGCCACACAACCCATTATTTGGGGCTTTGTTTCCATTTTCCTTTCTGTTTTCTCCAGTGTAACATAAATCTCTTTGAGGCAGAACTGGGCCCCATCTGCAATACACATTTAAAGCAGTATACCATGGCTTCCAATGTTTGGCACCAGATTTAAGGTGGTGCAGGTGGTTGCCCCGCATAGGGAACTGAGCTGATCCATTTGGGGGGGGCACAATTTTTTTACAAAAGGTTACCAAACTTTGCCCCTGCCAATGGTCATGGCTTCCTCTCAAAGAATGCTAGGAACCCTAGTTTGTAAACTAGATCCTAAGAGTTGCTAGGATTCCCCGCACAGAGCTGCAGTTCCCAGAGTTCCCTGGCAAGAGGGATGAATCCTTAGACTATGCTGGGAATTGTAGTTCTGTGAGGGGAATAGTGGTCTCCTAACAATGCTCAACACCCTTGACAAACTACAGCTCCCAGGATGCTTTGGGGGATGCTGTTTCTGTTTAAAGTGGCACTGCTTTAAATGTATAGTGCAGGTGGGCCCCAGAATCGCAGAGCGGAAGCTGAAAGTCTCAAACTGTGTGTCATTTCGAAGGGAGCATTTTCTACTCTCTCTCTCTCTCTCTCTCTCTCTCTCTATATATATATATATATAAACTGTGGTTAGCAATTGTTGCAACTGTGTGGTATTGAGCTGCTGCTTAGAACTGCTGTGCTGCATCACTTTGGACTCAGCTACATTGGTAAAGAAAAAGCACTTTATATGCATTGTTTATGCATTCTAACACTGTGGCACCAGATGGCGCTGTGGAGTTCCATTTTTACCAACCCGATTTCTCATACAAAGTTTAAAACCGAAATGCTTCTTTGTTGTGTCCAGATCCAGCCTTTGACAGTGCCCCTGTCAGTCCCTGTTGAGATTCTCTTCTATGGCCTTGCTTGTGCTAAGGATTGAGGTGTTAAGGCAGTATCCAACAAACTAGTGCCACTAGTTGGCAGTGGTGGACCTTGGGGGCCTCAAATTTCAGTAGCACCCTGTGCAATACCAAAATTTGGTGCCCCGTGTCTCTCACCTTCCATTCTACAAAACAACGAACTTCTTCCATAATACAGAAAACCATTTTAGCTTTGGCCTCCTGTGCATTTTTCAATAAAGCCCATTCCCCACCCCCACCCCAGACAGTGACAACACTAAATTCTGTAATAAAAATATCTGACAATCTTTAACGTATCAGAATGATTCCCGTATATATACTGTAACCTAATTGGGATTTTTATTGCCTTTGTCCCCACATTTATTTTGGGGAGCCTTTTCCTCATTTCTCTGAAAGTATTTGGTTTATGAACAACAGCATAATTTGGAGCTTGAAATTGTTTTGTTTTGTTTTTTCACTAGCCCAAGATGATGGATGAAGTCAATATTAAATAAATGAATCAATTTCTAGACAGTCTGGGTTTGTTGTGGTGGTTGAGGCTGTTTTTTTTCTTTCCAGAATGCACATGTATTGAATCCATAATATCTCTCACTCAGAAAACTATGCATGACCAATAAGCAATAAGCAAATGGCAGAAAGCTGAAAACCTATTAAGGGATTTGCTGTGGCATTGGGGTTTATATAAGTCACTTATATATGTAGAATTTATTCATTTTACTTACTGTGTTTTATACACCACCTTTCTGCAAAAGTTTCCAGTGCATATTGTAGTTTAAAATAAAGGCTCATCGTCTAAGGCTGCAGTTCTTAGCATACTTACCTGGAAGTCTCATTGAACTCAGTGAGATTTACTTTGTGCAGACTTACACAGAATTGTAGAGTCAGAACGGACCACAAGGCTCATCTAGTCTAGTGCAACCACCTGAAATGCAAGAATGTTTTGCCCAACGTGGGGCTCAAATCCACAGCCCTGAGTTCAAGAGTTCCAATCAGCTGAGCTATCCAAAGGGTCATAGGAATGCACTGTGAAAAGACATGACATAAAAGTGGGGGGTAGAAATGGCAAAATGAGTGGCTAGTTTTAGGTACCAACTCTTTCATCCTTCCAGGTAGGGCTAGGCAAGTGTGGAAATCCTGGAGAGCCACTGCTATTGACAACACTAAGCTAGAGGAACCAATGGCAGTCTCTTATACTGTGAAAATGAACTTAATACAATGATCAAGCTGAATGGTAACTGCAGAAGGCAGTTCTGGGTAGGGAGGAGACCAATGGCAGTTGATCCCAGCCAGGCCCATTGAGAAGGACTTACTGTCTAACCTCTCCTTCTGATCCAGGGCGGAATGGATGCTGACCAGTTGGTCCTAGTTGAGCACTGACAGAGAGGGCCTTGCTGCCTCATTTCTCCTACAGATGTAGCATGGAATGGTTGCTAATGGAAACTGATGTGCTTCAAAGGTTCAGTGTGTGCACCCCCCAAAACTTGCCCTAGCTAAAAGTTATGGATGATGTCCTCTCCATGCAACGGCCATGCAGCAAGCTTTTAAGTAGCTGTCATGTGATTCTTAGTTGGAGTGGACAAATCTGCACCTTGCACTAAAAGCATTATATTGTTACTTTAGCCATCAGGGCTTCCTCAAAAGGATCCCTGGGAACTCTGGTTTGTTAAGAGTGCGCAGTTTAGGAGACTCCCGTTCCCCTCACAGGTATAAGATGAAAACTGCTGAACCAACCAAACCAGTTATTTTGTTAAGGTATTGGCTGGCAAGTTAAGTCCAAAGAGGTTGCCCTGTTGCTATAGAGAGAAATGGGTCCTTGTTCAACCTCACCTGTCATCCTACAAGGAAGAACAGTAGGTCAAAGGGTCTGTATAGGAGAAAGAAAGTTTTGATTAATGCTGGAAGCTGGAGGCCTAGCAGCTTGTCTTGCTTTGTGCTGAACCCAAAGCTATGGCTTGCGGATATTCCTGGGAACTTATTGGAAAGGCGAGATCTGTGGAGTGTTTATGCTGTGCGTCCATCCTATGCTCAGGTTGTATACATCTGTAAATAAAGCCATATGCCCTAAAGGCAGCACAGTCTACAATGACCTTCATTCCAAGGAACCAACTTTTGGATTTGAAAATAAGGGATTTTTTCAAACTTTCGGATTGGAAAATAAGGGATGCCGCGAGGGCGGTGCAATGGTAGCACCAAGTAGCCTCGGCACCCTGCGACCCAGAGGCTGTGCGCGAATGGGTGAGCGAAAGAGCGAGCGCATAGACGGCAGGCAGGCTGGCTGTCTGGTTGGGCGTGAGGGTCTGGCTGCACAAGGCATGCAAGCTCCGCCCCCAGTCGGTCTCAGACTCCTTATTGGCAGCCGAGCAACGCAGCTGAGGAGCCTCCCTGGCTGGCAGGGAGGGAGAGGAGCTGCTTCCTTTGAAATCCGGGAAATTTAAGGGTTATCAACAATCTGGGATAGCAGCGGGAAACGGCATTGGAATAAGGGAGTTTCCCACAAAAAAAGGGAGGGTTGACAGCTATGAACCAAACCCCAGTTAAGAACTGGGACCCTGAAGTTCCTTGCCGCTTGGAGATTGGGATGCATGCAAACAATATGTTCATTAGAAACTTTCAGAGCAGGCAGCTTGATAAACTGCTTGATAATATTGATATTTACGCTGTTCGTTTTCACTCTTGTGAAGCAATGCAGCCATAAAAACGGATTTGCTAGAATAAGCAGCCTTGCCACTTGAACGCCACGTGTAATTGAAAGTCTCTTATGGTAGCCAGTTTTGATCCAATTCCTTCAGGATGCTGCTTTCCAAGCTGCTGAAACCTCACATAGTATTGCGGCAGAATCGTCAAAGGGCACATGGGAGAAGTACACTCATGTGAAAACATCCCCGTGAACACCAAATAACACCCCTCAGTTAAGCTATGTCACAACTGTCTGTGACACATTTCACCCACCTACCATTTAAACTGTCAGAAAAGGCTAATCAGTGCTCTCCGAGGAGGCAATTAAATAGGCTGGAAAATATATTTTCCAAATAATCTGGCCTTTTAAAGTTGGTAAATCAAGAAAGCAAGCACTTAATGACTTTCACTGAAATAACATATTTACTAATTGACAGGGTTAGAGCTAGTGCCTCTCATCCTCTGTTGGTTAAATACATAGGAATGGTACACGTCGTACCATCTTGTTTTGCATATAGTGAATCAGATCCCACACTAACGTTCTGCAAAAGGCTGCCTTGGTTACAACATCCTTACTGAACCAGATAGAGTAAGCACAGGATTTGTAAGAAAGGAGAAATGTGTCTCCAGAAATATCTAGCTTGCCCCTGACACGGAGGACACAATAGGAAGTATCTCAAACTGGAAAATGAACCTACATTTATGTATTTATTTATTTATTGTGTTTCTAGCCCACCTTTTCTCCAAGGAGCTCAAGGTGGTGTGCATGATTCTCCGCCTCCACATTTAATTCCAGTAACAACCCTGTGGGGCCACCCTGTGAGCTTCATGGCTGAGTGGGGATTTGAACCCAGGCCCTTCTCCAGTGCTCCAACCTCTCCACCAAACTGGATCATTAGTTCCTTTTGCAAAGGTCCTGCCCCATCTCTATTTTCTTCTTTCCCATCTTCTTCCTGAGCATCTTGGGAATGTCCCATTCAAAACTCTAACGTGAGGAACCTCAGGCTCTGGAGCTGAATGCATCCATCTGGGCTTCCACAAAGGTGCACATCCATCGCTCTGTCCACCTATGACTCTGGCTCCTCTCACTTTTGTCTCAGGCCTCACTTACCCTGGGAAGGTTAGCCAAGAGGGAATGTGGCCCTCGGGCTGATGAAGGTTCCCATCCCTGCTCTAAATGGACAAACTTCTCAAAGCAAAGTACAGAACAAAGTGCCTCTCTCTATTTTCTAAACGGTGATATGTACATATGGAGTTGCTCACACATAGTGGCTATTATCAGAGCTGACAACAGCAGCCACCTGTTCAACAAAATACTTAAAGTTCCCAGTGCAATGTTGTAGAACCCAAAAGTTGTCTGCCCCCAAAGTTGAAGGCAGGGATCCAACTGCAAGAAACCAATGCATAAAATATTTTATGCACAGCTTGAAAATTGCTTCTAGGTCAGCGTGGGGAATTCTAGGAACATACACACACACCCCAACAAAGGCTGCTGCGCATGCCTCTAGAATCTCACTGAAAGAAGGCAAGCGTGTTCAGAATCAGGGCATTAATGGCATTAAATGACACTGCTGGTTTGTGAAGTCACATTTCCTCTGCTAAATTGTGAGCAATGTTTTCTATGCTTAATTGTGTCTTCCTAATTATGAAGCCGTTGTCAAGTGCAGTTTGCTACTTTGGTCTGGAAACATTTCCTGTTGGTGTTGATACTAAGGACCAATTCACACAACCATTACACTAGTTTAGATTTTCTGTTTAGGGAGAGTTGGAGACTCTCTTCTCAGTTCAGACAGCATATATTTGTTCCTCAAAATCATCTGAGCCAGGTTCTCAGAAACAGCAGATAAAAAGGTAAAGCAAAGCCTGCAATGTACCTCTTTAGACCACAGCTGGGGACTGACACAACTGAATGCAGTAGGAGATTTTTTTACACATAGAGCAAAATGCAAGGGAAGGTAGAACCCTTCACCATAAGGCCTACTTCATTATGTGTAGGGAAATGGTTATTAGTAATGGTATTATTAGATTATATTATTAGTGGACGCGCATGGTGCTGTGGTCTAAACCACTGAGCCTCTTGGGCTTGCTGATCGGAAGGTCGGCAGTTCAAATCTGTGCGATGGGATGAGCTCCCTTTGCTTTGTCCCAGCTTCTGCCCACCTAGCAGTTCGAAAGCACGAAAGCAACCTAGCAGTTCGAAAGATAAATAGGTACTGCTGCACAACCTCCCGAGGGAGTCCGTTCCCCTGCTAAATGACTCTTACCATCAGAAATATTTTCCGAAAATTCACCACTTATTTTGGCATTTTATTCTCACGTATAACCCCAGATCACAATTTGCTGCAAATGACATCATGCCACACACATCCCTTTTCCTGGCTGGCTTCAATCTGAAGTAGTGTTCTGTTGCAGTGAATTATGGTTGGTGCCAGCAATGCAATGGTGTTAGCTACAAGTGCATTTCAGTCTACACCATTACCTTAGACAGAAAGTAAGTGATTAGCTACACACTGTGAAATGCAGTACTGTGTATGATTTTCTGAGTAAAGCAAATGACCCATCTACCTAGAGTTATATGCCAAGAAGGGACAGGGCATTATTGCACTACCATGCATGTTCATTCAAACAAAAATGTCAACATAAATGTGTTTTTTGGTATGGGGGCACAATGAGGGGTATTTCCTTATGGACAAAGCCCCCGGTCACTTTAAAATGTACATGCAGAAAAGCAGAGAAAATTGCAGAAAACATGAAGGTCTATGCACTCTGGTAGCACTCTAGCATTTGTGGGAGGGAGGACAGGAGCTCTCTCAATTTAAAGACATACTTTACAAGATGCCACAGTAAAATTTGGCAACTGGTCCTAATCATGAATTCATAATATATCTTAAGAACTCAAAAGAGAGTTACATAAAAGAAAGAGATAATGTGGAGATTATCTACATTAGCTGCTTTCAAACAGGGCTGTAGCATCACATTTACAGCATACTCCCTATTGTATTATTAGGGCCTCATTATATTCTCTTTTCTGGCTTCTATCTTATTTGAAAGAAAAATATATTTCAAGAGAAAGGTTTCGGATAGACTTCATCTTGCACAATAGAGCCATCAAGGGAGCTTTAGATTTCAATTGGACGTTATATAGGGTAGTTGGCAACTAGTCATAGCATATCAAAAAATGCCGAGCCGCAACTTTCAAGCTGTACCATGTTCCACACTACATATATCACAACAACGACAAATGTTAGTGTTTAGCCCAGCATTAACCAACATGGTGCCCCCAGATGTGGCTAATGGTCAGGGGTGATGGGAATCAAATTTTGAAACATCTGGAAGGTGCCATGTTGGATACGCCTCTATGGCAAGGGGTCTGCCAGATGTCATGGGACTATCAATCCCATCATCCCTGACTATTGGCTATGCTTGGTTCAGGCTGATGGAAGCTGGCTTTCAACAACATCTGGAGGTCCACAAGATTCCTGCTACAAGGCAGTTTTCAAAGGCCTAGGATAACAAGGTAAGAAAAAGGTGGCAATCCCACATGAAGCATGACCCAAGAGAAAGAAAGGTGGACAGTTGGGGCCACAAGTCCTCCAGCCACCCAAAGGCAGCCCACTTCTATGGTGCCATTTTATAACAAGCTCAGACAATTACAGTGCAATTCTGTAGCTTTCACTCAAAATAAAGTCCCATTGGCATCATTGGAGCTTCCTCCCAGGTGCATAGAAAAGAAAACTGGGAGTGATGTTCACACACACTCTCAGCTAGAATGCACCTATGTGGCCAAACCTCTGTACATATTTGTGTAGACCACTTTGGGGTATATTTGTTTTTATTGAACAGTCTATGTGCTTTGCCAAGTAAATAATTCAACATCCATTCCATTTAGTGAGCACCATTCTAGTCCTAGATAAAGACGGCCAAAGTGCCATTGTGGGACTTTACAGTTGCCTAGCCAGGTGTGGAGAACCTACAACTCTCAAGATAGTGTCAGCCTCCAGCTCCATTATCTCCAGCCCGCATGGTGAATCATCAGGGCTGATGGGAGTTGGAGTCCAGCTGTCTCGTGTCACCCAAAAATGGGTCTTGAAACTCAGAGCAACTCAGAAACAGCCTATAATATGTCCCTCCCTCTCCCTCTCCCTCTCCCTCTCCCTCTCCCTCTCCCTCTCCCTCCCTCCCTCCCTCTCTCTCTCTCTCTCTCTCTCTCTCTCTCTCTCTCACACACACACACACACACACAGAGAGAGAGAGAGAGAGAGAGAGAGAGAGAGAGAGAGAAATATTAAATCTCACACAGATGTCTGGTGGGAAGTGACATCAGACTGACTGCAAACAGTGCTGAAAGCTAACTACATTTTGGACTTTATTTTAGCTAACAAAAAAGAACCCAGGCTCTTTATTAGTTTTCATCTATCTCTCTGTTCTAAACTTTATGGTGCAGTCACACCTGTCACTCTTGATGATTAAACACTGTCTCCATTAGATCATTTCAACGAGATATTTTTGAAAGGGCAAAAAGTACACTTGATGAAGCTAAGCCTGAAAAGGGCTTTGCAATATTGAGTTCTTCTTTCAATACCAAGTTATTGGCAGACGGAAGATAAACGGCACAGAAAACTCTCCTGAAGCTGGAATCTTCCTGGGGGGTTTGGGGGGTTGCTTAAGTATATCGTTAAAAATCTTTCTTTAAAAACTACCCTTTACTGAATAGCTCAATCATAAATTGATAAACTGGGATTCCCCCAAATAGGCAGATATTCAAAGAGGGAAGAGGGACTATTTTAAGCCTTGGCGATGTAAACCAGTTTCCCTATTTGCACATTAAGATATCAAATGCATTTCCAAAGGACTTCCTTTTCATTCATTCTAAATTTCTTGGGAAGACTGATGCCTGCGATCATTGTAAGCAAAAGAAAATGTGCAAAAGAATCTCAGTGCTTATTAAAAATCAAAATAAGGCCGCAGTCCTCTTACCTGGGAGTAAGCATCATTGGACTATTCATGAGTAGTTATTTATAACAATGCACTGTAAGGAAATTTTCACCCTCAATAATGGATCTTTTAAATCATCTCATATCGTTTTATAACTCTTTTTATTGATTTCCATTTATGAAACAATTTACAAATGCAATTTCAGATAATAGCAAGGGTAAGTGAGAATTGGTTCAATACATAACCAGTTCTCACTTATGCCCAATTCAGATACCAATTCAGTTTTTGATGTATGTTGATTTAGTCCTAGTGAGTTCAGCTTAATTGTACTGCCCTTTTCTGTGAGTGTTATAGTAGCCAAATACCAATATTTTCAGGTGAAACTTGCTTTCCTTTGACAATCATAATGGGCTTTCTAAATGTAAAAATAAATGCTGAACTTGTTCGTTCTCTCCCTCTCTCTCTCTCTCTCTCCCTCCCCCCTCACAAACACTCCTCCTAGGGGTGCTGTTAATGATCTCTGCTCCTCTCATATTGCTTAAGGAAGGTTTGTGAATAATTACATAATTAAGGAACATTGTTTCAGTTAATTAAGTGGTGTCCTAAACTGCACTGAAAAATACTTGAGATGCTGGCATATATAGCTGTGATAAAACGTACACCTTATAAACCAGGGATGGGCAGTCATGCAGATAAATACAGTTCCAGGGGCTGCTTTTTCAGCAGTTTTAACACTCTGAGTAATAGCCAAAGAAAATATTCTGACATCTATGTGTATGTACTGCAAGAAAGTACAAAGGCAATATAAATTGAACAGTGGACACTGTACGTATTAATTTGTTTTCCAAGAGTTGAAACTGCAGACTTAAAAACCTGTGAATACTCTTGGCTAGCTGAACAAGAGTCTAGACATCACTTAATAAAAATCCACTGAAATCACTGGATAAAACATTTTTACAACCTCTCTTTCTGTTTCTCTGCATTGGAATAGTGCATAATATTTCATTACGTTGGTATTGCATGGGCATTCCAAATACTCATTCTGGATGACTCTGCACAGTGGAGCCTGACAAATATAACAAATAACTCTTATATTTCTCTTCATATTGATAATCTCAGTATAAGGAAACATGTCTTCCTTATTTAAGCCTGTTTAGGTTTAATTACCATCATGGGCAAGAGTAGTTGTTGATCCCAACAGTGACTCCATGTGGGCCCATCTTGGCTGTGAGAATGCATTTGACCCTACTTCTTCCAAAGTGACAGGTAGATTTTGTCTGGTGTGTCATGTAGAAGTTGCATAGGAACTGCACTGTACAGAAGTAGAGTAGGAAGAAATATGGCATGGAGACTTGGGAAAGAGTCACACACACACACACACACACACACACACACACACACACACACTGCTGCCTAGCAGATAAGTTAGCACCACTGCAGACAATTTAGAGCTAGGGCTTCCTTTGAATTTACTTGTAGTGCCACCCCAATCATTAGGCAGCTGCCTCAGGTGGCAGATACTGGCTGGGTGGAATATTGATGAAGAAAGCTATATGTGCTACACTGTCTGCACTGTGTCTCCTAAGCTAGCCTGCTGCCCTTAGGTGTGATGGAGGCTGCTGTCCCATGGCAGTAGATGCAACCCAGTCTGGCTGAGTTTCTGTTTGCTCTTTGCCTTCAGGTAGGAGCAGCTGCATGGACTTCCCCCATTCAGCACAGATTTATCCCTGCCGGATGTTTGGAATCCCTGTAAGGAGAGGTGACAGAATAGCCTAGAAAGGTAAGGATAAAAGGGCCAACTGCCCTCTGCTTCTAATTTATTGAGGCAGATGAAAGGAATGTGCTGTGCCATTTTTCCCCATCCAGTCTGCATCACTTAACAAGAAAAGAAATTGCATGCAAGATTATCAAAGGGAAAATAAATTTTCAGAGAAATTCTTGTGGGTTGCAAGGTATCTGTTGCACTTACTGTAATTTTTCAGTTACAGGTAGGTAGCTGTGTTGGTCTGCTGTAGTCGAAACAAAATAAAAAAATTCCTTCCAGTAGCACCTTAGAGACCAACTAAGTTTGTTAGGGACCCAGGTGGCGCTGTGGGTTAAACCACAGAGCCTAGGGCTTGCTGATCAGAAGGTTGGCGGTTCGAATTCCTGCGACGGGGTGAGCTCCCATTGCTCGGTCCCAGCTCCTGCCCACCTAGCAGTTCGGAAGCACGTCAAAGTGCAAGTAGATAAATAGGAACCGCTCTGGCGTGAAGGTAAACGGTGTTTCCGTGCGCTGCTCTGGTTCACCAGAAGTGGCTTTGTCATGCTGGCCACATGACTCGGAAGCTGTACGCCGGCTCTCGGCCAATAAAGCAAGATGAGCGCCACAACCCCAGAGTCAGACACGACTGGACCTAATGGTCAGGGGTCCCTTTACCTTTACCTAAGTTTGTTATTGGTATGAGCTTTCGTGTGCATGCACACTTCTTCAGATACGAAGAATATGAAGATACGATGGTATCTGAAGAAGTGTGCATGCACACGAAAGCTCATACCAAGAACAAACTTAGTTGGTCTCTAAGGTGCTACTGGAAGGAATTTTTTAATGTAATTTTTCAGATGGAGGTGTTTAGTTTTCGGTGAGTGTTCTGTCTTTCATTCCACAAATCACCTCAAGGGTGATCTGCTTCAGTAAACCTTCCATTCCAAAAAAGGATGTCTCCAAACTGAGTGAATGGGTGGTGAGATAACAAATGAATAGTAAACGTGTGTAAAGTGATGCATCACAACAACAATTTCACATATGGTATCTGAACTGATGGTGGCTGACCAGGAACAAGACCTTGGGGCTATAGTGGATAGCCCAGTGTAGATGCTTCTATACAAATCTAAGGTAGGGCAACATTTGGAATGCAGTTCTGGTCCCCCCACCTAAAAAAGGATATTGTAAAAAGTTTAGAAAATGGCAACCAAAATGATCAAGAGGGTGGAGTGACAGCCCTATAAGGAGAGGTTATAGCATTGGGGACTTTTTAGTTTAAAGAACAGGCAAGAAAGAGGTGACATGATAGAAGAATATAAAATTATGCACATCATGGGAAAACCGGGTAGATTTTTTTTCTTAAGGTGGTTTAACAATCAATCCTCCTTCATTGGGAACTCTGGGAATTATGTCTCTGTGAAGGTAATAGGGATCTCTTAACACCCTTCAGCACCCTTAACAAAGTACAGGTCTCACAATTCTTTGAATCATAGAATCATGTTCTGAGTTGCTGAGATTGTAATGTGCAATGCATAAACCAAGCATGACATTAGAACAAGGTATGCGGTGATTGTTTCTGCTGTTTTTTTGTAAATTAGAGCTGTTTGTAATGAAGCAGCGTAATGGAAATATCAAACCTGGTGATGCCGCTATTAACGTTTTTCAAATCAACGGACGAGAAAGTTAATTTGAGCTTTATGTAAGACATTTGCTGGATGAAAAGAAAGCTACTTCAAGAATCAGATAAACAATCTGGAGCTAGAGAGAGGGGGCATCTCTCCTCTCTACCCTGTCCAAAACTCTTGAAGTATAGGCCCATTGACAGAAAGTAAAGGAATCCTAGTTTGGTTTGAACGGGTGACTTTATGGCAGAGAATGACGACGGTCCATCTCTTGCCCCGGCATGAATCACAGTGACTTTTTGTATTTGTACCCAGGAAAGGGCATAGTTGTTGTACCAGCCTAAGCTGATATTAGGTGCTCCTAGCCAGAGAGCTAACCTGGGCCTCCATCTAACACACATATTTTCCTTCAGAGGGAGTGTAAGTCTGTCCAGAACTGGTGGACTCTACAACTCCCTGATCCTTTCCAAGCAGTAGTTGCATATCTGGAAACGACATAGTGGGAGCGACTGTTGTGCTTGTACACTGTAGCATTAGAAGTAGGACAATTTCAACATTATACAGGGATCAGACAGGTTTGCATTTTATTAATGGCTCATAGGAGCCAACTCCTAGGGGCTGTGGGGGCTTTGGCCCCAAGAATAAATATTTGAGACGGCAGGGCCCCCACAAAGTTGATGGACAGTCCCATTCAAATGGTGTGTGTGTACTGCGTCATGTGATCAATTATGAGAGGCGGGGCTGACCTGGGCCCCCACAATATTTTATTCAAGTTGGCACCCATGGTTATGGCACTGACTGAGTACGATGAAGATAAGTTATGCTTCACTAAGTTCCCCTTTAACATTGAAGGACACAGGAGCAATTTTGGACTCGAAGGGACCACCTTGTAGCATGAAGACCACAGATGATGAGCACAGTCCATCTGTTGCAAAAACATAAGGACACAGGAAGTCTCCTTATACCGGTCTAGCTCAGCATTGGCCCATCTAGCTCATTATTGTGTACATCAACTTGCAGTGGGTCTCCAGTGCTTCAGATTGGGGACATTCTCAGCCCCACCCAAAGATGCCAGGATCGAATCTGGGGCTATCCGTGCACAAAGCAAATGCTCTGTCAATAAGCTATGGCTCTTCTCATAGGAAGGCAGACAAGGACAGACAAAGTGGGCAGAGACACGTTTTACGTGTGCAAGGATATATGCCATTCACACAACACTGCACGTGGGAGGCTGAGACTTCCTTTTGCACTGTATTACATGTGCAAGTGACCAAAGCAAACAGCCCCCAAATATCACATTGTTGCTTTCTGTTATATGCATGCAACGTGTAGTGTAAATAATTCACTTACTAACATCTTCTGAATGCAGCTAAAGTTACAGTGATAGCCAAGTATGCTAAAAAAAAAAAAAAGCATGTGTCTGGAAGGGTCAGTTCTGTGTCCAGGTGAAGGAGAAGATAGCATAGCAATCAAGGAACAGGAAAAGTGCAAAAGCATAAATTGAACTTTCCCAGCGCTGAAGGGTAAAAGGGATCAGACACACTTTATGTCAGAGCTGCCACAATGTTACGAGACACTGAAAATGATGCCAGGAGAATACAACAGTGTCAATTTCCAAAAGCTTACAATGATGCCCCTAAGGCACAGCATCAACTTTTGCTAGCAAGATGCTTTGGTACGCTGACTCAGAGGACACCTTTGAAGTATTAGGATGATCTGCACAGCAAATGTGAGATAACAGAAGGAGTTAATTAAAATGCTTATGCCAACACACATGTATTGCATTATGTTACTAAAAGGACAAAGCACTTGAGGCTACAATCCTAGGCACACATATCTGTGCACATTGAGTGGAATGGAACTTACTGAATAATAATAATAATAATAAATAATAATAATAATAATAATAATTTTTTGTTCAGTCGTTCAGTCGTGTCCGTCTCTTCGTGACCCCATGGACCAGAGCACGCCAGGCATGCCTATCCTTCACTGCCTCTCACAGTTTGGCCAAACTCATGTTAGTAGCTTCGAGAACACTGTCCAACCATCTCATCCTCTGCCGTCCCCTTCTCCTTGTGCCCTCAATCTTTCCCAACATCAGGGTCTTTTCTAGGGAGTCTTCTCTTCTCATGAGGCGGCCAAAGTACTGGAGCCTTAACCTCAGGATCTGTCCTTCTAGTGAGCACTCAGGGCTGATTTCTTTAAGAATGGATAGGTTTGATCTTCTTGCAGTCCATGGGACTCTCAAGAGTCTCCTCCAGCACCATAATTCAAAAGCATCAATTCTTCGGCGATCAGCCTTCTTTATGGTCCAGCTCTCACTTCCGTACATTACTACTGGGAAAACCATAGCTTTAACTATACGGACCTTTGTTGGCAAGGTGATGTATTTGCTTTTTATTATTTATTTATACATACATACATACATACATACATACATACATACCCCACCCATCTGGCTGGGTTTCCCCAGCCACTCTGGGTGGCTTCCAACCAAAGATTAAAAATACATTAAAATATCAGTCATTAAAAACTTCCCTAAACAGGGCTGCAAACTTGTAAATGATAGCCGTATAAGGGATAGCACCATAAGACTTTTTTTAAAAAACAACAACCCTTTGATAACTGGAATTTTATTAGAGGTGCTGCACTCACATTCAGCAAAAGACACTCCTGTGCAGTGGCAGAGCTTCATGCTCTGGCACCGGGGGGGCGGAGGGCAGGCGGGGGCGGGGCTAGCATGATGGCACCCCACTGGGATTGCACTGCCGGGGGCAGTGCGCTCCCCCCCACTCTTCTTCCTCCGCCAGTGCTCTTGTGCATCATGTTGGCAGCAGTAATGGGGACATTTCTCTAGGCACAGAGCTTTGTACTATTAATGTGAAGCAGCAATATTTAATATACCGGTATGTTCATGGTGGCTTGGCAAACTGTCAAGTGATGGTGGTGGTTAATCCAGTCTCTCCAGCCCCATTTTAAATCGAATCATCATCTTGGTAAAATCTCCACACTGTAACACAGGCATACAATGAAAAGCATGATATAACACACTTTCCCTTAGTATGTCATCTAGACTGATCATAACTTTCAAAATTTAAACCAAATCTTATTATGTGGCGCATAATTGCACATATGCTGCTCTGCGCACATACTCAGACTAATGTGCCTTATGCTGTGAAAAGGATTATTATGTGGCTTTCAAGAAATCTGATTCAATATCTGGATCAAAATGCTGCCCATTTCCTTCCCTTAATGCAACAGCAAGGTGTCCTCTGCAGAGTTCACACAGGGTCGTTCTTTCCCCTATTGTGAAACCATTATTTAAGTAGCACACTTAAAGATTTTTTTATTTTCTTTTTTACTTATTTGATATTAGTCTCTGATTTACCTGACTTGCCTTTGTTTAGCATGAAGAACTTGAAACAGCATTCATAAAGAATACATATTGGTAAAAGAACAATTCACTGTCTTCCATGTTGTAAAGCATTCTTTTTTTTTTTGAGACATCACAGATGAGAAACCAAATCTTTAGTGGTACAAAAGGGTTTAATTTAGAGGAATTCTAAGGAAAGCAAAGGCACTTGCAGATATGCTTTGAAGTCTATAGTGTCCTTTTGATGACAATGAAGCTCTTGCGTACAAAATAAAGACCACCAGTGGGTCGCTTCCCTCCCATTCAGGCACATGTCAATACGAATAGATGAATGTCTCTCCCATTTCCACTGACACATTGCGCAATTTTCTCATCACAGCAGCCCATGGAACAAGGGAGGATCCTAGTGGCAAATGACTGGACCAATATATTCCTTTATCTATCAACTCAATGCCACAGAACAACAAGCTGGGAGGCGGATGAGATTGATATGCTTCTTAAATGTAGTTGATATGCAACAGCCTGATTGTTATACTATATTGGCACTAAGTTACTTTGTAGAATTCTTGGGATAGGGAAGACAGCATCTCACAGAATCCAAGCGTGAAACCCACTGTGGGGACCCACCAGAGCACAATAGGGCCAGGAGTGCATTGGGGAAAAGTTGAGATGTTCAAGCACATTCAGTATGTTCCTCAGTTGCTGCTGCATTCAGGTCCTCCAAGCTGGCTCCACCCAGCCCTGAAGCCAGGATGGGGCAAATGGATACAGAGTCACTCCTTGACATGTGCTTCACTGCCACCCCCTAGCAATTTATTGGAATATTATCTTATTTTAAGACAATGGGTGCTTACATTTAAAGAATGACAGCTTGTTTTAAGAACAGGAATATGAAAACTGCTTTCCACACTATGGTTAGCTGACTGGCTGGGTACAGAGTCCTAATTTCTTATTTCCCCAATGTGTGCAGCTCAGCATGAGGCCTTTTCAGGGTTTCTGTGCAGAAGAATCAACCCATCAGCTTGTAAAACGTTTTTCCTTGATTATCCAACAAGGAGGAAAATCTAAAGGGTCTTTCCTTGTGGAAGAGGTAGGGGCAAATTTTACTGACTTTCAGATTCCCAGACCATTGGAGTGAGAGTTAGGAAAAGGAGAATACACTCAATTATTGTGTTTCGAGTGGCAACCAAACCATACATGCACTGAAATGAATCTAGCCTTCAAAATCCACACTTCTCTGAATTTTGTGACACAACTCTGCACCCAAAACCTGTTATTACAATGCTTTATATTGGGAGTGGCAGGGCAGCTGGAATGTGCATAAAAATGCATATATATTAGTAAAGCAACATAAAAATTTCATACACAAATGATAGCCTGATAAAAGGGAATTCATGATAAATTGAGAATCCATTTTCATTCATGATGTCAAGGAGGGCTAGCTCCAGGAACTGCAAAGGAAAAACATGAATGGGTGCATTGCTGCTTCAGTCTTTCACAGAACATCCGTCCAAAATGCAACACCAGCAGTTATTACTTTCCTGGTTTGGCATTTAATCCCAATCCTGGGAAACTTAAACCCAAGGTGATGTGCAAATTGGGAAAAAAACACCAGGTCATACTGGCATTATACACACACACACACACACACAAGGAACATACTGGAAGAAAAACTAAGAAACCATCCATTTTTGTTTTACTGAAATGGACTTTAAACCATTTATTTTTTTTTAAAAAATAAGCTCATTATTTCTTTGTAAATAACTATTTTATTTACCAATAATAATTATTTTAAACAACACTGTGAATGAGAAAGGGGGAATTTGCTCAGTCCTTGATAAGTGGCAAACTACAGCCATACATTGCCCTGTAAAATATGTAGTCAGTAACAAAACTGATATAAGGCAGCATGACCTGGTTGCTAGTCTTATAAACAGTAAACTTTCAGCTGAAATAAAATAGGAGAAGACTTGAGAGAATGGCTTAATTTGTCTGCTGTAATAAAGTAAGGAAGGCCAGCTCCACTTTACATTGTTGAGAGTTGTTGTTGTTGTTTGCAATGATTTAATTAAATCTTAGCTGGCAATTTGGCTGGTGGAGCCAGAGATTCAAAAAAGGCCTTTTAATATTCCTTCAGAGAAGAAAGAATGCAGGTGACAGGCTAAGGCAAGTAAACACTGTTCGAAAGGCCCAGCTGCAAAACATCTTTTAGGACAGGCCTCCGCCTCACAAGCTTGCAATTCAAACTGAGGACAGGTGCACAAACAAGGCCAGGAAGGGCTGAGGAAGGAGACGGGGCAAGGGGATGCTGCTTCGTGACCCAAGCTAGGTTTTTTTAAATACTGTTTGCTACAGTTTCCATTTCAATAGAGCCACCCCTGGGGTCCTGGCAAACTTCCCTCCATCTCAGCAAAGCAGCTTGTAAAGTCCATGACTCTGTATGGCCTACTGCTGAGTCAAATAATGGCAGTGGCGTTTGCCTGTGCAATTGCTGCAGCTTATTGTGTTCTGCGCCAATGATGAAATCTGCTACTGTACATCAACCCCCCCCCCCCCAAGAGAATGATTACCTGTTACATCTTCCCCGCTCCTCAACCCAAAGTATTTGGTTGAGTTTATAGTTCGGTCAGCAAGCAGCCATATTCACCCTTCATCTTAAAAATAAAGCCTCTCTTGTTTTTTGTGTATGCGCTGGAGGTGGTACTGTGAAGAAATCTAGTTAGTTAATCGGGAACTTCTGTTCCTCAAAGCCCATGGAAATGAATGGGAGCGAGACAACCGGGCTTTTGGACAACCTCTGTTCATTTCAGAATGATTCAGTACCAACCTCTGATCAACTGTACCCCTTTTGCCATGATCAAAACCTCCATCAAGTTCTGCTGTGTGTGTGTGCAAAGAGGGCACCTTTCTCTGCAGGGACTTTGCTGTTGTGCCTGCAAAATGTTCTTTGATATTGAGACGGTAGGAGAGTAGGGCAAACCCAGCCCAGGCAGAGGTCCGTGGTCTAATTTTCTGCAGCCCTGGGGTACGCTGGGAGCACAGGAGGCTTAGAAAAATCACAAGGTGACATGTTTGCCAAACTGCGGGACAAAATTATTTATATATTTAAAACGAAACCGGAAAAATCTGTGGAATACAAGCTGCAGCAGCAGCACTTTTAGTGATATTAGTGTTTGAAAGTAGAAGTCTTTTATGAATTGATGGATAATGGGATTCTAGATTAAGAAACTGTGCTTTCAATGTGCACTGCTAGAATAGTTTAGGAAGGCAGAGAGAGGCCTCTGGCAATGCTTCCGTGCAGCCAAATCCTTAAGCCGATTAGGAGGTGCTGGCCTTTCCCCTTTCTCTATTTTCACTTCTAAAAGAATTCAGTGCCACATGCCCCAGACATAAGTGTATGAGATCCCTCTATTGACAGGTTAGCCTTGGATGCATCTCTCTGGCAGACCATTGCTTGTAGCTGGAGGAAGAATATAGATCTTGGCCATCTCTTAATGCAGAGCCAAGTCATCCAGCCTGAGCTTTCACAGCTGCTGCCCACCAGGAAACCCATTGGCAGAATTGGCAGCAATATACTGTTCTATGCTAATGATAATATGCTATTCTCTTGTTAATTCTGCTGTTTTAAATGTGCATTTTATATTTGACTTTCTTTAGTAATGCTTTCTTTAGAAATGGTTGAGATGATTAAAAAAAAAACTTTGCTGCATTAAATGTGAATCCTGTAGTTGACCTCCTTTGCAATGTTTTATTTTGAAATCTTTTGAGATATTTTAGTTTCCGGTTTAATTAGGTTGCTTTGAATGTACACTTCATATTTGACTTTCTTCAGTTAAAGGTAGATAGCCGTGTTGGTCTGTCATAGTCTGACTATGACAGACCAACACGGCTATCTACCTTTAACTGGAACTATGGAAGGCACCACATTGAGCCGCATGAAATGGAAGTCGTATCTGAAGAAGTGTGCATGCACACGAAAGCTCATACCAAGAACAAACTTAGTTGGTCTCTAAGGTGCTACTGGAAGGAATTTTTTTATTTTATTTTGTTTTGACTTTCTTCAGTGATTCTGTTTGTTTGTTCTGGATTGTTTTATTTGCTGTTTTAGTGTAGCTTGTAAGCTGCAGTATAGAAATGAAATGAATAAATTAATTAATGATGTCAGCCAAGGTCCTAGGTGAGATCAGTCAGTAGCCCTGTTCAAGAAGCTCTTTGTAAATCTATAACTGCAAGATCTCCGGAATATATTTCAGGTTTCTCTTCTGTTTTTTACAATGCCTGATAGCACTTGGATTATAAAAGAATGCTAAAAATTTTCCATGGGGGATAATGATTCAGGTGTAATGAACTCTGGAAAAACAATATAAAAAATATAAAAAAATCCTTCCAGTAGCACCTTAGAGACCAACTGAGTTTGTTTGTGCTGGTCCAGTGGGTTACCCGAAAGACAAGGTCCAAGTCCGGTCCGTGGTCAGAGGTGCAACGTAAAGGCAGTCCGTAGTAACTGGGTGCAGTCCGTAGAAGCTGGGTGCAGGGCAGGGAGTCAGGCAAAGTCAGGAACAGGTAGGCAAGCAGGGAACCAGGGCGGGTCAGGAGCTCAGGAGAGGCTGGAGGGTTACCGGACCCAGAGGCAACCTCAGCTTCCCCTGACAGGGCTGGGAGTGGAGCACCTGCAGGCAATGGGTCCTCCATCCCATCAGGAGCCAGAGCAGACTCAGCAGATGCCTGCACCTGAGGATCCAGCACAGGTGAGGACCCTTCAGACTCAGGCCCTAGCCCCGGCTCTGCTGGTTCTGGAGGCGGGGAATCCTGTGCAGGCTGGGATCCCTCAGGTTCAGCATCTGAGTCTGAATCCCAGGCCATCACATTGTTTTTGGTATGAGCTTTCGTGTGCATGCACACTTCTTCAGATACACAGTGTGCATGCACACGAAAGCTCATACCAAGAACAAACTTAGTTGGTCTCTAAGGTGCTACTGGGAGGAATTTTTTATTTTGTTTCGACTATGACAGACCAACACAGCTACCTACCTGTAAGACAAACCTGGAGGCAGGGTCAAGGAGGGAGCCAGAGCAGGACTGACGACTAACCAAGAAATACTGCAGCACAAATGAAGACCATGTTGCTCAAGAAAGGATCAGCTGGAACTAGAAGCCCTTTACGCTTTGTTCTCTCTGAAAGTATCCAGTGTGCTGGAGACAGTCTAGTCCCTGTATGTAGTTCACTGAGAAGACTCTCATGTGTGGTTCAGCAAGTTGGAGAACGGCACTCAAATCCAGCAGTGGGTGGACCTAAATAAATCAAAGATATAAGTGCTTTTGAGGAATAATAGTTGCCTTTGCATCACCCTCAGTGATGTTCCCAACTTCTAAAATATGGATGGTTGAAGATCCTCCAGAAAGAGGCACCTAATTGTTGGTGTTCGTTTGAAGGCATAGTCTATTCTTGTTCATGTCCCTCTGTGTGGCAGCTTTATCGGCGCAGCCTTTGTTACCTAGGCGCTTAGCGATATACCAGCATCTTATTTAGCCTGAAATGGGGTGGTAGAGATAAGGAAAGAAAGTGTAGCCTGTGAACAAGAATACTACAAGTTAAAGTTCAGCAGGATTTCATTTTAAAGTCTGTTTTTTCCCTTATTAGACTTACAAACTGCAAGCCAAAAGTTCCACTAAAGCAGAAGCAACTGGAGTGATATTCCACAGTTAAAACCTCCAAATATGTAATTTAATAAAATAGAAAGTGGAAGAGTCTCATCAGAAAAGCGCTGAATGTGCTCTTTTCAGAGCAAAAATATTGCAAAATTGGGACATAAACGAAAGAAAATCACTGGTGTAGATATGAAAAGATTACCTTATTAGTGTCATTCAGAAAATAGCATTTCTAATGCAGATTGGCAAATTCTAGGTGACATTTGGCTTTTGAAATCTTTTATATGCTCTTAAAACAAAATCTAACCCCGTTATTTTAAATTTAATGAAGTCCAAAAAATAATAATCACCCAGCTATGTACTTCAAAGAATCAATTAAGCATTTTATGAACATAGTGAGTAATTTAATCTGATAGGAAGGCAGTCTTTTCTGAAGCTTTGCCTTGGATGGAGGACAAGAAAAAATGTAGCAATTCGAGTAAAAAGCCGATTACACTGCATAAGCCAGGAAATTAGTAGGATAATGGAGTCATGAAGGAATGAAGCCAGCAGCCACCTTCCTTCACAATGAACAAGTCTGGGCCTTGGATTGTTCCCTGAAAGGACTCTGTGACCTCCTTCTATTGCTTCTTCCCTGCAAGGCAAGACTTGCAACTCTAATTTCACCTAAACTGCCTATTATTGGTATTATTATTATTATTATTATTATTATTATTATTACTATTATATATGTCAAAATGCAATATGGCTTTTAAGCAGTTTACAACTATAAAATCAATTATCAAACCCATGCATAAAATTCTAAAAATACAGCTACCTTTAATCAAAATACCCTGTAAAACAATAACCTTATAATATCCATAATTTAAAAAATATAATAAGTAAGCCCATTAGAATGGCACAACCCTTAAGAAGAAGAAGGGGACGACAGAAGATGAGATGGTTGGACAGTGTTCTCGAAGCTACTAACATGAGTTTGGCCAAACTGCGAGAGGCAGTGGAGGATAGGTGTGCCTGGCGTGCTCTGGTCCATGGGGTCACGAAGAGTCGGACACGACTGAACGACTGAACAACAACACCCTTAAGAAAAACAGTTAGAACAATTATCGGCAAAGCAATTGATTCAGAGCAGGAGATCGGGGAAAAGCTTGTCTAAACAGGTGTGACTTCAGGAGCCGGTGGAATGCCAATACTGATGGGACTTCCAGCAAGGAGAGCATTCCGCAACACTGGTGCTACTCAACTGTAACTTACCCCATATATGCCCACTCGACTGTAGAACAGGTACTGGCCACATAACATTCATTTCACACTTGTAAGAAATCAGCCACTTAGCATAGCAGCACCTACCCTATTGACATCAGGCAGGCACTGTGGCTGTACTCTTTTCAGTGCCTGCTAAAAACCTTTTTATTCGGGAAATCCTATGTAGCCATGTAGAAGTTTGTGTTTTAATCTGTTTTTAGCTTACCGTTGATTTTAATTATATTTTGAATTTTTTTAAAAAAATAAATCTGTTTTTATCTTTGTCTTTCATTGACAATCTTAATGTTTCTTTTTTTTTTTTGTAAACCACTTAAAGGTTCTATTTACAACCAAGTGTTATTTATATTTTGTTAAAGAAATCAATCGATTTCAGTGGGCCTACTTTGCTTATACTTTAGAGGTTTATCATATACAACTAATACACACAGGCTATATTTTTAGTCAAATTGAAAACAACAACACTTTTTGACTTCTTCTGTTATTCCCAGTCTTAAGTCGTAACAATGATAAGGATCAGAATGAGGCCTCGTCTCCTGCGTTTGCAGTTTCTTCAATGACTTGGTGCACAGAGATCTCCTACACAATACAAGGCTCCCATTCTAAGTGGAGACCTACGCAGATTGTTTGTTAAAATGGAGCTATGGCTTCCGGATACAAATATGCTTGCTAGACATAAGACAGACATTTTTCATATTTTCAGACAACAATTTAGCATTGTGAAACAGTCAGTTTCTGCAGCTGTCAGGTTGATGTTTTGTTTGATAATTCCCGCCCCCGCCCCCATCTCTTTTTCTAAGTCTATTAATTTGTCTCCGGCACTAACAAGAACTTCTCTTCCACAGTTCAAAGCAAATTTCACTGGAAGTTGCTGATCCTTGAACAATCTTTATTTATTTGTTATTTGTTATTTTTATTTGGGTGACTTGCACTCCTGTCTCTTGGATATATATCTTTCTTCTTGTCAATTTTAAGTATAGTATCAGCAGCATCTTTGTTCCTTTTGTAGCTCTCCTGGGCATCCTTCCTTGGTTTAAATTAAGTGATAAATCTCAGCTTTCTATATCCTGCAGTACACTATTTTTTTCAAAGAGGTGCTGTCCCTTGACCAGTTCAAATCTGCCAGCCAGCTAGACCCCACGCAATGAATAAGCAATCTTGGTTTTCATGCAGAGAATTGCTTGTTTGAAGTGCTCTGCTGAATCAGACCAAAGGTCCATCTACTTCAGCATCCCGCTTCCCACAGTGGCCAAACAGGTGCCTCTGGGTAGCCTACAAGCCAAGAATGGATGCAACAGACCTCTCGGCAAAAAATGGTACTCAAAGAGGCGTACCGCATGGATGGTACTGAATATACATGTCAATAATCCTTAAAGGGAAAAACCACAACTTAGAGCACATACCTCACATGTGGAAGGTCCCAGATTTAATCCAGAGTCTCCTGGTAAAGTTTAGAAAGACTAGTCTGAAACACTGCAGAGCCACTACTGGTCAGCATATGGTCCATCTGCCCCACTCTAAGGAAGATTGCTGTGCTCCTCATGTGATGACTCTCCCAGCTCACTTAACACTGGAACTTGTGGATGTCCAATGAAGCTGAATGTTGGTAGATTCAGAATAGTCCAAAAAAAGTACTTCTTCATGCAATGCATGGGACTCCTCCAATAGGAGGCAGCGATGTTGGTTCTGGTGTATAGAGACCTATAGAGCTTGGGACCAAGATAACTAAACAATCACCATGCCTTATAAACCCCATTTGTGTTGTCGCTCTACAGGAGAGGGCTTCATGCCATCTTATCAGGAGGTCAGTTCCATATGATATAGGAGTTTGGCATTTGGTGTTGGGCAACCTTCCTTTGGAATTCTCTCCTGTTAAATATTAGACAGGCACAAACTCTCTTGTCTTTTTGGTGCCTGTTGAAGACCTCTTTCAACCACCCTTTTAAATGGAGTTGTTTTCCACTCCGCATCTGCACTGAATTGTTCTTCGATGTTTTCATTGTTTTGTGACTTGTTTGTTTGCCATCAAATATTTGAAAATATACATTATTAGATATCAACAGTCTGTTTTCAGATTTATCAGGTTATAAGTCCTTGTGGCTTTTGTATAAGACTCTACATATTCTTCTCAGAACTTTGGTGACTAATATATGATAAAGAATGTATAATTGACTTGGAGATTATTGTGTGCCGCCAACGTGTTGCATATGTTATACTAGACCCTGGGGAGAAGGGCAGGATATACATCTAAATACTGATTTAGATGTAGGCAGACAGATTTAGATGCCCAGGGTGGGGTGAGGGACAAAGGGGACAGCTGCAGGCCAATTCATAACTCTCAGGGGCTGGGGGGAGCTTCCATTAAGTCTTCTCTATAATTGCCAATCTGAATCTATTCTTGCCCATTTCAATTTTGAACTCTGACTTAATTATGGTTGTGGATATGGAATCAGGGGTATAGAATCAAGATAATTATCCTGGGTTAACTAAAGTGGTGTATACAGATACTGTATAATCATGAGTTTATTGTGTAAGTGTAGAGGACGAAGATGGATGGGGAGATTATTTTACATGCATTTAGGGGTGCTCCCAGGTAGGAGTTTATTATGGGTACAGTGTTTCTAATGCATGAAACTTTCTTGGATCATCCATGTGAGATCGTGGACATCAAAATGCCAGCCTCTACCTCCTCCCACTATTTAATCTAGATTTAACCTTTCCAAGAAAAATCTGATAATTTAAACGGGAGGTACTATTTCCAACAACACAATGACCCATTTTCAAATTAAACCTTCTTCTGGAAGCACCCTAAGCCTTCACATAATTGTCACAGGATGTTTCATTTTTAGCATTTCACTTCCATGTAGACCTCACTGACTGCACTCTCTCCCCTCTACATTTGTGTATCCATCCCTTCCAACTAAGGGCAACACGTCATTGTTTGCTTTTAAGATTTTACAAGACTCTTCATGGTTTGCTTCCATCCAGAGAATAATGCACGAAACTGGCCATGCCTATTTTCCCCCCGTGTAGCACCCTTGGAAGTCCCATGCTAAGCTAACAGACTTCTATCAGTACCGTCTTTCCCCCTTTTTAAGACACCGTCTTATAATTTTTTTTTCCTCAAAAAAACACAGGGTGGCTTATTTTCGGGGGATGTCTTATTTTTATTACGTCAGTATGGTACGGTACAGCCTCCCCCTGCGCGCTGAGCAGGCGGGGCAGAACTCCCCAAGAGGCGCGTTTCCCCCCCACGCCTCTCGCTGGTTCGCTGGCTCCCTGCGCACGCAGGAGGGGCTGAGGAGGCGACGGGAACAATGGCAGCACCATGGCTTACTTTTGGGGTATGTCTTACTTCTCACAAAGGTAAAAAAAACCTGCCATGGCTTACTTTATGACTACGTATTAAAAAAGGGGAAACAGGGTACTAATTTTGCTTTCGAACACAATGCAGGGTTATCCTCTGATATAGGTTTAGCTAATGATAAGCCTATTGAGTTGGCTCTGTGATGTCTTATGCTGGAACTTTGCTCTCTCAATATAGCCTCTCACTTCACACCCCTCTCCTTGGGTAGCTGCATTCTCCTTACCTCAGCTGCTCACTCAATCCTTGGCTGCTTGTTTCCTCCACCTTCTTGAAAAGAATTAAAGTAGCCAAGTATCTTTTGAACTTCCCTTGGGCATGGGGCAGTTCTCACCGTCTGCTCCGCTCCCACACAGCGATGTCCGTACACAAAAATCAAAGCTCACTTAATGAGGCTTCTTCAGCCAGGCTCTCCGAAATGGTAGCAAGCAGCGTTTTTCTCTCTCGTTGCCTTTTCATAAAGGGGTTGCTATGGCCACTTTGACTGGTCCTAACTTTGATTTTAGCTTCACTGGGTTTCTCAGAATTATTCTATCTTGTACATATTATCCTTCTTTAAGATGGAAAACCCAGGGTTTCCTCCCCCTCCCACTTTAAACCATTTAAAAACTTGATTGTTGGTAAGCTGAACATTCAGATATAATTGCAGGTTGTTTCCTACATCGGTCCTAGCCTCATATGCTTAAAAATTTCCCATGCCACTTAGATTAGTAATTTGTGCTGTTGTTGCTTCTATAGATCTAAATTTTTCACATTGTGCTCCCAATCTGTTTTTCCTAGTAATTTTCTAGATTTGAGGGTCTATAAAGTCTTCTTCCTGCACTGCCCAGAATGGGAGGTCTGTTACCTGCCATGACTCTATTGATATTCACTTCCTTCACATACAACAATAGCAGCAGGAAAGTTGTTTCTTGCACTGTGAAAAGATTACACTGTTGTCAACTGCATTTGAATGATGCAACCACATGGAAGAGACCAATTTCATGATTTTTTTCTAGCAACCTGCAGCATCCAGTCATGCTTTCCAATCCAGTTATGGAAAATATTAGACCCATTTAAATATTTGTATACACTGTTATCATATGCAAATCCACATTTTAACCCTTACCAGCTAAATAAAACCCTTAAGATCAGGGTCAAACTGGACTGGAGATTCATGATTGGGTTTTAAATTTTAGGAAATAATAGCAGGGTGATGGATTCAAATCAGGACTACAATGCTGGAGAAGGGGAATCCCACCTCACCCCCAGACTTTCCACTCAGAAAAGTGCCCGCAGAACCTAACAATCAATAAGCAAGAACAAGCTATTGTTAGTTCATTATTTTGTTTGTTTATTTATCAGATTTCTTACCTGCCCTTCAGTCAGGGTTCAGTTCATAAGGTCCCAGGGTGGGTTACAACCATGCAAAAAAATAAAAAATAAATAAAATAAAAGTAGTTTAAATAGTTCACAATCAAAGGAGCAGGGTATGTCCCAAAATATATATACTTCAGGTGTAAAAAAACAAAACCCAGGCAAAGAGGCATATGGCAGAAGCTATAGTGAAGGTGCCAGACCCAACTCTGTGGGGCAGACAATCAAACGGCTCAGCGATTTAGTGCAAAATGGAACAAAACTGAATAGCAAAGCAATATTAAGCAGACAACAGGACGGCAGTGGAAAGCAAAAGGAATTAACCAATTATATTAAATGCCTGATGGAATGAAAAGTCTTGGAAGAGGCAATGTAGAAAGATAATGAGCGAGAGCCAGACATATCTCTCACAACTAGTAAGTCTACAAACTGGGCACAGACACAGCGAATGCCCTTTTGAGCACCTTTGCCTCCCTGACAGACCTGAAAGAAGAGGTAGGCTCATAAGGGAGAAAATGTTGTTTGGCTCTAAACTTTGTGAGGTATTTCTGTGCCAAAGCATGGAATGGATGATCTAGTGGGCTGCTTCCAGACCTATCTTTATAACCTCATACTTTTGCTTATTGGAACTGTTATGATATTTGAGGTTTCATTTCATTCCCCGACCTTCAAGCTGAAGTACACGGATTAAACACAGCACAATTCTGAAAGTAGGAAATGTTTAAAAAGACAATCTTTGCAGCTATGAAATGTTAGCTATTTTATTTTATTCCGTTAATGCCTTGAAAGGTCAAATGGATATCAACTTGTTAAATTGACTTTATAATATATATATATATATCTTATGGGTTGAGCTATTGCACACCTGCAGCTAATTTTTACGATCAGAGAATAATGCTTTGGAATACTGGGGTCATAATGGAAATGCTGACAGATTTGCTACAAAAGGTTCTGGGGGGGCACCATGTGTTACAGCTTTGCTATAAATTCCTATTAACACAATGCAACTATCTTAATTAAATTGCTTTTAACAGAATAAATTATGGGAAGAATCAAATTCTTTAAGCCTTTGAGTGCGGTGGCCAAACAACCGTGGTATATCGTTCTGCAATAAAGGAAGCAGGCGGGAGCAGAACTGCTGAAATTAGCTGCTGCATATATTCTATTTAACAGGGGAATTCCTTCTGCTTTGCTAGCAACAGCGCAACTGTCAGGAACCTTTTACACTGCACTTGACTCTGTGAGAATTTTACTACTTTAAATTAAACTCCAAAGAGTTAGCAGGGAAGCACAGTGGACAAAATGCCTTCCTGTTCATTAATGGGATTACATGTAACTTGGGAAATGATGGCTGGTACTTCATCATGGGAGGGATGGGAGAAAAACATAAAGCTTTCACAGTGGATATCGACTTTGGGTCAACATTCAATTTCTTCCTCCCATTTGTGTAAAGCACAAAGGACCATAGTCAGGTTTTTAAAAGCTGCTAGGTCTATGTGGGAAGTGGCTTGGGTTCAGCGTCTTGGCAGCCTTCCAGGTGACCAGCAAGCCAAGGTTGATTAAAAACACATTCTGGATGACTTCCCATTTTGCTCCTTCTGATCCCCAAGGTGTTAAGTCACAATAATGAACTTTGGAGTGTCTGAGTAGTGGAAAGGTGAGATTTAAGTCCTGAATAGAAGATGGCCTAACCCTGAGCTGTTTTGTTCAGAGGATGCGTGGGTCTCTGCGCCAGCTTTGTAGAGGTAAGGTCAAAATGCTCAGATTAGTTTTATTGCTCAAGAGAATAAGGGACAAGGCCAATGAAATAAGGCAGCCTGTCTCAGTTTTTAAAAGAAAGCGGAAAATATATATACCTGCCTTGGGTCAAGTGTCCAATGAGCAGGCTGCATAGAGTGTGACCCACTTGCCTTCTGCGTTAACAGCTGCACAAATCTCACAGCAGCTTCCCGGTGTCTTAAAAAAGCCAGCTGTTGACCTTGCACTCAAGGGTGAAGAAGTATTACTTGTTCATTATCCACAATGTGGTTTGCAGCCCCTATTCCCTTTAGAATGCGAAGAATTAAACTGAGCAGTAGTTTTTTGATCAACTGGAATGGAATTCTCCCTGGAACAATGCCCCCCCCATGCTTTTTTCAGTACTTTTTATGTGTAGCTTTTTGTGCTTTTGGTATCTTAGTTTTGCTTAAAAGAAGCAGCACGGGAAGTGGTGAAACTGAGGTATAGCTTATCAGCACCAATGTCAAATTCCTACTGCCCTGACTATATGGTTCTTACTACCTGTCTCATAATTGGCCAATCCATTGTATGCATGCTAGGATACTAACCTTGACCACAGTAGGTAATTATGGGTAATTTCCAATGCACACAAGCTGACACCTACTCACACAGCGGGACTTCTTTCTTTCCCTGCAGTCCCACAAATTTACCCAAAATCTTCCCTAACCATCTGAAGCAGAGTTTGAGGGTGGGCATGGGGGGCAGATGAGGAAAAGGAAGCCCCGTTGCATGAGAGAATTTCTGTTCCACTTGTTCAATGGCAGCATTGGGTATAACCCTATATATATCCTTAGCAGAATTCAAAACAGCTACTGAACATGTTTGACAGCATTTTCCCACTGTGGCTATTTTTTGCTGACAGCAACCACCCCCACACAGGAGAAATAAACAAGAACCTTTTTAGGTGATATCTTTCCTCCTCTAGCTGCCTAGTGAAGTGATTGCATGTGTGCATCTCCATGTGATGGTCTTCACAGAGTACATATGAAGCTGATGGCTTCTACTCAACCATCTGATTGGTCTATCTAATCCAATATTTTCTATAGGGCTGTCTTTGGCTACTAATATGATGACGACATTATCTTCCGTATTAGAGCTGACAAGCAAAGAGTTCTACTATTCATTTGTCCTGATTGTAGATGGCATCTGGACACTGCATTGGAGAACAAAATGTTGGACTAGATGGTCTGATCCAGCAGTGCTCATCTTATGTTCTACGCTGGCATCAGCTCCACAAAGTTCCAGCCATCCTATTAACCATGAGCCTTTAACACAGGCATGGGAAATCTCCAGCCCTCAGGCCAAACCCAGCCTCCCATGCCTCCGCGTTTGGCCTGTGGGACCCTTCCCCCTAAACCAAACCCACCAACCCTGCAGCTCAGATCACATGGGAGGTAGCTACAAAAGACCAAGGTAGCTACAGAGGACCATCCAGGAGCTTAATGTGAACTCCTGAGTGTTCCTCTGCAGGAACAAAGTTGCACTCCTCCCAACTTCAGCTGATGGACAGGGGGAGTGTGTTATGCTCTGACAACAAGTGGTTTCATTGAAACGGCTGCTGAAACAGAGGTTCCCCCCTCGGTTCCAATGCAAACTGCTTTGTACTACAGGAACAGCAAAGCCCATTGTGCTGTAGTTCCAGGTGATTGACACAGATTGTTCACCTGTTGAAATTGGCCCTAAGGGGTCAAGCCACATTGGGCCAAAAAGATTCCCCCTCCTGCTTTAACAGGGCATGTGGGGAGTGAAGCTCCACATACAATCAGTCAGGTTTCTTTTTCTTATAGCTGAAAAAAATATAATCATGTAGTCTCAGTAATCACAGAACACTGAGCTCTCTCTGTATCAAAGAGAGCAGCACATAAGCAGAAAGGCATAAAAATAAAATGTTCCTCACACATTTATTAACGATAATAAGAGCACATTTTTTGTTCTAATGTAGTTTTGTTTTGACCTTCCAATTATTTCTGATGCAGTATGTAATTTAGGAAAAAGACATTTTAATTCAAAATATAGCTCAATCATTTAAAATGATGTGATAGATGAACAATGTAATTATCTATTATGACTATGCTACCTATTGAGGAACATAACATCCAGATTCACCATGTGGGGAGGTGGAGTCGAGTTTTCAATTTTAGAAAATAATGGGTGTGGTATGATTAAGAAAGTGAATCTACTTCTTTAGAACACACACACACACACACACACACACACACACACACACACAATGTAATCACAGAGATGTAGAAAATTTAAAAAGTGTTTTGAAAGAGCCAATAGGAGAAGGCTCAAAGGCACAGTGGGTGCTATGCATTGCAAGAATGCAGTTGTTTTGATCCAACAGCAACACACCCCTTGCAACCCCATTATAAGGGAAAGTGGTGGACACAACATGGCGTGGCAATGGTTCTGAGCCTTAGACTGGACAAGCAACCTAGCACTTTTCTGAGAGTCGGAACCAGCCCTATCTGTTCATGCCAGCATTGATGCCTCCAAGACCTGGGTAATGGAAGAGGGATTACCGTACTACCTCCTCAGAAGCAGAAGGGCAGATGGGGTAACCCCATCTGTGCAAAAGAAGACTGAAAACTGTGCTGCTGCACTGGGTCAAGAAACCCGTTTCTTGACCCGCAGCCATTTATGATATTAATTGGTTCCACAGCCATTTCTGTTATTCTGAATCACTTGGAGCATGGGTAGGCAAACTAAGGCCTGGGGGCTGGATCTGGCCCAATTGCCTTCTAAATGTGGCCCGTGGACGGTCCGGGAATCAGCGTGTTTTTACATGAGTAGAATGTGTGCTTTTATTTAAAATGCATCTCTGGGTTATTTGTGGGGCATAGGAATTCGTTAATCCCCCCCCCAAAAAAATATAGTCCGGCCACCCACAAGGTCTGAGGGACAGTGGACCGGCCCCCTGTTAAAAATGTTTGCTGACCCCTGACTTGGAGTTTACATTGAATTGTATTCTTTCATGAATTTATCTGTTTTGCCTTATACTATCGTGTTTTGGAAATGATTATAGCATTTGTAATGTTTGCTAATTTTTAATGTTAAAAATACTATAAATAAATAAATACTGTTATTATTGTGAGCTTCTCTGAGCTCAGCATTGTTGTTGGAAAAAAAGAATATGATGATGATGATTTTAAAAAGGTTTTGCCATGTAACCTTGAAAAGCCTTAATGGCATAATAGCCAGTATTGTTATAAAGGCATGTTGTGGGGACCATTTTCGTTCATATGGGCAATTTTAAAACAGCTATCTCCCATTCTGGATTTATTCATCTGTCTTGAATTCCCGCCCCCATTGCAATGGGCTACTGTACAGATTCCTTTCATATTTCCCCGGTTCCAATTATTTGTTGCAGTGTTTTGTGCTTTAACAACCAAGCTACAACAAGTCTCTCTGGTCTGTATGTTTATTCTAAAACACAACTGTAAATGAAACTTTTTACATCTTTTTTTTAAAAAGTTCACATCTATTTTAGTTGTCCAGTCCAATTATTGACTTTGACTTTTAAATGTTTATCCAGTTGGGTTATATTTTCATCTTCTGTTTGCCTGCACATGAAGTTTCCAAGTACCAGAGTTTGTTAAACTTAGAAGGTCTCAGGAACCAAATGTAGAATATTTTTTTGTTGCTCAGCTTAAACTTTTTTAACAAGCCCTTAATGAAAGAAACTGGCTGTGCCCTTATTAAATCAATAGTGCTGCCTGAATTCTCATGTTCATGGGAAGAGAGTGTTCCTTTTCTTCCTTGGGCTTCTGATTAAGTTGCTCCTGAGCTTCTGAATTAGGAGGGAGAACCCCACCCCCTCTTCAGACTACCCCACATGTACTGTTTGAATCCCAAGACCTAAATGTTCATAAGAACATAAGAAGAGACTGCTGGATGAGGCCAGTGGCCCATCTGGCCCAGAATCCTGTTCTCCCCATGGCCAACCAGATGCCTATGGAAAACCAGCAAGCAGAATTTGAGCACTTTCCCCTCCTGTGGTTTCCAGAAGCTGGTATTCAAAAGCATTGCTGCTTTCAACTGCAGAGGCAGAGCTTAGCCATCATGGCTAGTATCCATCAATAGCCCTCTCCTCCCTGGATTTGTCTCATCTTCTTTTAAAACCATCAAAGTTGGTGGCCATCACTGCCTCCAGGGGGAGAAAGTTTTGTAGTTTAACAATGTGCTGCATGAAAAAGTACTTACTTGTATTTGTCCCAAATCTTCCAGCATTCAGCTTAATTGGCTCTCCACAAGTTATAGCATTACGCGTGAGGTCTTTCAAGCGGAGTCAACTGGAATGATGAGTTACCAAGAGGGGAACAGGCAGGGCAACAGAGATTGCTACTACTGGCCTCATTTATTTTTTAAAAAATGTTTAGGGGTACTCCTATTCTGTCTGAGACTCAGGAAACACCGTGACAGGAAATGAGGCTGCCATTGGGGGTAGTAACGGAACTGACGATTCACTGTGGTAGAGAAGAAACTATATATTATATAAATATAATTGTTTCTTCTCCCGTTAGATTCACAAAATGTTTGGGGGGTATGCATACCCCTGTGTCCCCCCAGGAAAAGCAGTGTGTGTGTGTGTGTGTGTGTGTGTGTGTGTGTGTGTAGTACTGTACATATATATCATATGTATATCATATATATATATATATGTATGATATATATATCATATATATCATACATATATATCATGCACTGTACATATATTTGTGACACACGTGTGTGTGTGTACACGCGCGCGCGCACACACACACACACACACACCACCTTTTCTTCCGGGGAGCTGAAAGTGGTGTACATGGTTCTCCTCCTCTCCATTTCATCCTCGCAACAACCCAGGACCTTCACGGCTGAGTGGGGATTCAAACCCTGGTCTCCCAGGTCATAGTCCTGCACTCTAACCATTACACCACACTGGCTCTTACCATGGTATTTGCAAAACCAAGAATGCAGTTAATAAAAAGAAAGCCAGATTACCTTACCTAAGGAACAGGATCTGAAATCTTTCCTACATTCTGTTCTTGCATTCCTGCATTGCAGGGGATTGGACTAGGTGACCTTTCAACTCTACAATTCTATGATCACTCAGGTGGCAGGGTTGCTACTTTTGCATGATTTCTCACACTGCCTCAAAAATGCTGGTGCCCAAAACAAAAGGGATTGTATGGAAGGGTCTGGTAGTGAGGTTAGTTGCCAAATCAGTGTCTTCCCTGAGGGCTGGTCAGTACTGGTATGGAAAGTAACCATGGCACTGTTCTCTCCTGCATGCATTTCTCAGGTTCTACAGGGACATGAAGATATGCCCCGAACAGCAGCCCAGACAGTGTCTTTATTAAATACTTAAGCTGTCCATTGCCGGGTGGGTGTGGCCCTATAATTACATACCTTACCTGTCAAGGGAAAAGTTACATAAGATAAGCATCAAAGCAGAACACTGCCTGACGCCTTATGTCCATTAATTAGGAGCTATTTGATATTTTAATAAGGACTGAGCAAATACTTTCAAGTTTTGCTCTTTGATGCAATGCTATGGGAGGACCAAAAATGTGTGTGTGTGTACACACACAGCTATTATCTTGTCCTTATTCAAATGAGTGGCCTAGATGGAACATTTATAGCTATCTAGTATCTGCTAGGATTTAATTTTACAACAGTTTGTAAAATCAAGATAATCATAGTACTCTAATATATCAGCCCCCCCCTTTTTTTACAAACTGCATATTTTATCACCAAATACTTCAGAAACTACAGCACCAGCTTATAACTCTTTATAAGATATATCCTATCATCCCTGACCTTTGGACATGCTGGCTGGGGTGATGGGAGCTGGAGTCCAACAATATCTAGAGAGTTAAAGGTTCTCTAACCCTTTGCTAAACTAACTGTGCCATACCATGTACACAGGAGAATTTTCCTGTGGGTTGTATCTCATAACCCTACAACTGTTGTGTCATACTCCCTTGACACCCTAGAACTGAATGGACTTGGGTCTTGAAAATGTACGCTAAGCATCATGGGCTGACATGTTTCTGGAATGATGTGTATTTTGTAGGTCACGCCGCAACTCAGGTCTGCCTTTGTAAACTAGTGATTGTAACTACAATAAGTATTAGTTCGGTATGGAAGCAAGGGTAGTAAAATAAATTCACTTTGAATTGGTCATTATCTGTTGTTGACTTTGTATGAAATATTATGTCCTGCTTTTCCACCACCAAATCTACAAAGTGCCTAACAATTATTCACTAGCAAATGAAATGAAGAAATTTGCATCTGACTGAGACATAGAGAGCAATTCAACATAGAGCTATGGCAATCATTCCAACAGTGCAAGCTTTTCGGCTTGCCAAAGGGAACAACCCCATGTGCTGTTATCCAGCCCACCCCAAGTTAATTGGAGTGTTTGTGGGGCCCACAGGGAAAGGAAAAGGCGAAAGTGCTGTTGCATTACAGGAAGTCCTTGCACAGGCTTCGAATAGGGGGATGCATTAGTTGAATCCAGCTGATATTCAGAGTATACCATTGAAATCAATGGGTGTAAGTAAGTCATTACTAATTTAAGTCATTACTAACGTACGTCCACTGAATTCACTGGGTCTGCTTCTCAGTATGACTCAGATACAACCCAGAATGAATATTTCTAAAGGGAATAATGGCCAAATTCTTGTTCAGATGTTGGTCTTGTCAATCGTTTTGCACGGACATTTCACTCTGAAACAAGCTCACTGTTGTACTTCCTTTCAATCAATAGAAATTATTTTCTTAAAAGAAAATCCATGCTAACTCAATTCCTCAAGCTACAAAAAAGCACAAGTTTGACTCTGTCTTATAAAGGAATATGAGGGGGTGGGGAGAGAGAGACAGAAATTTCATTACTCAAGAATGAACACCTTGGATTTCTATACCAAGTAAAAGTCAGGTGGTTCTTGCCAGTAAATACAGCCATTAAGTGATCAATTTTTAAGGGTAAGCAATAATGAATTGTATGTCATTTTTCATGGGCCTTCTTTTTGAATAAGCAAACTGACATTATGGACATACCAGTAAAGGTGCTGAATAAATACAATATATTGATGTTGTGTTGTGACATCTCTTCCCAGCATGAAAACTTTCAGCTCAAAGTAAGCCCAGGCAAATCAGATTCTTTCAAAGCCTTTCTACTAGACTGCCTACAGTCAATTTTTTCCCCTAAAGACTGGACTGTTATCTTAATTACTTTAGCTGGCTCATAAGATGCTGCAATCAGTATTTTCACTGATCCCTTGAGCAAGTAGAAAATTGTAAAAAAGACAAAAAGCAGAATTAGCCCATTGCATAGCTAACTGCTAGTGCAACCACCCACTATAGTCTTAAGGACTATAGTTTGTGTAATGGCTGCTCAATAAACACAATAAACCAAACTGAACTTAAGGACAATACACCAAAATGCTTATCTTTCAATATTAAAGACAGCCTGAGCAAAAAATCTCTTAAGATCAGAATACATGAAGGGACTTGTTGGATCAGAACATTTAGCTCAGCTTCCTGTTTCCCAAAGAGGCCATCCAAATTCCTCCACCAATTATGTCCCATCTCTGGGGACCCCTCCTTGGCCACTCTGCCAAGTCCAGAGGTTACGACTTACCACTGATCACAGGCTCTGCTGTTGGCCTGAATCCAGCCTTAAAAATGAACTGCCAAAGTAGTACTTGAGTCAAGGAAGGATAAAAGGGGTAGATGAGTTGGGAAGATTTTAAATCAAGCTGAGAAACAATTCAACAAGCTACATCTTCATGGCCCTGTGATCTTACTATCAGCAAACTAATAAATAGGATTTCGAGTTTGAAATTTGGTTTTAGATCTTTGGGCAAAAAAGCGGGGTATTTTTTATTATGATTTCATTTTGGAAACTGCTAGTTTTGCATGTAGTACTCTGCACCAATATTGCCATCAGTGTAGGAGGGAAAATTCAACACTTGGTCTTACATGATGATGTTGATGATGATAATTTTGTTATTTATACCCTGCCCATTGGACTGGGTTGCTTTCAACACATATAAAAACATAATGAAACATCAAACATTAAAAATCTCCCTATACAGGGATGCCTTCAGATGTCTTCTAAAAGTTGTATGGTTACTTATCTCCTTGACATCTGACTGGAGAGCGTACCACAGGCTCTCTCTGCTTTTCCAGACTGCCACTTTTGCTCTGGATCCTACGGCCGCTTCCCAGGTAATGGCTGACTCCTGCAATGTGTGTTCCCTCCCTCTACCTGGCCAATCCCCCTGGCAACACCTCCCCAGCCGGGATTGGGCGGCTGCTGTCATGGGTGGAGTCCACAGGTATCCAACCTGGGAAGGCGGTGCCAGACCCAACTGCCAGGAGCTGCCTGTGATCACAGAGGGCTGCTCACAGCCACGCAAAATGTGCACCCCTTTTATTGTGGGGAACGGTCATTCCAGACTGCCACTTTTGCATCCAGCTTCCAGCTTACAAAACTCCCTATCTCTCTACTCTAAACTCTGACTTTTTCTGTTGAGGGAGAGGTCTCTACCAATTGCAGGAGTCCCTTGCTTGAGTCCCTCTTGCATGAGTCCCTTGATCCTTTGTTCTCTTAATGGGCCTTCACCCAGGATGCTAGCCAGGCTTGATTAGCCTTTAACACTTGCTGGATCCAGGGATTAGAAGTCAGGCACCCAGTTTAACACCCCAGGCCTTCATTAAATTCTAATACAATACCTTTTCAAGTCACGCTGGGGGGAAGTGCTTTTCAAAAAATGTTGGCATAACACGAGCATTCCTATTTTTGCAATATTCAGTTCTTACAGATTATCACCTTTCAGAGCACATTTTTCATGTCTCTTTGAAAACTCTCAACAGTCCCTATTCATCAAGGACACTTGCCAGGTTTTGCAACTTTCCTCCTTTGTAGCTATCTCATCACATTGCAACAAGGACATGTAGGAGGAGGTGAGCTTGGCAGGGTATGCATGACTCCTGTCCTTCGGTGGAATACAATCCAGCAGAACTTTCATTGGTCGGCCATGTGTAGCAGCAAACCCTCCACAAGACAGTACTTTAAATGATTTGGCAGTCCACAAAGACAGGTAAACTCTTGCTATAATCTCGAGTTTCTGGATGAGTTGTACCCCACATGCTACATTACATGTGGGGATCAGCACATAGTTGAAGAGGAATGCAATACCTGTTCTTATATGGCTAGTAGGTCTTTGCGATGGGCAAAAAAGAAAACGGAAAAAAGACTAGTAGCTGATTCTTCCTAAATACAGGAACTGCTTCACGAAAGTTACTTTCAGAGTGACTGAAGATGGTGTCTCACAGTGATGTACCTGAATGATCAGCTCTGGGCTAAACCTGGGGAATTATTTTTTAGAGCCACTTTAGAGCCACTAAACTCATTAGACATGCAGTGAAGCCTCCCATCATGAGTTCTGCTGATTGCAGCAATACCATTGTCAATCAGGACAACCTTAGAAGCCAGCTGCTGCCACTTCTAAAGCAGCCTGCATTGATGTTTTACTTGTGGTCAGCTAGGCTAGCTAAACACTAAGAGACTGTAATCTAGTACATTTTAAAAAGCTCTGGTTTTTTAAAAAAATGAACCTTGGAGAATGGTGTGACACAGGACACATCCATACGTTGCATCATTTCATCCATTTAAATAAATAACTACAGCTACATGGAGACTATACATTAAAGGGCACTTAACACTTTCTGCCTAAAACAGTTCAAGAATAATGCATCTTGTGATTTACATTATTATTATTTTGCAGACAATAACTATTTGCCTGATAATTTCTGGAAGAGGGTAGACCAGTGAAAAGTGGGAGAAATATTTTCTCAAACAAGAGGCAACAGTGGGTGGATTGGCAGCAGTTAATGACTTGAAGTCTTTTTCAAGTCTACCAATTGGAGTGGGGAGGTGTTTTGTCACTTACTAGGGGTGTGCAGATGCACTGTGGGTGGGCTGAATAACAAGGCAAAGTGAGATGATTTAGGAACATAGAATTGTAGGTTGGAATGGTCCCCCAAGGGTCATATTGTCCAGGCATCACAGCTAAATAATCACTGACAGATGGCCATCCAACCTATGTTTAAAAACTTCCAAGAAAGGAGAGTCCATCACTTTCTGAACTGTTCCACTGTTGAATAGCTCTTACAGTTAGCCAGAAAGTTTTTCCTAATGTTTAGTCAGAATCTCCTTTCTTGGGATTTGAATCCATTGGTTCAGGTCCTACTGTCAAGAGCAACGGAAAACTCTGTTTTTTCTTCTCCAGGCTAAACATACCCAATTCCCTCAATTATTCCTCATAACCCTTTATCACCTCAGTCACCCTCCTCTAAACATGTTCCAGCTTGTCAATATACTTCTTAAACTGTGGTGCCCAGAACTAGACACAGTGCTCACAGTGAGGCTTGACAATAAAGCCCTGAGCCTGATCAGGGTTCCCTGCAAAGCCTCGTATGTCACTCTGTGTTTTCTGACCTTATAGCTCTGTATTCCTATATCTATATATTTCTCTAGGTCCAAGAACCAAGGCTGTCCAAAAGTGTTGCCTGCAAAAGCACTGAAAAGCTCTGGATTTTATTTCATTGTTCTTAAGGCACATCATTGGGTGAATAATAATAATAATAATAATAATAATAATAATATAACATATAATAATAATAAAACATATAATAATAATAATAATATAACATATAATAATAATAATAATAATAATAATAATAATAATACTAATAATAATACAGTGGTACCTCGGTTTAAGAACAGCCCTGTTTACGAACTATTCGGTTTACGGACTTTACCTTGGTCTAAGAACATAATCCGAACAGTGGAAGGGCACCAGCGGTGGGAGGCCTCATTAGGGAAAGCGTGCCTTGGTTTAAGAATGGTTTCGGTTTAAGAACAGACTTCCAGAACGGATTAAGTTTGTAAACTGAGGTACCACTGTAAAATTAAAAGCTTTGCTTAATTTTTCACTGACCTAAATTGCTCTGCTTTAATGAGCACAATAAAAATAAAATCCAGAGTTCTTCAGAACTCCACAGGTAATAAGGCAGCTTCATATTATAGTGCCTATCAGAGGCTTGTACAGTCATACCTCGTGTTGCATACGCTCCATGTTGTGTATGTTTGGGATAAACATGGAGGTGACCCAGAAGTCCTCTGCGGAGCGCATGCGACGCGTGGGTGCGCAGAAGTGCAAAAAACCGTGAACTTCCAGGTTGTTTTTTTTCCCCTCGTGCGTTCATGTTACGCACGCCCGGGTTACGCAGCGTGACCCCGGAATGGATCACGTGCGTAACCCAGGGTTCCACTGTAATGCCCATCAGAAGATGCTAACAAGCCCGGACAATGCTGGTGTGAAGCTGCAGAGTTTTAAAAAATGTACCAGAGTTCACACCACTCAGGTTTTCATTGGGCTGAGAAAGGTACAGGCCCGAGAAAGGGTTTGCCCTAATATGGAGGAAAGTATGTATGTATGTATGTATGTATATATGTATGTATGTTTAAACAAACAAACAAACAAACAATTGTATGCCGCCCTATACCTGCAGGTCTGTCTGCAATTTGGCAGATCTCATCCACTCTTGGTGAGCTCATGTGACTGCAAATTTTATCTTGCCATTATAAAGATTGTTAAATTGTGGTAACCAGTCTGCCTCTAATACTTGAAACTTCATAATGTGTAGAACTAGAATGTATAGTTTTGCAATACAAATGCCAACATTTCTGTCAAAAACTGATCTGACTGTATTTACTTCATTCACTATTTAACAGTTTGATTTTAAAAAGATTACAAGGTTGAATAAAAGATACAAAATTATGTAGCGAGTTGGTCAAATTCTTTGTCTAAGTGGCCAGAGGCATACCCATATTTTTTCCCCTATTCTTCTAAATCAGGGTAGGAAAATCTGGACTCCTTCAGATGCTGTTTGACTCCATCTCCCATTAGCCTCAGAAATGCATGAACCTTTTGCCGAATGTGGGGCTCAAACCCACAATCTTGAGATTATGAGTCTTACGCTCTACTGACTGAACTTGTAAAGCTATAAACAGAGGCAGCAGTATGTGGTCATCCATTCAATTTCTAACCAGGGAGGACCCTGCCTAGCTTCACAAGCAAGCCAGCAGTTTCAGCACTACACCACCAAAGGCAAACCCAAAATTTAGCTTTGGCAATTAACTCTGGATGGAATTCAGTAAGGTGAAGGCTAGTTAACACTCCGTTTATGTCAAAGCTAGGTGGTGAACTCTACATTTTTGATAATAAATCCTTAGCTGTCAATGATGCATCTTCTCCCAGTGAAATGGAGAAGAAGAAACACAACTCCTGGCGACCTTTATCCCCTCCCACCCCATCACTTCAAAGACAAATATGAAAGCCTTAATTTGAGTCTGCCTCAGACACAGAAACTATTTTGAATGATAGGGTGTAATTGGAAAGCTAGTTTCCACTCCACCCTCCAGAATTTCCCCATCTCTCTCCAAAGAGTCTTTTCATCCATAAAGAAAGCAACTATATATGCAGCTTGTGTGAATACTCAAATCCTATCTGGCAAAAAGGAAGAAATCTCCTCAAATTTACATGTCTTCCAGATATTTCCCTCACCTGTTTCATGACTACACACTAGACTGAGCAAAACTCCAAGATCCCCTCCAATTGGATACTGATCCCTCTGCACCCCTAGAACTCATCTTTAAGAAGCTTAGTTCAAGATGTAGCTTTTCATCAGGATCAGGTCATAAGCTTCTCCTTCATCAACAGATGCTGTAATAGTCCTAGCTAAGAAAATCTCTGTGTTCTCGTTCTTTACTCACTTGATTCAACTAACTCATACTCATAGTAGACCCTTTTAAAACAATGAAACTCTAAGTTACTCAGATCCATTGATTCCAATGGGTCTATTCTGAATACGTTGGCTATCAACCTGGATGTGGATTGGGGTTTTTTTGTATATAATACTTAAAAGCAGAAGCTTGAAGTCGCCTGACTTGGTGTACAGCTAGGTCTCATCTTAACTCACATGTCTAGACAGCTTGGCTCCATCCTACATATTTGAAAGGCGAAGTGTATGAGAACCACAGGGTTGACAATGAGCAATGGCCTGAGTTTTCTTTTTCTACTCATGAGAAATCCCACTGCTCTGAATTCTCTTTGGGTTCAAAGGTAGGGGAAGCTGCTTGTGGTGGCAATTACTGATTAAAATAGGAGCATCTTTTCTGAGCATATACTCTTCTTCGTCACAATGGGACATGTATAAGAATGAACGCTCGCCCCTCCAATTGTGGGCGCCCTTTGTGGGACCGCGCACAGCACCCCCGAGCCACATGAGACTTACCAGCTGGTTGTGCTGGCCCGCCTCCCTGATGTCGCAGTCATTGGGGGTTCCTGCCAAACCCTGGTTCAAATAATCCAATCAGCGGCTTTGGTGGAGGTGGGGCCAGCCAAGCGGACTGTGAGTGAGCAGGCTTCACTCCAGTCCACTCGAGGTGAATAAAAGGGGGCGGAGCCAGCAGCAAAGCATGTAGTAATTGTCACAACTTTGGCGGTTTTAGGCCTTGGGCGGAATCCTTTAGTCTAGCTTTCCTAAATGGGGGAGGGGGGCGTGAAGTGGTGACTCACCCCCCTCCCGTGGCAGCGATTCCAGGGTTCCCCGTTAAAGGGGTTTTGTAAAGGGAGACACTGGCCACATACTGAAAGGTTGTCAGTGAACTCCCCTGTGTTGCGCCTACATCTGAAAGGGTTAATAAAGTTGTGGCCAATTTTAATTCCATAACACATTGTCATGAATTAGTCATTCCTTCTGGTGGCCTCTCGGGCTCACAAATAAGAAAGTGCATCAAAGAACATGCAAGATGCCTCCTGCACTCTACAGAGGTTCTATAGTCAGAATGGTCAGGCATCTGTTGAGGGATCACAGTCCAGCAGTAGGTCCGCTAACAAGAGCTCTCTGGACCTGCTTCTCCTCTTCACCTTTTCGATCTGCTTGTCCTGCTGCTTCTTGCTCTTGCTCTGCCCCTGACAATAGTGACAGTGATGATGAGCAGTAGATGTCACTGCCTGCTTGCTCACGGATTCTGTTTGGCAAGCAAGCAGATGGTAGCAATGATGAAAAAGGGGAGCGGGAGCAGCAGCTGTTGATAATGGTGGAGTGCCCATGAAGGCTGTCTTCTTGCCCAGCACTGACTCCACTCACACCTAGACATCTAGAATTAGATAACAGGTCAGTGTGATTCAAACATTGGTCCCTAGAAGCTGTTGGAATTCAACTTCCAGTAGCCCTGTGCCCATTGGCTAAGCTGGCTGAGGATGATGGAGTTTGTAGTGCAACAACCCAGGGTTGAAGGACAGTGTCCTAAATCAAGTCAGTGCTTGACTATTTCGCAAATGTTCTCAGTTTGAGAATTGCAGTGAACCTGGGATGTGTTCAGTCACTCTTCTTCTCGCCCACAGTATTCACACCTATCTTTGAAATGATTTCTACTCCAAATAACCAGCAACTTCAAGAGTGTTTTTTCTTCAGCTGTTATGCTACTTAACCCACTAGCAGTCTTCAAGCCTTCTGTTGCAGTTCTCCCACCATTCCCCCCCCCCCACATGGCGGTCATGGATTGCACAAACTACATCTTTCAAAGTGGATGTTCACAAAATAAACCACAGTTCCCCCTGTGCTCGTCTCTTTAAGAGTTTGAAGTATGGCGTTGCTTTGCTAAAATGTTGCAGCTGACACAAAGGGCTTTGACAACTGTTCAGATTGAAGGTTTTTTCCTTCTTCTTTAGGGTTCCAGCATCTATGCCATTCAATCCCCGAGGCTACAGACACATAAATATTCTGACATGTCCAAAAACAACAGGTGTGACCCTGCACCTTCCCTACTCTTTCAGAGACCCCACAAAACAAAAATAACCCCTCCCTTTAAAATAAATGTACTCTTGAAAAACGTGAAATATCACATGTTCAGACTAAGGGCAACAAAGCCATCACAGCGCCTGTCACACACCCTATCCATATGCCGTCATCAGATACTCTTACAAAGCAAGCTTTGTTTCTGCCTCTTGGACAATACCTATTACTGCCTTTGTGTTTGTTCTTCTCTCTCCTCTGACCTTTCCATATATTAAACAAAACATTCCAGCAACAGGTACGTGGAAACCAGGTACAGGCACACCTCCAAGCTTAAAAAAAAGCAGTGTAGTATATTTAGCCCATAATCAGCCATTGTTCCACCAGTTCACTCCAACCATGGGAAATTCCTCTTTTTTGTTGTTGGTTTTCAAAGGGAAAAATGTAAGTAATGTGGCTATGTTCCAAAGTGAAAGAGTCTTGTTATATTTCCAGAGGGCAACTGATGTACTAGGTCTACTTAAAAACAACAACATAATTACTTACTCAATGCCTTTTTAACTCATGGAGTCTATTGGATTTCAGGACTTCCTCTGGCATCTGAAACCTTATTTTGCTGGTGATCTGGCTGACTTGCAGAGCAGCAAGATAACCTTGGCCATCAACACAGTTGCTCCACAAAGAATGCTTCCCACTACTTCAACAATGAAGGATAGTTAATTTATGTTGATTTGACACAACCTAAGACAGTTGGAGGGACGTGGATGGTGCTGTGGCCTAAACCACTGAGCCTAGGGCTTGCCAATCAGAAGGTCGGTGGTTTGAATCCCCGCAACTGGGTGAGCTCCCGTTGTTCGGTCCCTGCTCCTGCCAACCTAGCAGTTTGAAAGCACGTTTATATTAACCTAAGCCAATACTTTGGCCACCTTATGAGAAGAGAAGACTCCCTGGAAAAGACCCTGATGTTGGGAAAGATGTTGGGCACAAGGAGAAGGGGACGACAGAGGATGAGATTGTTGGACAGTGTTCTCGAAGCTACCAACATGAGTCTGACCAAACTGCGGAAGGCAGTAGAAGACAGGAGTGCCTGGTGTGCTCTGGTCCATGGGGTCACGAAGAGTCGGACACGACTAAACTACTAAACAACAACAACAAAAACCTATATGCTTAACCTAAGATGGGTGTACTAATGGTTATGGTGTTCTTAGTATGAGTTGATGGTGGTATTCCTATTTTTTCCCCATTTTTTAAATTTTATTTATAACCCTTTTTTCTTTCTCTCTACTTCCTCTATCTTAAATATGCAACTAATATATATATATATATATATATATATATATATATATATATATATATATATATTAAAGAGCATTAAAACAAGATCAGGCATACAAGATACAATAAAACTCAGGGAGACTAAATTGCATGAGCAAGCCTCAGGAAGTCCTTACATATTCCTTCCTGCTCAGCAGGAGCCAATGGCCTGCCTGGGTGGGTGGAGCCAGGCCGTATCTTGAAGGTTCTTCCTTGAGAAAAGATATGTAGCTCACCACATGAGGCATTTCCCAGTAGTTCCTGACACATAACTACGTAGCTACTGTAATGTAACACGCTTCTAGTTGCTCTGAAAGTGAAATCTGAGCCAGAAGCTTTTTTGCGGATTGGAGAATACCACCTGATATCTTCTGACCTATTGGTTTAAAGAGGCATCTTTGCCAATCTAGCTGGTCTTCATACAGTCCCCCTCCTTTAGCTGGGCAATAGTATACAAGTTGTTGATGTCTTGGGCAGAAATACACATCCTGATACCATCCAGTTGCCTTTACCTCTCTCTCTCTCTCTCTCTCTCTCTCTCTCTCACACACACACACACACACACACACACACACACCATTTGCTAGGTTTACACAGCTGTTTAATTTGAAGGTGAGAGGGGGAGAACTTGTAGAACCCTAGGACCCTCCTCTATTATCCAAAGATCAGTCACCTGATATACCATATTGTCCAAATGCAACATGACACTGTTTAAATAAATAGCACTCCATTTAACACAAACTTTTGTCCTCAAGCTGCTCAGATAAATGAGGTTGCCCTGTACTTGCAAAGATGCTGTTCCCCTCCCTCCCTCCTTCAGTAAAAGAACTTTGTACCTTTGGATTTATTTTGCTACTTGATGCTATCACACTTCAGCATTCACAGGTTTGAGGCCAAGAAGGTCTGCCTGCATATGTTGGCCTGATTTAAAGCTTCAGGTTTATCCTGAAGAATGTATTCTCCTGGGACTTGAGATCATATATAAATAGTGGCAGCATACCTTGGATGCTTCTAGCATTTCTCCCATGGCAGTAACGGAGACAGGTTTTTTTTTTTTTTTTTAAAGAAAGGCTAGAACAGCTGTTGCAGATATTTCATGTTTCGACTGAACACTTTCCTTTATCAGCAAGGCAGCTTACTCCTTAGCAATCTTTTTCCCCTGGATCTTTTTTCAGATCACCAGGAAACCATCCCAAACCCCTCCGTGTAAAGATGCTGTCACTTAATGCATGCACATAAACAAACTACTTACAAGCCTCACTGCACATGTCAAGGAAACAGTCACTGAAACCATTAAGCAGGATGCAATAAACACGAGGCAACATGCATACATCTGTTTTTCTCCTGTCTCTGTGAATGGATTACACTCCCAACCATTTCTAATTAGTACAGTAAATCACATTTTGGAGATGAACTGGGTAAGAGTAAGCTTACAGGCTCCTGGTATATACCACACAAGATAAAGTTTTTACACATTTCCTCTACATTGCAGGGACCACCTGTGGGTATGGGGACAGGATTAGATTCTCATGGGGTATCCAGTGTCTTTTTTGAAAATATTACACCAATTCATGGAATAGTTGGGGCAAAATAAACATATGATGGTATAGCAGAGGCGATGGTTACATTTTAAACATTTAAAATAAAAATGATTTAAAAAAGATTATCGGTCATCCTCTCCCATCTTTGGACAAACTATATAGCTCCCGTTGTCTCAAAAAAGCAAACAACATTTTACAGGATTCATCTCATCCTGGATATAGTCTGTTTGCATGGTTGCCTTCAGGCAAGAGATACAGAACAATTAAATCAAGAACAAATAGACTAAAATAACAGTTTTTATCCAAGAGCTATAACTATTTTAAATGCTGTAACCAAATGATATGATCTTTTGGGAGTTGTGATGGATGGTATGTATGTGTATGTGTGGTTGTAAAGGTATAAATGCGTATATGTGGCTGTAAATGTGGGATGGCATTCAATTTCGTTGTACTACATAAAGTATCTATCTATCATCTACCTACCTACCTACCTACCTACCTACCTACCTACCTACCTATCTATCTAAAAAGCATTTTAGAGCCCATAATCCCAAGACTGAAAGAATCCTGAGGTCCATACAATCCTCACAGGAGTGTGTTGGACTGTAAGTTGGACAGCTGCTTCCTTGGCTTACAGGTTGCAAGAAGAGTGTCAGTGGTGATGTTTTCCACTCCTGTCATCCGGTTTACAGACTGGCTGGCAAGCCACACCAACTGAATTTATGCTGGCAGAATATGCCAATGTGGCAGCATGGTATAGACCAGCATAGTGATTACCAATAACAGTCAGTGGGGCAGGGCATGGTGGAGCAGCACTGCTTATCTGGTTTCCCATTGCTGGGGTTGTTACCAATAGTGGGGAGGTAGTGGAGGGGTCCCCCTTCATGGATCACTGCCTTGTCGTGGTGAAGGGGCTTGAATAACTCCAAGAAGCTATGAGCTATGCCGTGCAGGGTCACCCAAGACAGATAGGTCATAGCTGAGTGTTTAGACAAAATGTGATCCACCTGGAGAAGGAACTGGCAAACTACTCCAGTATTTTGCCAAGAAAACTCCATGGACAAAAAAAGGAGAAGCTCTGAGAAGAAAGTTTCCAAGGCATGCTCTGGTTCATGGGAGAGTCGAACATGACTAAGACGACTAAGCAACAACAAAGTGGAGGGGTCAGCATGGTGCAGGTGCAGCAGCAGAGCATCTGAGTGGCTCCGCCGCTGCACCTGTACTGCCTCCCTGCTATCTCACCCCTCGCCCTCCAAGTAACCAGCAGTGACCCTGGCATTGGGAAGCCAGGTAAGCAGCACCATGCTGCCCTGCCCTGCCCTGCCGACTGCTATTGGTGACAACAGTGCATTGAAGGAAGGGTTGACCAGTGAATGCTTTATACTAGCTGAACAACTCCATTGCAAGGGAAGGAGGTGCATTGTGAATGAAGGTAGGAAGAAGGAGCAGACTATATTTGTACAAGTTTTTCGCAAGATTGAGGCTCAGAGGGAAAGTGGGCAGTGCCCAATCTGAATCAAGTCAAAGTACAGAGCAGACAAGAACAGGACCTTGGAGAGCTCCAATGAGACCCTGCTAGCTGTAGTAATCTCTTCATGACGCAGCTACAGTAGATGTTATCTCTGCAGAGAGCTAGAGCCAACTGAAGCCTTATATGGACTGACAAGAAATGGAGTGCATGTCCTCCACTACTCTGGAGGGGTTTGCTGTTGGGTTAAAGGCCCCTTGCCTTATTTTGTTGTCTTTGGCTTCTGCAAGATTGGGGTGACAGAGCTACTGCAGAGGACTCATCATCTGTATCAGAGGATGGTGGCAGAAATGTGTTGCTTAGTCCTGAATAAAATCCTGGTTCTTCCACAAAAAAGTAGCCTCAACTTCAGCCTCATCAGAGTGTTTTGCTGTACACTGCAGGTTGCAGATTTTGGCAATCAGATTCTGTTCCTGAAAGTCATAGTTGGTTATATATTTTGTACCGGAAGAGAGCTGCACCTGGTAAAAATGGAGCACTGAGCCAAATGTTTTTGATGGAACATTTTCAGCAAAAACTTAGAGGGGTGTTGCAACTTTTTCAGGGTCAGAGCTTATTAGGAAAAGTTGCAGCGGCTGCAACAGTCTTTTTCCTTTTTTAAAAAACCAACAATGTGGGTTTGCTGCTGCCACAAACAGCAACAGTACTTCTATCAGCAGTTTGCTGAGCACAATTGTTCTACACAATGCCACCCCTTAGAATGACACTGCATATTTGAAGGGATCAATGTGGCAGCCAGCAAGAGCCACTGCTGCCACTACCTTTTCTAGCAAACCCTGGCCTACCACCTTACTAGACTGCTCCCAAAACAGCCACCCAATGCCCACACTTTTATCTCTGCAAAAATGATTACCGTCAGAATGCAGCCAACTATGGCGAGTGCCCCTGCGGCCAGATTAGTTGAGCGCCTCTGAATAAGCAGCCAGTTGGTGTGAACAGGGGAAGCAGATTAACCCCATTTGTTCCTGATGGCATTCATTTTTGTAATGAATAAAAAGTCAACGAAATTGATCTCATTCAGTTCAATTTTTCATTATTTCCAAAGAGAATGCACTCTGTGAGAGTGGACTGTCCGTGTGAGTGTCATCATGACTGACGAGTGTCAGCATTGGTGCCAGGGTCTTTGTGGGAGTGAGTATCACTGTTGCTATGTCAGCTCTTTTTTTAATCATAATAATATTTTATTCTTTTTTCCAATTGCTACAGGTATGTCAGATCTTGTTCCTTCTATTGTGCTTTGGGGGTTTGCTGCTGGGGTAGCATAGGATCCAGAGCACATTAACTTGGCAGTATCGGTGAGCACTAATAGCTATAGGATTAGATTATCAGACATTTTTGAACATCTATTAAAAAGTCATTTCTGCTCCCTTTTTTCATGAGATTTCCCCCTCTCAACCAAACCAAGCTTTTTTACTTCAAATATCCCCTCAGAAGTTGGAATGTTCATGAACATTCCATAATGGGCGGGAGAGGGTGGTAGGTGAAAAATGATGTTTCAGTTACTCAAAAAAATCAATTACAACCAATGGGACTTGCTTTTAAGTCAATCTTTTAGGGCCATTATAGCAAATCAGAGTGCAAAGTTTTGCCCTCTATTGTCACAATACAAGAAGTGATGACTAGTATGAAAAACAATCTATCCAGTTGTTGTTGTTTTTTTAAAAAAAATAGTTTAAAACCAAAGTTTTCATGATTTTCTAACATAATGTATGTAAGCAAAACATACAAAAATGTACACATGAAACAAGCTACACTCCTAACTGGGAAAATGTGTCATTCATGGCATAAGTACCATTGAAGGGTTCAAGGGCTGGAAGACGGCCATGAAATACACAGAGCTGGGAGAATATAGCAAGGTGCTGGATAAAAACTATTTCCCCTCATTTTAAATAGAACCAAGTTAATGGCAATGATAATTCAAGAAGACAGTAGACGTTAATTCAAAAGACTCCAACTGTGTTTCGGGAGAACAAGGAGTCTGGCCTGGAAGGGAAAAAAAAGAACCAGGAAGGGGATTAAGACAAATCAAAGAAAGTGAAAGCATTCAAAGCCAGCTGGCTTTCTTCGTTCTACAATTTCTTAATTCCAAAGAGAACAGCAGCACACACAACAACAAATGAAGCTAGTACAAAATCCAGACTAATAAGAGAGGGTTTAGATGCTGTGGCAGGCTTTAGGAACACTGAAAACAAGAAGCAAATTAATTTTACATAAAAACTGAGGCCAGTAATTACATTCTCATATCACTAATATGAACTTCTATGTATCCTTTATGTGAGGCCTGAATTTTCAGTGCTTCTATCACACTTTTTCCAAATGAGCACCATGCTCAGGATTAAACTGGATGTGGCACTGACCACACCTTTGAACCTCTGGGATTCTCTTCTTGTTTAATACAGTGACAAGATGGACACCCATGGACACCCTCCCATCACAATCAGAGCCCTGCAGTGGGTCAAAGAAGTTAAACTATTTCCCCCATGCTATTTTTCCACTGAAAATCCCCTCCCGACTACTATTTGCTCCAAAGAGCAGTTTCAGAGAAACCATTTCCAGTGGGGAAATGGCAGGAGGGAAACAGTTAGACTGCTTCATTGGACAGTTTCACAATTAATTGACTGTGGCCCCCTGTTGTGAATGTTGACACAGCTTCGTGGCTCCTGGGAAGCCATTCCTGGGAAATGTGAAGCAATCCTTCAAGGCCAAAACATTAGGAACATAGGAAGCTGCCTCATGCGGAATCAAACCATTTCTCACCTGTCTTGTTTAGTACAGTCTATGCAGACTGACAGTGGCTCTCTAGTGTTTCAGATGACGAGTCTTTCCCAACCCTACCTGGAGATACCAAAGATTGAACCTGGGACCTTCTTCACCTGCAAAACAGGTATTCTACAACTGAGCTACAGACCTTTTCTTCAAGAAGTGACGGAATCAGTCCAAGGCTCCAGTCTTGCCCATGTTTACTTAAAAGCAGGCTCCAGACATCTCAATAAATAGGCTTAAGATCAGGGCTGCTGTCAGTTGGGTTTTGTCATTGGCTGTTTCTGATCTTGCTCCATGAGGACAAGTCTATGTCTCCTTAGCCACTTTTTGGGTGTCACCTTCTGTCAATGTCCTGTGGCATCTTTCTCAGCAAGATGTTTTTACAGAGCGTCTTTTGGACCTGTGCCAATATCCAGCACTCTCAGCAGCCATCCATGATGCAATTTTGTGCAAAACACTTCAGTGCTTTAAAAAAATCACCAACCAAACTAGAGTGGTATTGTTGCCTGCTGAGCCCTCCAGCTTTGGAAAGAGGATTAAGTGCTGCTCTGTTTACTGGCCTGTTCGTTGTATTGTTTCGCTGCATTAAAGAGATCATATCCACTGTGAAGGCTTTTCTTTTGTTTTCTGGGCTTTTGCTCCATTTTAAATAACCTTTTTGTGCTAGTCAAAAGTTTCCCTCCTTTCAGTTCCTGCTGTGCCAGACAAGACTGTGTGCGTGAAAATGCACTTAGTGGTGCGACATACATTACAATTACAGCCTTTGTTTCAAATCACTTCCTCGAACGTTTCATGCAAGTGAGTTTTTGACACCTGCTTCTTTTGCATGGGAAGATTTGCTTTTTCCTAAGAATATCGGAGCAAAGGTCTACTTCACCCAGCAGCTTATTTCCAACTGTGGGTAGCCAAATGTTTTTGGGAAGCAGAGCATAAAAACAATAATCCTTAGCACCTTGATATCTTTCAGAGTGTCTTTCCTCATATGAACCTACTTGGACCCTTTGGTCTTCACTTGAGACCCTCCTCTGGGTGCCCCCTTTGAGGGAGGTTTGGAAGATGCTAACAAGGGAGAGGGTCTGCTCAATTGTGGCTCCCCACTTGTGAAATGCTCTCCCCATTGAGATCTGCCTGGTGCCATCATTTACACCCTTTCAGCGGCAGATAAATACTTAGCCCTACTCCCAGGCAATTTGCTGCATATTGAGTATATGCTCCTTGCTGAAGCTTTTGCTGCTGTTTCATTGGGTATGTTTTATGGGGTTTGTAGTGTTTTTATTGTACAGTGGTACCTCGGTTTACGAACTTAATCCATTCCGGAAGTCTGATCTTAAACCAAAACCGTTCTTAAACTGAAGCATGCTTTCCCTAATGAGGCCTCCCACGCCTGGTGCCCTTCCACCATTCGGATTCCCTTCTTAGACCGAGGTAAAGTTCGCAAACCGGGACACTACTTCCGGTTTTGCAGAGTTCGCAAACTGAATCGTTTGTAAACAGGGCTGTTCTTAAACCAAGGCACCACTGTAATGTATTGTTCTTTCCTTAGGTAGCAAGTGAGTAATGAATTAATAACAATAAATATCATTTATTCATTATATTTAAAGCTGAGCCTTCCTCTAAAGAGATCACTGTGACATACATGGTTCTTCTGTCTCTCCATTTTATCCTTGCCACAACACTGTGAGCTAGCTTGGGCTGAGAAATGGTGAGGTAGCTTTATGGCTAAGCAGGGATTTGAACCTGTGGCCATATCTGCACCACACATTTAAAGCATTATTGGACCACCTAAATAGTTGACTTTCACCTAAGCATCCTGGGAAGTATATTTTTGTTAAGGATGTTGAGAGTTGTTAGAAGACTCCTATTCTCCTCACAGAGGAATAATTCCCAGAGTTCCCTGGGAAGATGGGTTGATTGCTAAACCACTCTTGGAACTTTCACACTGTGAGGGGAAAAGTTGTCTCCTAACAACTCTTGGATTTGAAATTTAATGGGCAATTTTTTTCATGCAATTATCAGCTGCTGGGGAGAGGACTAATAATCATCACTGGGATCACAGCAGGCAAGGAAGAGGACCTGAACACTTTCCTTCTCTGATGTAGTCCTGCAAAAATTGTTCTTCCAAAGCTGCTATTTTCATGGAGAGGAAACATTCCCTTGGAGCCAACAGGAACTTTTCTCCCAATGTGTACAGCAACACTGGAGGGGTATGTGTGTTCTCATTAAATACAAAGATGTATTGAGCAAAGATGCATTGAAACATTGCATCTAGTTTGTCCCTAAATAGTTTAAATGCCATAAATATATAGGGTAACATATATTCTACCAAGCATCTTTCAGAAGAGTTGTGTGGCTACAAAGCTGAAGATTATTTCATGTTTTTGAGACAAAGAAGCCTGAAGTGTGTAAAGTATTTGCTCCATAGTACTGAGCTCCATTTACATTCTACCATTTACATACGTAATTGTTTTGGAATATGGCATTCAACTCTTTATGATATCTGGCTCCATCCACTTTCGTTTTCATTGGAGAAGTTTAATATAGCTGTCTAAGGGTTGGGGCTTGGTTATTTCTGTACAATGTCTTGGAGCTGTCTCTTGATGGCAATCTTATTTGCAACTTTGTTTTGCAACCAAAGTCCACAGTCAGGTTTTTCAATAGACAAGATAACAGCCTCTGTGCTGTTATTGGTTTTTTAAAAAATAAACTAGTATAGCTTAGGTGTTAGTGAACGACTTCATGTGTTAATAATGAGTTATACAACTAATAAGGTGCATCTCTCATTGTGAAATCCTCAAACTTGGGATCAGTAATTTGAGGAACAGGAGCACATAGCAAAGAGTGATTCTTTGTCCTCTAATTAACTGTTGTTCACAAAGGCAGTAAAAACAAGTAAAACAAATAAAGCCGATGCCTGAAACCTCAGTTTGAAATGGTTTGGGTGACCAAAAGATTGTGCCCTTATATGGTAAGAAAAGGGTGTCAAGATAATGGTCTAAATCAATGTGCAATGCATTTGCAGGGAAAAAAACCCCACCATAAAATATATTATCTCCCAGGGAAATCCACAACAGTCATCTAATCCAATTTGGTCAATATCTACAAGAAGGAAAGAAACTCTCAATCAATAGGAAGTGGACACTCGGAAAGAGGGACGCTCCAAGCCAGGAGTGTCATCAACATGCAAATAAGGTTTTCTTTTCATTAATGTTACCTGATACAGCAATCTGTAGTTTCCCTTACTCTGTTAATCAAGCCCTCATCCCTGGTGATGCTTGAAGAGACAGCCTGGAATTGTCCAACAGCTGTGTATTTTGAAGACACATTCCAGCTTGCTGCTTGTAAGACATGGATTTGTTATCCACACAGACTCTTGGACTCCACAGCCAGGGCTTATTGACAAATTCCAATTGGAAGGACAGAGACTTTGAGCCAGCAGAAGGCGGTTGCCTGGCACAGATGTGTAAAATTTGTAGACCCTAAAACTTAATTGGGTCTTACAAAGCCACAAAGGCAGCCGGGATGGGTGAAGAGGGTCTGCTAGCTCTGAGGTCTAGAGCAGAAGACCCTGTGCAAAAGGACGCCATTTTGATATTTAATCTCAAGCACCAAGATACTTCAGGGTTGATATGTTTCTGTGGAAGACTGGGACACATCAGGCTTTAGAGATTGCTAATCAACCATGTGGTTGTGATAATGATGAAAATATACTTAATAAAAGCAGTGAACAAAGAATTATAATAATATACAGCTCGGACCATGCAAGGGCTTTACCACCTTCTCTAAAAAGGTGGTTAAAAAAAAATAGTCAGATAGAAGTAGTTAATGAAAGGCAATAAAAAAATCTCTGCGGAATCAGAGCTGCCTTCCAGTATAATTATAAACAGTGCTCTGTCAATACTGGCAAAGCCTTGAGTAAAGGAACTTGCACCATGTCTCTGTGTGTATCTAGGTCGTTTCAAGCCTACCTCACTGAAGAGGCTAATGGAAAGGAACATGTCTTTCAGCAGAATCTTATGCAAACCTATTCAGAACTAAGTCCCATTGAATTTACTGAGACTTATTTGCAGGCAAGTATATGTTGCAAAATGGTTGTAAAAGCAGTGGGTGGGGAGCCTTGAGCCTAGGGGCCAAATGTGGCTCCTCCAGGCTTCTCTGCCTGTTCCTTGGAACCATGGGCGTACCCAGGGAGCAGGGGGGGCAGCTGCCCCCCTAGAAGCAAAAATGATCAGCGTCCGTTCAAAGCAAACCTGAACGACCATGGCTTGCCCCCCCCCCAGTTTTGATCCTGGGTGTGCCCCTGCTTGGAACCCCACTCAGGAACACACCCTTACTTCAGGTCACACACCCACTAGTCCTGCTTTGTATCCAAAGTGTCTTTACTTCACTGGAATGTATCCTTAAAGTCCAGTACAGAAGTACCTCGGAAGTCGAACGGAATCCGTTCTGGAAGTCTGTTCGACTTCTGAAAAGTTTGGAAACCAAGGCACGGCTTCTGATTTGTTCCCGATTGCGCAGATGCGTTGGAAACAATTGCGGAAGCCGTGCCGGATGTTCGGCTTCCAAAAAAAACATTCAAAACCTGAACACTTACTTCCAGTTTTCGATTGTTCGGGAGCCGGAACGTTTGACTCCCAAGGCGTTCGGGAGCCGAGGTACGACTGTAATGCCTCTTGCTTGTCTAGATGGAGGATCATGAGGAGTGTGTGGATTTGAGAGAAACTACCCTGCCATACAAGGGTAAAATTTACTTCTGTTGCTCTCCCCACTTTTTGCCTCCCACCACTTGCATGTGGACCTTGGAAAGTTGTTCAGAAGGTAATGTAGCTCTCAGGAAGAAAACGATCCCCCACCCCTGTACCAAAGCTTCGTGATAAATATCTATTGCCACTTAGACAGCTACGATGATTCACTTTAGGTTTAACTGTTAAACAGTTCTGTGTACTGTGTAGCTTAGGGGCTACTGTGGGCCGGCAAAAGGAAAGCAGACAGCAAAGACTGGCTTTATGGCGCTGATGATAAACAGAGTTTATAGCAAATGCAAAACTACACCGAGAGCACTGGAAGATCTCATAACATTGGCATTGAGTAGTTAACTCCTCTGGAAGGTTGTAGCGTGAGATCTAACTTAGCACTTAACCTTTGGATTAAAAGCAGTGCCAAGCATTACAGATGGTTGTACTACAATGGCAATAGCTGGGGGGGAGGCAGCGGCAGCGGCGTTTCATAAGACTTTCCTTAATGACATTGCTTGCTTTCCTAGTCATTTTGTCTATTGCCCTTGATTTATGGGCGTGTAGGTGGTTAGAGTGCTTTCTTGCACTCCATATAAGAAGAAAACAGGATCAATTCACATCTTAAACTCATTATGCAGAATTTTTACAAATGCAAATTGCCTAACACTGACAGTGTAGTTAAATGTCAGTATGCGGTTCCTAGATGCTTATGAACAATTTGCAAGTGCCAGCTATAATTTAAGTTTGTTTTCTTTATGCCTTCTAAGCCTTGTTTTCTTTCTCTCTTTCAGAACTGTCTCTCTAGAGGAAAAGCAGCACCAAATCCCGCCAAACTGATCAAGGTGCTATGCAGATCTGCTTTCCTCTTCTGATACTACCTTATTAATTATTGTAAAATCCCATAAGTCATTGAAAGGCACTCATTTTACAGCTATTATCATGGCAATGCACCTGTATTCTTTATACTGCAGACAGGAGCTCGCAGCAGCAGCCTTACGGCAAAGCCTTATGGGTGCCGCTGCTCTGAAAGCCCCCATGGTGAGCAGAAAGTTCATCTGCACATGCTCAAAGGCAGGTACAAATAGAGAACCAACCATTACTTCTTGAAGCTGAGTCATAGCATGGAAAACAGGCTGAGCCTGTTCCTACAACTCAGAGAAGGAAATGTACAGTCAGATTCAGCTAACCAGGTGTGCTAGCAGAAGCCAGTGCAAGGAACCACGCTAGTGCAATGGAGCTTTCCCCACTTTTCTCCCCTGGGCACCCCTGAGCCTCCATCAAATCCAGTCTAGGAGAGTCAGGAGAACCCCCCAGAACAGCAAACAGGAGGAGATCATTCCGTATGACAAGCAGAAATGCTTGTGCTTATGGAAAAATTAGCATAGCACGGTGTTAAATTCCACCCATATGAAGCTGCCTAATAGCAGCCAAGTGGGCCAGTATACAACACTGAAAATCTAAAACTACTTAGGAAGCTGCTTAGGAGAATCTAGTACTGCTTAGAACTACTCAGGAACCCTTGTTAACAATCTGAGCAGAATGGACATGCTTTGAATAGAAATGACCGTTTATTTCTAACCCCCACTCCCACCTTGCCTTTCTCCGAGAAGTTTGCACGGGAGGCATGAGGTTGTGCTCCCTACTTCCTCTTTTATTCTCACAAAATACATTTAATCGGAGGAACTTTATTCTTTTTTGTTTGTTTGTTCAACTTCTGACCCGTCTTTTTCTCCAAGGAGCTCAAGGTAACATAAAGGTAAAGGTAAAGGGACCCCTACCCAGTAGTAATGTACGGAAGTGAGAGCTGGACCATAAAGAAGGCTGATCGCCGAAGAATTGATGCTTTTGAATTATGGTGCTGGAGGAGACTCTTGAGAGTCCCATGGACTGCAAGAAGATCAAACCTATCCATTCTTAAAGAAATCAGCCCTGAGTGCTCACTAGAAGGACAGATCCTGAGGTTAAGGCTCCAGTACTTTGGCCACCTCATGAGAAGAGAAGACTCCCTAGAAAAGACCCTGATGTTGGGAAAGATTGAGGGCACAAGGAGAAGGGGACGACAGAGGATGAGATGGTTGGACAGTGTTCTCGAAGCTACTAACATGAGTTTGGCCAAACTGCGAGAGGCAGTGAAGGATAGGTGTGCCTGGCGTGCTCTGGTCCATGGGGTCACGAAGAGTCGGACACGACTGAACGACTGAACAACAACAAAGGGACCCCTGACCATTAGGTCCAGTCGTGTCCGACTCTGGGGTTGCTGCGCTCATCTCGCTTTATTGGCCGAGAGCCGGCGTACAGCTTCCAGGTCATGTGGCCAACATGACAAAGCCGCTTCTGGCAAACCAGAGCAGCACATGGAAACGCCGTTTACCTTCCCACCGGAGCGGTTCCTATTTATCTACTTGCATTGGCGTGCTTTCGAACTGCTAGGTTGGCAGGAGCTGGGACCGAGTAACGGGAGCTCACCCCGTCACAGGGATTCGAACCGCCGACCTTCTGATCAGCAAGCCCTAGGCTCTGTGGTTTAACCCACAGCGCCACCTGGGTCCCAAGGTAACATACACAATCATTTAACCTCCACAACAACCCTGTGAGGTAGGTTAGGCTGAGAGGAGTGACCAGTCAAAAGTCATGGCTGAGTGGGGATTTGAACCTTGGTCTCCCAGGTCCTAGTCTGACTGACTCTAACCCCCCACCCTACTGTTACAAAATTCCATTTGAAATTGTCTGTGTTGTACCATAGATACGAATTTGTGGCTTCAGAACTATTTAGGTGCATTTCAGGGGAGCATGTGTTTTGACTCACACAAAAAGATCCAACTCTCACATGCATGTGGTTTTGGATTAAATGTGCAAATCATGTATATGCACATGTTCCTAGAGACACAGGAAACACTTCCTCAAATCTGGTAGTGTCTCTGGAAACAAGGTCTCTAAGTGAGATTCATGGCAAATTACCGGTATCCTAGAATTGGGTTATCCCCACCCCCCACCCCTTGGCCAGGAGATAGTGGATCTTGACTTAAAATAAATTATAAGCCCAATATAGTTAGAAAAGGGAGAAAATTAAGAAATTCGAAATATGCTTTTGGTCATTTGAGATTTTGTTCAATTCCTATACTTAGTAATGTGGTGTGTGTTTTTTAAGGGAGCAATGAGAATGCAGTTTTGACTGAATGCAGAATTGAGTAACAACAAAAAGTATAATAAGTATCATACAACTAACTTAAGTCTGGATTCCCTCTCGCCCCCGCCCCCCAAAATCCACATTTAAATACATTCAACTGAAAAACTCATTACAGACTGCAATTACTCATTCCTAGATTAAGCCATCATTAATGCCTGTGGTGCCACTCTTGTAACTTGGCCAGAATCTGAAAAAAAAGAAGAGAAAATAAACAAGCTGCATATGCCTATAAAAGGAACACTGTGAGCCTAATTGGGTATACTCATAAGTAAGCCATTTCACATGGGGCAGTAGCCACTGTCTTTGAATGCCTAATCTGATGAATGCTGCTCATACAGGTACCAAATTGGCTGACCTGTATACAATGTTACACAAACCCATACTGACACATATACAACATTATGAAGGAAGGAAGAACATTGTGGTAAGAGAGTTTGATTTGCAATACAATTAAGTATCGCAAGCTGGGAAAATACCAACACATAGGTTGTTTCAAAGCACCTGGACTGCGTTGCAAATAGACCTGCCAGAGTTCTTATCAGCTCCCCTATCTGTGACAATCTCCTTAATGGGAATATTAGTCGTGTGCACGTGAGATATAACCCTTCCAGTGTGAAGCAAATTCCTTGTTCCTAGCACTGAGTCACTGACACACCTCCAAGAGCAAACATTATAAGCAAACATATGGCATATGTCAACGAGAGGTGATAAGATAAAAAAAACAACCAGGTTCTTGAGAAACTAGAGGTTTGAATAGACACCATGATTAAATCACTGCAGTAAGGGTTGTCATCTTGACATATGTCTTGTTTCGACTACATTTAATGGGGTTTCCAATAGCCATATTTATATCGAACTTAGAGACAGCTCAGGTGATTCACTCTGGTTAATATCACTATCTAGAAAATACCCTTCTTGATAGATATGCCTTCAAAACAAAACAAGACAAGACATTTTAACAGTCTTCCTACCAACAGAAAGTAAACTTTATTCTTGCTATTTAAACACAAGAAGCACGCTGACTCCCTAGAGGAAATTCATCAAGTGCAGCTGATATATAGTCTTCACTGACGCAGTGCTCTTCAAACAAGGATCTCCTGTAGGTGGCTTTGATAAAGGCTTCCTTTATCTTTAGAACAGGAGAAATGCAGATGCCAATAGAAGACCAGATACAGGCACTCCTGGGTGGATACACATACCGTATTTTTTGCTCCATAAGACTCACTTTTTTCCTCCTAAAAAGTAAGGGGAAATGTCTGTGTGTCTTATGGAGCGAATGTGTGGTCGATTGCTGGCTCCCTTTCCACCCCGCCCCCTTGCCCAGGCCTCCATTGTTGAATGTTCTGCAGATGGAGGCTGTTTGTTTCCCCAGCAACATGTGACTGGTGATTACATTATCTGTCTGGAAACTGTAGAAATGGCTCCCTTTCCTTTCCTAAAGAAGCTGCAGAACTGTGAGTTGAACCCCATAAAAACAGGATTTTTTTCCCTTTGCAAAGTAAGCTCAACAACTTTGAGCTGATCCTCAAAAAAGGGGGCTTTTCCCCTTTGAAAAGAAGCTGTACAACTGTGAGCTGATCCCCCCAAATATGGGGCTTCCCCCCTTTCCTCCTCTACAAACTAGGTGTGTCTTATGGAGTGAAAAATACGGGTAAATGAAGAAATAACTGAACCAGTCCTATAAACCCCAGAAGTAAGTAGCTTGTAGGATTCAGTGTAAGGGTCTTAGCTGTGGTGTATGGGGGGCTTTGGTCAACAGGAAGCTTTCCCCCCCAGTCTAATTGTAGTGTGTGAGAGAGGGATGGGGTGGCTTACAGTTCAGTGAAGGTTTGTGGTACACATACAATGTCAGTGATAGTTTTTCTGATTTACACATGTGTCCACAGGCCCCCAAAAGTTGGCAAACCCCACACTGCATAAGTGTAATCAGTGCTCTTACAGTGTTGCTTCTCCAAGACCCCGGCTATTTTTTTTACAAAGAGCTGTATCCTGCACCAGACGGTGTGGGGAGCAGCACTCACTTGACGTCTGGTCACCTGCATCACTACTGCATTCTGGGAGGGCTGGAGGGAGGGGCAAGGCGGCAGAGAAGTCGGTGTGGTGCAAACACACACATGCAAGGACACCAGGTTGGCTCTGCTGCTGCATTTGCACCATGTCAACCTTGCCGCCACCTCAACCCTCTGCTTTGCCATCATGGTGTGCAGCAGAGATTCAAGTGATAGGTGGTCAGGTGAATGGTTCTGTCGCACTCCACCATCCACTACTGGCTGTCTCTGATATCAAATGAAAAGCAATGAAGTAGACCATCCAACTCCCATGAGCCTCTTTTTAAAAATGCGCTGCCTTCCTCCTTACACTGGCCATGGGTCAAAGTAATATCTTACCTTTGGGATAGAGATGCTGTCAGGGCTGGCCTGAGACATTTTGCCACCTGAGGACAAATTGTTGCCTCCAAGCCAGAGAGGAAGGGGTGGGTGACGATCTATATCAGGAACAATGTGGGAATAAAGATCTACATCAGGAACAAGGTGGGCAGCACCTTCAATTTGCCAAGAGGCCGCTCTAGAAGTGGCAGTTGGGGAGGGCTGCCGAGAAACGGAAGTGGCAGCGGCAGCAGGCGTTGCATTCCTTGGAGGCTGTTTCCACTGCCCCTATGGATCCTGCCACCCAAGGTAGTCACCTCACGTTGCCTCATGGGTGAGCCATCCCTAGATGCAGTCATAAAACTGCTCTCTGTGCTGGTTCCTAACAACAATAATGTATGGGTGATCCATATCACATTGGTACCCTCATTTATGTGAATACTTCCCACATTTGCATCTGTGGCTCCAAAGGAAGGAGGAAGCTGAGGTCTAGGAAGCAAGTGTGTTATCTCATCCACCAATGGAGGTTGGGGATGTGACACGAATGTTGATGACTGCAGGGTGGTGTTACAGGAGCAACCTTGCCAGAAATATCAAGAAGGAACTTTGCATGTTTTCAGATTTGGGCATTGGCCTAATTGAGAGCAGCTGTCCTTCACATGAATCACTTGAGGGGCCAGAATGATTATTCCTGCTCCTTTTAGAGATGTCAGGTATTTTTGGTCTATTATTTTGCAATTAGACACATATGCACCAATCCTGTTTATCTAGTAAGGAATGCTGTATGTTTTTATCAAGACAGTCCTGCTTTATGAGCCTGCTCACTTCCATAGCACAATCCTATCTATACATGTCTACTCAGAAGCAAATCACACTGAGTTCTGTCGGACTTACTCTCTGGTAAATCGGTATAGGATTGCAGCGTTAGTTACAAATGAAGCAGGTGGCTGCAGGATATTAAATGTTTAGCAATAGGGGATGAAAAATGATATGAAGAAATACCGGTAAGTTTCCCACAGGAAATTAAAGTTTGTACACAGTGGCATATGTTTGATAACACCCTCCAATGTGCCTTCTGTAAAGTGCACATCTTTGCTTCCAAGATCCTCCCTTAAATGAAAACTGAACTGACTGCATTCCAATCCAAGGTCTTTTCGCTGCTTTTTGTCGTATAGTTTTCCACAGATAAATGTGGCTTAAAAGAGCCGCATGAGAAAGAACATCTAATCCGAACCTGCAAAAGCTGGGCTATTTTTAAAAAACCACCTATATTATCAGCCACAGATCACCAGTGTGCTCACCAGTACCTCAAAAAATATTGCCTCAACTCCGAATTTACTGCCTTGCTGTGAGTAATTTTATGCTTCCACTCTCCTGGAAGGGGCTGTAGTCTTGGTGGAGGATTTAAGGATCTCCCCATTACAGTTCCCTTGTAAAGTTCCCTTGTAAAACTGATTTATGGGCCACGGAAAACGCCCAAGAGACTCTGACGAGACACTAGCCTCCCCTAGGACTAAGCAATCAAGGACAGACTCACTCCATCCAAAAGGTGGGAGTTGCCCTGTGGAATGGTCCTATCCGATTGTGACTAAAAATCGTTTCAATCCCCTAACAGCCCTTGAATCTACATCTAGGGATGAGGTTTTTAACACGCCACAAATGGAAAACGCTAATGGTAGCACTAACGGGGATGGTCCCTGTCCGAAGGATGTGCTGGAGGCTGAACCCGCCGATTGCATAGGATGTGAGCAACTCCACCTAATAATTAGAACCTTAAATTGTATATTTAAGAGAATGGATAGTCTATCCTCACAAATGCATAGCCTCCATCAAAAACTTGATGACATGCCGGTTCAGGCAGCTCAAGATGGGGGAGTAGGTGCCCCAATGTGTCGGCAAAATGCTACACTAAACACAGAGCGAATGGATATTCGCAAATATAATCTCAATCCCTCACTGAATCGCCAATCTTTGACTTTACAATCAAGGAAAATTTGCCTAACTATCTGGGATGGGGACCCAAGATGGTCAACTCTCTGTGGGACTAAAGAGCTCCTCAGGGGGCTTCTAAAACTTAAAGCATTCCAAATAGATCTCTGTGCAGTGCTTCCCTTAGCCCCTCTGAACAGACACCAGAGAATGATGCTTGCTTTTCGTTCTGCAAGAATCCCCTCCCTCATCATCAGACAGAAAGTACTGCTGAATGCACACGGCATCTTCCCAACGCGGGTCTTTATGGATTCCATGATCAGACCTCTTCTATCTGGAGGATTAACTAAGGAGACTGAACGGCCTCTCTGCTCGGTGCCACAAATGAAGGATGAGTTGGAGGCCTTGTGTCAAGGCCGGACCCAAAATACCTTCCCTCCTTCTAATTATTATGATTGTGCCAATAACTCATTGACACCTCCGGAGGAAAGAGAGCTTATCGCCTCCTTTGGAGAGCTACCAGCGATGGAACAACAAGAAATTATTAAGAGGCTGGACTTACTCAAAGTTCAACTGCTAAATATCACCAGTAACGGAGTCTTTAAGAACAACGACCACTCTAGTCCAACGGTGCCATGCCCCATGGAGGTGGAAGCAACATCTTCTCAATGCCCTCCGCCACGTGAGTTGTCTTCTGCATTGAATGGGAAGGCCGCGTCTCAGAATACAGACCCCTCTTCCTGCCTTCAAGCAGGTAATTCATCTCTGCTACTAATAGACCTAGTTGCTCCCCCCTTGATTAATCTATCTAAGATCGAAAGTCAAGATAACTCCCTCCTGGATAAATCATTGCCATCCCACCCCTCTATGCCAGATTTGGAATCATCATATAGCGCTGACCACTTAGGAGCGGTGCCAGTAACGGCCACCTCAAGGCAGGCTTCTCCTGCACAGTTTTGTCTCCCAATAACCCAACAGATGCGTGAGGAAGCCAGTATGGTGCCGAGAGGCACCACAGAGTGGATTGAAGACCCAGTAGGTCACATAAACCAAATCACTACAACTGTCTCTGCCAGACCCACAGTGAGGACGACTTCAGATGCACTGGCAGGAGCTGCCTCAGAGCCGATTCGGGACCGACAGCTAAGAATAACGCCAAAGACCTCCACTATACAGCAGGATGTTAACCCCCTTCTGCCCTCAAACAACCCTGGATCGCAGGATCCGACTGTGTTACAACCTGCTGTTATTAGAGTGTATGACTCATCACGTCAGGTAGAATACCTTCAGCAGAAGAAAATAACGGACTTTTTTATGGGAGCATCCATGCCACACAAAAGCCCCTCACAAGAAATTAAATGACAGCTAACTGGACGACTAGGAAAACCACCGTTATCAATCCTCTGTTGGAACATCGCTGGCTGGCGTAAGAAAAAATCTGACCCAGAATTCCAGGCGTATATTAATTCCTACCATATTATTCTATTACAAGAAACCTGGGAGGAGGGTGATATTGTAATTAATGGGTTTGAACTTCTATCACTTCCGGCTTGTCCTTCCTTGAAAGGAGGACGGCCGAAAGGTGGTTTGGTAATTGGTATTTCATTGAAGTTGCATTTCAAACTTTCATTAGTTTTGACTGCCTCCCCTTATGTCTTAACTGGACTGTTGTCTGGGGGAAAAGGGTCAATATTAATCTCTAACGTTTATCTGCCGCCAGGGGGTTCGTCCCACGAACTTCGTGCCAGATGGGAAATATTAGAAGATCATTTAGTAGAATGCCGAGACAAATACCCCAATAGCCAATATCTAATTGGTGGAGACTTTAATGCACGGATAGCAGCTAATTGGGATGATCTAACCAAAGCCAAATGGTGGACTGACCCATGCCTCGATAATTATGATTTGAGACTTGCCTTAGGGAGAGTCTCAAAAGACTCTAAAGTAAACGAGGCTGGAGTATTTCTTTATCAAATGGCTATACGCCTAAATCTAGTGCCCCTGAACGGTTGTTGCCCTCCTGATGTACCGGGGGAGTTCACCCACTTAGGGGTGAAATCAAATAGTGTATTAGATTACCTTTTAGTGTCGAGTGAGCTGATTTCAAAAGCTCTCTCCTTTAAGGTTGACAATATCCAATCTAGCGATCACCTCCCACTTGCTGCTACGTTTGATTTAGATTGGCATGTCCTTGTGCACTGCCATTCAACCTGTTTAGGAACCAACGCAGCGTCTAATGTAAGAAGAATAAGGTGGTCCAAGGTTCAGGCTCAAATGTACTTGAATTTTTTCCAAAAAAGAAGCAGTGTGCAACTAACTCATTTAGCTGCAGTTCCCCATGACCCCAATGTATTATTGGGGCTGTTCAACCATGTTATGGTGGATCTCTCTGCCTTCTTTACGTTACCAGCCCAAGCTGCTAACCCTGCTCAGTTTAATTATGGTGCCCCCTGGTATGACTCGCAGTGCAAACAAGCCAGATTCCATTTGCGCTCAATCTATAATGAATACAAGATTTCAGGTGCTTCCTCCTTGCCATCTATATATTTTCAGGCCAAGCGAGCATATAAACAGGCCCAGATAAAGGCTAAACGCACATGGCAAGCAAATCGCTGGCAAGCTCTAATCACAGCATCTAAAGCGAATAGATCTCGCGAGTTCTGGTCACTGATCAACAGAGGAAACAGAAAATATCCCTTGACTGTTATCCCAGCACCCATATGGGAACAGTTTTTGAGGAAATGCTTTGCTCATGTAGATGAACCTTCTTATACCTGCTTGGTGTACTTGTCGAACCATCTACCTATATGGCCTCCTTCTGACCCAGGAGAAATAAAAGACTTGATAGGCCAACTGAAGACGGGTAAGGCTCCCGGCCCAGACCTGGTTCCAGCAGAGGCCATAAAATCTCAGCCTGAATGGTGGGCTGGAATCCTGGCCAAAGTCTTCGATGCAATAAACTCCACGGGCCTCATCCCCAAATCGTGGAAAGAGGCGATCATCATCCCAATTCACAAAAAAGGTTCCACCACGAACCCGGGGAACTACCGCAATATTAGTCTTCTCTCAATAATTGGGAAGATATATGCCCGCTTTCTATTGTCTAAACTGACACAGTGGTCTGAAGAGTTAAATCTAATCGGCCATGAACAGGCTGGCTTTAGAACCAACCGTTCTACTACGGACCACGCCATAATTCTTCACCATCTAGCTATGAAATACTCTTCCAATAAGCGGGGCTATCTATGTGCTGCATTTATCGATCTGAGGGCAGCATTTGATAGTATCCCTAGAAATACCCTTTGGGAGAAGCTTGCGACCTGGGGCATAGATAGAAGGCTCTTATGGTTGTTGATTCAACTACATGAGGGTTCTGTTGCCAGAGTAAGATTAACCCCGGCAGGAGAACTTACGAACCCGGTACCTATAAATAGGGGGGTCCGTCAAGGGGACATACTAGCACCCTATTTGTTTAATCTGTTCATAAGTGATATGAGAAATCCCTTAATCGAGGCCCAGGTTAATATCCATGCTCCCCGTATTGCGGATTACCGTTGCCCTTTACTTTTGTATGCGGACGACGCTGTGCTCCTATCCTTCTTGCGAGTTGGCCTCATTAGAGCGCTGAGGATTTTTGCTGCGTATTGCCAAGCAAATCAGTTGGCTATAAACCATGCTAAATCGAAGGTGATGATTTTCTCTAGATCTCGAAGACTGTATAAATGGAAGTTGGATGGAGAGACTGTGGAGCAAGTAGCCAAATTTCGATACCTGGGTATATATTTTCAACAGAACTTACGATGGACATCTCATATCCAGTATCTTCTGAACAAGGCTAAAACAATGTCCCATGCCCTGCTGCAGTTTTACTATTCCGATGGGGCCTTGCATGTACCCTCGGGACTGAGGGTGTTCAAAGCAAAAGTAGCCGCTATACTTTCATATGCGGCACCACTTTGGGCTGCTATGTCCAACCTCACACCCCTCGAGACGCCCCAAAATTATTTTTTGCGTCGGCTCTTGAAACTCCCCCCTTGCGTGAGTAACGCGACGATACGTCTAGAATTGAAAATCTCATCAATAGAAACACTTATATGGAAAAGAACTCTAAACTTTTGGTTAACACTCTGGCATAGACTTCCGGACTACTACCTAGCCCAATGCCTATGGCGGGACGAATTTGTTAGTCCCTGGGCAAGTAAGATCCATGCCAAGCTTCTAAATATTGGAATTTCTCCTTCCGAAGTTCTGCATTTAGATCTAATTTCCGCCAAAAAACTTATCAATTTGAGACTAGACGATATCGAGCTGCAGCATAATCACATGTTGGGTGGGGGAGTATGCTCTCCCCGGCATTTGGGTATTACATCGGGCCAGCACCTTCCATCTTACTTCTCATCCCTTATTACTGCAAAGCACCGTTTTGCGTTTATTAGGGCAAGGTTTAATGCCTTTCCCTCGGGGGTCCTGTCACATAGATTCTCTAGGGGAAGTGTATTAGATTTATGTTCATGTGATGAGCTGTCAAGGGAATCCCTCCTGCACATTGTTTTTATTTGCCCTTTATACAGTAATGCGAGAAGAAATTTGTTGACCCCATTGGTCCAAAAATTTTCTGGATTGCCAGTGGAGAGGCAGCTTACCTTTTTACTCCAGGATTCCAACCCTACGGTAACCTTGCAAGTGGCAAGGTATCTGACTTCGGTTCTGAATCACAAGAGGAGAAATGGTCTATTACACGAATCTCAATAATTTATTTTCACCCTTTCCAGGTCAATAGCTCCGATGACATCATAGGCTGATGTCATTTTTATTTCCATTGACTGATAGTATATATTTTATTTCATCAGTCCTATGTAAATCTAATTTATTTAATTTTTTATTTTTATTTTTTATTTTTATTTTTATTTTTTTACGGATTGTAAGAGAGGCTTGATCTGTGTGCCTATTTATGTATATATGTTTGAGCTTATAGCTGCAATAAAATTATCTATCTATCTTGCCTCAAAAACCCACAGTGCACAAGAGAGGGTTTGGTCTTCCTGCCCATTTCCTGTTTGAACTGCTCAGCCTCTCCTACGCTGACCACATCAACCTTTAAGCATCCCCATATTTCATTGGATGACAGAATTGGATGGCTTGCTTCCCTTCAGTTCTGAACAGAGAAGCGGGGCAAAGAGCATGGGCATGGTGGTGGATGGTGTAGGTAAATTGTTCTCTTTGATGAGGGTTGCTGATGGGAGACAGTCCCACAGTAATTTTTCACTCTATTAGCTGGAATAGCCGTTTGTGTTATGCCTCACTCTCATGGCAGCCATTTTGTGTTACGGCAGACGCCCCACAACCACCATTTTTTACTGGCACCCATAGCACTTTCTCAAAATTCCAAATGTGCCCACTAGTCTAAAAAGGTTGGCAACCCCTGCTATAGACTGAGCTGGTTATGGGACACTAAGACATGATATGAGAGCTCAGATCTGACAGTAATTGACCCTAATCAGCCTTTAAATTGACCCTAATCAGTACGATTAGGTGGATCTGTTCTTTCCCAGTAGGTGTCAGTTTTGTATGCCTTCATTCATAAGTCTATCCTGTCCCATTTCCACATCAACCGGTGGTGGTGGTTGTTTGTTTTGCATTATTGCAAAGTGCAGATTTTTATGCATGCTTTAAACTGAAAGACACATCTTTATACAGATTTTGGTTTGGTGAGCTGCTGCTCACCATGAGCTAATGGCAGAACATCAACATAGGCAAGGGGTGTGTGTGTTTAAGGGCCCTCTCAGAGCTAGAGCCAGCTCTGACATAGGCAGACAAAAACCTGCGGCCACTGTGGGTTCAAAGGGCTGTGTGCAGAAGCTCTGAGTAAATCTACATGAAGGCCAACTACTTACAAGATTAACAAGTTTACAGAACCCAACCCCTAGTACAAGCTAGAAGAGAAAGCCACTGGCTCAGATGACTATATAAGAGGGTTAGAGTCTCTTATAGAGGATAATAAGCAATAGCTTTGGGACATGATAGTTAAGTGGGACTCCCTTCATCAGAAGCTGGATGCTTCTGAAGCCAAGTTCCTGGGAGACAAAAATAATGGGGGATAACAATTGCAATCATGCCCTCCTTGTAGGGTTTCCAGAAGCGTTTTGCAGACCACTGATTGAAATGGATGCTGAACTAGGTGGCCCATTGTAAAATCCGGTGGTCTTTTCTTATAGTTGTACGACTTGGCGGAGGTAGCACATGGAGGAACTGAACAGCCAGCGCTTTAAACATGCCTTTGTGGACAATGTGACTTGGATAGTATGCTGTATCCAGTAAAATATATGCACGTCCACTGCTCAGTGCAAGTCTGATGTTCATGTTTCCAATCTGGAAGCCCCACCCAACAGGGGAACTGGAAAGAGTGCAGAAATGTCCTTTTTGTCCCTTTATCCTTGGCTTTTGCATGTCTCCCAACACAAATCAGCTGAATAATAATGTGTCATGGCCAATATGCTTTAAAAACATTCTCCTCCTCCTCCATCTTTTTGTGGTATCTGCATGCCCTTGCAAGTAAAACTCTACAGTGCTGCCTTTTGCAACGATTTTGACCATACTGACATTGGTACTTGGTGGATGATTTCATTTTCAAATAATACCTGCCAAACAAATTACATTTAACGACAGTCCTTTAGTATGCAGAAAAAAATGCTTGTAGAACAGCCTTTGTCAATGGGAGAATACTCCCATGTACACCTTCTAATGTACATTGATAGATGTCCTTGCACTGGGAATTAAAATAGTTTGTCTCCTTGAGAACACAAAGATGCTGATTGTCAAATGTTACATTGAAGAATTTTGAATGCTGTATAATGGAGTGCTGAGATTAACCCTGCTATAACTGTTTTCTCTGGCAATAACTGAAGTACATTTTGTGCCATTTTTGTCTCTCTGCTGAAATTAGCCACTCTGGGAATTTCTGTTGAAGGGCATCATAGAAATATCTATAATGAATTAAATAAATAAATATAGGAAAGGGAGGGGAGGCGAGGCGAGGTGAGACTATTGATTGTAAACACTGTGAGTTGTATCCAATTACCTTCCACATAGTGATGTAAGAAGGCACTGATTTCCATTCTGACCCACGTTCACCACATGCAGAGCTGTTTCCATCCCACTGCAGTTCGGCTTGGAACATTATTCATCTCACTGTCTGCTGGGGCAGTATTTTACATAATTAATAATGTAATTAAATATTGTCTTTATGATGTTATTCCACACCATTTATTTCAGTGCAAATGTGGTGGGAGAGCCATCAACTATGTATCATTTGCAGATTGAAAAGAACTGCTGCAAATATGAATTGTATTCATTGGATTGGTTTCCATTCTAGACACAGATCTATTCTGAGTATAACTTGCATCAGATACAATCTTATATGGTTTGTTATTTATCACAGTATATGCAAAATGCACACTTCGTAGAGACATGAATATGATATTTTCATATCCAAGAGCCACAGAAAACAAGGTTTGCTACACCATCCAGAAGGCATGATGTCTGCCCCAATAGATGGAGGTTAATTTGAGCTGCTCCACCTACAGCTCTCCTGAATATAGCTGACATTTCTTCACTCCCCAGCAGGTTCTTCTTCCGCCTGTTTCAGATTTTAAGAACTCCTAACCTTTCTCTTTATGTTTCTTCTTGGTGAAAACATTGCCAGAGATCCCTGAACCATTGAATTTCATTCATTCACATTTCTCTTCATTCGTGGTGGTACCTCTTAGCACAGCAATAGATGTAGCTGGGTCACATTCAGGTGAAACAAAGTAGAGTCACATTAAGTTGAGGCAAAGCAAGGTCCCAACTCCAGTGAAAGCATTGACTGCAGCACCAGATTTAGGTCTGTACAGGCAGTTTCCTTGCACAGGGCACCGAGCCAAGGGGGTACAAAATAATAATTTTTAGTATAAAACATATTTAGATGGGTACCTACTGAGAAGATCCATAAAAAAGCAACTGTACCAAAATGAATTATTGTGAAAATAATAAATATTTAGGGGTACACGAAATTTTATCTTTGCTCAGGATGCCATATTACCAAAGTCCACCCCTGCCAGCTGGAGTGGAGCTGTTCAGCAGGTTGCAAAAGCCTTCTTGAGGCCTGCTGACAGCTAGCTAGCTAGCTTAGCCTCACTCTTGGCTTCACCACCTCTGAGGAACTGTGTGTTCTCTTGAAGGATCATGGCCTTGTTCTGCAACCACTGACTCCTCTGGTGTGATGTGGGAGGAGGTTGCCCTGCGACAAGATTCCAGCAACTACTTAAAACTATGTGCATTTGGCCAGGGGACTGTCAAGTAGGGGGAAAAAAATCAAAGGATATGGTTTACACATACCATTGGATCGAGATGGCCTGCAGCACACAAGGCTATTATGCTAGCCTCTCTTGCACTTCATCACTCATGGTAGGTGCCTGTACTTGTGTTTTTTGGGGGGTGGGGACTCATCAATTTATGATTTATTATTTCAGGACAGAATGTTGCAGATTCTTGTACTTCATTATATTTTAAATTCAGATAGGTAGCCGTGTTGGTCTGACACAGTCGACATAAATAAAAAAAATAGAAAATTGTCCAGTAGCACCTTAGAGACCAACTAAGTTTGTTCTGGGTATAAGTTTTCGTGTATCTGAAGAAGTGTGCATGCACACAAAAGCTTATACCCAGAACAAACTTAGGTGGTCTCTAAGGTGCTAGGGAACACGGGTAGCGCTGTGGTTTAAACCACTGTGCCATTTGGACTTGCCAATCGGAAGGTCGGTGGTTCAAGGCCCCGCGACGGGGTGAGCTCTCCTGTTGCTCAGTCCCAGTTCCTGCCAACCTAGCAGTTTGAAAGCACACCAAAGCGCAAGTAGATAAATAGTTACCACTCTGGCAGGAAGGTAAACTGCGTTTCTGTGCGCTGCTCTGGCTTCACCAGAAGCGGCTTAGTCATGCTGGCCACATGACCCAGAAAAACCGTCTGTGGAAGTGGACAAACGCCGTCTCCCTCAGCCTGTAAAGCGAGATGAGCGCCGCAACCCCAGAGTCATTCACGACTGGACTTAACTCTCAGGGGTCCCTTTACCTTTACCTAAGGTGCTACTGGACAATTTTCTACTTTTTTTATTTATTATATTTCAAAGTTTATTTTTAATCTCTGTCTACACAAACTATTCCAGGTAGCAATAGATTTATTGCATCTTGGGCTAGTTGCATCAAAGCAGTAGATCAGGCATCCAGTGTTGAAACTGCAAAAAATCAATGAGAAATTCAATTTTTAAAAGGGCATGACATACGAACTACACCTGTAAATTGATTCCTATGTTCATTGCTTGCTTGTTATGGTCCCTAAATTAGCTTCTATACATTTTAAAGCACACCAGACATTAATATATTCACTGAAAATAAGCAACAGCTACGGTATTACAAGGTAGGTAAACAGGCTGCATTAAAGTACCTTCTCACTCCAGTGATGATCAAATCTGGAATAAAATCATGCCATTTGAACTCGTTTCTAATTTAAACATCCTAAAACATTTAAGAATGGGTCATGGTGTAGATTATAGTTCATGCTGCATTTGAAATATGAATGGCCAATTTCCCTCTTTCAGTGTTCATTAAGCAGCATGATCATTCTTTGTGAGCAGGAAGGATGCATACTGATGAAACCTAATGCTTTTATAGCTTTTTATCAGTAAACCTCTAAAGAGGGCTAGAATGTTTTAACAAAACAAAAACCCATGTATCAAGGCTTTTTTAAATGCCCCCAAATTTATCTTATCATTGGTCTACATTGATGCCTCCAAGAAATAACATGTACACAACAAGCCAGCTAAAAACTGGTGCTCATAGATAGAACTCCAACAGCTTTGGAATAAGCAAATATAGTTAGGTGTAGTCAACTTTATTGAATTGCATTTTTTTCCTGGTTGATTCCTGTTGTACATCATTTTTTTTATTGCTGCTCTTTGATACGACATTGTCTCCTGGTGTTTTATTTAATCACTCTTTACTTTATAATATTTTAAAATCTTGCTTCATTTTGCTTCATTTGTTAAGTGCCTTGGGCTTTATATTTTGAAAGGCGGCATGTATGTTTTATTAACAAATGATTTACTCTAGGATATGATATTGCATGCTAAACAAAGGTACAGAGAGAGAGAGAGAGAGAGAGAGAGAGAGAAATTGAATAGAGTAAAAGTATGTATTGCAGAATTATATTTCATCAAAATATCCTAGAATTGGTTATAACAATATTAAAAGAATTTGAAATAATTTAAATTATTTTGTTGTTGTTCAGTCGTGTCCGACTCTTCGTGACCCCATGGACCAGAGCACGCCAGGCACGCCTATCCTTCACTGCCTCTCGCAGTTTGGCCAAACTCATGTTAGTAGCTTTGAGAACACTGTCCAACCATCTCATCCTCTGTCGTCCCCTTCTCCTTGTGCCCTCAATCTTTCCCAACATCAGGGTCTTTTCTAGGGAGTCTTCTCTTCTCATGAGGTGGCCAAAGTACTGGAGCCTTAACCTCAGGATCTGTCCTTCTAGTGAGCACTCAGGGCTGATTTCTTTAAGAATGGATAGGTTTGATCTTCTTGCAGTCCATGGGACTCTCAAGAGTCTCCTCCAGCACCATAATTCAAAAGCATCAATTCTTCGGCGATCAGCCTTCTTTATGGTCCAGCTCTCACTTCCGTACATTACTACTGGGAAAACCATAGCTTTAACTATACGGACCTTTGTTGGCAAGGTGATGTCTTTGCTTTTTAAGATGCTGTCTAGGTTTGTCATTGCTTTTCTCCCAAGAAGCAGGCGTATGTAAAACTATTTTACATACTCGTATTTGTATTTCATTTATTTGAACTTTCTGACGGTAAGTTCAACAGTAGAATGGACCTCCTTGGAAGGTGGTGGACTCTCCTTCCTTGGAAATTTTTAAGCAGAGGTTGGATGGCCATCTGCCATGGATGTTTTATCTGAGATTCCCACATTGCAGGGGGTCGGACTGAGATGACCCTCAGAGTCCCTTCCAACTCTACAATTCTTTGATTATATGATTGGGAATGGGATCGTGTTGTTTTTAAAAGAAGTATTCAGATCTGTTGGGAGACTATACTGTACCAAAGATATGAAACCTTGCACAGAGCATATGCCAGTCTTGGAAAGAAACTGGCATGCCATCTCTAGACTTTAATGTGGTCGGGGAGCACAGGGTGGTGTAATCACAGGCCAAGCTTCTACAACAGGAGCAGACAAGATTAATGGAGACCGGCTGAAGGGCAACCATAACTGCACACAGAAAAACAGACGGTAGTTGATGTTATGATTGATAGGAAAGAGTTTTTTGACCATTGGAACTACAAGACCTGCATTCTAATAAAGGGACTCAAACTATCCTCATGCAGGAATGCTCTAAGAAAGAAAAATCTATTCTAATGCCCCTTGATGTAATTAAGACTACTCACTTTTGATACAAGGAAATGCATATGTCACATCAAACCTCACTTTTGCATGGAGAACATTTATTTCCAATGCATTCTTGGATGATACAGTAGTAGATTTATCACATCTTGGGACATTTTTGCTAGGTCTTCAGGAATGTATATCACAGGTGTCAAAAGCATTTCACCACTCACTTTTCCTGTGAGAACGTGATGGATGCCTTTGATGCTGAGCTGCCCTCCCTCCACCCGATAGCCCCAGGGATGCAGCCAGTCACGGGGTAATCAAATTGTTGGCAGCTTGTTCATCTAGTGTAAGATAATGGGGAGTAGCTCAATTCTGAACTCAAAGCACTGAGTTTCTGGCAGCTTATGTTCTGCTCCACATGGGTGCTCTGTTTTCATAGCTCACTGGCACTATTAGCTCAATGCTTTGATAGCACAATCTGGCCAACAGAATCAGCCTGCTTGAATCCTCAAAGGTCAGTCCCTATCCACCATGCACTAGAAAGTATTGGCCTCAGAATCCGGCCCTTTCTATCTGGTGGGAGAGCTGTGAATGCTCCTGATCTCTTTCCTTGCTGCCTTAGAGCCTGGCCCGTTTGTTTCAGACCACAGACCTGCTTTTGGCCCACTTGGGTTAACAGCCAGGTTTCCCAAGTGCCGTGTCAAGATCTGACACTCACATCAGTGGGCTGCATAGGTGAAACGGATCTCAAATCCTGTTGATGTTACCACTTGTGAATTAGAATAATGCAAAATGAAGACAAATGGCTTTCCCATTCTTCTTTGGGAATGTGTTGAAATATATATGGGAAAATTTGGAACAGTAAATTAAATAAGAACAAACATTACTAGCTGTATATCGCAAGGTGATTGAATAATAATAAGAAAGGAATGAATATAACGAAAGAACGCAAGTAACACAGCAGAATAAGATAATACTAGCACAATAAGATCACAGGTAGGTGAGGGAAGTTGGGTAGGCAGGGGGGAGGGGGGAGGGAAGAAAGAATATTAAGGGTTAAAATAAAATAAGATGTAGTAGGGATTTGTCTAGTGATTTTATGGTTTGATTATGTATGTATGTTTTGATTATGTATATATGTTTGATTTATTTCTCAATAAAGTCTTTTGAATAAAAAAAAATGAAGACAAATGCTTGGTGAACAGTCCCGTTATTACCTGGGGAAAGCCTTGAAATCCATTGCCACCTTGCACAAAATTTCCCACTGATCCGAATTCATTGTCTACCTCCATGCATAGATTGTAGCCTCGGGATTTAGTTATAAGAAAGGCAAATAGATATAAAGATAGAAGATGAAAAGGACTCGCCTGTGCAGAGGTCCATGTGATACAGGACTTCGGAATGCTGAATCCATGTGCAGCCCCCTTCACATGAAGTGTTTTCAAACCACCAGTCTGGTACCGGGAAGAATTGGCATTGGCATTCAAACTGGCTTATGCATGGGTTACAGATCTTTTAAATGAGATGCCACTGGCATGAAAGTCTGCATGGGTAAAATATTTTTGTGAATTCTGCATCAGATGTAAATAAGTCCTTACACATTCTCACTGCTATTGTCATATAAGAGTTAAATAAAATAAGATAGACAGAGATACTCATGTTGATCGTTTGAAAGAACAGGTGTTTGAAAGAACAGGTCTGTTTCCCCACCTACTTAAAATGCAAACATCCGGGCTGAAGAGATATTTACCCTTTCCTTCATATCTCTGCTCATGCTCCCTTGAAAGTCAGGGATCTATTGAATGCATTTGCCAACACTTATACTTTCGGTTAAGTGCTAATTAGCAATAGCTTATTAAAACCAATTATGTTGAGTTACCCGTGATTTTAATCACCCAGAAGTTGAGCATTCTATCCAAAACAGCTAGTCTTTATGCCTGAGTACACAAAGCTTTCCCTGCAGGATTTTGCTTTTATATATCGTGGCAAATTAACAATGAAAAATTGAGATCAAGTTAACAAATTAGAACCTTTTCCAACAAAGATTACAACCTCCTCTGACTGAGCCAAAGCACAGAATCTGAAGAAGGAATGGGTATAAGAGTATCATTACTAGACTTATCAGTGCAACCTCAGCATAGTACTGCAAATTCTGTATGGGAGTGAGGAGATAAAAAAAAATTAAAATAAAAAATTGCATATGTTGTATGGTAGCAACCTATTTGTCCTTGCTTCCAGGCAATCCCCTTATGGACTATAGTTACTTATTGGCCATCTAGTGACCTACCGGTACTTGCCTCTCAATTTAATTTTCCTAATCACTTCAGTTCTCCACATTTCCACATCAGTTTGCATTTTTAAAAGTCCATATGAAAATTTGTCAGCATTTTAGTGAAAATTTAATGCAATGTGCACATTTTTAGATGTACTTTTGCCTTATATACACATTTTTGCAAATAAATTTTCCCCAATGAAAGGCATTTTTAAATGTTCAATTCAGTAATGTATTCATCTTTACACACACTTTACACCAAAATACACTATTTTGTCTATATGAGCTTTCATGTGCATGCACACTTCTTCAGATACACTGAAACAGAAGTTTCAGTGTATCTGAAGAAGTGTGCATGCACACGAAAGCTCATACCAAGAACAAACTTAGTTGGTCTCTAAGGTGCTACTGGAAGGAATTTTTTTATTTTGTTTTGACTATGACAGACCAACACGGCTATCTATCTGTATTTTGTCTATGTTACTTGACTGGAGAACTGCATTGCAAAATTCAGAGAAGTGCAGATTTTGGTGGATGGCTGGTTTTTCAGTTTTTGTATTGTTTTACAAACGGTGAATTTGGTAGGTTTCCTTTTTAAAAGTGATCTGAATTGAATCTCTCCTTTGTCTGTACAGGTACTGGCAACAATGGGCCACCTAAGAGATACACTAATCTAGAAACTTGGCCCTGCAAGAAACTTGGGTGCTAGCTCTGTTCTCATATTTACTGAGGCAACCCTATTACATAATGTAACACCTGGGATTACATCAGGTGCGCCTTCCCCTGTTTACCCTACAATGTGGCATTCTCCAAACTGGTGCCATCAAGAGCGTTTTGACAACTATAATGGGGAAATCTAAAAATGGCTATAACTTTTATTTTATTTTCACAGAAGTAGCTGAAATTTGCAGGCAAATGAGCTCCTCTACAGAGCTCCTCTATAAGTCTGACAAATTTCAAGCAAATCCCTCCAACTGTTTTGTGCAAGAAGCTTTTAGAAACATTTTAAAACAAAGTTTCTAATTTTTTACCAGAATTTAATCCAAATTGCAGGCATGGTCAATGGCACAATTTAACTCAGGAAGGTGAGATCATGACCCAGATCACTCTGATTCACCTCCTTATTTAGGATCACACAAAACCAATGCACACCCCCTAGGATTTACAAATGTCTACACGTGTGTGTGTCTCTGCCTTTCATATATAAAATTAGTGTTCTTATCGTATACCGGTAATGGCTGTTAGTCATGATGACAATATCAGTTAGCTGCTGGGAATCACCAGCAGGCAAGATCTGTAGCAAGCAGGAGGATGAACAAGGTGGATATTTGCTATTGTCCGCCAGTTCTTACATAATGGATGAGAATGTGAGTCTAGGATTGTGGGTAACTAATGGGGAAGGAAGTTATTTCTGTTCATGTAGCTTTTAGAACGGTTTGTGCCTTCTCTGTGCTTTTTTATTCTTTTACCCATGCTGCCAATTCTGGTTAATATGCACTGATATTGCAGTTCTCCATAAATTTGGAACCAAGGCTGCAACCATAAATCAAATTGCAAAATTTCAAGCTTGCAAAAAAGAAAAGAATTCTCTAGAAAACACAATGTCCTTGATTTTAATATGAATAAGATACATTACACTAATCACTGGACTCATTCTTACCCTTTGTTTCCTCCAAAATAGTTACTGAGGTCAGGGCTGCATTTAGCCAGCATAATTATGCCTGCAAAGAAACCAACTATTGTAACGGCCACAATTGCCCTGCAGTTATATCAGCAGAAAACCTTTTATTCTGGTCTAGCCTGAAGTTGAGCAAAATACCTTTGTGAATTTAGTTTTGACACATGCAGGAAACTGGGATAAAATAGTCATTTCCCCATCTCTCCCTTCAAATATTTGCATGTAAATTTTATTAAGCAGATGCAAGCAGACCAAATTTACTGGGGACATTGGCACTGCTGTGTCTTTCTTTAAAAAAAAGGAAGGAAAGGAACTAGCAGGTATTGGGGGCAGGGATTTTAATTAGGACTATGGTGCATGGGAACATAGGAGGTAAAAAAAGGTAAAGGACCCCTGGATGGTTAAGTGCAGTCAAATGTGACTATGGGGCTGTGACACTCATCTCGCTTTCAGGCCGAGGGAGCCGGCGTTTGTCCACAGTCAGCTTTCTGGGTCATGTGGCCAGCATGACTAAACTGCCTCTGGTGCAACAGAACACCATGACGGAAGTCAGAGCACACAGAAACACCATTTGCCTTCCCGCTGCAGCGGTACCTATTTATCTACTTGCACTTTGACGTGCTTTCGAACTGCTAGGTTGGCAGGAGCTGGGACCGAACAACGGGAGCTCATCTTTCATGGGGATTCGAACCGCCAACCTTCTGATCGGTAAGCCCAAGAGGCTCAGTAGTTTACACCACAGTGCCACCCGCGTCCCTTGGGAACATAGGAAGAGCCCAATTGGCTCAGGACAAAGGCCCATCTCATCCAGCATACTTATTGAAGCCTGCAAGAAGAGAGCACAACAGCACTCTCTCCACCAGCACCTGGTATTCAAAGCCATAGAACTTCCAAAAGTAGAGTACTGAGAAGACTACTTTTCTCCTGCATTATAGCCTCCACCCTGCCACGGTTTCTATTACCCTCAGGGGCACCAATGGCAGCTTCTAGAAGCCAGGAGGCAATATTTGTTGGAAAATGTTCAGCTCCCCACCATATTGCATTACCAAGAAAAATCACCTAGTACTAGAATCGGAGGCTAAGTGCTCTCATCAAAACAATGGAAATATTACAGCCTCACAGCTTTCCACCAGGAATCTTGCCATCTGTCGCTGGAAATGGTAGGCTAGTGAGCTACTACAGACTCAGGTCTACTCAGGTCTCATAGTTGCCTTCAAGTGCTGATCCCTTGCAATTAATGATGGTATCTGGTTCTAGATTTGCCATGCCCGACAAAAGTATGGGCTGTCTACTTTTCTTTGGTCAACAGGACAGTATTTTTTCATTGGCTACACTTCAACCTCCAGATTCAATCTCAAGGTGTTGACCATGGTGACTCTGAGATGAAGTACATATCCTCCAGATGTTGGATATACTCTGGGTATAACCCAACATGTCTATTGCCTGATTCTGACAGGTAGGCAAGTTAACCTATGTTCCTTGGACCCTTCTCTCAATCATAGTTCATTGCCTTCACTAAGGCTACCTAGTAATAAGTGTTTTGAAGGCAGCAAGCTAAGCATTCCTCAAATTATTATTTCTTTTGAATTTTTGTGTTTGAGCTCCAACCTGGCCTTAGAATTACTTACAATTCGGAACAACAGCATGATCCACCCCATTGATTTCCATTAGAAATGGTAAGTAACAAGCTTAACTCACTCACCTCATTGAAATGAATGGATTTAAGAGTGTGTGGCTGGATTATGCCCTTAATTATATATTATTTTCATATCACTTTTTGCTACACAAATGGTTTTACAATTTTTTACTATGTGAGGTAGTGATATGCCCAAGACAATGATTTCCATGCCATTGAGACAGATAATAATTTATTGTAAGGAATACATCATGCTGAAGTCAATTCACCGGCAAAAAATGTGGGTGGCTGCCCATTTTGATAAAAATATGACCAACCGTTTGGATTAGCATAAAGTAACTTGGGAAATTTCTTGTGTTGCTTACTTTCTGATGAGTAACAGCATGCAGCATTGCTAAGCTTGATTAAGCAAATTTAATTGGTTGTCCTTAATGCATTCTTGCAAATGTGAAATAGTCCATTTAAGTATAGCTGTTAATCTTTCAATAATTTGTAAGAAATAAAATAACTAACCATGAAGTATTAATCTAATAGTTCGCTTGAGGGACTGGCATTTTCTGTTCCTAAGAGTCATGTGTTTATAATGCTTATTCATTATGCACTGGGAAGTCCCATCTCATGCATTTTACCTGTAAGTAAATCCCATTGATTCCAACAGGATTTTCCTCCAAGTAATATGTATACTATTGCAACTTTACATCATGATCCATATCTGTTCAGGTACAGATGCAGCCACCTGCATGTAGAGGGATTGGCACAGGGTTCAATAGAGCTCTGTTCTCCTCTTCCTTCCACCTGCCCTGATAAGTATATATCCTGATATGTGCATGCACTGGTCCATTAATGGGAACAGGTGGACCATAGGCCTTCCACAAGCATACCAGAACCTTAAGACTGTCTTTGGAGGCCCTGCTCCAGATGTCTTTGTCAAGTGAAGTGGGTAGCTACCAAGAAGAGCAGTGACACAGGTGCTGCCAGCTTTTATGCCTCACTGACTGCCTGGGGAGGCAGCCAGCCAATGCCCTTTCAGCCAGCATGGTAACACCCCCCGTCCCTAAGAGCAGGCCTCTCATTGGCCAATTTAAAGTGTGGGAATTTTGAAGGATAGCTGTGCTGCAGTTGGTGTGCTGGTTTGGGAAGTCATGAGAATTAGAGAGTTCACATTCAACTGCAAACTGAACAAATCCCCCTGCCCCCCACACACCTAAATATGCTGGAACTTTTACACCTAGGAGTTTGTTTGGCTGACAGGTACTGCCATGGCTGTATTATTTCCTGTGAGTAAAGGAAAGGGTATAGCTATGCTTGGACTATTTGTGACCAGGGATTACAATTGACCAACTCTTCACATGGTTACAGATGCCATGGTGATATATTTGTTTACAGATTTCTGTGAATAAATTCTAGCATTTCTGTTAAAAAAAATGGCTGGGCAAACTGGACGATACTCGCCTTCCAATATGTGCCTTTACACAAAAGGCAGTGATAGCCCTTCTCATACACCAATCTTCCCTGCAGGCTCCCACTGGGATGTCTTGTAGGGTTGCCATATGTCTGGATTTTCCCAGACATGTTGCGGAATGGAATTACTGTCTGGGGGGGGGGGGATTGGAAATACTTTCCCCAAAAAAGCTCAACATACGGCAACCCTAATCATGTTCAGATGCAGGCTTCATGTCCAGAAACTTATGCATGTAGCCCCCCAATGGCACATCTGATTATTTGGGGAAATAATCAAGTAATCAACCATGCAAAATTGCCCTACATATGTAAGCTGTGATAAGGTAAAAAGGTAAAGGACCCCTGGGCGGTTAAGTCCAGTCAAAGGCGATGATGGGGTTGTGGCGCTCATCTCACTTTCAGGCCGAGGGAGCCAGCCTTTGTCCACAGAGTTTTCCGGGTCATGTGGCCAACATGACTAAACTAATACTGGTGCACAGAGGACCGTGACGAGTGCCAGAGCGCATGGAAAAGCCGTTTACCTTCCCGCTGCAGCAGTACCTATTTGTCTATTTTCACTGGTGTGCTTTCGAACTGCTAGGTTGGCAGGAGCTGGGACAGAGCAATGGGAGCTCACCCCGTCGCAGGGATTCGAACCGCCAACCTTCCAATCAGCAAGCCCAAAAGGCTCAGTGGTTTAGACCACAGCCTTGTAGGCTGTGATGTCCCCATGTGGAGGTGCAGGGATAGCAGAGGTGAGGCAAATAACCTGGATAGGCTTTTGCGCGCGCGCACACACACACACACACACACATTCCCCTCTCTGCAATGGACTAGGCTGAGTAGAAAGTATCATCCAATCCAGCTGTGCAGTGCCCTGAGGGTGGATTGGTTCATTCTTCATCTGGCATTATGTACATTCCCTAATTGTGGATGGCCTTGATACAGAGAAAATGATGAGTTTGAGTGTTAGATACAAAGATGCTTTGGGGGGCCTCCTCAGCAGGGAAAACTAGTGGTGGTTTAAGTACTAGGACCACAAACAATGTGTTAATTGCCAGGAGGCAGATCTGAAAGTTTCTTCTAATTAGAATGAATGGGTTTCCTTTTCAGCTTACTGTCAGGGTTTTCTTTGTTTTTAAATAAAGGCCTGAAAAGCTGTGGAAACCTTGTATGCACTGAATAATATGAGGTCCTCCAGCAGCAAAGCAACTCCAGCCAAGCCCAGGTAATGTCCTATTACCAAAACTAATTGTCAAGCTCTTTTTACTTTTAGACTGTGAGCATGCTACGTACACAGCATTGTTGCAGAGGGAGCATGAGGAGTCACATTAGTAGCAGGGAATCACATTTTATCCTACTGTGGATGTAAAGTCCCATCTCTTAGCTGGCAATAACACATTGAAAGTGTCCTTAAATGCTACAATCAGTCCTGTGTGTGATTGAAAGGACATGTATAACGTTCCAAATAAAAGGATGGAACTGAAATTGCCATATTGAAAGCAGTACTCCAAGTTGCAATGCAACCGCCTGGGTTTGCTTCTCTAATTACTTCCTGATGCAATGAACTTGGACAGGTTGTCCTGCTTCTGCTGCCCTATTTTAATCAAGCCAAAATGTCCACAAGTCTCCTATTGTTTGTGAAAACCTTGTTAACAAACACACACACAAACATTTTGGGGCTCCCATACAAGAGTCTTCAGCACTTCATATTCAACTGGGAAAGATTCCACTAGAAATAAGTCATTTTGGTCACCTAGGGTGCTTTCACAAATCAGATTTAAACTGGAATTTGCTTCAGCTGGTTTACAATACAAATGTATCCATCTATTTATATAGAAATTTAATTAACTGCTTAATTAAAAATAATAATAATAAAATCTCCAAGTGGCATACGAATGAAAATATATATAAAATATGACTAAAATCCACAAACCAAATAAAAATACATAAAACTGTCATTAGAAATAAAGATAATACAACTTTTAAAACATAACTAAATCGTGTATCCAGAGAGACTTGCTGAAACAGAAAGGTTTTCATCAGGCGTCACAACAACAACAGCAACAGCAGCAACAACAACAACAATTTATTATTTATACCCCACCCATCTGGCTGGGTTTCCCCCTCCGCTCTGGGTGGCTTCCAACAAATTAAAACACAGTAAGATATCAAACATTAAAAAATTCCCTAAACAGGGCTGCCTTCAGATGTCTTCTAAAAGTCAGATAGTTGTTCATTTCCTTAACATCTGACGGGAGGGCGTTCCACAGGGCGGGCGCCACCACCGAGAAGGCCCTCTGCCTGGTTCCCCACAACCTCACTTCTTGCAGTGAGGGAACTGCCAGAAGGCCCTCGGAGCTGGACCTCAGTGTCTGGGCTGAATAATGGGGGTGGAGATGCTCCTTCAAGTATTATAGTGAGAGCGCCTGCCTAATGTCCATAGACAGGGAGTTTCAGAGCACAGGAATGACTTCTCACAAATGCAGAATGGACATTATATTGCACTTGTAAAAGTGCAAGTTCTGCAGGTCAAAGTGATCAAACTGTATGGGGCAAGGCCTTATGAAACCTGGTCCCAAGCCATTATGGGCTTGATATACCTGAACTTGGCCTGGTAACAAATTGGCAGCCAGTGCAGAGATCTCTGAGCACAGGTGGAATATGCTGGCAAACTCTCACTCAGCAATTCTGCTGCAGCATTCTGCACTATCTGTAGCTTCCATATCAACTGCAAGGAAAGTCATGCATAGAGTGGGCTGCAGCAACCCAGTCCTGAAGTTACCAATGCCTGGACTAGCATGGTCAAGCTATCTTGGTTCAGGAATAGTCACAACTGCCATACCAGCAGGAGCTGGTGAGAGATGCTCCATTGGCGGGAGCTAAAATGGGACATCCCAAGATCCAATCAGAAGCCAGGATGGCTTCCTTAATTCCGGAATGTCCCGCTCAAGTCGGGACACTTACTCTGGAGTAAGTTGGTTGAGTGCCTCAGCAAAATGTTCCAGCTTGTGTGCTTTGGAGTACTTTCTAGAAGATTTTCAGGGACTGCGTCCCTCAAACGTCTGAGGAGAATCCCTTGAATAGCCCTTTGAGTTCAAAGATAATTCCAGAATCTGTGATGTATGTGAGGTAAACAACCAAAGGTGCTTTCATGACTGAAAAATGACATTAGCTAAAACAGTACTGAGAAATTTATTTTTGGCTTTTCGTGAGTTTCCTTTTAGAAGTGGTGTTCTTCAGAATGTAAACTGCTGTAGTTATGCTTGTGGGAAGCGCAAAAAAAACCCCAAGATTTGTGCATGTGGCGAGGCTTTTCTTATCCTTTCCCTAAGAGCAAACTTACTCCTGCCTTTCATACACTATTGCATCACAGGCTCCATTTAAATCTCAGGAGAGCTTTATAACAACCTTGAAATGCAGCGCAGGAGGGAAAGAAAGGAGAGGAAATCTCCGTGTAGTTCATTGCACATACATAAAAGAGACTGCTGGATCATGGCTAATATCTTCATTAAGCAACAAAGCTCCCTTTACATTTCAAATCTACACTGAAATGTGCCCATTTACAGAAGGAAACATTTGGCCAATCTGTGGAGGGAAATCAATAACACTATAGCAAATGAACCCAAACACACCACATCCCTCTATTTCCTTCAGAATGTTTGGCATTTGCATTTGTAGTGTATTTTTTTACAGTGCCCTTGAGCCACATATGTCTTACCACCAGCTATTCACAAGCACATTAAGGGTCAATCCACCTTGTCAAAGGTCAGCTCATGGCAATCTTCCTTTTGTGCTATTTTGGATGGGCAAGCATCATCGTATTAATATTTGGTCAATGTTGTTTTTAAGTGCAGCACTCACCAGAGTTCAAATGCTGAGTGGCACTAATGTTAATCTGTCCAGATATTTGCACCTCCCCACCTCCCTTTGGCCAGGCAGAGGGAACACTTCCAAGCTTTTCATTATAACTATTCCATTTGTATTTTCTCAGTCTGGTATGAGTACAAGTGAGATAATTGCTCAGCTCAGCAAGTTTCCTACCTTTGTGTTCTCAGACTTCAATAAAGCAGTATATTTTCAACTGTGGATTTAGCACACTTGCCTCAGGCCACCGTCCCAGAGGGGCTACTGGCGCATCGTAAAATGTTCTGCTTCTAAATATTTTTTTCTCCTTGTACGTAGAATCTATGCATGTGTGTTTTTGCTGTAAGGAGGTGAAATGCTTGGTGAACACGTTGCAATTTTTTGACACCTCCAAAAGCTCTTTGATTTTTAAGTAAGCCTTTGTGCAACAGTGCCACATTAATTGTAGTTGTTCAAAGAAAAGATCTAGATTAGAGATCTGACATTAAGGTAGCAACTTGTGAAGTTAAAGATAGCTTATCAGGGGTGGATTTTGATGGCTTTGTGGGGAAGGAAACACAGTGAGCTTTTGATGGATAATATAGAATTGCAGCCTTAATTACAAATAATGAGTAAAAACATTATGGCATATGAAAAAATGTCAGGTTTGGCACTGATATGATAAAGAAATTACCTATTAAAGCAATACAATTTACTATTTTGCATCTCATACAACAATGAGTCTTATAGTACCTGAAGGACAAGCTCTGCTGGATCAAATCCAAGTCCCATCTAGTACAGCATCCTGTTTCTTGTAGTGGGAATGTATCTGGGAAGCGCACAAGCAGGAGATTAAGTTAAGAATACTCTCCCACTCATGTTCCCCAGCAACTTACACTCAAATATATGCCACCTCCAAAACTGGAGGAAGCACACAGCCATTGTGACTAATAGCCAATGATAGCCTACCTTGGGTTGTGTAATCTCCCTTTAAAAATCTAAGAAAGTAACTGTCACCATATCTTGTGGCAGCAAATTCCATAGTTTAAGCACAATGTGAAGAAATACTTCTTCTTTTCTGTCCTGAATCTCCTACTATTCAGATTCATTGGGTGACCTTGGGTTCTAGCAAGGCTGACCCACTCATGAGACCAGGTGAGGAGACTGCCTCAGGCAGCAGGATCCACCAGGGCAGCAGATCCCAATGTTGATCCTTCTTCCCCTCTTGCTCCTAATGCAGATCTTCCCTCACCCCTTCTTCCCTGGTACGGAGGGGGTGTCATTTTTGGGTTTGCCTCAGGTGCCAAAATGTTTTGGGCTGGCCCTGGGTTATAGAATAAGGACGTAAGCTCTCATCGACCATACTCCCCTTCATCAGATGTATCATCTGCTGAATCCACAGACCCTCACAGCATACCATCCTTCCATGCATAGCATAACTTCCTGGATTTCGTCAGAAATTCAGCCTGAACAACCTGGGAATTCAACATAAACTATCTGGAAAGTATGTGTTACACCATCCCTGCTTCCAGTTTCTTGATTCTGAACAACATTTATGTGAAATCATTGCAACACACTAAACCACTGTGTGCCTGACAATATCATAAATATCCCTTCATACTTTCTGTTGCCACTGCTGTAGTCACTGATGTGCCCACCACTGAGCAATCTCTCATGCTTAAGTGGCAGCGAAATGAAACATTTTTTTTCCTTACACAGGAATGGTGCTCAAAGGGCTGGAGGTGGATTCAAGACCTGCTCACCCACAGCCCCAGTGATGGGGACTGAGAGCAAAGTCTGAGCTTGTGCACCCTCTCCCACCATGTGCAAAGCCTTAGTATGAAGTCCAGCTTACACCTGGGAATGTGATTACCCCTCCTTGTGACAGTCACATTATGCAAGTAGGATCAACACTCATAGGAATTTGACTCTGGTCTGACATGTGCTTGAGGCAAATAATAATAATATTTGACTAATAATAATAATAATAATAATAATAATAATATTTATTTATTCCCCACCCATCTGGCTAGGTTTCCCAAATCACTCTAGGAGGCTCCCAACAGAATATTAAAAACATGATAAAACATCAAACATTAAAAACTTCCCTAAACAGGGCTGCCTTCAGATGTCTTCTAAAAGTCAGATAGTTGTTTATTTCCTTGACATCTGATGGGAGGGCATTCCACAGGCCGGGTGCCACTACTGAGAAGGCCCTCTGCCTGCTTCCCTGTAACTTTGCTTCTCACAGTGAGGAAACCACCAGAAGACCCTCGGAGCTGGACCTCAGTGTCCGGGCTGAATGATGGAGGTGGAGATGCTCCTTCAAATATTATACTGAGCCGAGGCTGTTTAGGGCTTTAAAGACTGAATACAATGTTCTTACATATACAGATATTTAAATTCTTCCAATATGAATTAGCATGTCCACTGAGCTCAGCTGGTGAGGCGCTTCTGTGACTCCTGCCATTTTGTGAGGTATGGCTGGTGAGGATGTCTAATGGGGCCTTTTCTATTGGGTTATCAATAATATAAAGCTCCCTGACCCATGAGTTTTGTTTAGCCCTTTCTCTACCAGTTTTCTACCATCAACTGAAGATTTCACAGTTCTGTTCTTTTCGTCTATTTGCTGGCTCTATCTATTTATTTGCCCCCTGGTTGTTTTACCTGCACACTCTCTCTGTGTGTGCTTCTGTTTACATTGTTTTAAAATGAGATTGTTTAGATAGCTTCCCCCCAACCCTAAATATTGTTTATTTGGAGATGGAAGAGCAGGAAAGAAAGGAAAATAAATAGACCCTCCCTCATTGGTGTTCAACAGATGGGTCAGGATCAACCTGAAGTGGATTATATGAGAAGCCCAGAGATCATTTTCTGCTGCCTTTTAAATTTATTTTAAAAGGGAAAGGGAAAATAAAGTAGAAAGGTGCGCAGAGAGTGAGAAGCAGAAAAGAAGGGAAACTGAATCCTATGTAGCAGGATGGGATTAAATATGACTCCCAGGTTTGAAAAAGTTGAAGACTACTGTTCCAAGATACAGCTCTCCAAAACAACATTATTCCAGTATTTGCTATTATCTTGTGATAGGCTTGGAACTTTTATCAAATGGTGACTAACTCTAACAGACTCTTGTATTTTCCTCAAAGCAATACCTTTCAATGTGTAATAAGGTCACCGCAACCTGAATGAGTGGCTAACAAGTTGTCTGTAATCATTGTCCAGTATAGTGAAAAGAGGTACCATTGTGGAATTGATTATAGTCTATCCTAAAGCAAGCAAGAAAGTCTGGCCAAGATCTAAACATTCTAGTTAGACTAGCCTCTGATACACTCATCTAATCTGGGAAGAAAAGGGAAAACGACAGCCAGGCATACTCCTGATTCATCCTGCAATATTTCTATTTTATTCTGAGTGCTGCTGCAAGACTTTATGCCACCTGAGAAAAGGTGGGCCAACCACTGTTGCCTCTAACCAAATCATCCTGCTCCCACCACTTGCAGGATGCTTCCTCCTCCATCCTCCTTTGGTTTTTAGCACGGTCCTCTGTGGCTATCCAGTCAATGTTTCATTCTGAGGAACATAATATTGTGAGCAAGGTGGCCCTACTACACCTGTGCTACTCCCACTTTTGCAGCAGCAAATCCTGTGGAACCATAAGAATCTGCATAAACAAGCATTCTTCAGGGCCAGCTCACTCCCAATGCCTCACTCTGAAGAAGGAATGCCACACCACAGCCACTTTCCTGTGGTGACAAGGACCTCATAGAGTTAATGACAGCAGCTGCCAGGTCAGGAGTGGTGACTGGGTGACTGACAGCAGAGACGCTGCCACCCTAGCAGTAGCAGCAACTGCCAATCAGCCTGCCAGTGAAATGGTGGCAGGTAGCTAAGCACATCTCTACAGGCAGGTGGAGAGCAGGGAGGTCCCTGATTGGCCATCTCTCCAAATTCACCTCCGTGGCTAATGGGTTGCCTAAGTGAATTCCCCACCTTCTGGTCTGAATCATCCCCAAAGCAGCTTTCTATGGATTATAACAATGCAAGGCAATTAACATGGCGAAGTGGCCAAGAGACCTAATGTGAAAACGTCTCCCTGGCTGTCTGTTGTTCCTACCACTGCAGCTGCAGAAAATCCAAGGGAAAATAATTTACACTTCCAGATGTAACTCTCACTAGGATGTGAGGCTTCTCACCCAGGCCTGATGGAACCACAGATAAGAAAATCACAGTGTGAGCCATCTAATCCTTTGGACAGGAAACTTCCAGGTTTATTTCTCAAGCCATATTTATGTCTCTCTTAGGACAGAAGTGAGAGTTGGCCACAGAAATCAATGGAGAGAAATTAATGTTTCACATGAAATAAGACCTGACTTAGAAAGAGCACAAAATCCTGCCTTTGGTACTACCTTTTTCTCCCAGGGGGTGGGGCAGAAATGCTGCTGTCCAATCACAGGTTTCTATAGGCACCTGTCACTTTTGCTCCAGGTGAGTAAAAAAGAATGATAAAAGAAGCATGAGTTCAGATGGGGATGTCAGCTTAGCCAGAACCCATAAATTGTGACTCTTGAGCACTGTGTCTGCTGCTAAGCCTAGACCTTTACTTGCCTGAATAAAATATCTCTCTCTTACTCACAAGTGTGATCCTCTGCTTGAATGTTTTGGGCTGGGAACCAGGATATGGGCAGAAGGAGGTGGGATGTCTTACACATGCCAGATGAAATAAAAGGAATATATATATACACAAGTGGCTGTAAGGATGCAAGACACTAACTCCAGATTATTACCGACAATGGTCCTGTACACAGAGAAATGCACATCAGCCCCATTAATTCCAATGGAATGTGTAGAAGATATATTGAAATAAGTCATTTGCAATAGAGATTCCTAGTGGAGCATGTCTCTGGTACATAATGTTCTCAATAGCATTGGATAAAAGTATATTTCTGCAGGCACATTTCTTAATGCAAGATAACTGCTTCTGCTTTTGGTGTCAACATCCTGTCTAGGGCTGTTCGTCGAGGAGCTTGTTCCGAAGTAAAACAACAGTTTAGGAACGTTCATCAGCTCCCCCGTTCCTCAAAATAAAATGTCAGAAAAGATTCTCTTCATGATAACAGCTCTTGTGCCTTGAGTAAATGCTGTTTTATTTAAGCGTTATCACTTCATCTCATGTACTCTGCATAATGGATTTCACATGAAAAGGACCTCATTAGCGAGCTGCTTTTTATGTCTACACCGAAGGTTCGGAAACTGTAAGAAGGAGAACAGTCTATAAGGAACTGAGAAACATCAAGGTGCAATGAAAATCATAAAGCTACTAAGTGACTGTCTTGTTTTTCAAGGGAGAAAATGGAGCGGCAAAGGATTTCCTTTCAAGTAAAACAAGAACCTGTCTCCATATCCTGTGCAGGGAGTTAATGCGAACCTGAGAGGTCAATTTGAAAATTTCTGATGTGGATCACTGTTTCAGCCTTGAAAGAAATAGGTGCAGAGTCCAAGCCCCTTGACTCTTTGTTAGAAAATAGATCATGCAAAGACTGTGTGAACATCACTGTGATCTTCCAAAGTTCAAGGCTGCTTGAAGGTCATTGTCTCAAGGCGTTAAATCTTTTCGTTCTCAGTAATATTGCGAAGTTCTTATAGTTCTTACAAGACAGTGATTTGGATGATCTTCCCACAGGTTGATAAATATAAGGCTAGCATAAGTCACTGTTATGATTCTCCAGTTACTGCCAGTGAATATGAAGAGTCCTCTGTTTCACAGATGCCCTTTAGTGACTCTAAGAATAGCCAAATCAATCTATTTCCAGTCAATGTCACTTTTGCATGTGTTTGCTCAACAATCTGGTTCGTTACATTTTCCCCCTTAAATATTGCTTGAAAAATTGCATTTAAATATACATTCCTAATAAGGTTTCTCTCAAAATAAACACAATTTTATGCTTTAAAAAAAAAAAGCTGAGAAGTACATTGGGACAACCAGGAGCAGTGAAAGTTGGTGAATAATGAACAGTGCAGCCCTAGCAATGTCTCCTAGAATTAAGTCCTATTGGATTAAATGGGGCTATTCCTGGGTTTATGGGGCTAGGATCGCAGCCTAAGCTCTGAATGAAGCACTGTCAAAGAGGTTCAGCTGAGTTCAGTTTACCTTAGAATTCACAAATTCCTCAAGTGTCCCTAACTAGCTCAATGTGGGATCCTTGGCTCCTCGCTCTCCATTTATGCAGCCAGTATGATTTCTAAAAGTAGCCCTTTTAATGGGAATTTTAAAAATTCATTTAAAATGCAAGTCTTCGTTTGACAGCACTCTGTAATTAAATTTATTCTACTTAATGCCATTTTCATGTGGTGCTGCATTAGCTTACCACCAGAATACTCCAATGCTTCTGAATTGACTTTTGGCTTAAAATTTTAACAGTGTTGATAATGTTAAAACCTACTTAAACTTGGAAGCGGTGACCTGCAACTGGAATATTAGAAATTGGAGCTAGTGTGCAATGGTGGCAGAGACCATTGGCCTTGGGTGGGAAAGATCCTGTCTCAATTATCCACTTGGCCATGAATGTCACTGGGTGACTTTTAGCCAGCCACCATTTCTCAGCCTAACTTCCTTTACAAGCTTGGTGTGATGCTAAAATGGACTAACCCCAAGTACACGTCCCTGAACCTCCATTGTTGGTTTCAATTATCAACATGGTTAGGCATCTGCAAAGCACACCCTGTGAGCAACCCATATTGAATACAACTCATTGGGCATGTTACACTGGACTTTGAGGGCATATCAAAGTGCCAATACTTCTCCCAGGCTCAGGAGAAGGCCAACAGCTTGCACCCAACATGTATGGCTTCAGAGGTACTCTGAAGTAGCAAGATTTCTCACTGAGCCCTTTGGATTTGAATGATGGATTAACTGCACCAGAGCTGGTGTGGTGCTGTAGTCTGAGTATTGGACTAAGGAGATGAGAGTTAAACTGTTAAATCATGCAGGATGGTTGTAAGCATAGCTGTCAACTTTCGGATTTGAAAATAAGGGATTTTTTCCAAACTTTCAGATTTGAAAATAAGGGATGCCACGAGGGCGGTGCAATGGCACCAAGTAGCCTTGCCACCCTGCGCTCCAGAGGCTGCGCACGAACGGGTGAGTGAAAGAGCGAGCGCATAGACGGCAGGCAGGCTGGCTGGCTGGTTGGGCGTGAGGGTCTGGCTGCACAAGGCATGCAAGCTCCACCCCCAGTCGGTCTCAGACTCCTTATTGGCAGCCGAGCAACTCAGCTGAGGAGCCTCCCTGGCCAGCAGGGAGGGAGAGGAGATGCTTCCTTTGAAATCCAGGAAATTTAAGGGATATCAACAATCTGGGATAGCGGGAAACGGCATTGGAATAAGGGAGTTTCCCGCAAAAAAAGGGAGGGTTGACAGCTATGTTGTAAGGGGGGAAATAGGGCGGGGGGGGGTACTGTGCAGAATAAAACTGTAATAAAACAATTTTATAACACACTGATTTTTATTTAAGGCATGCAATTTCCACAATTCGGGCCAATGCAAGATGCTGACAGTCACTGGTCTTGTACAATAATCAAAAGAAAACTATCAAAATATAATTCAAGAATGTACTCAAGCACAAAATCTCAGCAGTGTCAGTCAGGTAGAGGGTCCAGGAATCAATTATAGCATAGAAACCCCTGCATGGAAAGAAAGAAAGAAACATGGGGGGAGATGAACTGGAATAGGGAGTGGATGAGAAATTGTATTATAAAGCCACATTTTAATTATGAGCCTGCATGTTCAGTGGCTCTGTTTTAATAATCTAGGAATTAATTAGTTCATGAAGGATAGTCAGGCAGACAAGGAAGCGCAGCTGGGGGAGTGGGGAGAGGGTTGTGTGAGGGGTCCTTCTTACAATAAGGACACATTTTAATTATAGTCCTGAGTGTTCAGTGGCTCAGTTTCAATACCAAGTCTGACAGATTCATTCTAACCATTTTGGGATAGCATATTTTTTATGCTCTGCAGATGGATACAAGTCAGTGTCCCCTTGGAGCACGAACAATGGGTCACTGTCCTTATAGAGGAATAATAATTTAATGCTTTTTAAAATGTGTGTTATGGCCTATTCGCTATGCTCTGAAATTGTCTGGCTCAAGCTCAGCCTTCCATCTGTGAAATGGCTGTTTGGCTGACTGCTGAGGATGAGGCATGCTGCTTCATGGTTCTTTATTACTGCTAAATAGATGTGTTTTAGTATACATTGCCATATTTAGCTCAAGCTTTGGAATGCTTGCATGCTAGCAGTCTTCATATGAGGCATCTTTGGTTTGCATCACTACACTGCCTCTGGCAAATGTGCTGCGGGGGGAAGCAAGAGGTCCCATTTATAATGCTTAGATCAACAAATTATACCATGTCATGAATGGCATGCCATTTGTTGGCATAAGGCAGCCTGCCTGACCTACCTCAGAGGGCTACTGAATGAGTGGGAAGATTTGGAGGACTGTGAAAACTGAAAGATACTTACATTCTGATCTGGTCAGTCTGCATCAGAATTCACAGAAAATGAATTCCTCAAGCATCCCGCATGTCACTTCAGTGCTATTCTAGGGGGGAACTGATCCTGGAACCCCCACTACCTACAGCAGGCTTCCCCCAGAAGAGAAGGGACAAGGGAATTCAGAGCTGTTGCCAAATCTGGGAACCTCTGTATAGGACCACAATTCATTTTGCCCTGAACAAGTCTTAGAAGACCACTTTTGTTCTCCGGCCAAATAGTTGTCGCAGTGTTTTGTAGTTGTAACCTTGTCATGAACCCTGAATCCCAGCTGGAATCTATTCTGTCTATATGAGCTATGAGCATGATGCAGGCATTTGCTTCAGGTTAAACCTGCGAGCAACATGAGACTCACTGTGCATCTGTTTTTCAGGAAGCCAGGCGTGACCTCCCTCGCTGCTTGTCCTGGTGGGGAGATGTCAACGGCAACTGTCAGAAATCGAAGACTTGGCCGTGATTAAGGCTGAAATGAATGCAAAAGGCTTGCTGAAAAAAATACCTGTTGGGTGTTTGGGACGAAGTATCTCTCATAAAGTGCTAATTCAATATATGGGGTAACTCTTGAAATTGGTACAGTTCTGCCCTGTGTGAAACATGAGGGAACCTACATGTTCAATGTATTCAGGGTGGAGGAAGAGGGGTGTGGTGGGACGGGCCGCCCTGGGTGTCACCATTGAGGGGGGTGACAAAATGCCGGGCGACACTTACCGTGGGGCCTGCAGCGCGTCCGAACCACACGTCTCTCCTGGAGGTGGACACCCGCAGGCTCCGCGCTGCCCCAAACGGTCCACCCGCCGCCTCTCCTTCAGCTGTAGGGCGGCTGAGTGGGAGGAGGCAGGCAGACTCCTCGGAGGCCCCACAGAGCGTCCTGTCCCAACTCGCCCCGCAGGCAGCTGGCCCTGCCCCTGGGTGCAAGGCATGTGCTCCGCCCCTGGCGCCTGATTGGCTTGCTCCACCGCTGAATGTATTGTGTACATCTCAGGGGTGCGGACCTCATTCCCTTGTCAGGAGTCTTCCAGAGGCTGCCCATCTGCCAGTAGGCAGGGCCAGGGGCAAATGTGGGTGGAGAAATTGATGCACATCTTGCCTTTCCACAGTTGGCTACCTTCCAATCGTGCAAAAACCAGCAGTTCCTGCACACACACACACACACACTATCTAGGCAAACAGGAGGCAGAATGCTGCAGCCAAATGCTTAAGGGAGCTTCTGCTTGAGAAGATGTGACACCATTGTTAAAACAGCTGGACTGGCTGCCCATCTACTGCCGATCCAGCTTCAAGGTTCTTGTATCAATTTACACAAGCCTGAACAACTTGGGTCCAGGATATCTCAGGAATTGTCTGAACCCTTATATCAAAATCTCCCCCCCCCCGAAACTCCAACAATGTGAAAAGCTGGGGATTCCCACCCCCCCCCCTTAAAACATCCATGACAGTCTTGAAAACTTGTAAACCTTTGGAGATTGTTAATCAAATTTCAGCAGCAGACGGAAACCTCAAAGCAACCATCTCTTTCCCCCGCCGCCAAATAAAGCAAGTCCAAATTTTGTTTATATTGTAAAAGTGTTTTAAAATTCTGCTATAATTAAATTAGTTAGATTGGAAGCTGCCCTATATGTGACAGAAAGGTGAGGAGTACATTGTTTATTTACTTATTTATCTACCTAAAAGCATTTGCAAACCACTTAATGTTTTTAAACAATCTGTATTAAGTTCTACTAAATAAAATTGGTTTCACCTTCTGGAAGAGGCAGAGAGGGAGAGCTAGGCAAACGTCTCTCATACAGTATGTGCTCCTATTCATTCCCTGCACTCCTTGCTTAATCTAAGGAATAGAAGAGGAAAATTCTGACAGCTCCCTTCAAGCTCCAATTTTAGTGGCCCACCTCTGAGTCAGGGTTAGCAAATTTGACAGATGACCACAAGCCCTGTCATATTATACTGCTTTATACATTCCCTCATTCTGCAAATGAGAACATCCAAGCTCTGATGGATGCCTTTGTACGAATCCTCAGATTTTAATGGCTGTCTGTGAACCACGTCCAGAACTGATCTCACTCTCTACATTTTGCAGACTTTGTCAGATTTAGCTACCCCAACATCTTCTCTTATTATGCAGCTATCCCATTTTAAGGAATATTTTACAAGCGATGCCTCCATATTCTTGCATTGCTGTCTGCAGCAGTTGCTTCTTAAAAATCAGTCTCATATTTATCCATGGATCCCAAACTTCCATTTTCAAGTCATCCCAATGTGGATCCAGACAGGGAGGGACCTTGAGGTCTCAAATTTCAGCGGCACCTTGTGCAACGCCAAAATTCAGCAACCCCCCCCCCCACACACTCCATTCTAAATAATAGTTGTGGTGTCCCCTGTGGTTCACCCCAAGGCTCCACGCCCAGTGCGACCAAACGGGTCACGCTCCCAGAAATCCACCTCTGATCCAGAAAGCCCTTCTGTGAGAATTGCTTCTAAATCCAGCAGCAGCTGCAGCCCTAAACCACATTACATGTTATTCCAGAAGGAATCCTGACACTCAGATGTGACTCTTGAGGGGGCATAGAAGCTGCAGGAGGAAAAGATGGAGAGAAAACCCCACTGTGGAAACAGAACTTTACCCCACAGTTATTATGACCAATGCCGTTATAAGCCTTCCATTTCTTAAGTCTTCTTCCGGCATTCAGTTTGAACATACAAAGGGGCAAGCAGGAAAGTACAGAGTAAATCCCAGGTTCAAACCCATGGATCATCAGGAAAGCTAGGAAAGACTGAAATCCTGCAGAGCTACGGCCAGTCAATACTGAGCTAGATCAGGTGTGGGGTACCTTTAGCCCTCCAGGTGTTGCTGAACTACAACTCCCATAATCCCTGACCATTGGGCTATGCTTGCTGAGGCAGATGGGAGTTGTAGTTCATCCACATCTGGAGGGTCAAATATTCCCCACACCTGAGCTAGATTGGAGCAATAGTTTGACTATTGGTTCCTGTGCTCCCCTTGGTGTTGATGTGCATGTCAGGTGCATTCCCCGAATCAATGCATCGTGTCCAGTGCACACATTGTCACTGAGGGGAAGAGGCTTGCCTTTCACATTCCCAATTGCCCCTGTCATATATTCAAACTGAACATCTGAGGAGTTTGGAGACCTCAGAGAACTATATTCAGTACTGTGTGTGTGTGCCCTGCACTCCAGTGGGAAACCTACAAGAGATCAGACCACCACGATCTGGGCTGAGACCTGGGAATCTCAGTTTTCATTTGGCATTAGACTTTCTTCTAGTCCTGATGGAGGAAGTGTGTGTGTGTGTGTGTGTGTGTGTGTGTGTGTGTGTGTAGGCAGAAATGTATCAATATTGTAAGATTTGGGGTTCCTAGGCACAGACATCTGGTTATCTTACTACAACAGTGTAGGTGTTATGGAAGGAAGGTGGTTAGCATTGAATATATTCATTTATGATTATGGGTTTGATTTTTTTTTTTAAGTTATATCAGTAGAGCACCGATAAGCAATTCCTAGTCTGCCTTTTTCATTAGCATGCAAATTAAAACTATGAAAGAAAACGGTCTTTTTAATGTTTCCCCTTTCTATAGCAGGATCACTATTTGTCCTTCCCTTTGTCCAAAGCACATGCATATATATCAAAGACAACTGCAGAGTTCTGCCTTAGTACCTCATCAAAGAGTTGCAGCATTGAATCAAGATTCCTGGGCAGAACCTCACTGGAAACTCTTCTGTGAAAACAGAAGAAGACTGGGAGGGAGGGAGGGAGGGAGGGAGGGAGGGAGGAAGGAAGGAAGGAAGGAAGGAAGGAAGGAAGGAAGGAAGGAAGGGACCACAAAAATGAGTTGATATCTTTCAATTATTCCAGGAATGTTGCAATACACTACAATTTTCAGCTCTAGTTGGTTAATAGTAGTGATAGATGGACTACTCCTCCTTTGATATATAAATGGCTTCTGTGAACTGGCTTATCCAGAGCCAGAATGGGAGGACAATGAGGTCTGAGCCCTCTTCCAACTCTGTCCTCCACTTTTCTGCCTTGTTGCTAGAAAGCCTCCAGCCTTTTCTGTCGGCCTTTCAACCACTTTCCCGTCTGTTTCCCTCTGCCATCATTATCATCAACAACAATGGCAGGAGAGAGAGTAAGGCTGTTCTCGTCCCACTGTTTTCAGTTCCCCAACCTTGTACCCGTAATCAGAGTAAATCACATTTCCCAGTGCTCCTGATGACTGGATCACAAGTATAGCATGCGGGTTAAGCACAGGAGACACAAAGAAAGAATCTGCTCCTTCCTCCTGCTGCCAGAGGAATAGGAAGGGTGGAGGGTTCAGGATAGAAGGCTGGGTGAGAGAGAGGGAAGTCACATGGATTCGTCACATGGATTCGAACTGCCGACCTTCTGATCGGCAAGCCCAAGAGACTCGGTGGTTTACACCATAGCGCTACTACTAAGTCAGGCCCCTTGCTGCTAGAGCTGAAAAGCATAGTGTCATTCCTCGCCGCCAATAAAAAGCAGACCACAAGCAAGATAACCTACACAAATGATAGTCCAGTGGCAGCAACAATCAGTCAGAAGCCAGCACTTCCCATTTGGGATAACCAGCTATTTGATCTCCCATGGCTCCTGTGCTTTTCAAGATTGTAGGCTAGGCAGCAATGAAACAGGTGCAGTAGTTGCTCCTGACAAGAAGGCTCAGTAAAAAGAAGAAGAGTGTTTTGCCTTTTACTTCTTTGTCTCACACACAGCTTTCAAATCCACAAGGCTATGACATGAACAGGGAAACTTTGCAAACAAGGGAATTCTATCTAATATATCATTGAGGTTTGAATAGGGAGCTGCAGTTATTCCAGCCCACCCACAATTTTCAATACCCAGACATTAGGTCGTGCAAATATAGTCACTCTAGTGTAAATATACCATATATAATTCCCCCTTCTCTCTGGCTCATTGTCTGAGCAGGTCATTAAAGAACCTGACAGTCAGAAAGCCTAAGCTAGACGTTGCCCTACTCAGCTTTTTAGTTGACTCTACTCTTGGTCAACTGCCCCTGCTTCTCTTGTTCCTGTGATGTCTGCAAAGGATCATTTGCTTTCACCCTTGTGACAGAGTTATAACAGAATGCCTGTTCCCCTTCAAATAAGTACAGCCCACTCTGTCTGCTACTATCAACGGATAAATTTTGCACTCCTTGCACAAAGAGTTCTCTTTGCAATCATTTTGCTGTTCACAGAGGAGTTTTTACTCTAGATAAGGAGGTATTTTAAATGCATTAGGAGTAAGATATATTATAAGGTATTGTGACTTTTGTTGTATTCACAGACATTTGTGTCAGCAAAATAGTCATGACTATGACCATGAATGCTATTTAACTGTTCAGATTTTCCCCTGCCTTCAAATTATGAAGACTAGGGCATAGAATTCATCATGTCTTGTGTGCACCCACGATACTGATTTTTGTTTTTTAAGCAAGGGAATAAAAAGTGTCCTGTTCAGATACCTAAGTAGCATACTGAGTACTGTTAGAATGGGTACAAACAAAATAATAATAATAATGAATACTAGCATTTTATCTTTTGAGGTTATGGTTTTCAGACTCTGTTCTGGTACCATGGCAAGCAATTATCTGTACAATGGCAAAGAGAGAGGGGGGGGAGCAAACTAGGTTAGGAGGTCTAATAATGCAGAAAGTAGGAGTGCTGGACTTGTGCCTCAACATTGATCCCAAGGCCAAAAGCTAAGAGTTGTCAGAATCAGAGACTCACAGAAACTGCATCTCTAAACCTAGACTCCACCAAGTGGTCGGCTTCATTACCCCCTGGGGGTAACCCCATTTACTATCTCAGGAGGTCAACCCAAAAAGTGATAGTAGAAAGGCAACAGGTTCCAGGCCAGAAAAATTGCTCTCAACTTCTCAGCAAGAACGTAGCACCTGGAAGAGGTAGTCTGCTCCAACGTTATACAAAAGTTTGGTCAAAACCAAGTGCTTGTCAATTCTCTGTCCAAGGTTCTGAACAAACCTGTATCTTTGTGATTTTGGTCCAGAATTTTGACTGTACCGACTAGTAGCAGCTGTCTGGGGGTTTCAAACAAGGATCTTTCCCAGTCCTACCTGAAGATGTTGAGAATTGAATCTGGGACATTTTGCACACAAAGCCGATGGTCTACCCAACTCCCCAAGGATGGTGAGGGACAATAAGCTTTTCAGACCACACCAGGGTGAATGTGTGGAGTTGGAATGGCACTCACAGGCCCCATCTCAACCCTTGCATGTTCATCTGTGCGGACACCATATGTGCACAGACTCCATGCACAGGTTTGGATTAATGCACAAAGGTTAAGATACAGGGCCATTGGGTGTCACGGAGATTCTCATGCTGTCAGAATATTTATTTTGCCTGAAAAGAGGGAATGTTCTTTGCTGGGAAGATCATTAATGTCGTGTAAGCTTCCTTACCACTGTCTGCTTTTTAAATTTAAAAGAAAGGGGGGTAAATGTTTAAAGAGCATTGTCACTACCACTGCCAAAGAATAATACCCAAAGGAATTAAGAGCTGGTCCTCGACCGTAATAAAATTTATTATTATAATTATTACCCAAAGGTATTTTGTAGAGTTTAACACCACTCTGAAATGGCCCTCCTTTTTGTCTAAATTTCAAAGTCTAGTAAAGTAAGCTTTCAGTTCAGACCTAGTTTCTATTTGATTTATCTAAAGAGAGGAATACTGAGTCAGAAAAGGTAGCACCAAGTACGGGGCATATCTCATACATGTAATTTTGAAGGCAGATGATATGAAACTTGTTGTTCCAGGCAATGTAACTTGGTTTTATGGTTTTGCATTGCTGACTTTCCTCTTGAAAGAAAAATTGATTTACATGATAAGAGAATGCCTGACGTGATAATGGAATAAGGATAATATAATTATTTTAAACACCTAGCAATGGTTCTCCTACACAAAGAGTAGTGCTATTATAATTATTATAAAAACTATCCAGAAAAAATGACTGTTCCAACAGATTTTCACATTCGCAAGCAAATCACTAGCCACCAGATCAGTTTGAACAAGTTAGTTACTACTCTAGGTCACCAGTTGAAGTTTTAGCATAAAATTAAACAAAAACTGCACAGTGGTGAAGGTACAGTACAATGCTGGATTGGCATTGTCAAGTTTTCACATTGACAATGCAGGAAGATATGTTAGGGATTGGAATGCCAGTCTTCCTTTGACTTTGATACCCATTCATAAAATATGGATGTTGATACAACTCTGACTCTGATTCATGTGTTATATGCATGAAGACTGATCCATGCACAGAAGAGGAAGCATGGTCACGTTGCTGCCCCCATCCCCAATGTTGCAACCATCCCTGGCCCCACATCCCAGCATCCATGCATTGAGCCCACATGTGTAGAGCTCAATGTTCACGGGCTTCCTTTTTTCAGACATCCACACTCAGTGCACAGATTTCAGGGGCAGGGATGATTATGACATTGGGTGTGGAGGTGCCATCCTCCATGAAGTAAAGTCCTCTTCACATGTATATAATGCAAAGTGGGCCAGAAGAATGTGGAAATCTGGACTCATTATGTGGCAGTGTGAGAACTCTCAAGAGCTATGCATAAATCAGCTCTTTCAGGGGTATAGCATCATTCCTTGCATTTTTTTAAAATGAGGTTTCTTTGTTTTGTTTTCCCACTTCCCATTTTAGATTCTAAGCTTCTTGGGGCAGCAACCCATCTATGCTGTATATGTAACTCTGTAAAGCATCATGATGGTGACAAGCTTGCTACCATAAGTAGAGAGAAGTGTGAGTGGCAGCCCATAAAATAAAGAAGTCTCTCCTCCAGAGACTTGCTGAAATCTGAGCAACAGGAAGAATGTATGAACAAAGAATATTGCCTTAGAATGTTGGTCTACCTAACTTAGTATTCTATACGGATTAGCAATAGCTTTTCCGCCTTTCAGACAGGAGTCTTCCCCAGCCCTACTGTACCTGAAGATGCCAAGGATTGAACCTGCAACTTCTGACAGCATGTGCTTTACCACTGAGCAACGGTAAGAACTTTCGCTTAACCTGGTTTGTGGCAGAGTTAATGCAAAAAGGGAATGGGGCTTTAGCCCTTTTCATTTCCACCATAACACTTTGGTTTAAGTGGGTATTTAGCATTTTTTATTAATCCATATTTTCTAACCTCAAGCTGAGTTTTAAACAGCTAATAGGGATTGTTTCAGCCCAAAGCTGAAAGAAACTGAGCAGATGGACAAAGGCAGTTTCAAATATGGCAAAATTCCCTAGCAGGGATGTTAACTAAACACTTAATCTTCTTAGAGGTAATCACATTACCATTGTTTAGAGTTTTAAATTAAGATTAGGTTTCAATTCAAACATGACACATAGGTGCCCCATGCATGCAAGAGGTCAGATCGCATCATCATAATGGAACCTTTTCACCTCTTGCCCCATGAAACAATGATAAACCGTTTCTTAATTAAGGAGCACATTTCTGAGAGCCACCTCTGCTTGACTTCCAAAAGGCAATGTGTTGCATTCTGCATACACAACAGGGCTTTTCCAGCTTCCCATCCCGCTGCAGCACTTTTTGCCCCTGTCCAGAGAGTATCAGTGAAGACTGAAAACTATCCAAAGTAGGTTTCAACACAGCGTGAAGAATTGCAGTTAGGAAGAAAAATCAGAGACAAATGGAGGGCAACCGAAACGATCGAGGGGATGGGGAAACTCCCCTATGAGGCAAGGTTACAGTATTTGAGTTTTAGAGAAAAGGCAAGTAAGAGGAGATTGGATAAAGGTTCTCTGGTTTAGAGGTTTATGAGTGGTAAAGGTAAAGGGACCCCTGACCATTAGGTCCAGTCGTGACCGACTCTGGGGTTGCAGCACTCATCTCACATTATTGGCCGAGGGAGCCGGCGTACAGCTTCCGGGTCATGTGGCCAGCATGACTAAGCCGCTTCTGGCGAAGCAGACCAGCACACGGAAATGCCGTTTACCTTCCCGCCAGAGCGGTACCTATTTATCTACTTGCATTTTGACATGCTTTCGAACTGCTAGGTTGGCAGGAGCAGGGACCAAGCAACGGGAGCTCACCCCGTCGCAGGGATTCGAACCACCGACCTTCTGATCGACAAGCCGTAGGCTCTGTGGAACACGTAACAAAATGTTGTGGTGTATTCCCACACCCTCAGGGAGCCAAGTCCTTGCTCCCCCCCCCCCAACTCTAAACTCTCCTCTCAGATTCTTGCTATAAATTTCAGGAGACTGAACAGGCCAAGTTCCTCTTCTCTCATATCCCTTTCCAGTTTCCTTTCCCCCGCTTCAACAGGCACCTTAATATTTTATAAACCATGGACATTTGTTAGCCTTTAAGAAAAATAAAACTTCTTAATTTGCAAGCTTCTTTACTTTGGCATACCTAGGAAATTCTCCAGGTATGTAGAAAGCACTATCCTATTTTTTTGGGGGGGGGGCTTGTTTTTCACTTCTCCACTAATAGGCAGTCAAATACGCAAGTTCTCTATTAGAGGGAATGGTCATTTTGACCATGGTATACATGTATGGAGAGCCGGTATTTTTAAACCCTCATACCACAACCACAATGCTTATGGGGTCTGATGACATGACTGATCTCTTGATGCAAACCCATAGCTGATTGAGCTGGGTAGACAGTACCACACTGCTTTTAAGTTTCCAGCATTCTGTATTTTGGGATAGCTTCACATTGGTATATGGTTTGTTTTTTATCTGTACATGAACCATTTTAGTACAACCTGCAAAATTCCTTCAGATTTATATGAGTGACACCTCTATAAAATGCCATATAATTGTCCTTCCCAAGCACAGATAAAAGAAATTGCAAGGCTTGTATTGACCCAGTAAGTGCAAAATACAAATCTAAAACCTGTTTGTGGTGATGATCTTGTAAGTAGTGTCACATTTGATCCTCTAGTCAAGCTAACATGTAAAATGTATTTGCCAAAGTGTATTGGCAAATGGAAATCACACGTAACTGGATATCTCTGTTTTGGCTCAAGATCACTTTGTTCTAATTACAACTGATTTATCAGTTCACTTCAGGGAAGTCTCCAGCACACTCTAGTACAGTGCAGTCATTTTCATCTTACAACATAAAAAAATATGTCCTGTACAACAAAATCTCGAAGGTGGGAGAAAAATGCCTATTGTATATCAACAACGAACCATCTGTTTACATGCCCAAAGAGATTAGCCAATCAAAGCAATAAGCTTTTGAAATTGGGGAAATGTTATTTATTACAGCCTGTTCAGCTAATACATTGGGCAAAATCCAGTGCTGCCATTCTAGTTGCCAAATGGCTTTTGATCCAGTGGAGGTGTTCGTAAATTTAAAAGAAGGAGGGCAATTTTATTACCAGTAAATTCCCTCTTCCCTCTACTCCCCATACCCTAAATCTATTTCAGTGTCAGGCCCTTCAGAACAGCATGGAAGGTGGTGCAGGGTTCTTTATGGGAAGGGGGAAAATCAAATAAAATGATCTTTCCTTCTCTTTCATTAGCAAATACAGAAGCCATTCTGGAACTGTAGCACTGAAACTTGCACAATCTCTCTCTCTCTCTCTCTCTCTCTCTCTCTCTCTCTCAGTTGAGGAAAACATACTAGGAAACCCAATGTTATGTTTTATGAGCTATGACTCATTTGAGTTCTCCTGTACAGTATGGCCACTTGTCTTACAGTAGCCGCCTGCATTTGACGCAGATTCTTGAGCTATATTCCTCTCTCAGTATTTTGCCAGGCTGGGCTGCTTCAGAGAGAGGAGCAATTCCAAAAGTCTGGGACCTCATGCTTTCCTAGACCCTCTGATCCTGCTGCAAGGGAAACATGGCACTTCCACAGAGCAGTTTATTGTGGACTTGCAAATGATCATGCATGGAAGGGGTTTTTGTTTGCTTTTGCAGTGCCCATATGACATCCTCATCCAAAAGCCATCCCATTTCCCACTTCCCCAATTTAATTCAGGTTTATTGTTCCCATGGGTGTTTTCAACTTATCGGCTTTTCTGCAGCAATGGTAAATCCAGATTCAACAAGGAAAATACTATGGGATGGCATCTGGATGAAGACATCCTCAAGTGGACAAAAGTGCCTGAATAGCACTGAGTCCACCACAAACTGCAATGTAAAAGTACACACAATGCTAAAATTCACCACACATTTGGTGCTTTTTCTTCAAAGGCAAATGTTTTGAGGAAAGTTTGCAACGGAAGTAAGAATACTCCAGAGTTGTGTGGCATACAGAACATAGGATTCCCAGTGAGTGCCACATATACAGCAGCTTAAATCCCTCTTGGGTCTGCAGGAGGGACCATGAGTTAATACGGAGCACATATTTGTCTGCAGGAGGTTCCAGGTTCTGTTTCTAGTCAAAGGGACCTCAGGTAGCAGGAAAGGCCTTTGTCTAAGACAACAGAGAGCCACTGCCAGTTAAGCTAGTGGCCTACATCAGGGGAGGGGAACCTCTAGCCCTCAGTTGCCAGATTCCAACTCCCATCAGCCCCATGACCATTGGCCAAGAATGATGGGACCCTTATTTTGGCAACATTTGGAGGGCCATAGATTCTCAACCCTTGAGCTGGGTGGACCAAAGATCTGATTCAGTATAAGGAAGCATTGCATGTTCATGCACAATAAACTCTGGAACTGGTTCCAAACCAAAGTGTTGTCCACCCGATGTTAAATCATGTTCAAAGGAATCAAAAACTACCCTGCCTCATTTTGTATTAATAGCGCCACATTTGACAAGGGGAGTTTTGCATGGCAGTTGTTTAAACACTGTCTTTTCTGCCTATCGTGGTGGTGAAATTAGGAATAATAGGCATGCTTTATTCCTGAAACCGTAGCATTACTGAGGGTTTATGAACAAAATGATGAATTTAGAATAAACCCCATTTATGGTATTCCGCATTACCACGAGCACATAATCCTTTCCGCAGGCTAAAAGGCTGTCAATAGGCTGCTTCATAAAATAATGAATGTTTGCAGTAACAATTTCATGGGTTGGCTGCAAGTTAATAGCCTTTATTTCCAGTGTAACTTCCTTAGAGGTAGCCTAGTAAACAGTTTTTTATATTTATAATATATTATGTTAACAATGCTACTTATTTTCTGTTTGATATAGACATTATATTTTAGTATGACTGGTTGCAACAATGACAAGGAGGAATATTTAGCACATACTATATTTTGACAGCCGTTTAGAATAATCATAGCAAACGGGAAATTCTGTTCACTTTGGTCTCTTATTGGTCTGTTTGATTTCTATCCCCACTCATCCTTCAGACTGCTAAGGACTTTGTACACAGAATTGAATCCAGAGAGTGCTAGTTAGTTAGTGGATGGATTCAGGGGGTTTAGTCACAATGGAAACAATGGCATTTTAAGTTTTCCATCACATATTTCTCCTATTGATTCCAGTGAGGCTAAAGGAGCAGTCCTGTACATGTCTACTCAGAAACACAGGATAGCGGTTTCAGTTCCTCAGGATCCAACCCACAGTATTTTGTTTTTCTAATTTATGTCATGCTGAGAAACAGTGATTGCACGATCACCAGGGAGTTTTAAGTATTTTATTTATTATTTAGGAGATTTATAGCCTGCTTTCTTACTGGAATTCCTAAAACAGATTACAAGAAGGATTGGTAGATATTTGGGTGATCTGCAGCAGGTCAACAAAGGCTACTGACTCTCACCTGTTTAAAACTAGCAACAGCAGCTTATTCCAGCTAATTTTTTCACAAGGATTTCATGATGAGGTTACAGAGTGCCAGATAAATGCTTAACAGAAAGAAAAATATACCGCCCATCGCCACCTCGTAACAATCAAGTATGCTCAAGCCTGTAACTAACCAACATTCTGAAAGAATTAAAAAATGTTCTGAGAAAAAGGGAGAAAAATAGAAGCTTCTTTTGTGGGGGAAGAACTTTTTGAGAAATTGGCTCATAGGCTTCATCACAGCACTCACTAATGAGGATAATTCCAGAATGATCAACTCTGAGAAAGGCACTTTTGATTTTTTTTACTAGACATCATATAGTCCCAGCCTATAGTTTGCTTCCTCTGTCTTGCTTCCTTTGTTTCTCAGTGTGTATTGATTTTGCGGGGTGTGTGTGTGTGTGTGTGCAGGCACACTGACACATGCACATGTGGGAGACAGAAATGAATGGTGGCAAAGCTGTCAAATCCAAAGCCCCACAAATTAATCATCCCTATACATTCACAGATCAGGCGCAGCGCGTATAACAACAGATCAATTTTCTCTCATACCACCTACCGCTGTGTCTGAATCATGACCTGCAAAGGCGATTTTCAAGGGAGGTGGTATAATTCATTTTCCCATGTTTAGTTCATTGTTAGGCTCTCTGACAAAAAGACAGAAAATTGGTGTGAAGCGTTTATTTAATTAATATTTCTCAACTGTTGCCACCCACCTCTTCACTTATCCTGAGAGCTCAGAATTGGTGACAAGGCTAAAAAGACTCTGATAAGAAACAACTAACAAAATAAAATACTTCTTTAAAACACTATAGCACTGTGGATATTCTTCTCTTTTTTTTTTTAAAAAAAATACCATTTGCTTGCTTAACCTTGCTAATTAAAGTGAGTGTAATGTTTAGGCCCTAAACCAAAATGCATTATATGACATTTGGAAAGTGCTTGGCAAAAGGAACTCAATAGTTCTCAAGGGGAGCCCATATACCCTGCAAAATGAGTAGAAGACACCACAAAATATGGGTTCAATGCATATCCTACCGGTACTGAAATCAATGGGGACACTGCCATGCTGCTAAATGGAATAGGCTATCCCCATGCACAGGACTGTGCTTGTGAATGTAACCCCTAAGCCAAGCATAACTAGTTGCTCTTATGGCCTAGTGATGCTGTGAAATGGGTCCAGGAGACACCATATCCTGCCATCTGTCAGGAGCTGTTGAGCCTAGGGCCAGGAAGCTACTGCTCTGTACACAGCTGCTCCAGGAGTAGGGATGTGAGGAGGCAACAATTCCCTTCATGTCCTATGTCCATCACAATCAACAAATCTAAAAAAAAATGTAGTATAAACACCGACAACTGGGAAACACTGGCCTGCAAGCACTCCAATTGGAGAACAGCCTTTACCAAAGGTGTCGTGGGTTTTGAAGACGCTCAAACTCAGGATGAAAGGGAGAAATGTGCTAAGAGGAAGAAACGCTTGGCAAACCCTCACCATGATCAACTCCCGCCCAGAAACCTCTGTCCCCGCTGTGGAATCATAGAATCATAGAGTTGGAAGAGACCACAAGGGCCATCCAATCCAACCCCCTGCCAAGCAGGAAACACCATCAAAGCATTCCTGACGGGTGGCTGTCAAGCCTCTGCTTAAAGACCTCCAAAGAAGGAGACTCCACCACACTCCTTGGCAGCAAATTCCACTGTTGAACAGCTCTTACTGTCAGGAAATTCTTCCTAATGTTTAGGAAGGATGTGTGGATCCAGATTTGGCCTCCACAGTCACTTACGGACTGACTTTTAAAACTGTGTTCATGGAAGACCATCTTACTCGGCTATGAGTGATCACCAAAGAAGAAGAAGAAGGCAATCAACACTCTTTCATTCTGCTACAGCTTGGCTTCCTCTAAAACCCACTCTGATTTGATTATCTGCTATGGCAGAAATGAACAAAATTAATTAATTTTAATGCATTTCAATGGAAGAGAAATGTCAAACACAATGCAGAAAGTCACCTCAATATAACCTGGAACTGCACATGCTATTTAAATACAAATAATAAAGTGCAATATTTCTGTAACATCGATTCTACACTGTTCATGACAGCTGGGTAAAGAAAGAAGAAGTAAAACAGAGAGGGTTAATATTTTGAAGAGCATACTTTTCTAGAGCTTTAAATCTTGTGTAGGCTGTTGCTAAAAGTGAAGTGCAGAGGAAGTGAAATGCAGAAAGTTTGCCATGCACAATAGTACTTGTACACGCAAAGCACTATTTCGAACTTGCTATATTAGATTTTCCAAAAGTGTATTTGCAAAGAAGTATAACAGCTATCTCAAATTGTTGGGAATATATTTTAATGGTAGTTTTATCCCACAGTGACAAGCCAAGTGTAAATATTATTTCCTCCCAGAAAATCTTTGCTATATTTATGGAAAACTCTTATATACATGCTATACTCAGAGAGCTAGCTCTGCTTAATGGAGTCTCTCCCCCACTACTCCACATGCACAAGCTGACTGGACCAGCAGTCAAACCTGATATCAACACTAGCAACAGAGCTGCACCCACTCATCTGAGGGCAGAAGGATTAAGGGACACAGGGCATGGTGGGTGGCACATGCAGCTGTGCTCTCCAACACATCACTCCCCCCCCACCTGCATCTGCTACCTGGGTCAGCCACATATAAGTTTATCAACGAATATTTGGTTGGCAAATATATTTTAAGCTAGACTGCTTCCTCAAATTGGCTTATTAGTGGAGATTTTCTAACTTTTTAAACAAGTGAAACTGGCTTTCTGTCCCTGAGAAGAAATGAAATTGGTTCTCTGTTCTCTGTAAATTAAAATACAGCCAAGTGTATTGTCTTGACCAAGAAAAAATAGCTAGGAACTCATCTGCACATATTTATGCAATCATTAGTATATGTATATTTAAAGCCTTTGATAATAGATATGAACCATCTTTCCCACAATGTCTCCTCCCAAACACACACACACACACCATGAAATGGTCCTCCCATTATCACTATCCTTTTTTTTTCCAGTGCTCAGGTCAGAGACAGCTACTGCTTGTTAGATTAAAGATTGTTGTTGTTTTTAAGTTGAAAAAACAACCAGTTTCTTCCACATTACAAGAGAAACCATGTTAGTTTTCATTAAAACGATGAACAATTATTTTATACGATTCCATGCAGTAGCTATTACCCGCAACACATCAAAAGTTCTATAATGAACAGTGAAACCCTGAATTGAATTTTGTCTACACCAATCCACCAGATTAAGACATCTGGAACATTCAAGCATTCCTAAATCTGAGATACAGTCCTAAAACAAGAGTGCAAGACCAAGACTCACACCAAGAGGACAACCGCTACAGCACAAATAACATAAGGGAAACAGTAGGAGAACCCCAAAATCACCTACTGTAGGAGAACCCCAAAATCACCTACACAATGCATCATAATAGATTCATAGCCTATGTTAGAGAGAATGAGTCTACTCTCACAGAGACAGAGAAGCTAGACAAATGATGGCACACAGACAACCCCTCCAAATTAAAACTACTACTTAAAAACTACTACTTAAAAATTTTGAATTATGGTGCTGGAGGAGACTCTTGAGAGTCCCATGGACTGCAAGAAGATCAAACCTATCCATTCTTAAAGAAATCAGCCCTGAGTGCTCATTAGAAGGACAGATCCTGAAGTTGAGGCTCCAGTACTTTGGCCACCTCATGAGAAGAGAAGACTCCCTAGAAAAGACCCTGATGTTGGGAAAGATTGAGGGCACAATGAGAAGGGGACGACAGAGGATGAGATGGTTGGACAGTGTTCTCGAAGCTACTAACATGAGTTTGGCCAAACTGCGAGAGGCAGTGAAGGATAGGCGTGCCTGGCGTGCTCTGGTCCATGGGGTCACGAAGAGTCGGACACGACTGAACGACTGAACAACAACAACAACTTAAAAGCAGTAAGAAGATCATAGCAGCATCACACCAAGGTATAAGACCATGCAATATGTCCAACCACTAATTGTGCCCCTTAATCAAAACCAGTACAGTGGTAACTCGGGTTACAGACGCTTCAGGTTACAGACTTCGCTAACCCAGAAATATTACCTCGGGTTAAGAACTTTGCTTCAGGATGAGAACAGGAAATCGTGTGGCAGCAGCGGGAGGCCCCATTAGCTAAAGTGGTACCTCAGGTTAAGAACAGTTTCAGGTTAAGAACGAACCTCCAGAACGAATTAAGTTCTTAACCAGAGGTACCACTGTAATATAGTCAGAAAACCTAACAACACCAACCCATAACATTACTACTGAGATGTACCTGGCATCTTCTATATAAAACGTGCACCAGCAGTATACACTGAGCAAACAGGACTGTATCAAAGAATGACTGCAAATAATCTGATATTTTATAAAATCAAATGTGTTTTTACTTGGGTTTGCCTATATAAGCAAATAAAACCAAAGCAACAAACACAACAAGGGGGCCGGGGCATCAACCAAATATTCTATCCCATAGGAACATGGTCAGAAGTAATCTAGATTGCATTTTTATTCATGCATTCCAAATTCCAAGGGTACTACAAGCAGCCATTGAAGAAGGTCTGCACTGCTAGCATATATAGTGTAATAAATATAATAGTAGTGCAGAAAACATCCAGAGTTTCAATTCCTCGTAGAGAAAGCAAATTATGGGTGATTTCTCTCTCTCTCATATGCTAATATTCCACACATTACTGTACCAAATTGCAGTGTTCAAACTATGTAGTGGCTTCCATATTTGGGCATTAGTCTGCCTCTCAGAAACTAGTAAAAATATTATAAGGTCCCTGGATTTAATTGTTCTGTTTTCATGTTCAAATATAGATAATTAAAAAGTTGTGGAGGACATTGTCAAGGTTCTTGGATAATATCACAGGTTTCCATGAAACCTCTTCCAAAACTGCTTTCCTCGAGGGCACTCCTACCAGAGGCAGCTTTTAGTGCCTCCAGCACATCCTGCCAACATGTTGGTGTTATGTTAGCTGTCACCTGAAATAATTGTACAGGAGTTCTTGTGCCCATCTATAGCTAATCTTTAAAGTGTTCCCTGTTATGTAGTCTGACACTGACCTCACTGGTCTGGAACATCACAGATTTGTCCATTTCACCCATATCTGTCTCCCAGACTACTTCAAACCCTGCAATTTCTATAAAGATCTTAGAAATACTTGAGACCAATCCCTTGCTTTTTCAGCCAGCATTAATAAGAGCCTGGCTGCCTGTTTCTGAATGCCTAGATCCTTAAGAAATGTTGTAATTGACATAACTGGAGCCATCCCACATTTAAGTTTCCAATCGCTTTCTCTCTCTATATATATATATGCTTCTGAATGAACATTTTGGCTTCCCTGGACACTCCATCAAACCCCCTTAGAGTAGCCATCCTTAAGGAAATTAATTCTGATGGATTTAAGGAGTGTGAGGTGGCAGAATAGGAATTTATTCAACAATAGGACTGTATCAGTCAGGGGCTAAACAGGGAGTTTGGTTTCTTCTCATATCATAAACATAAAGAGAAGGATTCCTGATGCTGTACCCTGAATTTTTCAATATACAGTTCATAGTATAGGTGACTGTCCCTTTAAAGACTGAGGACATCTCATTTCTCTGATTTGCAATCTGCAGTTGCTCAGCTCTAGCATCTGATGAAGCAGTCATCTGCAAAAGTGAAACCATTCCATTCAGTCTTAAAAGAGCAAATGGACTCTTAATTTCTTTCTACGTTGCGATGAGCAGCTGCATTTTTCAAACCGCTGCTGTTCCTGCTGAATTCTCCATTATGCCCAGTATATTACAGGACAAGGGCAGACACCATTTAGGGGCTCTGCTGAAGTCTACTTGTCCCCTGGTCTTTTTGCATGCAGGACGTTTGTAAAGAGGTGTGGCTGGAACTGTCAGGCACTCGATAACTCTGCCTCTAGGCAATGTCCTATAGAAGCTGTCCAAGCATGACATGTCAGGTTATTCTGCCCTGTACCTTGGGCCTAAAAGGCTCCCAGGTCTCAGAGCTCCTGCATAAGGAGCAGAAGTCAATCATACATGACGGAAACTGACACTTTCGGAGAAGCTGGGACTAGCGTGCATAATCAGACTGTTTCCCTGTGAGTTTTCATAATTCCTAGTGGGACAAAATTTATTTGTCCCCTCAACACAGTTAAAGTTTCCTAGCAACTCTGTTGCTTTTCTTTATCTTTCTAGTATTTCTGCCTCAAAAGGTTTGTACTCTGCAGAGTGAAATTGACAGAAATCTTATTTGGTGGGTGTGAGAAGACATGAACTTCTTGCAGTGAGGGAAAACCAGAAGGCCCTCGGAGCTGGACCTCAGTGTCCAGGCTGAACGATGGGGATGGAGACTCTCCTTCAGGTAAGAAGAGGAATTTGAAGTGTGATTTACATAAAAGCCAAGTAATATACATATCTCCCTGTGCACATTAGGATGGGTCTGTTAACTAGAAATTAAAAATTGAAAATTGTGGCCTGATTCAGCTGTTTACTTAATTCAGTTTTACCCCTTTCCACCACTCCTGCAATAAATATCATGTGTGCTGCAATCACTCCATGAGGAGCACCCAAATAATGTATTATGCAGTGGTGGAGAAGGGTGTGTCTAGCCACACATCCTTCACAATAAGTCTTTGGAACAAGAAAGAATCTGAAGTGGCCACATACTCGGCAATGGTAGGCAACACAAAGGGTACGCAAGCACAAATATTAGGTGAAGTAAGTCATGATGAGATGGTGCCTTCATATCTCATGCATTAACTGCAGTTCAGAGGAAAGAACAATATTATCTTGGTTAAGTACATTTGGAGCACTATAAAGGAGAAAAAGTGCTCTTTGACTAGACCATGAAAAATTGGAGAAGGGACTGATTAGCCCAAGATGCATAGATTCTGGTTCAAGGCCCCAAAGCAAAGATATCATAAAAGTATGCCATACGTTGCTGTAATGTAGTGTAAGCAATGAATACACGAGAAGGGCAGAGAAGAAAGAAATGCAACTACAACACTATGATACAGCAGAAAAAGGTAAGATAAGCCAGAAGAGGAAGCAGTGCTATTTTCCAAGTTGTTTAAGGTACATGATTCAAGGTTTTATCTAAAACCTTTGAACTGTATGAGAGGTTAAATGTTTGTTGGGCAATGCATCTGGGATTATACATAACTCTTACGCTATTTGGCATGTGTTTTTTAAAGGCCATTTTAATTGCTTTCAAGAAGAATAAAATTGTCACAGAGCGTCACTTCCAGAAATCAACTTTATACTTGGCCATGACCAATCCAGGTTGAAACTTCTGTTGACATTCAGCTCACTGGATGCTTATACTCATGGCATGATTATGGGACTACGTAAGTGGGGTTTGCAAATCAGCTGGTACATTCAGAAAGATAAATTCAAAGAAGTAAAAGCAGGAAAATGAATAAAATATAACTGCACTCCTTTCAGAAGGGGCCTAGATATTCCTGCAAGCGGCAAAATTTTACCCATTTATTTAAAAATTAGAGGAAACTTTGAAATACGGTTCTGCAGTACAGGTCACTTAAATTCCAATTCTCTCCTGCCCCAATATTTTATTATTAATAATATTAATTAAATTAGTAATGGAGCACAAAGAGGCTGTAGGCAGCTCTTTCAGTGTACATGAGACTTGGCAATATGGTGAGAAAAAGGGCATGCAACTCAAACTTCTTGTTGCTTCTCCGAGAGATTTGGAGCAACTCTTTTCCCCATATATGAAATTCCTAGCATTCACTTATATTCCACTGCTGCTAAGACATGCCAAAACAGATTTCAAGATTGCACATAAAGGCATAACTGGGAACCCATAGAATGCCCCTTTGTGAAAGTTGTTTGCCATGCAGGGTTAAAAATAAACATTTTAATGAGATTTTCAAAGTACAGTTTCGCCTATGATACCAAAGTTTATGTGAGATCAGAGTCCAGGCCCATCGAGATGCAGCTGTCATTTGAAACTACACCCACAGTGCACAACCATTCAAGGTTGCCTCCACAGATTGTGCTGTAGGCTGAACCTGAATTTCATTACCTTTGAACCATGATCAAACTGCTATTCTTGCAGGCTGTAGTCCTGCCTAATTATACATAAACTAATCCCAGTGATTAGAGGCAGAATTACACATATGAAAGTGTGTGAGAGAGGTTGTAACCATGGTAGCATAATAGGTAATCTCTGTGTAAATTACAATGCTCTTTGGCTAAAGAGTATTACTCTTTCCCATGGCTCTTGATACATAAAAAGAGCAAAGGACATGTTCATCATTGCATTTCTGACAGGTTGACAGCTCCTTGGCATCATCTGCACCTCTATTCCCAATTGACTTCTCCAGACAAGACTCTCTGTGGTGATTGATAACCCTATTCAAAGTTTGTGCTCTGTTTACTTTTAGCTGTGAGATTTAAAACTCTCTCATTTATAGAATTGTAGAGTTGGACAGGACCTTCAGGATCATCTAGTCCAACCCCCTGCAATGCAGGAAGCTTAACCAAAGCATCCATGACAGGTGGCCATCCAACCTCTGCATAAAAAAACCTCTAAGAAAGGAGAATTCACAACCTACCGAGGGAATCCATTCCATTATCAACCAGCTCTTACTGTCAGAAAGTTCTTCCATATGTTTAGTCACAATCTTCTTTCTTGTAACTTGAAGCCATTGGTTCAGGTTCTACCCTCCGCAGCAGAAGAAAACATCTGCCATGTGACAGCTTGCTCCGTCCTCCATGTGACAGCCCTTTGCATATTTGAAGATGGCTATTATATCTCCTCTCAGTCTCCTCTTTTCCAGGCTTCCTCAGCTGTTCCTCATAAGGCTTGGTTTCCAGACCCTTAATCATCTTAGTCACCCTCATCTGCAAACATTTGTTTTCTCCTGCTCTGGAGGGTAGGACCTGAACCAATGGCTTAGATGTCATGGATGCTTGAGTTGAGATTCTGGCATAGCAAGGGGTTGGACTAGATGGCCTTCCAACTCTACAATTCTATGATTTCATGGTTCTATTATTCCCCTTAGTTCCATTTCTTATAAATGCCCTTCTTAAATTTTAGCTCATCTGTAAGCTCCTTACACAGCCCCACTAGTTTCTTTAGATGCCTCCCACTTTTCTTTCTTGTTGGAATTGTCTGCATTTGTGCCTTCAATATTTCACCATTAAGAAACTCCCATCCATCTTGGACTCCCTTCTCTTTGAGTAATTCTGACCATGGGATCTCACCCAGTAGCTCCTTGAGATTTATGAAATCAGCCTACTTAAAGTGTAGGCTCCAGTGTACATATCTGACTGCATTCAGCTTTCCCTTGCCTCTTTATAATGAAACTCAAATGGACACAATCACTTCCTCCCAAGGTTCCCAGGACATCCACTTAATCAATCAGTTCCTCCTCATTGATGAAGACCAGGTCCAACATAAAGGTCTGTGTCCTTTTGCTTAGTACTTTTTATTTATTTTGGGACTTCCTGTGAAGTTCTTGCATTCGTCCTTGAATCAGGGTCTCTCCTGCCTCACCAGTGCTCCTAAAGCAAGGAAGGTCCACCTCTGAACTTCTCAGATATCTCTACCAAGGTCCATTGCAAGGTGAAAGCCAGTATGTGTCTATTTCCCTCCCTCCCACACTTCTCTAAGATGCCACGGGGCTTCATTCCCACCTCCAACAGAAGCTGAAAAAGTACATGCCCCAGTGGTGGACTTTGGGCTCTAAAATTTCAGCGGTGCCCTGTGTGATGCTAAAATTCAGTGCCGCCTGCCTCTCACACTCTGTTCTATAGCATTGTTGTGGCGCTCCCTGCAGTGCAGTGCTCAGTGCAGCCAAACCAGTTCCGCTACCCTAAAACTCCCTCTGGATACCCATAGATTCTTGTTCCCTAGCTGAATTGCTACATATTCCTTCAGTTCAATTACAGAAGAAAAAGTTATTTTTTTAGAGGGGGGGAACCCAAAACAAACCTCAGCACATAATCAGCTACACACACAATGAAGAAATTGGCCTAGTAAATATCTTGTTTTAAAGTGAAAAAGATTAACAAGCATATATATGTGTGTGTTTGTGTGTGTGTGTATTTATATACATCACAGAATCTTTATCTGCCAAACCAGATGTTCACATTTTAATTCTGTCATAATTCATGCTGGAAAATGAAACAGGCTAGCTATATTGTTAGTATTTTGTTTTAGCCACTTGAGCATCTTGCAATAATACACGTATAAATGTTCTGTACAATCAAAGTTTCCTTGATGTAACCTTTCTGAAAACAGTGCAACTATTCTGCCGTATTTACATAATGTGATGTCCTCTAGTGCCTTCTCTGCCTATTTCTGTTCAGTGGGTGCTTTTAAGACTACATGCTTTATTTAAAAATATATGGCACACTTATTCTATGAAAGTGGTTGAAAGGAACACCCAAAACTGCAGGAGAATTTAACGTTTGAATAAGTGGGAAGCTTTACTGTTACAAAATGAATTTATGTAGGAATGTCAGGATCCAATCCTACACACACATACCTGACATTAAGTTCCATTGAACTCAATGGCATTTGTCTGAGTGCATATACATAGGATTGCACTGTCAGATAGCTGAGGCTAAGATCATGGTCACTCTATTACAGGCCAATGTGGCATAGTACTTGCACCATAGGAAAACTGGACACATGCATTCAATCGAGGAATCTTATTTGCAGAAAAGCCTTTTGCATTGATGGTTCTGGACTGGGCTTTTGTACATCAACCTTGGAAGAGAATGCCTGGTCCCATACCATAGCCATCCTTCATAATGGCTGCACCAAACAATTTGTGAGCAAAGGATAGCCCTGAGAAACAATTTTCAAAAACCTTAACAATGAACAAACTAGCCAGCAGGTGACTTCTTTGGGCTGACTTAGGAAATTCAGCCAGTCTCAGTTTGGAATTCTAATCCTAAATGGTACTGAATGCATGAAAATGAAGGTTTTGATGCATACAATGGTCCTAATTCTACACATAATTAAGCACGTGTCTGTTGTATTGATTTCAGTGGGATTGTGGCATACTTTTCACTGGATGGTCACCGTGGTTTCCATGTGCCCACAGCCATGTTTTCCTTTCATATGTCATACACACAGTTCAGAGGGCCTTTCTAGCATGGCCTGGAGTCCCGGCTGATTTCAGTCTGCTTAGCCTTCTTTTGAGTTAAAGTATGGACTCCTTTTAATGGTCTGCACATTTATGGGAAGTAGCACATTATGCAGTCTGAGTGGCTTTTTATTATTATTACAACAAAGAAGATTATAGTATTAGAGACAATACAGAATTGTGGGTTTCATAGGAAATGAAAATCTTTAATTAATTTGCGAAAACTTTACACTTTAGGGCTCTTAATAATCTTTCAGTATAACAGATAAGAGCCATTACTGAAGAATTTGCGAGCCCAGCAGGAATTAATAAAATTATATTCTTTCTTTCTTTCTTTCTTTCTTTCTTTCTTTCTTTCTTTCTATCTATCAGCCATGAAACAACTCCAGCCTTAATTGTGTGGGTGTTTTGTTTTGTTTTTTAAAATATTCCTATACACAATGGTGCAATAGTAGGAATGCTGGCAATAATTCCAACAAGAGTTCCTACCAATGAAAATGAGTTTTTCTTTCAGAAACAATGAAGTGTAATATTAGTTGGTTTGGTATTCTTAGAGAATAGATTCTTGAAGGAAGATAATTTAGTTGAAAATGTACAGGGGAACCTTTGTCCTTCCTGATGTTGCTGGAATCCAACCACCATCAACCCTGGTCAGCTTGGCCAATGGTCAGGGATGATGGAAGGCTCGCCTTCATTACATATTCTTAGGCACCAGGCAAAAACATTCCTCTTCTCCCAGGCTTTGGGCTAGTCAAACAATTTATGGCCTTTTAAACTGTGAGGGGCATTGGTTTTGTTTTTCATTATGATATGCATTTAGGTGTGGGGGGGGCGCTTATATTGTAAACTGCCCTGTGATCTTTGGACGAAAGGCAATATAGAAATTTAATAAATAATAACAACATCTGGAGGGACCCACATTTGCTACCACTGGTCTAAACATCTCCCTCCCCCCTCCCCCCTCCCCAATGCAGGATGCTAATTCACATTAACATGATATGAAGACCCTTCCATTCTTCTTTTCTTCAAACTCTTACCGGTATGAGCACCAGACTCAATGGCAAACAGGAACCACAGGGTTTGCTTCTTTTAGCAACAGGGGGGAGAGACATAATTCCTAGGTGAATGCCTTAGTTTAAAAATAAAGGAAGAAATAAAACTTTTAGTACAGACACTCAAGCCAAATTCTGTCATGAGACTTTCAGAAAGAAACACTTGCCACCAGTATCGCAAGACAGTGGTGGACACTTACTATATAATTGTGAGTGGACACTTAATATATAACTGAGAGTATGTACTGGGTGTATATCTGTGCTTTCAGCTACCAAGCAAGGGGTGAAGGAAGTAGTGTGGGGAGCAGGTTCTGGGAAATAATTTTAGTCATTCTGGGGAAACCAGAGCAACAGGACTGAGGAAAGGCTTTGCTAGCTTCCAGAGGGCAGGGAGACTGCTTTTATTATTTTTAAAGTGGGCCAAAAATCTCTCCCCACTTTTGTGGGTCCATTTGTTCCTCTGCAAAAACAGGGAGTGGTGTTTTTTTTTGAGGGGGGTGGTGGATAGGAATTTTGGGTGGGTTATATCAGCTATTAGACTGTTAGATTAATTATTCTAACCCCAAATCCAAATGCTGTCACTTGCGAGGCACATTCTTCTACAGTTTTTGTTTCTTTTAATTCTGTCCTGCCATTTCTCGGGGGCAAAGGCCTACTTCCCTCTCACACCTCACTCATACGTGATCTAGATCTCTGGAATAGGCAGGGTTCCAGACTGCACACATAAGACATACATGCTTACACCTAGGTCACATTCACCCCATGCTTTTAAAGTGCTAGGATACCACTTTAAAGCTGTAATGGCTCCCCAAAAGAATTATAGGAAGTGCAATTTCTAATGGGTGCTGAGAGTTGTTAGGAGGCCCCTATTCCTCTCCCAGTGCTACAATTCCCGGTGTGGTTTAAAAAACAATTCCTCTTTGCAGGGAAATCTGAGAACTGTGGCCAGGGAAATTGGGGTCTCCTAATGACTCTCAGTACCCTTAACAAACTACAGCTTCGCGTATTCTTTGGGGGAAGCCATGACTGTTAAAAGCAGTGTCACAAAAGCGGTATCACAAATGGATAGTGTGAATGTGCCTTACTATGTTCATAGGTTGTTCCGCGGATTATCAAATGCTCATACATATAGGTGGAATCAGTAGCTGTGAGGAGGCGTGATCTTTCTTCCCCTCTCAGCGCATTTGGTGAAGAGTCCTGCCATTCTCTGTATTTGCAAAGAAATAATGCACTTCCAGTTTATAAATGTCCTTTTCACTGCTGTAATATAATATCAATATCTAAGGAGAAAAGGAGACCACACTGAGCTAATCTCTGTGAAGCAGCTGTTTCTCAAAAAGGCCAATTACTATTATATTTGCCTTATTTGATATTTCTGTGTTTTAAAGATTGCTCACCAAGGCATTTGTGGCCCTTTAATAGAAGCTTAAAACATTGGGGAAATGCCTATAGGTAACTGGTAAGAGGAGTTATACTTACTCTGTAATCTGTCTCAGCAGGCAAGGGCTCGCGTCATGCACATAATAGTGTTTCTTTGCCTTTGTCTACAATTGCCGGAGTAGACATTCAGAGAGCTGCAGCAGCTCTCTTTGCTTCAAGAACTGGAGTCTAGCCTTCTATGTTCTGCCCGTGGAAGAGTAAAACTGGTCATGCAGGTCCCATATTTCCAGAAATATTTTATTTTAAAAGCAGATTGGTTTTACGCTTAAGTGAAACTGGAGTTTTCCAAGGTACAGATCTGGGAAGCTTGCTTGCTTGTGTGTTTGCTTGCCTAAGACAAAATGATCACTAAATCTAAAGTCTGTTAAAGCTTTGCATGCTGTGATGGAGTTGAGATGTGGGTTTAATAAAGAAGACAAGCAAATGTCCCCACCTCTGGCCACAACAGGTAGCTATGGTAACACTTGATGTAATGTTACATCACGAGATCCCCTGCCCACACTCCCATGGGGAGAGGATGGGATACTCCATGTGTGGCTGTCTGAATATGGAGTTCGGCCCTTAGGGCAGCAGAGGAAACAGCTTACGTTTGTAAACTAGATGGGATTGTCGAGGCAGCAGCATCCTGTGATATTAGGATAGCTCCTTTTAAACTTGGAGAGTAGAGAAAAACTAGCAGAAAACTTGGTTTACAGGCTCCTAGGAGCTCAGAAGTCACCAAGGCAGAACAAGGATTTGTGGGATATGTCAGTCAAATCCAACATTCTAAGAGAGGACTAACTGCCTCTATGTGACAGTCAGTTTGGTCCATTGCTCAGTTAGGCTGCTGCTGATAGAAGTGTTAAGTAGTAAATGCTCTGATGGAGTCTTTTTAGGACTCACTAATATCTAATATATAGTTTATATCTTTTGTAACCTAAGTATGTCCTCAATGTATCTGACAGTAGACTAGTTTATTTTGTTATCATTCAGATTCATGTGTATTTTTCTTTTAAGAGGGACAAAAGGGAAGAAGGCAGGAAGGTAGAATACATAATTATTAAAAGGACTCAAACGAGTCAGCAATCCACTTGCTGTTGTGTAAATTTAAATAAGGAAACATTTAACCCTGCTATATTATATATAAACGTTCCTACAGGATTAACTCAGGATAAAGTTGTGGCGCTGTGGGTTAAACCACAGAGCCTAGGGCTTGCTGATCAGAAGGTCGGCGGTTCGAATCCCTGCGACGGGGTGAGCTCCTGTTGCTCGGTCCTAGCTCCTGCCCACCTAGCAGTTCGAAAGCACGTCAAAGTGCAAGTAGATAAATAGGAACCGCTCTGGCGGGAAGGTAAACGGCATTTCCGCGCGCTGCTCTGGTTTGCCAGAAGCGGCTTTGTCATGCTGGCCACATGACCCGGAAGCTGTACGCTGGCTCTCGGCCAATAAAGCGAGATGAGCGCCGCAACCCCAGAGTCGGACACGACTGGACCTAATGGTCAGGGGTCCCTTTACCTTTAAAGTTGTGGGAGCTCATTAATTGCAGAGGTGGAAATTCAAACCAGGCACCTTTCTCTTGCTTCAAAATCCTCAAGGCCCAAGAGCAGTGGCGGAGCTGGCTGCATGGGCGCCCGGAGTGGCGGCCATGGCGTGCACAGGGGGGGGGGAGCGGTGCAATCTTCCACGTGCGGCTGCAGCGGTGGCGCGATACTCTGCGAGCGGCTGCAGCCCGAGGGCAGCGGGGCAAGTCCTCCGCGGTGTTCCTTTTTGTCACCCCCCCTCAGAGATGGCATCTGGGGCGGACCGCACCCCCACACCCCTCTTCCTACGCCCCTGCCCAAGAGAACAGAGAATCTCACGAAGCCAGCAACAGAATTTTCAATTTATATGCTACAGCCTAAATGCAATGCAGTAGTAACACAATATGGAAGAAGAGGGAGCAAAATGGGACAATTGTGGCAGGGAATTATTTCTCCCTCCCACTGAAAGCATGTGCAGTGGGTTTCTTGAGATGTATGCGGTGGTTTGTGCAAATTCAGATTAACAAATAATTGAAATAAGCTAGCTGAACTAAAAATAAATAAATAAGAAAATCCCCAAGAGAGCACATGCTCCAGTCTAAGAAGCATTGCCTACAGGAATGAAAACAATTCTGACCTGCCTGGTAAGAAGTTTTTCTGCTGTACGTTAATCTGTTTTCCAGAGCAGTGTTCCTACATCAACTATTAATTGCTTCAGTCCCATTCTGGTTTTCAAGGTGTGAGGCAAGCCTTCAGAGGTGTTATAGGTCCGCAGAGAGTTTTCAGCTCAGTACTAGCTAAAATCAGATACGCTTAGAATAAAAACAAAAGGTTTTATCATTAAGATTCAACATGATATTAAGGTGATGTAATAGCTATCAAAAATATGTAAGAAAGAGCAGAAATTTCAGAAAATGTGAAGAAATTTGAAACAATTGACTTTGTAAAAGCTAACACGACTTCTCTTATTCAATTCGGAATATCTTGCTGGACACCAATCAGAGTGCAAAAAGTATCCACTACCAATTGGGAATGCAGTGCCAACAAATCAGATCAAGACCACCGATTATTACAAATACAGTTTTACTCCAGTTCTTGAGAATCACAATTTCACCTTCCATTTTAACAGATTAAACAACAGATTGCAATAGACCTGATGTAATTTTGATGAACGATAGATAGATAAAAGGCTACTGTGATAGATAGTGCAATACCTCTAAAACGAGAAAAACTGAGCATGTAAAAGCAAAACTTCAACAACCTCTAACACCTAGCCTTGGAAATAATGTGCACCTGGAAACTCAAAACAATTTAAATAGCCTTCCTCTCAGTATCAGTTACAAGACTTCTCCCAAATAGCCCGAAGCAAAACTGCAAGTACCATTGTTCCTATTAAATGCAATGCAAAAAGCTGTTGCTCTCCAGACGTCACATATAAATCAGGAAATTCCTAAACAGTGACTGACACACCTTACAGAACGATGCCTGGGATATCTGATCCTTGCCTGAATGAGCACAGAAACTGCCAGGGATCATATTTGACACTCCCCCATTCTGAGCGGTAGGGAATTCCGAGAGCAGCCGCTTTTACACAGGCAGTGAGGAAACACTACCAGTAACTCCCAGTGTTTTCATAGTATCTGCTTTATTACAAATATTTACACCGAGGATGTGGGAAGGAAGGAAGCCAGTCTTTAGTGAAGAAAGAGCCAGCTGCAAACTCAGACTACAGCCTCATTCACTGGCTACAGTCAAGTCATTTCTCTCTATTCCCCACGCAAGCAGGTGCACATGTTACCTATTGTGGCCTAGCTCCTAAAAATAAATGAATGGGTGGTAATTTGATTCGCTCCTCTGGCAGAACATTTGCCAAGGGTCCTGCCTGTGAGCTGTAATGATGGTGAGCTGGCTTGTGGGGTGTCAGTGGGGTGAGCAGTAGAAGCTGGTGAAGCCACTAATGCTTTTCTCCAGGGGCACGCTCTAATGCAATTCTAACATATCTTTCACCTGGACATATATATATTTTGCTGGATCAGGCTGCTAGATTTGTTGGGACTAATCCCTGGGCAGTGGTTTTGCTCCTGAACCTGTAGCTGCTCATAATCTGCAGTTGACAAGGGCTTATGCATTCATGCCGAATTTTTTCAGTCTTGAGCTCCTCTCAGCTTCTTGAAAGAATAATTGTTCAACATTCACGGCTTTCTCCCATCTCTGATTCATCTCCCTTCCAAAGCTCAAGAGATTCCATCGCGGAGAAGCAGGCCCTGGAATGTTTAAACTCGTGTCACTCAAAAATTCACCCGATCTGTTTTTATTTAATAATAATTTCTAATTTCCTCATGGAGTCTGTAAATAATGAAATTTATTTACTTGGAAAATACAGTGTTGTCTATCTTCTGTTGGAACTGCCCCCCCCCTTAACATTGCAACTGAGCACTGCATCTGAAAAATCTGAAAAATTCTAACCTGGGAGTGGAATCTTGTGTGGCAATGAAATGTAACTGTCAAACAATACTTTCTGGGTTGGGAATGAAGAATATTGTGATGTTAATGTGTCAAGCATTCTTGTGTATGTCATGGCAACTCGACAAAAAAGGGGGGGCAGCTCATTAGTCTTTCACCAGCGAGTGAAGAACCTAAACTGCACCACGTCATAATCAAAATGGAATTACACCAGAAGCACTACCAGCATTTCCTTTTCTTTATTTTCAAAATGGTGTTTTTAAGAGTGAGAGTGAGAGGACGTGTACACGTGTGTGTGTGTGTGCGCGCGCGCGCAAATCACTGAACAAAGAGAAGGGAAATTGAGAAAAATCAGAGGATGGGGGGGACTAAAATAGATATACAAATAATAAAAACTGGGTCCCATGTAGCAGGATGGGGCAAAAATAGATCCTACATGTGAAAAAGTTGTGATTACGATTCAGGAAACCCAGCCAGATGATGATGATAATTAATAATAATAATAATAATAATAATAATAATAATAATAATAATAATAATTTATTATTTATACCCCACCCATCTGGCAAGGTTTTCCCAGCAACTCTGGGCGACTTCCAACAGAATATTAAAATACAATAATCTATTACCACCAGCTTCCCAGCTTTCGTTTTTTAAAGAGAAAGTTTCTAGCATTTGGAGAGCCAGAGATATGAGGCAAAATGTACAGACTTCTTCTTCTTCTTCTTCTTCTTCTTCTTCTTCTTCTTCTTCTTCTTCTGAAAAACTAGCTTGCTTCTCCCTTTATGTGTTTTACTATCTTGCCCCCCAAGCAAGAAAAATTCCTGCAGATACCCACGCCTGCGATTTACTCCTTGTGGAGTGTGGATGACAGGGGATATCAATATGCTTTCTATTCTGCCTTTTGTGTGCATGCCCAAAGGGCAAGGCATGAGATGCAACAGAGTCATGCAGTAACAGAGATGATAGCATAAAATTACAGGCTGCTCAAATATCCTCAAGAACAGTTAGAATTATGAGGGACGTAGCCTTCAGAGATGGGTTGATAACAACTTTCCCCAACCTGGTTTTCAACAGGTGTAGTGCAGCAGAGATGGGGAACCTGTGGTCCACCAGTTGTTGTTGGACTACAACACCCATCATCCATGACCGTTGGCTAGAGAAGAGGTCAACATGGTGCCCTCCAAATGTTACCAACTACAACTCCCATAATGTATTATTATTAAAAATTATATACCGCTTTGCTTTTAAAGGGAAATACCCAAGTAGTTTCCGAGAATGAGCATTAGCCCAACAACATATGAATGGGACTACATTGGCTACCCCTGCTCTAGAGGGCCTCAGATTCCCCATCCTTGCTATATAGAAAGTTTTCATCTTCCATTTCTAACGTTGGATGCTCCCACCCTTGCATTTTTAAACTTCGGTAAGTTTTCTTAAAATTTGCTAAAAGGAGCAGTTAATACAGTTATTTGCCCATGTGTAAGCCACTGAAAATGATGATAGTCACTATATTGTTTCTTCGAAGTTCCCACCTTTTTATTGTACTGCTGTTTTTATAATGAGGGTTTGAAATAGGATAAAATCTAAAATATAGGCATTCAGTGCCTCTCTAATCCCAAACCTCCAGCATTTCCACTGCCATTAACATTCCTTTTCCTCTTTTAATGTCTTTGCTTGTTCACATCTTAGCTTTTCTGCGAGCACCAGTTATGGTAGCATGATCGTGGGTTCCACTTGAGGGCTTTTCAGGGTTATATATATCAGTTCTGAGTATTGAGTCTATGGTGACATTTGAATCAAATTTGAGTCTTGAGAATATGGTGACATTTTAGATGGAAAAAGGACTCATTGCTTGCCATACCACTTTAATGAGTTACAATGAAGTGTTGTGGATCAGTGGTTGCCAACTTTTTTAATTTTTGCAAGTATCACTTTCTTTGTATGAGAGTGTTGCACTAGTGTGCACTACATTGCATATCAAGCCACCTTTCCTTTCCTTGAGAAGCTCCCTAACTTACTGACATACAAGTAATCTGCTGTTATCCAAGCCTTTCGCAGATATTTGCTGCAAGTGTCCATCCATGATGTAGAATATTTGGTGTAGACCCTTCAAACCAATGTCTCTGGAATGAATCCTTTGTCATTTGAAGGGGTCTGCTAATACAAGTTTGGGTAGCAGAGGTTCAAAAGATCTCTTGCTGAAACCTTAAGAGCTTCTGCCAATCTAAGGGAGCAATACTGGACTAGATGAACCAATAGTCTGATCTAGTGTAATTCAGCTGATACAGCATGTAAAAGTTCAGTGCAGTGGGAAATCAATGCACGTAGGATACCCATCAGCATGCAGAAGTCTGCCCAGCGCATTCCTTCCCCACCCACAGTCCTTTTTGCAGCCCTATCTCCCACTTGCCCTCTTTATTCTCCCCATATCCCAAATCATTATTTCTTCTCTGTATCACCAAAGGTCTCTCTGAACCCTATATCAACCCCACCTCCCTCTTTCCACCTTTTCTTACTCGACTGGTTTCGCTCTCCCACTTCCTCTCTTATCTATGCTGCTTGCTGAGTTCAGTGGCAACCACACACAAGGCCTCCCAGCAACGTGAAGGAACATCAGCCATGGTGAGCTATGCATGGATTGGGGGGCAGCAACAAGCTGGGGGGAAATGGTACTAAGTCCACCACTCACTTCTGTAGTGAGGAAGAACAATGGAGAAGGTGGTGTTCTCCCATGCACACTTTGAAGAGCTGAGATTCCCACAAAGTGGTGGGAAAGGACTACAGATTATGAATTTAGGAGGCCACAAATGGTCCTGGTGGAAGTTGCAGTTGGTCCACAGTTGCAGTTGCCTTTTGCAGGGCTGTTCCAGACAGCATCAAACAATAGATATTCACTGGGCGAGGAAAAAAGGGAAGATTTAAATTTGATTAACTTATCAATAGTCTAGCAAATCATCTTGTTCTTTCTAAGATCAGGTAAATCTGTGGCTTGGGAACCAATTCCCAACATTCCACTTTCACATAATCATAATAATCATAGAAAGCTTTGAAAAGAATGAATGGCATATAATATATTCCATATTGGAATACAAGGTTCGTATTTGCACAAAATACTCGTGAATATTGCCAAATAAACTCATATTTAGTGAGAATGTGCCAACCATGAGATTGTTTTGTCTTATAAATCACAAACGGTACCCAAGCAGAAGCAAAGTCAGTTGGGTCCGCATCATCCCTAGTGGCATGTATTTTATGAGTCAGTTTTTTCGGAAATGGCAATGAACATGACTTTTTAAAACCATAGGTCCATAGATCTTAGCTATTACCATTGCAAATTATGATTACAGCAAGCCAGGAAAAAGAAAAGGGAATCTCTGTGTGGTGGTGGGGGGGGGGGGAAGGGCAGCTGATGAGCCTGTAGAATAGTGTGACATCTGAACTAAATTGTTAGCATGATTAACACGATGGGTCAAAACCTCAAGCCGTATACTCCAGAGTAGTGGAAATCTGCACACACAGTTTGTGTGATACGTTAATCACTGTACAGTCCTTGTTGTAACTAGCTATTAAATGTTCCAGGTTCTTCTAACACAGCAGTAGCACTGATGCTTAACTCTTGTTGAGAAATATAGTGTAAGAACGCAAGCTGGGTTACAGACACTTTAAGAGCCATTGCTAGGTTAGAGTTATGGCATTTTCCAAATTCCAAACAGAAACATAATAATCTCATAATATTACACTCCAAAACAATGTCTTGCTGTCTTGCCTTTATAGCCTTGCTCTTAACTCTTAATAGATATGCGCATGCACGAACAGGAAAATACATCTACATATTTAATACTTTTGTATAAATAGGTGCATATCATTAACTGAAATTAATGCCTGTAGCCTTTTCATGTATAAAACAGTCACGGTGTAAGGTATAGTCACGCTGTACATCATTTCTGAAGCCTTGCACATACTTCACACATATTTGGAAGAAACTCCTGTGGAGACTGCTGCAGTCCTGCGAAGCTGTGCGTTTGTGTTTCTAGTAATCTAGTTCACATGGAATTATTACCTGCACAGTCACGAGGACGCTCAAGCCAGAGGATAATCACACTGAACAAATTCAGTAGTACTGCTCCATCTGTAATTCCTGATTGGAATCCAGAATTTATTCCTCACTCCCCATTGGTTGGCCAGGGAAGGAAAAACCTGCAGGCAAAACAACCCATCACCTGAAATGTACAGAAGAGGGAAAGAGATAGAACCTACTTGCATGAGACACAGGCCTTCGACCAGGACTTGTAATCTCAGCAACAGTTGCTGAGATCAGACTGCATCTACAGGAAGACAGAGAACATAGAAACCTGCCTTATACCAAGTCAGACCATTGGTTGCTCAAGCTCGGTGCTGTCTACACCAGGGTTCCCCAAACTTGGGTCTCCTGCTGTTTTGGGACTACAACTCCCACCTTCCCTAGCTAGCAGGACCAGTGCTCAGGGATCATGGGAATTGTAGTTGAAAAACAGCTGGAGATCCAGGTTTGGGAAACCCTGGTCTCCACACTGACTGGCAGAGGCTCTTCAGGGTTTCAGATAGGAATCTTTCCCAGCCCCACCTGAAGATGACAGGGATTGACTCTGAGATTGTTTGCATGAAAAATCCACTAAACTAAGGTCCTTCATACACAAGTTCTGTGGAAGAGAGCCCTCTTTGGGGTCTGCAAAAGAAACCTCTTAAAGAGTATTCTTCTTCTTCTTCTTCTTCTTCTTCTTCTTCTTCTTCTTCTTCTTCTTCTTCGTCCTTGCATTGCCTTTCACACCACCATTTGACATGCCCCCTTTAAACAACAGACTTAAAACAGTTTGACATGGCCAACAGGAGCACCTATTCATAGGTAGGTTTATTTGCAGACAGGCACCCAAGCCACTGCTTCAAGCACCCCATTTGTACTTGTATCTTTCCCCTCATTTCTGTTCTAATATTTACATATGCAAACTTGAAGCATTCATAGATGAATTTGCTTGGGAGAAGTGCATGTTAAATCTCTCTCTCTGGCTTATCAGTTAACCACAGGGCGTATGCTTCTATGGTGTTTTAAATAAGATTATGCATATAGCAAAAGATATGCATGTAGTATCTAGTACTGTATTATACTTATTTGTGTTAATTTTTTCTGCTTTCTCAATACGGAGTATTCCTCTCTTTCTTATTTCTTCTTCTTCTGCTATATGACCTTTTTCATGTACAAAGTATGAATTATTGTGTTGCAGTCTGTTATAGTTCTTTCACAGTCTTCTCTCTCTTTCTCTATATATAGAGAGAGTTCGCCAGAGGCAAAAGGAAGTTATAAGTTCTTTGTTTCTTTTTAATAAGTCACTTATATTACAAAACTGAAGTGAGTACCAAAGTCATTTTGAAGCAATATTTAACCATCACTCCAAAGCCATCAAAGTGAGGAAATCAGTTAAGGCTGATGCTCTAACTTGAATTCACAGTGAAAGAAAATAAACACCAGATGCTTGGGGGGTGGACGTGATCTACAGAATTAGAATTATACACACTATTACACAACAACTACTGCTGTGTTGATCCCAGACGATGGAATGTTGACTTGCTCAAATGGAAATGAACAAACACCAAGTATCGTAATGAAATACATAATGACGAGGGTTATCACCAAAGCATTCACAAGGGCAAAGTCCTAGCTGAACCCAAAACAAAAGTTTATGAATTAATCACAGCATCAAAGGGGTCCGAGAAGAGGGGTGCCCTGTTCCTATTTGTAAGCACCAATGGGGTTGCTAGTGGAAGAGTGCTATAATACAAGCCAACTGGTGACAGCTCACTTTGGAAATGCTGATGCCCTACTGGGGCAGGAGAGGAAAGGGGTAGAATGGTGGATCAGGAGTAGGTTGTTTGGCTGTAAGTTATGGTCAACTGGACCGTCTCTCCACCTGTTCCTCCACCAGCATCCCATCATACTAAACTGTGCTCGAAGAGTAGATCAGAAAATAATTTAAAATACAGTAAGTGCAAGAAGAAGAAGAAGAAGAAGAAGAAGAAGAAGAGTTTGGACTTGATATCCCGCTTTATCACCACCCAAAAGTGTCTCAAAGCAGCTAACATTCTCCTTTCTCTTCTTCCCCCACAACAAACACTCTGTGAGGTGAGTGGGGCTGAGAGACTTTAGAGAAGTGTGACTAGCCCAAGGTCACCCAGCAGCTGCATGTGGAGGAGCGGAGATGCGAACCCGGTTCACCAGATTACGAGTCTACCGCTCTTAACCACTACACCACACTGGCAATACCTTTACCAATTCAGTAATTACAGTTTATTCAAAATAGCCATTTTCCCTAAAGGAAAGAAAATGACTGTCTAAATGGCTTGGATAATAAGACTATGATTCCATAAATTCATAGCCACTGAACTCACCTGTCCTCTGAGGTAGGGAAGATCTTTCACTTTATGTTGGGACCTATTCCAAGTTCTCTGCTACGTGCAGAAAAGAGACCGGAAGGGTCAGTCTCTTACTTCATCCTGTAGTCCAGTGACCCTTGGAAACAGTGAGAATCTCTGTTGATGCTTCTATGTGTCTCCCATAGCAGACAGGAAGTGAGACTGAAGCCTCCTTGTTATCCTCCACTCCCCAGTCCTCTGCGGATACCAAAGAGTTAGAAGAAAGGCAGGATTTGTCTCTCACACCCAGTGTAAAGGGACAGAACACTCCCATGTCCACATTTTAACATGTATTTTAATAATTGGTGTTAGCCGCCCTGAGCCCAGTTGTTGTTGTTATTATTATTATTATTATTATTATTCTCTGCAATGTGAGAGAACTCGGGGAAGGGGAGAGGTTTCTGACTTTGAGATGGCACATAGGAGAAGCGATTCCCAGAAAGAGTGATGTGGTTGCCACTGGTCATTTGGCAGCTACATTTGTAGACCCCTGCCATATCGCTAATTCTCTACTGTACTCTAAATGCATGTATAGTACAATCTTATAGGGACGCGGGTGGTGCTGTGGTCTAAACCACTGAGCCTCTTGGGCTTGTCGATCAGAAGGTTGGCAGTTCAAATCCCCATGGCGGGGTGAGCTCCCATTGCTCTGCCCCAGCTCCTGCCAACCTAGTAGTTCGGAAGCATGCCAGTGCAAGCAGATAAATAGGTACCACTGTGGCAGGAAGGTAAACAGTGTTTCTGTGCGCTCTGGTTTCCGTCACGGTGTTCTGTTGCAGCAGAAGCAGCTTAGTCATGCTTCCCATGACGCGGAAAGCTCTCTGTGGACAAATGGCAGTTCCCTCAGCCTGAAAGCAAGATGAGCGCCGCAACCCCATAGTCGCCTTTGACTGGGCTTAACCGTCCAGGGGTCCTTCACCTTTACCTTTTACCTCGCAATCTTATACATTGTAGTTTCCTATTGAGTTTTACTCATTTTCTATAAGGTCCCCCCCCCCCCCAGATTGCAGCTCTTAGAGTGGCTTTACAAGAATAAACCTTTAAAATACCAAATCCTAAAGTATGCCTGTTATACAATCCCAGCATAAGACTAACGACCTGGATAAACAAAAAGGAGTTTGCTTGCTTATGGGAAAGAAAATAACAGATATGGCATCAAGCCACATTTTGCAGGAGAGGATGGCACAAGTGAACAAGCTCTGTTGTTCACTACCTGTTATGGTGGCGGCCTGACCAGAGTCTCAGAGGCTCTGAATGCCTGATGTTGCCTCAGATTGGGAATAGACATCTGTTCCAGTATTCCTTGGTAGGTTGTTCAAAGCCTGGCTAAAATTAAATATATTTTGCAGATTTGGAAACTGCAAACATATACAAGAATAGGGAAGAAATAACAAAATTCGACTAGCTCTTGCTCACAATTTAACTTCACTGCCATCCTAAAGTTAAATCTGTCCCATAAACATTCTCTGTGCTCTTACAAATAACCTATTATTGGAAAAGCCAGTCTACATATTCAGAACAATAAAATGATACAGGTGTGTTGAGCCTATACCCATTCCGACTGCAGGTATAGATGCTATTTCTTTAGCTTATGACTAAACCTTGTAAAATTGCCAAGCTGTCTGCTTTTCTCCCTAGTGTACTAGTTGTTATGAATGTGGCATGGGTGGGTGGGGGTGTCTCTGGATTTTTTTTGGTTTTTTTACATGGAAGGACTTTTAAGTGCATAATTCTGCACCTGTGCTGGAAGCCGTACAATTTAAATGGGGCCTGTGCCGTGTGACTTAAAGAAGCTTTCAACTACATAATTAATTTTGTCACAAATTAAAATTCTATTAAGAATTGTGAGAAAAACACATATTTAAGAGAAAAGGAACAAACCAACTTTGGCAGCTGAAAAACCCTAGGCCTTGATTTATAAAACCTTAATTTAATGTGTGTGTTTTTTTCTATAAGCTGCCTTGGAAGAGCTTTTAGCTTTGAAAGGCGGCTTACAAATAGCTCTGAAACATTTTAAGATTTGAACTAGATTCAAAATCCATACCTGTGTGTTAATGGGATGTATACTTTCAGTTGTACCAGGAGCTACGGAGTGGGAGAAAAAGCCAACTAATAGCTGTGGCGTGTTCCAATTTACAGCTACCCCATGGTCTGTAACTTATGTTATACAACCTGAAATCACCGAGAACTCCCCAGCACTTCACACTGCAGACTCTTCTTCAAGCTCTCTACCTTTTGCCCTCCAAGCACAGCATGTTCCAAACAGGAAGGAAGGAATAATGCAGTTTGGCCTAAAGCTGCTCCTGTCAGGAGGTGCTTTTTCTTTGCCTACCTACGGCTCCTTTATGTTCTTTGCTCCATTTCAAGTCAGGATTTTGACAGAATTGTCAGAAGTAGCAGAATCTGGCTAAGACAACTCCTTCATCAGCCACATTTAGGTCTACCTAGTCTGGCATCTTGTTCCTAGCTAGATGCTTCTGAGAAGCTCAAAATCTCAAAAGGTTTTGAAAATAAATAAAGAAACCAGCATCCCTATGGCACTGCTTGTCCCCAGCATCTGGTATTGACTATTTGCTACTTCTGCCATACAATCTCCATTTAAAGCCCATGGCTGATAGCCACAATAAATCCATTATCCACATAGTTGTTTAATACCAGGTATTAAGGATATACAATCCAAAGTACATTTACTAGGAAATATAGGCTGTGCACACATTACCATTTATGCTACCTCTAGCATTTGAAGCAGTGCACACACAATATTTGCCATAATCCATATCTATCCTGTAGTTTCTTGAGGAATACTGCTGTTGGATGCATTTCCCCTCACATCAGCTTCCATGCAATTTGAAAACATATTTTTATTTTTATATTATTATTATTAATTGAATTTATATAATGCCCTATACCCAGAGGTCTCAGGGCAGTTCACAGAACAAAATCAAAATACAAATCCACAAAATACATAATCAGAATAAAAACAACAACGCAATAACCCCATCACCCCCCCCCCATATTTTTAAAGGGCATAGGATGTTAATAAGATCAACCAAAGGCCTGGTTAAAAAGGAACGTTTTTGCTCGGCACCTAAAGGTGTATAATGAAGGCACCAGGCGAACTTCCCTGGGGAGAGCATTCCACAGACGGGGAGCCACTGCAGAGAAGGCCCGTTCTCATGTTGCCACCTTCCGGACTTCTTGAGGAGGAGGCACACGAAGAAGGGCCTCAGAAGGTGATCTCAGGGTCCAGGTAGGTTCATATGGAAAGAGGCGATCCTTGAGGTATTGCGGTCCTGAGAAGTTTAAGGCTTTATAGGTCAAAACCAGCACTTTGAATTGGGCCTTGAAACTAATTGTTAGCCAGTGCAGTCAGACCAGGATTGGTGTAATATGCTCATGGCCACTGAATTCTGTACTAGCTGAAATTTCCAAACCACCTTCAAAGGCAGCCCTATGTATAACACATTACAGTAATCTAACCTTGAGGTTATCAGAGCATAGACAACAGTAGTTAGGCTATCCCTGTCCAGATAGGGGAGTAGCTGAGCCTGATGGAAGGCAGTCTGAGCCACTGAGGCCACCTGAGCCTTGAGCGACAGCAAAGGATCGAGGAGTACCCCCAAGCTACGAACCTGCTCCTTCAGAGGAAATGTAACCCCATCAAGAGCAGGCGTTCTCCCACCCATCCGGTCTAGGGAACCACCCACTAACAGTGCCTCAGTCTTATCTGGATTGAGTTTCAGTTTGCTGGCTCTCATCCAGTCCATTACTGAGGCAAGACACTGGTCCAGCACTTCCACTGTCTCACCTGCAGATGTAAAGGAGAAAGAGAGCTGAGTCTCATCAACATACTGCTGACAACGTACTCCAAACCTCCGGATAACCCCACTCAGTGGTTTCATATAGACATTAAACAATGTAGGGGATAGGACTGAGCCTTGCGGATCCCCAGAATGAATGTTCCATGGGGCCGAAAAGCATTCCCCAAGCAACAACCTCTGGGAATGATAATCCAAGTAGGACTGGAACCACCCACAAAGTGGTGCCACCCACTTAGGCAACATTCACTTCATAGGGAAGCTGAGGCAGCCCTTGCACATGTGCAGAAGAAAGCTTCATGAATAGGATTTGGGGGCTTACAGATGTGGTGAAACCAAACAGGTAATGCATGTCAGGTGAAGGCATCCCTGCCTCCTATCTGGGGTGTACAGTAACATGCAAATGGAACTTGAAACACAGCAGGGGGGGAAACAACTTTGCTGCATTGTAAGCTGTTAATGTGTGCATAGTCATAATTGAATCAATGGGACTTACTAAGTAAATGTGCTTGGATTTGGGCAGTAAATGACAGAGAAAACATGCTTTGTGACCTGTTTGTTCCTTGAAAAAAGAGAAAGTTTGCCGAGTTGCAGACAGACTCGATAATAAGACTATCAAACTATGTAGACAGTGATACCCAATAAGCAGAAATCCCAATATTGAATCACATTTGTGAAAACACACTTATTTGGCATCCTTACACTCTCTGCAAGTCTATCAGGCAGGTGTTTCCAAAATGTGCTACAATGTTTTTTGGGATTGAAGTCTCAACAGGTAGTTTGTATATATATGATTGTATATGAAAACAGAAAAATTACACAATTCAAAAATTGATTTTGTTAACTCTCTCAGTTGCTCTTCATGATAATAAAGCTAAGCAAGTTCACATAATTGGAAACTTAATTCTTATTTACTCTAATGTGATTTACAAACCATGCTTTTACAAAATACCATTCGGATTTTCTTAATGTGCAGTACATACATATATACACTATTCTCAAACCTCTCTTCATCCTTGTTTGAAGTAAGAGCATCCCCTCAACAATTGTGTTTCACTGACAGTTTTCTTCAAATGCTCTGAATGAGATGCTGAACCATTTTATTGGAGTCAAAAGAACCTCCCTGGATGGAGCGAGTATTGCAAAATCAGGTCCTTAATATCTGCAAGCATCTCCGTCCCACACTCAAGATCTGTTCATAAACATCCTTCTGCCTTCCCTTCATCTCCAAACCTATTATTTGCTAAAGAGATCTGATTGGCTAAGAGGATTGGGAACATGATACCCTGCTTTTCACTGGTGCCAGTTCTAATCCGTTTCCACAGTGCAGCAAGGAATGAAGCTTATGCCCATCCCACATCTTCAATGGACTGTGCAAAATGAGTTTTGTTGCAGTCTTATTGGCAGAGGGCAAATGCCCACATCCTAGAAATAACCACAGAAACGGGCAGCAGTAGTTGGGATGCAGGTTACAGAAGGAGAGAGCTACCTTCTGTCACTTTCAGAAAAAAGGCTGCAATAGATGGACAGGGAAGTAAAGGAAAGCTTGCACTGTCACTACCTCCATTAACCCCCCCCCATCTCCCCGCGCCCTTTGAACGGATACAAAAGGTGTAACTGCTGCAATTCCGTATCTTTCACCAGCAATTAAATCTGCTGATAAACAAGCACTTAATTTTCCAGTAACTGGTTGCCTCATCTAACTTTGTCAGGTAGCCAGTAACCTTTCCTCCTTCATTCCGGGTCACATGTCCTTTTCCATTCACGTCCGAAAACTCTAATTCCAAACTACTTTTTCCTTTCGTGGTTGCTGTTTTTTTTTAAAGCAACGATTTCCAAGCGGCAAAGGGGGCGGGGGACGAGGGAGGACCAGAAGGTGAACCTACTGGTGTTAACAGTCTCCTGCTGTGTCGTTAAGCGCTCCTGAACTCAGGTGATTATTTGGAGCCATGCCACGGCTGGAAGAAGAAGATGAGGATGAAGAAGAGTGTCGGGTATTTGCTTGCTGGCTGACGGTCGTTTGCAAAACAACCCTGTCGCCTGTCTCTTGCTGTGCTCCTGGTGCTTCTTCCAGCTGGTCGGAGGAGGATTCTCGGAGGGTCCTAGCGTGGAAGGAGAAAGAGCGGGGCTGGCAACGGTTTGCGGTCAGAAAACCAGCAAGCCTGTATTTTTCACCAGGCACGAAGGACTTAATAACCACCCAGAGTAAAACTGGCAGACGACGCAAAGGAAGGTAGAGAAGGGGGAATCATGGAGAGGAAAAGGAAACTCAATCATGGTTAGAAGCAAAGAAAAAGAAAGAAATGCTACAGAGGAAAGGGGGGGGTGGGGGGAAAAAACAGAAATGAAAGTATAACAGAGAGAGTGAGAAGCACTGATTATCTCTCTTCGCCCCCCCCGCCTCTAATAAAACCCCTCCTCTTTTGCAAGTGGGGAAGGGGAGGGGGAGGAGCGGCACGTACCACTAACTCTCAAAGGGAGGGGGATGGAACCATTGTGACATACCCTCCGCTCCCACCTTCCCGCTCCCAGGTGCCCAGCTTCCTCGTCGGAGGCGTCGAGTCCCTCAGACCGGGGACATCCGGTTAGATAAAGGCCTTCAGGGAAGGAGAAGCTTCGGTCCGGCACAAAGGAAGAGGGAACCCGCGCTCTCAACGCCCCTCCCCTCGCGATCGGGATGGTCTGTCCCGTTCCTTCGGTGGGAGGAGGAGGAGGAGGGGCGGCGGGCGCGACGCCTCCCCGCGCAGCGACACACGGACCCGGCGCTGCGAAGGGAAGGAGGCGGAGGAGGAGGCTGCGCTGCCGAGCCGTAGCGGCGGCGGTTGCTGCTGCTGCTGCTGCTACTGAGAACGGAGCCCCCAGCATGGCCGGGTCCATTGTGGCGGCGGACGCTCCGCCGGCTCCTCCCGGCCGCCGCCGCCGCCGCTGCCCGTCCTCTTCCCCTCCGTCTCGGCGCTGTTGCCGCCGCCGCCCGGCTGCGCCCGCCCTGCCCGGCTTGCTCTCGCTGGGCTTGCTCCTCTCCCGCGTCTGCTGCGGTGAGTCGCCGCAGAAACTTTTCTCCTTTTTTCCGCGAAGGGGGCGGCGGCGGCGGCGGCTCCTCTCCGGACCAAACCAGTTTCCTCTCCCCTCTCTCCGTCGTCCGAGCGCGGGGCGCGAAGGGGCCGCCGCTGTGGGAGGGACGGAGGTTGAGAAAGAGCGAGCGAGGGAGGGAGAAGTGGCGGGCGGGACTTCGGGGAAACTTTTCCCTCAGCCGCTAGTCGGGAGAAGTTTCGTGTCCGGCGGAGGCGAGGTGGGCCAAGCCGGAGGCGAGAGACCCCGGCCGGAGGCGCAGGAGCGCGTGGAGGGGGGGGGGAAGTGCCTCGCGTGTTTTTTTCCAATCCCGTTGCATGAGGGGAAATGGAGGAACCCACCTCGAGGGTCCTTCCCGCCCCCACCCCTTTTTCAACATTTTCCGAGGGGGGGGGCTGGAGGGTGAGCTCAGTCGGTGTGGGGGGGCGGCGGCTTCTTCTGGGTGTGGCGCTCGAGGGGGCCTTATTGTGAAGGGTGGGCAAGAGAAAGAGAGTTGTGGGACGTCGAAGAACAAGGGATGTGTGCGAGGGTGTGTCTTGTCTGCAGCTCATGTTCCTCTGCTGAGATATATATTCGTTTTCTCGTGCGTCTTAAGGCGCTCGTTAAAAGACACACACACACCAGAGGCAGCGCTTTCCGAGCCGGTGGCTGCGTTAGCATGATCAACATCGCCATCCGTTACAGTGGCGGGAGGTTCCCCCCGCTTCCCCGACTTGTCCCTGGTAGGCGGGAGCCTCGAAGGTCCGCAGCTCTTTTTTAAATAGTTTGTGTGTATTTGTGCGTTGCCAACACCGCGCATCTGCTATTCCGGGAGCGCTCCTCTGCCCGGCGTCGGCGTGCAGGCGGAGAGAGTGAGCGCGTGTGTCCCGCCGCCTTGTTATGTTTTGTTGTCGGCGCTGTTGCTGGGAGTTGGAGCTGTTGGGATTCCACTTGTCACTTGGAGCCGTTACGTCCGGCATTCTGGGAGCTGCGCTGGCTGGAAGCTGCTCTCGCTCGTCTCCGTTCTGTCTCGGCTGATGACGGGGCAGCCGTGATTTGTGGGGAGGACAGGCCGATGCCATGATGTAGCTGGCCGCCGCCCTTTTAAATGCACCCCTCCCGGTCTCGTTCTCTTCCCATCCCGTCTTAGGGAAGCCCCTGACTTCAAAAGCAACTGGTGTGCTTTGCCAGAATTGGCCAATAGCCAGTTTGATGGTGAGCAGCAGGTGCTGAAGCAAATGCGACTATGTGGGGATGGCTTATCTTGGAACCGCTCGTTTCAGGGACTGTTTGTAGAATCGTAGAGTTGGAAGGGAGCAGGGGGTTCATCTAGTCCAGTGTTTCCCAACCTTGTGCCTCCAGATGTTTTGGGACTACAACTCCCATCATCCCTCGCTAGCAAGACCAGTGGTCAGGGATGATGGGAATTGTAGTCCAAAAACATCTGGAGGCACAAGGTTGGGAAACACAGAGGTTGATCTAGTCCAACCTCTGTGGAGGACTCCACAAGGAGAGTCAAATCAGCTGAGTGCTCCAGTCCTCATTACACAGCCACAGCCCTTATATACACAGCCTGGTATACACCTGAAGATAATTGTAGGGTGGTGCAACAGATGCTTGTGGATTTACCAGAAAAGTGATGCGTTTCATCCATGTGTATACATCACTTCATGTCTATCCTATGGACCTCTGACTACTATATTTTTAATGCTAGTAATACATGATTTTTAAAATTATCTTTTATTTCTGCATGATATCTCAGTGAAAATTCCATTAAAGACAGCAGGTTTCAGTTGATTTGATCTTTTTTAACTTAGAATTATAGAGTTGGAAGGCACTCTGAGGGTCATCTAGTCCAACCCCCAGCAATGCAGCAATCACAACTAAAGCAACCGTGACAAGATGGCCATCCAACCTCTGTTTAAAAACTTCCAAGGAAGGAGAGTCCTCCACTTTCTGAGGGAGTCCGTTCCACTGTTGGAACAGCTGTTATTGTTAGGAAGTCCTTCTTGATGTTTAGTCGGAATCTACTTTCTTGTAACTTGAAGCCATTGGTTTGGGTCCTACCCTGTGGAACAGGATAAAACAAGCTTCCTCCATGTGACAGCCATCTTCCAATAGCTAAAGGGCTATCATATCTCCTCTCAGTCTCTTCCTTTCCAGGCTAAACATACCCAGCTCCCTTGATGGTTCCTCATAAGACTCATAAGAGTCTGGTTTTCAGACTCTTGATCACCCTTCTCTGTACACATTTCAGCTTGACAGTCAATATCCTTCTTAAATTGTGGCACCAAGAACTGGACACAGTACTCTAGATGTGGTCTGACCAAGGCTCAATAAGAGCAGTACTATGACTTCCATTGATCTGAACAGTATACTTCTGTTGGTGCAGCATAGAATAGCATTGGCTTTGCTGCTGCATCACACTGTTGACTCATGTTAAGATTGTGGTCAACTAAGACACAGATCATTTGTGTGTGTGTGTTATACAATCACCTGCATCCCTCTTTCTCATTCTTGATAGTATTGCTAGTCATCACAGCTTTTTCCAAAATTGAAAGCTGAGGAGTTGGCTTACTTGCAGCTCTTCATCTGAACATTTTTAAATCTTCAACAAAAGGACTAATGTAATGAGGTATTAAAGTTCAGCTATATAAGTAAACATGAAATATTTACAAATCACAATAACATTACATTAATCAGAAAAATTAACACACACTGGCTCCTCCTCCAAGAATCTGTATTTAAGACTATCTGTGAACTAGAGGTTGGTAATGTGACATTTTTGGTCCTCTAGGAGGTACCAAGAGTGATAAGTTGTTCAATATCAAAATATTAATAACGTAACTATCATTTTAAGTTGTGCACATCTCTGAATTTGGTGGTGGTGTTCTTGGCTCAAACCTTACCAAAAGTGTTTTGAAATGTGTATTTTAGAATAAAGTATGTTTAGAAATTCATACACTGAGGTAAAATACACTTATGTATGTTGTGATAAAATAGGAACATACAGCTGAATTCATCTGCACAGATCCCCCCTCCCCAATCCAGTGATAGACAGCATAGACTCCTGAAATGCATTTCTGTCATGAAGGGAATGGAGCTGGGCTGGATAAGTACCTGCTGAGTCCTAAGCTGGTCCAGCTATTGACCCAGCTGGCAATGGATCATATGTGTCTCTGCTGTGCCAGCCTGGAGATGCTGCAGTGACAGTCAGCATTCTTAATTGAATTCATGAGGACTGCAGCATTGTTGTGCCTAAGATACTGAGATGTGAACCATCTAGTTTGGGGTTTAGATCTTGTCTCTACCATGAACTCAGTAGATGACCTTAAGCAAACCACTCTTGGCCTTGGTCCCCTTCTGGAATGTGGCTCTATTAAAACCTGCCTACATTGCAACCGTCTTGTAAATATCACTGACAAGAATATACGTATGTAAAGTACTCTAAACAAACTAAGTAAATCCTAAGTTAGTATTTGTCCTAGACGTAAGCTATAAGTTCCTCGAATAAACCTAGCGATTGAGTCTGTAATGTGTTGAATTACATATTGGAGATGATGAGACATTAAACACTGAAGAATCAGGGAAAGCCAAATTCAGTTTTTTGAGATATTTTAGTAAAATATTTACTTAGTGAAAATTCTCTGCAGACCATGGCATGTGGCCAAATGAAGTAGTTCTTGTTGAGTCCTTGTCATATCTGTCAAGGTACTTAGAATATTTCAGTAAAAAATTAAGAGAGCCATATTCTACAGGATCTTGCTCTCTTCCTTTATATTGGCAGCACTGAATATTTTAATGATGGGAGTGAAAATGAAATTAGTTTCATGTCTATAATTTTCAGGGAGAATTTTGTTCTTTCCTATCATACTTTTTAATCCTGGAAAGTCTTTCATATATTTATCAACACAAATTAGCCTAAGGACTCTTCAGTAGCTCAAGGTATTTTGGAATGATACTGATTCCTTCCAGTCAAAATTTTGGCCCAGTGTTGAAATGGAACCTACCTTGGTTGCCCTGGTGGACCACCTGTGCTGGGAAATGAGAAATGAGAATGTAAACTTGTTGATTTTCCTGGAGCTCTGTGACAGTTGATGGCACCTCATAGGATTTGTGTAGAAGGGGACTTTTTTCTATACATAGTTCCACTAATTTCTGGAGGGCTTGCTGCAGAAGGTGATGCTGGGGGACTGCAGCTCTGCCACTGAGGTGCAGCAGAGGATCTTGTTTCCCATGCATTTCGGTATCTATATGAAATGGCTGAGTGGAGTCCAGAGACACTTTGCTGAGCAGTGTGTTGTTAACACCCACCTTTTTATCTCTTCTTTACCTTGGAGGCTAAGGAGGCAAGGAATCTTGAAACTGTTTGAGTGAGACTTGATAGGATGTAAAAAAAAAATTGAAACTTAATCCAGACAAGATGAAACTGCTGTTGAGTGGGAGATTTTTTCTAAATCTGGATTTAGGTGATACAGATTGTTCTGGACATGGTTACACTCCCCCTCAAGGATTGGATTCATAGTTTGGGCTGTTCCTTGACCAGCATATCTGGAGGCTCAAGTGACATCAGGACATAGGAGTGCCTTTTACTAGCTTCAGCTGGCACATTAGCTGTGATACTTCCTGGCTAAGTCGAACCTCACTCACCCATCAATCATGCCTTAGTAACCTACAGATTACTGTGGAAATGTGTGATAAAAACAAAAACATGCGATACAAAATGCTAGTGCCTAGCCTGGGTTGTGTGATTAGAACATATGGTTGGAGTCTTGTATTGTCTGTGCTAGTTTTCTTTGTTTCTAGGCTTAAGGTGCTGGTTTTAACCTTTAAAGCCCAACATGGCATTGCGACAGGGTGTCTTAAGGACCACTTTCTTTATGTGCCATCACTCTGATCAACACCTGGGCCTTTGTGCCAGATGCCATTGCCAAATAAAGTGCAATAGACATCTAGGAGCAAGATCTTTGATAAGGGCTACCATGTAGAATGCCCACCCCAGAAATTTGCTGGGTCCTGTTTCTGTACTCCTGGCTGTAAACCTCCTTTCAGTAAGCTGCTGCTTGTTGTGGCTTGTTTATCTGATGTGCTTTTCCCGCTTTGTACTTCTTGTTGTATCATATTGGTTTTATTTTGTGAGTGGCTTTGATTTTTATTCCTGATAAGGTGGGATATACATTATTAAAATAAACAGATATATCTGGAGTTTTTGGCTGCCAACCAAAGCTGCTGCAGGATAATAATTTTGGTGCTTATTTTATTTAAATGATTTATTATATCCTGCTTTTAAAATAAATTATTAAGCAGTTTGCTAGAATGAAATATGTATGCTAACATTATAATGCATGCATATATAATATATGTATACAAATTTAGCATTAATATCAGAATGAAACAGGTGGTACCATTAAAGTAACAATTATAAACTGCCTTCTAGATTTTTTTTTTAAAGGATTCAGCATCTTTCTCCAAATAGAAAGGGAGGATGTTCTGTATTACATTGATTGAGAATTTCACCATTTCCATGCCACCACCAAGAAAGCCCTGTTCTTGCACTCCCCCACATTGAATATATACAAAAAGCAATCCAGAGAGTACAGCCTACAGTAGAGATCGTAACATCAGGCAGGCTCATACGATTGTGTGAAGATATTTTACTGTGTCAGAGTTTAATACCTTCACTTTAAATTGATTCTGGAAACAAATAAGCAACCAATATAACTGCTGTAGGATTGGTGCACTGTGCTCTGACCATCTCCTCATATTTTGCACCTTGTGAGAGAAGAGCTGTAATAGTTTAGTCTGGGTGTAGCTGGTGCACAGGCCAAATCTGCCTCTTCTAGACAGAACCATAGATTGTAAAAGATGCTACTGGACGCCAGCACCACCTGGGCATCCAGGATCAAAGAAAGGTGCTTCTAGATCCAGTACATGGCATACTTAATATTTCATCGGGATCACAACCTAATCTGAGACAGGATGCACAGCTCTATGCAGGCTAGCAGAACTTCCAGCAGCAATTCTCTGGATTAAATTTCAGTTTGTTCACTGAAGTTGAGCTTGCAGGATGTGGTAGATAGTTTTCCCTTGCTAGCTGAAAATATGGCAGGGCTTGAAATGATGTGGCAAAGTTAGCAGCCATCACATTGATAACCTTACCCAGCTTCTAGTGGTGATGAAAACAAGGGAGGTAACTATTGTGGGAAGCTACTTTAAGTTGGAAAAGACTGAGATAATTGGGTTTCCCCATCTTATCCTTCCCCAAAGGCAAGGAGAGTTCAGATTTGAACACTCCAGGAAAGAGCCTGTGGGGAAGAGTATTAGGAGATGACAGGAGATAACTGTGACCACAAGAGGGCAATCCTGTCTAGGCAATCTGGTTTAGAGAGTTGGGGTTTGTTAAAATGCCAGAAGGCAAATAGTTAAATAAATAAAAACAGCTAACTCTTGATTTGGGCTTGCACTTTGAGAGTGGCTATATAATAACTATTCTGCATTGGCCTTCTTGCTTACCAAAACTACTTCTGCACACTGACTCAGAGGTTTGCATCCCCATTCAGCCATGAAGCTCACTAGGTGACTTGGGGCAGACACAGCCTCTTAGTCTAACCTACCTCACAGGGTTTTTGTGAGGAGCTCCTTGAAAGAAATGTGGTATATAAATGAATTCAAGTAGAGCTTGAATTGTGAACCTGTCCCTTCACACGGAGTACAACTCAATCCAAACAAGAGAGTGTTACTCAATCTCAAGTCAGGTTGTATACCCAAACATCAGTCAGGTTTATCATAACTAACATAACTTCTGTCTTGTATGAATTTGTTGCTTTGGCCGATATCTTTTTCTTCACAACTTTAGAACTTCTCTCCATCAAATTCCAGGAAGACTATAAAAGAGTGTGTCATGGTCATACTGACCACTTCCATTAGTTTAATTAGGGTTGCCATATTTCAAAAATTGTTGAGCTTTTTATTTTTGCCAAAGTTGTTGAGCTTTTTTTTAAGTTTTTGCCAAAGTTGCTGAGCTATGTATGTAGGTCAACAACAAGGATAAGAACCGTAGTACCTGGCTGGAAGGCACATTGGAAGAGGATAATTGGTCTCTGCATTTAGAAACTTATGCAACAGGGTTACCATTACTTGTGTGACAAACTTAGATCCCACATGGGATCTAATTGTTTTAAATAATAGTCTAACCACTGCTTCCTTCAGATTTAGATTGAAGGATTCCTTTCAAGGATGCATGAAGACAAACTAGTCTGCCAGTTTACCTAATAAACTAGAAGAGAGTCCATCTTTTTAACACTGTGTAGTAATGATGCTCCCTGTATATATGCAGTGATTCTAGCAAGCTGATAGTCATTTCTTAGTTGCCAGACCAGGTTTTCAGTTGCTATGGTGATTTTCCAGCATTCAATTCTCTGGTAGATGAAGTCAGTGTTACTCAGCTTTATATTTTAAACTTAGTTCTCTCAATTTTAAAGTGTTTCCAACCACAGTCATGTAAATGATTTCATATTTCAGATCACAAAATGTTGCTTCCATTGAAATGAACTTAAAGGCTCTTGTTCAAAATAAGACTGGTGGATTGTGAACATTTAAGTTACTTTGCAGACACATAGTGATTCTTTTTTAGTTAAATGCTGTTAAGCATGAATGTATTTTGCTTTTAAGAACTACTTGGGATGGCAGTTGGCATGATCATATAAGTCTCTTACCTTCAGTTTCAGTAGAAAAGTTTAGTATCCTGTCTTACCAAGTGGTGCAAGAAGATGTAAACTTTCTGGTACCTGTTATTATAACATCCCTGCTTTATTCAAACCTTTGCTCCTGTTTTAAATGACCACTTTCCTCCCTTCTCGTGCCCATGGTGTAGACACTGGTATTGTGCAATCTGCTTTCTCACCCTGACTTCAAACAAATCTAGAATTGTGATGAGGCACTACAAATCTTCCAGTGGGGCTTTATGTGCACATGTGTATGTGTGATAAGAAATGACAACTCTACTATGTACATAGTCATCAAATAATTGCTATTTCTAGCTTTGCTGCTGCTAATACTGTCATCATAATCTCAACATCTGTCTCATTCAAAGCACCTTTTATGCAGGCAGAAAACATGGGTTCAAAGCTGTTTTGTGCCCATTGCTATCATTTAAGCCACGGTTTAGTGGTATGTGGATGAGCCTCAGCAACTACCCTTCTCCTGCCACTTGGTGGGGATTAGTACTTTTGCCAAATTTACTTCTGGTTTCAAAGAATCGCAGGTTAGCATTATGTGCAAACCAAGAAACAAACAATGGGGAAGGGTGCCCAGGGGAGGAGTGCATTGCAACAGAGAGGGAGAAAATCCATTGTGCAAGCCAAGGTCTGTTGCATGAGCAGAGCAGATCTTCCCTGAACACAGAGAAGTAGTCTGCAAATGTATGGTAATGTTCAAATTTCGGTCATCTGTACTAAACTTTTTATTGTAATATATCAAGCAAATCATTGCTAAAATTCCGGATAAATAAAGGTAGTAATTACTAATTCTGTTGTGAGAAATTGCAATTAATAGCAGCTAAACTTTCACAGTGGTAAAATACATGTGGACTCAATGATAACAGAACAAATTTTCACACAGGATAATGTGATGCAGAATGACTCATATTTTGTTCTCTTTCTACTTTTTTCCCCACCTTCAGGTGCCTTAGCTGGACCAAAAGTTGATCCACGTGTGAGAGCAGTATGGGGGAAGAGTGTTACACTGAAATGCATAATTGATATAAATGAAACATTAACACAAATTACATGGGAGAAGATGCATGGAAAGACTCCACAGACTATTGCTGTACATCATCCTGATTATGGATTTTCCGTTCAAGGAGAATATCAAGGAAGAGTATTTCTTAAGAATGCCTCACTTACAGATGCATCAATCATCCTAACAAATATTACCTTCTCTGATTCTGGAGAATATGTATGCAAAGCAGCTACATTTCCTCTAGGAAGTTCCCAGTCATCAACAACTGTAGCTGTATTGGGTATGCTTATATTTTATTTATTTTGTAGGCATTCTACCTACATGTTAGAAGATCAATATTAAAATGAGTTTGCAATACAGTATGTGTTTCAGTGCATCTTGAAAGTCCTTGCTTTGTTTAGAAAATTAACTAACTAAAGCAGTGGAGATTCAAACTGGAAAAAAGCTTATCTTCCTGGTCTTTTGGCTATTTTATACCTCATTGTGTTTCAGTTAAGGCGGATTTTTTCTTCAATTGATTAAAGTTTATGCTTGTAAACCACCTTGGAATCATTTTTGGGGGGAAAGACAGTATAATATATACCTAAATATATCTAGATAAACTGGTTCGGCATTATGAAAATGGTAATGGCCAATGAGGTTTCCTGAAAGACCATTTGATTACCATTCCTGTCTTCCCCTACAGTGGAGAGCTGCAGAAGAGGGCATTTCATGGATGCTGTGGACCAATAATAGTTTCAGTATATGTACTGTTTCCATGTATACTTGCTGCTTCCATGTATATTAGCTATCTTAAAACACTTCAAGTCAAATCTGATGGGGTTTGCTCATTCATTTTAAACTGGTTTCATGGCCTCTGACTGATTTTTGTTTGTTTATAATCATTGCCTCTTAGTTTATATTTTTAATTTTATTTTACTGTATTATAGTTTAGCTCATTGACTTGGAATACCTCAGGATGAAAGGCTTAGACTTTTAAAAATATATAAATACTTTTAGCCCCTTAGTAACAAATTGTCTACTGAGCTGATGTTTTGCCATTACTTGGTGATATTTTCACACATGCTCACTAGGGGGAACGTGACCTTGTAGCTTCTTCAATGAATGGAGAAAATATGTTTTATTCTCTGAAGTATTTGTCTAGAATAATTTTAGTTAGCTAGGTATTCCCTTGAATTAGGTTTGAATGCTATTGTCTGGAAATGGAACATTCAGTTGGATTGTATTACAAAATTATTGGAATGTGTGAAGTCACAACAATTAGTATTGTAGCTTAGGAACATAAGAAGCTGCTTTATAACATGTCAAACTATTCTTCTATTTAGCTTAGTATTGTCTTCACTGACTGGTGGCAGCTCATCAAGGTTTCAAGCAGGAGCCTTTCCTAGCTCTACCTGGAGATGCTGGGGATTGAATCTGGGATCTTCTGCATGCAAGGCAGAGTCCCCACCCTGGTCTTCCTTTAAAAAAAAATCCTTCCTTTTTAAAGAGTTAATTGGTGAAAGTCTTACCCTATATATTCAGTGATAAACTCTAGAAACAGCTCCAGGAAAATTATTTGATTTTTTCCTTTAGAAGCCAGCCTAATTAGGTACATTAATGTATATTACCCTGTTTCCCCTTTTTTAATACATAGTCATAAAGTAAGCCACAGCAGGGTTTTTTTTACCTTTGTGAGAAGTAAGACGTACCCCAAAAGTAAGCCGTGGTGCCGCCATTGTTCCCGTCGCCTCCTCAGCCCCTCCTGCGTGCGCAGGGAGCCAGCGAACCAGCGAGAGGCACGGGGGGGGGGAACGCGCCTCTTGCGGAGTTCTGCCCCGCCTGCTCAGCGCACAGGGGGAGGCTGTACCATACCATACTGACGTAATAAAAATAAGACATCCCCCCGAAAATAAGACACCCTGTATTTTTTTGAGCGAAAAAAATTATAAGACGGTGTCTTAAAAAGGGGGAAAGACGGTATACCTGTGTTCCTATTACCCTATTTACCTTGAGAACAGCTCCTGTGCTACTGTAGAAACCTGGCATAAAACATATCCCTCAATTTCTGTTTTATTTGAATGTGACTACCGGTAACCTATTAAAACTTTCCATCCTGTACCTGTGCTGTGTGAGAACTAACTTTAGCCCCTGAAATCTCTATATGCCCTCTCTTAAAATAACTGTTGGACAATTTCCTTGTACCGTCCTTCCCATATTTATTAGTTGCTGCTTGTAGTCTTTTACATACTTAGATTTCAGCTTTCCCTAAGTTGGAATTCAAGGTGACTTACAACATTTTAAAAGACAATAAACAAAAAAACTATAAAATAATTAAAACAAACTAGTTAAAAATAAATAAGATACATCAGAACACATTTAGAACCAGGATTAGAATACATTTTGTACTGACAGTAGACTATTGATCAGCATCATCTGTGCCTTAAGTATTCAAAGGCCTATCTTAGCAGGAAGGACTTATCCTGCTGATGAAGGATAACAAAGATGGAGCAGCCACATAAAAGACTGTCTCATGTGCCACCAGCACTAATGCTTCTAATGTTGATGGAGCTCAGAGGAAGTTATCACCTGAGGATTTTAGTACATAGGCAGTTTCATATAAGGAGGTTTTTTGGGTAGCCTGGGCCCAAGCTGCATAGGCTCTTGACTAGGTTGCTGGTGGCTAAGTTAGAAGTGTGTCCTTGTTTTTTTAAGTCCTTAACAATATTTTTTTTATTTGTTTACAGAATGTTATAAAATATAAGGAATTGGTTCTAGCAGTCCTTGTAATTTGTTCTGGTAAAATATGCTTCTCCTTGAGAAGGTGCTTGATCTTAATCAAAACGAAGCATCCTCATCCTTTGCTTCCTTTTTTACCTTTGTGCACTGCAACAAAATGTTTCTCTTTTAGAAAGCTTAATTCTTAGCAATAAATGTGGCCTTCACAAAATAGCCACAGCATTCTACATAATGCTGTATACCCTCTTAGCATTGTTGTGGTAACATTTGTGATGTATGGTTTGCTGTTTGATGCCTGCCTCCACCAGTAGATTCTTGTATTGATCAGAGTACAACACATTCCTGAAATGACCCAGAACATAAGAGTATGTTGCTATTGAGTGAACTGCTGCTGCCACAGGAACTTTCCCTGGTGACTACGACATCAACAGTTGTTGGTGTGTTTGGAAAACATCGCGACTTGCTCTGCAGTGTGAATAGGCAGAACCTGCATGGTTTCTATCAATATTATTTTAAATGTTAACTTTAGTATTTTGCAAATATGGGGAGATTATTTATTTGTGTTTAACCCCTTTGTTTGCAAATGTTGACATTTAAATCATTTCTGGTAAGGTAAAACAAGCTGGACGAAGCTGTGATATGGGATATTCTTTGTTATAAGATTAGAATTTAGAAGGCAACTTCCAAAATAGGGGTGAAATGAAGTAACTACAGACAGCTTAGATAAAACAGTGATATTCTAGGAGGAGTCTGCAGCAAGTGTTAACAAGGTTCACATTGTATTCAACTTCAGATAATATAGTAAGTTGGATCTTGGTTTCTGCATTTTACAGGTTTTTTCCTTTAGATTGTAATGCCCTACCTTTAATTCTGATCCTATTAATGAAGGCATTTTCATAGAATAAAAATAATGGTCAATACAATTTAAATACAGTACTGGAATTTCTCCATCCTGTTCCTTTCGCTGGTCCTATTCCCAAGTGCTAATTCCCACACCCTATACCCACACCCACCATCTTTGTGGGATAAGGAAGGGACAGGCTTTTTAAAGTTTATACCTCCTTGATGTGGTATGTTTCTGTAATAATGCATCACACCAAAGGGCAGTTTCTTACAAGTATTAGATTAGACAATGATGATGATTATTTCATATAACTTGGCTGCAGCCCTTCACAAGCAAATTGACTTAAGAGTTAGGTCTGACCCCCCCCCCCCCGGGGCCTGGATTTATCTGTAAAATATTAGCCTCTAAACCTCTTATATCAGTGTAGATCCACATGAGACAGTCTCCAAGTTAAGACTTGGCAGGGCAGACAATAGTCCTAGTTGCATGTAAATCTATTTAAGGGTAAATGTCTAGTCATCCCAAGGTACATTACAAATAAGTAATTCATTTAGACACTCTTACTTTGCTCAAGGAGGAAATATTAGGATGAGGTTGTGAATTTTAATAGTGGTTTCCAAAGAAAATAGCTGCTGTGGACAAGTCTTCAGGCCATTTTCTGCCTATTCTTGGTTGATATGACCTCTTGGAACATTGCAAAGAAGTGCTGCAGTCCCCTACATGAAGCAGAGTCTTCTTAAGCCCTTTACTCGCCCCATCATTCATTTTGGAAAGACATTGATTAAATACATTTTTATTTAGTTTCCATTACTAAGTTGACCAAACTTATTTCAAAGTTTTCAAATCTTCTCCCATAGTAATCCTTCAGGTTTAGTCAGTTGATTTATTAATATTGAAAATAGATTGTTTACTTTGATCTTTATGTTTGTCTTTCTCAAAATCCAACTTCATGTGCTTCTTTATTCAGTATCCAACTTAAAGTCCTTTTTCTTAATCCTGTATCAGTTCTGAATCTAATGTTCCTTATTATATCTTTCCTAGTTTCTCTTATCACACAGAATTTATCAACAACTCTTATCTATGTACCATAATGTTCAGATTAACGTATTTAAAACAAAAAGGGGAGAAAAATGATTATTTTTCCATAGAGCATAATATATAAGGCATTGCACACAAGCTCTCATAAAACATGTATTGGACGAAATTTATTGTGATTGGAACAAACCTAGGCAAGTTGTGGTTTTTACTCTCCGCAGTCTTCTCATGTGCAGCTGCAAAAAGTTAAGCTTCACTTTCTGTTCTTGATTAACCCCAATTTGCTTTGTACACATTTGACAAATTGAGGTTCATCTTAAATCATGGGTTATGAAGCTGCTTACCTACAGTGTGGACATAGCCCTATACTGTGGTTAATCCAAAATTCAAAACCAAAGCAGAAAAGCTCTGGCAGAAAAGAAGAGGGAAGGATGGGAGCAGGGTGGATTTGATTTAAATCACGATTTAAATCACTAGTCAGTAAGGCTTGATTTAAATCACTAGTCAGTAAGACTTGATTTAAATATTTTTTTTACAGAAAGACTCATTCTTGCTGGTATAATGTTAATATTTACAACCATATGTAGGTTTCATTTTTTGAATAATAAATGTTCAGAGTAGTTTTTACAGTTATATCAAAAATTACTGATTTGGTTATACTACTAGAAATACATAGACAGATAATTATGAAATTATGGTGAGGTTTAATAAGTTACCGGTAACTGTTTATATTTGGACAACTTTTCTGCTGTACTTTATTGGAAGGAGGAAAATAATCATTTCCTTAATAACCATTTAAACAATTTATTTAACTAAAACAATAACATGATAGCATATGTATCCATGTTTGTTAACTGATGTAGTTAAACATTTTAAAAAAAAAACTTAGACTGAGTTTTAGCACACTTGATAAACTTAAAACAAATCCTTATTTCCTGATGAATAGCCTTTGGACTACAATGTAACTTAAATAGAAGACTATATTTAGAAAGATTTTCCCCCCAAAAGCATTTTATTTTAAAAATCCGATTTAAATCAAAAAAATCCGATTTAAATAAAAAAAAATCCGATTTAAATAAAAAAATCCGATTTTTTTTGTTTGTTTTTTAAAAAATCGTTGATTTTTATCCACCCTGGATGGGAGTGGACAAGGTTCATCTATGGCAAGTTGAGAAATGGTGTGATGACTCAAGTACTCTTTCTCTGAAACACTTGTGGCTTGTTTTTTTGTCCTTAAAATGCAAATGAGTTAAAATGGAAGAATGGCTGCAAGTTTCCTCTGTTGGAACTGTTGGGTAGATGATTCGAAGATGAAAACTCGCCCTTTGTGCTTTATCTTCGATGGGGTGATGGGGCGGTGTGGCAGGAAGAGGCTGGGGAAGAGAGGGAAGCAGGGATGTTAACCAACTGTATAACTAGCACTAGGAAAGATCAATAAGTGGTCCACTGAAATGTCCAGCAATTTTCAGGTGAAAATTGTTGGGAAACCCCTGCTGTTTAGGATTGAGCAGCATGCAACAAGCACTGTCATCTGACTGGGACCATCATTTTGTTTTCAGATATCTAGTAGTGTGAAGGTTTAACTAGCATGGCTGAGAAATTAAAACAGCAGTTATTCAGTGCTCAGAGTGTAAAGGGCAATATTTTCTTGCTCAAGTAGTTTACTGTAGGCTAAGAATTTCTGTTACTTCATGAGAACATATCTTTCAGTCTTTCTCTACAACAATAAATGTTAGAAACCCATATTTAATCTTTGCAGTAGTAATTCAGGGGAAGCCAAATATTAACATACAGGGGTGGGTTAACCTATGCATTAACCTGTTCCACCTCCACTGATATTGACAGTAGCAGAAAGAAAAACTTCAGGGAACACAGTGCTGGGGAGGGTGCACTGCTCTGATGGTGATGTAAATCATTCCCTCCCTGGTTGTTGGGTTGGTCATTAGAATGGGGTGTGTCTGTTTCTGTGCCTGTGTGACTAGCCTGTTTGTGAGCTGTATGCATGGTGGAAGCTCGGGAGGGCTTACAACAAAGGAAAATAACAATTCTGTTAAATCGACCATTTAAAAATGGGTGTTTGGTTGAACTTCCTAAAATGAGGTCTGCTGCATAAAAAATAAAGTGCTTAGTAAAACTGAGAAGGTCTAACCTTCTGGCAGAAAGCACAAAGGGAGGAGGGCAGAGGGGGGCAAACGAATCTCACCGGGTAAGTTATTCTACAGTCTGATGGCTTTGGAAAACGATCTCTCTCACCTCAATCATGCTACTACTACAGGCAGGCCTAGGAGAAAGGCCTGTCCACAAAAATCTTAGGAACAGTGTAGGCTGGTACAGAAGGTATCTTGGACCCATAAAGTTTAGGAGTAAAGGTAAGCACCAAGACTATGAATGCTACCTGGAAACAAATTAACAACTAGTACAGCTGTTGGTGGCGCTGTGGGTTAAACCACAGAGCCTAGGGCTTGCTGATCAGAAGGTCGGCGGTTCGAATCCCTGTGACGGGGTGAGCTTCCATTGCTTGGTCCTAGCTCCTGCCCACCTAGCAGTTCGAAAGCACGTCAAAGTGCAAGTAGATAAATAGGAACCGCTCTGGCGGGAAGGTAAACGGTGTTTCCGTGCGCTGCTCTGGTTCGCCAGAAGCGGCTTAGTCATGCTGGCCACATTACCCGAAAGCTGTACGCTGGCTCTCTGCCAATAAAGCGAGATGAGCGCCGCAACCCCAGAGTCGGACACGACTGGACCTAATGGTCAGGGGTCCCTTTACCTTTACCTTTTACAGCTGTTGGGTGAACACTCACAAATACCCTTCCTGTATTATCGACCAACTGAAGTTTCTTAAGATTCTTTCAGGTAGCCTTGTGTAAAAGTAGATCTGTTCAGGAATGGACACTAGATGCAAAGCTGGAAACAGGAGTACCCCCAAATTGCAACACTGATTTTTGGGGGCAGGAGTTACTCTCCAATCCAGAATAGACTGTATCCCTTGTTGTTGTTGTTGTGTGTGTGTGTGTGTGTGTGTGTGGTCTAACTAGGAGCATTGTTGTCTTGATTCCGGGCATCAACAATTTTTCTAATGTCTGATGAAAATAAGAATACGTGTACCCTTAAACTGCACACTGTTGACAAAATGTTCTAAATCCAGAAGCTCCATGTAGATATTGAAATAGCATGGAGGACCAGGCTAAACCCTTAGGTACACTATTTGCCAATAGTCAAGGCATTGTATAAGAGTCCCCTAGTTTTATTTGAATGAACTGTGGAACTTGCTATGAATAAACTGGAACTGTAACAGAACTCGGCACGTCTTGACTCTGGCAATAGGTTTCATTGCTTAAGTGGGCAGTAACAGTTTGTCTTTATTAATGTTAATATTTATCTTCCGATATTCCTATTGGAATGTACTATATCCTCATATTTCTTATAAATGTGACATTTATTCAATTCAAGGTGGCTGTACTGATTTGATTAGGAACTGAGCTATTATGATACTGTGTCTAATTACCTGACAAAAGAAAGCCCTATTGAACTGTACAGAATAGGTTTGCACTGCTCACCTACTTGTTGTTTACTGGCTGACTAATTATTCAGGTACGCAGTGATGGACTACGTGGTGTCCTGCCCTATTCAATTTGTACATCTGAGAAGAATTATCACAATAAGTCAACTAGAGCACTTTTCTTTTGAAATAAAATTGCAGATAACTTCAAATAAATGTAATGCTAGTTACCATAACAATGTATAGAAAAAAGAAGCTATGTGAAAGGCATTCACTATCAGGCTGGAAGCCTTTCCAGAAACTATTTAGGAAGATTATTGATATAGTAATTGGCAGTATTTATATATGTCTGTGTTGAATATCTGGAGGTAGTTGGAGGATGGATGGTGGTTAATGGATTGAGGTTGAATCCCAACAAGACAGAAGTACTGTTTCTGGGGGGCAGAGAGTGGGCAGGTGTGGGGAATTCCCTGGTCCTGAATGGGGTAACTGTGCCTCTGAAGGACCAGGTGTGCAGCCTTGGGGTCATTTTGGACTCACAGCTGTCTGTGGAACCACAGGTCATTTCTGTGTCCAGGATGACTGTTCACCAGCTCCAACTGGTGTGCCACCTGAGACCCCACCTGTCTGCCCACTGCCTCACAATAGTGGTAGATATCCTGTTTATCTCCTTCCTGCTTGGACTACTGCAATGTGCTCTATGTGGGCCTACCTTTGAAGGTGACTTCAGAAACTACAGTTAATCCGGAATGTGGCTGCTAGACTGGTGACTGGGAGTGGCCACCAGGGCCATATAGCACTGGTCCTTAAAGACCTACAAGGTGTTGGTGTTGACATTTGAAGCCCTTAACAGCTTTGGCCCTATATACCTGCAGGAGTCTCCACCCTCATTATTCAGCCCAAACACTGAGGTCCAGCTCTGAGGGGTTTCTGGCGGTTCCCTTGCTGTGAGAAGTAAAGTTACAGGGAATAAGGCCGAGGGCGTTCTCTGTAGTCACACCTGCCCTGTGGAACACCCTCCCATCAGATGTCAAAAGGATAAATACAACCTTCTGTAGACATCTGAAGCCAGCCCTATATCAGGATGCTTCTAATGTGTGGTGCTCTCTTGGGTCGTGGTGGTGGTGGTGTTTCTGTATATTATGTTGGAAGCTGCCCAGAGTGAAAGGGGCAACCCAGTCAGATGGGCAGGGTACAAAAAATTAAATTATTCTTATATTTTTTTCTGTAGTTGAACCAGTCGTGAGCCTAAAAAAGGGACCAAATGCTTTAATTGATGGTGCCAATCAGACACTTGCCGCAATTTGCACAGCAGCCACTGGAAAACCAGCTGCAGAAGTTCTCTGGGAAGGTAGCCTTGGTGAAATGGAATCCACTTCAACTTCATATCCCAATGAAACTGTGACAGTGGAGAGTAAATACAAATTGGTCCCCACAAGATTTGCTAGAGGAAGGCGTATAACATGTGTTGTGAAACATCCAGCCTTGGAAAAGGAGATTAGAATGGTGTATGTGCTTGACATTCAATGTAAGTAAGTTGCAATATGTTCTCTGTCCTCATCACGTTGTCCTCTAAAAACATTTCATATTGCAAGTGGTAGGATATCTTGTTGGTATCAAATATTTCCAGCCTTTTAATACCTTTAAATGGTTCTAAATAGCCTTTGACTTAGACCTTACCCTTTAAAAATAAAAGCCCTGGGTTGGGAACAAGGAGGAATGTTGACATTTGTTTCCTCTCTCAAGTCATCCTACCTTGAGAAGTAGCTAGTAGCTAGCAATTGCTCTTTTTCATATTCTGATTTGGGTCCCATCCCAAGGTAACTTAAGATTTATTGTTCTGCCATATTTATAATGTGGCTTCTCCCAGAAATACCTTGATCAGATTGCTTAAATGGTCAGGACCATTGCACAGCACATTTGAATTATTCCATATTAACATCTTAATCTGGTCGTTATTGACTATATATAGTCAAATAGGAAATAATTATGTTAATAAACTCTTACGTCTATATGTAACTTGAAGTTTTGATATTTCAAAGACCCAAAATAAGAGTGTGAAATACATAATGTGTTAACTTCAAGCTACAAGGTACCCTGGAATAACAGCAGTTATCTGGGGTGGGGGATCAATTCAGGGGGTGTATGGCAACCATATTCTAATTAAATTCCAGGTTAACTGAAATTGATAACCTGTAGGATAGTTTCCACTACTTAATGCTTAATTTAGATGGGGAATGTTTAAAGTTGCTAGATTCCACAATGTCTGTCTTGTGGTTGCAGATTGTTCTCCATAGTAGCTTACGTTTATATATGTTTGTAGATTCCCCCGAGGTTACAGTGACTGGGTATGATGGAAACTGGTATATTGGAAGAGAGAATGTTTTTCTCAGGTGTAATGCTGATGCAAATCCACTGCCAATGGAGTTTACATGGAGTCGGTAAGTTCTTGCTTAATTCTGGCATTCATAAAAATGTAAAACATTTTTCAATTCTGAATCTTAATTTCTTAAATATGTATCAGTCTGTGAACGCTATGTTGCAAATAGTTAATTTAAATTGCAAAGTTATGGAATTAATTGCCATCAAATGTGGTAGTAGCACTTAGCATATAAGGCCAATCCAAGGAAAATAGGTTATTCAATGGCTATTAACCGTAACAGTTCAAAATGTTCATCTTGAGTGGCAGTATACCTCTAATTTACCAGATGCTTGGAGCAAACAGAGCGTGGCTGTTTGAAACTTCCAGAAGTACAGTGGTACCTCAGGTTGCGGACTGGATCTGTTCCGGAGCTCCGGTCGGATCCCAAGGTTTCTGCAACCAGAGGGACCGCTTCTGTGCATGCACGCGTGGCGAAACCCGGAAAAATACTTCCGGGTTTGCCGTGTTCGCATCCTGAAGGATACGCAACCAGAGGTGTGTGCGTATCCAGAGGTACCACTGTTTCTGACTGGTCACTTGGGAGGTCAGAATTGTAGATTAGATGGCCCCTTGGTCTGTTCTAGCAAGAGAAATATTTTAAGCAGCATATTTGTCACAATTCAAAGCTTTCAGGGAGAATGCAACACTGGTTTTCACAGGAAAAAAACCCATCTCCTGCATATGCTAACAGCGTAAGAGAAAGACACAATCTTAATTATTTATGAATAAAATAGTATGCTTTATTGTTAAGTAGTAATACATTGCCACATTGAATTTATCAACAAACATAACAGGCTTCAGTATAAACTGTAGAATAGTTTTTTTGCAGAATGATCTATTGATTTTATGTATAGCAGTTTTGGAGAGTAGATGGCTTTTTGAATTTCTGCAAAGCTGCTAGTATTTTGTTGGGGGATTGCCAATCATGATTAATGTTAAACACAAATGCTGCAATTGATTAACTTTGGACGACAATTATACTTGATTCAGAAGTAATCTATGATCTATTATTTCATGGTATAAATATACAACAGAGTAAAATGTTGAATAAAATTTTAAAAAGTTGCATCGTGTCCGTAACTAGTTAATAGCTGCCTTGTATCATTTTAAAGATAATTTTATTTTAATGTCATTTTATGTATAATCAATTTAAATGTAGTTTTCATCTTAATTTGCTGGCTCTGCAAATTATTAGAAGTTATAATGCTCTCTGAAACTACAGTCAATATATTTGTAGTAATGAAATCACCACTACAAATGCAGTTCCAGATATAGCACAATGGAAGATTTCTTTTTTCTTTTTTTAAAGATCCAAACGTGTCCTATTAGAGGAACTGAGTTTGGATTTAGTAGTAGCGACCTATACATTTTCAATTCTTCTGCCCCTGATTTTGAAGCCATTCAAACCATTCTTTTGAAACTCGAAGCACCTTGTATTTTCATTGTTGCTTTGGAGGATAACTGGCTTAAAAGCTCCCCTTTTATGCTGATTGGGCAGCTCTAGGGACCCTGTTGCAGAAAAATAACAGTTCTTTGACAACCCCCCTGTAACTTTGGATCACAACACCACCGATCTTAAGTTGAGAAATACTGTCCATAACTGAAGACAGAAGATGAAGTGATATAAGTCTTTAAAATCAACACTAATCAGGAGCATATAACTCTATATCAGTAGGCTCTGCCCTCCTCCAGGCAGGCCTACATGTTGTTCTTTCCTTGTGGCCTGGCATTTGCCCTTTTCCTTTAAAGCACATGGCTTTCCCCATAGTTTCCCCTCACAGGGCTACAGTTCCTGGTAACCTTACCAAACTCCACTTCTTAGGATTATTTGGGGGAAGTAATGCACTTTAAATATGTTGTGTATACACAGGCTCACATTAATGGAGACCAGGTCTAGTTTAGTGGGTGAATTGTGAATTAAATGATGATATGCCACCTTTGTGTAGCGCTTGCATGCAGCAAGAAGAAAATATAATTAAATGCTCTTGAGAAGCCTTAATTTCTTCCTCTGTTGCATTGTAGGCAATGTACCAGTACTTTATTATTAAAGATGATATAGCATCACATCCTGTAATCTTGCTGCAGTTGATCTTATTACATATCCGTTAAACATTGTTAACGAGACATTTAACATTTTTACTGTTGTAGTAGTTTGGTTTGAATTAAAGTGTTGGTAACCAAGAAAGAGATTTTGAACCTGCTTCTGCTTTGTAGCAAAATTCTGCTTATGTTCTGTTTATGTTCATGGTGTTTACGTGAATATATACAAATGTGAACAGGTAACTTAAATGAGGGTGGGGGTGGGCGGTCCTTGGGTGCAACTAGTTAAGAGATTTAGAATGCTCTGTTCTCTCCTCTCCCTCAGTTTTGTCAGTGTGCCATGTACCTCAATGTATGAAGCAAATAAAGGATTTACACTTCTATGCTGAACTTGCCAGAGATATGCATGTATACTTATAGAATAGTTAACTCGGACTGATTGAGTTGTGATGCTACATTGGAGGTATTGTGAGAAATTTAAAAGGCTTCCCACATCCACTCACCATTGCCATCTGATAAGCTGCTGGCTTGCTGGTGTAGGAGAAGGGCTCACCAAATGGCACTTTGCTGAAGGCTCTCCCAATTCTGGAGCCAACCCTAGATGAGAGAAAAGCAGCTTTGTAGCTAATATAACTGGCATGGAGGTACTGAGTAACATTGATGAGGTTCAGATAAGGAGCTACGAACATGTATTCTGTACAGCATAAAAAGTAACTAAACAATTTCCTAGTCATTTAGATAATGCTTTATGTAATATTATATGAATGAACTATATTAATATTATATGACTTAATAATGTGTATGTGATGTGAGATGATTGACTAGAATTTAATATACATTATTTAGAATGGGCATAAGGCTAAACTGGTGCTCAGCTCAGCACCCTGAGGAGAGAATTGTTTTACTACCAAATTTGACATTGTACACATCTCACCAATATTTTAAACCAAATGACTAGCTCTTATGAGTATGACAAAGTCTCAGTGTTTGTGGCAATGTCTGCTGAGATCTTAGAAGTCAGTACAGTAGTTGAGCAGAATTTAAGGATGTCAAAACATGACGATTGAAATCCTTTGTACATTTCTTTGTATGTCCTTGATTCTCACAGTTGCCTATCATGGAACTCTGTTTTGGAAACTGAGGGAAGAGAGTGTTACAGAAACCTAAGACTGTTCAGTGGTTCTATATTAGTTTTAGAATACATGAACAAAATTACCGCTGAAATCCTTCAGTTCTCATATTAAATATAATTGTGAAATTCAGTTTTTTATTCCTCTTACTTTGAGATACTCTGCACATGAACTTATTTGCTTCTAGAGAAGGGGAACCTCTTAGCTATTTAAAATTATCTGATTTGAATAAAATATTAGATTTGGAACACTCAAAAATGCCTTTTTGTGATTCAGGTTGGATCGACATTGGCCTGAAGGTTTACAGCCTTTAAACAATACTCTGCATTTCAACAGTCCATTGACATATAATTATACTGGAACTTATGTTTGTACAGTGACTAATCCACTTGGTCAAAAAAGTGATCAAAAGACTATCTACATACTAGGTAAGTCACTGGGTGTTTTTTTCTTCAGTATTTGAACAAACTTCTTAATGATAGGTCAGCAATATAATGGTCATAGTGTGTTATTTATTGTTTCATTTTAACTATTAGCTTGAGAGAACATAAGCCAGTTTACTTAAAGTTCCTTGTAAGAACATTTCTATTGCATGGGATATACATTATATACCGGTAAGCAAAAGTATAGGGATGTATCTGCACACAACGCTGACAGAAATAATGGTTGGCTTTATAGTAGCTGGAGCGAAAGAACTTTGGATTAGCCTTAAGAACACAAGTGGGCTGTAAGTGGGCAAATCTTTGCCCTCTTATAAAGATGATTGACATGACATAATCTAGTATGATCTCTGAAAGCAAACCAGTACACTTTTCTTCACTGTTAACACAGCTGTGGTTGAAATCAGAAGTTGGGAAAATGAAGTTTTAAGTAGGAGTTTTAAATGTACTTAACAATAATTTAAGGTAGTGTTTCTTGTACTGTGGGCTGGGGATTACCAGTGGGCGTAGCCTTGGCACAACAGCCATTCTAGTGCCTCCTTACTTTTCTGCCCCCCTGGTCTTTCTGTAACTGAGACCAACAGCTCACTGCATGCACATGTTTAGACATAAATGACAGAGAATGAAGCTGTGGCACACACAAAAAGGGAAGGAGAAGGATGGGTGGGCTGAGAGGCTGGCTGTACGTGAGAAGGAGGAGAGAGAACAGGAAGAAGGGAGGCAAAAGGAATGAACAGACTGAGAGATAAGCCTTCTGGGAACTTTATTTCAACAGTGCTTGCATCCCATTCCTCTTGCTCCCCCACACAGTCTCCTACCGAGTGACGATTAAAAAGGTAAAGGGACCCCTGACCATTAGGCCCAGTCGCGGACGACTCTGGGGTTGTGGTGCTCATCTTGCTTTATTGGCCGAGGGAGCCGGCGTACAGCTTCCAGGTCATGTGACCAGCATGATTAAGCCGCTTCTGGCGAACCAGAGCAGCACACAAAAACGCTGTTTACCTTCCCACCGGAGCGGTACCTATTTATCTACTTGCACTTAGTGCTTTCGAACTGCTAGTTTCCAGGAGCAGGGACCGAGCAATGGGAGCTCACCCCATCGCGGGGATTCGAACCACCGACCTTCTGATCAGAAAGCCCTCGGCTCTGGTTTAACCCACAGCGCCACCCGTGTCCCTGATTACCTCCTGCCTAATTTGTGGCAGTAGAAGAGCAACCTCTCATTGACATATAATGAGAACCGGAGAGCCTGTTTGTGTGTGCATGGCCACAGAAGGGTGGGAGAGCAGATGGGCCTGAGAGACCAGAGAACTGAAGAGCTTTTTTGGGGGGAAGGGATGTAAGAAGTAGAGTACTTCAAAAAACAGTTTTGCTATGTGTGCTTTTAAATTTGTTCACAACTGACCTGGAATTAGGTTAGGGTAAGTAGTGAGGTAACCAGATTTACTGATGATACCAAAGGGTTCAAGGAAGTTAAGAGAAAAATAAATTGTGAGAAGCCACAAAAAAGGATGAATTCTTACCGTGTGAACATGGTTTTTGAAAAGATCTATACTTCGAAGTGCTGAAAAATAGATGGTAGACCTGCAACAGTCACATTGTTTGTTCTTTTAAAAGCGAACTTGATATGCACATTCAATTACAGTAGAAAAAAATGAAAACTTGTTAAAGTTAGGGTTAAATTTTATCTTTTATATAAGGATTTCCTGCAGTCTGACTTTTGATATTCTCAAGAAGTAGATATATGTTCTTATGTTTTATGTACAAGACAATATCTAAGTCCATAATGGGATGTTATTTGTATGTTTGGATATTTATTTATTTATTTATTTATTGCTCAAGGAAACATACATTAATTCTTCCCATTTTATCCTCATAACACCCCTGTGAGGTAAGTTAAGCTGTAAGTTAGTGAGTGACTAGCCCAAGGACCTCCAGTGATCTTATTGGCTGAATGAGAATTTAAACCCTGGTCTCCGCAGGCCCTAGTTTGGCAAACAAACCACTACACCACACTGGCTATCCTGTTCTAAATGTTACTGTCAACATCCTATACAACATATAACAGCATCTATTGCATTTAACAGAAAATCTTCACTTTTAGTTGTTTAAGAGATAAATGTAGTTACTTTGCCCTGAAAACACTCAATCTTACATGTTCAAATTCACATTAGTCATTAATATTCCAACTCTTCATAAGCTATATATGTTGACTATTTTTTGAGCTTAATGCCTGGCATTTGGATTTTGTACTCCAGTGCATGCAAACCTCTTTTTCCAAGCAGTTATATTTTGGCAGGTCACACTTTTTGCACAGTCACAGGTTGCTGGATCAAGCATGGTCTCAGGTACTGATAGACCATGCAGTGTCTTGTGTAAGACTTAGGCCAGGCATCCCCAAACTGCGGCCCTCCAGATGTTTTGACCTACAACTCCCATGATCCCTAGCTAACAGGACCAGTGGTCAGGGATGATGGGAATTGTAGTCCAAAACATCTGGAGGGCTGAAGTTTGGGGATGCCTGACTTAGGCTAACACAAGCTATTTTGGAGGTTATTGGCCTGAGCTGAAGCATTTGACAGTGTCTTATCCCTAAACAAAGCATTAAACGTACAGACACAAATCTATGCCACCTCATAGATGTCACTCTTCTAGAGGTGTGGGTTTATGATTTGTAGCAAGTCAAAGCTGCTTGTGGGAGTTCACACCCACTGTTTATTGATTTCTACAGTGGCATGGTGGTGCCATGCTTGGAAGCGGTTTGCACCCAAATGAAGTGTTGAATCATGCATGTTATATCTATATGTAAATTCCTATTGAATATTCACATACATTTTTTTCCTATTGATAAATCGTTCCTATTAAGTGTTGGGTCTTTTTGCTGCTTACTTAATTTAGGCAACAGTTAAGCTATAAGTGTTTGTATTTGAACAGAAGTCATGTGTAATAATGCATGGGTTCTCATTATATGAAGTTTTGGATTTGGAGTATGTTAAAGTTAAGGGGGTTGGGACCATGGAAGGTCCTGTATCAGTAAGGATTGAAGGAGAAGACTGAAGGAATGGAGTGGCTTGTAAGGAAAAGAAAGGAGAAGAGTCTCTGAAGGAAGTTTATAGGGAAGCAGCTGTTGAAAGCAAATTCCAGACGGGTAACAGTCTGCTACCACAAAACCAGTCTTGTACACATTTAGAGACGAACAGATTTATTTTGGCATAGGTTTCATAAAATAAAACTCGATCAGATGCATCAGGTGTCATCCTTGGTTGGCAGATATACCTGTCAGCTTGTAATGGGTAGAAAGAAAAATAATAATCAACACTGGGGCTAAAAAGCCATGAAGGAAGGTTGAGGGAGGGGTGCTGTACATAGACTCGCTTTCCTCTATTCTTCCCACTCCTCAATTTATCTGCCGTCTTACTGGGACAGTCCAGAGCAGCCCACAAGCTTCAAGTCCCATCATTCCTCTGCCCTCTAGCATCTAATTCTGATGTGACCTTGAAATGAAAGAGGGAGGGACTAAAGGAAGAAGAGGAAGCCACCAAGCACCTGCCATTGCCACAGCTTTGGCCAGTTTTGCATGCCTTGGCCTGGGATCATGAAAAGAACTCAAAAGCCACTCCCTCCGCAACGCTCCCTGTCTCTCAAGTAGTGTGGACAGAAGGTCCTCTGATTGCCTACTCAGGCCCATGCTGTACCGCAAATAAATTCTGTTGACTGGCTTGATATACTGTGGAACAGGTGTGGGGTGGAAGAGGAGGAGGAGGAGGAAAAAGCTCCCTGACATCACCCTGATCAAAAGGCAACCTGATTTTCAAGACAGCAATTTCAGCATCTTTCCAGATTTCCCCCTTTTCTTTTTTCTTTTTAGCCTGGTGATACTTCTGTTTCGGAAAATGATAGAAACTAATTAAATCTTTTTCACCTACTTGATACAGGATCAGAGAACTTTATTCACTCCTTTTTAAACTAAACATCATTACTCTAGATCAGGGGTTCCCAAACTGTGGTCCATATAAGAAAAAGATGCAATTAAAATATGATTGAAAATTATACAGCATTTAGCACAGTGCATTACAGTTGCTACAACAAGCAGAGGGGAAAAATAATGAAGTAGTCTACCAAGACACTCAGCAATTTTCAAGTGGTCTGTTGGAAGAAAAGTTTGGGAACCACTGTTCAAGATCCCTATGTTCATCTATGTAGTATGCCCATTTTTACAAATTCCTCTGCTTTCTCTTTTGTTCATTTAATGTACTTAATACATAAAGAATTAAACAACTCACTGATGAAAGTGAGTGAATTATGTTACTTAATGACAAGTGGCATAATAGTAGTAGCATAGACCTAATATCAGTAGAATCTTTTGAGAAAATTGGTTTGTGATTCAAGCATGTCAAAAAAGGCTATAAAGATTATATTATGAAAGTTACTGTTCATGATATTTTGGGATTTAATTGAATTATTCAGTGTATAGCCAGCTAAAATATAATCATAATTATTAAAATTACTTAGATTGTATTTCAGTCTTCTAGATTTTGTATACTTAATTAGCCTACACAGCTAATTATTTATTTGAAGAAGTAGTCTAAACGTTAACAATAACATTTCATGAATAGGCTCCTCCAGTGGGCTATTAGTTTTTTAAATAGTTTTTTTAAAAATTAAATACTCTAAACTGTCTCCTACCCTTTTTTATATCATCTAGAATCCACTTGATAAATGTAAAGTATATTATATTCAGGTTCCAAAGAACACCTCTTTATGTATGTCCTAGGGTTTGGGCATGATCAGTGGAATTTTTTTGTTTCCTCTGACATATCCATGGGCCATATCACAAGCAGCTTATGCAACTCAACACAATGTCAAGATCATTGCCATGTGAGACTGAAAAGGGACCCACTCTTTGTTATACACAGCTCCAAACTCTCTTGGGTACATAGAACAACTTGTGTTTCTTTAATCTAAGCAATTTCCCTACCATCCACATACAACAGTTTCCAATACCCAAATGTAGTCTTAAACACATCTTGCATAGTCAACCCTTAACAAACCTGAGCAATACTGATGCCAAGTAAAGATTGTATGTGTTATTTGAGCCTTTAAGTACCCATACCACAACAGAAAAAACCTGCAACTTTAGGTGTCAAATATTAGAAGGTTCATTAGGTGCTTTTCATAGAAATTGAATGAATCATAGAATTGTAGAGTTGGAAAGGGACAATTTTGAAATAAGAAACAAATTTCTTATGCTTTGATTTATTCCAAGAGTTGTTTTTTTTTAGAAAGTTCCTATTTTGATTAAAATGTTTCTTTAGTACTAGTGAGAATTTTGGAAGTATTGGAAGTACACAACAAACTTTTTAATGCTGCTATCTTTTAAAATATTGTAACTATCAAATTGAATCCTACCACTACATACATGGTCAGGGGAAATGAAAATAATGAAGAGCTAACTTCAGCATGCAGCTTATAGTTTTTCATTCTCTAACAAAACTATATATAATACATTATTTCTTTCATTCATTCTTAACTCTGCCTTGGAATATAAGAAAAGGTTGACTTTTCAGCTGATGGCATTAATCCATGTTTGCTCTAAAACAGCATGGAAAAAAATTGTTGATGATATTGTTAGAGTAAACTATTTTTTCATACTTCAGTAAGCTGGTCCAGAATTTAAGTCTGCTCTCTCTACCCAAAGTAATGGAATTAAATGAAGAATGAAAAACTATGTTGAAGTACACTTACTTACTCATCAACTGTGCTTTCTTATCAGCTCTTAACTTAATTTAGTTTGCATTGACATTCTCTGCCTTTTCTGTGTCTTGTGTATCTCTGCTCTTTCATTAGATCCTCCTACTACTACCACTTCACCACCCACGATTCCATGGCTTCCTTCAACTGATGGCATCACAGGTTTAGCAACTCAGCCAAAACTAAAGCTTTTTCCAACATCACCATGGCCAGCAATTCAGGAAGACAATTGGGGCACTATCATCGGTAGTGCAGTGGGCGGGGCTCTTTTCCTGATATTGGTCTTGGTTGGCGTTATCTTCTGTAGGAGAAGGAGGACGTTCCGTGGTGACTACTTCGCTAAGAACTACATTCCACCATCAGATATGCAAAAGGAGTCCCAAATAGATACCCTCCAGGTAGAGGATGTGGATTCTTACCCTGACAGTGTGAAAAAGGAAATAAAACATCCCGTGAACAGTCACATAACTAAAGACTACTTGGGAGAATCTGAAAAAACAGACTGGAACAAAGTAGACACTATTAACAGGTACCAGGACAGGTATGAAAGACCAATGGATTACTATGAAGGTGGAACACTGGGAATGAAATACTTAGGTGAAGAATGTTATGAAGAAAATGAAGATGACTTAGTTTCACATGTAGATGGCTCTGTAATATCTCGAAAGGAGTGGTATGTCTAAAGACCACCTTCAAGTCTTGACTATACATAAAGCTCCTTCATTAGCTGATCACTTTCAGATTGTTTATACTTTTTCTTGAGGAATAGGTTTTTGAAGTTGATTTTCAAGCTTTTTATATTCTAACTTGACAATTGAAATGTAAAAACCTCATTTAAATGTATTGAAGCTGCTTTATTATTTTTTTCAATGCTGTACTACTGTCTTTCACAAGATATGAATTTTAATATAGTGCTTTATTTGGCCTATAGCACAAGATAACCAAGTGCTAAGTGGAAAAAGAAATTGTTATAAAACATTTGAAATGAAGCAACTGTCTTTGCTTGTGACTACAAATTTATGATCAAGACTTACCTTGATAGTACTTTTTGATCCATAATTCTAGTAAACGGTAACATGAAACTGATTCAAGTACAGAGCTGATCTAAGGTACACTTTGTTTACAAAAAAATTTATGACATGAAATATTCTGATGGCACAGTTTTTTCAAAGCTTTATTTTTAGGTTTTCTGCACAGAATTTAATACCTCTACATTTTTGAGCCTTGCCATTTAGATACTGTAGTAGGTGGTACCTTTTACAGATGACTTGTTGCACTGAACCTGCTGCAATAGACTTTTCAATGAATAAAGTCTTGCAGCATAACAGGAACTCTATATTTTTACACTGCATTTTATTTCCAAGCACTGGGATGTAAGATTCCAAACACTTCAGTTTTGTTTCCAGACTCATCCTTTCCAGAAGATCTATTAAACTTTATTTCGATACGATACAAACAGTTTACCCCTACCTAAAGGGAAAAAAGTAATGTTCAGGAAATATTAGGTTTCCATAAGCAGTCTACAGAACATTGAGTTGAAACCCAGATGCAACTTCTGTATTTGAATGAAGATGCATTTTAAGAAATAAACTTTTGGCTTTTCACAGAATTTGATGGTACAAGAAGTATTTGGACTGTCTAAAGAAATGTTGGCTAAAAAGCAGGGAAGCATTAAATTCAGGAGCAAATTTAGACTTTGTAAGCATTTGTCAATATGAAAAGCATGACATATTTTGAAAGAGAAGGATGAAACACTTTGGCTTAAACAGAAAATATACTAGCTTGGTATATTTCATATGAGGCATTTTGAGAAATTTATGCTCCTTGAAAAAAATTGGAGTAGTGCAGTAAAATTACTATTAAAGTAAATTATTACTTAATAGATGGGAGAAACAAATACACCGTATGTAAGGAGGGATTTTCTCTGAAGGACATAGGAAATAGAGGCAACTGTGTTGTTTAAAAATACATCTCACATATAGGCTTTAGAAAACCTAGTTGGTTGTGTAGAGAATATAGCACAACCAATAGGAGTCCATCATACTTGCTTAGAAGCAAATCCCATTGAAAATCTTCTGTTCAGACATGCTCAAAACTGAAAAGGTAGATGTTTGCTTCAATAGAAACTTCTTTTAAAACATTAGCATATGAAGAATTAGATGAATTTGGTAGCATGTGTACAGACAAGATTAATGCTTTTTAGCTTCCCAGTAAAAACCTTGGAAGTAATATGAGCACATTACATAATGACTTGCAGTATTTTAGAGCTTTTCAGTCAGTACAGTATCTGTATTAAGGTGCAGTTTTGACAGCACACTGTGACTTGGTTGCTATGTCTTCAGAAATGTGACTGCAGTTGAGTATAAATACATGAAACAGGTTTTCTACGCGTCTCTATCACATTGATAATTTAAGTGGTAACACTATTTTACTTTACCAAAGTATGTCTTCAGTACATTTGGAAGTAAAATTATTAAACCATGCTTGCCTGTGAACTCAAGTGAGTTTCAATAATTGCTTCATGGATCTGATCCATCAATGGCTGAAGTGCTTACTTCAGTTAGCTTTTGATCAGGCCACAAGATAGCAGGTCCTCATTTGTGCGTGTGTGTGGTTTTTTTTTTTTTTTTTTTAAGATAGCTCATGGTCCTAGGAACATCTCCATTGTAATGCCATCCTTTTCTGTAAGCCCTCTAGAAAGCTTTCTTGTAACACTCAAATTTAGAAGCAAGTACCTAATATTCTGTGTTCTTCAATATGAATTTGTTAAAATTTGATCAAGAGCTTTACAGTTTAAAATGAAGAGGTTCATAATAAGTTTAAGATGTTCAGTGTTGCAGTGTTTTTACCTAATGTATGTTTGGTGTAAATACAGAATTGATTGTAAGTATGAATAGTTGTGTGAAATAAATCTTTTGTTAAATTAATTTCTTGAATGCAGGTCATATGCACAAATGATGGAAAGGCATATAAAATGTAATAGAGGTTAGATTTGTGGTGAGGAAACTGGTAGACTAGTAAATGAGAACTGAATACAGAAAAAACTGTTGAATTAGTACTTCCATATAGCATACTTAACTATATAGAAATAGTTAACTATATTGGTAATAGTGTTCATAGATTACTTACTAGTCAACATAGCTGTCCTTGATGACAGATTGTATATTTTGTACTCCATAGTCTAGGTAAATTGCAGAAAAAGCTGTAAGTTTACACTTAATTTTTAGCTGCAGAAAGTTTGGCCTGCTGTTTTGCTTGAAGTTGCCAAATTCTTTACTCTGTCAAATATGGAGAAAAGTTGATAACGATAAACACAACTATAAACACAAGACTTGAATTGGTCTTGCCTTCAGGTGACTCTACACATATAAGAATCCCCAAACAAATAGAATCCATACACAGGACAAATATGGATTGTGCCCATTGTATTTTGTAGTAATATTTCTCAGCATGTCCAGAAAACATTTGCTGCTGTAGCCACCAATATGCCTTTAGTGTTTATATACAAAGTAGGTATCATTGCGATGATCCTTGTTTAAAATCAGATGAGCCAGCACAAGTTGATTTCCAGAATGAATGAAACATGATTACAGCATAGCATAAACACCAGTTTTAATTTTGTGAGTTGTATCAGCTGGGAGACAACCTAATACATAGCTATATACTGAAGATTGTATGCTTGTGTGATGAAAGCATATGTGCCTATTTTGTCAATGCTGCTAAATATATGTATACTTTGATGTAATCATGTTCGTTGGATTAATAGCTTGGGAGTCATTATGCAGTAGCAAACTTCCAGGCACTCATTCTTTGCCAGTTGCTTGTTGCGCATTCCATTCTTCCTGAAAAGAGCTGATTTTGCAGCTTGCTAATGATTCCCAGGCAGTCTCCCATTCACACAGTTTTCAGAGTCCGTTCTATGTAGCATCAGTAGAATTGCATTGTGTGCCTTCGGACCATTCTTTGGGGTGCTAAGTCAAAGAGCTCAGTTGATAGTATTCTGCAGTTTGCAAATTACCTTCAGTGTGTAATAAATCACAAGTCCTCATGAATATCAACATTGGGTGTGAGAAGTACTGATTGTTCAGTTGGGAAATAGATTAGAGAGGGAAGGTGTGTACCAGATAAGGGCAGATCATACTTAATATTCATATTTGCCATGAATGAACGGGCTTTCTTGGGTAGGCGAAATGCAGTAGTGTGGCCCAAGTGAGCTTAAGTTAGTTCCCCTGAAAGCAGTGGCCTTTTTCTTACTTAGTTTTTGCTTTGGTTAGCCTTGGTTTCATTCAATAAAACATGGTCTTATATAGCTTGTCCCTGTATACATTTGTTGATGCAGGCATGGTTCTTTCCTCCAAGAGGGAAAAAAAGCAGTTTGGGGTAATAGTGTGAAAACTCTTGTATGGAAATGGATTAAGAAGCACCCCATCTGTACCTTCTGCTTTGGATTTCAGCCCCCACAGCCACATTTTGCAAAAGGAAAAACATAGGGACAAACTACACACCGTGTGTAGTTGAGACATGTATAAGTAAGTAATATTTTAGGTGAATTTGGGCCATTGGTATATAGACCTCCGAAGTCTAGACCTTTCCCCCTTGGAAATGATGTCAAAATTCAAAGTAGGCTGTTATATGAACATTTTATTTTCCATTCTTGCAGCTGTCTAAAGCTTTTCATGGCAGTTTTGCATGTTGGTGAAGCAAAAAGCAGTGCATGCATTCATATATTCTGACATATGGTGGAGATAAAAATAATGCTAAAGGCATTTTCAAATACTTCTGAAATATTTAAGCAATGATTTGCACATACAGTACAGGTAACACATTGCATGTAACAGAGTAACTGGGCAACTAATTAACTTGCCACTAAAGGGTAACACTCTTATTGACCTGCCACTGTGGTCCACTTCTGCTATGATGAGTCACTGAAAATTGTAAACATTTCTAATGTACCTGGTACAGTTCCTGATTTTCAACATGTCATTGAAAAAAGTTACAGGCCTTCAGAGTTTTACAGAGATTTTGTTTGTGTTTTAAGTAAAATAAAACAATACTGATTTCTACAAAAAAGATACAGCTAGCACATTTGATAGTAAAATTAGATAACTTCAGATATTGTTTTGTCCTATCTCAGGGATATAGAATAAGCAAAGTTGCTTTGGTAAGTATAACTTCAGTAGCTTATGCTTTTGCATTCTTAAAGTATTAGATAACTATTTCTAAACCAGACGGAACTTTCAGTATAACTGACATTTATTTTTGTATGTTGTTCCTATGCACAGTCTAAAAACAAATGGTTCTATTTGTAGATTGAAATGCAAAAGTTTGCTATGCTAAAAACTACATTCCCAGACATTGTTAAAGGCATCTGTCTCAAATACTTAACGCCTTGTGAGTTAAGAATTGAAAATCATTTTCATGTCAACATATTTTTTCATCTTTAAAAGTTTAAGACTGTATGTTCAAATTCTGTCTTCAGCAATCATTTTTTAATATTGCATAGCTGTTTATGACCCGCATGCAGTGGAAATGATAAATTGTAGATTCCACAACATGTTTAACTCAAAGGCAGCTAACTATATTTCTTTTTCCTGAATTTGAGGAGTTTTGATAACATGACTCATTGCTTGAAAATCATAATGCATGCTGAATTACATTTCAGATGTTCCATTTAAGCAGTCGTCATCAGTAGCTGTAGCTGGGGCTGTAATAGGAGCAGTACTTGCTCTCTTTATCATTACCATCTTTGTGACAGTACTACTGACTCCCAGAAAGAAAAGGCCCTCTTACATGGACAAAATGTAAGTTTTTTGTTTGTTTCTAAGCTGATATCCTTGCTTTCTAAAAAGCTTGAAGTGTTTACTCTCCCTTTTCTCATGCTATACCATTCTATTCTGCTTTAAGGCACAGTCCCTGTAGTGCTAATACAAAATGTCAGCATACACTACTCAAAAAATACATACCTAGTCTAAGAACTTTACACTAGCACAAATTTAAAATTATTTGTGTTTCTAATGTGTTTATTTTATTTTATTTTTATTTAGAAAGATCTGTAGACTGCTTAATCACAAAACTCTGTAACCAGTATACATTATATACTTACTGAAAAAGCACTGCTAAAATGATGCCATCTGCAGCGATATCAGCAAAGGCTAATTGTCTGCTATTTGTAAAGTTTTGCTTTTATGTTTGTTGAATATGTTGTTGGTGGTGGGTGGGTGGAACCCCTAAAATAATATTGTATACCTGCCTCTATACGTTGTACACCTAGACGTACAATAAAGGTGTTGTTAGGCTTAAGAAATCATAGTGCTTCCCTTTTAATTTCTCAATAGTCTCTTATTGGTTATTCAGAATCTAGCATCTTTCTGACTTTATAGATATTCTATTGGCTTTTAGCTTTAATTTAAAAAGAAAAAAAGAACGAGACTCAGTTTCCTGCTGGGTAGGTGTGGGTGTGGGAGAGATAAACATGAAGATGATCTAGAAATCATTCATAGTTCTACCCCAGACTGAACTTAATTCACCTTCAGTTCATCCAGCAATGTTAAGAACTACTTTCAGAGATTTTGTGAACTAGTTCTGTGAACTTCATTCAACTGACCTGAGGGTCATAGTAGATAGCTCATTGAAGATATTGAGTGAGTGTGCTAGCGATCATTAGGAAAGGAATAAAACTACCAATATCCTAATGCCATTATAGAAATCTCTGGTGTGGCTACATTTGAAATACTGTGTACAGTTTGGGTCACCTCACCTCAAAAATGTACCCTATATACTCGAGTATAAGCCTAGTTTTTCAGTACATTTTTTGTGCTGAAAAAGCCGCCCTCGGCTTATACTCGAGTGAGGCAGGCAGTGGCTCCTATGAAGCTTTCCCAGGTTTTCTGTGGTAAAATTGGGTGCCTCAGCTTATATTCGGGTCGGCTTATACTCGAGTATATACGGTATATTGAAGAGTTGGAAAAGGTTCAGAAAAAGGGCAACCAAATATCGAGGGAATGGAACGATACCCTTATGAGGAAAGATTGCAGCCTTTGGGACTTCTTGGTTAAGAGAAAAGGTGAATAAAGAGGTGACATGATAGAAGGTTGTAAAATCAGGCATGGCATGGAGAAAGTTGCAAGAGAAAAGCTCCCCCCCCCCCCAATCATAACACTAGAACTCCTTGACATTCAATGTAGCTGAATGTTGGAAGATTCAGGACAGATAAAATAAAGTATTTTTTCCATAGTTAAACTATGGAATTCTCTCCCCAAAGTAGCAGTGATAGCCACCAACCTGGATATCTTTTAAAGAGAATTATACAAATTCAGAGAGAATAAGGCTGCCAATGACTACTAGCCAAGATGGCTATATTCCAAGGTTGGAGGCAGCAATGCTTCTGGAAACCGGTTGCAGGAAATTGAAGGAGGGGAGAATGCTCTTGTGCTTATGGTCCTGCTTGCAGTCTTCCCAGATACATCTGTTTGGCCACTGGGCTAGATGGGCCACTGGACTGATCCAGCAGGGCTGTTCTTATATGATGTGCTCTGTTTCCCTTTATACAGGTAATGCCTGACAGATCTGTTGAGTTATTTGAACCAATGCCATTTAAGAATTTTTCGCAAGTGGGATACTTGCAATTTTATATTAATAGCATTTCCTATTATATGACCAAGGAAGTTTCCATTTTACTTGTTTACAGCTGTAAACTACACTTGATTCAATTATTTCTCCAATAGTGGTGACTAAACTGCAAGTTTTCCAATGCAGGATTGATCTTCCACCAACACACAAGCCTCCGTCTTCATATGAAGAAAGAGCTCTTTCCTCGTCTCAGAAAGAAATAATTCTTCCAGTAAGTTATTGATAAAACATACTTCCAAAGTAAAAGGGTCTTTATATAATGTTGCTTAATACAAATTGATCTATAGAAGATATTCAGTTGACATAAGACATTATTTGGTTAGTCAATTGATACAGTATATTTCTGCCAGCCAGACTTCTAAGTAATTACACTAATCCATTTAATTCCCATATGAGGGTTTAATCAGGTTCTTGAACCTCAAAAGACTGTTATGGGTTAATCCCAAGCTGGAGTCCTCTTTGAGAATGAACCTCAGATTGCCTTATATATCTGAGTAAATGTAGGTGTGTCTTGTCAAGTCTGAAGGGTGCATGCTCATGAACTTCATTACATGTCCCTTTTAAAATACTTGGTAGTAGTGAGTGTTGAAGGAATTGCAGGTAGTAAATCTTCTGCAACCCCATCCCCACAAGAGTGCTACTAAGACTCATGGCAGAGTGGCAGCAAATCTTTAGGGGTAGGCAGGGGAAGGTGGGAGAAATACTTGTTCAGTCAACTTTATTAGTAAAGGTAAAGGGACCCCTGACAGTTAGGTCCAGTCACAGACGACTCTGGGGTTGCAGTGCTCATCTCGCTTTACTGGCCGAGCGAGCCGGCGTACAGCTTCCAGTTCATGTGGCCAGCATGACTAAGGCACTTCTGGCAAACCAGAGCAGCGCACGGAAACACCTTTTACCTTCCCACCGGAGCGGTACCTATTTATCTACTTGCACTTTGACGTGCTTTCGAACTGCTAGGTTGGCAGGAGCTGGGACCGAGCAACGGGAGCTCACCCCGTTGCGGGGATTCGAATCGCCGACCTTCCGATTGGCAAGCCCTAGGCTCTGTGGTTTAGACCACAGCGCCACCCGTGTCCCTCAACTTTATTATAAGCCTACACAAAAGTTATTTTAATTTCCCCCCCTCCCCCATTCAAAGGAATGCTCACCCACCAAAAGTAATGAAAAAGTCTGGGCCACATACCTTGATTCAGCGTAACTCAGAATGGATTTCTATACCGCATTAATTGGCTTTTCAGGAGCCCACATTCTGTATTGTTATTTAGCCACCCAAATCTACTGTTACCGGTAGGTTCTTCTATGGCTATAGAAACCAACAGGATCGGAGGAATGCAGCCACTCCAGAAATTGCTAGAGTTAGCTCTAACAATATGAGGCAGTCATCTTGCTAGCCTGCGCAGTCAACAACATGGTCACCATTGCATTCTGACTAAGAAAATCTATCGAAGGCATGCAAGTTTTTCGTCACTGAAGCTTCCAGTATAAGATTGTGGAAATCCTTGTGTTCCCCAACTAGCAGTTGAAGCCCCTGAAATACTGTGAAATAATATTGTGAGCAAAACTACTGTAGGTTCGGGGTCAAGCTGCCTGGTTAAAAGTTCTAGACATCATCTAAATACAGTCTAGCCAGGCCCCCTGCACACACCATTCAGAAGTAATCGTGCAGTATTATAAAACTGAATAGTGTTTGTTTAGTACACTATGAAGCAAATTTTTTTTGGCTTATATTATAAAATATCAAAGGAAGTAGAATAAACCCAGACAAAATATGACTACCAATCCAGAAAGCAGTATGACTCCATCAGAGTCAAGTGATTTTCTAATGTTTGGCTAACAAATCTCAGAAGAGACTGGCGTAGTTAAGTTTTGGCATCCACTTGTAATGAAAGCTGATTGGCTTTGCATTAACTACCGGGTATTGCAAATTCATTGGATCCAAAACTGCAGTTAAAATAGTTTTGCATATTGGAATCTTTACAGAATACAAAGCTGCTTCACTATAGTTGCCCAAAATTGTGTAAGGATGAGCTGCAAGCAAGATACTTGTGTTTGCTTTCTGTGTTAAAGATTAAACCAATGTTGGATTGAGGTTGAGGTAGGGGGTTGGTATTTATGAGGTTTGGAGATATTTCTGTGCAAGTACCATAGAACGTGTTTTTTTAAAAAAATATCCTTCTCATTTCTTTTAAAATCAAAGTTTATGAAATTCTCTTTGTTTTCTAAATTATTTTGTGGGATGATACCAGGTGATAAGAAGACATACCTGTAGATGCATTCTTACTGTGTACATTGATATAGCTGTATGTGATTGTGGTATAAGGCACATTCATACCTATCTTAAGGCAATATGTTTTCCTTATTTTTTTAAAAAAAATATTTAGTGCCATTCACCAAGCTTCCATAGAAACAACAAAATACCGGTAATACTATGCAAACAGAAAACAATACAGCAGTAACTAAAAGCACAGCAGAGTGATTGTTAATTTCAAACTTCAACTGATACAAAACAAAAGCTTGACTTTCTGGGCAGCCAGCAAGGATGATACTCTTCACTTGGGGCAGAAGTTCTCTTAATACTGGGCTGCTTACAGAAATGGCCCTGCATTGTGGGGAGGCTAGACCTTCCCTACAAGATGGATGAATCTGTGGCAGGTCCTCAGCATTAGCTCTTAAGTGTCAGGAAGATCTTGCTTCTTGAAGCATGTAGTAACTGCCCCAACACTGGTCATCACAGCAATCTCAGTGAGTTTGGCACCCAGCAAAGGTTCTGATGTGAAAGTGGACTGGAGTACTGCCACTGTCGTGCCTGCTACTTCTTCACTGGCCACAGCTGGTGCCAACATTTCAGCAGCAAATGATTATGCCACAGATTGCCTGCTGATGAATCCTTCTGCTCAAAGCACTGCTGGGACAGAAACCACAATGCCTACTCTCAGACCTTCCCCACTTTTCCACATTGATCATTCTTCTTTGAGTCTTAGGATCCAGATGTTTGCAGTGGCTTAGAATCTGCTACTTGCCTTTTCCCCATCTAGGCAGCAGACGGTTGCCTGGTGTCCAAAACTGGGTGAAATGCAAGGTGCTGTAAGTTTTTATAAACCTGAGTTTTGAATGAGAAGGAGGACATGGAGCCAGAAGAAAAGAAAACACCCTGTTTCTGAATAACAGTTTCATATTTCTGCCTCCAATGCAAAGTGTTGGTTTTGACCTATAGGGCCCTAGCTTGGATTCAGGGTACCTGGAGGATAGCCACTCCCAACATGTACCTGCCTTAGACAGCATCAGCATCTTCAGGAGCTCTTCTCCAGGTGCCCCCATCAGGTGAAATGTACCAAATAGTTACCAATGGACGTGCCTTTTCAGTAGTTGTAATGTCCTCTCCACACTTTGCACAATATCGCAACCTCTACTGTGCTGAACAGCCTGGTAGTTAGGATTGGTTCCCAGAATGCTGGATTCCTCACCTCTAACCAAGGGCAAACAAGATAGTATGCATAAACTCAACCTTGTGCAACTCAGCCTTTCCCCTGAAAAACACTCAAGGAAAGATCACATGGACTGCTGAATCTAGCAGAGGGAGGTGTCACACATTCTTAACTGTTGGTTTTTTGCTTCAGATGACCCCTTGGTAAAAAAAAATTACTAGTCACTACTATATCACTTAGTATGGAAGATTATGTCCATATGCAGAATAAAAGTGGACCTTAAATGAAGCTTTTCAACTATTAAATAATACTAAGTTTTGAAGAATACTGTAAAAGGGAGAATAGACCTTCATTCAATATTTGTTTTTCTTTTACTGAGCTATCTTAATACTTTTAAATTGTTGACAAATATTAATGGTACTGAATGTGCATTATATTGAAGAAAGTGTAAATTACAGATAGTTCATATCATTATACTATAAATTAATCAAGTAATTGTATTTATTTATTATTTAGGATTCCACAGCTATATTAGTACGTCTAGTTTGAGTATTGTCATTCAAGAGCATACCTTTTAAGAAGAAAGCAATATAATGAAGAAGCTGGATAGATTTTTGTATCATACTTTAATCATCTATTTTGTTTTTTTTAGAAGATGGTAAACTGCAGGCAACTGAGCTATGAAGAAGAAAATTCCTTGGCTCATGATAGCCATCAGCAAATGTGCCCAGCTTTCAAGCAAACAAATTGCAAAGACTGGAGCAGCAAGAAGCATCCTGAGCCAGACAATAGAAGAGTGTATATCAATCCCAGGGAACATTATGTTTGACTTCTCACCTGTAAATTGATGATCAAAAGTAATATGACTTTTCTAATAACTGTTTTATATCCTATGGATTTCTAGCTTATATAATTTAGGTTCAGTGAATGCTTTGCGGAAAAAATGAGGCAAAGGAAATAGGAATAGTAGTAAAACTCAGATTTGTAGAAAACAGTGGTTCTTAATGCTTTACTACAGTAAATATGTCTACCACAGATTTCTGTGTTATTTTGAAATTTCTATGTATTTTTATTCATCTCGGATGGGGGTATAATGGTGAAATTAGAACTGATTTTTCTTAGCTATTCCTCTGAATTGTTTCTACCTAACTAACCCTATAATATTTACTGCTGTGAGCTTCTCCAATCTCCCCCACTCTGCAGCTTCATTGGCTGCTGCTTTTTGGAGTATGGAAAGTTGCAATGCAATGACATTGCATCATGTGTTTTGTAATCTTAGATATTACTGGAAGGGAGAAGAGAAGGCATGGGCTCTTGCATTTGGCTACAGCCATGAATGCTTATAACAGTAAAAACCAAGTGCTCATTTACTCATTCCTTGCCTTTTAGGGAATGCTGGAAGGTGTTGCCTACTTCATAAATGGATGGTTTTCCTATTGTCCTGGGTTATTGCTAGCCTAAATAGTTACCTTGCCATTTAAAACAGTGGAGCACAACTTTTCAGGATTCACTTTCATACCAGTGATTCTTACCTGAATCAGATTTTTTTAGTCATTTGCTTAATCAGTCATACCAGAAGCAAAAATTGGAATATTGAAAAGGTAAAGAGTGACTTCATGTACTACAGAAAGAGAAATAAAAATAACGTAGCAAAAATAATGGATAAGCTGTTTGTTTCCCCCCCATTATTTACATGAGTGTAGAAAACAATTTAAAGGGGAACCCAGTTGGATGCATTTCCCCTGAATGTCTCACATTTAGTATTTTTTAGCTTATTTCTTTGGCCCAATTATGTGTAATCCCCTAGCCATAAAGGGCTCCTACGTTCAGTCTTTTCATTTACATTGCAAGATGCATCGACCAATTACTTTGCTGCTTTGTTCTCAAATGTAGTAAAAGGTTGGCTTCACCTAATGTGTCCTTTCTTATTTAGACCTGCAAACAAGAGGGGAGGTCCTATCATGCTGCCAATAACAGGCCAGTGGGAGGTGTAGATAGCTCTACAAGCCTACATTTCATTGGTTTTCATCCTTATTGTGTGGCACAATGTTAAAGGTTCCATGGGGTTTATAGAAATGCAAATAGGCCTTTGAACAGAGTTTCAAGTTTATTGCTGAAGGTAAGTAGCAAAATAAATGGCAAGTAACCTTGAAATGCAAATTATGTACTAAGATGTAGCTTTTATGTAAAAAGGGTGGCAAAGTCAATTGTCCCTGTACAAAACAAATGCATTTCAGTTCTATATGTAAAGAGGTGTAGCATGTTTTAGGTGCACATTTGCCTACAATATTTTGTGTTTTGAGCACGGAGCTTAGAAAAATGAATGAGGTATATATAGGAAGATATGTGAATTTAGAGCAAACTATAAAGTTTCAATAAAGATGAATTTGATACACTGTTTAGGGTATTGTGTTGAAACACTAAGCACATATTCATATTTTTGTTGCTTAAAAATGTATAAGTGGTTTTGCATTTTAAACACAAACTTTGTTTTTAATACTTATATATGTGCCAATGTCGGTTTGAAGAAATGTAAACGTAGAAAATTTGCATTGAACTATTCTAAATGTGCATGGGTGGATAGAAGAAGTTGTTTCATTTATTTCTGCATAGTAAGCAAAATAAATTAGACCCAAGCAGGATGAGTGGATTGGGCATTGGTTTTATGTATGTTCCCACCCCCATATAGAGATTCATTAAGATCTGGTCTAAATCTCTGTGATTTGACACCTGAGAGGTCCATTTCAAGACTCCCTCCTCACTGGGTCCCCTCTTTCAAATTTAACTGAACATGTAGGCATGACAGAAAGGGATTTACAGAATCTGCCAATAGCCATTGTTTGAAAATATGCAGCAATGTCTGTGGCAAGAACCATGGAAAGTGTAGTTCCTGTGGTTCTTGCCATAGGCATTAACATGCATTCTCATAGCACTGCTTAGGCCCAATAGATTCAGTACTGTGAGTTGTCCTAACCATTACCAGGTAAGTTTGCAAAAGAGCAGTGGCAATGGCACTTCTGGTAGGGTGACAGCCCTCACTGGGCTCAGTCCAAGTCATGGGTTGTATTGAAATACAGTGGTACCTCGGGTTAAGTACGCTTCAGTTTAAGAACTCCGCTAAGAACAGAAATTATGGTCTGGCGGCGCGGCGGCAGCAGGAGGTCCCATTAGCTAAAGTGGTGCTTCAGGTTAAGTACGATTCAGGTTAAGAACGGACCTCAGAACGAATTAAGTACTTAACCCGAGGTACCACTGTACCTGGAAACAGAATCATATAATTGGGGTCCCAAAGGTTATCTACTCCAACTGTCTCCTGGTGCAGGAAATTTACTACGATAGCAGTAGTAACTTATCGGTGATAAGTGGCCGTCCAGCTTCTGCTTTAAAAACCTCTAACAGGAAAATCCACCACCTTCCAATGCATTCTATTCCATTGTCAGATAGCTTGTAACATTTGGAAGTTCTTTGTAGTGTTTGTCCCAATTCCTTTTTCTTGTAATTGGAACCCATTGGATTTGGATTCTACCCTCAAGCAACAGAAAACAAATTTGCTGTATCATCTTTGTGACAGCCATCTTCAAATATGTGAAGATCTTTCATATCCCTTCTTTCATGTCTCTTCCCCAAGCTAAACCTACCCAACTACTTCAACCTTTCCTCATAGGACTTATCTGGACCCATTCCAGTTCATCAATATTCAGCAAAATGTGATTGGCAGAGCTCTTCGTTGCTAGCTATAACTCAGATTCTCACTAGTGACTGTAACAGATTTACCATTTGCATTCAAGAACTTTGCTGCATACATACATACATACATACATACATACAGTGCTTTTTAGGGGTATTCTCATTTTCCTACTCATATTGAAATACTATATATATAATTGAATGAATATATATGATAAGGCCTCCTTCAGTTGCTCTCCATGTATTATTATCGACTTCAGTGATGAACCATCACTAAGTTTAGTTTGGTCTGAACCACAGTGTGAATAAGACATTAACAATGTCACCAAACTGTTGTTTAGAAGTAAGCATCATAGTTAGCCTCTGCCTACTAATCTTGCTGGGGTCCCAGGTGGCGCTGTGGGTTAAACCACAGAGCCTAGGGTTTGCTGATCAGAAGGTTGGCGGTTCGAATCCCTGTGACGGGGTGAGCTCCCGTTGCTCGGTCCCAGCTCCTGCCTACCTAGCAGTTTGAAAGCATGTCAAAGTGCAAGTAGATAAATAGGTGCCGCTCCGGCGGGAAGGTAAACGGCGTTTCCGTGCGCTGCTCTGGTTCGCCAGAAGCGGCTTTGTCATGCTGGCCACATGGCCCGGAAGCTGTACGCCGGTTCTCGGCCAATAAAGCGAGATGAGCGCCGCAACCCTAGAGTCGGACACGGCTGGACCTAATGGTCAGGGGTCCCTTTACCTTTACCTTACTAATTTTGCTAAGTTAGGAAGTGCTGTAGCCAGTAGAGCACTCACATTAATTAGGAAGGTTGGTGCCTCTTCTAATTTGCTTTATGAGGCAGGGTGGGGAACCTTAAGCACAGAACAAATGTTCTCTTTCTGGCCCTTGGGGATATCCCCCAGCCACACCAATCATTGGTCTGCTTGTGGTTAGTTGGAATGTACTTTTAAATTGTGATAATGCCTCTTCATTTTCATAGATGGGAGACTGAAGGCAGGCAGGGGTATGTGACTTGTTTGTGGCTAGAAAGTAGCCTATTGTGCAAAGGTAATTGGCCCATCCCTTGCTTGGGCCACTTTTGCTCTGACCCCACACACCACTGGAATATGATCCTTGGGCTTAAAAAAAATAATAATTCCCTAATCGTGCCTTAACATATCGGGATGAGCAGTTTTGCCTCTCCCCCACCACCTCAGGAGGCAGTAAAGCCGTTGTTTGTACAAGAAATCTTTTGATTATGAAATCCCTAGCAACAACCTCATTGTCCTCATGCCAGCAAAAATGGGATAGTATCGACATGTTCAGGGAAATCCTGAGGCTCATAGAAATAGAAAAATAAAGAGGATGTCCTTCCCTTCTCCAGGGCAAAGAAAGTCCATTGAGGTCTGAGCATACTCCAGTCAGTCACCAAGAGCCACCAGTTGTAGGGAGGAAAAACCAGATTGAGAGAAGCAAGTGTTCTGTTTAACCCATAACATACTCCAGAGGCAGGTATAGCTGACTAGCAAACCTGAACAGGAGTTTTTATTTAGGGGGTGAGAATACACTGCAACATATCCTTTTGTATGTGCCACATGCAAGAATTGAATGGTAACTGGAATGCTAGCAGACTTGGCTGGCTGCTGTGGTTTAATTGGGGTGTTTTCTTTTGTGTGCATATCTGTGATTAAACTTCACCAGTGACTGTTCCCTAGCTTTACAAAGATACTTTGGATGCATATATTTCAAAAGTGTACTTAATGTAAAAGCAAGCCGTACTGCTGGCCGTAGTCACCATCTAAAGGGCATCCAGATGAGATGGATTTTATAACCTAGAATAATTATGAACACTTTTAAAGGAAATACACAAGCAGCTGCAGGCAATACTGAGTGGTCATTGCTTTCTCCCCCTCTTCAGGCATTGAGCTTTAACAAGACAGTGCATGTGAGGATTTATCCATTTGTCAACGTTAACAGTGGCTACTGCTTGTTCTCTGCTTATCCTAAACTTGTTGGATCTCTTTTAACCCAGTTGGCTTTTGCTACATAACAGGGTAGTAAATTCCATTAATCTATTTTTCTTCCTTTCGCTTGAACTTCAGTGCCGATGTCATCATTTCAGAATCAACAGCAGTTGAAGTAGAGTATCCTTTTCTGTCCCTGCTGCCTTCTAAACTTATCAAAACATGTTTATAGTGTGTTCTTTTCCTTTCGTTGTCAGCTGCCTCAAAGGCCTGTTTTCAGGTAGAAAGGTAGGGCTCTTTTAAAAAAAATAAGTTATTTCAATTGTTCTAGCAATAGGAGTATTACTTTTAGATATCATGAGAATTGCATTTCATTCTTCAATATAGTGTTTTATCTGGTTCACTTATTTAGGGCAAAGAAATCAATGTACTGTGTGGATTTTTTTGATTTTTTTTTTTTAATCATAGCTCCATGAAACAGTTCTTATAGTTAAGTATTTCAGTATTAAAAATCTGAAGCGTTGAGCCAGTAGAAGTTAAACATTGGTGGATTTTTTGCAGAAAGTCATTCACCTCAACTCTTGAATTTACTAATTTATAATTGATACTGAGCTTTGAAGTTGGTTGCAATTGAAGGTACTACAAAAAAATTATTAACATATTTGTTTTTTCCTACCAGTAACTTTGAAAGCAAACTTGTAAATTGCATGCTTACAACTGCTTAACATGCCCAAATCTGCTCTAGGTTAAAGTTAGCTATTGGAAAGCTATAGCTAACTTCTGTCATAATAATGGTGTGTCCAAAATTTTAAAACTTGAGTAACGCCTTCATCATGACCATGCTAAAATATACCGTATTTCCAAATGCTTTCTTTATTGCAGAAGCATATCTTAGTCTGTTACCAATACTAGTTTCAGCTTTCTCCCCTTATAAAAATTCCCTTATGACTACTAAACGGATTTGCTTGATGTCACTCTTGAAATGCAAAGTGTGTGTGTTTAAAATGTATAGAAGGGCAACTTTCAGCATACATATCAGCTGATAGTTATGGCTTGACTCCTTTTATTTTATTTTTAAAGTTCATCGTAAAGTGAGCTGTTTGTAGCCCAGTTTAAAATGTTAATGAAAGCTTCCTCTTCACTTGAGCATACTTATTTTATAGTGGTTGGAAGGTAGAAACCTCTATGGGCTATTGATCCTGCCACATCACTTGTTAATCATTATGAAGATCATTAATGAGAAATGTGTTAAGAATAATTCCGAACTTATTTTGCAAGAAATACTATACTGGCAGCATTAAGAAAGATATACCAAGGCTAACTCTGAAGTGAAGCTGTGAACAATCCTTCAGAGTGAACTGTTTATCTACTGCAGCTCAACAGATGAGGCAGCATGGAGTGTTGTGTTTTCCTCAGTCCAGACTCCCAGCAGATAAACATTTCTGTCTGAAGATGCTGCTGTCATCTAATCACTTTGGTTATGTTGGTCATCTTGTGGTGAAGTATAGACTGCATTATCCAAAGTAGCTTTCTATAAATACTGGGCATTTCTCCTGTTTCTTCCAGGTTTGGACTGAAACTGTTTTTGTTGAATTGGTTTTACACTTTTATCAGCTGTAAGGATGGGATGGACTGGGCTCATGAAATAGGGTTGTTGTGGTTGTTGTTTTACCATAGGGCAGGTGTGGCCAATATGGTGCCCTCCAGTGGTAGATCCATTCTATTGGCAATGCCAGTTGGGGTTGATGGAAGTTCTAGTATAGCAACATCTTATTAGCACCACATTAGTTACCCCTGCTGTAGAGTTCATGGCAACCTGGGGAAATGTCAGTACTTGCTTAACGTTGGATAGTTCAGAAAAGATGCTGATGAAGACCAGACAACAATTCAGGCATCCTGCCTTAGGAAAAGCATTGAAATGACAAAATATCTAATGGTATGCAAAAATATTTTCATCGTATTACTAGGGCTTTCCAAAACCTAGAGTTTTCCAGATGCATGTACAGTCGTTTATTACATTTCCGTGTGAGATGGTAATGCAGTTTAACTTTTCAAAAGCATGTCAGATTTTTTCCCCAGTCTTGTTAACTCAAGCCCAGAGAATTGCGTTCTGCATTGGTGATCATGTTACAGAACTAAATCAATTTCAGACTCTGAATATAAGCTGTCTACTCCTGCCTTTTGCATAGGACTAGCAATTGAGATATCTCTATGTGTTTTCTGCTTGTGCCCTGACTAAGTTCTGGATTATTCAGCCATGGACAATATGGGTCTCAAGGAGATGGGTGAAATATGTTGACTGCCGCTACACTTAACTGTATAAAAGAAATCAAAACTTGATTACGGTAAAATTTAGCAGGCTTCAATATTTGCCTGTATGAAATGCTTCAATTCATGATGATAAGGGAAGAAGAAAACAAATCATACTTGTTGCTGCATTCTAGAAAACCTTAGCTCAGCTATAATTTTCCTACACTTGGAACAGTGTTTCTATACAGTTGTTTGCTGTAACCCAATTCTCATGGAATAAAATTTAGCAATGCAACCTGACATAATATTGTTTTATCAAGCGGAGGCATATCTACATGTAGCTAACAGAACTGCAGAACAAACAGCCTTACATTTTTGGGTTCCTGTATGGTGTAGCGAGATCTCACTTGGTCTACAAGATGTGAATCACTCTGCTGAATACACTTAAGTCTACCCACTAACAGGAACTTCCTATACATTTTAAACCCTCAGGTGTTCACAATGCCTGAACAAGCCTATAGTGTCTTTCTGCTCATGCTCCTCCTTTTGTGGACAGTTTGCTTCCTTTTCCTTTCTGTAGAAGGCTATTCTAGAAAATGTGTTGCTGGTGGGTGAGTGGTGTCCCCCCCCCAGTCCCTGGACAGGTGATTTTGCTTAAATGTACCATACAACAGGAGTGTAGTGTAGCTAATTATTACCATTATTATTATTTATTAAATTTGAATACCGCCCTTCACCCAAAGATCACAGGGTTCACAACATAAAAATACAGTTCATTGTTGAAGTTGCTTTTGTGCATTCATAGAAATGAATTTTGAGTAATGCATGCCAGTGGCGGGTGTGACCAGAGGAAAAAGTGGACAGAATAATGAGAGAGACTCCTAGCCTTTTGTTCACTAGGCTGCATTCCAGCCATTCAAAAGTCAGGCTATTTCTGTGGATTTAGTATGCACATTCAGCTGCCAGTCAAGTTATGAGAGTGCAGAAAAATTACATGGCATGCATGCATGTGCATGTCAACTGGTAAAATAACATTTAATTTGAATAAACCAGAGAAGTACTTAATAGCATAAAGAGAGAGACTCTTGATATGCAGTCCAGGTGCTTTCAAGACGATGTTCTTTCCTCAAACCAGAGTGAAAAGGGATCCCTCCCTGTTGTGTGCTAGCGGAGAGCATACCCAAATATAGAACAAAATTTTGCTGCCCTGACTCTTGACATTAACAATTGTGCAATGGATTGACTTCATAATCGCCACATGCCTTGCAGCTTGGAGCCAGGGATGCAGCAGGGGGCCCAGATGGTTACCCAATGTGATCCCGAATTGGATTTGCTGCCACTCTTCATGGGAGGCAGAAGAGTGCCAGCACTGGGTAGTTGTATTCCAAACTGTCCCCATTTTTGTTCCGCATACTTCCCCCTTCATTTTCAGCATAAAGCTTGCTTCTAGTTTCTACAAGCAAAAAGGGCACCTCGTTCCTGCCCAGACAATGAAATTTCAAAAAGGATAGAAAAAGTGTTTTTGTACTCCCAGTCCCTTTCCCAATATTCCCAGATTAACCATGGTTTTTTAAAACCTACTTCCAGAATCTTTTGGTGGCTCAATTCAAGTCATGGATTGTATTGAAAGAACTAGTGGCTGCAGCCTATATTATTACCATTATCATTGCTTATTAAATTTGTATACTCAGGGCAGTTCATAATATTATATTATATTATAATTATATTATATTATATTATATTATATTATATTATATTATATTATATTATTATAAATATAATATAATATAATAAATTGTACAGATGAGGCCCCAAGGTGAACATCATCTGTTGGTTCCTGTCTGTTGTACTGGAATAAGGGAACCTTTCATTGGGAAGAACCAATAAAAATGTGGAATTCACAGTAAGATGTGATGATTAGAGACAGGAGGTAGTGCTAATTGAACTCTGGCCTTTTTGTTAAACTGATTCTCTAATAAGCTGGGAGCTCCACGGTTTTAAGGTTAGTTTGGCCCTTGCATTTTCCAACAAGTTTACAGTTAGGCTACAATCACTATAATCCTCTGGCACTGAATGGGACACTTCATCCCTTTGCAAATATTAGGTGGGGAGGTTCCAATCAAAACTATCAGCATCAAGGTGTTTGAGGTTTTAAAAATTTCATTCATCATCCTGTCCATTGACTCAATGTTGTTCGTCTTCCTTTGCACGTTCCAGGAATGGACACTGCATTAAAATAAAACTGATAAAGCATTAAGATCTTAGGAATTATTACAATTTGTATGTCAATTGGTTTTTACTTTCTTTGAAAATATATTTATGTTGTGATTAATTCCCTACAATCAAACTTCATATTTACTAGCTCAGAGATTTTGCACTACGTATCCTTTTACAATTTCAATTATTCATTCAAAAACATATAAACCTCCAAAATTAAAAACCTCAAGTATTTAAAAACTCCAAAAGAAGAAGAAGCTCTGAAAAGCATTAAGTGTTCAAAGGCCTTGGAAAAAACACCATTCTGAACAGGCACCTGAAACTCAGTAGGGAATGTTGCTTGCTTAACTTCTTGGTGGAGGGAGTTCCACAGAGATGAGCCCACAGCACTGAAGGCATGATTCCTCAATGACATCTGTTGTGCTTTTGGCTCTTGGGGAACCAAATGATCTGAGTGACCAACTTGGGGGGTCTAGGATAAGGCTGTCCTTAAACCATCATGGCATAATGCCAGGGAGGTGTGGGAATCTACCCCCCCTCTCTCCCACTCCCAAGAATGAAAACATGGATATCTATTCATTTGTTGTTGTTCTGGAATGCCTTATACATTATGATGATGGATAGAAGGTGGTGCTAAATGACCTCTGACCTTTTGTTCACCATAAAGTGATTTCCTAGATAAACTTGAGGTTCTTAATCTGAATTTGACATAGTAGCTCTATTAATGACTGTTCTGTCATAGTTCAGTTGCCCTGTGCATCTTTCACTGCCTTTCGTAATAAATCAAAGGCTATCTGCAAACGTGATAATTAATGGGAGTTGTAACTGCAGTTCAGTCGACTGAGGTGTGCTTGATCTTGGAGCTCTTTGGTTGCTCCCCAAGCTTTTATCAAATTGCAACGAATCTCTCAGTTCACTCTAGGAGCAAGGTATTTATTGTTGCCAAGGCATAGAACACGATTGGGCTATGGCTAGGGAGGGAAGGATGGGGAGAGGACTGTAGTGCTCAGCTCTCCATTATGCAGCTGCACATTACGGTGTCTTGTTAATACCAGATGTATAAGAAGGATGTTGACAAGCTGGAACATGTGCAGAGGAGGGCTACCAGGATGATCAAGCCACTGAAGGTGCTTGAGCCCCCAATGGTTCCATGAGTGCCTCCAGACTGCGCTTCTGATCTTCAGAGAGATGCCAAAATGACACCCACCATTTTCCCTCCCCACGTGCCCCAGAATAGCCTTTCCTAACCTGGTGCCCTTCCAGATGGAAAACATCTGGAGAAGGGCACCCTAGATGGATGCCACATTCGAGACACCATGGAGGAAATAAAATGGCAGCTGGGCTGCCCAAAGAACTCTTGCTGCCGCAGAGGCCGTGGCCACAAGGAAAAGGAAAACGCTCCCTTGCTGCTGGTTGGTGAGCTGCCTTGGATCCCAACAGCAAACTTTGCACATCTTCCCTGAAAAGCTTTGAAGTAATCATTGCTCTTTTCTTTCAGGGGCTTAAAATATGGCCGCCCCCACCCTAATTCAGCTGAAAGTGCTCGCTGGGGGGGGGGGAATACGTTCAGTCCTTTGTATAAATATTGTAGATCTTGGGGATGCAATTACCCATCATTTGCATCTGAGTCATAAGATGACTTCAGCTGCCAGTTGTGTTAAGTTATTCTGAAAGCAGAGCTTAAAGTATCTGCCTCTCTCTAGTGCCTCAGACGTGGCTATCATCTGCCCCATTGCATGCTGCTATTATCTTGGCGGGGAAGCATTTGGGCGTTGTAGCCACACATCCTGCAGGACTTATGTCTTCAGTAAATCAAAGGCATAATTTGCAAACAATGGTACTTTTAATAATAATGGCAATGGCAACGGCAGAAGCATCTTCACCTTCTATGGGAGGAATATGTCCTTTTCTACTTACCATGTAAACAAATGACTTTTCAGGTTTTGTAGTTCTCCAGTTGTTATTTAGCTGCACCAGCCTAGCATTCTTTTTACTCCACACACTAAGGTAAATGGACCCCTGACCATTAGGTCCAGTCATGTCCGACTCTGGGGTTGCGGCGCTCATCTTGCATTATTGGCCGAGGGAGCCGGCGTACAGCTTCCAGGTCATGTGGCCAGCATGACAAAGCCTCTTCTGGCGAACCAGAGCAGTGCACAGAAACACCAGTTACCTTCCCGCTGGAGAAGGTATTTATCTACTTGCACTTGGCGTGCTTTTGAACTGCTCGGTTGGCAGGAGCAGGGACCAAGCAACGGGAGCTCACCCTGTGGCGGGGATTCGAACTGCCGACCTTCTGCTCAGCACGCCCTAGGCTCTGTGGTTTAACCCACAGCGCCACCTGGGTGGCACTACACACTACGTGGGACCAAATTGCCCTGCAAGGAAAGCATTTTCAGGCCTTATTTAATTCCACTGAAGTCCTGCACTGCCTTTGGCAGTTTTGTACTTCACCTTACATGGTATCAGAACGGAAGTAAGTGAAATGCTTCTAGAACTTTTGTTTATATGTCTTTGTTGTATATGCAACTTGTAAATTAATTAATCCGAATTTTATAAATTTGTTTTTTGCTTCACATCCTGACCGTAAATGAACTGGTGGCAATTTAACTAGTCCTGTGTGTACACTTGCATGCATGTGTGTGCATATATACAATGGTGTGGAGGAGGAAAGTTGGAAACATGAGACATCAGACCAGAAGTGATGTCATTATTTGCCAGGAATGTTGGGATAATGCATGGACTCTCCTTGCCCTGGCCAGTGAATGAGAGCAGAAGATGGAGAATGAGTATCCAGCAAAGAATGTTGCTATTTTTCTTTGTTATGGTTCCTTCTTTGTGCCAACAATTTAAAGGGTGAGACTTTTTTTGCAATATTGTTTGGGGGAGTGACTGCGGGGGCTCTTTCTGCATTTAATCGTTTACCACTACACCACTGTTTGTATGTGTGATTAGAAGTTGCACCAATAGGCATTTTAAACAGCCATGAATCTTTGAGATGCTGGAAAAACATTGGAAAGAAACCAGATGCGCATCTGTAATCTCTAGGCATTAGGGGCTCCTGATCCCAGCTTCCTGCAAAACATCTAAGTAGCTACTGTTGAAGTCAGAATCCTGCACTAGATAGAACATCTGCGGGTTCCAGCAACACAATTACGGCTAGCTCTTATACCATGGAGATAATCCAGACCCTTGCTACTTTCTTTCTTCCCCTATTGTCAGCTGCATAAGACTTACCGGTAGTTGAGCTGAATGCCACTCAAGATTTGAAAGAAAGAAAGAAAACAAGAATTGAATCTGACAGATGTATCCATCTCAGGGGCTGAATGGAGGGCACACAAGGGAAGGAGAGATGGGAATCTGTTAATAAGACCAGTTGGTTAAATCTAGTCCTGACAATTTATTTGGATTTTTAAAAACCCAATAAGATTTAGTGAAATCAAATGATGAAACCACTTCTTGATTTGGTGGTACCCAGAGTTAGGTGCTATGGTGGATCAAATCTGGATTTCAGGGGTAAATATATAAAGGAGGTAGCGTTTTTTTCCCTATGACCAAATTTCTGAATCCTGATTGGTATATTTAGAATCCAAATGTTTGAATACCTAATGGGATTTGCCCAGTTAGGATTTGAAGTGCACAACTAAAGTTTATTTTATGGGTGATTCTTGCACATTTGATACTGTACCGAGAGCAGGAGTTTACTCCAGGCTCCTCAGTAAACACCACCACTGGTGATAAATAACACATAAGCGTACTTATCCAGCGTCATCGGTCACTATAGACAAGGGGCTGAAAATGAATATGCGGCATGTTTTGGATTTCTTGAAGCATAGAGTATCTTGGTCAGTTACACAGTAGATATCCAGGCACCCTATAAAATGGAAGGGTTGTGTTTCTTGGAAAGTGGGAAGGGATATTATATTTTAGTTATGCTCAACTAAAAAGTGGTAGTCAACCTTTTTCACCACTCACTCGGCTGCCCAGTTCCAGACGGTTTTATCTTCCCCCAGTGTGCTGCTTCCCCTCACAACATGCGGTGGCATAGCTTGTCTTCCCACTGACTGGTACTGTAATTAACCTGGCTCTAATTACATGCAATAGCTGTTTGCACAGGGAGGCTGTATAATTAAAACACGGAGGCATCGAGATTAAATTAATTCCACTAGAATCAACAGAACTATCCTGCAGGGAGGAACCCGTTTTCCTTGCAGCCTCTGCAACATGAGCTGTTACGGACCCACTCCACCTCAGTATCCAGGCTGCCTATAACTAAGCACACTCGCTGATCGATATAAGTGCAAGACCTTTTCATACTTGCTTTTTTCTTTTCCTGGTCCCCTGGAGTAACTGCCTCTGATCCTACTTATCTGGTGACTTTAATTATTTTGCTTCCATCTCATTTGTGCACTGTAATTTAATCCTCATCTAATTACTTGCCATTTGCATTTATTTCTCCTGCCCTGCCCTGCCCAGTAGTGACCTATGCTGAGTTTTAGCCATAATCACCTGTGTAGTCTGTACTTAACATCGTTATTTATTTATTTATTTATTTAATGACTGTGTGTGTGTCATTGCCACTCTCCATGTTTTGAAAGAAAATGAATGTAATGGAAATTAAAAGCAAGTGCAGAATTAACCAAGACGTCAATTTGAAAGGTAGCATATATGCAGCAGCAATCAGCCCGTTTTTCAAAGCAGCACTGCACTGCAAAAATCCTACCAGAAAATGTACAAGGAAATCGCGGGGAAATCTCAAGTCCTACAACTTCTTTCTCTGCCTTTTAAGTCTTTTATCTCCCTGGATTGTGGGTGGTTTTCCGATCGATAACTATAGCCCACATCTGATGCTAGTTCCAGGTTCATATATACCATGATTCATGAAGCTAGGGATGATTGTGAGGGAAGAGAGGTCCTCCCCTTAGGTGCCATTTTGATGCTCTGTATTAAGGCAGAGTTTGGCCTGCTCAGACATAATAACAAACCCTTGTCTTGCTAGAAGTTTAAAATAAAGCATTTTTCACGACCCATTTCAATCAGGTCAAAACAATTTACAAAACATAAAGCAGGGTCAAGGATTGTTAGAAGTAAAGCATCTACTATTGCATAATCAATTGGAGTAATTGAGCGGACTATTAAAAGCTAGCTCATTGACAATTTCAAAGGAATAGGCAGCTTCCTTGCAGCTTTCCGGCTACCCTTTTACTCCCTCCCAACCCAAAAGTTATTACTATAACCACGAAGGAGAATGTGGTACAGGTGGGGGAGTTGAACTGGTGGGGAACTGGGGAAGAGGGGGCCATCCCAGCGCTCATCCTTGGCTTCATAAACGATGGCTTTTGAAGCCTGAAATGATTGTCCACATCAGGCCTGCCTTGGTTTAAAATAAGCAATAGAGAAGTGTGTCTCTTCTGACAATGGCCATTACAGTGGTACCCAGGGGCGGAGCAAGGGCAGGCCACCCCAGGTTCCACCCTCTAGGGGGCGACACACTGGGCGCCCCCCCATGACGCCCAAGCCGTGCCCTGCTGCCCGGCCCACCGTCCATGCGGCTGCTGCTCTCGCAGAACTCGCAAGGCTGCCGCGCGCGAAAAGCAGCACGGACGGGGCAGCCTTTCGCGCGCGGGAGCCTTACGAGTTGCCACTCGCTCACCGGCTTGTAACGTTGCGGGGAGCAGCAGCACCAGCACGGACAGACAGGACGAATGGCGCATGTGCGGCATGGCTGCACATGTGCCGTTCGTCCTGTCCGTCCGTGCTGCTGCTGCTGCTCCCGCGGCAACATTAAGAGACGAAAATGGCAAGAAGGGGTTTTTGCGTGTTCACCCACACTCTCCCTGCTGTTGTGTGCATTTACCTTGTGTGCAGAGTGAACAGGATGGCTGTATAGACCACATAGGTGCATGTCAATTACCAAACACGGAGACCAAATATCTATGGCTTCATCAGCTCTAAAAGCCTTTGACTTTGTTGATGGGGATTATGGTCCCAGGGCAATAATTATTAGGATTTCTGTGTCTTCCATGTTGGCTTCATCCTGGCTGTCTTGGCAATACCTATATAGAAAGATGGGGTATTCCCTGATGGATTTTCCTTTTCTAAAAACAACAACAACATTTTTATTTTGTCTGTTTGCCCTTCCACATTCCTCAGACATTTCATCTGAGGAATTATCCTTGTTTAGTTCAACTTTAATTTTAGGAGAACTCTCATGACAATGTAATGGTATGCACATGCCCCTTAGAAATCTTAGTAGATATTTTGAAACCCTCTTGCCCCTCAACAGCCAACCCCTCAATGTACTCACCAACCTTCACATTTTGCTTTATGTGGAATTTAATCTGCATAACACAAAGTCATGCCGATAGAGAAGGTACAATTATGGCATGTGGCATGTACACATGTGGCATGAAATCTTGCAGCAATTTGCTGGAAGCACAAGGCTTGAATAGATACTAGACTCACTGAGCATAATTTAGCTCTTAGCTAGAATGATGGCTTTGGAAAATGTGTAAAAATATATATTTTTGAAAGGTATCGCCTTTTAAAAAATGATCAGGCAGCGCAGCAGGTCTTCAAATCTGGGCAATCTTATGTAAACGTTTTAAGATGCCATAGCCATTCAGTTTTCAAAAGTATGTTTGCCAAATGTGCTTCCATTCTCACTGAATTAAAGATGCCATAGCTGTCCAGTGGTCACCCCTGATTTGCATAAATTTGAATCAAAGTCCGTAGGAAAATGCTTCTGAAAATTGACACATTCATACCGGTAGAAGGGCCCTGTGAAAATTGATAGCCTTTGGATGACAAGGACCAGCTCATATTCCCCCCTCACCACAAGACAAACAGTTTGTCATTAGTTCTAAATCAGCTCAGAAATGAGTTTGCACTGATCTTCTATCCCTGACCTGGAGTGACAGTCTTTCCAGATTATCCTTTTTACATGCAATACTATTGCATCGCTTGCTTGCAAGGAATCCAAATGGATTTTTTTCGAGGTAACTCTTTTGTTGTTGAGATGTCATCCTTTTCCAACGAACGACAGCATTTTGTCTCTGTGTGAGGCGATGGTTGGAGATCACTCAATTTTGCTCCCAGCTGGCACATCAATTGCAACCAAGAGGGCTGTGCAGAATGTGGTTCACAGGTGGCCTAGGTTCAGCTCTGGAGCAAACAATCCCCTTCTAATCTTAAAACAGCAAATAGGGCATGCAGCTAGTTATCCTGCAACATGGCTAGATGCTCACAGAATAACCATGGGTGTTTAAAATCCTCTAATATGGCTTTGGGGCTTATTCTGGGACTAACTGCAGAAAGGTACTGAAACTAACCCTAGTTGGGTGAGATGCAGATATGTAAGCGGGGGGACACGGGTGGCGCTGTGGTCTAAACCACTGAGCCTAGGGCTTGCCGATCAGAAGGTCGGCGGCTCGAATCCCCGCGACAGGGTGAGCTCCCATTGCTTGGTCCCAGCTTCTGCCAACCTAGCAGTTTGAAAGCACGTCAAAGTGCAAGTAGATAAATAGGCACTGCTCCGGCGGGAATGTAAATGGTGTTTCCGTGTGCTGCTCTGGTTCGCCAGAAGCGGCTTAGTCATGCTGACCACATGACCCGGAAGCTGTACGCCAGCTTCCTCGGCCAATAAAGTGAGATGAGTGCCGCAACCCCAGAGTCGTTGGTGACTGGACCTAATGGTGAGGGGTCCCTTTACCTTTACCTTTAAGCGTGGGGAAACTTGGTGTGAGATGGCAAATAGGTGTTAGCATTTACAAGGAATTATACAATCGTTATGAAGAAGACCCCACAGGGTTCCTTGCTATTTTATATGCCTCTCTCCCTCAACAGATAAAGCCAGAATAATGTGAGTGAGGAGTTATGTGATGGAGAAGCAAAGCAGCAGGCAGAACATGATGTTTGATGTCTGTTTGGATCCTCTTGGAGTATTACTGATATGAACTCTGCCATCATAAGTACCGGTATGTGTAGAGAAACCAAATATCATAAAGACACCACAGTCTCTGCTGTGCCTCATTTCCAACCGGAAACTAAAACTCTGGGCAAGTACTGGGAATCCCTGGAATCTTGCCCTGGCTGAAGATTGGTGTGACACACAAAAACAAATTTAAAGGCTGCACACCCACCACTACAAATAATCCTAGCAGCTGTAGTTTTGTTAAAGGAACTGGGAATCATAGCTCTGTTAGGGGTAAATTACATCCCCCAGGATTCTTGGGGGTGGGGAAGGATGTGCTTTGAAAACCTCCCTGCGAACAAACCACAATGAATGATCAGTAACTTAGCCAATGTTGTCTAGTCTCCCTGAAAACAAATCAGGATGAATGCTCAACAAAAAGGTCATCTGAAAGCACTGAGAATAAAAGCAATTTTAACTAATCCAAAAGAAAACAAATTAAGATTTCACACTTGGTTTCCCCACCACACTCAGGTAACATACAAAACTACCATCATTTCTACTCAAAACAAACAATTCTCACCAAGGCTTTTTAGTAGTTATGTATGTAACGGTTGGCATATAAAATAGCAAGGAACCCTGTGGGGTCTTTTTCATAATGATTGTATAATTCCTTGTAAATGCTAACAAGCAGCTCAGCATGCAAATTAACCAAAGTGTGCAGTTCTTTTTCTTTTTCTTTCTATTAACACCCTCGAACGGTCTGTGTACTAAACACCACTTGCCCTTGCTACGCGACACATCTCATGGTGGCAGAACTGTCTTTCCTGCTCTCTCCAGTCGACTGGATCTGTTTTGCTTCTTCTTCACAGGGGTGTAAATCTTGGCCAAACGACACGTCTTTGCCGTTTTCTACACTGAATTATTTACTTGCCTCCAGCCTTTATTTGCTCATTTGAAACCCCATGATATCCTCTATTCATCAAGGAAACTGCCTCTGTTGAGTTTATAAAAACCCTTGACTCCTGGAAAGATATATGTGTGCTTTCCATGAAAGAGAGAGAGGTTATGGATGTCATATGGTTTGCCTGTAGATTTTCTGATTATTCTTGCATATAGCCTGAATGGACAGCCAATGGCCAGCAAGGTCAGAGGTCGGGAGTTCTTCCAAGCTGGACTCAGAAAATCACCATGGGAGTTCTGAAAACCACATACCCAAATAAGAGGAGTGTTTACCATTGCAATCACAGTTGAGGGAACTCCATTTTCCATGCATCCCTACTAATACCTAGATGCCAGATAAGGGGAGAATAAGAAGATTTTCTTCCTTACATGTCACACCGCTGTTGCCTTGCTGCTACAAATGGAGGGGATAGAATCTGATTTAGTTCACATTTAAAGATGAACCTGCCACAGCAGCACTTTCTGAAACAATATATGAAGTGAAATGCAACCATCTTTCAAAACTCGCACCTCCTTCAATTTTGCAGTACAGTTTTCCAGCAAAATAATGTGTAACAAAAAATATAAGGGAAAGTGTGCATGAAAATGCATATGTGAGCAAATATTGCTTTGCAAAAATGTGCATTAGGCAAAATTGCATACAAAATATGTATATTCAGAGTATGTAAGACCAAAAATTGCTGCTGGATTGTCATGAGGAAGTTTTAAAAATGCAAACCGGCGTGAAAATGTGGAGGACTGAATGAGAATGAGAATTTAAGTTCCGGTCGGCGCGCCGGAGGGAGAAGGTCGGGGGAAATGTCGCTCTTGACATTCCCCGACCCGACCGGCTCAAAGGGGAGCTTGCGACGGCGACGCAACCCCCAAAACTCCCGGGAGGGTTGTCCCGGGACCTAAGGTCCGGCAGAAGCTCGGGACGTCGCCCCAACTCCCCGGTAGACCCCAGTAGGGGCCGCCGTGAGCGACGCGGGGCGACGGAGCTCATCGGACCGCCATTGCCCGTCGGGTGGAAGCCGCGAGTCCTTCCCCCCTGAGCGTGCCGATTCCTCCAAAAAAAAAAGGAACAGATTGGACAATCTAAACGTGAGTACTAAGATAGTACTGAAGAATTTGGACTAATTTGGCGAAGTATAGGGATGCAATTTACGGAGGTCCGTCCCTTGCTACTGTGGCACTAAATCAGGAACTTTATTACCGATGCGGTTGAACTGTAATTGCTTTTGGATATACAACAGAGATTGGATCCTTTTGACACCCCTGATCGGGGGGGCACCTAACTAACATTTTTGATAAGTAGAGGATCTGAATCGGACCTGTTGGACACTATTGCGGGAATTTGGACTTTGAACTTGGATTGGTTCGGTCTGGAACATCGCAAAGCTATGTCTCTGAAAATGGAGGATGATTTCGAAAATGGAGGCTGGAAGAGGGTCCTTGAAAAAATCTGGGAAGTGAGAAGGGAATTCCAAGCGGAGACTGCAAGAATGAGAGGAGAAGTAATCAACACTGATGTCATGCCAGCTGCACAAAGGATGGAAGGGGGAGAAATCCCCCCCAAGGTCAAAGCCAAGCCTCGCCACAGGAAAATTCTTTCTCGGCGCAAGATATTTAGACTGAAGAAGAGGATCAAGAAAACAACATCTGCAAAGGACTATCTTGCCCGACGTAAGCAGACACCAACAAAGAAGAAGAATTGGTTTAAGAAATGGGAGCAGGAACAGCTGAGAAGACAAAGAGAAGGTGAAATCCAAGTGCAAGCAAGCACTTGGACTTGGACTGGGGAAAGGCGAGGGGAGGGTTGAACAGTGCAGGTGGGTAACCCCGGATTGATTATATATGTGGATTTTGAACATTTCTGTCGGACATGGTCTTGAGTTATGATTTTGTTAGGATCTTTCGAAGTTGGGAGCCTGAAGATTTAGGGGAGTTAGAAGGAAACTTATATAAGATTTGGGAGGATGACGCTGAGGTTGGAATTAACAGATGATGTGAAAAAAGAATGTAATGCTACTTTATTAGAGTTAGAACTATGTTTTGTAACAATGTTAAAGATATGCTTAATGTAACTATGTACCTGAACCGGAGCTATGTTTTGTTTAATGCAGCCACGGGGGAGGTGCGGAGGAAGTCACAATGACTAAGTTTTATAACTAAGATTGGTTTACCCGGTAATAGGGTTAGGCCGAAGCCAGATAATGATTGCTTTAAGGTCAGGGGAAATAATGAATGGGTTTACCTCTGTGAGAGGGAGGGTAAGATTAAATACCTCCCCAAGGTGAGAGGTGGGGAGTGATGAATCCTGACCGAAATGTAATGTTGAATACTTATAAAATTATAAAATCAATAAAAATTATTTAAAAAAAAAAAAAAAAGAGAATGAGAATTTAATATTGGGAAATGGCTACCGGTATTTGCTACCACCTATACATGCTTTGTCTGCAGAATATTTAACCCCTGCAAGGATTAACTCTGGTTAAAAGAGTTACATAACAAGTAATGGGAAGGATCTGTTTGAAATCCTGGAGAGTGGATTCTCATTGGAGTGGACAATACTAGGCTAACTGGATATGACCCTGGTAGAAGTCAAAACACTGTGATTAGCTGTCACATTTTCAAGTCACTCAGAGTTGCTCATAGTCCTTGCTCATGAATGAAGAAACTGTCCAGATCCTATTTTGGAAAGCTATACAAAAAAGAAGGCTGCTTTTAAAAGCTGGTCTAGATTTTGCAGTCTAGTGGGAATTCTAACAAATGCTTTCAAACAACAGGTATTTAAAAGGGAGTGACTCCTTTTCAACGGCTGTCTTCAGAGGCCTTGAATTAATGCCAAGGACAAATGGCTTTTGAGACTATTTGCAAACTGATGAAATTTCAATTTCACAAAAATCAAAGGAATTCAAAAAGTTGCTTTAAGAGAAAGTAGAAGGAAAAACAGCAACTTTGGTCCAGAAGCGATGCACATTAAACACTCTTTCCCAGAGCCTGCTTCTGCAATCAAAACGAAAGAAAAAGAAATGTGCTGGTTAGTCATTTCTATTCAACTCTGGCGAAGTATGTTGATGATTCACAGAATTGAGCAAGCAAGCCAACAGGACTGCAGTACTTGCAGCATGTAACTGGACAGGAAACATCAGAGCGAGTCAGCCTTGAAGAGGCATGTTAACGGCTAGAAGAAGCTCAGTGCAATTTCATTGCTTAGTAACGCCCGCAATCTTTTCCAGAGTTAACGTTTCTGGACTTGGGTGGTCAACACATCCGGTCCAGAAAAAAATCTGCAGATGGCTGTTGCGTGCGTTTGGGTTGGTCTTGTGGGTTTGTGGCAGTGCCAGCTCTGGGTTTCATATTTTCGGTGGGGTGGGGATTGTGTCGGTTTTGGACGAGACATCCTCCGTGAACTCCCCTTCTTCAGTGAAATTCCTCACCGCTGGTTTCAGCAGCTGCTATTGCATTCACCATTGCTGGTGCTGCTCTCTTGCCAAAGCATCTGTGGATAAGCAGCTGGTGACAATTGCTGCTGCTGCTCTTCTGTCGCACATGCCACCTCCACTTTTCACACCAAGTCCATCATATCACATTCTCTTGCCTTTATAAATCGCTTTTTTTTAAAGCCACCCAAGCAACATAAAAATACTGCCATTAAAACAAAAAAAAACCATACTTTTCTGTCTATAAGACGCCCCCGTGTATAAGACTATTTTGGGGGACTGAAATTTCAGAAAATGGGTGGAGATGGCTAAAAGTTGTTGAGCTTTTTTGCAAAGAATTGGCTAGAGTTGTTGAACTTTTTATGGGGCGGGGGGGATTATCGAGGGTTGTTGAGCTTTTTTAAGGAGGGAGTGCTGAAAATCGCTCACCCTCACACGCTGCAAAAAACGCATCGTGTCTGTCCCCTCGCCGGCAGAAGCTGCCAATTGCATGCCCAATTGCCGCAGCGTCGGCCAATCAACACCACCCATTGACGCAGCAACCAATAACACGCACAATAGCCACTGACAGCCACGGCAGCAATCAATCAAACATCCACCCTATGCACTACTACCCATGTATAAGATGACCCCCACTTTTTAGCATGATTTTAAAGGAAAAAACCTACTCTTTTACATGGAAAAGTACGGTAACACAAAACATCTGAAAGAGTGGTATTAAAGCATATGAAATAAAATAAAAACAGCTATGGAAGCACACTTTTTGTACTTCTTTTTGAGAGCTTGTGGCCTGATGTTCATGTTCCCCAGGAATCCTTCCTAGGCAGAATGGGAAGAAAATAGAATAATTCTAAGGACTTGTTGTGTAGCTTTTAAAGAAGGTGGATTTAGGAGCACGAGTCTAATGTCTTAAGCAGCATTCACATCCATCACACTAGTATTCATCGCAGCAGACATGCCCTGCATATGCAGCCAGGAAAATTAATAATAATTTCATTTTCAGCAATGGTTAATTTAAATACAGAGGCTCTTCTAAGAAGTAAAGAAAGATGCTAAAGCAATAAAAGACAAAAGTTAATCATGCTGGCTGCCTTGCCTCATTATACGACAGCTGTTGGAGCCTGTTATTTGGTTTCCACTGAGGGGGAATTATAGATCTTCTCAGCTGCATCTGCTTCCATCCATTCTGAAGACATTCCTTCATTGTCGAGGGATTGTTTTAGCAATAATTCGACCTTTCTTCTGTGATATTGCTGCATAATTAAGATCAGATAGCTTATATGATATAAATGAGAAATAAATGGAGATTTGGGATGGGAGCTGTTCAATGGCTGCTGGAGGTCCGGTTATTCCTCAGCCTGAGTTTCTCATCTGGTACTATAGTGTTGTCCAAATGGCAACAAGTCCCAGGGCCCCTGTTTATCTGGGTTGCTTTCTTTGGAGGAGAGATCACTGGGGACTTGAGGCATTTTGTAATATTGCATACAGTACCTGCTGGCTGCTTATAGCCTCCAACAACTTGCACAAATACAAAGCCAACAAGGAGCATTTCAGAAAGAAGAAATGTAGTGAAGCCCCTGTTGAGACAACAGCAATTATACATAAATGACTATGTGAACAATGTAAATTACAAAGCAAATTATGTATCTGTTTACACAGAATGTGCACATGTGTTGTTGTACAGAACTATGGTGAGAAACATTCACAGCAAGACTATGCCATGTTGACAGGCAGACAGGAGGAAATGCACTTAATAGTTTGTTCTTGGCAGATTCCCCCAACAACCCTAGGTATAAGTCATAATAGCAAATAAACAACTCACAACTATACCAAGATTGTATTGTGGCTAGCAAATTGAATAAATAATAAAAGCAACAACAATAGTTATGCATAACACAGGGCTATGGTCAGGTCAAATGTGACGACGACAACACTCAAAGCACTGTTAGTTTCCAAAATATTCTTAGTGGTAAAATGAATCCTAGTGTACAAATGTTTCCCAGAATTTCAAAACCAGCTCTGTTTAGCTTGCTAAGCATTTGATTCAGCTTTGAGATGTTGGAAAACGATGGCTCTTTCATAAACATGGAGCTGCTAATTGATAGTGCTTGGGCATTCAGTCAAGAGTGGATTGCTCATGCTCCACTGAATAGCTATCTCATGATTTCACTGTAAAAATGCCTGGTCTACCCACACAGTGTATAACACCAAAAGAACCAAGATTAAGTACAACTATGTACCACCCTTATTACCTCCATAATTATTATTTTTTCGCTCTTTGGAACCTCCAACAGAATCATGTGGGTTGCAAGGGACTTGTTGAACTTGAACTTTGATGTCACAGTTTTTCGGTAGAATGTTCCTATATCCTTGCATATTTGTAATTTGTAGTTATGTATATGTTTAGTGTGTGTCACATGTAAATATTATATCATGTTATATTGAGACCAATTTATCAGCCAGTTACGTTTGTTGTGTGGGTGGTCTACCCACACAGCAGAATGAGGTGGAAGAATGCTAAGGTGAGTGAGCGAATTTTAGGCACACACATACACCTTAAAAATGGGAAACCAGTACAGCAGTCAAATGAGTGAGCTCCCTGACATGTTTTCCATTTTCATGTAGGTTGTGGTGCAGTAGTTCAAAGAGGCAAACCTCCCCCCGCCCCTCACTTCGTGACCAGAAGTGGTACCCTCCATTCTACATCATTCTGCAGTAAGTGTGAAATCAGCCTCAGTGGCTGCTAAGCAACCCAGTGGCTCCTACATGGTAGGCTTGGGAGGGAGGGACATTGGAGAGATGGTTCATCATCTGCAGTGCAAGCAGGTGACACTAATGTGGTTTTGAAGAAGGATACTGAAGAGTATGCATCTGAAGTTTCTTCTCATTCCAGAAGTCATCATGTGACGACTGGCCACACTAGTTGAATATTCACACTGATCACAAGTAAAAGGAATAAAATACTTGCTGTGTTAATAAAGTTGGCTTGTAACACAACATCAATTGATTTGTCATTGGGCAGAAGGAAGGATGCTCAGAATGGGTAGGAGACAGAAGGAAGCACCAGTGATGTGTATCTTGCAGAGCTTCTGCTTAGTCCAAAGGAGAAATGAATATGGATGAGTCTGTAATGGGACAAAGTGAGATGTTGGGACTTCCTGGATCCCAATGCAAACTGCAATGGAACTGGAAGCAGCCAGTAGACCAGATTCTTATCTCCCCCATGGGCCAAGTTTGAGAAGTGGGCTGGGATGCTCTCTTGTGAGGCATCTGATGTCACAACGGCATCAAGTGATCCATTATGTCATCCGTGGTGCTATGAAGCTTTGACAACCAGCTGACCCAATACAAAAAGATTCCAGGTGCAGCAGGACAGGAGGAGAGGAAATGAGTGTAAGAATAGCAGATGTGAAAAAGAAGCAGCGGCTTTGCTGGAAGACTTTGAGGAAGTGACTCTGCACCACAGATTTACTGAGTCACTGACAGATGCAAAGCCTGGCAGATGCAGCCAGAACATTGCAGACCATGGTGGTTTTAAAGCCTATTTGGACAGAAGCTGGAGGCTTGTTGGTAGGAGGGACGCCACAAGTCAGACAGAGTCATATAATTCCAGTGCAGGGATGTTAAGGTGGGAGAAATTGGCTGATTAGCTTCACTAGGCTTTTTATATTGATTGTACTTTAGTCTAGAAAGAGCTTCATTCCAGCCAATTAATACTGCAATTGAGTCATAAAGCTCTTAGCTCTGCATACTATTTTTCTTTCAAGCCCAACTGTCTCCACTGGACAGATCCCCCCCAATCCCCCCTTCCGAAATAATTAGGGTTTCTAACTTGCAGAGGTTAATTGCCAAAGATCACTAGTAGTGCTTGTTCTCTTAGAATGGCAATGGTGCCCACCTGAGAGGTGCCGGAGCTGAGCTCCAGCTGAAAAAAACCCTGGTCACTAGGTACATTTTCTGTAGGTTGGTGGGTGAAAACCTTTTGCAACAAAGTTGATATTCCTTGTTTCTGCTCCCCTCCCTTCCTTCTGTTCTCTCCGTGTCAGTCGGCACATAACAAAAAGATGCTACACTTCAGGAGGGCCACAAATACAATAAACAATGTACTGGATATTTAGCAGCTTTTCCAGAATAGATGGTTTGTTGGATATCCCATTAGTGACACATGGCTAAGATTGATCCACACAGGAATAACATACTTTCTATTTCTGGAAAGTCTACTATGATAAAGCTGCAGAGTATTTATAGTCCCTATTTCTGAAACATCCGCTCTGACCTCTGAGCCCTTTATAGTGCAAAGGGAATAAATCTAGAATGAAACTCAGACTGGGAATTATCCATCTTTTCCCACAGAGAAAAACCTATATAAAACTCTCTTGCTTTACCATTTTTACCACTCTAGATCACAAAGTATATTCATCTGCTGGTTATGATTGGCCAGAGACCCCTTGCAAGCTCTCTGTTTGGACTACAGTGGGGAAATTGTCCCATTAACAGCTCACTATCTGTGCCTTTGGTCATTTAATGTTCTTCAATTTAGCCCTGTCCGAAAACCACCCTCTGTGTTAGAGCTACCACCCATCAGGGTGTCTCAGCCTTTCCTATAACTGTGCTCCTCTCAGTCCCTTTCCACCCCAAGAGGCTGCTTCACACCAATCTGGTTCAGTCTGTTGAGTGTCACACTTCCTGGATTGCTCTTTCTCTCTTTCAAGCCTGCGCCAACTCCGTGGATGTTTGCCTTCAGTCACAGGAAGTCCTCCAAGCAGAAGCTCCAAAATGAGTCAGTATAAATTGCCAATCTGGGCTGCTTTCGCCTTCCTCTCCTTACACCACAATCCCAGTTTCTTTGGATGCTTGCCCCACACACCATACAGGGCCTGCCTGTCCATCAGGCAGACTGAAGCAGCCGCTTTGGGTGGGAGAATTCCATGGGGTGGTGCCCCCATGAGTGCCCTGCCAAGGATGGACTTTGGTAATATGGCACCCTGAGCGAGGACAAAATTGGGCACCCACCCCATAATATTTATTATTTTCAAATAATTCCTTTTAGTACAGTTGCTTTTCTGCAGCCCCTTACTTCAGCACCCTGTTGCAGGGGAACCGCCCACAGAAACCTAAAGCCAGCGCTGTCCCTGCCTGCCCCTGCCACTGCCAGGGTTGAATGGCTATGGTGGCTTTTGTTGAGATCATGCCGGAAGTGCAGCTGTGCCTATCACATGTATTTTAATTGTGTAACAGTAAAATGGGGAGGCCCAGACTCATATCTGTCTTGTGAGCCCATGTCCTCTTATACTTCACTGCCTGGATATTAATTGGTTGCTTAAAACCTTGCAAGTAATTTGGGGAGGATATGCCTGAAGAGGAGTAAGCATAAACTACACGTTTAAAATGATCAAGTTATGTAACTGCACAATGACACAATAGAGCTCATTTAGGTTCTTCAGTTAAGTGAGATGCAAAAGGAAGCTCGGCTGACAGGCATGAATGAGTAAACACAAACACACTCAGCACCCTAATTTTAATAAGACACTGTAAATGGCCTCCTGTTTCTTTATTTTGAGACACAGCAGGTTTGTAGCTCTTAACTATTTAGCTGGATAAGTTATCTGCTCTCTTTATTCCGTGGTCAAATTGCTTGTATAATTCATTTTGGTGTGTAACTTTATAAACTTGACATCTGAAATCCTGGAATCAATTGCTGCTCTGTTTGCTTTTAATTTAGATGATTACAATAGACTCCGCTTAACTTGGTGTCCTATATTTCCTCCCTTTCTTCCTTTATTAGGTGAACAATACTAAGTAAAAGCGATACAAAAGAAGTGCCATGGTCAGATCACTTCCTGGTGCAACTAGACTTCTCCGCGACCCTTCCCCTCTGCCGGGAGGTGGGACCGATTCGGATGGTCCGCCCCCGCCACTTAATGGATCCAATTGGCTTCCAGAGAGTGGTAGGGGATGTTTTATCCCATGTTGATGGCCTTTCAGCTAATTCCCTGGTGGCCCGCTGGAATGCGGAGTTAACCAGGGCTATTGACTGTCTGGCTCCGAAGCGCCCTCTCCGATTGCATGGAGCCCGGACAGCTCCGTGGTTTTCTCCGGAGCTGAGGGTGATGAAACAGTCGCTGAGACGGCTAGAGCGCCGGTGGCGGAAAACTCATTCTGAATCAGACCGGACACGGGCTAGAGCTCAACTTCGAGCCTACCAAGTGGCAATGGCAACGGCAAAGAGAACTTTCTTTGCCGTTTCTATTGCATCTGCAGAAAACAGCAGCAGGAGACTCTTCCAGGTGGTTCGCAATCTAGCAGAACCACCTCCGTCATCGGGGTCTGGTAGGGACCCCAAGATCTCCTGCAATGCTTTTGCAAAGTTTTTTGCAGATAAAGTCGCTCAGATTCGGAAGGAGGTAGACTCCACCGTGGGAGCAGAGCCGGGGCGGGAGAGTGCTAGAGCTCTGTCTAGTCATGTTTTATGGGATCAATTCCAATCTGTTACCTCCGAGGATGTGGACAGGCTGCTTGGACGAGTGAAACCGACCACCTGTCTTCTTGATCCTTGCCCATCCTGGCTAATAAAAGCTAGCCAGGAAGGGCTGGGCGATGGGCTCCGCGGGGTGGTGAATGCCTCTCTCTGCGAGGGAGCCTTCCCAGACCCGCTAAAAGAGGCGGTTATTAAACCGCTTCTTAAAAAAACATCTTTGGATGCAGCCAATATGGCCAACTATCGCCCAGTCTCAAATCTTCCATTCTTGGGCAAGGTGATTGAGCGTGTGGTTGCTGAGCAACTCCAGGCACGCCTGGAAGAAGCGGACCATTTGGATCCCTTCCAGTCGGGATTCAGACCTCATCATGGGACTGAATCTGCCTTGGTCGCACTGGTCGATGATCTCCGGCGGGCTAGGGACAAAGGTGAGAGCTGTTTCCTAGTTCTGCTGGATCTCTCAGCGGCTTTTGACACCATCGACCATAACATCCTTCTGGACCGCCTAGAGGGGTTGGGAGCTGGGGGCACTGTTATACAGTGGTTCCGCTCCTTCCTCCTGGGCCGTGTTCAGAAAGTGGTGGTGGGAGATGAGTGTTCAGACCCCTGGGCTCTCACTTGTGGGGTACCTCAGGGCTCTGTCCTCTCCCCCATGCTTTTTAACATCTATATGCAGCCGCTGGGAGAGATCATCAGGGGGTTTGGGCTGGGTGTTCATCAGTATGCTGATGATACCCAGCTCTACCTCTCTTTCAAATCAGAACCAGTGAAGGCGGTGAAGGTCCTGTGTGAGTGTCTGGAGGCGGTTGGAGGATGGATGGCGGCTAACAGATTGAGGTTGAATCCTGACAAGACAGAAGTACTGTTTTTGGGGGACAGGAGGCGGGCAGGTGTGGAGGACTCCCTGGTCCTGAATGGGGTAACTGTGCCCCTGAAGGACCAGGTGCGCAGCCTGGGAGTCATTCTGGACTCACAGCTGTCCATGGAGGCACAGGTTAATTCTGTATCCAGGGCAGCAGTCTACCAGCTCCATCTGGTACGCAGGCTGAGACCCTACCTGCCCGCGGACTGTCTCGCCAGAGTGGTGCATGCTCTAGTTATCCCTCGCTTGGATTACTGCAATGCGCTCTACGTGGGGCTACCTTTGAAGGTGACCCGGAAACTACAACTAATCCAGAATGCGGCAGCTAGACTGGTGACTGGGAGCCGCCGCCGAGACCACATAACACCGGTCTTGAAAGACCTACATTGGCTCCCAGTACGTTTCCGAGCACAATTCAAAGTGTTGGTGCTGACCTTTAAAGCCCTAAATGGCTTTGGTCCAGTATACCTGAAGGAGCGTCTCCACCCCCATCGTTCAGCCCGGACACTGAGGTCCAGTGCCGAGGGCCTTCTGGCGGTTCCCTCACCACGAGAAGCCAAGTTACAGGGAACCAGGCAGAGGGCCTTCTCGGTAGTGGCGCCCGCCCTGTGGAACGCCCTCCCTTCAGATGTCAAAGAGAACAACAACTATCAGACCTTTAGAAGACATCTGAAGGCAGCCCTGTTTAGGGAGGCTTTTAATGTTTAATAGATTACTGTATTTTAATGTTCTTTTGGAAGCCGCCCAGAGTGGCTGGGGAGACCCAGCCAGATGGGCGGGGTATAAATAATAAATTATTATTATTATTATTATTATTAACAAGACATGCAAGTGAGTTACTGGGAGACACACACACACACACACACACACACACACACACACACACACACCTCTTGCCAGCTACCTTGATTTATTGATTATTTCTCAGGGTGCAAAGCATCAAGCAATTAAAGGCTTGTGCCATAGATTGTCTCAATATTACATTATACAACTCTCCTTTCTGTATATTATTACAATGGTATTGCTATTTTCTTTCTTTCTTTCTTTCTTTCTTTCTTTCTTTCTTTCTTTCTTTCTTTCTTTCTTTCTTCTCTCTCCCCATTCCCTTCACTATAACCTATCTGCTCTAACTCATTTAGAGAATTGCCAAAGGAAAGAGCCTATACAGCACTTTTTGTGACCTCCAAAACTGAACAAAGGGGCACCTTCTAGAAAATTCTAAATGGAATGCTTCATTGTGCCTTCATGCTAATTTCTTGTACTTCCCAGGTATGAATTTGTGTTTGACAGCACCAATTTCCAACACTGCAAGCTTCCCACATTTTTGGCAACCTGTATGTATGCTGTCACTGTTGCGTATGTGAATGTTTTTAAAGTTGAGACTATTTTCTGTGTCTGCAAGGCATTTTACACTTAGCATTCTGACAAAATAAAAAGCCACCAGAACTGGCGGTGTTTGCTTGTTTATTTTGCAGGACGACTAAGGCCCCATCTGCACTGTACATTAAAAGCAGTGCCATATCATTTTAAAGAGTTACGGCTTCCTGCAAAGAATCATGGGAACTGTTGTTTATTAATGCCACAGTTCTTACAGCCACTTACAGTTCTTACAGCCACAGTTCTAAGAACTGTGCAACAATAAGTCCTTCTTCCCAGGGAACACTGGGAATTGTAGCTTTGCGAGGCAAAAGGGGGTCACCTAACTCCTCTCAGCACCCTTATCCTCATGGAATGTTGGTGCAGTTGATAGTGAACCATGTTATTATCCACCTCTGCTTCAAAACTTATTAGGGTATTTTGCTTTTCCAAGGGGAAAAACACCATAAAACAAATCTGAGCTCAGGAAACTGCAATGCAGAGTTTTTGCTGCTGTGGGAATTTCTTCAAAACTGACCAAAAAATGAAAAGTCTATCTGTCTCTCCCCCTCCCCTCCCTTTAATATGGTCAGTAAATTGGCATAATTTTCTGAAGATGTTTTTCATTCACAGTAATTAATGCATACTTAAGCTTTGAAGCCTAAAGCTTTGGTTCAGCATTTCCGCTCAAACTCCCCAGCTATAGGGGGAAAAGAAGTCATCTTCAGAATTTAGCAAAGGCATTATTGCCTTGAAGGCCTTTTCTTTAGATCTCAGAATGGTACTAATTAGTGGATAGATGACTGATCTGAGAGATTTGACACCCACGTTTTCACTTCGGGAAGTTGGTTACACTGTAAAAATGAGTGACTTTCTTGTTACTGCCACTTTGTCACTTGATCTTACCCAGGTTTGAAATCCGAGATAGTGACCTCCTCCAAGAAGAAGCAAAGGGTGTCCTAACAAAGAAAGTGCAAGAAGCGATGGTTCTGTAAATGGGATGCAGAAAACGGTCACCAAGGAAGGTTGGCATCAGGACTGAGACAAATATACAAAGATGAACCTCTTGGGCACGTTCTCAACAGCAGTGGAGCAGCAAAAAATAAATGAGGTGGATAAAGTTTAGAAATGGGGTTCTTACTTTTCTTTTATTAGCAGTGAGGAGTTGGGGAAGGGGTCTGGTTTGAGTGTGATGCTGATAATGCCAAAGTTGCAGGTTTGGTTTCCATATGGGGCAGCTGCAGGGGGTTGAATTAGATGGTTCTCGGGGTCTCTTCCAGCTCCACAATTCTATGATTCTATGAAATCTATCAATTTCTATTTCTCTCCATTTTTCAATCCCCTCCCCATCTTCAGTTTGATCTGCAGTTAAGAACATAAGAGCCTCCTCAATGAAAACAATGACCCAGCATCAGGTTCTCACAATGGCCTCCCAGCTGATGCCTACCCCATCTTGACCAAAAGATGCTCTCTACTGCCCAGCCTCTCAGGCATGTCCCTCCCAGCTATCAGAAGATCAGTTCCTCAGGCCTCCTCCTTTCATGCTCTTTCTTATCTTCTACACCAGCGATCAGATATGTGGTAATCTTGTGGGGTGGGGTGTCTTCCAGGCTGAGGTCACACTTTCAGGGGCCTGGCTGGAAGCTGTTTCTTGTAGCTCCAAGGAGATTAGGCATCTCGGGCTTTGAAGTGTGTCTTGAGGCAGTTTTGTTTCGCAATGTTGAAATACCAAGCCTGTTGCGTTGTTCCTGGTAGCGGACTTCATTCCTCCGCTACTGGAAGCTAAACATTCATTATTCACTCACACCGTTTAGTACTGTTTCATATAACATCGAGAACGTTAAAGGCTGGCATACTTTGAGAAAACTAATGGGCCAATATCATAGAAATGAAAGTTAGTTTATGAAGGAAAGATAAAGAGTTTATACTTGACCGGAGGCATTAAAGGAAAGACTGCACACGATTTCATATACCGCACAAGCATTTTTAACGTATTTAAAACCATAACATGACAACTAAAAGTATAACTCCCCTACCCACACAAGTTCCCTGAGGAATTTCTCCAGCCCACCCACAGATGTGCAGAAATTGGCACCACACCTTCTCACCCTGAGAATGGGACTGCGAAGGTGGGGAGGCATTTTATGATCAGCCCTAGTTAGAATAACATTTCTATCTTTCTTAAACAAAATGGGAGAAAGCCCACACAGTTCTTTTGCTGTGCATAGCAAAGACAGATTGCCACCAGACTACAATTTTATCATATAAATTAAAAGCAACACAATCAGTTGACTAAAATACAACAGTGAATTAGCAGTAAGAAAACACAAGTGACCATGGGAGTCAACTCCTAGGGTCTGAGGTCTCTTTGCCCCCTCCCCAAAAAAATATTCGATGGGGCCAGGACCCACCCAAAGTTGATGGGCATTGCCATTCAAATGGTGTGCATGTGCCACATCATGTGACCGATTATGCAGGATGCCCCTCCCCAATATTTTATTCAAGTTGGCACCCCTTTCAAGTGACCCAACACTCAAATCACAGTTGGTTTTCATGACAGGGTTCAGTTCCCTACTCAGCCAAAAAGCTTGCTGGGTCGCCATGAGCCAATCATGCTCTTTCAGTTTAGCCTACCTTGCAGAGGTATTGTGATCATATAATGGAAGTAGCCAGGACCATGTACACGCACCTTGGAGGAAGAGTGTGAAATGAGAGTTCTTTAATTTTGATTTTTCAAATTTCACCTTTGAGTTTGTATGTAGAAAGTATGTCTGCCTTGTTCTTAAGTTTGGGTCCTCCATCTGCCCTGCTTCCCCCCCGCCCCAAAATCATCATCATCATCATCATAATCTGCTGTCTCAGAACTTGGTAAGTGTTTGCACATCAAATGACAGGGGAGCCTTGGCAGTATTTACAAATTGTCCCAAACTGTAAAGCGCTGTTGGAGAGAGTCTAGACTGAGAAATACAGTACAGTTTAGGTTTGGGTCTAGCGAGATGTAGGAATTTTGTTTGCCTCAGATGATGACCATCTGACCATTTCTAGTGCAGGCTAGCACATGTTTCAGAATATCCCAAAGCTCCAGACATTCAGTATACATCCAGCATTGGTTGGTTTCTTTCACTATGAAGGCATTCTTTGCATACCTTGCAACAACCTCTGCTATATTGGAAGGTCATGAGCAGCAGCTGCAATGGTGTTGTCCTCTGCTGTGGAAGCTCTAGGGAACCCAAGGTAATAGGAGAGGCTGGGAGCAGAGTGCATTGCCGTGAGAGCTACTAAAGATGTTCAAGCTATCTTTCTAAGTTTCGACTAGACCTATTTGCATAACACTATTTCAAGTAATGTAGAAACACTGAGTTAGAAGGGACCAAATAGCCACCCTCTCTAATCTGAACCTGTGCCCTAGCATAAGGGTGTGACATCCTTGGTCAGCAGCAGTTTTTTTTCTGGGACTGGTTTGCAGCAGAGGGACAGAGTCCCACCATCACTGTCCAACCAAAAGTAGACTTCTGGATAGTGCAATGATTACAGTTGCCTTCTCGATTTGGCAGCCAGAAAAGGGGACACGTGACTCCCTTCATGGGTCTGCGATGAGCCTTACACTTTACAACCAGATGATGTACCTTACACTATACAGCAGCATAGCTGTCAACTTTCGGATTTGAAAATAAGGGATTTTTTCAAACTTTCGGATTTGAAAATAAGGGAGGGCGGTGGGGGTGCAATGGCACCAAGTAGCCTCGCCACCCTGCGCTCCAGAGGCTGCACGCGAACGGGTGAGCGAAAGAGCGAGCGCATAGACGGCAGGCAGGCTGTCTGTCTGGTTGGGCGTGAGGGTCTGGCTGCACAAGGCATGCAAGCTCCGCCCCCAGTCGGTCTCAGACTCCTTATTGGCAGCCGAGCAACGTAGCTGAGGAGCCTCCCTGGCCGGCAGGGAGGGAGAGGAGCTGCTTCCTTTGAAATCCGGGAAATTTAAGGTATATAAACAATCCAGGATAGCAGCGGGAAACTGCATTGGAATAAGGGAGTTTCCCGCCAAAAAAAGGGAGGGTTGACAGCTATGTACAGCAGCCATGGGGAGTCTTTTTCAAGTAGAAGGCCACATTCCCCAGTGTGCAGCCTTCCAGGAGCTACATGCCGGTGGTGGGATGGCAAAAGGCGAATAGAGCAATGGGTGCAGTTCTTTATACAGCCAGTGACATTTACAGCCATGCCAATGCCAGAGGTTTCTCCACCCCTCTCCATCCTCCATCCAGGCAAGCAAGAGGCATTATCACAGCTCAAGGACACACTCCAGACAGCCAAAGGCACTTGAGGAGAGCACAGTGCAGGGCTGATGAGAAAATTGTGGCCAAAGGAGCAGGTGTGGTCTGGAGAGAGTCTCAAGCATCCCTCAGCCTAAGATTCCCCACCTTTGAGATACAGCGATTCTGGCACTGATTGTTTCTCCTGCAGCTGGCTCTGAATAGCTGGCAGCACCTTGGACAGTTCCGTGGCTTTTTTTTTTTAAGCAAATCCTCTGGACCCCAAAACTACAAGCACAGTTTTGTTTGACTTTTTCCCATTCTGGCAGCTTGATGCTGGGCAATTAACAATACATCTAAATCCATAAAGTAGCTGATAAATTTGAATACGCTGACTAAGTTTTAGCTTTGCATGCCTGTCCAAAGTAGTTTAAAATCTCATCATTAAGCAGAAGTAGAAAGTGCCTTTTCACACCAACGGCTGGAATCAAAATAACTTGCCCAGAATAATCAAGTTGCTTTATTTCTCCTATCAGAATTAAATTTATCGTATGGTAAAAGAGCATTGCATGCCTTAGCCTTATTAGCAGTTCTTCTCACCATCTTGATTAGAGGAACAAAAGTATACCCTCCAACATTTATCTGATGAAAATAGGGATGTCCCATTCCATAATGATAATTTTACTATTTATACCCCACACATCATATTGGGTTGTCCGAGCTACTCTGGGCAGCTTCCAACAAATATAAATACATAATAAAACATTCAACTTTTTTTTTCTTTAAACTTCCCTATACAGGATTGCCTTCAGATGGCTCAGGGGTTGGATAACTCCATACCCTCCAACATTTCTCCAATGAAAATAGGGACATCCAAAGGAAAAACGGGACATTCCAGGATCAAATCAGAAACTGGGATGGCTTCTATAAATCAGGGACATTTGCAGGGTCTGCAAAAGTGCATCACAAAGTCATTTCACAGGCAGACTAGATTTTTTGGGTCCTGAGCAAATCAGACGCATTTTGTTGCTCAGAATTAAGAATATAAAATTAAGGATTTTTACATCACCATAAGCATCAAGGGGATTTGCAGGAAAAGAGCTCTGTTTACAGTAGTAAGACTAGTAATATGCAGATGTCCTACCCCCGTGTGTGTGTAAAGTGGGACCACACAATTGCTAATTGCCAAATCATGCAATTGTTGATTGACATCATATCTAGTTTCACCCTTAACAGATATGATTAGGGTGTGTACTCCCAGAATCACAGATGATGGCTGAATGACATTGGAAGGCATGCTGTGTACAGATTTCTAGCAAGAACAGCACCAGCTGCTGTTATCTGTTTGTAACTAACCTCATCATTGTACTGCTTAGTGAACAAACATGTGTCCAAGCTGTGATGATAGCCACTAAGTACTGCTGGTGGATGATAAACAGCAATACCTCAGGAGCACTGCTGCTTATTAAGTGTTCCATAAGCACATTTAATTTCTCTGCCACCTTTTGTTTCAGGAATTCAAATGCATTTGCTACAAATAAAAGGAGACACAAGAGAACCCCCCCCCCATATTTGCCCTTTCAATATTTGTGCTGCTTAAGCCTGTGTGTCTTACTGTGATTGTAGCTCTGTGCTTTGAAGCTGTGACCTTCAAGATCTAAACAAAAGTCATTGTGGCTTAAAAGCAAAAGCAATGAACTAACAGAATGCTAAATCTGCCCAGACAGGGACTGGGAGAGTTGCTCTGCAAAGATGAACTGGCTTTTTAATGTTCCACAATCACCTCCTTGAGTTGTTAACATGTAAAATGTCCCTCTCTCCCTTTGTTTAGAAATAACTATGCAAGAGATGGTGCATGTCTAACTAAAGCCCAGGCCAGTCTATGTCTGGCCTCTTTGTAGTTAAGGAACTCTACTAGCCCAAGAGCACATTCTATTGATCCTGCAGGAAGACATGACAATTTAGGGCCAAACTAGATATTTTCTAGGTGCATAGTATCTAGCTATCTACTTTGCAACCCTTATTGGAAAGGCAGTGCAATGGGCAGGAGACTGAATAGTTTCTCTCACCAGTGTGATTGAAATTAATTTGCTCTGAATGAAGATAGGAGCCTTAGAGGAGAAAGTCTCCATTGATGCTAACAGGACTTTCCCTGCTAAGGATCTTAGTCACATGTGGAGTGAGGGTAACCTTTGTTCTGATCACTGTGTGTGTGTGTGTGTGAGAGAGAGAGAGAGAGAGAGAGAGAGAGAGAGAGAGAGAGAGAGAGAAGATAATTCTCCCCCATACACATTCTGCCTTCTCAATAAGGATTCCCCTAGCACCATGATGCCTGTAATTAAGTAAGAAAAAAAACCTATAGGTCCTTAACTGCATGCTAAATATTTAGCAAATGTCTAGTTTACCCCTTAAATATCTCAATGCCTCTACACCTTTTTTCATTCAGCTTTCTTAGGAAGGATTCAGGTAGGAAGCTGTGTTGGTCTGACGCAGTAGAAATATATATATATATATATATATATATATATATATATATATATATATATATATATATATATAAAATTGTCCAGTAGCACCTTAAAGGTAAAGGTAAAGGTACCCCTGACCATTAGGTCCAGTCATGGACGACTCTGGGGTTGTGGCGCTCATCTCGCTTTACTGGCCGAGGGAGCCGGCGTTTGTCTGCAGACAGTTTTTCCGGGTCATGTGGCCAGCATGACTAAGCCGCTTCTGGTGAACCAGAGCAGCACACGGAAATGTCGTTTACTTTCCCGCCGGAGCGGTACCTATTTATCTACTTGCACTTTGACGTGCTTTCGAACTGCTAGGTGGGCAGGAGCTGGGACTGAGCAACGGGAGCTCACGCCGTCGCGGGGATTCAAACCACCAACCTTCTGATCGGCAAGCCCTGGGCTCTGGTTTAGACCACAGCACCAGGTGTATGCACACTCATACCAAGAACAAACTTAGTCGGTCTCTAAGGTGCTACTTGACAATTTTATTTATTTATTTTTTATATATTTCTTAGGAAGGGTATTCACAGAAACAGAAAGCATTTTTCCCAATCAGGAAATTCTGGGCAACATCAGAGGATTTGTAATTACATGAATTATTGCTTTGACCTGATCCAAAGTCAATTAGAGCACTATGGAAAAAGATTTGGTGCCAGCAATTCCATTCTCTGTCATCCAAGCAGTTCCCCATGTGTAAACAGTTTCTTGAAGCTATGGTGTCAATTAAAAACTCCTTACTGATATTTAACTGGCCCCCTCTCTATCCCTTTTCCTCCTTTAAAAAGAAAACAGGAGGGAAAAACACTCTTGCTGATCTAGAAAAGATTTAAATGTGAGAATCCATTTTTTTAAAAGAGAGAGAGAGAGAGAGCAGAAGTTTCCGCCCCAAACGTCAGACAAAATGAAACTTCTGTATCTGTGTGCAAGCTTTGATATTCTCGCTTTAGAAAATACATTTTTATGTTTGCCTTTGAAGTGTGTGCTCTCCATTCAGCCCAGCTTAGTGGCTGATATATGTCAAATACGTGGCATTTAAAACATGAATGGAATCAAGATGATTCTTTGAAGCAAAATGACGGCTCTCAGACAAAAGTTAACTTGTAGATCTCACAGGACATGTGATAGCAGGGCTGCTCTTGTTATACAGAGCAAAGTGGTGACCTTCTGTCACACTTCTATAGAAAGCTCTAGTGATTTAGTCCATGGGGATACTTAGCACACTGATTGGCAGGAGCCGTCCAAGATCTCAAGCTAAGGTTAATGATGTACTTATTCCAGTCTCCAGATTGACATTGTCTCCCAATGACATTGACCAAAGTACAGCTGGGTCTGGAGGCTACCAGACTTGCCACAGCTTTCCTAGTATAGACCAGAACATCTCTGCCCCCTAGTATTATCCGATGGGGACAGTGGAGAAGGTCAAATCTATGTTATGGCAAACAAGTGGCCTACAGGTTCCATGTTGATCCTGTTGACTTCACTGGAAACATGATAGGGCTTGAAGCCTACTGGATCTTTAAACCCCTTTTCATAGATCCAAACTTTCACCTGAATTTCGCAATGGGAAGGAGCACAAGAGAGCAGGGGGTCTGGTGCCCATTGAAACAGGTAGGGCAGAAGACAGGAAGATCAGCACCAGGTGGAAGCAGAGCCAACTAATTCCAATTTTGCCCCCATCCTCCTCCATACTGAGTTCTACAAGGGGCAGCACCAAGATTGAGGAGAAAGAAGCTGGCAGCCACTACCACACCCTAGACTAGATGTAAGTAAGAAAGTAGGCAGGTGGAGGCTGGCTGAGGGCAGACCAAGGCTGGTGGGGCAAAAATCCATTTGCCCAAATCAACCAACCTCCACTGCTAGAGAGATTTCCTATCCAGCTGATGTCTTCTAAATTAACTTTATTTTAGAATTATATTGTACCAAGTACTTGGTACTTCGAATTAAAAAGGGACATGCTCTATCATGGACTAGTGGCTAATTATGGGGTAGTAGTTTGTTCTAGACATCTCCTTGCTGACAAAGGTCCGTATAGTTAAAGCTATGGTTTTCCCAGTAGTGATGTATGGAAGTGAGAGCTGAACCATAAAGAAGGCTGATCGCCAAAGAATTGATGCTTTTGAATTCTGGTGCTGGAGGAGACTCTTGAGAGTCCCATGGACTGCAAGAAGATCAAACCCATCCATTCTTAAGGAAATCAGCCCTGAGTGCTCACTGGAAAGACAGATCCTGAAGCTGAGGCTCCAATACTTTGGCCACCTCATGAGAAGAGAAGACTCCCTGGAAAAGACCCTGATGTTGGGAAAGATTGATGGCACAAGGAGAAGGGGACGACAGAGGGCAAGATGGTTGGACAGTGTTCTCGAAGCTATCAACATGAGTCTGACCAAACTGCGGGAGGCAGTGGAAGACAGGAGTGCCTGGCGTGCTCTGGTCCATGGGGTCACGAAGAGTCGGACACGACTAAATGACTAAACAACAACAAGTTTGTTCTAGAACTTTACATAACACAAAATGGCTGCAGAAGAGGAGAAAGAGAGACAGTGCTGTAAAATGATACAGGGGATGCCCACTCTCAGTGGAAAATAAGGCCACATACATCAGCAGCCACCATGCTCACTCATAGAGTGAAGCTCTCTGGCCCTCTCCTCTGTTCAGAACAGAACATAAGGAATCCTCCAGTCATCCAGTGAAATTGATGGAATGTAGTTATGGTTAATGGGGAAGTGTTGAATGTAAGAATGACCAAGCCAGGGCAAACAGGAACTGAGTAGGAAGAGCAAGCAGTCTCTTGTGCACAGTGATTTTTTTTTTTCAGGGGGTGTTTACTGAACCTTTGACAGGTGACATTGCCTCCTATGGCAGGCACTGGATCCACATCCCCTACTTAATGTCTATAGTTGGGCAGTATGGAAGATGGTGGCACATAGACAGGATCTAGCAGCCCAATGGACAATTCCAGCAAAATATGCTGTGCTCTAAAACCTCAAGGTCCTTAGTAGGAGGTTGAGCAAACAGTGACGAAAAGGACTAAGTCAAATATTCACATTTTCAGGTGTATCAAGTTTCACATAAAATTTAAGGATTACTGCTTCTTGATTTGCATATTTTAAAGCCTCTGTTAATTAAATAAGCTGTCCTGCTGAATTCTATGTGAACCAAAAATTGAACAAACTTTGCAAGCTGCTGTCTGTGCTGCCCTCACCCCCAATTTAGAGTTATATGGGAAAGAAAATGAGATGGCGTTTTTCTTTGACAATGTGATTGCTGGACATTGCTGAATCAAAAGTAAAACAAAAGTTAAAACCCCGACTCCCAACAAATGGAAGCAGTGGGTATCTTAGGCAGATTGCTAGAGCAAAGTCTGAGAAGAGGTGACTTGATTAAAGTTTTTGTATGTAATGGAGAAAGTGGAAAGATAAAAGTTTCCCCTCTCTCATTAAACACCAGAACTCATTAACATCCATTGAAGAATAATATTAGAAGATTCAGGACACAGAAAATAAAATACTTTGTCATGCAGCACATAGTTAACTATGGACCTCGCTCCCACAGCTAGCAGAGATGGCCACCAACCTTGGTGACTTTCAAAGAAGATTAGGCAAATTCATGGAGGAGAGGACAATTGATGGCTACTAGCCTTGACAGGTATGCTTTGCCTCCAAAGGAGAAGACAGCAATGCTTCTGAATACCAGTTGCCAGGAACCACAGCAGGGTAGAGTGCTCCTGTACTCAAATCCTGCTTCTGGCAGGATCTGGTTGGACACTGTGAGCCCAGGATGTGGGACTAAGTGGGCCATTGGCCTGATCCAGCAGGCTATTCTTATATTCTGAAAATGTTCAGGGCCTCACACCTCTGAGTTAAAATGAGTTGAAAGGTTATAGCACATTCATATACAGTCGTACCTTGGTTCTCGAACGCCTTGGTACTCGGACCTTTTTGGCTCCCGAATGCTGCAAACCCGGAAGTGAGTGTTCCAGTTTGCGAATGTTTTTCGGAAGTCGAACGTCCGACGCAGCTTTCGTGGCTTCCGATTGAGTGCAGGAAGCTTCTGCAGCCAATCGGAAGCCATGCCTTGGTTGTCAAATGGTTCCAGGAGTTGAACGGGCTCCTGGAATGGATTAAGTTCGACAACGAAGGTACAGCTGTACAGTGGTATCTTGGTTCTCAAACGCCTTGGTACTCAAAACAACTTGGAACCCAAACACTGCAAACCCCGAAGTAAGTGTTCTGGCTTGCGAACTTTTTTTGGAAGTCGAATGTGCTCCGTTTTGAGTGTTACGCTTCCGATTTGAGTGGCACACTTCCGTTTGGAGTGCCACATTCTGTTTGGAGTGTTACACTGAGGTCTGTCAGTTTTTGATATTTATATTGTGTTTTTGTTTTTGCGGCTCTTTTTTGTTTGTTTTTGTGACTGTGGTGACTGTGTGGAACCCAGTTCAGCTACTGATTGATGATCGTGTGACTGCAGTACATTGTTTACTGCTTTCATTTTATGGATCAATGGTCTCGTTAGATAGTAAAATTCATGTTAAACTGCTGCTTTAGGGGTTGTTTTTAAAAGTGTGGAACAGATTAATCCATTTTCATTACTTTATATGGGAAAGCGCACCTTGGTTTTGGAATGTTTTGGTTTTGGAATGGACTTCTGGAACGGATTAAGTTTGAGAACCAAGGTACCACTGTACAGACAAATTGCAACTTACACACATTTAACTTATACAAACTCAGCTTTATGTGCTTGGCCTATACACCCACCCACCCTTGGGAGATCATTTGAAGGTGCAGGTAAAGTGTGTTTTGACTATACACAATTTGGGCTTTATGCGCTGTCCCCAGAACATAACTCCTGCCTAATTTTAGAGTAGATGGTGCAATCTGCTCTCTTTATAGTATTGTTCTTTTTAATGTTATCAAAATAACTTTTAGGGATGAGAGAATGATGACCGAATCTTTGGAACAGTGGCTCTGTGAGGTTGCCAGAATCGGGAAGATCTCTGCAGCACTCCAAGGATCAGTGTGAAGCTTCAACATCATCCTGCCCCACTATCTCTCTGTGCTGCTAAGCTGGCCAATCAGATGCAGCAACCACCTCTGGTAGCTATAGTCCTGCAGAGCATGTATCATTGTGCTGTATGATTGAAACCTCTTGACTAAAGGAAACAAACAAACACTTCTGGGAAAACTGGTCCCACTGCCTTGGTCTGTATGCACTCCTCCAATCTTGGATTGCACTTTTGACATAAACCTTCTCGTCACTACTCAGCAGGCGGGTGGCTTTAACAAATTGTGCTTCCTTGAAGGAGAAACTCTCTGTTACTTCTGCCTCGCTCCACCATCCACTTATTTCTTCCCAGGAAACAAATATCTTACAGTTTTAGTTCTATTGCATCAAGAAGATCGCAGAGCTAGCAGACCAAAAATCCATCCAATACTGAATCTATCATCATGCCTCTGCTCCTGGCAATTATAGTGGCATATTTCCTCCTCTCAGTATAGCTCCCTGCCCTTAGCAATGGGAGGTTAGAAATTCAAATGTGCTGGTACATTAATCTGGGACATTAAAATAAAATAAAAAAGCCCAGCATTTCCATGTGTTGATGGAAATAGGATAATAAATACTCCCGAATTACAACTGTCATCCTGAAATGCACAGGCAACAAAGAACATAGAAGAATTGAGTATCTTGTGAAAAGGACACTGTTCTTTATCTACCAAGCCCATTTCAATGACATCTGAAAAGGATTCAGGTGACTGAGAATGAGATGCAACCATTGATATTCAAACTCCTTTGGACCAACATTTTGTTATAATTTGATCTTTGCTAATTTGAAACAGGCTTACATCCTCCCTTGCCATACAGAGTGACCCAATATAAAATTCTATTTAAAAAACAACACCCAAAAATGATCAAATCCATATATAAAGCAAATTTGAAAGCAGCAAATAAAAGCAGATGACAGAGAAAATCAGTTTCCTATTCTGCTATTTATTTTGATTTGATTGTTCAATTGTATAAGTATTGTTATTGATTTTTTTTATTTGCCTGCTTGTATATTTTATTGCTCTGTTTTTTATTTTAAATTGTATTGCAAACCACCTTGAGATAAATGACTGTGAAAAGTGATACAGAAAAGCCCGTTGAAATATACGTATTGACAGGTGGGGTGGAAGAAACGTTCTGAGCCTGAGAGCTGCATTCCCTCTTGGGCAACATTCTGAGGGTCACATGACCATGGTGGACAGAGACAGAGGCAAAAGAGGGGGATTCGGAGGTGTGTACAACCATGTGCACACACTTTCCATTGAGGGAAACAAGAGGCATCATTGTACCTCAAGGGCACAAGGCAGTGAGGCAAAAGCACCAGAAGAGGATGTGGAGCAGAGCTGGTGAAGCGAAGGTGCTAAGGAGATGGGGACGTTGCCTGAGGAGACAGTCCTATTGGTGAGATAGAAAAGCCTGGAGGCTCCCCACTCTTGCACTGCAGGAAGCCAGCATAGATGTTGCCACTTGGATTTCTAGGGAACAGACTTCCACAACTTGTGGAAGGCCCTCTTGCCTACTCCTGTCAAACATTTGTCTCTTCCCTTTTCTTTTTCACAATGGCTGCATTCACTTTCTTCCATCTTCATGGCATTTTCTTGCCCATTTGCTTTTGCCTCTATCACACAACTGCTGTAGATCTAGTGGAATCTAGCAAAAGTTTGGCATCTATTTCCATATTGGCAGTTGACAGGTTTCCCGACAGCATTTCCAAAGAGATGTTCAGCATCAAGCTTATGGGAAATTAACTCAACTGAAAGGGGCTTCTGTCGATGAATCTTCTGCCTAATTGCTTAGGAAAATATTCATATTCCCAAACCCTCAACTACTGCTTTTTTAAAAAAATTATTGAACAATCATGACAATCTAAAAAGTTAAATAAATGTTATCATTCATTATTAGATTGCAAAGGCATCCTTATCTTCCATTCTTTTGTATGGTAACACACCAGGCCCCAAAGAGCTTCAAACTGAACTTGTGTCTTGAACTCACTGCCCCATTTCAACTGTCAATCCATCCATCAAATAATTAATTGGCTAATGTGTGTAAATGGCTTCCAGGCCTCATTGGTAATGGCATAATATTTTCCTTAATCTGACTTTAAGCAACTGTGTATTTAACCATTATACAAGATATTTAACAAAGTGGATCTCATGCTTCTCTTGCCATCTGCCTTACACAAAGCAATCCGTGTATCATATCTAGAACACCTGCCACATCCCAGAAGAACACAGGTATTTAAAAGAGTTAGCATTTTCCCTCCTGCTAAGATTTTTCAGCCAAACATCCTTAGAAGACTGCTCCAGATCAAGATAGGACAGTTAGAGGCAAGTCTGGTATGCGCCTCTTAATTCCCCACCACTCAAGTTGCTATTCCCTTGTCAGACATAATGTCTAAATAGGACTACTCCTTAACAGCCATTTCCTCTCTTTTGGAAATCCAGAGGAACTCTGGATATCACTGAAAGGGCAATCACTACTGGCACCAACAATTACAGCACCTCACATTCTTTGCCGGAAGTCCGGAAGCTTAAACTTGCATAGTGCCAATTCTGTTTGCAGCATAGACGTGGCCTTCCAGGTTGGGTTAGCGAGGGGCACATGTGCAAACGATGTCACTTCCCCTCTGTGACATCACCGTGATGCACGGTGGGCAGGTTCGCAGAGTTGAGTTAAACAGCATTAACTCCTTAATGGATGGTGCACCCGTGGCTCATTCTCTGCTACAGAGATGGTCCTGGCATTATTTCATGTTTACAAAAAGTGCCCCGGGTGCATTTCAGTAGCACAGTGGGCAATCTAGCAACGGCAGCATGTTGTGGAGAGCCACGTGACCCCACTGCACTTGGCAACTGCTGCAGTTTAGGACCTGCCAGCTGCTGCGATGTGTGAAATGCATCTTAGTTCATTAAGATCAAAGGAGCCAGGCATTTGTTCTCGGTGTGGATGTCTCCAGCCAAAAGTATTTATGCTGATTAACGGCTTTTGCTTGAATTGTTAACCTTCAAATAAGCCATCCCTTGGGAAATTGCTGATGCCACAGTCACTTGTCTCAAAACTCAGCTGTCTGCTCTTTATTGAACTTGATGTGCAAATATTTAAAAGATAATTGAAACACTAATTAAATACTGTGTCTGGGCACTCTATTCAGGCATTCATAGGTGGGGTAAATCATCTAATGACAATTTCAGGAGCTACAAACCCATCCTAGAAGCCTGAGAGAGGGGTTGTTTTCTTAATCCACTCTTGCTGACTTATCATTATCTGCCTGCTCTAAAAATATCACAGTGAGCAGGTAAAAAAAACAAACCATCAAAAAAACCCCAGCCAAAAACAGAAAAAAATAAAAAAAGCAACTCCAGGGAAGCACAAGGGCTTCCCTGACAAAAGAGACTAGGACTTAAGTCAGGCATAGGCAAACTCCGGCCCTCCAGATGTTTGGGACTACAATTCCCATCATCCCTGACCACTGCTCCTAGGGATGATGGGAATTGTAATCCCAAACATCTGGAGGGCCGGAGTTTGCCTATGCCTGACTTAAGTGGTATAATGGGCAAAGCTAGCTCTCTCGTGAGGCAATATCAGGCATCAGTGCAGCAAACTTTCAAGTATCAATTTATTATGGGTGCTTTCAGTCTATTGCTATTTTTGAGTGGGATTTGGTTGCCTAATACTGGTAAATTCAGGTTGCACAATTAAATCTCCTTTGGGGCTCTGGCACAACAAACCTGCTTCTCCCAGAAGTTGATATTAAAAAATGATAGGGGAATTTACGGGAAAGTGTGGGATAGCACTTGCTTGATGCAACGTCATCTAACCTGCCCACAAACAGGTCAGAATGAATTCGCAGTAAATAGCTGGTGCCATCTAACTTCCCAGCAAAGTTCGTGCAAACGAATCAGGGTGAAGGCTTAATAAACAGGTTGTCTGGAAGTGACCTGTGTTTAACAGCGAAACTGGGGGGGGGCGACACCCCCTGATCTTGTGCTTGTTTCTTTTATGCAAAATGTAGTGATTTAGTGGAATGTCTAATGTGCTGGAGGTGAACAAATTCACACTGTGAAGGGGGTATGTTTTTTTTCATGCTGGCTGCAATAGAGAAATTTTTTTTTTGGGGGGAGGGAGTTTTTAGCTTTGGGAGTGACCATACTCTTACATTGAGGAGGAGAGGGGGGCATATTCACACCATACCATGTTGATCAGGAAGTTCTGAAGAAAGCTGAGAAGTGCATTGAGCTGGATGCACTTACAAACCTCCTTGAGGGCTTGTAGGTGTCCTGACTGCCAGGAGATCTGTAAGCACATTCAGCTGAAAGTCCCCTTCAAACTTCTTGCACTTTCACACATGTACAAATCTCTATCTTCAAGCGGGAGAATATTCAGCACAGACCAAGTCGGAGCAGTATCCCGGACTCACTGAAACTGATAAAGTTCCTTCTGTTGAATTCTAGCTCCCATCTGAATTGGCCAACTTGAATGGTCTCTAAAATACTGTTCTCCTGAATAGCCATCTGCAATAGCCAGTTGGGAGAAAAGTCTTGCGATCTGACAAAGTATGCAATTCTCAACTGGATAAGGTAAAGCTATCTGTTTTTTTTCTGGGGGGGGGGTTATGGCCAACAAACACGTTTAATGCATTTTGATACTTATTTTTTTAATCCAGGGACTCCATCAGAACATTTGTGAAGAAGCCGGTGGTAAATTTCCAATCCATACACCAGTCCAGAAAACACGGATCAAGTTTCTTCATATCGGAATTCAGAAAAATCAGATCCCACCAGAATGCTTAGACACATGCACATTGGTAATGTGGGTGTTTGCAGAGGAGGAGGAGATACAAAGAAATATAATACTGCAGGAAACGGTGCATGCAGAGTGCTCTAAGCTACTTTTACAGGGCACCTCAATCTCTGATGAAGCTTTTGATGAAGCGGCTCACAGCAGCAGCATCCAAAATGTGCCAGCTTACTCCATAGTAGCAGGATCAGCATCCTTCCTCTGCACCCTCTCTTGCTCAGCTTACCAGTTCCTCTCTGATTCCTTGTTTCATCACCCCATATTCCCTAAGCTAAGCCCTCTTTATTTACAGAGGGAGGGAGGGCTCCATCCATTTGCATTCTAGAACCTTTTTCTTTTGATGCTTTGATCTCCTAATGGTTCATCCCCCCCCCCAGATGCCTGACTTAATGAACACTTGTCAATTTGGTTAGGATTACAGTGTCCATTGCACAACTCAGGAAGTGTGCCTAAAATACACACTGTGTTTTCTTGGAATCTAAGATTAGCTTCCTGTGTGAGGTGTTTACTTAAGCTTGTGTTAAAAACTATGTATCAGACCATCTAGGAGTTAGAATAGGGGTAGGCAACCTAAGGCCCGTGGGCCGGATGCGGCCCAATCGCCTTCCCAATCCGGCCCGCGGACGGTCCGGGAATCAGCGTGTTTTTACATGAGTAGAATGTGTCCTTTTATTTAAAATGCATCTCTGGGTTATTTGTGGGGCATAGGAATTTGTTCATCCCCCCCCCCCCCCAAAAAATATAGTCCGGCCCACCACATGGTCTGAGGGACGGTGGGCCGGCCCACGGCTGAAAAAAGGTTGCTGACCCCTGAGTTAGAATCTGTCTGATACATAGTTTTTTAATACAAGATTAAATAAACACCCCACACAGGAAGCTAATCCTGATTTAGCTTAATTCCATGCTTAAATGCAAACGAGTCACTTCACAACAGAGACTAGCTTTTGCCACCCCAAACATTAATTAAATTCTGACATTAGCTTGATCCAGAACTTAGGCTGTCATGTATCCCTAATTTCATAAGGCTACATTTGGAAACGCTACATTAGAATGGGTGAATTCTAATGTGGATAGGGAACCAGTGGCCCTCCAAAAGGTGTTGGCTAATGGGTTAGGGATGCATCAAGAGGACCAAAGATTCCCTACCCCTCTTCTAATGCACCAGTTCATCTTTGGAAACAAGACCAAGTAACTTGGAAATCCTGACTCTAGAGAGAAATCTAGATTGAGATATTTGTAGGAGCACCTGTATTTCAAATATAGCCTTGGGTGCCCTATCTTTACTGCCCCTTCTTAAGTAAAGGTTATCTTATTTCAGGACCAAGGGTTGTGGAGTAGATAGCCTGTGATATCCACATTGTGGTGATATTTGATTCTATAAAAGGCTTTCTATAATAAATTTATGGCAGATTGTACCATAATTGGCTTGTCAGGATATAGCAGGGCGACACGTTCCATTTATGCAACCTTGCATTCATTCTCCCCAATAAAACGCTCCTGTTCGGCATTGTGCTGTGTTGGCTCCCCCCCCCCCCGCAATGCTCCTGGGATTGTTGCCAGTTGTACTGCCAACAACTGCTTGGCTAAGGATGGATTGTCTGCCTGTCTCGAATCCTGTATTCCTCAGAATTTATCGATTCCATTTACAAATGGATCCCAGCAGCCAACGGCAAAACACGAAATACTCCAGAGCACAGCTGTAATCAAGGGGCGCTTTACAACTGGTAACAGAGCCGTGAAAAAGTGGTATTAAAATATCAATTGCCCCAATTCCAAAGCCACTCATATGGATTATTTTTAGAGGGCTCTAAACTGGTAGCTGTGGAGACTGTAATGGGGAGATGAGTTATTTATAGAAGCCATTAACGCAGCCCTTTTAACTTATTCACTCTCACATTTGTTGGTGTTGTTTTTGGATCAAGGGACTAATCTCAAAAGTAAAGGCAGTGCTTGCTCTCTCTGCCCAGATCCTGTTTGCCCTGGCTCAGCCTCTCCTACACCCCTTAAGCATGCCCACATTCCACTGGATGTCAGGATTGAACCCTCTCATTCATTCTGAATACAGGAGAGGTGTAAAGAGCTTCTTTTTGTGAATTTGGCTGAGGGGAAGGTGCTCTCCCCCTTGATGGGGTAGGTATATAGCATGCCTACAACAACTTGTGGCCATGTCTCTTTTTTTGCAGTGTTAGAAGTGGGGGCCATTTTCTGTTATGCCACGCCCCCAGCAGTCATTATGCCATACCCCAGTGGCGGCCATGTTGTTACTGGCGCCCAAGGCCCTCAAAATTCCAAATGTGCTCACTGGTCTAAAAAGGCTGGCACCCCCCATGCTAAGCACATGTTGCTTGGGGCTCTATTGGCTAAGAAAAGATTCAACTGTCCATTGCAATTTAATTGTCATAATTTGATTATTGAACCCTGGCCAAGATGGCTCAGCTACCTGGAGCAGCTGACTAAAGTAGTAGCTAGCTCATTTTCCTTTCTACAGATAGTATGCTACTTAAGGATATTTTAATTTGTTCTCTTCAGACCCTCTGCTCGTTCAGTTGCCAGGGTCCGCATGGTTGCTCTAATTACGGCATCTCCACTGACTGTTCCTTCATTCCCAGCATGCGAAACGGTTGGTCAGATTACAACTTTGAACCTTGTCTGAGGATTTGTCTGCTTCTGATGTTTTGGTTTAAACTCCTTTCTCCACACACACACACACACACACACACCCCACCCTACTGCTCTGATCATGCTCTTATGACTTTATAGCTAAATATTTCCATCACCCTTGGAGATGGTCATTAAATCTTGTTGGGCAGGGGCTTGAAACAGTTTGACTTCCTCCAGTTCTTCTTGAACTTTCCAGATGAATTTTCTTTAATGAGGGTTATTAAGTTGTGATCTATTGGCGATGTTGCAACAGTCCCCTTTCCCATGTGATCCTGCTGCTGTAATAATTACTGTTCTAGGTCGGATCTGGGGGAAGCCTCCGCATTAATCCTAAGCTTCCTATGTGCTTCTGAGCAGAGGTGACTTCTGACAGAAGATCGCCAGTGGTGTTCAATTACTGCACAGTGTGTGTCTGACACTAGTTTTAGATCAAAGAAATTAAAACTGATGCAGACTGATTACTTTGCAATCTCAAGACTCTGGACACCTGAAATATGGATTAGACATGGCAAGTTTGGTTAACTATCTACGCTCTTGTACTAATTAATTAGTTGTCCTAAGGCCACCTTTTACTTGGTTCACTTACTGTGTCACATTGTTATGTGAATGACATCTGTTATAACACGTGTTAAGACATTCTGAGTCCTACTTGAATATATGACTGGGGTCCCAACTGCACTATATAGTTAAAAAAGTATATATTTTCTCTTTCCTTATTCCTTTAATTTCGCCTGTTTTTGTTGCCAAATTATAATACGATATCATATTATATAAAGGGACCCAGGTGGCACTGTGGGTTAAACCACAGAGCCTAGGGCTTGCTGATCAGAAGGTCGGCGGTTCGAATCCCTGCGATGGGGTGAGCTCCCGTTGCTTGGTCCCAGCTCCTGCCCACCTAGCAGTTCAAAAGCACGTCAAAGTGCAAGTAGATAAATAGGTACCGCTCCGGCGGGAAGGTAAACGGCGTTTCCGTGCACTGCTCTGGTTCGCCAGAAACGGCTTAGTCATGCTGGCCACATGACCCGGAAGCTGTACGCCGGTTCTCGGCCAATAAAGCGAGATGAGCGCTGCAACCCCAGAGTCGGACACGACTGGACCTAATGGTCAGGGGTCCCTTTACCTTTACCTATCATATTATAAGAAAGAGAAAATAGATAAAGATTGGGAATTGTTTAAGGATTATATAATAAGATTTGTAGAAAAATCTGATCTCTTGGCAGATTTGTGAGGGCTCAAACAGATGAATGCGGCAAAGGGAAGAATTCTAGATACAGGTATACACAAAAACAAAGAATCAAAAAGCGCAATATAGGAAGGGCTGGAAATCATCAAGGGATGGTGGGGGTGATGAGGGATGGGGGAAGTAATTTTCTTTTTATTTATTTTTCTACTTTTGTAATTTTCTTTTTACTTACTATGTATCTGGTATTTTTTTCTGTATTTTGCAAAAAGTTATCAATAAAATAATAATAATAATAAAAACATAGTTAAAGCAGTATCATGCTACTTTAAACAGCCATGATTTCTTCCAAAGAATCCTGGGAACTGTAGTTTGTCAACAATGCTGAGAATTGTTAGGATACCCTAATTCACCTCACAGAACTACAGTTCCCAGATTTTCCCGGCAAGAGGGATTGATTGTTAAACCATTCTGAGAACTGTAGCTCTGTGAGGGGAATAGAGGCCTCCTAACAACTCTCGGCACCATGGGTATAGCCAGGATTTTTGTTAGGGGGCAGGCCTTTTGTTGGGGGGGGGGTCAGAACCTCAGTTATTTTTATTGCTTTTTACTGATTTTGGGAGGGGGCAACTGCTCCCTGCCCCACCCCCCGGCTATGTCATGCTCAGTACCCTTAACAAACTACAGCTTCCAGGATTGGGCGAAGTCATGACTGTTTAAAGTGTTATGATACTGCTTTAAATGTAGAGTGCAGATGGAGCCTTGGCACAGATGAATCTAGTTGAGTTTAGATACTGATGAAATTCCTGTCACTTCTATGTAGCAAAGCATCCGTCCAGGGGAGCCTGAGTGCTTCTTGACTGAAGATTATGCTATACATTTCTTCTGGATTCAAGAATGCGTAGTTTATTACATCTTCCTTCAGCCTGCCCCATTCAGCTCAGGATAGGTAATAAAAATAAATAAATATTCTATTAAAATTTGGTGCCAACTTAACCCTGAGCACCAAAATTTAGCCCAAGCAGCTATTTTCTTACTTCCAATCCAATGCTCAGGCTTGAATTCTGATGAGTGTCCAAAGAGAGGACGTTCTATGCATATCTGCATGTATAAGATGAATCCAAGATCAGACCTTATTTCTGACAGAGCTGCATTGACAACTGAGGATTCCGTTCATGTTAAGGCTGGATCCTGGACTCATAAGAGTAAAATTGGTTGTAGCTCAGGAAAATAAGCTAATTGAGTTGCACCCAAAGATTGCCTTTTAGGCCTCTGTGGTTTGCAGTAATTAAATAGTATTTGACATTAGCAATATTTGACAGTAAGTTTCTTTAAATGAATTCAACTGTCAATGCTTGCTGGAAGTGTTCTCCCCCTACTTTTTGTGAGAAGGGGGGGGGGTATATTGCTTTGAGCTTCCAAGTTGTCTTATATGCTTATCAGCCGTGTTTCATAGCAGACCATGAATTCTGCAAGCTATTGTTCCTGTCAGTAACTTTGTGGCTGTTGCTCTGTAATTAAAGCGTAGTTACGTACGGCACTCATCCAAATGCTGGGGGGATTCAATGATTAAACAGATTTTTATTCCTTGCACTGATTTATCACCACGGCATGAGAACTTGGTTAGAATTGATTTTTGTTTTCAGATTTCTCTGCACACTAATAATGGATTGTTAGTTAGCTTAAAGCTTTGTCTTCCTATCAGAAGATTGATAAGGATTGTTATAGCAGCTTGCTGTTTAATCAGTCTGCTGCACAATTCTTGTTGCTGTGGTTATTTTGGAGCAGCTCTTTATTAGTGATATTTATTGTAAAATGAATTCGTCATTTAATAATCCACCAGGAGATAGTAATTCAGTCACTACATAATGGTGTTTAGTGGAATCATCAGGTCCTGATATGGTGCAAATGCACTGGAAGAGCGAATCTGGCACTCTTGCTGTCTTGTTTGCAGTGCAGCAGCCTCCCTGCTACCTCATCCCTCCCCCTCCACATTCCAGTAAACTGCAGCAATGCAACTGACCCTCCAGATCTGAGTGATGGTTCTTGCACTGGCATCCAGGAAAGCTGAATACCTGAGTATTAGGGGAAGGCAAATTGCAGCTCCTGGGTGTGGGGTTGAGGGGACCCTGAGCAAAGTGCATTCCGATGGGACCCATCTTACAACCACGACCCCCATGAGGTCAGTGGTTGTGGTAGTAGCACTCCAAGATTGGCAGAGAGCCACCGTTCTTTTTATTTAGCACAATCCCCTGGGAAGCTGATGTAACATCACGGTGGGGCATTGTGGGAAATTATAATGAAGGCTCATCAACCCAACTGGTCTGTGGATGGTCCAGGGCATGTCTCAGTACTGGCGGATGCTCATTGCTGAAACTGGTCCTACCCTAAGATATGTTGACTATTAGCAGCTAGTGTGTCCTACCATACAAAATAAGCTTTGAGGACCATCTGACAGAAAGCATTTTGTGTTAACTGCAAATAAGAAACGGGGAGCTTGGGAATCAAGTTCAGCCTCGCACAATATCAGCTCTTCCTAAAAAAAATAAAAAATAGTGTGTCATTAGTCACCCTTCCTCCAAAATGACATATTCCCTCCCTCTCACAGGCATTTGCACCCATGCCTACATGCCTGCTCCCCCTCCCTTCATGAAGATTTGAAGTTGATTCAACTACGGCAGTGTACCTGGTCAGTGAATTATCTTCCCATGATGGTTTACCTTCGCAATTCAAAGACATTAATCCGTCTCCTTGACAAAATGAATTTAACACAGTTGCTCTCTGCTATGTTCAATTTCTTTCTCCCCCTTTCTATAAATTGCCCTTAAAAATCTTCAAATGTTAATCTCTTAACCTTTAAGAGCTCATTAGAGGGGAAAAGCACATCTCTCTGCCATAGAATCAATCTGTCATGTTTCTGCTTAAATGGAACCTTCCTGTTTGTTTTTCCTCCCATGGGTGTAAAGTTTTGCGGCATGTTTGGCTTAAAGCAGGCATGGTCAAACTTGGCCCTTCAGCTGTTTTGGGACTACAATTCCCATCACCCCTGACCACTGGTCCTGTTAGCTAGGGATGATGGGAGTTGTAGTCCCAAAACAGCTGGAGGGCCAAGTTTGGCCATGCCTGGCTTAAAGTACACAGGAGCAGGACCCCCATTTCATAGAATCATAGAGTTGTAGAGTTGGAAGGGACCCCAAGGGTCATCTAGTCCAACCTCCTGAAATACAGGAACTTCTTAAAATACAGTAGCTTACATAGGAAGTATATGGATTCCCTTTGTTTACGAACACATTTGATTATTTTTTTTAAAGAGCATGTTCTTTTGAAGGCTAACAGAAAAACATTAGCTTCGTGGAGAGAGGCAGTACTCTGATTAAGGCATTGCCTGCTCTATGACTAACATTGCTTGGAGTGGGAGAGCATAGCTATAGCCACGGCCCACCCTCCCATCATCGTATCCCTGGATGTCCTGCATCCCCAACATTGGGTATGAAATTATAAAGAGGGGAGTCGGTAGTAAGCTGAAATCTTTTCCCCCATCCCATGACACAATCAGGCTTCCAAATCACAGAGGGGAGCCTCCCTGTGTAGAGGAGGGTCCCCTTTTCAGATCTCTTCCCTGAATGCATAGCTGGGAATTGACCACAGTCAATGGGGACATTCCCGCAGGGATGGGGGCTAACAGGTGTGGCCCTGCTCTCTTGCCTCACGTTCTGTAAGGGTTCCTGTTGACATTTCCCTGGCTATCTGCCCAGGAAATCAGAGGTGCAGAGAGAGCATTTCAGTTCTTTTATTTTAATCCATAGGAACACAAGAAGGCACGGAAAATACACCCTTTCGCTCAAGCCGACATTGCTCGGAGTAATGCTCCACCCACATTGCTTGTCACTTGGCTGCTGCACAGATTCTAAGATGTCTGACTCCTGCCTCTGTTCACTGCTACCTTGCTCCTGTTGTTCACCATCCATTATTTCCCAACTCCTTTCTCCTTCTGGGGTGTGACCTGTCTCAAACCACCAATTCGATGCCTCCTTCTTTTCCCCTCCCCCCTCTCTGGAATGCTCTTAGAATGCTCTACAGTCTTGAAGCAGGAGTGAGAAGAGTCAGATTCACATCGCCACTCCAACATGAAACTCGGCAGGTGATCCTGGGCTAGTCACTAACATATCAGATGTGAAAACAAAATAAAAAAAATTCTCCTTCCAGTAGCACCTTAGAGACCAATTACTAAGTTTGTTCTTGGTATGAGCTTTTGTGTGCATGCACACTTCTTCATATACCAGTTGATGGACTTCCATTTCATGCGGCTCAATGTGGTGCCTTCCATAGTTCCAGTTACAGGTAGATAGCCGTGTTGGTCTGTCATAGTCAAAACAAAATAAAAAAAATTATCCTTCCAGTAGCACCTTAGAGACCAACTAAGTTTGTTCTTGGTATGAGCTTTCATGTGCATGCACACTTCTTCAGATACCAGATGTGGTTTTGGCAAGGCTATATATTTGAGGTTGGGAATTGAACCATTGGCTTGCTCTGAGCCCCTTCAAAGAAGAAGAGATTACTGGGGTTACTAGGTCAATTGCCTATTGAAACCTCTTTGTGTGAGCAGTGTTTGGCAAGCAACTCTTGGTTAAACAGTAGACTTTGCTTGTTGCAATCACACATGCAGAGAGATGCTTCTTGGCTGTCTCTTAGTGCAGAGCCAAGTCATCCAGCCTGAGCTTCCACAGCTTCCACCTGCCATGACCACCATTGGCAGCAACAACAGCAGATATGTTCTATGTTAATGATGACATTTTATTCTCTTGTTAATTGTGCTGTTTTAAATGTGCTTTTCATATTTGACTTCCTTTAGTAATGTTTCTTTTGAAATGTTTAAGATAATATTTGTTGTTGTTAACTTTGCTGCGTTATATGTGCATTCTGTAGCTGACCTTTGTAGTGTTCCATTTTGAAATCTTTAAGATGGTATTTTAGTTTCCTGTTAATTATGCTGCTTTGAATGCATACTTTACATTTGACTTTCTTGAGTAATGTTTTGTTCTGGGTTGTTTTATTTGATGTTTTAATGTGTTGTAAACCTCTTGGAGATTTTATTTCTAAAAACTATAAAGTGGTATAGAAATGAAATGAAGTATAATGCTTGTAGGTAAGAATATAATAAAGTTGTTTACTGTAGAAAGTACATAACTTGGATAGAAAGCTTCTAGTTCTAGTCTAACTAACTAGTCTAGAGAAGAACAAGGCAGCCATGCTTGCTCCGTTGCACTCTCAAGGATATTTAAAGACAACCTTTCATCTTCAGGTATAAGTGCGAGGAGGAAGTTGTAAAACGGGACACAACCTGAGTATATCAATCAAACATAGAAGAGATAGAGAGGTCAGCTCAAGATGTATAGGGGAAGCCTGGGGAAATGGAGGTCCTAACTCTGTCTTAACCCATGAAAACCCCTCTTCTGGAAGCTGAGCTGCACCTGGAAAAATAAAATCATAACAATTTGAGAAGCAGATGGCGGTTATTAACTTAGCGGAAGTGTACTCATCAATAGTGTGGTTTGGTGCCAGGATTTGAGCTGACAACACATCTTGAAATGTCACGATAAGGTGAGACATCACACATTTTTGTGGTCTTACAAACCTCAGCATCCTTAAGGAGAGGAATCGTTTATTGTCCAGTGGATGAAATCTATGATTATACCCAGGGTTAGCCCAGGACATTTTGCAACTGAATACAAACTGCCCTGCCGCCACCGCCACAACACCACCTCTCCCACAGATACCTATGAGCCCCTTCCCTGCCACTGCACCTGCACTGCTGCTAACCACAACTGCACCCTTGCCCATGGCTGAACCTGCACCGCTGCTATGGTGCAGCAGCAGAAAGGGTGCAGCTTTAGCAGTGAGGTCAGGGGTCCTGTGGCAGCAGCGGTGGTGACATGAGTGAAGCTGCAGCAAGGCTTGCAGCAACACAACAGCAGGATCTGCCACCTGAGGCAAATAGCTTCTTCTCAAGGAAACATCAGCCTTACTTGTGCCTCCATTTTTAACAACAAGGAAGTATGGGGAAATGAGAAGGATTTATCTATCATTCACACACACACACACACACACACACACACACACACGAATGTCATAGCACTATCTGTCAGCTGGCACTTACTGCGTTTGATCTTGCGATTTGTGTTTTGTTTTGTTCTTCGGGCTTGTATTCTGAATGCCAGGTAAATGAAACAATTGTGATTAAGTGATTAAAGTGCAGCTCACACAGCAGCTGGAAAGAGTGTCTTCAGTTCTCCCATCTCTCCTTGACTGCTTCTGAATATGTCAGCTTTTATGTTTGCAAAGTAGGTTACTTCATCTGCGCTGCCTCCACTCTAATAATTGAAGCTGTATAAGCATTTTATAAATTGCCCTGGATGTCTTTATGTCGATACGGTTTTTTTCTTTTTAAGATGAAAATAATGATATCAACAAATAGATTTATTGCTCCTGCCCCATTCTACCCCAATTTTCCACTTGTGGATCCTGAAAAATTGCATTGCATAATGTTGCCATCTTAGAGACTGGCATGCCAATTAGATGTGATGCAAAATGTCATCAGTGCCACTTGCAAAGATCACATTTGTTTTATTTATTTTGCTTTCCTCATTGATTTCTATTTGTCATTCGCTGGATGACATAATTGGTGCTTTGATCTTAAACACACCTACTGATTACAATAAAGGTTAATTTCTGGGCTGCTTATTTTAATAAATGTATGTTTCATGATCAAACAGCCCTGCATGACCTTTCTATAGTAACAAGCGAGACTTTGTGCTTTGTTTGTTTTTGTGGTCAGAAACTGGCATGATCTCCACGGGAAACAATGTGATGTGACCACATAACGTCAGTTTCAGAGACATCCCTCCAACTGCATTAATCATTTATCTTTTAAGTGTCAGCTCCCAGTTCCCTCTGCGAGTTTATCCCCTCACTCCCTTTATCACCAACTGCTCCTGCTACACTTTCTTACACTTTTAAATAAGTTCGCTATGTTTTTATGCTGCATGTATTCATATATTCTTCCTATTTTGAAGGAAAGGGCATAGGTCAGTGGCAGAGCATCTGCCTTGCATTCAAAAGGGCCCCAGGTTCAATCCCTGGTAAGCTCAGGAACAACTGAAAATGACTCCTGTCTGAAACTGCCAGTCAGTGTAGACAATACTGAACTTGATAGACCAGCAGCCTGACTCAGAATAAGGCAACTATCTATGTTCCCAACGTCAAGTAATTCAAAGTACCCATGGATGTTATTCCCCTATCAGAAGCCAACAATGCCTCCAGTGAAGCTTCTAAGTATAAACTCTGTATCTTTTCTGTGTGAACTTCCTTCCCATTTCCACAGCATTGTCCTCAGATGTTCACCAGTCTTTACTAAGCCAATGTAATTCATATCATTTGGGAATGATGCAAGTGGAGAATGAATGTTTGGCTTAGAAAAGAACACTGTGGTACAAGGAAAGACGCAACAGGCCGTGTTTGCTTCGTCACAAAGCTCGGAATGCAAAATAAAGCTGAACAAAGATGCATGTCAAAGCCTGAGATAATTAATCTCCTCATAGTGATATTACTTTGAGTAATCTTTATTGAGAAAGTTTGATCCCTGTGCTTCCTAAATGTTGTCTTTCTTTCTTTCTTTCTTTCTTTCTTCTTTCTTTCATGATTTTTGTAGTATTATTCTTCAATCAATAAGCAATAAAAAACAACAACCCAGCAATGAGCAGTGCCTTGCATGGCCTGTGTAAGTGTGACCTCAGTCAGGGGTAGGCAGAAACCCAGTCACTAATAAATGCCTTTTTCACCCTGTGCTGACAACTTGTGGTCATGAAAACAAACTGGTTGAAAGGAGGGTTGAACAACTGATAGTGTAAGAGCTTGAGCAGAAGACAGCTTCTTTTAGTGAGATTTCTGCATTTACTTGAAACCGTGTGATGTGTCCGATGCCACAGCCTAGGGTTGGGGAATTTGTCAGCAATCAGTTATCAGGGAGGGGCTTCAGGGCAGAAGTCGAAAACCCCACTTAGCAGAATGGTGATTTACCTGCCCTTCACCCTAAGGTCCTAGGGTGGATTGCAACAAATAACTATATTGGAAATAGTCAGTGCTTTTTTTTTTCTGGGGGGACGCGGGGGTACACATACCCCTAAACATTTTGTGAATCTAAGTTTGGCCTCACAGATCCTGAAGTGGAGGCTCCAATACTTTGGCCACCTCATGAGAAGAGAAGACTCCTTGGAAAAGACCCTGATGTTGGGAAAGATTGAGGGCACAAGGAGAAGGGGACGACAGAGGACGAGATGGTTGGAGAGTGTTCTCGAAGCTACTAACATGAGTTTGACCAAACTGCGGGAGGCAGTGGAAGACAGGAGTGCCTGGCGTGCTCTGGTCCATGGGGTCACGAAGAGTCGGTCATGACTAAATGACTAAACAACAGCAACAACAACAAATTTCAATATTCATAGGAAAATGAGAGTACTCCCAAACATTTTTTAATAGAAAAAAAGCACTGGAAATAGTTTAAAACAGCTTATAATTACAGAAATAAGGTGGGTCCTAAAATAAACATATCTGGTGTCAAATGCCAGGATAATGAGGTGTTTCTTCAGCAGTTACCAAAAACTGTATAATGAAGGTGCCAGGCATTCCACAACTTAGGGGCTGCCACAGAAAATGCCCTCTTCCAGGCCACCATCTGAGTTTCTGAAGATGATGGAACAACCAATAGGGCACCTTCTGCGCATTAACACCTGAGAGGGTCTCTAGAGAAGGAGGTAATCTTTTGGATATTTTGGGGCCTCAATAGGACTTGAAACACTAACATGAGCTCCTTGAAATGGGTAGGTGGAACCAGGGCCGGATTTAGGTTTGATGAGGCCCTAAGCTACTGAAGGTAATGGGGCCCTTTATATGTCCAGCTGTCCTTTGTCAACAACAAATTGTCGCTGTTTTTGTGTGTTGAATATATGTTATATAGTAATTTATGGACCAAATAGGTATCTAAAGCTATTTGCACATAACAAAATATGTATTTTATCAAAGTAATTGTTGAACTGAAATACAAGTAGTATATTAATAGTGAAATAATTATTAAGCTCTAACTTAAAATGATGGCGGTTTTATTTTATTTGTTTTTTATCTTATATTTTGGAAATGTACATCCAGTTGTTGTTTTTCCTTTAAATTTTTGGGTGGCCCCAAGAGAGTGCGGCCCTAAGCTATAGCTTGTTTAGCTTATATGTAAATCCAGCACAACAAGGCTTGCTGACCCCATTTCAATGGAAGTGAGGAAATAGAGTGAAAATTATGTCCAGGCTCTGAAATTTCAGATCTGCACATCTGCTCACAACAACATCAAAATCAAGGTTAAAAATTCCTAGTCTCGATATAAATCAAAGACAAGCAAAACTAAATAGCTTTTGGCCAAGAATATCTGCATTCACCTTAATACTGCAATTGGCATTGTGGGGTTAGTTAAAATTCCTGATATGATGGCAGATCTGACCATGAACAAGCACAGAGTTAAAAAACACTATTCATGAGCACAGGAGAGCCTGTGTGGCTTATCAAGGGGCAACCAATGAGGCTTATCTAATCTAATTATTACCGTGCTTCCAAGGGAATTTAGAGCCATTATGTATATTTGAACTTAACATGACCCTGCAGAGTTAATTTTCCTTAAACAAAGGTGGTCTCGATAAGGATAGTGGCATTTGTATCCATCTACATTTTATCTCTGTGTTTGAAAACTTGTATTAGGAACAGACAGGTTCTCTTGAGTGAAAAGAAGTTCCACTAGTGGACCAGGGATAGCGTATGCTGTTGAACTACAACTCCCATCCGCCCCGGCCAGTATGACCAATCTTCGAGGAATATGGGAGCTGCAGTAAAAAGAAAATTGGGGGAAAGGGGCACCATGTTAGTTAACCCTGTCATAGATGTTACGTTTCCCATAGCTGTATTTTGTATGCTACTTTTTCACATGTGACACCCATGCTCTGAAGAAGATATGTCCTGAGCTGTCATGGATTTAGACAATTTTGATGGAAGAGAACATGTTATAATTAGAACATTAGATATATTTATTTCTACACAAACACATATACATATATCAAATAGTCACACATCGAAGGAGAATATTGTTTCATATGCTTTAGGCGAAATCTTTGCAAATGGCGTTAATCTAGCACATTTTTGTGTGAAAGTGCTACGAGGTATTCCCTAAGCCTTCCCCAACAAAGTAGATACAATTTTACTCATCCAGAACAGACACAGGCTGATATTTTGCCATATATTTCTTCCTAGGCTTCTCCCTGTAGTTATGCTATCCTTGGACAGTGAAGCTATTCAGTGCATTAGCATTTACATTATGCCAAGTGCTGCAATTGAAACATTTATCCTGCAATTTCCATATAAATGTCTTAAACAGCTCTCCAGCTTGTCTACATGTTCAGCTATAAAAGAGTCATCTTTTGTTGAAGAGGCTAATATCAGATGCGGTAATACCTTTACCCCAAGGCAGGCCTTCTTTGTAATGATCACTTTAAAAAAAAATAATTTAGGTTCACTTTCCTTTTCTCTGTACAGACGCCTCCATTCATAATGAATTTAAATCCACGCAACACAAACCCATCTGGAGATAGAATTATGTAGGAGGCTCCATTTTGGAAAAAAATACATAATTGCATTATAATAAAGATGTCACTCCTGGAGATAGTGGGTAGTGAAATATGCCATAAGCTGAGACAGGTGCCAATTATTCTTATAGATATTCTTCTTTTGAGATAACTCAGTTGGGAGTTTTAATAAATAATATGCTGTTCAATAGGAAAATCTCTCGCCTTATAAATGTTAACTGGATGACAAACAAAAGATGTCCATCTACTGGAGCCAAAAGCAGACTCCAAAGAGCATTGTGTTATTAGAAGGACAGCCCAGATTTATATGAACGATGCCTAACATGACTTTAACCAACATTTAACAAAAAGTATAGCCTATGTGGCACCTCTTTTTGTTCTCCCAGTAATTCTATGCATGGAACTATTATGAAGCATAATTGTCAGTCATGCATGACCAGTGCAATCAAGTAATACGTAAATCCAATGATGATTTTTGTGGCCATTAATAAGTGTACTTATAAATGTGCAGCATTGCTGCAGCATGGAGAACAAATGATATGCATGTCCAAGAAATAATATTAAGTATCCTGAAAACACACACACACACACACACCGCCTCCAATTATAAGCAAATTTTCTTAAAATTTGTTGTTGTTCAGTCGTTCAGTCGTGTCCGACTCTTCGTGACCCCATGGACCAGAGCACGCCAGGCATGCCTATCCTTCACTGCCTCTCGCAGTTTGGCCAAACTCATGTTAGTAGCTTCGAGAACACTGTCCAACCATCTCATCTTCTGTTGTCCCCTTCTCCTTGTGCCCTCAATCTTTCCCAACATCAGGGTCTTTTCTAGGGAGTCTTCTCTTCTCATGAGGTGGCCAAAGTACTGGAGCCTCAGCTTCAGGATCTGTCCTTTCAGTGAGCACTCCGGGCTGATTTCCTTAAGAATGGATAGGTTTGATCTTCTTGCAGTCCATGGGACTCTCAAGAGTCTCCTCCAGCACTATAATTCAAAAGCATCAATTCTTCGGCGATCAGCTTTCTTTATGGTCCAGCTCTCACTTCCATACATTACTACTGGGAAAACCATAGCTTTAACTATACGGACCTTTGTCGGCAAGGTGATGTCTTTGCTTTTTAAGATGCTTTCTAGGTTTGTCATTGCTTTTCTCCCAAGAAACAGGCGTCTTCTAATTTCGTGACTGTTGTCACCATCTGCAGTGATCATGGAACCCAAGAAAGTGAAATCTCTCACTGCCTCCATTTCTTCCCCTTCTATTTGCCAGGAGGTGATGGGACCAGTGGCCATGATCTTAGTTTTTTTGATGTTGAGCTTCAGACCATATTTTGCGCTTTCCTCTTTCACCCTCATTAAAAGGTTCTTTAATTCCTCCTCACTTTCTGCCATCAAGGTTGTATCATCAGCATATCTGAGGCTGTTGATATTTCTTCCGGCAATCTTAATTCCGGTTTGGGCTTCATCCAGTCCAGCCCTTCTTAAAATTAAGACTTATTTATTCCAAGGGAGGCATCATTTTTTATTCTGATGCAGCCATTCAAAGAACAAACTGGAGAAGCTTGACTGTGTATATGCAATTTGATTGTTTTACAAGTAAATGAAGTATTATTTTTCCATTGTTGTACGGATGGTGTCAGAAGAAGCAAAGCCTCGATGCACAGATTTCTGTTTTCTTTTTTGTGCATTTTATGGTGCAAATACCTTTGAGTTGTTTGTTTGCAGCTAGTAGTTCAGTGCTAAAGAACAGATGGCAGCTTTTCTCAAAAAAGGTGCCAAAAAGGGGGGATTTGCTAGTGATTCGTGTGCCTGCTTTTCATCAATCCAGAGTAACATTGGAATGGAAAATCTCAATTAGCCCACCTCCTCTCTTGCCTCTTAGAGAGCCAGACCCGGGCTTTAGAGAACTTAAAGCCAGAAGGTATTTTGTGAGGCATTTGGGCTGGATTGATGGTAGCTGCTTGGTATTATGCCACTAATGATCTCCCCCTCCCCTCTCAGTGCCCAATTCTACCTGCTTTGTGTTGGTTCCATTTCTGCATTTGTTGTATTTTATAGTATTTGTTTATGACTGTTGTTCCAATATGTGGTTGTTGGCTGCCATTCTCTACAAGAACAGTGGGAGATAATTTTAAAGGAACAAATAAATAGTGCTTTTCAGTGCTCCCCATTGTGTGCAAAAGTATTACAAACGTTGCTCTTACTATTATGCAAGCGAGGAACATGGCAGAATTTTATAAGCAAAGAAGACGGGAAAGTTGCTTGAACACGTTGCGTCTGCAGCTCACCACTTCAAGTTCAAGACCTTTCCCGGGGGTCCCATAAGCAGGGAGAGACCAGACGGTTGTATGGGCAACATAGCTGTCAACTTTCGGATTTGAAAATAAGGGATTTTCCCCAAAACTTTCGGATTTGAAAATAAGGGATGCTGTTAGGGCAGTGCAATGGCACCAAGCAGCCTCGCCACTCTGCGCTCCAGAGGCTGCGCGCGAACGGGTGAGCAAAAGAGCGAGCGCGTAGACGGCAGGCAGGCTGTCTGTCTGGTTGGGTGTGAGGGTCTGGATGCGCAAGGCATGCAAGCTCCGCCCCCAGTTGGTCTCAGACTCCTTATTGGCAGCCGAGCAATGCAGCTGAGGAGCCTCCCTGGCCGGCAGGGAGGGAGAGGAGCTGCTTCCTTTGAAATCCAGGAAATTTAAGGGATATCAACAATCCGGGATAGCAGTGGGAAACGGGATTGGAATAAGGGAGTTTCCCGCCAAAAAAAGGGAGGGTTGATGGGGAAGGAGGAGGGGAAACCCCTCGTTCATCAGCAGCCTTCTTAGGTACCATGGGACACAACTGTCTATTTTTCTGTTTTAACATTTGTGGTAAGTGAACAGATCAATGGCCTCAAAATACAGTGGTTTCTACATTCATCACTATGTTTGATTCAGAAGGAAAGGTGGATGGCTGCATCCTTGACAAGGTCCTCTCTTTCTTTCTTCAAATCTTCCCTGACTAAATCTTCCCTGACTTCCCTGGAAAAAAAAAGTCCACAGCTTTTTCAACCATTGCCAAAGGAGATTCAGGACTAGCCAAAGGATGGATTACTTTGCACATTGCATAGTGAAGCCGCAGAATTCGCTGTCACAAGATGTATTGACGTCCACCAACTTGGGGGTTAGGGCAAATTCATGGGGAATACGTCTACCAGTGGCTACTAGTCATGATGGCTATATTACCTTCAGTATCAAAGGCAGTATGCCTCCAAATACTAGTTGCTGGGGATCCTGAGCTTTGCTCCTGTCGTGCTGGTGGCTTCCACAGCCGTCTGCTTGGCTGCTGTGACAATGGGATGCTGGACTAGAAAGGCCTTTGGTCTGATCTGGAATGGTATTTTTTTACCCCTATTAGGCAAGGAACAAGCATGTCAGATAGAGACCCTCTGTTTTAAACCTTTGGGCACTTGGGAGTTGTTGGCGGGGGGAGGAAAGATGTTTATGACTTCTTACATGTTATCAGTGCTTTTTTCTGGGGGGACGCATACCCCGAAACATTTTGTGAATCTAAGTTTGGCCTCATTGAGGGGGCAGTATTTCAATATGAATAGGAAAATGAGAGTACCCCTAAACATTTTTTTAAAGAGCACTGCATGTTATTAATGATCAAATAATAATTGGTACATGGACATTTTAGTTGAGTGAAGGCGACTGCCAGCTGACCCTTGTTTTAGAGAGCTTTGCTTTCAATCTCTAGAGCCATATTCCCAAAGGAATAAAAGGACTATAGGAAATAATTCCTAAGTGGCTTCATCAACAGCTGGTGATATTTTTAACTCTGCCATTACGCTTGGATGATATGCAGCACATTCCCTGGGTGTAATGTTACCTTTAATAAATCCACATTGAAACTCCATAGACATTCCATACTGATCTCATTGTTTGGGACTTGTGCTGAAGTTCTGCCTTTGAAGCATCTGAAGAACCAACAGCAAACAAAATAAAGGGAGATTTGCGTATTCCCATTTTATACCTGGGTACAACAGAGCTGAAATGAACATTCACAAATATTCAAAAGCTGGTGAATTTTCCGTTTTGGGCATTCTGATGCCTGAATGAGAATCTGCAAAAGTAAAACTTCAAATGTTGGATTCTGACTGTTAACATTTCAATTAGAATTTTTCAGATTTCTTGGCATCTGTTGATTTGTTTTCATTATAGCAGACTTCATATACAAAATCTCATAAGCTGTCTACTGTTACATACTAATTGCAAGGTTTTTTGTCATCAACTGTCAAATACTTAAGTTAAATGCTATGGGATGCCAACCATTAAAAAAAATATTGTATTTGACTGACTAGTGATTTCATGCAAAACTTATTTATAAATGCTGATATTGCTCTTCCCAGCCAATATATCCACCTTATCTACCACAATTTATTTTGTTTCTGAGAGATTTTGTTCAGGTTTAGATAAAAGAATCATAGAATTGTAGAGTTGGAAGGGACCCTAAGGGTCATCTCGTCCAACCTCCTGCAGTACAGGAAATAAATACAGCACTGGAACAAAGGAGCAAGACAAATTCACACCATTTTCAAAGTCAGAAGAAAAGAAACAAGGATCCTTTAAACGAGAGAAAGAGAGTGCCGTATAATTTTATGAAGCACCTCATCTCTGATCTATTACCAGTATTTAAGACCTGCAAATCCTATAACATACCATAACATACGATGATGCCTTTTACTGGACCTGATCATTGGTTTTGCTGTTTTGCTGTTTTCATGGCTGGCCATAGCTGGCCAGCATTTTAGCCTGGAGTCTTTCTTAGCCTTATCTGGAGCTTTAGGAGCCAGTCTTGAATAGAGAATACCATCTTGCAACGTGGTGATCATTTTTGATCCTTAACCTCCACTGCCATCTTCTTTAGGAGAAGAAAAGGCAATGGAGTAAATCCTACACAAATCCAGAGTGGAGTACCTAAGATGGCACCTTGTACACCTCCTTCTGGCAACTCCTGCAGCCAAGCTGGTGCCAAACATATTGCTTTGCTTTCCTTTGGACCACATCAGCAAGGCCAAGAGGGGGCTCTTGCCATCTGGGCAGGCCAGGACCTCCATACACACAGCCCAGGCTTGAGGTAACTTCCGTGTTGGTAACACAGCAGTCTGGCTATACCCCCAGAAGCACACTCCATTGTCTCTCAAGACAGACAGATGCCAACAACACTGGGGGTATTGTCTTATTGACTGGCGTGGTGTTAATTAATTTGGCTTGTTTGGCATTTAATCAGGGGGGATGAGAGGATTTAATAAATGCTTGTGCTAATAGCTGAGGCAGTTTTGGGTTGTGGGCACTGTTCCTCAAGCCTTCCTCAAGCTAGGCCTGCAGGGGGTACTTGAGGTGTCCTTTACCTGGCATGCACACTGAGATGAACATTGGCGAATGGGGGCACAGTGTGCCTGTCAGGTTTATACACCCAAGGAGGCAGAAATCTTGACAAACTTTGTTGCATTGACCCAGTGCTTGGTTGTCAACTCACCCAGGAGATAGAAAAGTTAGAATCTCTCCATTTGTTGCAACTCACATGCTTAGACATATTGGGTCTTTTTGGTTTAATTGATTTACAGATCCTCTAGTTTGTTATATTTTAATAAATACAACATGTTCAGCTGTAAGATTGTTTGTCTCGAGTCTTCTTTCTAATGTGATGGCAAAGGAGGCACCTGAAGAAGATCTTCAGCACAACAGCATATTACTATGAAAAGAGGTTCTCCTTTAGGTATCTGGGTTGCTATGTTTAGGGCTTAAAAGGAAGCAGCTGGGCAGCCAACAAAGCTTTTAAAGAAATGTACTTTTATTTATTTAATAAATATATTTTAAGAGATTAACACACTGGAAGACAGCATTACTGTAATAATTTTCAGAGAATCAGATACTTCTACTTAGAGAAGTGCTGGCCTCGTCATCTGCCTACTTATTTTTACAGCAATTATCATTACCTCTCTAACAAGTGTTTGCCTGACAGTTCAATATGTGAATTATGATTAATTAGGATTTTCTTATCCCCCCCCCAACATAGTCATCATTAGAAGTGCTGTGAGCAGTGATTAACTGATGACCTGTGCCTATTTCTTTTGGATATAAAAGCATGTCTGACAGGAAGGAGCAAAGATCTTTTCTTCTTAGATGTACTCCTTAGAAAAGAGGACATTTTTAGTTTCAGGACAGAAGGTCCAATTAGAAGATGAGGAGGAACTTTGTTTCAGACTTTATTGGTGTCTTGTTTCACTTGCCAGCCGACTCTTCCCGTGGCTAAGAGCTGCTATCCATATTGTTGCAGACCACTCCAATCTCCAAATGTTGCTCTGTCTCTTCAGCTTGCTGCTTTACTCCTGGGTCACATCACTGTCACCAAAACTCTCTACTCTAAACTCTGACTTTATCTATTGAGCAGGGGGCTCCATCCATTTGCCATCTTGCACCGACCACCTTAATGGCTCATCACCCAGGCTATTGCCTTACCAGGAGGCCAGCCTGATGCACAATGTGAGAGACATGGCATTGCACACATTATTGATGTAAACACCTGCAGTGAAATTGATTTTTTTTAAAAAATGAAATAAACTTAGTTCAACTGTGTATGCTGCTGGGGATGTGAACTCTTTACTTTTCTTCAGCCTGGTAAAACAGAGGCATTTCCTAGGATGTTCCAGATCTCATGAAGATCCTGATCTCCTGTCTCTTAGCTACACCAGCACAGGGATGGCTAAGAAGGATTGTTTCATGGTTGATAAATCCTAGCTCTGCCTGATGTTACTGAATATTGTGGTTTAAAGCAATTGTGTGTGTGTGTGTGTGTGTGTGTGTGTGCGTGTGTGTGTGTGTGTACTCAGCATAGGTATAGTAGAGAACTAGTTGTATAACCCAGTAATTTTAAAACAAGGATGAATATATCAGAGACGTGCCTACTTAGTCTCCTAAATCAGCACCAATCTTGAAGCCAAACGCTTGTATTTCATACAGTCAATGCAACCAGTTTTTAACACATCCACCTAGGCTATTTTGCACAGCCCTCTTGGCAGCCAGATTCTGAGATGCTGACAAAAGATTACGGATCACCTTATCTGTGACAGGTGAACAGATGAGTGTTACTGAAGTCCTGCCTAGAGGAAATAAAAGCACAGTTGGACTTTCTGGAACTGGCTAATGATGATGCTGGCAAAACACAATGAACTGAATGAGATCATGATTTTTTTTCTGCACGGTGTGCCTGACTAATGTGTTGCTCATCACTTCATAATGGGGGACCATACAGTGATAATTTTTTCTCTGCTTTCAAATATCCATACTATTTAAAAGAAAAAAGAAAAACCTGATGGGTAGGAGCTGATAAAGGGAAGTTGAGCCTAACGATCCCAGTTCAGTTTTTAATCTTGCTTTTCAAAGAGTTTGGCTTGTCCAGGCTTTGTATTTCATAGGCTAATCACACTGTGATTCAAAACACTCCCCCTCAACGTAATTGGGCATACACACGATTCATTAGCAAAGAAGTGAAAATTTAGACACAGCTTTGATGTATTTAGACTATGAATGTGGTCCTAAATACTGTGATTTGGAGGTTATTGGAGGCACTCTCTCTTTTTCATTGGATTTAGATGCCACATAGAAAAGGTAAGCTTCCAAGCAGGGATGAAGAGCATCTGGAGGGATGGCCCTCCAGATGTTGATGGAGTCCAACTCCCACCAGCCCTTGCCAGCCTGGCTAATGGCCAGGGATGGTGACAGTGATAGTGCAGCAACATCTGGAAGGCTACAGATTTCCCAGCCCTGCTTTAACAAAACCACAACACTCTGACCTCTTCATACTCACCTAGTGAGAATACAAGAAATAAAACTGCTGCCTGGTTCTTTTCCTTCTTTGTTCTTTGCAGTACTGCCACTGTCCCTTTCTTGTCCCATTCTCAGCTGCAAGGGAAAATCAGCTGCAGAGGTAACAGAAAAACACTACCACCCAGAGCCATGCCAACGTATTGACACAAGAATGTAGAGTGCTTCAGCTGCTGTGGCAAAGTTGAGCCAGCAGAGGAAGCGACGCAACCCCATTTGACCCTTATTTTCCACACTCCAGGCAGACCCACCGCAGTGGCTACCAGATTTATCCAGATTATTAGTACTGCAAGTCCGCAACCTTCACACATTTAACTTGTGTGCATTCAGCTTTACACACTTGGCAAATAAATAAAAAAAAAGAGGGCGGGCACACAGGAAGAAAGACTTTGCCAATCCCACTCGCCATTAAAGTCAAGGTGTTTTGACTATACACTACTTTGGCTCTAGGCACGATCCCCGGAGAATAACCTTGAGTAAGTTGTGGGTTTACTGTACTACTGCACAAAGACCATGGCAGTCAAAGACGAAGATATCGAGATCTGAAGATGCTGTGGAATCATGTGCGTATCTCTATGCCCCCCCCCCTTTTTGAGGGGGTGTAAAGTGCTGGGATGAACAGTATGAAGAAGAAACTGTTGCTGGGAGGTTCTGAAATTCCACCTCCCCTTTGCCTTTTGGCAGCCATTGCCAACCTGGTGCCCTCCATATGTTTTGGAGATGTAGCCACTGCCACATCAATTATGTGATCCTAGTGAGGCCTTAGGACAGGGGTCAGCAAATTTTTTCAGCAGGGGGCCGGTCAACTGTCCCTCAGACCTTGTGGGGGACCGGACTATATCTTTTTTGGGGGAGGAATGAACGAATTCCTATGCCCCACAAATAACCCAGAGATGCATTTTAAATAAAAGAACACATTCTACTCATGTAAAACACGCTGATTCCCAGACCGTCCGCATGCCGGATTTAGAAGGCGATTGGGCCAGATCCGGCCCCCGGGCCTTAGTTTGCCTACCCATGCCTTAGGACATGTTCCTGTTATTTGATTATAGATTGTTTTGTTCTTTAACTAAGCCACCTACGTTTTATCCCAGGTGCAGTCCCAGGAAAGTCTCTTCTATTTTGCAAAACAAAATAGTGGGAGTCAGATTAATGTCGTATTGCTCCACAACACCTCCTCCTTCTCCTTGACAAAGGTTGCCCATGGGGAAGGACTGTAGCTCAGTGGTGGAACATCTGCTTTGCATGTAGAAGGTCTAGTCCCTTGCATCTCCAGGTACGGCTGGGAACGTCTCCTGTCTGAAACCCGGGAGAGCTGCTGGAGTCAGTGCAGGCAATATTGAGTCAGATGGCCCATTGGTCTGACTCAGAAAAGGCAACTTCCCAAATACAATGGTACCTCGGGTTACAGACACTTCAGGTTACAGATGCTTCAGGTTACAGACTTCGCTAACCCAGAAATAGTACCTCGGGTTAAGAACTTTGCTTCAGGATGAGAATAGAAATTGTGCAGCAGCAGCACAGAGGCAGCGGGAGGCCCCATTAGCTAAAGTGGTACCTCAGGTTAATAACGGTTTCAGGTTAAGAACAGACCTCCGGAACGAAAAAAGTTCTTAACCCGAGGTACCACTGTACTGCCTTCTGCTGTGAGGAACCATAAGTTCAGGTGGCTGTGGGGAAGCAAGTAGCCCGCTTAGTGAAAGTCCCCTTGCTCTTGCCCAAGACACTTCAGACCTCCTAAGACCAAGACAAACTCCACAATGGCACTAGGGATAAGCTCGCTTCCCACCTCTGAGACCCAAACTCATCATGGAGGCCACTGAAAAGACTCTAAGGAGGACTGATTTCAGAGATTTAGGTATGTAATATTGCCCTCTCCAGGGATGCCTCATTAGCTGGGTAAGGAACTGGGGTGGGGGTTTGGGGGGGAAGTCAGAAGGAGAGAGAAAAAAATCATTTTGCCCAGTCTCCTTACCCCACCTCATCTCCCAAGTCCTCATTGGTTCCAACTTCTAGTTTTTTATTGCTGGCCTAGTTTTATACTCATTAGGAGGATAGGGTGCTAGTTTCCTTATTAATTTTGTATGCATTGTGATTTAGAGACCACAAAAAAAACCCCACCACACACAACTTTGGTGCTTAGCATAGACAATTTCCTTTGACTTTAATATACATTAAAATAAGTTCTTAGAAATAGGAAAAACTGTGTCTACTTTATCCTCCAGAGAGTTATATACTGTGAGTGAGATTAAATCTGCTACAGGAGGATGTCATCTGAAGAATACAGATGAAAATGTACTAATATGAATAACAAATTAGTCTGTATTTAACATTAGTAATTCTTCCCCCAACCCCTCTTGTGTTTCACTTCTAGCTCCCAGCACTTAACTGTTTGCCTGGAGTGACCCACTTCGGAGATCCCTGGAAGGGGCAAGTGTTTTGATCCTGAGGTGTCTTGAAATAGGACATCTGAAAGCCCTCTTTACAGATGGACCGATAATGGATTGCTAGATGGACTTCAGAATAGATTTGGCTGACTCAGCTGATGACCTTTATATAACTGTGTGAATTTTCCAAGCCCAGCTCAAGGGCAGGGGAGTTGGTCTGTAGGGAGAGGGCGGCCATCCATGCAACTTGGGAGTGCAGCCAAGATCCCCTGTGACAGCAGGGAGGATCCTAGGACATACTCCTCATTTGCAGATTGGCCATTCGGGAGACCTAGGTACTGTTCACATTACTGTGTTAGGGAATAGTGAAGTTCTTGTTTTCTCCTAGTGTTTCACAACTCTCCCCTCACCTGCTCCAGCTGTTCACATCAGCATGGCTTCAATTAATTTCTGTTTGCGTACACACCAGGTGGCGTTGATGAGGGCACAAATGTATTTAACCTATGCTAAGGCTTAAGGATGCCAATCAGCATGAAGCCGATTTGAGAAACAACACATCAAACAGTAGCATCTTATAACAAAATGCAAGATACTGATACATTTTGGATAATGCCCCATGAACATGGATTTAAAAATCCAGCACTGGCAATGCAGTGAGTGCACAGTAAATAGGAGTGTGAACATATCTTGAGTGTATGGATTTGCCCACTATTTCTATTGCAGCAGGCACCCTTGAATTGTTTGTCTGTATCTGCACATCAATATATTGGAGTGAGGAACCTGTGGTCCAGATGTTGCTGGACCGCTGGACTTTCTTCATTCCTACTGTGCTGGTTGGGGCTGGTGGGAACTGGAGCTCAACATCTGCAAGGCTGCATGTAATGCATCTCTGAAACGTATGAAGCTGGCTTAGTACTGTGTACTTTGCCTGAGAATAGCTTTCTGAATATTAGGCAAAGGTCTTTCCTGCCACATGCAACCCAAAATCCTTTGAGAGGAACCTGGGATCTAATCCATGTAAAGCTGTGGCCCATCTCCACTAGGGAGTCAAGAAAGTTCAGGATTCATGTGATGGAGCCAGTGGTGTCCCTTATTGGCTTGATTGTCTCTTACATTTGTACTGTAGCATATTAGGCTTGTCACCACATACACAACTGGTCACCATCGATGACTAGAAATTTCACCCTGGAGAGGGCATGGGATGCTAGGGGAGGGATGGAGCACTCAGCTCTTCTTCTGGCAGCCCACTGCTAGGCACGAAGGAGGGTGCTTTGCTTCCTTCCCACCCAGTGTAGAAACTAAGTGGACTGCTGGTGGAGTCAAGGAGAACTTTCAGTCTGGAAACACAGTGAGCTGCTGAAGAAGGGATGACGTTCTCCCTGCCTGTATCCAGGGAATGTCCAGGAAGTACTTTTGGGGTAAGTTCCCAGCTCAGCTCCAGCAGCAAAACCCTCGGCTATGACAAAAGAGGAGGTCGAGCCACACTCTGAGAGTTTCAATGCTGGAAGGTCCAAGCCCAGGCAGCTGGTCAACAGGGCACACACCAGAGATGCCATAGGCTCTAGATTAAAGGGTGCTTGAGGACACTTGCAGTCCCTTGAGTGAAAAGGCTCTATGAGAACCTTGGGCATTGCCCAGGAGGTCAGGCTATATCAGCTTTTCAACTTCCCTCTCCTAAAACTTGATTTCTTGTCTTGCTTTCTTCCAGATCTCCCCAGCTGCCGACCCCCTGAACTCCTGTTTATTGTCACTGTCCCTAGATTATGTTTTGTCTCAGATCGAAACTCTTGTGCCTAACTTCAGTTTGACCTTACTTTATGCAGTCCTCTTGATACAGCTGGGCAATTTTGCATTTTGACCTAAGCCTGCAGTGGACTCTGTGGGGAAGACACACTCCTGCCTAGCTTGTGGATTAATACCTAGGCTACCCCAAGCAAGACAGCACTGTGCGAACAAGAGAAATGAAATAGGTTCGTTTTGCAAGCTCAGAATCTAAGGGCAAAAACCAAGACACAATATAAAAAGGGAAGGGAAGTATGAAACAAAAACAAATGTAGAGCCAGTTAGAAAAAGCCAGAGTGAGGCATCAGTTGTGATTTTAGGAGATGCTTGAATGTAAAAATCAGAGGAGAAGAGTCACTTCTCGAGTGGAAAGCCATTCCAGTGACAGGGAGCTGAAAGGGAAAGAGAGAGGGTAATCTTAGACTCAACTAAAAGACTGGGAGCTATAGAGTGAAGGGTTTGCATAAGAGCATACAGAAAAAGAACATTAGATAGGCCATTGAGATGTCTGAAAGTAAGTACAAGAAGCTTAAAGTGTAGATGGAAATCCAAGGAAGAGAATGGTGCAAAGGAATAATATGATCTGAATGACAAGCAGGAACCAATGTCAACATTTAGAGTTGGGGTGCTTAAGTTGAGTCGAAACAGGAAGACGAAGGAGAACGATGTTTCAAATGACAGTAGGTTTCTTCAGCACCAGAGCTCTTTAGTGTTGCTAAGGTGTGCCCTTCCGCCCACCACCCATGCAGTGTTGATTCAATGAGTGGCAGACTTCGATGTTTTAAATTTCAGCAGCACCCTGTGCAAGGCAAAAAATTGGCACCCCCACCTCTTGCCTTCCATTCTGTTCAATTCACTATGTGATAGTTGTGGCACCTTGCAAAGCCCCCTAGGCTTGGCACGCAGTGTGGTGGAATCGATCATGCTGCCCTAAATCTGGTTCAATGATCTATGCCACGTACACCAGCCCACAACTGCCCAGATCACTCTGCAATGTGCAGATGGGATTTGTACTGTATGCATGGGTTGTGATATCAATTTCCTCAGCTGTTATTGGTCAAGCGGAAGGTAGGAAGTTCGGCCTGCACATATTAGCACACCCTTGACTGTTCCAGTCATGAAATATCAGGATTTCTCAGTTTAAAAAATGTAAGTCGACTGCTTAATTTTAAGGGAAATTTTTTTCAAACCCCCACCCCACAAAAATGATGGTGAATGTGTGGAAGTTTACACTATTTGAACTACTGCTTTTTTGTTTGTTTTGTTTTTTGCTATTGTCCATGGACAGTTATGTCCATGTGACATTGGCTTGAATGCTTCTATTGCCAAGAGACCAGGTGATCCATATTTACTTGTTTCTTGATGTCCTCTGGGCACCCTCTGGAAACAGATGCTCAGCAGACACCACCCTGCGGCTGTAAGTGACCCAAGGTGATATCTAGCTCTTCTCTTCTTCCCTTTACACAACTCCCACAACTCACCATGGGATGTGACATCATCAAGTTGGGTGCTTGAATGTAAATGCGTATTTATTGGCTGGTTAAACAGCTGAGCGACATCAGTATTTGCTTAAGCCCTCTGCTTCAGCTGTTTCCTATTCACTGCATTAAGTTAGGTTGTGCAAATGGATTACACTTGTCATAGTATCACAGCTGATTCTTGACTAGATGACAGCAAAATGCTTCCACAATTAGTCAGAGCATAGTTTAAAATACATCGTGCTGGGGATTTACTAACATCTTGACAAATACCCAGTGATTGTCTGAAGCATTGAGTCTAAGCAAACAAACATGACTGACTATTAATGAAGCAGCTAATGATATTTTATCAGCTATATTTATCAGCCATTTCTTCCAACCATGTGCAATGACTACATGGAGAGGAAGTGAGATCATGTTCACTTTCTCTTACCTACCTGGGCTTCATGTGTGAACAGTCTGCATAAGGAGACCACAGACATTGGCTATGAGCCCCTCTCCCTCCACACATTTGTTTTTTTTTGGCAAACAATACAACAGAATGAAAATGAAAATTTCACACACACACACACACACCCAAAATTGGGCTGCTTCATTCACACTCCCTGGGAATAATAACAACTATTATTCATGTAGGAAGGTGGTAACATATTTTTAAAATATTTGCTTTATTTATAATATCAGGATATTGTCCTTGAGGTCTTACAATATTTTCACTTGAAGCCAGAAAGTTATGAAGAATTCCAAATAGTAGCCTATTTCATAGAATGCATTTGAACATTGTTATCATTATTATATAAAATGAAATTTTGTCACAAAGTTGAAAATGATTTATTTGTTTTTGCCCTGTAGCATACCTAACTTTTAAAGTTAATTTTTCATCCGTAGCTGCAGTACAAATTTGTCTATACCAAAAACCCTTATTTAATCCTCCTAAGTTTCCCCCCATTTTCTTACAGTAACCACCCTGCCACATCTGTAGAGGAAGAGGATAGTTAATAAAATGCAACTTTTGAATGGAAGCCATGTTTAGCGTTGCTCCAGTGATATGGATTGATTTGCTGCAGAGTGGATGGGCTGGAAGTATTGGACCTACAATTCAGCTGCAACATCAAGAGTCCTCATGGAAGGCAGACAGGGAACAGGCTACAAGGGAGCACTTCTAAGCAGAACAGGTTCAGGGAAAGGGCCAGCAAAGCAGGACAGGGCAAGGAGGAGAAACAAAAAGGAGAGCATGAGGCTCATATAAGCTGTTGACTCACTTCCTTTAACACAAGAATGCAAGAGCTCTGCTGGGTCAGGTCAAAGGCACATCTATTCTAGCATCCTGTTCTCACACAGGCTGACCAGATGCTTATGGGAAGCCCACAAGAAGGGCCTCAGTGCTACAACCCTTGTAACTCAAAGTAACTGGTATGTAGAGCACGTTCTCGCTGGCTACGAAAGTAGAACACCATGGCTAATAACCATTGATAGTCTTATCCTCCATTAATTTGCCTAATTTGCCTCTTTTAAATTCAAACAAGCTAGTGGCCATCATCACATTTTGTGGAAGCAAACTCCATAATATGCGCTGTGTGAAGAAGTTTCTTTTGTCTGTCCTAAATCTTCCAGCATTCGGCTTCATTGGATGGTTCAAAAATCTAATATTATGAGGGGAAAGCCTCTCTTTATCCACTTTTCCCACACCATACATTATCTTATGCACCTCTGTCATGCTCCCTCCTTATTGACTTTTTTTAGAATATAAACTAAAAAGGACCAAATCTTGTAACCTTTCCTCATAGGGGAGTTACTCCAATCTCTTAATCATTTTTGTTGCCCTTTTCTGAACATTTTCCAACTCTACAATATCATTTTTGGAGGTAAGGCAACCAGAACTAAAAACAGTATTCCAGGTGTGACCTACCCATATGACATTATGACAGAGACATATTTCTTTTCAGTCATTTTCCAAATAATCCCTAACATGGATTTCACCCTTTCACAGCTGCTGTGGGCAACAGACTACCATATAATTGCATATATGTGAAATTAGGATTCCCCATCCCGCCATATGAATTATATTACACTTGCTTATATTGAATTTACTTTGTCCATTTACTGTCCATTTACCCAGTGCCTGTTACTCATGTCCTTTTCCTAGCTAGGTGTAGATGGCAACCTCATAAAGCTATGGGATGGATGGGAAGCAACCTTTGGTCAAGAAACTCAGGCTCAAGAAAGCTAGCCTGAATGGATGCCCGTCTGCCTGCCTGCCTGCCTGCCTGCCTGTCTTGAGGGCAGAAATGTCTCTCTCTGCCTAGACTCTGGAATGTGGGAAGCAGAATTACCTCAGTTTTATGGCAAGGTGCCACTGTGGAGAAGATACAGGATGTGTTACTTCTTACGGCTTGCAGCTCTGAGTGACCTTCATGGGCTTAACATGTACCCTGATAAGGCTTGAGAACATGACCCCTAAAACAATGGGAAACTATTTTTGCAAGTTTCTGCCCCCTGATATGTCATTTACCAACACAGAAACAAATGCCTGATATAAATAAAAGGAAGGAGGAGAAAAAGCATTTGGGGGCAAAGAGCTCCATCTCTTGTTCACACAAACAGTTCCCTGCCCCCAATGCCTTTTTGTGCTGTAGGCAGTGGGGGGAGGGAATCACTTTTAGAGTTCATTCTTTCCACTTGTAATAATTTTACATTGGGTTAAGATGGTTTTTTTTTTTTTTTGGTTCTGTGCTGTTTTCCTCATACTTTTTGTACAGCTCCAATTAATCTTTTATTTTGAGATATTCTACTTCTCTATTACCAGAACTGTTCCTGGCTATTCTTTCCCACCCCCATCCCCACGGAGCTTGCTTTTGTTCTGTGTTGGGCTTTTAACAGTTCTGATTAATTTGTTACATAGAGAGAGCTTTGGCCATGGACAGCTGTGAATAGGCTTTAGTTGTTGCAGGTTAATGTTTCTTTCTAAATGCTTCACGACTTTATTTTGAAACATTACACACACACACATTTCAGGAGAAGAAAAGGCTAAGGAGTAAACCAATACACAAATCTAGAGTGGAGTCCCTAATGCACCATGTACGCCTCCTTCCAGCAACTCCTGCAGCCAAGCTGTATTCTTCTGCTTTCCTTTGGACCACATCAGTGAGGCCGGGGGGGGGGGGTCTTGTCATCTGAGCAGCCCAGGATCTCCAGATACACCAGCCAGGCTTGCACCCCAGAGAGGTCACTTTGGTGCTGCTAATGCAGCAGTTTGATTTCACCCCTCATTGTACCCCAAGACAGACGGATGCCAACAGCCTTAGCTAAAAGCCAGGAAGGTAAAACTGAGAAGTATCTCCTGATCCAACACAGGGTGAAGGCACCAACCTATGTAGGTTTAAGGCAATGAAAGTTCAGCTGGAGACACACCAGTCATCCTTTGAGGAACCCACATTCTATATCTGCCTTGATTGAGCCTCTTCACTTGTATGTATTAATATTAATATTTTATTAAGGTGATTTCAGTTAAAATAAATAAAGTGATATGGAAAAAAAGAAGGAAAAGTGAGCGGGAGAAAAACAACAACAAAGATACATATAAAAGTGAAAATATGCAAAAAGGAAGAAGCAATATATGATATTCCCATACATCCTTGTTTAAATTGGTATAGTGTTATTGTCCTAGTGCTTATGTAAATGCTAATAGCCTACTACGTTTTGTATAAATTCATTGCAAATGTTATCGTATTTATCCATACAGAGTTTGTGCCTGTAAGCAGTCCGTTCATAATTTGCCAGTGATGTCATATCGTCAGTCCATTGATTGAAGGATATCACATCTTTATTTTCTCCCAATTCTTCAATATCAATCTCTTGGCCACCATTTAGGGCATGGAAAATCCATTTCCGTTGTTCTGTTGATAATTTCCGTAGTGGAGGTACGGTATATAGTTCAATAAAATATTCTCTGCTGAAAGATTTAACTTTTTTTCTGCACAGTCATAGTTAAACAGTCCAGCACATTCTCCCAAAACTTGTTAAGAACACTGTATAAACATGTGTTTCATAGAGGCATTGTCCTTGCCACATCTCCAACACTGAGCTATCTTAGCTAACCCTTTTTTATTCAACCGTAGAACCACTTGTATGTAGAAGATCCCTGTTTGCTTAACCACTCAGGAATTGTAGATCTGATGCCAGTTATTAAGTAACCTGAACTGGCTGCCCAATATTCTGTGGTGTTACGCTTCGCTGAGCTCATTGTAACTAAGAAAATATTTTTTTTGTCCACAGCCTTCTCTAATTCATTTGCATGACTGGTTATGAGTGGTTTGATTGTTAAGTGATGGGAAAAAGCACATTAAAGCTTTTAAAGTAAAAATAGCAGGGACTGAAAGTCCGCATTTTATTTGAGGCATCTCTGGATATAATATTAAAAAATAATAACAGGAAGAAGTAAAGACCGTCTTGCACATCATGGACTTTAACTTTGAAGGCTGTCGTTTCGAGATTAAATATCTCACCATCTTGACTGCTGTCCATTAAGCCTGCGTTCCTTGTTCAAATTCTTCAGAGTTTATTTCCCTTGACTAGATGAGGTCGTATGATTTCAGTTGGAAGCAAGCATGTCATGATGTCTCTCTGTCTGCTTTCTGATTCATGGTATTAGTCAATCTAATTAGGACAAATATTCTACATTTTCATTTGAATGCTTTAGGTTTATCTTGATTTATTGCAGAGAACACTGAAAAAGGCAGGCATCCATCTAACTTTCTGCATGTTCAGCTTCTATGCTAAGCTAAGAGTTCTTTACCTTCTGTGTTTTTAGCAGTTTAGTCTTTATCTATAAGCCACCTTGAGTCCTGTCAGGGGGAAAGGAGGAGTATAACAGCAGCAGCAGCAACAACACACCAGTATAAAAGAATGCAAATAATATCTATGCATTCTAAATACCTTCATGCTCAGTGGATTTCTGGCAGAGAAGATTTCAGATTTGACTGCATTCATATCGGTTGAAAGAGCATGCTAAACATACTTAGCCCAAGCCCAGAGAATGCTAAAACCTCATTGAAATGAATGAGAGTTTCATTGTAACTGACTTGGCCCATTGGATTTGATGGGATACAAATGAAACTAACTTTTGTTTGATTCTGGCCATCTTTTTTTCAACATTTGTTGAAATGAATGAAGGAATCTAGTCTTATTGCCCACTGGCAATGACTCCCAAGGTTGGGTATGTTGCACACAATGATATCTGAGTGGCAGTAGCATGAAAAGAGAAAGGAGACATGGCCCTAGGCCAGCCTTGCCCTTTCGGGTGCCCTCCAGATATTCTGGACCACAATGCCCATTGGTAACACCCAGCACCATCAATGGTCAGGGATGGTGGGACCTGTGGCCCAAAAACATCTAGAAGCCACCAGGTTGGAGAAAGCTTCCTTACCAGGGTTTCCCAAACTTGGGTCTCCAGCTGTTTTTGGACTACAACTCCCATCACCCCTAGCTAGCAGCACCAGGGGTCAGGGATGATGGGAATTGTAGTCCAAAAACAGCTGGAGACCCAAGTTTGGGAAGCCCTGCTGTAGGCTATCTCATGTATGCCTAACTGATGAACTTTTGGCTGAGGCTGGAGAAATCTGGCTTACTTCCGTGTTGACAATCCAAAGGGAAAATAGGATGTGTTTTGCAAATATGGGAGAGCCAGAGCCAGCTAATTCGACTCTCTGATGCTGCTGAAGCTGCAGTGACAAATCTACTGTTTCCTGGGCCACAACTAAAGTTATTTATAGCTTCAGGATGCTTGCTGTGCAAATCATTGCCCTTGTTTCACAGTGAAGTTACACGATCTGTCCACTGGAGATGGTCTTTTAGCCATAGTCAGGGCCCACAGTTCTGCACCTGTCTACAAAGACAGGGAAACAGAAACTGCATCCATATAGAGAGCAGCTTTCAGCTGTGCTAATACAAAATTTCATGCTGAATTGGAAGTTCAAGGAGTAGCACCTCACACGAAAGAGAGACTGAACATTCTGAGCAAATTTATGTGGACTGCACTATCCGTATTCACTTCACAATTCCCCAGGTTTTCTGTCTGGAGAAAAACAGCATAGTGATGGGCACAATTTCTAAGTGCATATTGGTCAGGGACCAGGAAATGTAGCTCCCACAGTGTGCCTGCCAGGACCTCCTATGGCAGGGGTCAGCAACCTTTTTCAGCCGTGGGCTGGTCCACCATCCCTCAGACCATGTGGTGGGCTGGACTATATTTTTTTTGGGGGGGGGGGGAATATGAACGAATTCCTATGCCCCACAAATAACCCAGAGATGCATTTTAAATAAAAGGACACATTCTACTCATGTAAAAACACACTGATTCACGGACCGTCCATAGGCCGGATTGAGAAGGCGATTGGGCCGCATCTGGCCCATGGGCCTTAGGTCGCCTACCCCTGTCCTATGGCATCAGCAACGGGTCTCAGTATGTCCCTTCGCAAAGTTTCTGTGCATTCGAGACTGTTTGTTCTTCATGCTTCCTGTTTCAACTGGCTCAACATCTCCTACATTAGGGTTGCCATACGTCCAGAATTTCCTGGACAAATTCAGTATTCAGCCCTCGTAAACAGCGTCCAGGTGCAAATCGCTGAAATGTCCGGTAGTGTAGATTTTCATGAATTCCACTAAAAATAGCTCAACAACTTTTGTGTTTGGATTTTCACTTACGGCAACCCTATTGAAGATGCCTCCACGTTCCTATTTCGTTGGATGCTAGGATTGGGCTCCCACCCTGCTCTCTTTGTGTGGTTTTGTTTATTGTTTCTGCGGAAGAACATTCTCTGTGGGCTAAATTCTGTATACTGGTATTAATGAACATTAATACATTAATTATCCAAGTTGTATACTGCATTTATATCCCAGAAGCCATCACCATGCATAATGCAACATTGGAGAAAATAAGTAGAAGCAACAGAGACTGAACTGTCAAAGCTGAAACACATTGCAATAATTATCCCCTGGATGATACAGCTATCAGAGAGGCCTTGCTCACCAAATCATTTATCCAGTACAGAAATCAAGTCCAACAATGTGATCGGTCATTAAGGTTTTACAAATAGTAACAATCAAATGGCAGTTGCCTTACTTTGCCTAATGGTAGATCTGACCCTATGGAATAGGTAAGGGGAAATTGTGCATGTAACTTCATCCTAGCTCATCATCAACAAATGGCATGGCAAAGGAGCAGCCTACAGGCTTGAATTGTCTGCTCAGCAGCTGGTGAGCAAAAGATTCAATCCTGCTGTGGTCCCCACTGCATTCACTGTGGGGTACATGCTGGCGAAGGAGCAGCCTTCCGCCTTCCTGCCTGATGCCCCACCTCCTGAAAGCTCTGGATCACCCTGGGCAGCCTAACCCGATTTGGGGCTGTTTTGATTTGACTTAACCAATGCCCAGATTGGTCCTATTTGGTTCAGGATTTGACCAAATCCAGTGGACATAGGCCTGGTCCTCTATGACAGATATAGGTTCTCCCTGTTGGCGAGTATATGATGTGCACATTAGAAATAGACAATAAACCCTGCTACTGACAGTATTCTTCTCTGGGAATTTCCATATCATGGGAGCATCTCTATCTTTCCATTGTTATCCAGATTCAATATTGTTTGCTCATAAACAGAACGGATAGTTCAAAGCTGCCTTGTGGAAGTTAATTGTAGAAACTGGATGACTGTCAATTATACAGACCAATGATATCCTGGCTGCTGTTCGATAAATCAAGACTAAGGATAAAAGTGAGGACTTTAGCTGCTTCACTGGTTTTTATTGCGATATTAAATGACAATATGAAACCTTATAGAGCAAGGCAAATTAAGAACTTATTGGAAAAATGCATCCAGGAGAGCTCTTTCCCCTTGAAGGTACATCTTCAAGCATAATGCCTTCCTAGGCTTTATAGTGGTAAAACCAAAGTGATGATATAAATTCACACAAACATGCTTGAATTTAATTTCTCCGTATTTGCACACACACCCGAATGTAGTTGGTGAAGATAGTTTAGGATTATATAATATGATGATCCCATCATCATTCTGAAGATGGAAAAAAATAGGAACATTTTGTCATGTTTCTATAGAATCGTTTCCAAATGTCTTTCCATGACAACTAAAAGGAAAGAGGGCTTTGAAAGAGGAAAATAGGTTTGTTCCATTGCATAAAATTATTCAGTCCAAGCATAGTTTAACATAAGCTATGAATCTAGGCGTACATTTATCCTATATTATGCCTATACATCTATCTGTAAGAGAGTTTATCTTCCACAATCTCACACATGCACTGATAACTATCATGCTCTATCATGCAGTATAATAATAATAATAATAATAATAATAATAATAATAATAATAATAATACCCTTCTCAGGGAATTTGCAATTGGAAGGAGAGAGGTAGAAGCATTTGCAATTAATTCTGACTAAAGGACAGATAATCTTATGCTGTGTTAGGAAGCCTCTTCGATAGACACTTACAGATGTTCTAAGAGTCTCATGTATTAGAGCTTTTAGGCAATGCAATAGTGCATCTGGCAGATTTATCCAGTAACTTACATTCATACAGGTCTTAAAATGGGGATAATATTTATTGAATACAAACATGGAATCAAAATATGTACATTTATTACAGCAGTGGGGAATAGCTCGCAAACAGGCACATTTATTATGGCAATGGGGATTAGTTTAGGAATATAAATTATTCCCCGTGTGTGTGTGTGTGGTTTGAAAAAATTAACTAGATAATTCTAGCCACAACTAAACTAATACACATACAGCACACACTGGAGGAGGAGCATGAGGCATTAGAGGAGGTGGATGAAGGGTGAGTCTATAGAAATGGAGGAGTGAAAGAGAGTGTAAACTGAATGATGAGGCAACACGGGGTTGCAGAAGAAGAGAGCACTGCTCGAAGTAGTACACTTATCTCTTCTTTCGCTCTGACTCACTAGGCCTCAGTCACACGCAGCTGCCATGAAACTGAATGGGAGGCTGAGTTAGGAAGGGATCTGAGGTTGGCTTCGAAATAACAGTCACACACAGTCAAGATAGAATAAGGAAGCTGATGGGGAGGCTACAATTTGTAGGGGAAAGATCTCCAGAAGATAGGATAGAAGGTGACACACATACATTTTTCAGCCCTGATGGGTAAATTCTGGACAAATAAAACTGGGGCAGAAATAGTAAGACAGGAAATGATTCTGAGAGTGATCCCGATTTCTAGTGCAGCTCATAGCAATAGGATTCGGTGAACATATGCCGTATTCCACAATCTTCACAGTAATGCAATCAACACTTCCTGGAACAGGGGCGCCAACTTGAAGAAAATATTGAGGGGGGCAGGTAAGCCCCACCCCACATAATCAATCACATGACGCAGTACACACACACCATTTGAATGGCAATACCCATCAACTTTGGGGCTCCCCAGCCCCCTCACATATTTTATTGGGCAGGGGCAAAGACCCCTTGACCCCTAGGAGTTGGCTCCTACATCCTGGGATCCCTATGGAAACTCATAGGAGCTCATAAAATGCCCTAAAGTGGACTGAGGAAATTTCAGTGGGCTATAAAAGTCTGTGGATCTACCAAAGTTATTTAAAAGTCAAATAGAAAAGAGTCTCTTCCGTTCACTCTGGGGCTTTCATCAGAAGCAAAGCAATTATATTTTGGAAGCACAGGTTAAAAGTTCCAAGAAGCAACATTACCCAAAATGCAGGGTGGAAATATTTTCTACTAATGTTTTCCACCCACATCTATTAATATGATTCCCAAACACCTCTCCTCTTGACTCCTTGTGAATGGGGCACTGAAAACCTTTATGCCACCCTTCTAGTGGCTTGACCTCTTTTATGTTAATAATGCAAATTGCAGCAATGTTAAGCCAATAATTGCATAATGATGAGTTGACCCCAGATTATTTTCTCTTCCTTTTTCATTGCCCTTCTAAAATAAAACAATCATTTGCTTTTGAAGATGTTCAGAAAGTTAGCTTCATTATGAAGCTTAATTATATGGACCCCCGAAAAGTTACTGTTAATTGTTCTGCACATTTCCAGGTTTTAAGAAGTCCAAGGACAGTGTTAGTGGAGGACAGAGAGCACTGGAGAGCGGCTATGACAGGGGTCCCCAAACTTACCCTACTTCGGGCCGTTTCCTCCGGTGCCAATTGTGCGGTGGGCAGGAGGGCGGGGGAGTGCGCGTCCATGCGCGCACACGCACCCACTATTTTCAGCGTGGCTGCCCATCTCCAGGATGGCGCGGCACCGGAAATAGCTTGTGCGCATGCTCAAGCAGCATTTCCAGCGCTTGCCGACCCAGAAGTGCGCCGGAAATGACGATTGCGCATGCGCACAAGCTATTTCTGGTGCCGCGACATCCCGGAGATGGGCAGTCGCGCCGTGCCACTCCGGTAAGGGCTGGCGGCTGGCGGCGGGGGTTGTCGCGGGCCGGAAAATTGGCTCGCTCGGACCGTATCCGGCCCGCGGGCCTTAGTCTAGGGATGTCTGGGCTATGATATTTGTTTTAACAAATGTTGCAGAGCATCGTCACCACTAGCAGGAGATCTAGGGGTAAGAATTACTGCCAGCCATACCCTCCTGCAGGATATTGCATATTGTCAGGGACTGAAGCTCCCACCAACTTTCCTTTAATGTTTTCGTCTTTCAATCCACACTCAACAGGCCGTGACTACTGAGCATTCCCAGTCCTGACTAGGCTTAAGATTTCTCTCTTGAAACCTGTGTTCATGTTGCACTTGCCTTGGTTGAAGCTAGTTTTCATGAATAACTGTCACCCCCAAAACGCTTTCAAGAACAGCTGCAAATTTGATCCCCTAAATTCTCCTATCACTACCTTGCATGCTTATGGGATTAATAATCAGGTATTGTCTACTTTTTTTGTTCTAATAGAGTCAAGCAGATGTTTAAAGAGAGCATCCATCTCTATTTTAAGTGGTGGGGGTTGTGTTCAAACACACAAATGTCTTATTCACATTAGGACCCATTATACAAAACAATACTTGGTCTGGAGTTCATGTATTTTGCTAGCGCTATGATAACATTTCTGAAGAGCAAATTTGTACATGGCACAGAAATGATATCACCTGTCTTAGATCACCTGTCACATCTGAGTTCCTGTTGGCACTGCTTTACTCTAGAGGAGAGTACATGCATCTCAGAAGCTTTACACCTAAGGAGTGCATTAAAAACGAAAGAAATCCCGAGGTATAATCCATACCACTTAGAGTTTGAACAGTATGCAAAAGCTAAATTCAGTTTAGTAAGTGAATTATGAAATCACTTCTTGAATTACTGCATAAAACACACATCTTCTGCATGCTGTTTCCCCCCCATGGATAGCGAGCAACAGCGCTTCCACCTGTTACTGAGATATGCTCCCTTGGATACATCTGTGCCTGCCTGGCTATGCTAAGGAAATGAGGAGCCATTAAAAAGGATAATAGAATAAAACACGCAGTGAAAAGTCCAGGGAACCCATCAATAAAAGGGAAGGAAGCAATTGCTAAAGACAAGCCACTCTAAATGTAGCTTTTATAGCCAGAGGGCAGAAAATTGAGGGAGAATTTTTGCAAACAATTGAATTTATAGTAATAGAATGTAAACACATTGCGCCCTTCAGTTCAAAGTGCTGAACAGATAAAAGAGGAGAACAGAACACCAGTGCCTGTTGGAAATCTATTTTTCCTTGTTAAGTCCTAATACTGGAGATTTATATGGCAAGATTCTAAACCTAATGTATTATCCCTCGGTGCCAGGGGGCTCAGCTGTACTGGCAAAAGGTTACGGATGAGACAGAAGTGTGCTTCAGAGGCTGGTGTTTGCAAGTGAAGGTTAAGCATGTACTCGAGTGAACTTTTAATGATCCTTTAGTTTGAGAATAGAAGCTCAGTGCCTTATTGCCATGAGTTTTCACAAGCAGAAGTCCAGGTGCTGTAAGCAGATGGAGAAGAATGTTTGAGCATTCACTGTAGGTAACATTGCTGGTCAGCAAGACCTCCTCAGTCGGTCCTTTGGTGCGTTTTCTGGGACTTTGCTCTCCGCTGGTTGTGGAACAATGAGGAAGATCTCCCAGTTCTGTACCCTACTGGGGAAGGCAATCTACTAGATATCCCGGTCTCAAGTTGTTCATGGCTTTAAATAGCAACAAAGAAACCTTATAGTTTGGCCTTATAGCTGTTAGGCAGTCAGTGCAGATCTGTTAACACTGGTGTGAGATGAGTAAAGCCAGGTGCCCCATGAAGCACCCTTGCAGCTGCAGTTGGCCCTAGCCTCAGCTTCTGAACCAGGTGCAAGGCTTGATCCACATGCGGCATATTACAGTAGTCTAATTGTGAGGTTACTAATGTATATAGACTACCAAAGCAAGGCTGTTCCGGTCCAGGAAGAACTGCAGTTGGTGCACCAACCTAAGTTGGTAACAGCTGCTCCAAGGAGAAAGGGGAGAAGAAGAAGAAGAAGAAGAAGAAGAAGAAGAAGAAGAAGAAGAAGAAGAAGAAGAGTTTGGATTTGATATCCCGCTTTATCACTACCCGAAGGAGTCTCAAAGCGGCTAACATTCTCCTTTCCCTTCCTCCCCCACAACAAACACTCTGTGAGGTGAGTGGGGCTGAGAGACTTCAGAGAAGTGTGACTAGCCCAAGGCCACCCAGCAGAGACGCGAACCCAGTTCACCAGATTACAAGTCCACCACTCTTAACCACTACACCACACCTGCTCTCAGTTTTGTGCTTGGGTCCTGCTTACAGGCTTCCCACAAGTATCTGTTTGGCCATGCTGAGAAATGATGCTAGAGTAGATGGGCCATTGGCTTGATCCAGAAGGCTCATCTTGTGCTTTTATCTTTTGTCCTACTGGTAGTTCATCTAACTATATTATTATTATTATTATTATTATTATTATTAAATATTTATTTATTTATACCCCGCCCGTCTGGCTGGGTTTCCCCAGACACTCTGGGTGGCTTCCAACAAAATATTAAAAATACAATAAAACATCTAATTAACTAACTAATACATCAAATACTTTGGTTCTTAAGATGCATTCGTAATGCTACATATTATTGCAGACCTTTTTTTGTTCATGCCGATCCTACTAATATAATATTACAAATTGCATTACTATGTGATATTTTAACATGCATGCCTGTCCTTGCCCAGTGGCGCCTGCCATTTGAGGATCCAATACGAACGGGCAGCATTCATCAGGGTTTCTAAAGTGTTTGACTGTAAAGACACAATTTCTCTCCCATTCTGTGCGAATTCTTTTAGATGTAAATTGTGCCTTCATCACGAGCTATCTCGCAAGATCGCTCTATTTCAGGGCATCTGCAGCACTGCATGTAAATGAAGCCCCTGGGAATTATGAGGAGCAGGCAACTCCTTTGGGTATCGGAGCCATCAGTATGCAGGCAACATGGGGCCTCATCACACTTTTCATCACTTGCACATGATGTACTCTCTTTGCTGCCCTAATGCCTCCACAGCAAGGAAGGGAATGAGTTCCCAAAGATCGCTGCAGAGAAAATGTCAGTGGTTTATGGGGGAGAATGGTGAGATGAGGCAATTCAAAGCCGATCCTAAACATGCTTAGTCAGAAGTACATCCCACTGGGTTCAGTTTAAAGATAAGCACACCATTCAGTTCCTTTATTGTAACAGAGAATTACTCTGCCCCGTCATTCCACTTCTAAATTCTAGCTTAACTAGGAGAATTTCTATTTTTTAAAAAAAACCTATTTCTGGAATTGGAACCTCTGCAATCTGCTCCAGTGTTTAGTTCATTTGCATCTTTGTTTCAAATGTAATGCTAAATCATATTTCAGCCTGGCAAGACTGTGAGGAGTCTTTCTTTTTGAACCACCCACAGTTTGTCAGTTTGTTTAAACTATGGTTTGTCTGAACAAGCCAAGATCAAACCAAAGTTTCCGATTCTGGCTTGTTTCTTTAAACCGTTGTTATAGTTGAGACAAGGCGACAAACACAGTTTAGACCAGAAGTGAATGCTTCTGATATCTTTCTCACAGCTGCACAAGAATGGAAGTAGGAAACTGGCTCCATGCAGATCACATTACACTGTGGTTTAGCATTCTGTATCAGTTGCATCACTGTTTCCAATGTGCATTAATAAAACACCACAAAAAATGGCAATCTTGATGTGATTTCATCAATTGTTTGAGTTTTATGCGGTGTTGTGCAGGTTTCCTGATCTATGTCTACACTAGACCATATTGCTTTGAGGCAACCAAAAAGGGATATCTGAAATGAGATTGTGAGACAAAGCAGCACTGTTGGCCTAAAAATAAAATAAAATTCCATGCTCATTTTTAATTGGTGAGGTAGATTATTATTATTGTAATACAAATCTTTGAAGATGGATAGAGTTAGAAGTGAGCTTGTCCTGAAGCTGTTATCACCAAGGGAGCTCCATATCTCATTCTGTAGCTCTCCCAGGATGCATCACTTTATTTAGCTAAGGTTTCACGATTATTATTTTTTCCTGATTATCTGCTCCTTTCCTTTTGCCCTTTGTGATTTTCCCATCCATTTATCAGGCAATGTTGTTTGTTTATTTCCCTACAACTCAAGGCAGGATGTTAACCTACACCAAGAGACCAGATTGAGAGACTACTGCCATCATCCAGCCTTTTATGTGTGACATGATTAACTATCTCTCGTAAGCGACCCTTACAAGTGGGTAAGCAGTGGCCTGGTACTGTGTTACTTTCCTAGTGGAAGCTGGGCAGAGGATATATTAGTGAGACTTAACATTTTTTTAATAGAAAAAAGAGTATGGCAGCATTTATACTGATTTCCTGCTGAACAATTCCACAGGGCGGTTTAATCTGCATGCAGCGCAATAGTTTTGTGCCTACTGCCGCCACCTTTGGCAAGGCTTCCCACACCATCATTTGTCAGACGGAAAAACTGCTCCATAAGTCACTCTGAAGATACATAGACCTCGAAGGCACACTGCATGCTGCATGTGAAATGGATCCCATTGTTTTAGGGCTCATTTCCAGCATTGTGGAAGATTCCTATCGGCTCTGCTGGGTAAGATAAGCACTCACTTAAGGGGAGCACTAGGTGTTGCAGTGTACAAAAATGCAAACAAGGTTTGGAAATTCTAGGAAATAAAAAAGGACTTTGCTTGATTACCCACAACACACACCTTTTTTTTTTGCTATTAGCTGCCTTTATACCAGGTGTTTCCAATAATCAGATGCTGCAGAGCAGACATAGCTCAGTGATGTAGCACATTCTTTGCATTTAGATTGTCCCAATTTAACACACACACACACACACTTTGCCTGAAGTCTTGGAAAGCTACTGGCTGTTAAAATAGGATACCAGGTTAGATGAAGGTGCCAAAACTATTAATATGTTGATGGCACTCAGTTCTCTTTTCATCTGACTCAGATCTTGCAATTTCAGGACTTTCTCAGTATTTGGCTAGAAGTGGGGATTAAATATGGGCAACAATGAGATCTACAGCCAGCCCCAGGACATGGAACTGCAGGAGTGGGGGACTTTTGTCATGCTGGTATTGTTACAGTGCTCTTCACCTTTCACACTGCAAGGAAGAATAATTCAGAGTCCAACTTCAGCCCCTGTTGCATTGTGGGAAATGTAAAGAATGCAAAGTTGAATTCAGTCCCTTCTTGTTTTGGCAGCTTTCTCTGTCAAGCTCTCCAAAAGAGAAAAGGAGAGGGCAGTGTGTTTTTTCCATTGGTCAGAGAAGCAACAAAATCTATTTTTAAAAAAAGTTTTCCCCCTCCCCAATTTTACTGCTTTGATAATAACAATGCTAAGCGATGTCATACAAAATATGCACATTGACCAACTGCGCTGATAATTGACTTAATGAGCATCTAGCTGATCCTGTAGAAATTAATTGAGAGGTTTGAGTTCACAAGCTGCCTTGAGAGTCCTAATCTTCCATTCCAGAACCACTAAGCAAGGATGGATGGATGGATTTTGCTCTCTGGAAACGAGACAACAATCCCCTGAGACTGCACTTGGCTGCTTCTCAAAGTACATCACACTGGGGGGTCTGGCTGCAGAAGCCAGACAAAGCACCTTCCTTGTGTCTGGATGTGCAATGCCAACTTGAGCTTGCTAGCTAAAGTCAAGCAAATAAACAGCCATCCCTTGGGCCTGGCTCAAAGGACCGTTGACGTTGTGACAAATGGCTGAATTTAAGTTAATTGGTAGGGTTCTAAAACAGATCTCCCTTCACTCAATGCTTGACAAGGACAGAGGTGGAATAGGCAGCCAGGGTCGTATTTAGAGAGCGAAATATTTTGTATGACAGCAGCCTATTCAGTCAGTAGCAAAATAAGAATGCATGAAGAGCCCTTCTAGATCAGCCCAATGGCACATCATCTAGTCAGAGAATAAGAGAATTGTAGACTTGGAAGGGACCACAAGAAGTACCCGCTTTATCACTACCCGAAGGAGTCTCAAAGCGGCTAACATTCTCCTTTCCCTTCCTCCCCCACAACAAACACTCTGTGAGGTGAGTGGGGCTGAGAGACTTCAAAGAAGTGTGACTAGCCCAAGGTCACCCAGCAGCTGCATGTGGAGGAGCGGAGATGCGAACCTGGTTCACCAGATTACAAGTCTACCACTCTTAACCACTACACCACACTGGCGCCATCTAGTCCAACCTCCCAATGTGGGACTCAAACCCATGACCCTGAAATTAAGAGCCTCATGCTCTATCAGCTGAGCTATCCCTTCTTACCCAGCATCCTGTCCTGACAGTGGCCAACTAGAAGCCTGAACGCAACAGCATTTCCCCCATGTGAGATTCCCAGCAACTGGTATTTAGAGGCATAAAGAAAGCTCAACAATTTTGGTTCCAGCACCTCTTTCTCTAGAATAATAGCCCTGGGTGGAACATAGCCATTGCAGGCACCTGGAGAGAAAACATGAAGCCGATACCATGTATGTGTGGAAGAGGAGGAGGATCGCACCCCCAGTGCCTGCCCCAACCTCTGTATGCATTCAGGGGGAGGTCTAGACAGAGTCTGACCTGCATGCATAGGATCAAGACTCAGCAAAAGCAAAACTGGGAACTCCAAACCACTGCTGACACGTGAGATCTTCAATGGGATGAAATACCATGCAAACCCTGCAACACTTTACCATTAAACAGTGTTCACTCCAAATCTCAAAGCTGCTTTTAAACTGGAACTGAAGAAATATATTGGAGAAGCAGAAGTATACAGTCAGTGTAATTGTGCTCACTTGTTCCCATCTCTGTTATATCCTTTCCTGCTGGTTATGTAGATGGAACATGCTTTTCTTACGCCATTTCAATCTACTTTTCATGAGTTGCTTTTTTGGGAGAGCCAATAGTAAAATCTCGAGTTTCTCCAGGGCCCAAAGAATCACTATTAGCTCTGATTGTTCATTTACTCCCCAGGAAGTCATTAGGAAAGCAGTACAGGAACCTGCTTGAAATGTACCAACATCAGAACGGGATGTGATGGTATGGCTCAAATTCCATAGGCATACATTATTGCCTTGATTATTATTGCTAGCATTTCATTTCTGGTTTTGTCATAAGCTTTATTGGAAGATTGAAACATTTGCCTGCTAATATTATTGTTGTTTGCTGAGTGACTGACTGGATCATTAGTCTTTAACTGAACTACAGTCAACATCTTTAAAAATATCCGCAAAACTGAGCAACTAGGCCAACTTATCTGTAGCATTCTCACTTAACAGTAAAGCTGGTATTAAAATGAATTGAGTTAAGTGCCCTTTTGCTAAACTCTGTTGGGATATTATGCTCCAAGTTACCATTGTACTGGTAAATCTCCTTCTCTCCTTCTCCTCTTCCTCTTTCATGAAATATAATATTCTTGTGTAATGATACACACACACACACACACACAGCCATTCTCTCTGGCCTATATGTAAAAAGCAGTTGCCCATAATGCATATGCTTTCAGTTTGGCAATTAAACTTATCCCTTTATTTGCAATTACAATGGGAAAAAGTATATAAAAAAACAAAAACTGCTTATGATGTTTTCAAAACACTTAACATTGCATTTCTCCCGCCTTTTTTTTTTTAATTTAAAAAACATATTGCAAGTTGCTCTCTTCAAAATCCAATTATGGAAGCAGACTGAAATTAATTTACTGTATCATTGATTTTTCAAGGGGCAGGAGTTGGCTGCAACAATTCGGAACAATTAAATAATTATAAACTTCAGAGTTGCCTAAACAACAATAATATAGAGAGTGATAGGTAAATGAAAAATCTGAAAATCAATTACTAATCTACTAACTGACATTGGGCAAGCCTCTACTGGCTTCAGTTGATTATCCCCCACCCCCAAAAGGAATGGGGAATAGCAGACGTTGATGTAAAATGTTTATAAATGCTACAATTGGACTTGCACGATCCATGCAGTAGAAATGGTACCATGAATTTGCTGCAAATGAAGGATGGCTTGTCATATATATATATATATATATATATATATATATATATATATATATATATTTGTGTGTGTGTATGTATATATGTATGTGTACACACACACACACACAGAGAGAGAGAGAGAGAGAGAGAGAGAGAGAGAAGATAATTCTCCCCCATACACATAGTAAGGTAAAAGTTAAAGGCCCTCTGGACAGTTCAGTCAAAGGCAACTATGGGGTTGTGGCACTCATCTTGCTTTCAGGCCAAGGGAGATGGCATTTGTCCAAAGACAGCTTTCTGGGTCATGTGACCAGCATGACTAAACCGCTTCTGGCGCAATGGAAAACCGTGACTGAAACCAGAGCGCACGGAAAGGCCGTTCACCTTCCCACCACCTGTTTATCTACTTGCACTGATGTGCTTTCAAACTGTTTGGTTGGCAGGAGCTGGAACAGAGCAATGGGAGCTCACCCCGTCATGGGAATTCGAACCACTGACCTTCCAATTGGCAAGCCCAAGAGGCTCAGTGGTTTAGACCACAGCGCCACCCGCGTCATAGACATAGTATTACTGTGCTAGCAGTACCATATAGGTGTCCACATCCTCTGTGTGTGTTGCTTACTGGATCCACAGTAAATTGGTCATGTGTGATTACTTAATAACCAAACCAACTCATAGCTCACCATACTTACCTCTATCCATTTCCAGGGATGTTTTGGGGAGTCTAGTGTTCTGTAATAAATACTGAACTAATGTATGTGGAGGAACACAACTAGGTTTTAGGGGAGGATGGGCAACCCACACAACAACACCCTGGGTGTCACAGCACCCCTCCCATTCATTTCCCCCAGCAAGTGGCATTAAGACGTAAACAATGGACCAGTAACCATTGATACTATTGACCTAAGCCTGCTGTTTACTGCTGGATACTACATGTTCAATAAAACCCTTCCCAAATGCAAAGAGATCAGAATTAGTCATCATTACTTTGGGGTCTTTGAATGCAGCAGCATATGTCCCCAGCTGAAGAGGAGGGGGAAACCTGTTGGAAATAAAGTACTAGAAAAAAGAACCTCCTTCCTAGCCTGCTGCTATTAGTCAAGTGGTTGCCTGGGCTTGACAACTTATGGTGATTAATGAACTGGAGAGTGTTCAGGGAACAGCCATAAAAACTACAAAAAGGTTGAAATGCGAGATGTTAGAAGGGAAAGTTTACTGAGCAATTTAGTCCAGGGAGGAGGAGACTAACGGTGTTGGGGTATTCAAGAAACTGTGCTAAGCACAATGTCAGTCATTTGCGTGTCTGTGTGTGTTTGACCACTGAGACACAGAAACAGAAATAAGCACCGCAATTCAGATCATCTGTGTGTAACTGATTCCCTTTGGCAACTATGTCAGGCAACACCTTGATTGCTTTCTGCCCATCCAAGTCTCAGAGCTCTTTGCCTATTCAGCATCACAGTCAGGAAGTCTGCTTCTGGATCAGGACCAATGAATTTACGTTTTTGAGCCTCCAAGCAAGGTGATGAGCCGCTTCCTGCTTTTGAAAAGTTAAGTCCCTTGCTTCTCTCCTTTTCTGGTATAGCCACAAGTAAGGGCTTAGATACTTTCGCTTCTGATTGGAATTAGCCACAATTTAGCATTAAACCTGAACAGTAAACTGTAGTTAATCTTAATGATGGTTTATTGAAAAACAAGCCAGCTTCATAAACTGCAAAATGAAGTTGGCTTGTTTCAAGCAAGCCATAGATAAGATTAATCACAGTTTATTGCAAGCTGTAGTTAATCAAGAAGGGAAGTAAAACCTTCTGAACACCTCCTTACAACTGGTGGAAACGGGGAGCTAGGCTCGTTCCCCTCATGACAAACCAAGGTGATTCTGATTTCCTACTGCAGTCATTATCTAGATACTATGCATTGCTAAAGGTAATGGGGCATGAGTGGTGCTGTGGTCTAAACCACTGAGCCTCTTGGGCTTGCTGATCGGAAGATAGGCGGTTCAAATCCGCATGATGGGGTGAGCTCCCGTTGCTCTGTCCCAGCTTCTGCCAACCTGACAGTTTGAAAGCACACCAGTGCAAGTAGATAAATAGGTATCACTGTGGTGGGAAGGTAAATGGGATTTCCATGCACTCTGGCACTTGTCATTGTGTACTGTTGCACCAGAAGCAGTTTAGTCATGCTGGCCATATGGCCCAGAAAACTGACTGTGGAGAAATGCCTGTTCCTTTGGCCTGAAAAGTGAGATGAGCACCACACCCCATAGTCGCCTTTGACTGGACTTAACCATCCAGGGGTCCTTTACTATGCATTGCTTGGTCTGCACAGTAGCTAATAATATTCAGAATACCCTCCATGCACCTTCAAACGTCATAAATACCGGTACGTGTGTTGGTTGGTTTTCGTTTTAATCTTTATTTAGTTCAAGCTGCTTACGTCTATGAGTCATGCAACTTTTGGGAGTTTTTTTTTATTCATAAAAAAAACATACACTTGGCGAGTGAAGTGGGGGTTTGTTTCCTTCCTGCAGGAAAGACAGATTCTGCCTATTGTTCTTCTCTGCTTTGTGGCAGCTCGGATGAAAAAACGACAGTGATAAGCCCTGATTGGGGAGGAAGGAAGGATGTTTGTTTTATGTATTTATTTTTGTCTCTGCTTTGATTCAAAGTCTCTTATGTTTCTAATTTCTGGGGATTTGGAGAATTGACTCTTAATCCTCACTGTTGGCTTTTTAAGATGCAGCATGAAATGCAGTTTCCACACGAAAAGAACGAAAGAAAGAAATTAAGACATTATTGACTTCTGAACGGCTCCTCCATGAAATATTTATTCTGCAGGGGTAAGCAACATCCAGATACTTCTGGACTGTTTGCATTCACAAATAGTGTGAGGCATGCTTAAAAGGCTATTTAATATGAGGGTGAGATACCCTCTTATTCTTGTTTGTCTTCGCTCTCTGAGGCAAACTGCTACTATTCCCGTATGACAGGTGAGGCTGAGAAATACCGACTGAGAAACTCCACCAGTTGTATTCAAGGCTGAACCAGAATTTGAACTGAGACCTCACAGGTCTGAGGGCCACAATGAAATTATACAGCTGAACTCTTTTTGTAACCTGTGTGATAGATGAACCTAAGAATTATTCAGTGGGAGATTCTGTGTAGGAAAGCAGGATTGTGCTCATATTTAATTTTTGAGCTGACATCTGGTGCAATCCATCAAGTGTGTCACACCTCAAAAGGTGCCTCAAAATAAGGGGCAATCAGGTCAGCCCTACCCTTGGGCTGAGTGAGGCAGCTACCTCAGGCAGCAGATCCTAAGGGAAAGAGTGACGGTGAGTTGTTTGAGGACAGGGCTGTGTGTGTGTCATGTGGCTTGCTCTGCCCCTTCTAGACTAGCCTCTGCCTGCCAGTACAACGGAGGATTCTGCCCTGTTGATAGTGTTGAAGAGAAATTCAACTGCAGCCTTCGAATAGCCTTAGAGCAATCTACCGGTAAGGTTTGCATCCAACATAGTGCCAAATGTCCTGTCAGCAGAAGGATTCATGCTTGCACAATAGAACTTTCTCCCTTTTCTCTTGCAGGACCCCTTAAATTGTTCTAGGGTCCCCCCAACCCCCCAGAACAGATTGGGGAGTGCATGGATTTCGAATAAATGTGCAATTAATTGTGACTGTTTTGAATTCCTTTGTGTTGCCTTGCTCAGTGGGTTGTGCAAACCTCAGTTCTGAATAGTGCTTTTTATAGGATAAGGGGCACTAGGGGCATACACATGAAAGCTTATACCCAGAACAAACTTATTTGGTCTCTGAGGTGCTACTGGACAATTTTTTTAAAATTTATTTCGACTGCGTAAGACCAACACAGCTACCTACCTGAATTATGGAACCCAATGAGTGTTGACTTGGAACCACTAGGGTACCCCAACTCACAGGGTTGTTATGAACATGTAACAGAGGGCAGGGAGCCATGGATACTGCCTTCGAGGAAAGATAGGGTTTAAATCATGGGTAGACAAACTAAGGCCCGAGGGGTCACATCCGGCCAATCGCCTTCTAAATCCAGCCCGTGGACGGTCCAGGAATCAGTGTGTTTTTACATGAGTAAAATGTGTGCTTTTATTTAAAATGCATCTCTGGGTTATTTGTGGGGCTTAGGAATTTGTTCATATTTCCCCCCCGAAATATAGTCCGGCCCTCCACAAGGTCTGAGGGACAGTGGATCGGCCCCCTGCTGAAAAAGTTTGCTGGCCCCTGGTTTAAATGTAATAAATGGGAGGAGGTGATATATCCTTTTTAAAAAAGGAAGACTGAAAGTTATTCTCTCTCCCCCTCCCCCTAACTAACATAGCTGTCTAAAGTTGCGGAACAGAAAATAGGCCAAAGTAAGACTATGTGGTATTTGAACACAAGTCCTTCTCTCTCTTTTTTTGCAAAGTTAGTTTATCATTTAATGACATTCCTGCTTCAAAGTGTCCTCCCCCCACCCCCGGCCGGTGGGGAGCTGCGTTTCCTTAAGCGATGTTTAGAGGACACCGGGCTGCAAGGGAATCATTTCTCGCCTCTAGCACGAACAGCTCTCGCGCCAAGTCCTCTGAAAAAAAGGATCGCTTTGTGAATAATTGAAAGTGTCCCCAGAGTTCAGGATTTCTTTTGCTTGGAGGGGGGGGAGGGAGGGATGCCTGCGCTGCTCTCTCGGAGGCGGCTCGGCTGTAACCGTCGAAGAATTGCCAGGCAATTGATGTTGTTTTTTTGAGCGGGAGGGATAATGGAAGGGGCTGGTGGGTCTTGGGATGCGAAAGCGAATTCTTTTTTCCCATTTTTTTTTATTCTTCTTCTTCAGGATTGCCTTTTCTGGAAGTGAAAGCACCAAGAGGAGATAATTGGGAGAGCCCCGTCGCCATCCTCCAGATGTGGGCAAAGTTAATGCGCGCTCGGGGATTTGATTTCCCTTCGCTGCACGTCGAGGCTCGCAAATGAGATTGCGGCGCCACCTACCGACGGCTCTTCAATACTGCTTCTCTGGGGAGCGGTAGCAAAAAGCAGTGAATTCCGAAAGTGGGATCCGGGTGAGCTGCAAAGAACTTAAAACAGAGCTTTCCAAACTTTTCATGTTGGTGAGACACTTTTTAGACATGCCTCATTTGGTGACACAGTAATTCGGTTTTGCATCATTTCGCGACACAGTAATTCAGTTTCACCAGCAACTAAAGTGTTCCAGCATGGATAGCTGGCTATTTGAAACGTAGATATTGAATCATGTTCACATGAAAGCCTATGTCCTTGGGATACGACTAATGACTTCTGTCTTTTCTAAAGCAGAGTATCAAAGTGCCTCCTAAACTGATGGCTTTATATGACTTTGAAGCAGAACACTACACTCTGTCTACACAGAACACAGAATTTGTCTCGTTTCATGTTAGCATTCCAGCTTTGTGAAGTTGTGGCCACAGTTCCACCGAGCTCTTTCATGACTCTCCCTTCTAACTATTGTGTCTTCTGGAGCTGCAAGCTCTGCACATTTCCCAGGGAGGTCTGCATATCAAAGCGGAGAATCTTGCACATTGTCTTCCATCTAGGATTCTCCCATGGCACTGGCTGTGCTATGTTCATTCTAAGGATGCGGGAGAAGTTTAGTTTGGTTTGCGTTGTAATGCCAACCTAACCCATGCTTCCTGGAACAGCGCATGAACTGAAACCCTGAATTCCCTCAAAACTTGCACTTCTCATTCTGCAGTGTGGTTCACCAAAGTATGCATCTGAGGGGAAACTGTGAATTATAATACTAGTGGAAATAATGCAACAAAAATGTGTATATCAGTAATAATAATAATAATAATAATAATAATAATAATAATAATAATTTATTATTTATACCCCGCCCATCTGGCTGGGTTTCCCCAGCCACTCTGGGCGGCTTTCAACAGAGCATTAAAATACAATAATCTATAAAACATTAAAAGCCTCCCTAAACAGGGCTGCCTTCAGATGTCTTCTAAAGGTCTGGTAGTTGTTGTTTTCTTTGACATCTGAAGGGAGGGCGTTCCACAGGGCGGGCGCCACTACCGAGAAGGCCCTCTGCCTGGTTCCCTGTAACTTGGCTTCACGCAGCGAGGGAACCGCCAGAAGGCCCTCGGCACTGGACCTCAGTGTCCGGGCTGACCGATGGGGGTGGAGACGCTCCTTCAGGTATACAGGACCGAAGCCATTTAGGGCTTTAAAGGTCAGCACCAACACTTTGAATTGTGCTCGGAAACGTACTGGGAGCCAGTGTAGGTCTTTCAAGACCGGTGTTATGTGGTCTCGGCGGCCGCTCCCAGTCACCAGTCTAGCTGCCGCATTCTGGATTAGTTGTAGTTTCCGGGTCACCTTCAAAGGTAGCCCCACGTAGAGCGCATTGCAGTAGTCCAAGCGAGAGATAACTAGAGCATGTACCACTCTGGCGAGACAGTCCGCGGGCAGGTAGGGTCTCAGCCTGCGTACCAGATGGAGCTGGTAGACAGCTGCCCTGTATACAGAAATAATCTGTGCCTCCATGGACAGCTGTGAGTCCAAAATGACTCCCAGGCTGCGCACCTGGTCCTTCAGGGGCACAGTTACCCCATTCAGGACCAGGGAGTCCTCCACACCTGCCCGCCTCCTGTCCCCCAAAAACAGCACTTCTGTCTTGTCAGGATTCAACCTCAATCTGTTAGCCGCCATCCATCCTCCAACCGCCTCCAAACACTCACACAGGACCTTCACCGCCTTCACTGGTTCTGATTTGAAAGAGAGGTAGAGCTGGGTATCATCCGCATACTGATGAACACCCAGTCCAAACCCCCTGATGATCTCTCCCAGCGGCTGCATATAGATGTTAAAAAGCATGGGGGAGAGGACAGAACCCTGAGGTACCCCACAAGTGAGAGCCCAGGGGTCTGAACACTCATCCCCCACCACCACTTTCTGAACACGGCCCAGGAGGAAGGAGTGGAACCACTGTATAACAGTGCCCCCAGCTCCCAAACCCTCTAGACGGTCCAGAAGGATGTTATGGTCGATGGTGTCAAAGGCCGCTGAGAGATCCAGCAGAACCAGGAAACAGCTCTCACCTTTGTCCCTAGCCCGCCGGAGATCATCGACCAGTGCGACCAAGGCAGTTTCAGTCCCATGATGAGGTCTGAATCCAAATGGTCCGCTTCTTCCAGGCGTGCCTGGAGTTGTTCAGCAACCACTCGCTCAATCACCTTGCCCAAGAATGGAAGATTTGAGACTGGGCGATAGTTGGCCATATTGGCCGCATCCAAAGATGGTTTTTTAAGGAGCGGTTTAATAACCGCCTCTTTTAGCGGGTCTGGGAAGGCTCCCTCGCAGAGAGAAGCATTCACCACCCCGCAAAGCCCATCACCCAGCCTTTCCCGGCTAGCTTTTATAAGCCAGGATGGGCAAGGATCAAGGAGACAGGTGGTTGGTTTCACACATATCAGGAGAAATGTGCACTAAAAGTCTAATGATTTTTTGTCAGTGTTTGCATTATTTTTTTTATCCTGCAAATTCCATCCCTATCTGAGACACAGAGAATTAGCTGTGCACTGTGGCCTAGCTTTCAGCCGTCTTCCTCTTTCCTCTTGGGTTAGTGGCACTGTGCTTCAGGTCCTCTGTAAAATCCCCTGCCATGGATTCCCCTTTTAATAAACCTGTGATGTCAGAAATACCTGTGCACCTAGTACGGATTCAAGAGACAGAATAGAGGCCAGGGGTCTTTGCACCAATGATTTTGAAACTATCAGTGCAGACTGCCAGGAGCAGTGTGAGGATAAGGCAAGGGAACAAGGCATAGACCAGGCATCCCCAAACTTTGGCGCTCCAGATGTTTTGAGACTACAGTTCCCATCATCCCTGACCACTGGTCCTGTTAGCTAGGGATCATGGGAGTTGTAGGCCAAAACATCTGGAGGGCCGAAGTTTGGGGGTGCCTGGCATAGACTAATTGCAACAAGCCATTGCTCAAACATCCTCCAAAACTCAGTCCTAGAATGGATCTCTTAGAATCAGAATTGTAGAGTTGGAAGGGACCCTCAGGCCAATCTAGTCCAACCCCCTGCAATGCAGGAACCTCAACTAAAGCATCCATGACAAACGGCCATCCAACCTCTGCTTTAAAACCTCCAAGGAAGGAGACTCCACAACGTTCCACTGTTGAACAGCTCTTACTGTCAGAAAGTTCTTCCTAATGATATTGAAGAGTTGAAGCAGCTTTGTGCTGCAAAAACCTCTCCCTGCCCTGGCATTTCTATAGGTGAGATACTCATATCTGTTCAGTGGGTTTGTTTCTTGTTCTCTCTAATGGCCGTCTTCTTCCCACTGAGCAATGTCAGTGCCTAATCTGCTGCATACATAGTCGATCAAATTGGCAAATTAAAGGAGGGGATAACTTGTATTGGACAAACCTTGCTTCCTGGTTTATGTTGCCTCATATGACCCATTGGCAAAAGGAAGAACTCCATTCCCCCGGTATTCTGAAGTTGGCGTGTGCAAGAGTCAAGCAGAGAGAGAGAATTTTCAGAATCATTTCATATATTGCATTGAATGAAACAATGTCTTCTGCTGAGCAATCAGTTCTGCAAGATTGCTCTTTGAGGTATTATTGCCCAGACTGCAGGACCTGAAGGGACTGCAGTGTTAGTGTGTGTGTGTGTGTGTGTGTGTGTGTGTGTGTGTGTGTGTGTGTAAGCAAGCTATCTCTTTATCTTATGCTGCACATTCATGAATATTGCAAAGGAGCATTTGGGGCATAAGGATGCCCCTGGCAAGCCAAAGCACGTTTTGAATCAGAGTCATAACTCATGATCTCACATTCTTTTCCACTGCTATATTTTATCTCAAGTGTAAATAACTAGCGGTCCTGTCCACATCAGCTTGAACAGGATAAATTAAATCTCACCACCAAGCAGGAACCTCTTGTCTCATCTTCACTGACGCGCCCGTTCCCTGTGTTATGACAAGGGCCAGCAAACAGGGTCCAAGGAAAGCCAGTGCAGATGAATAATGGTTGTTAGCATACCTCTCTGAGGACAGGACCTAATGACCTAGGAACTACAGTGGAGTTCAGAGCGACCCTCTTCTGCACATGGCATATATCATACTGTGCTTGCGCTGTCGTCTCCAATTGTGATGAATAGTTATGGGATCAATAAAACTGCTACTGTGCAATTTTTCTACTGTGTCACACAGATATGCTGACCTCTTGCTGTTTTTTCTCCTCCTGCTGTTAAAGGAGAAGTAGGTGTGGGGGGAGAGAGGGAGAAGGCAACAAAGTAGAAAATGGAGCAGTGTGCCTCCAAAAAAAGTGGGTAAGAGTTGAAGGAGTTATTAAAATCAGGTGAAAGTAGATTTTAGGCTTGTGGGGTCTACTGTGTTGTTGTCTCCTAGGTCCCTAAGATCTGCCAAGCAGAGTATATACAGTACATATAAGGTATTATAATTTAAGGGTGAAGAATTCTCAGCACAAGAATTTTTTTTGAGTACCGGAATTTAACTGAGCTTACATAGGAAACAGTCCCAAGAACCTCCCATCTCCTGCATTTCAGCCAAATAATTTGGAGTAGGGTAGGAATTCATTGATAGTTGCCATTGCTAAGCAATCCTCACTCATTCACGTACTTCAAACCATCAGAGATCTGGCAGTGGGTCCCACCAACACTCACCCCAATTTACAGTAAATTGGTAACATCCCAGTCTTCCTTCTGAGCTTCCACCCATCTACTTTTGCAGTTGAATTCACATTTCAGAGTTGGTTGGCTGAAGCAAAATGTATAATGGTGCAGAGGCCCATCCTTGGTTCCTTTCAAATTATGAAAAAGCCATTTGCTAAGAATCTTTGCCACGACCCTCGTGTTTTTCCAAATCTCATCAATACCACAGTAATGTCATCAGCAGTCACAGACACACCTTTTCCCCACCAGCAAAGGATGTGAGCTTTAGGTGAGCATCTCTCATCAACAGCACTAGGTTCAGGCTTGGCCCTGGGAGCGAATCACCCTTGTTCACCCTGATGGATGACATTTACAAAGAGTGGGACAAGGGGGATGTGACTTTGTTCCTGCTTCTTGATCTCTTTATGGCTTTTGGTGTTGCTGACCATGGTACCCTCCTGGTCTGGCTCTGTGGGATGGGAACTGGGGGCACTGTGTTACAGTGGTTCTGGTCCCACTTAGAGCACTCCTGTTAAGCACAGATTGGGTGGTGGGTGTGCGATCCTGGCATCCAGTAAAATATGGGTATGCTTAAGGGTGTGTATTCAATGTAGGAAAGGCTGAATAGGAAGTGCAAATGGACCTTTGTGCGTTGTGGATTTTTGAGCAGCTATTTATTTAGACCTTTGGCAGTCACAATAGTGCCCACCAGTACTATGATGGCAACTCCTGCTATAATATAAAAGGAGAAAGAACAAGCATGTGCTCTAATTCCACATGAGATACACATATATCACTAATGGCTTATGCTTTCCCAGGGAACCAGAAGGTGTTATTAGTTTGGTTTGTTCTTGTTTTTAATATGCATTTTGTGTTTTTATCTTCCATTTTTATGCTGTGAACCACCCTGAGATCTTTGGGTGAAGGGCACTATACAAATTAAGTCAATAATAATGATGATGATGATGATGATGATGATGATGTCCATTGTCAGGTCAAACTGTTTTATTTAGAGCTGAAAACTCAGGCTAAATGTGACCAAAAATATTTTGGAAATAGGAGCAAGTTTTCTTATCATGTACTGTTTCATTTTCTTCTACTCCTCCTCCTCCTTCCTGGCAAACTGCATATGAACATACGTTTATTAAAATAAAAAAAACCCTACACACAGTGGTTTCCTGTAAGCATCTATTTCCTCTCAGAGATGTGAAAAAGAAAGCATGAAAAGCAGAACCCATCATGCAAATAGGAGAAAAGTCCTTCTGTTGTATATCTAACCACAGACAGAACATTTGATCTTCTTTGAGAGACATCTGAATGTGTTGTTACTCTTTCTTTAAAAATAAATTTTCTTAGCAACGTGAGGTAAAGATGGAGAGGAGATGGCAATTTCAGGTGCATTATTTGTTCATCCTCACACACTTGATCAATGGTAAGTTCATTTTCTTCCAAGAAACCTCTTCCTATTAGGTTGATAAATCTGCTGTATGCCTGAGCTGAGGGTTTGGACCCAAGGCAATGTGGTGGTGTCTCCTTCAAGCTTTCTATCCATGGTCGTATTTCTTGGGCACTTCCGAAAAGCCACTTTTGGATATGAAGTACTGCATTAGGCTGACATTGCAGAGTAATTATTTTGGTTCTTATCATAACTGTATTTTCAAGGGGAGTTTGCTAATAACGATGCTGTTAAAATATTCTTACCATTTATTAATAAGAATTCAAGAATAAGCTATAATTTCATTTCTGAAGGAAAGTGCTGGGTTCTCTGTTTTTTTTCTGGTTTTTGGAACCTCTGTCAATGTGGACTTTGCACTAAAGAGGACAGAACGTAACACAGGGAATGGGGAAACGGGAAGCATCTTGCAGATGTAATTGGATTCCAGCTCCCATCAGCCACAGCCATCACGGCTGGTCAGTGATATAAGAGTTTTAGCCCAACAACATTTAGAGGGCCGCAGGTTCCACTCCCTTTTGCAACATTTCAGAAGTAAGGCTGTTAGTTGTACAGCCTTGATCACGAATTGTAGTGATCTTATGCAGCCTTTCCTTCATGTGGGGCTTAAGAGAATATCCATGGGCGGACTTTGGTGCCCTGAGTGAGAACAAAATTTGGTGCACCCTCCCAAATATTTCTTATTTCCACAATAATTCCACAATAATTCCTTTTTGTACTGTTTCTTTTTTATGGATCTTCTCAGTAGGTACCTGTATAAATATAGATATTTTTATTATATTTATTATTATTATTATTTTGCATCTCTTCAAATTGGTGCCCTAAGTCTGCTGCTGGAATATCCTGGTAGGACAGGAGTTGCCAACCTTTTTGGAGCCTATGGTCATGTTTCCAGACGGGAGAAGCTGTATGCAGTTTTGCCTGCAATATACATTTTTTAAAAAGCAATTTTCCTCCCTAATATAGTGCATTTTGTATGTTGTTGTTTTCCCCCCCAGTAATGCATTTTATGTGGACTTCAGCCTAGCGTGTGCTACACATTGTTTGGCTGAAGAACCACAGTGCTAAATTTAGAGAAATGTGAATTTAGAAAGATGGCTGCTTTGCTTTGTGTAATGCTTCAGAAACGGTTAATTGTGCAGGTTTTCCCTATCCCTACCACTATGGTAGGATGTGCCAAAAGCCAATATAAGCAAAATGCCTGTGGTGCTACCGTAGTTCTATCTACTGGTTCTCCCTAAGTGCTCCTGTGATGCTTCAGCAAGTCTCATGGATGGACTTGATCCTATCCAACAGAGCAAGCAGCTGAATCTCTCTGGATAGGATTATAAGCCTAAATGCAGACCAGACAGTCAAACTTGAGTCAGCCCATACTTAACAACTTTGGCCTGATAATAGACCCCTCATGACAACTTGAAAGATACAGATACTCAAGAGTTGCTGCACGTTCTGAGATAAAAGGACTATTAATAAAAGTTAAGTATTAAAATATTTATTCCTAATTCCCTGTTGATGTTGCACTTTGATCTTCATGCATGCTCTTAAGCATAATTCTCAGGAAGAATTTCCTGTGTAGAATTCTGTCAAAAGTGAAGCAGCTTCCTGAATGCAAGATGCTGAATTGAGATCCCTGGGCTGTTTATACTGTTCTTTGTTCCTCGTTAGAGAAATATATACTCTTGGTCTTTATTCTAAAAAGTTCCTTAAGGCGTACTCACACAGCATTTAAAGGCCAGGATACCATGATTGTAAAGGTAAAGGGACCCCTGACCATTAGGTCCAGTCCTGGACGACTCTGGGGTTGCGGCGCTCATCTCGCTTTACTGGCGTGGGAGCCACTGTTTGTCCGCAGACAGCTTCTGGGTCATGTGGCCAGCATGACTAAGCCGCTTCTGGTGAACCAGAGCAGCGCACGGAAACACTGTTTACCTTCCCGCCAGAGCGGTACCTATTTATCTACTTGCACTTGATGTGCTTTTGAACTGCTATGTGGGCAGGAGCTGGGACCGAACAACGGGAGCTCACCCCATCGTGGGGATTCAGACCACCAACCTTCTGATCGGCAAGCCCTAGGCTCTGTGGTTTAACCCACAGCGCCCCCTGCATCCCATACAGCTAATTTATAATATGTTTGTGGGACATCCAGAAGGTATAAAATAATGCAGCTATGTAATAACATGAATCATTCCCAAATGTTATATTGATTGCCCTTGAATCTTGCGCCACATTTGCCAGCTTCTCCTGCCACACCAGGCCACACCCTTTGAGAACCACTGCTTTTGCGCTACTATCTTCATCACATCGCTCATGCCAGTTTCCCCATATTCTAGTGCCAAGTGTGCAGTGGGAGCCTAGGAATTATAAACATGAGGATATAGAGCATGTGAAAATGATACTGTGTGCATTTGTGTTCTCTTGCAGCCCAGTCTAACATCATCCTTCAGGACGGGGAAACTGTCTATGGTTTGCCTGGCAGCAATGTGACTCTATCATGTAGCATCCGGAAGGAAAAGGATATCTATGTAACACAAATGCAGTGGACAAAGATTCAGGATGGTCGGCCGAGAAAGATAGCTGTATACCACCCTACCTATGGCAAACAAAACCATGAAACGGCTTACAGCTACTCTGTAAGTTTCAGGGAGGATGTCCACAATTGCCTGGGTGGCCACAGTGATGTTACAGCCACCAGCATAGAATGTAGTCAATGGATTCTGCAGCTGGAGAACGTGAGTCTGGAAATGTCTGGCTTGTATGAGTGCAACTTTGCTACATTTCCAACTGGAACAAGCCGCTCTGAAATCAATCTTGTTGTTAAGAACAGTGGTAAGCAGTAATTGACACATTAAGATTTGTTTTTAATGAGGGGCATTATAATATTTTAAACGGTATCTCTTTCGCAGTGACTCCAGATAATGTATTTGCATTGCTGCTCGACTGACCGCATTCCTGTTGCAAGTAATGTGCTTCAGTTTACATTTTAGAAGAACTTCAAATGCTTCCATTCAGGGCAGAAACAGTAAAATGGCGAGTTTTTTAAATTCTACTCCGCCTTATTCTCCAAGGAAAGTCAAAGCGTCCAACAGATTAAATAACCGCGCTGTGTAAAACCAATAATGTTTGTTTTACCAATGCAATAAAACTCAAATTGACAAATCCAGCAGTCATCAACATAAATGCAAGCTGAGCCAGCCCAAAAGTTTTTTCATCAGCAAAATGTTTTACTAAAAAGTCACAACTCTGCCTGGTGCCCACAAAGAAGTTACCTGTCACACCATGCTTGGGTGGGCAGCCCAGCAGCAACAGCCCTAATCCAAGTTGACACCTGCCTTTCCTCACATGACTGTGAGATCTGGAGCAGGAGCTCAGATGGCAATCAGAATTCGATTGAGCATCTGTGTTAGGGAATCATACACCATGAAAGCTGAGATGAAGAGTGAAAGGAATATAGAATACTGGAAAGGTTGCCATAATGTGAATTTACCATTCTCCAGAGATATTGGGTTGCCCACACATCCGCTTGTGCCATGTCTAGAAAGCACCACTTCCCCCAGGAAAACCTGCTCTTTAGCACCGAATCAGAGCAAATGTCAACCTGCAGAAAACACAATTGACGTTTGCTCCGATTCAGCGGTAAAGATTGGGTTTCCCCAAGGGGAAATTGGTGGGGCAAGTGGCAGTCTGCATGAGCCCTTAGTCCCAGTTCTCATTGATCAGATAAATCTATGTCTGGTGATGGTTTTTATAACAAAATGCTCTCCATTGAGGAGAGGGGTGACATTCTTGCATATGGAAAACTAACGTGTCAGGGACTAGGACAGAGTTGACACCTCTCCTTGATATGTAGTTTAATATGTGAAAGATTATTATTTTTCTGTGGAAAGAAACTTCCTGGAGCATGTCTATATGAGTCTAGGGAGGTTACGAGCATTTGAATAAGGATGCTTGCCAAAGGTTGGAGGCAGGATCCTAGCAAGCAAGGGTTTACTGTACAAGCTCCCTTCTTGCAGACTGTCCTGCTGCATGCATGCATGGAAAACAAGGGACAGGACTTGTTTGTTCTGATAATCACACAATCATAGAATTGTAGACTTGGAAGGGAGCCTGAAGGTCACTGAGTATTGGAGGCAGCACTAACTGGACTGATAAATGCAGTTTTGATTGTGATAAGCACCCTGATCATACATAGTTCAGGGTTTTTATCTGCCATTGACAACTTAATAGATAAGAAAAAAATCCAAGACCATAAAGATGATCTGGTCAAATGGACAGAGCATCTAGTGGAATGGATGGATTGTTTGAAATAGATTTTTGTTTGCTCCTTTCAAGCTTTGCTCTTCACTTCTTACAGAAGTGTGACCACCCACCCCAGCATTATCACTAACTACTGGACAAAAGTCAGACAGTCTGTTTATTTTATTCTTCCTCTCTTCCATATAACAGCACTAGCCCTTGCTGTCTGCTGCATTCCCTGGTTGAAAGTACAAAATAATAGCTAGCAAAACAAAACAAAACAAACAAACCCCAACATCCTGCAAAATTTGTCTTTTCACCCAACTGGGTTAGAAGATGTTCAGAAACACAGTTGGAGGATGAAGGATATTAGTCATTAAGAAAACATAACTTCACTTCAAAGTAAAACAAACCCATCTGGAGGGAACAAAACCCAACCCAAGTCACTGGGGAAGGATAACTGGCAGACGTGGAGGACCAAAGTGGAGGCAATGAGTGTTACTGCAGAACTGGATCAAAGGAAGGATGACACAATAAGCCTGTTGGCGCAGCATTGTGAGGATGCAGAGAGCAGCTCCGAGAGCTGCAAAGTATTCAGCTACTTAACCAACCTCTTCCTGACCTTAATTTAAACCACCTGGTCTGCATTTTTTGCATTCATCTGCTTGGGGTGTTTACTGGTTTACTAGATAATTGGCCAGCTCTTTCTCTAGCAAACACTGTCCTCGGCTATGATGCTAAACACCACAATTCAGCACTGCGGGAACAAGGCTGGGTGAGCAACAGACATAAAACCAAACCACGGTCCATTGAAACAGGAAGCAAATGCTTCTCGTCACCTCCTTGCAGCCATGCTAGAGGAAGAGAGGGTATGGTGCGGGGTGGTGTGGGGGTGATGCAAACCTGAGGCTCATCCAAACACATTTGAATAGAATCATAGAATTCTAGAGTTGGAAAGCACCTAAGGGTCATCTAGTCTAACCCCATAGTATGATTTAAACAAGGCCACTGTGTGGAAATACTTTACTGCAGGGACGGGGAAACTGTGGATGCATATGTTGGACTGCAACATCCATTGTTTCTGACCAGTGGCCGTGCTTTCTAGGTCTGATGGGAGCTAGAGTCCAACAATTGTAGAGTCTGGGTCCCTTCTAACTCGACAATTCTATGGTTCTATGATTCTAACATCTGGAGGGTCACACGTTCTTCCCCCTCCTGTGTTACATTCTGCCCGGTGCTCTTCAGTGCAAAGTCTACATTCACAGAGGAGCCAAAAATTAATTACAAGCAGGCTGTTCTCTTTGCCACAGGATTCTCTTTACCAATGTCCTTGCTATAACAGAATGACTGCATTGCAACCCATTGCATCCTAATTGTATAAATAGATTTTCTACTGGGGAGTTTGAGTGAAGAAAGGCATGACAACGATGTGAGGGGGAGTAATGCCTGCCTTATAGAGTCTCAGGAAATGTATCCCTTTGTTGGCTCTGCTCTACAGCATTGCAATCCTGAGCATGTTTGATATTATCCCAAATCCTCTGATGATCTGGTGTACCAGTGGCTTATGATATCTGGAGTGTTTTAATAGCCTCAGTATCCATGTGCTGGAATACCAAGTATTTGGCATCTGGGCTTGAGATGGGGTGCTCTGAGGACAACTTCATCAACCCGTACAATCTGAGTTTGCCCATCTGAGTGATCCATTGATGGAAAATTGCCTTGGACCCCAATCTAAGTGAATTGAAGGGAGTTCACAGAATGAAAGTTTACAGTCAGCTCTTCCCACTACCTTCCATCTGCAACCCAAGAAAGTCTCTATGGAGGAACATAGATAGTTGCCTCATACTGAGTCAATGATCGCTTCATCTAGCTTAGTACTGTCTGCAGTCACTTGCAGCAGTTCCTCAGACATGGGATATTTACCCAGTTCTACCAGGAGATACTGGGGAGTGAACCCTTTGACCAAGCAGATGTTCTGCCACCAATCTATAGCCTTCCCCAGGGAGGGGGCTGCTCCTGAAAAATGTGGGACATGGCTCAGGGGGCTGCTCAGGGGATGAAATAAAAGACAGCAAAGTTTCCTTCTGGGGATTTCTTTAAATTATCTTGCTTTAGGATCCAAGCCCAATTTGTGGCAATTCCTTTCTCAGCAGTCATCTGTGCCTCACCCCACCTTGTTCAGAAAGCCCCCCTGACCCTCGAGCAGCCTTGCTCAACTTTGTTAATTGTTTAATTGCACACTGAAATGGAGAGTGCCTGTATGTGTGTTGCTAAGGGTTTAACACTGGAAAATGTCATTGGAATATACTAAGCTAGAAAGCTTTCTGAGCTTCTAGCTGGGTTGATAATTAATTGTTGATGTTCTCTGCTGGCCTTCACATGAGTGTTTAACCTTAGATCATGTGTTCAAGGTATTCACTTGCAAATCTTCATTTTGAAAGGTAGTTGCCTTTGCCTTTTGGCACAGTGAGAGAAGGATATGATAAGATGCCTCTCCAGGAGTTGCATAACCTTAGGCTGGATGCAGACTAATGCAGGATATGAAAGAAACAGAGGTTTGATCTTTGATTTGATCACAATTATGCTGTATATTTAAGAAGAAAAACCTATGCTTGAATATGCATATGCTTTATACAAATTTCTGGATGTATCATTGTTTTGTATCTGTTTTTTAAAGAACTTTGAATAATACTTCTGGATCTAGACAATTTATATCCCAAAATTATTCCATTTTTATGCATCCAATTTCTTCACGCTGTGCAATATTAATATCTGCAACAAACCTTGGGTCCCCAGATGTTGTCAGAACACAACTCTCATCATTCCTGGCCTGCTAGTTAGAGAAGATGGGAGTTGTAGACCAACAACATCTGGGGACCCAAGATTGAGAAAGGATGCAGGTGGCTGAATGGGAAGAAGTGGGCAGAAAATGTCTTATGTTGTTTTAGTAGCCAAGCCTCTGTGAATTGTCCTTCAGATTTTTGGCAAAGTAGAAATAAGGAGAGCCTAGTCTCATTCCCCCAAACACCTGTACTCAGTGTGGAGTTGAAACCAAAGCCATAACTGAGGTATTGCTAGGCTGTTGAATGGATCCTAGTATCTGTAGTACTGTTCTTGAACATCATCTCCTCTTATTATTACCACGTGTGCTTCTATTTGAATCTGTTTCATAAATGCAAAGTAATGATTATTGTGCAAGAATTTGCAGTGCTGACTTGGCTGCTGTCTAACTAATGTAAACGTGTATTTTCTTTCTGTGCTCAAGTGAAACCAGAAATCTCTATTGGCCTCCAAGCAAGTTTCACAGGAGAGGTGAGTAAATTTAGAGGTACAAATGCATGAGTTAGTGTATAGCTTTATTGCTCCAGTCATCCAATGAAATGGGACAAAACTGAGAATTCGGCCACAAGAAAACCAGCTAGGGCAACTGATTTGGGAACGTTTCCTCCTCAAGTTTGGAATCATCCAGTCAGAATTTCCCCCTAGTAATTATGTGGCCCTTGGATGGTACCGGTATTGAACCTTTGAATGAAAGAATTCAGAATGCTCATTAGCTTGAAGTACTCATTCTTTGACATCTGCAGGCAGCATAAAAGAATAGAAAAGAACAACACATTATCTCATTATCTCATCCTTGTCCTTTGTTCACATGCAACCTGTTTCAGGATTTACCTGACCACAGGGAAAGGGCTGTAGCTCAGTGCTGGAGCACCTGCCTTGAACAGAATCATGGAATAGAGTTGGAAGCATACAGAAGGCACTATGTTCAATTCCTAGCCATAGCTGTCAACCCTCCCTTTTTTTGGCGGGAAACTCCCTTATTCCAATGCCATTTCCCGCTGCTATCCCGGATTGTTGATATCCCTTAAATTTCCCGGATTTCAAAGGAAGCAGCTCCTCTCCCTCCCTGCTGGCCAGGGAGGCTCCTCAGCTGCGTTGCTCGGCTGCCAATAAGGAGTCTGAGACCGACTGGGGGCGGAGCTTGCATGCCTTGTGCAGCCAGACCCTCACGCCCAACCAGACAGCCAGCCTGCCTGCCATCTACGTGCTCGCTCTTTCACTCACCCGTTCGTGCGCAGCCTCTGGAGCGCAGGGTGGCGAGGCTACTTGGTGCCATTGCACCGCCCTCGCCGCATCCCTTGTTTTCAAATCCAAAAGTTTGAAAAAATTCCTTATTTTCACATCCGAAAGTTGACAGCTATGTTCCTAGCATCTCCAGGGCTCATAACGTCCCCTCTCTGAAATCCTGGAGAGCTGAGGCCTGTTGATGTACACAATGAAAAGCTAGATGGACCAATGCTCTGATTCAGTATAAGGCAGTTGCCCATGTCGTTCCTCTCCATATCGTTCCCTTCTTACGAATGGGATCATCTCAGGAGCAGGCCACTCCCATTACCAATCCCCTCTATGCATTGTCAGGCAAGCTTTGTACACTGGTAACTGTATATATTTACATGCAAGAAGAGCACCCGAAGAAGGCTCCAGTAGTTATCCTGTCTAATTCAGATTTTAAAATCTACACATCCTAGATTATTATTATTATTATTATTATTATTATTATTATTATTATCTTGGTATCGAAACAATATTATTTTAATTTTAAAATAAAATGTTTTATTTGGCCCATTTCAGATCATAACATTTTTCCCAAGTTTGATATGCTTGAAAACACAGGTCCATCTTTTAACATAATCCCTGCTTCGATAGCCTAAGGAGTCATTTGAATCTCATGTGTTGTTGTTCCTATATCTGTACATCTTCCTATCGCTCTTCTTGTTCTCAGTTTTCTACCTGCAGAGAAAAGTGAAATAAATTATTTATATGGTCAACAGGGAGGCAGTAAAAATACAGCAACCACCCACAGTTCTGAGCTTTCCAAAATGGCTGGAAATGTTAAGTCCCCGTCTATATTTTGCACCTCAGATCACATTCAGTTTAAAACTTCAGTTAACAAAACACTCCACAGGTACAAGCACAGCTATGAAGGTAAAAGCGTTTTTTTAACAGCTCATCTTTCTCTAGGTAGCTTAGTATTTTGTATTATATGCATCGAGAATAAGGCTCATATTTAGCGCTGTCAACGGGGTACCAAACCACATCCTCTCTGCTTTTAGACAAAACGCATGCCAGATGGAGCCGCAGCTATGATCATCCTTTCCTTCATGTTTTGAACTATTTTAGCGGTAATATTTTAGTGGTTTCATTACACCTGCAGCTCTGTACAAAATGTTCAGGGTGATTATGGGGAAAGAGGATCAAAGACTGAATGTTTCCATAAAGCTTGCCCTGAAGTATTCAAACATCTTATTGATTTATTGATTGATATAGCACCTTTATTATGGTGATTTAGACCATCTTCCCTGTGGGGGAAGAAGGAGAAAGCAAGGGGGGCAGGCAAAAGAAAAGGTCTGTTCCTGTTCCAGTCAAACTGCTCTCCCCCTCAGGTTAAAGGACATTGGGAGTTCTTCAGGGAAGAAGGCAATGAGGGAGACAGGTAAACAAAACATCAGTCGGACAGTCTCATTGACACCACAGGGCAACTTTACATTTAATAACATGTATTTGTTTGGGTATTTTAAAACTGTAAACCACCTTGGGTACCTTGGCAGATAAACACATAAGTGCTGTAGATAAATAAGTACAAAAGGACAGGTTATGTGAGGCTGATTATCCCACACAAAGATCCAACATTACTCTGAAATGTAATGTTCATTGTAAGTGTGCTTCAGACTGCAGCATTATTGCCAAGCCATTATTGACTGGCTTTCCTTTGAATTTCTAATAGGCTAATATTACTTGTATGGTAAGGAAGGCATTTCCTAAGCCCGACCTTCAGTGGTACATGGATGGAGAGATACTGAAGGACAAATCTGGAGGTAATGCAAACATTGTCTAAAATGGCATTTCAAAAATTCACTTTTTAAAAATATCCGGCTGTAACCAGAGAGCACAGTACTCTTTCTGTGAGCAGGAGAATGTAAACATTCATAATCTACGTGGGAGGGAAAGCAGCTTTTATGCTGAACACAACCCTCATTTAATGATAAACTAATACTCCACCTCCTCAAAAATACAGAGAAAGAGGCGCGCACAACAGTAAGGATTCCATTATCATAATTCCACAAAAGCAGGGAGAAGAGGTGCAATCTAACCTGGCACTGAAATGGTGTTCACATTAAACTAAGTCAGACCATTGTTCCAGCTAGCTCAGTATTGACTTTCCAGGGTTTCTGGCAGAAGTTTTTGCCAGCCCTTCCTGGAAGCACCAAGATGTATCCTGGGATCTTTTGCATGCAAAATGGGTGCTCTGTCACTTTACTGAGAGCCAGTGTGGTATAGTGGTTAAGAGTGGTAGATTCATAATCTGGTGAATCGGGTTCGTGTCTCCGCTCCTCCACATGCAGCTGCTGGGTGACCTTGGGCTAGTCACACTTCTCTGAAGTCTCTCAGCCTCACTCACCTCACAGAGTGTTTGTTGTGGGGGAGGAAGGGAAAGGAGAATGCTAGCCGCTTTGAGACTCCTTCGGGTAGTGATAAAGCGGGATATCAAATCCAAACTCTTCTTCTTCTACTGTGGCCCAGTGCGAAAACTCTGAGCTATGGTTTTATCCTTCTTGTTAGCTGGTTGGCGTTTTCTTTGAGTTTTCAAGGTTTGAATTTGAGTTTTCAAGGTTAAAAAGGGGGATAAATAAAGACCGATCTCATTTCTACTTATTTTTCGAAGGAATATCCATACAAAAAGAAGATGCAAAGTTTGAGGGAGGTTTTTATGAGAGGAGATCACTGTTGACAAGACGAAGTACAACTTGGCCATTCATTTATCAGGCTTTCAAATGCATGTCTGTGTATCCTTTCCCTGGAAATGACATTTCATCTGAAGAAATAGTTCTCCCTTATGGTAAGTCAAATTAAGTTATGAGCCACCAGAAATCCAAAGAGCATATGATATGCATGAGCTCAATCTAACTGAAGCTTCTTTGACAATGTGAAGTCTGCAGAAACAAAAGAAAAACATTTCGTTCTATAAATCCCTGCACACATGTTTTCAAGGTATAAATTCAGTCATGCTAAGAAAACAGTTGAAAATGCTGGTATATATTCAGCGCTAATGCATATTCAGCAGGCAATATATTCTTTTTTTGTATTATTTATAAAATTTCTAAACCACCCTTCATTATGACAGAATACACAGTGGTGTACAACAGCAGTAAAAATGATAATACATCACATCAACACCACACTTCTTTTATAGGAAAAAAAACCCTGAAAGGCAGCAATACTATGAAGCAGGCTCTGGCAGAGAAACATATTTAAAATGCCTGGGCAAATAAAAATGTCTTCGTTTGTTGGAGAAAAGTTTGTAATGTCAGTGCAAACATTGTTTTGCAAAAAATGCATATGGCAGGCAAAATTGCATACAAAATAAGTGTACAAGGAGGAATTCACACTCAGATGCTGCTGGATTTTGTGGCCTCAAAATTCTATCCACTTTCTCTACAATGTTTTCATAATCTAGAAATTATTTAGAATAGACATGATACTTCACTCCTTACTATGTTGCCCAGCTCCACAGAGTACTTAGAAATTTGTATTCTCATCTTAAAACATTGGCCTTAAGGGATTAGCCTGTGTTGTCATTTAAAGTCACTGCAATATTGATGAAAAGTCATGTTTTGTGATATTGTGTTGGTACACCAAGAACCCAATTAAACTCTCAGTTATTGTGATGTTGTCCTTAACCTATTATTGGATTGTTCACTCTCTACTGCAATGGTTATTTTCAACAGGGTTTCAGACTACATCTTTGCCACTCTCAGAATCTGTTACTCAAGTTACTCCAGTCTCAGATTCCCCCACACAAAGTAAGTAAAGTCTATATTTTTGTGTTTTTCTTAAAACCTACACACACACAAAATCACATAAATACTGAGAGTAAATGTGGTAATGGTAGAGCATTTTCTCAGCTGCCATGGTGTTGTTTCCTCAGCTAAACACAGAACCATAAAGTTTCTGGGAGGTTACTAAAGCTCCATGCTGAAGTAACTCTATTGTAAGAAGAATGAATTTAACAAGCAAAGATATTCAGGTATAAAACTAACGTAATTCTTTTATCCCGATGTATTTTGGACATCTTCATTGGTGAATCTGCAAATGTGTTTGTGTGTCTTAAAATACACATATACAAACTACTATATCATTATTAATACTAATGTTAGGTCATGTTTTGTGACATTGGCTAGGCATGCCACACTAAGCTGGAAGAGCTAAACCACAAGACCAGGTTCAGTCAATATCCTAAGCCAAACCATGGCACAGCACATGTGCAGTGGCAAAATGACCGGTGAGAAACCTGCATTCTTGCACTCTTGAATTCTTGCTAAACTATGGTTTGACTTACCCCACCATACAAACCCTACTGTTGTTTTCACCTACCAAGAATCAAATCTCTCTGTTAGTACTAAGTTGTTCTTAAGCTATTATTAGACAGTTCATCCACTACATTTGAGGTTATTGTTATTTTCAACAGGGCTTCAGACTATGATGATGGAAGCTTCAAAATCCAGTAGTCGGGTTACTCCAGTTTTGGATTCCCTCACAAAAAGTAAGTTATGTTTTATTTGTATGAAACACTTTCTGTGCTTTTCTGAGAAATTCATCCAACAATAAATGATTAAAATACTTACCAAGCTCAGATGTTGCTATTTCAACATGTATTCCATCCCACCTATTGCTAGGATGGTCCAGCTGGAGAACATCTCACTACATTTGTGGTTTATGTGGAAAGTTCAATATGGCAAATTGAACCCACATGCTCCATGCAACGCCCCTAGGCTAAGTGGCCTCAAGTTTTCCCCTCAAAGCCTAAGGATGGGGGAAAGGGTGGTAGCTCAGTGGCAGAGTGTGTGCTTTGCCTGCAGGAAATCTTAGGCTGCAATTCCCAGCATCTCCAGGTAAAGCTTAGAAACAATGAAAACCAGAAACCTGAAGAACCATTGTCAGCCAACAGATACTACCGAGTAAGGTGAACCACTGCTCTGACTCGGTCTAGAGCAGCTTTCTGCAGTCCCGTGTTGTACAGGGATTGAGGAATGTCTGATTCTCACCTTGATAGATTGTAGAGATATCAAGCATGCCAATATGTTCTCAAGCTGCTCTCACACACTGCTCATGTAAGGAAGGGAGAATGTTCTGATCTCGGGTCGAGGACCTCTTTCCAGCCAAACGGCTGCAGTTCCTTTCTAGCCAACCTCCCAACAGGCAGCCACAGGTCTGTGGTGGACAGGGGACAGAAGCAAAATATTGATTCACTTGCATACCTCTCTCCATCTCCCATCCAAGCAAACAGGAAGCATGAGCAAAGTTCAAAGATGCAATCTAGCCAAACAATGAGTGTGGAAAGCAGGGGTTTGGTCTGGGGAGAAGGGGGTATGGTTTGGGGAGGATTCTGGGAGACATATAGAGAAGCCTGGAAAGCTGCGTTCAGCCCTCAGGCCTGAGTTTCCCCATCCCTGTGCTAATCCACCACCACTGCCAGATCTTCTCAACCACCATCTCCCTTCTCCTTATATTTCCCCATCTGTTCCCCATTACCCTCCTTATAGGAGTGTGACCTTTCAAGGTGGAGAAAGAGAGAGGGGAACAGGAAGCAGCATATAATCTATGTGTGTGTTTCTCCAAGTTCTGCCACTTCATGCACACTTATAGGGTGGTTTTGTGTCCTCTCCTTCGTTTTTCCTCTTCATTTTGCCTTCCCTGGCCAAGTCACAGACTTGGCAAAAGACTAACCCGTTTCTTCTGTTCATCTGCAGCATTTTTATTTTTATTTGCCAAATCTCTAATATACATATTTAAGTCCACATCGTAAAATAAAGCAGACAAAGCACCAGCAGTGAAGTGACTTCATCATAGCCAAGTGATGCGCCCAAAAGGGAATGCAATCTGAGAGATTCTTAAAATATTCTCTGAATCCACCTCTCCTGGGAGCCATTGTGCACATGTGAAATTACATTAGGAGCTGCCGAGGTCCAGATGGAGCACAAAGTCAGCTGTTTGCTGAACATTTGTCTTGAGCCGGCTCAGATTTCCTTGTAGGACAGGCGCAGCATAGCATCATGATGGGATTTCATACATCCGACAAAGGGCAGCAATCGGCTGTTTCTCCTTTTCTTTTTATAGTTCAGGTTCACCTACTCCTGAGCTTGTTTTCTTGCGGCCGCATTTGTCACCAAGCTTACCTTTTCTAAAATATTTCTTAAGCTCTTTCATGAATGTCTGTGAGAAAGTGATCATCGGTGCCACGGTTTGGGATGTAGTTCAGGGGTAGAGCATCTGCTTTGCATAGAGAAGGTCCCAGGTTCAATACCTGACATCTCAAGATAGGATGGGGAATGTACCTTGTCTAAAACCCAGGAATATATTGCTGTCTTTGAGTATAGACAATACTGAGCTAGATGGATTGTCATGGGCTGGATGGATGTGGAGGAGCGGTGGAAGGCACTAGCTGGTGAACCCCCCAAGGGCACCCCCAGGGGAAGAAGGCTCAGTGGTGGTGGAATTACCATGAGTGGTCAGAGGGAGAAGAAGGAGCAGACTGGGAGGAGGAGGTGTCAGAAGCAGAAGCGGTAACAAGATTTGGTGAGCAGTTCAGACTCTGAGGCAGAAGCAGAGGCTGGAGGGGAGTGGTGCCAGGAGACAGAGAGGCAGGCTGCTGAAGAAGCCAGGCAGATTCCCTCTCCTGTTGCGACCAGCTCTGCCCACCCTGGTTTCCTAGAACACAAAGAAATGAAGAAGGCAGTACGGAGGGGGGTTGTCTGCAGGCACAGTTTATGACTGCTTGGGAAAGACCCTGGAGAGGAGGAGCCTCAGGAATTGATGGGAAGGTGGGGACCTTCAGTCCTCGCAACTGCCTTGTTGGAGCAAGGCCTACTGGGAAGGGTTGCTGGGATCACTAGCCCTGCGCTGTTTTGGTTTCTTGAATAAGGAATTGGTTTCACTGACACCATGTTGTGCTTTGATCGCTTGGCTCCATGCACTTATATATTTATACTCCATCTTTTTTCCTTGGTGGGACTCAGAATGGATTGCGATAAAAATAAGAAGCACTAAAAATATAGAAAAAGCAATAATTAAAAACTGTGTGTGTGTGTGTGTGTAAAAAATGCTAAATTTGTTGTTGTTGTTTAGTCGTTTAGTCGTGTCCGACTCTTCGTGACCCCATGGACCAGAGCACTCCTGTCTTCCACTGCCTCCCGCAGTTTGTTCAGACTCATGTTGGTAGCTTCGAGAACACTGTCCAACCATCTTGTCCTCTGTCGTCCCTTTCTCCTTGTGCCCTCCATCTTTCCCAACATCAGGGTCTTTTCCACGGAGTCTTCTCTTCTCATGAGGTGGCCAAAGTATTGGCGCCTCAACTTCAGGATCTGTCCTTCCATTGAGCACTCCGGGCTGATTTCCTTAAGAATGGATAGGTTTATCTCTATGTGGGACAAGAAAATACATACCAAAACAGCATGGCACCAGCTCTTTCATTAAAAACAGCCAGTTCCCAAAAGTCTGTTGGAACAAGTCTTCACAACAAGGAGGGATCCTTATCCAGTATAAAACAGATTCCTATGCTCCTTTGAAATGTCAACATGTACTTGCTTTTTAAAAACATGAACCTGAATACAAACTCAATTGCTTTCAAGTATGCTCTCTTATCTAGTTGATGTGTGGTGCCCTGATACAGCCTCCTCTGTATGCAGCAATGTTATATGAGAAAACACTTGCGGAAGTCCTTCTTTATTCACTTCATTGATTGGCACTGCTCAACATGACTATCTGTACTGCGTGCGTGGAATATCTCCACTGCCAAATGGAACAGGGCAATCGACTTCCTTAGACGCCCCATGTCATGGTTCATAAATGTCATGTTGGTTGCAAAGTGCTTTTGTTGCTCTTGCTGTCTGACAAATCCCCTGCTTGCCTTAATAAAGCTGTAACTTCCCTCTGCCTTCTTCTTTTCACTGTAAAAGTTTCCCATTCAACTTTGCTCAGTGAGATAATCCGAATGACAGCTGTTCGGCGCTTAGCTTCCATAGGAACATCCTTTGTGCGCCAGGCACTCAGAGACACTTTGACACGGAGTGTTAATCACTGTACGTCTCTCCTTCTCAAGCTTGCAGCCAGTGTCAAAGAGCCAGTTTCTTTTCTCCCCAAACCCAGATAGATGTCAAGGATGATTGACCTTGTCCCATAGAAATGTCTGAAATAAGACTTTGAAATGTGTCATCCTTCGAAACATGGACTCCGGAAAATTTGGGCAAGAGGTATTGAGAAAGCTGTGGCCAGGGGAAAGGGAGGGAACCTACCAGTGCATTTTTTTCTGGGGGTACGCAGGGGTACACATACCCCTAAGCATTTTGTGAATCTAACGGGAGCAGAAACTAAAAAAAAATAAAATAAAATTTTTAGTTTCTTCTCTAGCACGGTGAATCATAAGTTCCGTTGCTACCCCCAATGTCCATTTACTGTATTTATTTTTCCTGATTTGAACTATAAAATGGTGGTTTTCTTGAGTCAAAATGAGAGTTGCCCTAAATATTTTTTAAGGAAAAGAAAGCACTGGAACCTACGGTAGAAGGGAGGAGGAGGAAGAAATGGGGAAGATGCCAGAAAAAATGGGAGAGAGGGGCAAGGAGGCTAAAGGGAAGCTCAGGAAGATTTTAAGTATGTTCCACTGTTTATGTGGAAGATTTTAAGTCCATTTTCCAAATGCAGGAAGAATACCCCTTCGGAGATGGAGGTGGCAGGAACATGGCATTGGGGGTGGGGTTGCTATGCACAGCCACCACCCCCACCCCCACGCGAGCCACACTTCATGTATGTTGCATGTTGTTTCAATGAATGAACAGTGCATTTGTATCCCCACAAAATGAAGCTTTCTCACTAGTGTTGTGGCCTGTCCTGTGGGGAATCTCTTCAACAAAGCATTGCTGCAACACTTTGAACAAGGACCTTAAAGACACTTTGTTTTCTACAGAGCCCGGGCTTTCGACTAAAAACCTGCAAGATAACACCATTACTAAGATCTCCAGTTACTCCGCAGTGCCTCAAAGTAAGTAGCCTATAGTAGCTTTCTATGTTAACAGCCAGACGCGCTGACCCATTGCCCAACAGAGACCAGTTGTTTTGGTTTGGCGGGGGGAGCGGGGAAGGAAGTTAGCTTCAATGAAAGATCCAGAAGTGAAGAGAAATGCAAACTATCCCTTTGCATGTACAGCCGTACCTTGGTTCTCGAACGGAATCCATTCTGGAAGTCCATTTGACTTCCGAAAACGTTCAAAAACCAAGGTGTGGCTTCCAATTGCCTGCAGGAGCTTCCTGCACTCAATCGGAAGCCGTAGAAGCCGCGTCGGACATTCAGCTTCCAAAAAGAGTTCACAAACCAGAACACTCACTTTTTACGGCATTTGGGAGCCAAAACGCTCAAGTCACAAGGTGTTCAAGAACCAAGGTACAACTGTACTATCAAAGAAAGATGATAGAGCTTGCACACTATTTTGTGACATTTTGGATGTCTATAATACAGGGAATTTAGGATATATTTTTTTTACCAAACTAAATGTGGCAATATAACGCTTATCCGGGCATGCAAATACAACCAACCCCTTCTTCTGCTTACCTTATCAGGGAGCTTTCTCTTTGAGAAAACCTCATTTATTTGGCACACAGAAGGTTATATCCTGCTCACTGCTGTGGATTAATAATAATAATAATAATATTTTTTTATTTATACCCCGCCCTTCCCAGCCAAGACCAGGCTCAGAGCGGCTAACACCCATAAAATCACAACAAAACATACAAAACAATCAATTAAAATGCAGGTTAAAATACGATTTAAAGTTTAAAATGCAGCCTCATTTTTAAGTAGCCCACCAATCAAACCATAAAGGAATGAAACATCAGGGTTAAACTAAAACCAACCCAAAGGCCAGGCGGAACAGGTCTGTCTTGCAGGCCCTGTGGAAAGATGCCAAATCCCGCAGGGCCCTGGTCTCTTGTGACAGACCGTTCCACCAAGTCGGGGCCAGTACTGAGAAGGCCCTGGCCCTAGTTGTGGCTAGCCTAGCATCCTTGTGGCTCGGGACCTCCAAAATGTTATTATTTGAGAACCTTAAGGTCCTACACGGGGCATACCAGGAGAGGCGGTCCCTTAGGTACAAGGGTCCTAGGCAGGAGCTCATCCATGCCTGTCTCTATCCCACTACACCTCTGCCTTCGTCTCTGCGCTCATCCACACTCTGAGCCCTCTGTTGCCCTTCCCATAGAGACTAAATAGTTCAACCCGTGCTAGATTCCCCCCCCCCCCTAGCTGTACCATATTGCTCCGACTGAAATGTTGCTTGTCTTGCTGCCTGGAAAAAGGCTCCCAGTCATTAATCCGGGAAGACTCTAACCAGTGGCCTAAGGGTTAGTGCTTGCTATTCACAATTACAATTCTCTTAACACAATCATTTCTCATGTCTAACACGTTTAGCAGGCTGCTCCTCTTTCAGGCTGCGGATGCTTGCTTGACTTACAAGCTGCGAAAAGCTATTCCCTGTGGCAAGTCATTCTGCTTAAAAGTTCACATACATAACACGCAATTAGGATCCAACAAACTAATATTGATCGCTGGCTCCCAAACTGTTTCCTACGCAAGTGAGAAGTGTCGGATGAAGTGTGGAGGGCAAGGGCCTGACAAGAATATCCTTTTCCTCCTTCACCCACCCACCCCAAATACATGGGCTTCAATAGATCACTGGAAAAGAAATTAAATTTGCTCAAATCTCCCTGATGCAGAGGTGCAAGAGCTGCAGATTCTGAGGGAACTCAGTGCCCTCTCCACAGGGGGAGAAGCTTTGGATGTTGTCATGGAAATCTGGGAAAAGGATGGACGGTTCTTACAGATTTCCTCCCTCTTCCTGTTCCACAATGTCTGAAATTGCCTGGACAACAAATGTTATTTTCAGATATGGGGCTAAGTGAAGATATGTCCACATATATTTATGACATGTGCAGAGGAATGCTAAAACATTATTTGCTTTTCTGTTATAACTACATTCAAAAATCTCTGTGTGTATGCAATTTAATTGTAAACATGTATAATTAAAGCCACCATGTACCATTACTTCTGCACATAGGGTTGTCATATGTCTGGAATTTCCAGGACTTATTGGAATACTGCAGTAGGAAGTAGTGTCTGGGTGGTAATTGGCAAAAATGTCCAGGGAAATTCGGATATATGGCAACCTATGTCAGCTGTGTTGTTTTTGCTGATTTTTCCTTAAAAATACCTCGACATTATTAATATTATTTCAATTTTGCCCAGAAAGCTCAACAACTTTGGCAAAACGAAACAAAAAACAAAACTCAACAACTTTTGTGTCCGGATTTTCACTCTTTAAAAGATGGCAACCCTAAGATACAACACAGTGAGTGACATCTTACACTCACTAGTTCATCATTTAAGCAATGTTTTAGTTTTGCTTGATGTTGATGCCAACAGAAGCCCTTTTTCAAAATCGAAATATCTAGTTGGCTACATTTCTATCATATAAATAAATAATGGTGCTAAGATTGTTACAATTTCAGAACACGAAAATCAAGCCCGTATAATATATATCATGCTGGGTGTGTTGGTTTGGATTTGTTTTTAAAGGGAATCTATCCACCAGCAGAGAGACAGAAGTAACCACACTGACTACACTTGATCAATCATCCACTGGGAAGGACTGGTTTAATAATACAGGTGAGTTACTGTTTCTCTTTCAGATGTACCCTGCTGCAAACATTTCTTTTGGATCCTGATCTAGAAATCTTTCCATTGATCTCTTGGGTGGAGGTGTGGGATTAAAGGAAGGTGATTCATGCTTAAATTTCCCCCTCCCCAAATCTCCATGATCGATTATGGCAGCAGGGATGTTCAAAGGACCTTCTCTGCACATGCAGCAAATGTGTGTCGGAGGAACCAGTTGTGCCTGGTGTCTCTCCCTCCAGTGTCACAGCAACCTGTCCCTCACTGTCCACATACTTAGCACCATGTTTGAAATGGGAGCCCACAAGAGTGCAGATATGTACGTATAGGCTCTCCATTGAGAATGGTTCGCAAACAGGGCTGTGTATTGGGTTGAGAGCTGATATGTGTACAGCTGGATATGTGCGGAGTCCCCATGAAATATCACCTGTGGACATTAGAGCATGATGATTATGATGATTTCCCCAGCTGGGGTTTCCCCAGCCACTCTGGGCGGCTGCTAACAAAATATTAAAATACAATAGCCCTTCAGATATTAAAAGCTTCCTTAAACAGGGCTGTCTTCAGATGTCTTCTAAAAGTCTGGTAGTTTTTTCCCTTGACATCTGATGGGAGGGCGTTCCACAGCCACTATCGAGAAGGCCCTCTGCCTGGTTCCCTGTAACTTCGCTTCTTGCAGTGAGGGACCTCAGTGTCTGGGCTGAACAATGGGGGTGGAGACGCTCCTTCAGATATACTGGGCCAAGGCCATTTAGGGCTTTAAAGGTCAGCACCAACACTTTGAATTGTGCTTGGAAATGTACTGGGAGCCAATGTAGGTCTTTCAATGTAGGTCTCGGTGGCCGCTCCCAACCACCAGTCTAGCTGCCACATTCTTCATTAGTTGTAGTTTCTGGGTCACCTTCAAAGGTAGCCCCACGTAGAGCACATTGCAGTAGTCCAAGCAGGAGATAACTAGAGCATGCACCACTTTTGCGAGACAGTCTGCGGGCAGGTAGGGTCTCAGCCTGAATACCAAATGGAGCTGGTAAACAGCTACCCTGGACACAGAATTGACCTGTGCCTCCATGGACAGCTGCGAGTCCAAAATGACACTCCACAGTCACTTACGGACTCACTGCTAAATCTGTGTTCATGGAAGACAATCTTACTCGACTACAAGTGATCGCAAGCACATACATAAAAATGAACTGCACGGCATCATATGCATTTGGATACATGAAGGTTCAGGCACAAGTGAGCACAAAGTGTGCAGCTAGAGAATGTGCTAATGCTTACGTGTACAAAAGTTAAGGCAGGTACTTAACTTACCATTACCATGCTTTTGGTGTGTGTGCATTACTGAATTTAAGTGCCTGAAACAAAACAAATTAGTGCTTGATTATAACCCATTGAAATGTGGTGGAGCTTTTAAGATTGTTTTATTTATGTTTATGCCAGTTTCAGCCCTTTTCAAAGTGGAAATAATCCAGTTGGCTACAATTTTATCATCAAGATAAATAAGAGGCTAAGATGGCTAACATTTCATAATAGGAATTTAAAGTTTCTATAACGTATTATGTGGGGATCACTGGGTTTGTTTTTAAAGGTGATCTATCCACCAGAAGAGTGACTGAACAAACCCCACAGACTAGCCATGATAATTCATCCACAATAAAGGACCAGTTTAAAAGCACAGGTGAGTTACTGTTCCCTTTTTAGACCTATTTCATTTGGGCCCAGATCTAGTAGGTTTTCCAGTGCTGGTTCTGGTAACATGTATCTCTTAGGTGAGAGAATTATATGAATTATATGTTTAAATCCCACCCTTCAACCCTCAATGATTGTTATTTATTATCTATATCTATCTATCTATCTATCTATCTATCTATCTATCTATCTATCTATATCTATCTATATCATCTATCTATCTATCTATCTATCTATCTATCTATGTATCATCTATCTATCTATGTATCATCTATCTATTTGGCTGGCTGGCTAGCTAGCTAGCTATCATTTATCTATTACTCATATCTTCCAAGGATCTCTAGGTGGTGTACATGGTTCTTCTCCTCCCCATTGCATCCTCACAACAACCCTGTGAGGTAGGTCAGGCTAGGAGATGGTGACTGGCCTGACGTCACCCAGTGAGCTACATGGCTGAGTGGGGATTTGAACTCTGGTCTCCCAGGTCCCAGTTCAACACTCTAACCATTACACCATACTGGCTCTCCACCACGACACCATTAAATCTAACAGTAAGAGCATTCAAATGGCCTTTTCTATGCATACATCCAATGGGTGGAGGGAGGACCAGGTTGAGCCTGGTGTCTCCATCTCCAGTACCATGGGTTCCATATCCCTATCTTCTTTTTCCGGAATGCAGGTGGCATTGTGGTCTAAACCACTGAGCCTCTTGGGCTTGCCAATCAGGAGGTCGGCGGTTCAAATCCCACCAATGGGGTGAGCTCCCGTTGCTCTGTCCCAGCTCCTGCCAACCTAGCAGCTTGAAAGCACACCAGTGCAAGTAGAGAAACAGGTACCATTGTGGCGGGAAGGTAAACAGCATTTCCATGTGCTCTGGTTTTCGTCACGGTGTTCCGTTGCACCAGAAGCAGTTTAGTCATGCTGGCCACATGACCTGGAAAGCTGTCTGTGGACAAATGCCGGCTCCCTTGGCCTGAAAGAGAGACGAGAGCTGCAACCCCATAGTTGCCTTTGACTGGACTTAACCATCCAGGGGTCCTTTAACCTTTATTTTTTTAACTTCTTTGTCCACATGCTCAGCATAGAGTTTGAAATAGGAGCCCACATGAGTATAGCTCATGGGCTCTCCATTCAGTTAGAAACTGTTCACAGGACAGCTGACTGGATGGCGAGCCCATGCTCATACAGTTGTACATATGTTGGCTGGCTTTCCTTCAAATGTCACACATGGACATCAGAGGGGGGTGGTGCCAGCAGAGTGTGCACTATTGGGGGTGCAGCCACATATTAGATGTCTGCATGGAGTGGGCTGTTTGAGCACCACCAGTACTAACCATTCATGTGGGACTGTGTACGTGGTACGGGAGCAGTGGGTGCTCTTCATGAGTTTCTTTACTGGGAGACCTAATCTGTGTGTCACATGCAGAAAAATGAATAGCACAGAATCTCATGCAAAAATTGCTCTTTCTAGATATAAATCTATGCTTAAATTGCCCTTTCTTAATCAGGAAACATGTGCTGCTCTCGGTCCCTTCTTTTTAATGTATGTGTGTATTATGTATGTATGCGTACATTGTACAGCTTTTATGATATTTTTGAATGGTTATACAACAAGGTACTCGGAACAAAAACAAATAAAACAGCCTAACAAAAGTCAGTGAATGCAATCGAATAAGCCCTAAAAAGTGGCACAGAGAAACTCTAAGCATATCCGCCAAGAGCAATTTCATAAGGCTGAAACATACATCCGGTGAACCGACAGACAATTTGAGACATGAGTGTGTGTTTGATTTTCTTATTTTGACTCAAATTAAAAATCCTCAGTGACCATTATGCCATGGTACGTGCTCCAGAGAAACGTCTTATATTTGCCTCATTTCCTTTTGCTAGAAGTAACAGCCACTAGTTTGCATATGTCAGTGTCTCACAATGCCATTTATAACCACCTGAGCAGCCATACGAAACTAAATTAAGCTTTCTGTTCTTTGCTCTTCCCTTTGCACCATTCGCTCCTCTCAGACCAATCTGAGAATTTCTGTGTGTGCAGAAAGGGCAGCAGCAAAAATATAGGTTAGACCACAGCAGAAATAACCAAAGCCTCTATTTCCCCCTTGTCAAAACTCAAGAGGACAACAGGCAAAGGAGCGCTTGGACAGCTCCTCCCAAATGCTTCTATTGACATAGATGTGACATACATGCAGTTGCCCCGAAAGACTGAAACTGCAGGATGTGACTACTCACATCCTGAGTGGGAACTAGTTGCTCTGAGCTCTGAGCTACTTTTTATTGCTTGCTAGGCATGCTGCAAGATGCTGGTTTTGACTGTGAAACTGCAAACCACAAAAGGTGATGGGACAAAAAGGACAAAGCTCAGAGGGAGAGCATCTGCTTTGCACCCATAAGGTTGCAGGTTCAATCCCTTACATCTCCAGATAGGGCTGGGATAGACCCCTGTCTGAAATCTTGGAGAGCGTGTACCAGTCAGGATAAGGCTTCCTTGATCCTGACAGTACTTCAGACAACCATGCGTCTCTAGCTTCTGTTTCACAGAGCTAACTGGCACTTCTATCTTTCCAAAGCTGCAAGGATTGAGATGAGTATTAATGTGTCAATCAGTCAAAAACAGATACGGCTGTCGCAGTTTCCAGAGTCGCCTCCAGACTGTCACTGTTTGGGATTCGTTTGCATACCAAAAATGCAGATTTGTGAAATTAAAAAGGATTAAAGTGCCCTATCACAACAAATCTGCTTTAAAAAAGAAAAAAAAACCCAGACATTTTGCTGTAAGGAAAGTGACAGGGAAATGCACTAGAAATGGATAGTGGTTGGTTGGCGGGAAGTCGTATACGCTCTGCACAAACACATCAGAAGGAATGCTCATTAAATAGTGGGCATTGCATAACCGTCATGCATGCATTGTGCAAGGAAATCAGGGTGAATGTTCAATTAACAGCTCCTCTAGAGGAACCTCAGAATCATAGCCACTCTGTTACCAGCTGCTATGAACAAGCGCTGCTGCTTTACTTGCAAACAGCAAATTCACACGATTTGTTTCTCATTGTGACTACCAGGTACAACTCGCATGTTGACAAGAAAAATGTATTGTCTGAATCAGCCCTTGGTTTAGAAATGGGGGAGGAGAAAGCAGCTGTTTGAAGTTGTATTGTTTTTGCCTATGACAGCTGGGGTTCTTTTTTCCAGGTACTGCAACTAGTCCAGGAAAGACTTCCTTCCCCTGGCCAGCAGTTGTAGCCGTTCTGCTTCTCTTATGCACATGCTTATTCATTTTGGGAGTCAGAAAATGGTGTCAGTATCAAAGAGAAATGTAAGTAATACTTGCCCTCCCGGCATTTTGCATGCTAATACAAAATGTGCTGTTGTGAAATAAATCCCCAATGAAAGCACTTGGAAAGGGCCATAGCTCAGTGGCCGAACAACTATTTTGCATGTAGAAGCTCTCAGGTTCAATCCCCAGCCTCTCCAGGAAGGGCTGAGAAAGACCCCTGTCTCAAAAACCTGGGGTAATGGAGGCAGTCACTGTGGGCAATAAACTAAATGGACCAATGGTCTGACTCAATATAAAGCAGCTTCATGCATGCCTGCGATTTGCAATCTGATTAGGATGGTGTGTAATTTAGCATTCTTGAAATTGCCGTTTCTGAGCTCCATTGACCACAGTGGGACTTGAGCATGTTCAGTGCATCTGCACCAGTTTGCATAATGCCGGGTAGCCAAGATGGCGCCCTCCTTCAACATTGCTGGACTACAACTCCCATCAACCCCCAGACATTGGCCATTCAGGCTGAGGCTGATGGGAGTTGGAATCCAGCAACATCTCAAGGCATCACATTGACTTGCCCCAGTTGGGGGCCTGGAATACAATAAGAGTGGTGCTGTGTAAAACCTTGGCTAATTTCTTCAGACACCATCAGAATCACAGATACTTATTGAACATGGCAAATAAGAGACAAAACAATTTTTCCTGCTGGCATCCCTATTGAAATCCTCAGCGTTTTATGTACTCACATATACTGCACACAGAAGTGTGAGGCATCATGCAAGCAATTCCAACTCCTGTCAGCTGTAATGAAGTTTAACGTTTTGCATAAAAGAGACAGCTGTACTATTTGAAACGGCTGGTTGTGTCTTTTTATATATCTATCCATGACCTCCATTACAGTGCATGACAAGGACAGGACTGGGGCAAGTCATAATTATAAACCAGACTGCTGCAATATGCTCTACATGGGGCTGCTCTAGAAGATGACTTAGAAACTTCAACTGGTCCAAAATGCAGCAGTCAGATTGCTGGTTCCATTTGGAACTGACATAGACCCTGTTTTTAAAGACAGCTGCATGGGCTATCAGCTTATTTCCAGACCCAGTTCAAGGTACTCACATTAGTGAACCCCAAACAGCTTAGTTCACAAATATCTAAAATACCACTTCCTTCCCTACAGACCTTCTCAGATGTTAAGATTGATCATCCCACTGCCCTCAGAAGTTTGAGAAGAAGGGGTTCCACTGCCCTCAGAAGGTGTCCAGGAGGGGAGTTTCTCTGTGACAGTCCCTAAGCCGTGTAGTTCCTTCCCCACAGAGGTGTGCCTGAGTAGTTTCTGTCATATGCTGAAGATGCACCTCTTTGCCCTGGCCTGACACTTGAGATTTAACAGATTTTCATATTGCTTGTTCTTGATGGGCTTGCACTCCCTCTGAAGGAGCACACACATAGCTTGGGGGGTAGCCTTTAATGCACCTTTGCCATCAGAGACCTAAGTGACCTTTGTGGTTAGGATTATCAGCACTGTCTATGGCCATCTCTGGACTGGAGTAGTCTGGCTAATGTAGTCCATTCATTGGCAACCTCAAAACTGGATTGCTGTAATCTGCTCTATGTGGGGCTGCCCAGAAACGTTAATGTATGAGGCCGTTTTCTCCTCAGAACAATGACTTCATAATTTTGTTTAACTTCCCTACCATTTTATTGTGTGTTGCTGTTGTGTTTTGCTGCATATCATTTTTAAATACACTGGGTGTTGTTTTTTCATTTTAGTCTGAACAGACCGCCGTCTTTCAAGCCACCTCCTCCTCCAGTTAAATACACCTCTATGCAAGAATTAGAGGGAATGTACTCATCATGCAATGAACAGGAAAATGGGCCTGAAGCCTTCCAGGATAATACGAGCCTTTATCATATGAACCTCACAGGCATACAGTGGCAGTGAGCCACATGGAAATTTAGACTGCTTAAACCTGAACGGATGTGAAGAGAGCAATATTCCTCAGTACACTTATCCAGTTTATAAAGAAGCTGGACACCCTGCAAGCAAAGTGGAGTGCTGCAAAGACCCCAACCACTCACCATCTTAGTTTCCCAGAGGCAACTGTACATATAAATGAGCACATACACATTGTGTCATGGCTCTGTTGCAGGGAGTAGTGTCAATAAGGGCTAAGCATATCACCCAACCATATCTGCACTCCTTAAATATGTAGCAACGCCCCTGCCCTCTAGCACAGCATTACATACAAAGATGTACCTATTGCTTTCATCAGGGGTGCTGATCCTGCCCCCCTCCCCCTTTGGACTACATTTCCCATCAGCCCCAGCCGGCGTGGCTAGGGCAGTGGTTGGCGAAAGCTGCAATATAGCATAACTATAGAAAATAATAGAAATGTTGAGCAGCTTGTGGAGGAACCATGAAGTGGTTGCGTTGCAGGAAGTAAAGTATAAATCAGAGCTAAGTATACCATCCATATCATATCCATTCTACTTATCTGGATTCAGTGAATAGTAAAGGCAGCGTCTCTGAAAAGCGCTAACATCAGAATTTGAATGAAATCATTGCCAGGTGATTCCCAGATCTCCTTATCTCTAAGCTTGCCTTGTGATTTTGGGATGCCATTAAGAAAAGGGGGAGGGAAACAAATGAAGGTTGGGCAGATACATATTTATTCTTCCTTCTTGTTTGTCCCATGATTTGGAAAATGCCATAATTATGCAATCTGTGAGGCATTTGAGAATCAGATTTTTAATGTAGTTTTCGTGCATTTTTAAATTACCCTTGTATTTTGATTTTCCAAACACTGTCTTGTGCATGTTTTTAAAGGCACTCTAGGATAATAAACGGCTAAAAAATAATGCTGTAGTAACCATGTAGAACCAGAAGGTGGCTCTGTAGGCTTAAATTTTGCATATAAAATGTTTCCCATAATATGGGGATAACCCAGAATATAAACAGCTGCTAAATCTGCTAATCTGCAATATGTTTCAAAATAAGTGATTTGTGGATATAAACAGAGATAAGTAGGCTGAGTAGGTGACATTTTTCTTTTTTTTCTTCTTTTTTTTAATGTACGAATTTAAACCAAAGATGAACAATATCCATGTCAGAATTTGCCTCTGATTGTTTCTGTCAACAGTAGCAAGACTTTTATGAACTTCATATCTGAAAAGCTCTGATACTAGGATGCAAATAAAATATTTGCCAAATGGTTTCCAAATCTCATGATTGCTAAGTTTATTATCATAATTTAAAAATACTACAGTATTTAAAATAAAATTAAATGAGTGCTAAATATTAATGGAGTTATCCTTTTCCGCCTAACCACTGTTCATGTACGTTTGCTATAAGGCGGAAAGTGAAACTGAGTTGGCGATCCTCATATCACCTACCTCGGAGTAAGGCTCATTGAATTCAGTAGGACTTACTTCTGACACGATTAGGCTTGTGCTGTTAGGAAGTCTTGCAGATGGAAAGATTACCTGATTTTATTTAGGGGGCTTGAGATAAAGTCACCCTGAAATGGTTTAGTGATTTGTCTTTAAGGAAATGTGAAAGCAGCTGCCAGCTTTTGATCATATTTTGAGTCTGGATAGCTCAGTCGGTAGAGCATGAAACACTTAATCCCTGAGCTCGAGCCGCACATTGGGTGAAAGATTCTTGCATTGCAGGGGATTGGACAAAATTACCCTCATGACTCCTTCCAACCCTACAATTCCATGTCTCTATAAGTGTTTGCATAAAGACATTCAATCAGATCCTTCATATTTTCAAATGACACAGAATACTGAGCCTTCCAGGGTTACTAGTGTTCCAATTCCAGAGGGTCAGAGGGAGGCCGGTCCCTCATATTCTGTGATATCCCATGATTAGTTACTGTTTTTTAGAAAGTTACTAGAGGTGGGGTCATAATTTGGCTAAAATTGGAGTAGGGAGCCAAGAAGATGTCATTAAGAGCTTAGTCTTTTAACCACTAGGAGAACTAAGCTGTCTTTTCACAGATGTAACTGTCCTGATAGACTTTGTTCTGTACTTGCAGGATCTCCTCACCTCACATATGCCCACTTGACAGCTTTATTCTGTGGAACTGGTACTGTTACAGATGCCGCATAATATGGACTCTGCACTTGTAACATACCCTCCAACTTTTCTCTGATGAAAATAGGGACGTCCCATTCCATAATGATAATTTTACTATTTATACCCCAGACATGTTACCGAGCTGCGCCAGCCACTTTGGGCAGCTTCCAACATATATAAAAACATAATAAAAGATTAAACATTAAAAAAACCCTCCCTATACAGGATGGCTTGGGGGTCTGATAATGCCATACCCTCCAACATTTCTTCAATGAAAATAGGGACATCCTAAGGCAGTGGTGGCACAGGACCAGTGGTCAGGGATGATGGGAGTTGTAGTCCCAAAACATCTGGAGTGCCAAGGTTAGCCACCACTGTCCTAAGGAAAAGCGGGACATTCCGGGATGAAATCAGAAACCGCGACGGCTTCTCTAAATTAGGTACAGTGGTACCTCAGGTTAAGAACTTAATTCGTTCTGGAGGTCTGTTCTTAACCTGAAACTGTTCTTAACCTGAGGTACCACTTTAGCTAATGGGGCCTCCCACTGCTGCCACGCCGCCGCTGCCCAATTTCTGTTCTCATCCTGAGGTAAAGTTCTTAACCCGAGGTACTATTTCTGGGTTAGCGGAGTCTGTATCCTGAAGCGTCTGTAACCCGAGGTACCACTGTATGTCCCTGGAAAATAGGGACACTTGGAGGGTCTGTTGTAAGAAATTGATCTTTGGAACTCCCAGCCTCCTGACAATTAGGTAGGTACCTTGGCTGTACTCTTTTCAGTGCCTGCTTAAATATGTGTGTGTTTAGCCAAACCTATCTAGACATGCAGAAGTTGCATGTGTTTTACTTCTAGTTAGCTATTGTTGACTTTAATCTTTTGAATATTTTTAAATAACAATCTTAACTGTTTAAAATATATCAAAATACTTCATATTTCTGTAAGCCACTTGGAGGCTTTCTTGCAATCAAGTGGTATCAAAATTTTGTTAAATAACTGCACGCTGCTCAAAAGAAGCTTGCATCGGTGGAATACTTTTCCAGAGTTCTCCTTTGCAGGCAGCTTATAGCTCACATCAGGTGTTTTTGTTCAGTCATGAAGCCGTCTAATGAACCTCTCTCAATGGTATGCATAGGTACTTATGGAATGCTAGCATGGAGCACGTGGCAATCTTAGCAGTGCATCAGTAAAGCAGTCTAGCAGAGTTGCTTATGTGGATCGTGATGTGATCTTCCCATGCCCAGCAAATGATGATCGTCACATCCTGTAAATGCAACAGAACGTTGGAACAGCATGTGATTTCCAAGGCTCAAGGCAAGCCGTTTTGCCTTCCAGATTCATTAATAAAGCACACTATGTTTTAAAAACAGACAGGTGGCATAGATAATAGGTCAGTTTTGAAGGTTTAGGGTGTGGGTAGTTGGCAGAGCTGTGTGAACTGGGTGGGTAAAGGAAGATTTCAAGAAGCAGCTGAGGGTTTAGATTTGACATTAATCATATTTGATGCTAATTGCATGAATACAATTGATGTCCAAACAGCTGTTTCACTGGCATCAGGGGAGGCTTACCTTGAAATGAAAATGGCTTCAGAGAGCCCCCCCCCCCACCTTTGTGTTTACAGGACCTTGCCTGGGATAGAAAGGATTAAACTCTCCCTTCCCACCTCCAATCCCAAGGCTGCTCAGCTGCTTCCCACAAAGGCTGTTTGCATAACAAACCACACACACACACATTCCTGAATGCAATTAATGCCACATCTAGTTTGGTTAGCTGGGATGTATGCCCCAAGTTACCTAGGACAAGTGTTGAGAAACTGCTCTTTCAAAAGCTGAGGTTTTAAAACTACCCTTTTCTCACTACCCTTTTCTCACTATTACTTTAATTTCCAGGTCTTATAACTCCACTATTTAAACAAGAGACGGCTAATGGGAAAAAGTCATTTACGTCAAATAGTTGTCTGCTGATTTTGCCTTGTTTGACTCAGTGATGCTTTATGGTTTTGAAACCAAAGTAAGATTGCCTGACTGCTGAGATTGGGAAATACTAGACTGTTTCCCCCTACAAGTCTTCTTACACTTTAGAAAATAACGCTTAATTAGTAAATGCTCAAATCTATATTTTAGATGACAGTGAGTTGGTGAAGCCATCGGGCCAAATTTCCCTTCTCTCTTCCTGTCTTTTCTTAGTAGTGTGCTGTTTGTAAAGACAATCTACCATTTTCAAAAGCTCCTCTGGTGTAAGGAGCCAAGCATGGTGATTGTTCAGAAGAAGAGTTTATGCCCCCTCCAAAAATGTTAAAGTCATTTTAAATTTACCATCACTTCCAAATGTGCCTGTGAGGTTAAAACAATAAAAAACAAAACAAACGAGATTTCTAGACTAGTTTGACTGGTTTGAAAATCCTTTTTTTCCCCACAGCCAAACATGTGCAATCCATCCATAATAGAAACTCCCTGAAGAAGGAGCGTGAAATTAAAATATCACATTGATCTTCATCTGAGATATGATCCCTGGTGAATATGAGCTGATTACTCTTCCCCTTGCATGGCTCCCAAGAGCTTTATTGGCAGGAAGTCAAGAGGTTTGCTAATAAGCTCTACTAATCATGTAAAAATACATTCAAAGTAAGTCAGAAACACAAAAAAACAAGACTGTTGCAATAGTTACATTGAACTAAAACCTTCTTCTCTGTTCTGTTTACTTTGTTTCCTTGTTTTGTTGTTTAAGTTAAAAAAGTACAATCACACTCCAATTCAGTGAGAAATTTTTATTTTAATTATCTTTGAGTGATAGCCATACAAAGTCGTAGAGCAGATTCCTTGAAATCAAGACTTAAGTCTATTGATTTCAAGGGGGTCTACTCTGAGGATCACTTCAATGGATAACACCCAATATAATTAGAGGATCCAGAAAACATTGGTGGTGGCAGTTCAAGAACTGCCCTAATCATTATAGGTCACTGAAGTAGTAAACTTGTGTGTGAACCTAACCACTCCAGGTGGCAGTTGTGGACTCATATGCGTAGTGCTATTTTTCTAGAAAAAGAGGTGTCGGAATTCTCTATGAACCTTCCTTGTTCTCTTATAATAGCAATGGTGCCCACCTGCGAAGTGCCAACACTGAGTTCTCGTGAGTTCTGGCTGAAAAAAGCCCTACTTATGAGGTAAACACCTCCATATAAACACACAAACACACACATGCCACTGTGGTTTGTCGGCAGAAGAGTGTCACTGCACAACTGAGAAAGTGGAAGAGGGACCTCATGAAACTAAGGCTTCCTCAGGCTCAATTACAGCAGCAAACAATGGTTTGACATTCATTCCTTCTTTCTATAACCTGCCATTCCTCCTGAAGGAACCTCATTGACTGCAGCCAATGTGTTAGCTACACCTAGGGTGAAGTCATTCTTAAGCTTCAGCTGAGTGAAGATTTCAATCCTTCATTCAAGCCTAGTGTGCTGATCATTGCAGTGCATCGTTTCTCCAGCATGCTTGAGAAGAGAGTTGGGGAAGAACAGACTTGGTTAAAAAAAAAAAATCAATCAGAGAATGAGATATGCTGAGGGATGGTTAGAACAGTGTGGAAGATGAGGCAGGGGGGCTGTTTATATATGGTAAAGGGCATGTTTTACCTTCAAAGGGTTCCACGTAGCATTCCTGACATCTTGGGATTGGGCTGGGAGAGACCCTAGAAAACTCCTAGCTGTCTGTACAGACCATACTGAGCTAAATGGATCAACAAACTGAGTCAGTAAACAGCAGGCTCCCATGTTCCTACAAAGTGCAACTTCTCTTCTTCCAGTTTGGTGGCATTGTGTGTGTAGGCGATAGAAGTAAAAGTAAAGGGACCCCTGACCATTAAGTCCAGTCGCGGACGACTCTGGGGTTGCAGCGCTCATCTCGCTTTACTGTTCGAGGGAGCCTGCATTTGTCCACAGACAGCTTCCATGTCATGCGGCCAGCATGACTAAGCTGCTTCTGGTGAACCAGAGCAGTGCACAGAAATGCCGTTTACCTTCCCGCAGGAGCGGTACCTATTTATCTACTTGCACTTTGATGTGCTTTCAAACTGCTAGGTTGGCAGGAGCAGGGACCGAGCAACGGGAGCTCACCCCATCGAGGGGATTCGAACCGCTGACCTTCTGATCGGCAAACCCTAGGCTCTGTGGTTTAGACCACAGCACCACCTGCATCCCTTCTGCGATAGAAGTACCTACCTGAAAAATAAAGGGACACTTGGGAGATGAAAACAATTTGTTTCACTTTTATTACGGATGACACATCTCACTAGATGCTTTCGTATCCTGGTCCACATTTCTTCTAAAGCAGCATTTCTGTTCCTGAAAAATTCTGATTTTCAGAGCTGCAGAGTTATGGATTTGCTTTCGGTTAATGGGGCCTTGCACTCGTTCCTGCTCCAGGCACCTGAGCTGTCCTCTGATTGACCTCAGTGGCTTTAAAAGCAAAGTGCAACGTTGCCTATAAATGGGATTGACATGAACTCCATGGATTCTAATGACAGAAGCAGTGTGTGAGTATTCATTGTATTTTGTGCTATGGAGTATATAGAGTTATCTCTCCCCCCCCCCCCCCTGCGTTTGAAGCATAAAAAGTACATCTGTTATTGCAAGGGGTATTATAATGCTTGGAGAACTTTTTTACTATTTGTAAAACCAAAGGTTCAACAGGGCAATACCCAACATGCCTAGTCAGTACAGAGTTCAATGGGGTGAGTGGCGTCAGGATTGCAGCCGAAAGCCCAAATCAGGATTGCAGCCGAAAGCCTTTCTGAAGCAAGCAAAGCCTGCAGAGGCCATCAGAAGCTTAGGGGTTTTGTAAAATATTCAGCAGTTTATAAATGCTTTTATATAAATGACTACGTGCCGGGCAAAAGAGGCATTTAGCCCTCTCCCTGCTCATGCTTGCCCTCCAGGTGGTGTTTTTTTTAATGCCCTAAGGCTGCAATACTAAGCACACTTACAAGAGGGTCCCATTCCTGATCCCAGCAGCTTTGCTTGCCCCTCCCTGCCACCTATCAGCATAATTTGCCTACAAACCAAAGTCCAGGCGTAGCGGGAGGACAGGGCTGAGCAGCTCCCATGCAACTGCTTTGCTTCCACTTCCTTCCTCCACGGCCTCCAATGCTGAGGAGTACCAAATGGCATTGTCAGTGTGAGGCTGTTGAGGAGCTGCCCTGCCCTGCCCTGACTGTTCCTTTGCTGCTTGTCTGTGCCACCTGCCACCTTGGCCATTCGTGTGCTCGCTTATTTGCCTCCTCCTCTGTCATCACACTGCAGTTGACCCGGATGCCTATTGGCAATGTGACATTTTTTTCTTACACATTATATACCTAGATACACATTTATATTGTATACATATATTGTATGTTATTACACATTATATATAGTCAGACAACTCCCCCCCCATACAATATATCTCCTGCATTTCTTCCAATGTGACCAGCCCCAGACTTGCTTACTTTCAGCAAGGTATTGGCCTCATTCACCTTCAGACTATACACTCATACTTCTTCCCTTGTGGTGTCAAGGGAAGCGAGAACCAAACTACATGTTAAATGAAAATATGTATAGTACAATCCCCATGATTGCTGTCCATACATTTAGTTACACAGTAATATTGCAGTACAACATTTTTTGTAGTTATAATTGCTACTTTCTTGACTTTGCCATACAGCAGGTTTCAGTTAAAGGATTTGGAAGATAATAGTTTGTCAACCTTTTTAATGACAATGTAATACGGCCTATTGTATAAATGACATGTGCTATCCTACTTAATCCTTACCTCTGACTCTTTCTCGATTTACATTTTACAGCGGTATATAGAAACCGGCATATGCATAGAGGTTGAGGATGGATGCATTAAGAATGAAAGGCAATCACTTTATTCCACTGCTGGGTGGACAGCTGGTGCAGGAGGAGGAAGTTGCATGGAATTGTGGGAAACATAAGCAGGCTGACTCAGGAGAACATAAAGAGCAGGCCACTAGAAGCCAGGGATTCTTTTTTGATGCCTGGAGGAGAGGGTGAGATTTCATCCGGACAACAGCTGATATCCTACTGCATTCTTAACTTTGTCTCCACCAGAGAGAGAGAGAGAGAGAGAGAGAGAGAGAGAGATAGCACATTCCAGTTTTTGTATTCTCATAGAAAGTGGATCCAATTTCCTCCAAGATGCCTTATCTAATTGAGTGTATGTTTATTTGGAACAAACTCATTCCACATCAAAGCCCTTCCTCTCCTTTATACTTTGGCTATTGACTTGCATTCACAGCATTGAGAAGAACAGATAAAACAAGCCTTACATGTCTCAGTCTATCACAGCTGTGTGCAGCCAGTGCTGACATGTCATCATATTTACCATTAAAAAGATCCTGAAAACAACATTATTGTACATATTAGAACATGTCTGTCTCAGGAGACAATGGAGAAGTGTGCCTTTGGGGATGAAGTCAAACTATTGGAAGGTTGCAGCACCTGCTGTGGCTGTAGAGACCAATGCAGGAGAGACATGTTTTGTTGCAGCCAAGGTAAATGAAGACATCCAGTTTTGCTGCTATTGGTGCACCATGGTGCTTCTTCTCTCTGTGTTCCTCCAAGCAGTCATTCCTCCTCTGGTCATTGCTGCGGATACACAACATGTCTGTCTCCAGGCACTGTTGTCATCTGCAAGGGATTCCTGCAGGGTAGGGTTCACATTGCCAGCCTTCATGCCACATTTACAGACATCATTGTAATGCAGAGTTAGTCTGCCAACAGGCCTGGTACCTGAAGGCAGCTCCTGTAGAGCACATCCTTGGAGATCCTGCCATCTTCCATTCTGTGGAAGTGTCCAAGCCAGCATAGACATCACTGAGACAGAAGTGTGAATATGCTCGGAATGTGGGCTTGGGAGAGAACATCTTTGAGAATTTGTGCTGCCATGTGATGCCCAGAATCTTCCTGCTGCACTGTATATGGAAGACATTGAGGCATCGCTCCTGGCGAGTGTAAGTTGCCCACAGCTCACTTCCAAAAAGCAGTGTGCTCGACATGCAAGCCTGGTAGACCTTCATCTTGGTATTGATTGTTATCATCACATTCTCCCACACCCTTTTGGAGAGGCAAGCCATTGCTGTAGCTGTCTTATCCAGGTTGCTGGTTATGGCAGAGCCCAGGTAGACAAAATTGTTGACCACCTCAAGCATGTGGTTACCAACCCAGGTTATTGGTCTTTGTCAGGCTGATAGTGAGGCCAAAATCCATGGTTCTTGCTTGCCTGGGTAGAGGATTGTATGTAAAAACAACAACAACTCTGATGCCTGGAATGCAGCCTACGGTATAATGGTCACAGTCCTCCATGCGCCAGTAGCAACTTAGTCAAGCTGACCACACGACCCAAAAAGCTGTCTGTGGACAAATGCCGGCTCCCTGAAAAGCAAGATGAGTACTGCACCTCATAGTCGCCTTTGACTGGACTTAACCGTCCAGGGGACCTTTACCTTTTACATCTACTGTATAAAAGTATCATATCCATTGCCCCATTGCCATGTGCCCACACGAGAATGTGACCCTCAGGTTTCTCATCCCTACCTTAAAATTACACCTCAAATTTCTTATCTGTAGGGAAGACTGGCCCCTGTAATGTTATACCACAGAAGGTGACCATATTTGGCACTTCCAATTGACGTACGGCTGCCAACACGCAGGTCCTTTTGGACATGGAAGAAGGCAGAACGTGGGTGGGGAGGAACAGGGCAGGGCACACTCCACCTAATGCACATGGGGGTCAGGAATGAAACCCCCATGCAAAATAGTCACCACCTGTATATCACTTACATATTTTCTGTGTTTTAACACATGCTGTGAGAGTGGCAGGTATGTGTTCGTGGGCATGTGTTTTTGGCATCAAATCTGTAATGTTGTGAAACAGTCTTAAGAGTTAATTTGGAAGTTCATCCCCCCCCCTTCTGTATGTGCCTTTTTGCCATCATGAAGGGTAGGGAGCCAAAAAACCAGTACTACATACAAGTGTGGCAAACAAAGAGCTCCAATGTAATTCAGTTTTAAGTTGATCCCACAGTCTGGGATGAAATTCATCCTGTGATTTCATTCTCAACCTCGCATTGTGACAGATATCATTGCAGCAGGATCCAGCTCTGAAACCGGCACTATCACTTGTCAGTATAGTGGACATAGCAGTCATGCATGCCTCGGTGAAAATAAAACCCTGAGATGTTTTGGCAAAGTACACGTGGCGTTCGGTCTGCAGAGACTGGGCTCTTTTCCAAAGTGTCGCGTCTAACACATATTTAAAATGAGCCTCTGGGATCAGGTTACTGAATTAGGAACATGAAGTATTTTCTGGAAGTGACAACGAAACCACGTAATACATTTGATGATGAAAAACTGTAATCTCTCAAAGGTTATGGACATAAGGTAAAGCCACTGGAGGATTTTCCAGGCATCTCAGAATGCAATCCAGATTCTGTATAAAGGCTTTGCATTTTCCAATTGCTTCCATAAGTTTAATAAAGCAATGACTTCATTGCAACAGCCAAGAGGTTTGCTCCAGGTCACACCAAAAATTCATGTGCTCAGCTTCAACACTGACATTTTTTTTCCAAATCCAACACTCCTAAATTAAGGTGAATGAGCAACACATTAGTCATTATGTGTCTCAGAGACTTGGGGCTTTAGTTAAGATAGGGATCACTGGTGCCTATTATTTTCTAAGCTCAAGAGGTAACAGATGAAAGAGAGAAAATTCACTTCTGTGCAGTATTTCGGAAACCTGAGCTCTGCTTTATCATTAATAGATTTGGATGGCAGGAATAAAAAGATGGGCTTTGGCCCATTGAAATTTAGTTCTTGTGACTGAATTCCATTGAACCTCAGAGAACCAATTGGTTGCAACAAACTGAAGCTGTATTGCTAGCTGGGATGCCAGGCTGGGGGAGGAAGTTGAATTGGATGGAGCTGTCCCTCCCCCACCCCAGTGCTGCTGCCCTCTGCAAAGCAAGAATGCATGTGTGGCAGTAGCCCTGTCACACCAGAAAGTCGCATGGGGTAGGGTATGGGAGTTAGGATTACTTACGGGGAATAAGCCCCACTGAACTAAACTGTAGAGGCATATCTACTTCCAATTAGACAAAAATAGGATTGCACTGTCAATCAGAGTTAACTTCAGCTGAATGTTTGTTATGCAGGGTCTTGTGTATTTTGTCCCATTGGTAGCAAAGTGCGTATGTTTATCTTTGAAAGTAAGATGGAAGGACGGAATTACAAGAAAGAGGTCAAACTTTCTGCTATGACATTTGCAAGATATATCCTAAATGCAGCTATATTGGCTCTTATTGTGATGAAGACTACAGGGGATACATAACCCTTTCTCTTGCACTATTTTTCTGAACAAGATTGTCATGTTGCTATCTCAGAGAGAGAATACAGGCATGATACAGACACTGGTATTTTGATTTTAACCACTGAGGAAAATAACAGTTTGGACAGATGATTTGATGATGAAAATAGAGGGGAACATTAAGAACATCAAGCGATCCCTGCAGGATCAGACCAAAGACCAATCCAGTTCATCATTCTGCTCTCAGAGTGGCCAACAGAGCTGTGCATTCTCTGTGCTAAACAAAACATAATCAAACTGCTGTGCCAAGCTAATCCAAATCCCACAAAAAAGCAGAATTCTGCAACCTTGATAAACAATGCACATTTGCTTGAGTCCTCTTATTTTGCATGTTTTGTGTTTTTGCTTTTTGCTTTAACTAATCAGAAGGAATAGTAGCATACAGACCTAGCCTCAAAAATCTTTGTGGAAACCATGGGAAATACTGTTGTTTCAGCTGTACTGCTACTGTTACAGTAGCATGATCTCCTGTTTGCGTGCTGAAGGGGGGTGGGTAGCCTGTAACTCTCCAGATGTTGTTTGCTTCTATACTGCATCAGCCCCAGCCAGCACAGCAAAAAGTCAGGGATGATGGGAGTTATAGTTCAACAACATTTGGAGGAACTCCAGTTCCCCATCCTTGTAACAGAGAATAGCTATTCAGAACAGTTTTGCAGTTTACCTTAATTACATGCATCAGCATCAAAAAGAAGCATCAGCAGAGTGAGTGTGCTTCAGTATTTGTTTCAAAGCAGACTTGCAACCACAGTCAGTAAGCACATTTCAACAAACATTAGAACGTGGCTTTATTTATCCTGCTGCTCCAGTTTGAAATACTTTACAGAAAAGAAATGGTAGAAGCATGTTGATGAGGCTTTGGAAATAAGTAGGGCAGCTGAAATGAGATTACAGAGGAAGGGTTTCTATTGATTTAATTAATTTATTTATTTGATAAAGGATTCCAACCTCATTGTGCTGATCCTGTTTTGTTTTTATAGTTATACACAATGATAAATTTTAAAAAAAAAATCTCAAAAATGATTTTTGTCCAATGCTTTTTCACCCCTTTAAAAAGTAAGGATCTTGACAAAAGAGATAAAGGCAACTTCTGGAGAAAGTGGGTAAAATTTGAGTGTTTCTCACAAATGACAGTCAGATGATGATCCTCATCCCTCTCCCTTTAAAAGAAAAATCATAAAGGAAATTCAGAAGATCCTTTTGGCTACTACACTCCTACTACAGAGACACAAACAGTTGCACACACACACAATAAGGACATCTACCGGTATCACCTTGCAGCTAACATGTTTATTGCGGCAGAAGCTTTTGCCGAGGAGAGAACCAACTTCATCAGAAGTTTGTCCATAGGCCCATCCTGGAGTTTCATTTTTAATGTTTCTTTCAAAACAGGGAGAGGAAACCTGTGGCCCCTCCAGATGATGCTTTCTGAAAGCAGGAGCTGTTTGACAGCGGAATAATCTACATCTGGAGGTTGCGGGCTCCCCTTCCTTTGAGGTTTTTAAGGAGAAGTTGCATGGCCATCTGCCACGAACGCTTCAGTTGAGATTCATGCAGCGCAGGGGGTTGGACTGGATGACCCACGGGGTCCCTTCCAATTCTATGATTCTGCCCCCTTAGTGCCACGTGCCCTCAAAGAACCCGCAAACTCCCAGAAGCGTGAGCAGGTTGGGCGCGCCGGGGAGAAAATTAGCCCAATTAGCGCTGAGCCAGCCTTCAACCAATGGGCGGCTGGCTGGGAACTGCCCTACTGTACCAACCGGCTGCGCCAGCGGACCTGACACGCGACGAAGGGAGGGCTGTGCCATCAGCTCGTCGCCAGCCAATCAGCGCGCAAAGGCTTGGCTGGAGAGCGATAATTTGTTTTGACCGCTCGCTGGCGCGCGCGCGCCCCCCTCCCTCCCGTGGGAGATGTCCTCAGGCTTGTTTTTGGCGCAAAGGCGGGACTCCTCTGCCTTCGCCTGCCAGGTGCGCGCTGTGACGTAAGCGTGGAGGGCGTGGCCGCCGCTCGATCCCCTGGCGGAGGGAGCGCGAGGTCAGGCGTCCTGGGAGAGCCCCTTGGGCGCGAAGGGGCGCGAAGGCGGGGCTAAGCCGCTCGTCTGAGGCAGAGGCGGCGGCGAGGCAGCCGCTCGGAGCATGGCAGAAAGAGAGCCGCGGGCGCTGGCTGACCCAGAGCGCGGCAGGTGGACGAGACCTCCGAGGAGACGCCGCCGCCGCCGCCGCTGTTGACGAAGACTTGGAAGAAGCGGCGAGCCAGAGCAGCCCCGGCGACGGAGCTCCGCGGAAAGGATGGCTCTGGAAAGCAGCAGCGCGCACTGGATGGGCTCCCTGCCGTCCGCCCTCAGCGCCCTTCCTCTGGCCAATCTGGCCATCCCAGGTAAGACCCTGCTCTGCTTTGGGCTCCTTCGGGGTTTCCCGGCACCTGCTCCTTCCTGGCTTGCTTATGCAGGGGAATCCAGCCGAATTACTAGGAAGGGGTTTTTGTTTGTTTTTTAAGCGATTTCCGGTGTAGCCTAGTGGTTAAGAGACTTAGACGAACGAGTTAGGAAATCCCAGGGAAGCCACTCTCTATTTCAGCACCACTGCTCCCGTGGGATAACGCTGATTTCGCTTGTTGTAAGGATTACAGATGTATGCAGTGGTTTTTTTTTCTTTTTTAAAAATGTTTAGGGGTGCTCTCATTTCGACTCGAGAAAATTCCCATTTTATAGTTCAAATCGGGGAAAATAAATACAGTAAATGGACAAAAGTACAAAGATTAACAAATGTTTAGGGGTATGCGTGCCCCCCCGAAAAAAGGCACTGGATGTATGTGATAATAGATCATAGAGTTGGAAGGGACCACAGGGGTCATCTAGTCCAACCCCCTGCGATGCAGGAATCTTTTGCTCCATGTGGGGCTTGAACCCACGACCCCCAGATAAAGAGTCTCATGCTCTGCCAACTGAGCTATGTTAGATAATGTATGTGAAACATTTTAACGTGCTGTACAAATGTGAAGTATTAATACAGTTTTGCTATTATTAGGCACTCATGGGGAAAATCATAAATCTTAAATCATAATATCTCGATAGGGAAAATCAGATCTTAAATTGTACTGTTTTGGTGGGGTGACTAACACACAAACATATACTGGTACTTCTTCTGATTGCGGTTTTATTTATGAGAGTGGGTTAAGATGTCTTTCATTTCCTGTTTATGGGGTTTCAGATTTTAAAAAGGTAAAGGTAAAGGGACCCCTGACCACTAGGTCCAGTCGTGACCGACTCTGGGGTTGCGGCGCTCATCTCGCATTATTGGCCAAGGGAGCCGGCGTACAGCTTCCAGGTCATGTGGCCAGCACGACTAAGCCACTTCTGGTGAACCAGAGCAGCGCACGGAAACGCCGTTTACCTTCCCGCTGCAGTGGTACCTATTTATCTACTTGCACTTTGACATGCTTTCAAACTGCTAGGTTGGCAGGAGCAGGGACTGAACAACGGGAGCTCACCCCATCATGGGGATGTGAACCGCCGACCTTCTGATCGGCAAGCCCTAGGCTCTGTGGTTTAACCCTGTTGATTTATTCTATGTTGTCAGCTAAATCAGGATATTCACTGAAACAGGTTAGATACTCCGTAGGTAACTAAAACATTTTGAAATACTGTTGTTTCCCTAATGTATTTTCTTCAATCTTCTGAGCAAGGCAGAACAACAAATGATGAATGGCCTCTTTTGGATTGTTCCCAAAAGGAAGGTTTGCGAGCAGAAGCTGCTCTTTTCAATCATTTTTTCTCAAGGAATGTGTGTGTGAATATTTCAGAATACCAATCTGCAGCATAATTTTTGAGTTTTTAAAACCTCAAAAAATAAGGAAACAAGGTGCTTCTAGAGCTGCAGCATTAGGAAGTGGAGGAAAACACTCTAGACTAGTTGCTTAGTGCTTGATCAAAGAAGTAGATGTCTTTACGACTAGAAAGTCATATATATCTTGGGAAGAGCTGAGTGTCCTGGATGTGTTTTCCTCCTATGTTTCACCCTCTTTGGTGCAGAGGTATTCCATCCTCCCAATCACATATTCACTCATTAAATATCTGAGCACTAGTCAAATGTGGCTCAAAGCCATCTGGTGTCATTCAAGAAATGATCCTCTCTTTGTGGTTAAATCTGTGGTAACTAGAATATAGAATATAGAATATATTTATTGTCATTGTCCCCTTCGGGAACAACAAAATTACTTGGCTGCTCCATCCACCCAGACAGGGCACTCCACGCAAAGACTAGTTGTCAGCGTCTTGCCCTTTAAGGGCATCCTCTAATCTTCCACCTGAAATGGACCACCTTACCAGTAACTTTTGTACCTGGTTACAGTATGGTTATTTACCATTTGTTCATTTTCATTTATGAATATCTTCTGGTAAAACATCTCAAAAGTAGTTAGCAAAAATAATAATTAAAAAAACAATAAAAGCTTTCTTGAAAAAAGAACAAAAAAATCAAGTCCAGTACAGATACAGACTGGTTGTTGTTGTTCGTTTGTTTTTTAAAAAAGAACCTACCTAAATGGCTTGTTGCTCAGGTTCCCAAACCTGTATCCCCCTCAAACAATCTCTGAATAAGTAAATGCCTGTTCACACACTCATACTAGTGCAGTAGTGAAGAAGCTTTCCAATGGGGACTACTAGCCACTGCTGTAGAACCATCAGTGGAGGCAGAATTCCCACTTGTATCTGTCATTGTGTGTGTGTGTGTGTGTCAGGGGGGCAACTCAGCTAAGCACTGTAAAACAGAGATTTGCTGATTACCCCTTGCTCTGGAAGGTTTCCCGGCAGTCTGGACTAGATTTTGATGTTGTGGGGAGGGGAGAGGAAGGGATGAGAAAGTTCCACTGCACAAGCGGAAGTCCACTTTAAAAGAGGACTTGGATACACCCCATAATTCCCCACTGAGTCTCTGCTCCCTAAATAGCTTTCATGTCACTGCCCCAGTGAAAGTTGGAGTTATTTATGTGAAGGATTTAATGAGAAGATATGCACAAAACCTGACGTTTGATTGCAGAAAATACTCATTCTTGGTACCACTGCCAAAGTCTTATCAAAAAGGTGATAGGATCAAGCTGTTCTCTAAAGGGGTTTCCTGTGACCTAATGTTTTGTTACTGAACTGAATTCAAATATCACAGATGCAGGCAACAAATTGACTATATATACCTGGTTTCTTCCTGGGGAGTGGGAGAGGAAATACATTTACATACATACTCATGTGCCTATATATTCTGCATGATAAGCTTCTCTGCCCAGTGCCCATAAAGGTGTGATAGAATAATATTTCCCCTTTTTTAAGATAAAGAGAATGGTGGTTGAACATTACTGTAAATGAGCCTGGTTAACCAGGATAAAATGTTCAGTACTGTCTCCGGCTTTAGGATGTAATCGGATAACTAGCTGAGGTCAAACAACATTCCCCAACACAGCCTGTGTAGACTGTGTATTATTGCAATTATAGGCTTATTATTGAGGAAGGGTGACCTTTTCTTAGAAATATTCATAGTTGGTTTCTGCTAGAGACAGGATACCAGACTAGATGAATCATTGTTCTGCTGTAGTAATGACCAGGTCTGTTCATCTCCCAGAACTGGCAAAGCACAGCTAGGCACGACCTGGCATTTGGCTTGTCATGTTTTGCATTTGCAGGATACTTGTCAAACAAGGAATGTTGCAGTTCAGCAGAACCACAGCTTCAGCCCTGCTCTTCAAGATATTAATAAATCTTTGAAAGGCTTCTGTTGGGGCATAACAGTACAACTGCTCCAGTAAATGTCTGCTCATAATCCTCCATATGTTTCTTGATAAGGGATGGGGAGTGTATCCCTATTAAAACTAATCTCATTTTAATGTCTAGTGAGACTGAGGAGATATGAAAACATGCTTTGAATTTAGAGGTCGATTGGCTTATTGAAAGAACTTTCTCCAAATTGACCATAAAACCGATAATTATAATGTTGCAAAAAAGAGGCTCTCCTTATCAAAATTTGCAGATCTTCTATAGTTCAGGGATAGCCAACATATATTGTTCAATTGCAACCCCCACCATCCCTGTTCAATGGCTAGATTGGTTGGGCTGATGGGAAGTGGAGTCCAATAACGTAGAGGGCACCACATTGGCTATGCCAATCTAGTTCCTCTAGCTAGTTGTGAGAGGCTTTGTGTATGCTGCCGATGGAATAGAATGGCTGCAGCATTCCTGAATTTCAGGCAGGATTCTTGCCAAGCCCTACTTGAAGACTCCAGGGATTCAACCAGAGACTGCATGCAAAGCAGATGCTCTACCACTGAGCTATGGTGCTCCTCTTATCTGGGTTCAGGAGAAGCCATAGCTAACAGACTAGCCTTGGCTGGGCATAGGCACTTCTAGCCCCAGAGGCTGCCTGAGACTTCAGTCCTTTAGGACTTTGTCTTCAGTCAAAGCATATATAGAATGAAACTTAGCTAGCAATGAGAACTTTTAGGTATGGTTTGCTTTTAGTTATTAATGCTTACATCATAAATAGCCACATGCCATAATGCTGATAATGAGTAATGCTCAAATGATTTCTACTGTTTATTCTAGTCATTCCATTGATGTGCCTTAACATAAAGATAACATGAGAAATTGTGAGCTGTGTGAATAAGTACTGTCTTTTCCCAGTCCTGAATCTCCCAACATTCAGCTTCATTGGCTCTTCTTGAGTTTTAGTATTATAGGAGGGGGGGGGGACTTTTCTGTATCCACTTTCTCCACATCATTCTATATACCTCTGTTGTATCTCTTCTTATTCAAGTATCATTAACATTGGCTAACTCCCTATATCTCTAGTTTTCACAGCTGAAGCCATTTCTTTCACTGGCTTTAGTCTCCCTCCTGGAAGTTAATACTATCCAATATTTTGTTGTTGTTTTCTTTCTCCAGTAAGCATAGAGTATCAGTTCACTCTGTGTGATGCTGTACATTGGTAAGTCACATTGAGTACTGGAATAATTTCCTATTACATCATGAGCCAGATACTTTGCAGCATTTACACTAAGCAACTTAAGCCGTCTGTGTATCTATTTAACAGAGCAATCCTATGCATATCTACTCAGAAGTTAGTCACATTGAGATCAATTGAGCTTACTCTCATTTAAGTGGGAATAGGACTTGAGCCTCAGTTACTTGTTGTAATTTTATCTGTCCTATGGTGTAATATGAATATGTTATAGTACTTGATGTACCTTACATAACTGATCATGCTGAAATTGCATGCAGTCTTCTGCTGAATATTAGTAATGAGTCATGGCACAGTGGAAGGGATGCATCAAACCTAAATTATATTCCTCAGTAGTAGTTATGTATCCTATATGTGACAATAAAAAAAACACTTGTTTCTTGGTTAATGTTTGCTCAGTGAAATTGTGACAATATTCAACCAGCTCAAACCTCTTCACATGTTGAGCTTCTCAGGTAGACTAGAGGTTGAATAGTAGGATTGGTTATGCATTTTCTCCCAAGGTAAGGGGAAGTGACCTTGCTAAGCTTGCCAGGACAGCTTACTCTATGGTATTAACCCATTCATACATTAGATTTAAGCATGTTGGTTATATGAAGCTGGTTATCTCACATGTTATGATTTAATAGTAAACAGTGGGACAACCCCCACCCCACTGCTCAGACCCATACCTACAAATCATGAACCTGTGACTAGAAATTGTCACACCAACAGAAGCGTGGATGAACCCGTGCAAGTGTAATCCCTGTGATGAAGAAGAGTTGATAGCAGTGTGCTGAGTATGTAGGTGCTTGTTAAATCATCAAGTTCAATAGATGCTCATCCAAGCTTGGCATATGATTAAACAAGACACATGGGATTGGGTGATGGCACATACAAGGTCCCTATTCTTTAGCAGCAAGTTTAGGAAGATGCAGGGAAATGCTGACAAGCTATTGACTTGCCCTTTAAACTTTTTCTTAACCAGTATATGTCAGGAACAAATGTTTTACTTCCTTATAGCCACATGGCATTTTATGTCACTGGCTCTTAACATTCAAATTCATGGGCACCAGTATGTCTGTTTGCTGAGCCAAATTTCTAGTCAGTTAGATGACAGACCATTTGGTGTCCTTTAACTTACCATTGTAAACAAGTAAACTCATTTTGGCAAGTTGGCTAATTTAACTCATTCAGAATTGTTACACTAAAGTTTATATTGGTCAAATGCAATTTAAATGGTGGATTTCTTGCAGGTGGTCCTGATTGGTTAGAATTGTTTGACAAGGCCCCGGGCCCCGAAGTTCCCCTCAGAAATAAACACACAGACACAAGTATGTTGGGTTAATGGGATAAATTAGGCCACAACTTTATTGGTTACAGATGTTAGCGGTTTGGCTTAGGCATTTGGGTGAAGCCAGACTATATCCTGGCTCTTCTGCCCATTTGCAGGAAGTCTGTCAAGGGTCAACCACTGATAGTGGGAGCCCTATGATATACATCAATAGAGAGTACCCCCAGGGTCACTGATGGGGTCATGGCATGGCCCTAGCCCATGCCCAGGCTTCGGACAGGAACCACACCCCCAGATCCCTTTAATGGGATACTCTTAATGAGGAGGGGCAGGCGGAGGCAACAACCTCCCCTCCCATAAACAAGGCTTACCCAATGCCTAACCACTACTCGAGCCAAAAGGCTCGCCGCCAACAACCTCACACCTGCAACCAACACCTAATGCCCTCAACAATATCGGCCAGTCAAATATCATTACCCATATCAGAAAGGTGAACACCATCGTTACGAAACAAGGCCACCTGGTCGAATGTAATAGCGGGGTGCTGTATCACCTGGCGCTTCAAAAGTTGCACCTTCTGAGCCACCGCACGATTAGCAATTCTCCTGGTACTGTTGATTGCTACCAGATGGGGGCAATCCCGCCAACAACGCCTCTCCAAACGTTGGGACCAGATTAACTTCAAGTCCGGGGTGTGTGACACTGCTGGGAGCCCTGATGATGTGGGCAGCATCCCTCCACCCACTCCCGGGTCACCGCGAGGTCCCAGGTGTCCACCAACAATGGTGCACCTCCAGGGAAGGGAAGCGGTCTCATAACATCTTCAGCCCCTCAAAAAAGCTCCCTTGTGTGTGTCGATAGACCCAGCTCTGCTTCAAACAGAAGCATGAGTAAAGCATGGTAAATTAATTTGGGGACATGGTGTGTGCTTGTATGAGGGCAATGAATAAGGTATTCTACAGTTTCCTCAAAATAGTTTTGAACCAGCATGAATTAGTTCAAATAATAATAATGCTAAAAAGTTGCAATGCACTCCTTTCCATCTGTACCACTTTTCTCTGAAGTTTAACAAATAACAACAGGTTCTTTTAAAGTCTGTGATTAATTATATGTTACCATTGCTTTTTACAAAATATTAAAACAACTCATCAAACATTTAAAATGTGTAATGCAGGATAAAACATATGAAAGAGTGGCTTATGGTCTGAGTTTCAAGAATTATGTTTTCTGCACTGTTTTTCCAGTATTAGAACTAACTCCAGGAAAATGATGATCTGCTAGCTGCTGCCTTTAATCTCTGTGGCATCTGTTGAACTGCCCCTTCTCTCTTCCACCCCCCTCCTCCCTTCCTTTCATCTCTCTGTGTGCATGCTGGATAATAGTTTCACTGGGTTTTGACACAATTCTTTCCATGAGGATAGGCTCAGCTGTTTCTCTTCACAGCCTGCACTACGCCCTTCCGCTCTCGTCCCCCCCTCAGCACTTAGAAAAATCATGATTCTTACAGCCTATGGTGCTGTGTCTTGGGGAAAGCATATAATGACTGCATGTGTTTATTTCCCTACTTTGAATAATCTGCTGCATAAAAGGCTAAAAGTCTGTCAAATGCTTTTAACCATTTCTGGGGTTTTCTTTTCTTTTAAAAACCAGTTTAATGTTCAATACACACTGATCTGCTCTTGGTGTAAATGGTTATTCTTATCAATTACTGTTGCACACATTAATCATGGAATCATAAAATTGTAGAGTGGGAAGGGGCCCTGAGGATAATCTAGTCCAACCCCCTGCAATGCAGGAATATGCACCTGTCGCATGTGGGATTGAACCTGCAACCTCGGCGCCGCACTCTAACCAACAGAGCTGTCCACACCTATATTAGTCTTACTCTGGATGTGTTAAGGCTTCACAGTAAACCAGGGATGGCTATCCCTTTTCAGCTTGAGGGGCCACTTTACTGGGTTGCAACATCTCTGGGGGCTGCATAGCAGAGTAGTTATAGCCAAAAATGTGGTAAGGTCTACACTCTTATGCACATGTATTCACACACCATAAACACACATACCACTTACACACCGTCACACACCCTAACCATGTTATTGTTTCATCCTGTTATGAAAAGTACTGACATCAAAAGATCTTGTCTGTGGTAACCTTATTACTATGTGGATCTCCTTCAGTGAGATTATGCATGTGTCACCTGAGATAACAGTTTTCAATAGCTATTGAAATCGCCCAAAAACTGAAGCTGTTAATCCTGAGAGGGTTAAACCCTATGACAGTGGTAACGAGGAAGTTCCATCATAGACTTGCTTGTCATATATTTCTGGTGTTTGCAATTCCAGGATTTCAATTTGAGAGAGAGAGTGTGGTGAGAATAAATTTGAAGAGGACAGGTGTTGATGGTCAAGTGTGCATTGATGAGACAAGGACGAAATATTTGAAGTGGGTGCTCACTGCTAATTTTCCACTTCCCCAAGTTAACATGTACGTAGTTGAAATTACCTTTGCACCTTGATGATCATCAAGTAAAAGACAGAAGGCATTCCATGTTAAGCACTGAAATTAGAACAAAACTTGGTTTAATGGAAACATTGTTTAATGTTGCACAAGAGGCAACCTCTGACTTCTCTGACATATGCTGCAATTCTGTCATCAGCATGTTCTATTCCACATTTTTCCTCCCTTGATTCAACAAAATAAAGATCCTGCAACACAGTGAAGACATTTGAAGATTCCTTGCCACCTTATGTCACTTTTGGGGCAGGGCCTAGAATGCTGTTGCAATTGTCATTTCATTTACTCGAGCTGTGATTCATTTGTAATACATACTCATGGAAAGTAATAAGCTTGCAATGTACTTGAACAATGTGGAACTGAACTCACAGAAGATTACAGATAACGCCTGTAAAATACTTCATGGTTTAACTTTGAATCTTGGACCCTGACCTACAGGAAAATCATTTTCTGTAGTATGAAGATACACACAGCCCAGGAAAAATGTAGGAAGCATAAAGACAAATGCTTCCCTTTAAAAGCTTGGCTAAGAGGGGAACAGCTTTCTACTCCTATGGCATGGGGACCAATCTGGAATAGGCTGATGAAGAGATTCATTGAAGGGCAAAGCAGCTAAGCTTGACCATCTGTTTTCTTGGAGGTCATGTCAGCATGAAAATGCAGAGATGCAAATTTAGAGACGGCAACACCACTACACAAAAAAACTGCTTTATTTAATCTCCAATTTACAGCAGTATGATTATGACTCCACAAGACAGTTTGAATAGAATAAACATTATACTTAAAAGCTCGATGCTGGTTAATTTGGCTTCCAAAGAGTGCGCTGCAGTGGGCAGGTCAGTCTATAATTGCCTGCTGCAGGGATTGCTAGATTTATCCCTAAAGGAGCGGATACTGACTTTGTTGTCAGATTAGCCTTCAGCTCTAGTATGCCAAATTCATATGTATGATAACATTTATTGATAGCCTACAACTTCTGCTTAGATTTCTATATGGGAAAGAAGTAAGTGTGCAAAAGTCAAAATTACATCACGCCTGCAGAGACAGTATCTAAAAGCAGATACGAGAACATATCTCTGAGGAAGGAGATGGAGGTGGATGAGCCACTGTAAAAATCATCATCATCTTCACCATCTTGAAATAATATCCCCCTGGAAAAGCAACAAATTTCAATATCCAGAATATTGTTAGTTTCCTAGTATTGTGTATTTGCCACTTTTGCTGTGTATGGCATTTTCACTTTTATCGCAGAAAGATAATGGTGATCTTTTTATTTTTTTAAAATATGGTTGCATGCATTAGACCTGCTGATTTCAAACAGCAAATGTCCCTGGGCTGAATTTGAATTAGTGTTTTGAAACCACTGAGCATCTATCTCAAAAGATCCAATTCAGTGTAAAAATGGCCTCTTAGAAAGAGAGCATGTGTGAATGCTCAGCACAATCCCATGTTGCTATCTTGTGTGCATCGTCACATTGTGCTGATCTCTGCTGCTGAACCATGCCTGCAAACATTTCTTAATATGAGTTAGTGATGGGGGTGCTGAAAACAGGATTCAGGAAATGGCAGTGAGTGTGTGTTATTGACTCAGCATGCCCTGGGTAGGGCTAGGAGTGAAGATGAGTATGTATCCCATGGCTACTGTGCCCCTATGTGGGTATGAGAACATGGTCTAAAAATACTCAGCAGAAGCCCCTAAGCATTCAAATGCTTTGAAGTGTGAAAGAAAAATCTACCTAGAAGCTGCATTTTTAAAGTGGAAAAAAAAGCAAGAAGGGAAATGGTTCAGCAGCCTCTGCCCCATCATTCTCCCAGTCTCAAATGCAGCCACTGAGTCTGCTGTAAACAAGAAACCCAACCCAACTGTGCAGAACATTTAAGTTGGCCCTAAGAACTAAGCTCTTGATGGCCTTCCTTGTCTCTTTGCTACAGCACTGAAGAGAACTCTATGAAATTAGTGTGCTTGTCAAGACAGGTCAGATGTGTTATTCATTTAGCTTAATTTGTCAACACAATGTTTCCTCCAGCCCTTAGCCTTCTAACAACCAAAGCGAAATGAGCAGTTCAGTTAGCTTGTATTTTTAAAGGCTGGTTTAAAGATACTAATCGGCTTGTTAATGATCTGAATCCTCAAGCCTCGTGAGGTTTTACTGGGTGCATTTCCAACTAGGTCAGCTTTGCTTCCATGCTAGTGCACTGCCAAACTGGCAGTCAGGAAATAATAATTTAAAAAAGCACTTTTCCACAATTGACCTGAGGGGATATTTTATGAAGATTTATGGTGGTGTATCTACTGTTTGAGAACAAAATGCAACATATTTTCATACACTGTTTTTGTTTTGTTTTTAGCACATGCTATTCTGAAAATGTGTGGTATTGTTTGGAAATACTACAGAGGGTAGTAACTACAGATTTCTGGGACCAAAATAATATTTATCCTTTTACTGTAGGGTTTCCCAAACTTTGGTCTCCGGCTGTTTTTGGACTACAACTTCCATCATCCCTAGCTAGCAGGACCAGTGGTCAGGGGTGATGGGAATTGTAGTCCAAAAGCAGCTGGGGACCCAAGATTGAGAATCATTGTTTTCCTGCATAGGACAAGAATGGAGAACTGTGGTCTTCTAGATGTTGATGGATCTCCCGATCACAGACCATGCTTGCCAGGACTGAAGGTATGTGGAATCCAACAACACATGGAGGCATACCAGTTTTCCATCCCAAACATAGGGCCCACACAGATAGACTTGTCTGCTCCTTGATGTGTAGTTCCTTTTCCGCTTCCTGGGCAGATGTGTTTAGAATAACCCATACACTCTACAGCAAGTTCAAATGAGGCTCCTGTAACTCCTTTAGAAGTAATGATAGAAATAATTTACAAATATTCTGTATATGCTTGCTGATGTTATTCAACATTGTGACCGCATAGCAAGGGGTGCTAGAATGGGCAAGTGACGGGTTTTCAATTGGCTGGGCTAATTGCAAGAATGTTAGGAAGGCTAAAGAGATTATCCAAAGGGCATGGCATGTTAAATTAAGCAAAGTCAATCACTCTCCCCTGTTCCTCTCTCCCTCTCTCTGACTCAACTGGCCCAACTAGCCCAACCTTTTCACTTTCTTCTCAAATATATGGCAGACAAATCAGTTTTCTTTTTAAAGTTGAGAAATATTAGTTTCAATATGTGTGCTTTAACGTGCATTTCCCCTTCTGATATGTACTTTTTCAGATGACAGGACTTCTGCCGTGAAGGTACAGAATGTTGTAGTCCTTAAAAAAGGGGGGGGGCTTATTATCCAGAAAACTGGGAGAGGGCCTTTTGCAAATCTTTCTTAGATTTTCGAATACAACCGTTTGACTGACAGTGTGCATGATTTGCTGGAATCAGCTGGCTCTAAAATGCTTTTGTGGATTGTGAATATTAGCTTCTTCCAGTGCAACAAATTAGGTAGCTTACAGATGGAAAAACCAATATACATATAAGGGATTAGCCTCACTTCACACTGGAGGTACTTATAGTCATGACGAGGGCCCACAAATCTTTGTACTTAACTCTGTGCTCTGATTGCTAGCTAATACAGCTTCATTCCATTATCATTTTGAAATTCTTGCAAGGGAGAAATGGCAACATTAATTTTCTTTCTTTTTGAGTAACATTTATTGGTTTTCATTGGAATAATAACTTTGCCATGGAGACCTTTGATGTACTATTGAACTCCAATAAAAATTGAGAAGAATCTGAATGCATGTGTATTGCTATCAAGTTCTATTTATGGGTGGGTGGGTGGGTGGGTGGGTGGGAAATATCTGTGTGCATTCATAGCCTTGAAGAGCATGGGGTGGCTACAAAGCTAAATTTACATTGAACCCTTTCACAAGGCCTTTTACCATCACACTGTTAGAATGGTTGAGTTGTGGTACTAAACAGCAAGATTTAAAAAGCAGTTCTGCATCTGCAGTTACTTTCTATGATTAAAAAATAAGATGGCTGGAGGATATGGGTGTGATATGCCCACGTGCTAATTTTGTGGCTTGAAACATGCAAATAGGTTGTGGAAAAGTTGTTTGCCCCTGCTATGTTGCATTCCAAGGGCACATGTGCATCGGTGACTTTCTAGACATTTCAGTGCAATCCAGTGCATGTTTATTCACATCTGCGTATTCGACTGGATACTAGCCATGATAGCTATGTTCCACTGTCAGAGGCAGTATGTCTCTGAATAGCGGTTACGGGGACCTGAAGATGGGCAAAGTACTGTTGCTCCTGCTTGCTGGCTTCCCACAGGCATCTGATTGGCCACTGTAAGAACAGGGTGCTGGTCGAGGTGGGCCATTGGCCCATTCTAGCAGGTTCTTCTTATGGTCTTATGTAATGGGACTTGCTCCCAGATAAGTGCATGTTGAAAAGCTCTTGTGCACTTCCTTGAATTGTGTGGGAGCTGGATTTGTTCTGCTTGTGAGATGCAGTTTAGTTCCTCCTGGATGATCAGAGTATGAGTAACTCTCATTAGCTGGCATCTCTCCTTTTACATGCTTTTGTGCCAGCTCACTGTCATTTATATTCAGCCACAGAGGAAGAAATTCTTCTTTGTTTATCTGCTCTGGCTTCAGGCGAAAGAAGCTCTTACCTCTTCAACATTTATCCTTCTTCTGTTGTTCGGTCTCTGAAGATCAAATATGCGAAGTGCTTTGAACAAGAATTCCATGTGTAAAGCAAAAGAACCAATTTTTAACAAATTTGTAAAGTAAAAATAAAAAAGTCCTAAACAAAGGAGTAAGGAGCGTAAATCCTTCATGATGCTGATTGTTTCTGGCATTCTCAGAATGCAGCACATTGATGTTTTGATTTGTACACAGTATGGGCATCCAGGTGGATTCAATGCCACTAACAAGGTAATCCATTTAAGACCTTCATCTGATTTATAGCTCAAACTGGGCATGGCAGGAGACATGTTTTTGAAGAGTCTGCTTGTGAGCACACATTAGGTGGATTCCAACCCCCTCCTCCCGCAGCAAATGGCATGTGTCTGATAACTCCTTGCAAATAAGGAACCTTTTTGCAAACTTTGCTGTTTGGTGTTTTGTTTTGTTTTTTTAAAGGAAACAACTGGTGAAATAAAAAATAAAATATCATGTTAGTTACAATGACTATGTTCCAAGAACAAACTCTGGCTACAGTTCATGTTTCCTTTCATCCCTCTGTGAGCCAGGAGGAGCAAAGTGAGTACAGTTTTGCACATGCACAGTAAGCTATGATTTATGCCTTTCCATGACATGCTGGAGCAGCCTAGAAGTGTCATCATACCAGCATGTGCTCTTTAGTGTTTAGCATACGATGTACCTTTAGCAAGAAGATATTTATTAAGATAACAAGACAGTGGCGATACATTATGTATCAGTGTTCAACGCAGGAGGCTAAGTAATCCAGAGGGAAAAGCTAGTGGTAAACTGACTGCTTGCCACTCCCTATCTCTGACTTGTTTGCAGGTGCCTGTCGCTGGAAGCCTGTCCAGTGTAAGACTAGTCCAATATTAGCACATGGAATGTGCAGTTAAAGCCTTTGATCTGAAAACATCTAAGAAGCATTTCTCTCACCTAACACAATCGCATAGCAGACATAGGCTGTCGCCTTCTTAGGCCAGGGTAGGCTACAGTGTCAGAGGATAAATCACCACAGGAATGAATGGCTTTATCTGGAGCACCTTATTTGGGTGTGTTGGGTGTATACACTGTGGGGAAGTTCAGTCAAGCAATTAAGCTCACCCCAGAAAACGGCTGTTTAGCAGAGTTGTCTTTACTAGGTCAACACCAACGTACACTACTATACTAAGGCAAAGGTAAAGGACCTCTGGGCGGTTAAGTCCAGTCAAAGGCGACTATGGGGTTGCGGCGCTCATCTTATAAGTAGTCTTCTCTCTCTGAACCTAGAGAGGGCTCTCTGCTTCAAAGTGCTTGGTGTGTTGAAGTCCACAGCCAAGTCTTTAGTAAAGTTGCTTTCAAAGTCCTGCAACTGATGGAATTCTCTAGAGTTCTGAAGTCTGGCAGTTTTCCAAATCCTTCCTCAGACAATCTCTTGAAAAAGTCTTCACTCGAATCCACAGTTCCAGCAGAGAGCCATCAACAATTCCTGCAATCTCCCACCAGGACCCACACAGCATGCTGTAACCTGAGCTCCTTTATATACAAAGTTACTTACCAAGTAACACAGATAAGAGAGTAGCAAGATTCCTGCAGATGCATTGTGGGGAATGAGCTGGTCTCTGCTGACTCGTGGAGAATTAACCCATTAACTGCATTCCTGAACACACTTTTATATTTACAAAAAATGACATTTGAACAATGGGGTTATTGCTTGTCAGCTTCTAACATTTCTGTATGACCATTTCTCTTTAGACAAGGTCCCAGCTGGGGATATCAGTAACTTTTACAGAAAAGTTTCTTGGCAGTGAAACATGAAGTTCAAGATTTTGTTAAATTCTGAGTTTGTAAATGCTGAATTGGTGGGTGGTAAAGGTGGTAAAGGGACACGGGTGGTGCTGTGGGTTAAACCACAGAGCCTAGGGCTTGCCGATCAGAAGGTCAGTGGTTCGAATCCCTGCGACAGGGTGAGCTCCCATTGTTCGATCCCTGCTCCTGCCAACCTAGCAGTTCGAAAGCACATCAAAGTGCAAGTAGATAAATAGGTACCGCTCCTGTGGGAAGGTAAAAGGCGTTTCCGTGCGCTGCTCTGGTTTGCCAGAAGTGGCTTAGTCATGCTGGCCACATGACCTGGAAGCTGTACGCCGGCTCCCTTGGCCAGTAAAACGAGATGAGCGCCGCAATCCTAGAGTAATCCACGACTGGACCTAATGGTCAGGGGTCCCTTTACCTTTAAAGGTGTGTGTGAATCCTGACATTGCAAGCTGGGCCCATCTGTTTTTCTCCTTTGTGTGCATGGAGGAATCTACACAGGAGTCTGGTCACCTGCATATCTCCTTAGGCAGCCTTCACCAATCTGGTGCCCTTAGTTGTCCTGGCTGGGGCTGATGAGAGTTGTAGTCCCAAACAACTAGAAGACACCAGATTGACAAAGGCTTTCTTTTGATGACCCATGGACGACATTTTCTCATCACCAAATATTGGGCGGGAAGACGGAGGTGGAAAACATCTAACATTGGAGCTTCTGTTTCTCCAAATCCCGACTTCCAGAATGCAACTACAAAAACAAACACCACAACTAAGGGCCAATTCTGGCTGTAAAATTCCTCCACTGATGATACGTGCAGCTGTTCTATATGATGGGGTTTTTTTAGGTTTTTGAATTGTTGGTAACATTTCTATGTTTTTGTAATGCTGCATATTAGTGACTGTTACTGTTTTGATTTTAATTAACTGCCTTAGCCATTTTGGTATAGAAAGGCAGAATATAAAACTTTTGAATTGAATAACGTGTAGAGAGAGATGCCATGTCAGTGACTGCAACTGCGTTTCCCCCCAACAGCCCTGATCAGAGGTGAGCCTGGCTGATGGTATTCCAATTCTGTTGAACCAAACTTGTCTTAGCATTAGCTCCATCTGGTCTTATAACCCCATTTACAGCTGTGTGTAGTGATTTAGAAGTGTTAACAAGTGGCCCTAAGTGATTTTCCCAGTGTTAAAAATGAGCAACACAAGAATGGAATCCAGTTTTCCAGAATCTGCTTCAGTGAAGAGCACTTGGCAAACCCCAAGTTGTACGACTAAAATGATGTTGTCTTTCTTCTCTGTAGGGTCACATGATTCCTTCAGCTACTGGGTTGATGAGAAATCTCCCGTGGGACCAGATCAAGCCACAGCGATCAAGAGGTTGGCTAAAATCTCTTTGGTGAGGAAGGTAATGAAGAAATGGTCAGTGACACAAAACCTAACATTCAAGGAGCAGCTGGAAGGTGGAATCCGCTACTTTGACCTCCGTGTATCTTCCAAACCAGGTGAAGCAGGACAAGAAATCTACTTCATACATGGCTTGTTTGGAATCAAAGTATGGGATGGGCTGATGGAGATCAACACCTTCCTAGAACACCACCCTAAGGAAGTGATCTTCCTGGATTTCAACCATTTCTACGCTATGGATAACAACCACCATGCATACCTGATCAGTAGGATCCAAGAGGTTTTTGGATCGAGACTCTGCCCAAAGGAGTGTGTGGAAAACGTGACATTACAAAACCTCTGGGAAAAGCAGCATCAGGTAGAAAAGCATTTCTCATTTGGCAACAAATTTCTATAATTCAAAGAACTCTTAGAATTGAAAGTATCTTGATTGAAGCTGGAATGGGGAGGCAAGCATGGAGTGCTGGGCAAGTCAGTGTACCTTTCTTGCTCTGAGTTGGAGAGAGGAGCAGGAGATTTCCCCCTGAGTTCATTCTGCATTTCAGAAGCATAGCATAATACTTTGTCCCTTCATGAACAGAACTCTAGTTGGCCAATAAGGCAAGCCCCAGTTTGATTCCTGTCTATAACACTCATTAACTGTGTGTGTTCAGTACTGTTAGGATTACTTTTGGGCTGTGATCTTTCATAGCTTCTGTTCCTTATTGGGCCCTCACCCCCTTAAAAGACTGCTGTGGGGCCTGTATGGCAACTGAAATGCTGTTCTTTAAAGTAGGGCTGGGAAGCTGGTAGTTGGACTTCAGCTCCCTTCAGCCATAGCCAGCATAGTTAGTATGCAGGGATGTTGGGATTTGGAGTCCCCAGTGTCCATCTGGAGGGCCACAGACTCCCCATTCCTGCTCTGAAGCACCTGGTATCTCACCACCTTCCAGATCCCCTGCCCATCATGATCTGGCTACCCCACTGTCCTAGTGACCAGTTCCCACCCTGCTCTGCTTCTGTTGGCTGTGTGATTCCAGTCTGAAATCCACACCTCATAAAGGCTGGATATGGCTATATTCTACTCCGCTATCAGAGGCATTATGCATCTGTATACCAATTGCTAGAAATCGCAGGTGGGGAGAATGCTGTTAGGGCTTCCCATAGGCATCTGGTTGACCATTGTGAGAAGAGGTGGGCTAGATGGACATGTGTTCTAGTACAGCAGGGCTCTTGTGCTTTCCTTAGTCACTCCCTTTCCTATGAACAAGTGTCTGATGCAGTTACCCCATGCTTTCTCTTCTCCTGAGCTACTGTGGCCTTCAGTCTCTTTCATTTATTAGTTGTGGTGACAGCCCTGCTTCTGCTTGTCCTTCTCAACCTATCATGTTCTGCTGGTCCTGTGGATTGCTGCAGAAATGGTCACCTGTACCTACCACCACCCCTTCCAGGTCAGCACACCAACCCCCTGAAACGGTCTTTCTCTCTTCCACTTGATTTTCAGTTCCTTTTTTCTCAGTACCCAATCAGGCTGACAGTATAGCAGGGGTGGTGGTAGTGCCACTAAAGGTGAAGTCCTAAAACACACCTGATAAAGTATGTCTCATGGAATTTGTAGGGACTTGTTTCTAAGCAAATGTACTTAGTGTTGTGTCGCATATAACTATGGCAACAACAAAAAGAAATCATTGCATATCCTCTTCTTTCTGCATGTTATGTTACAGTATACATATTATATACTGTTTGGCCCAAAGCAGTGAATGGAATAGTAATACTAAAGAAGACTACAGTAAATATAGCATACCAATCAAAACACTATGAAAAATCATCAGTCACACTGGATATACACTGGTTAGCTACATTCATGCACTTACCACAGATGCAGCCAGCATTTCCGCTCTCACTTAGAAGCCAAGGTACCACCCACACCCCAGTCTCTCACCTTCCTAGCTCCTGCAAGACCATCCACAATCACCCAAGGGAAGTATCCTCACCTCCTCACAGCCCAAAGATGAAATCCAAAAAGCAGACTGAGCAATAGTTGCATTCTTATGGTCACCTTGTGAACTACCAGCTGAAGTGAGTCTTGAACTCCCCATCTCCTGCTTTTAACCTCTGTGTAAGCCCTATTTGTGGCAAATATTGACACCAATAATGCCGTCATCCTGCTTGCCCAGTGTATAGAAAGCAACATTTTGTGTGAAATTATTTTTTAGCGCTGAATGTAAGTGAAAGAAAAGCTTGTGTAGGAAAAAGGCTTCTGATATGTTCTCTCTCAATTTCCCAGGTTCTCATTTTCTACCATCATTGTTTCTATGAACAATATCCCTTTCTGTGGCCCGGGAATAAAATCCCAGCACCATGGGCAAATACGACCAATGTACATAAACTGCTGCAGTTCTTGGACACTACTCGTGGGGAACGAGCAAAACACGGAACTTTTCATGTTTCTCAAGCTATTCTTACGCCAAGGGTCAAAACCATTGCACGGAATCTCATCCGTGGCCTGAAAAACACACTTGTTCACAAGTAAGTGCCTGTTTTAGCTTCCTTTGGAAACCTTGTTGACCTGTGCTTGCAGTCCTAAACCCAGGTACCTAGGAGTAAGCCTCACTGAATTCAATAAGACTTACTTCTGAGCAGACATGGCAGCCTTGTCCTTCTTACTTGAAATGCATATAAAAATAATCAAGAGTCCTCTCCCAAACCTCCAGCCAACAGAAGATACCTGTAGATGATAGGAAGAATAAATTGACTCCACTTATTAATTTACTCAGGGTGCAATCCTGTTCACACTTAACTGGAAATAGTTTTGGGTGAATCTGTAAATTATATTTTTTTTCTGTTTTTCATTTTTTCCCCAGTTTTAAATTCAGTTTTCTGCATTTCCACATCAGCTTGCAATTTTTTTAAAGTCTTTGGGACAGCATTTTATCATCACCATTTTAGTGGAATTTCTCCTCAGATAGGCACATGTTGCATGCTTTTGCAAAAGTCAGAGCAGTGCAAATTTCAAAGGATGGCAAACTTTAATTAAACTGCAGCCATTTTGCTCGGAGTTTGAATCAGATCAAATGTTTTCACTAAGAAGGCAAAAATCCATTACACACACACACACACACACACACACACACACACACACACACTGATGATGCTGTGAGTTCCAATTCTGTGCTCAAAACTTTATTCCATTTTACTGAAATGAGTAGGCTTATTTCTGTTGATATGATTAGAAACGGTAGCCAATACTGTTGCAAGTTGCTGCCACCTACAGACCACAGTAAGTAATTGAGCCCATTTCTCCTCAGTATATTACATATAAATGCATTTAACATATTAATAAGTAGTGATGGCTTGCATTTCATTTCTTGGTTAACCGATCAAATTTAAAATAGCCATGTAATGCTTTAATTACTTTCAAAATGCTCTCTGAATGAAATGAGAAAGCACTGCATTCATTGAAATAAGGTAAAGGTAAAGGGACCCCTGACCATTAGGTCCAGTCGTGACCGACTCTGGGGTTGCGGCGCTCATCTCGCATTATTGGCCAAGGGAGCCAGCGTACAGCTTCTGGGTCATGTGGCCAGCATAACTAAGCCGCTTCTAGCGAACCAGAGCAGCGCACGGAAACGCCGTTTACCTTCCAGCTGCAGCGGTACTTATTTATCTACTTGCACTTTGACGTGCTTCTGAACTGCTAGGTTGGCAGGAGCAGGGACCAAGCAACGGGAGCTCACCCCGTCGTGGGGATTCGAACCGCCGACCTTCTGATCGGCAAGCCCTAGGCTCTGTGGTTTAACCCACAGCGCCACCCGCGTCCCATATTCATTGAAATAAATATTTTTAAATGCAGGGGAACTTTTAATTCAACACAGCTATCAATCTATTAAAGCTACAGTGGCATGGTGTGCTAGTGTAGCAGCTAGCAATACTGGCTGCAAGTGGAAAATGCATAATTTTAACAGTAAAATCATACAGGATTAGGATGTTACTGACGTATCTTCATCTCTGACACATTTCTTATACATTGCCTTCAGACTGTCACTATTTTGTGAGAGGGACCCAAGCACTTGCAGGAGATTTAGGTTTGTGCAGTTAAAATGGGTTAAATCATTCTATAACCCTAGTATAATCCACTTTAAAGGGGGGGGGGCTTTTGCAGTTGATAGGGTGATGAGAAAAGTGTGAGAAAGCATTGAAAAGTGTAGGATGAACAATGAACAGGAAGATGTTTTAATACCCCACAAACAAATCAGGATGAATGGTTAATAAAGACTGAATATAGTCTAGCCTCCACATGAGCTACATACAAGCAAATCATAATGAATTCCCAACAAATAGGCTCTGTGGAGGAGCTCATATCCGCAACTTGTCAATGCCACTTCCCCAAAGTAGTTGTCACTGCAATAATAAGACACTAGATGGTGCCAAAGTGCTTTTTTCCCCTTCTCCGGAGCAAATGTATTTGATTAAGAATTTTTGTGCATTTAATCCCCTTACTCAAACGTTTAATAGCAAAAATGTAAAAATAATGGATTGACACCATCATGCCAATTCAGAAATGATACAAATACCCCAAAATACCCAGTATAAATTGCATGGTATTTGTTCAAATATTATGGGTCATTGAAATCAAGTAGCTTCATTCCATTGACAGGACTAACACATTGTCCTGTCTAACACAGTGACTAACACTTTTGCTTAGCTTTTCCTTCTGTAATTCCTCATTGCCACCCAGCTAAGCAGTGCCAGATTACCGAATAGGCAGGGCAGGCCCCAGCCTATGGGCCCCATGCCTTTTAGGGGTCCTGCGACACTGGACCAAAATAATATTGATTTGTTCTTGAAGGGAAAGTACAATCAAGCTTTGTTAGTTCAATGCTATCCCACTAGAGCACATGTGATGGGGGAGAGCCAAGATTTCTACTGCCTAGGGGCCTCCGCAGGGTTTAATCCAGCATTGCAACTAAACCATTACTGAAAAATTCTGGTTGAAAAGGTGACTACAAATGCAAGCCAAATGTGTACATAATGGCCCAGGTAGTCTTTTGTTAGCATGGAAGGAGGCTTCTAGGAAAAAGAGCGGGAATGAAATTACTGCAAACTCTGGTAATACATAAAGAATTTATTAACACAGTTTTAATAGAGAATTTCCTTTCAGTACAATACCTTCCACTGTTAAAACCAATACATCATATTTTAGAAACAATTCAAACAAACAAAATTAACTTCCACGTTACATTTATAAAGACTTACTAACTACACCAGATAATCTCAACTTTTAAACTTGCAGCTTTCCTGAGAAATTTGTCATGGCATGCTGTCTACTGCCAAAATGTAGTTTTTTGTTTCATTCAGATAGTTTTGAAAGAACAACATACAGCAATATAAATTTTTAAGCGAAGCTTGGGTTAAAAACTGCTCAGCATACACATGGGGGCTCCCTAAGAATGTGTGAACATATGCCTGTCACCTCCATGCACATTCATTGCATATATTTTGAGTGCCAGAACAAGGCCGCTGTGATTTACAGAGGTTCCCTTTAGACCTTGAAAAGGAATCCTGCACTCGGACACTGATACATTCACCCTAGTATCTTAGCTAGAATGTAAAAATGTTGCACAACGCTGTTCCTCTCTTTTGCGTATACAGTGGTACCTTGGGTTAAAAACTTAATTCGTTCTGGAGGTCCGTTCTTAACCTGAAACCGCTCTTAACCTGAGGTACCACTTTAGCTAATGGGGCCTCCCGCTGCCACTGTGCGATTTCTGTTCTCATCCTGAAGCAAAGTTAGTACTATTATAGAGGTACTATTATAGAGGTACTATTTCTGGGTTAGCGGAGTCTGTAACCTGAAGCGTCTGTAACCCGAGGTACCACTGTATAGATTAGATAGATAGATAACCTCTAATCAGTTTAGATAAAAACCAATAAAAATACAGCAACTTTCTGTAACATTTCCTAAACACAAGGAAACACAACCTAATTGTATATCACAAACAAAGCCAAGCAGGGTACAAAACAACAAAATAAAAATGAGGAGTCAGAGTCTAGGATAGGTTGGGTAAACATAAGGTTTTAAGAAGTGCTTAAAGGTCAATACTTGCTTTGCCTCACAAATTACCCAAGGTGGGGGTATTTCAGATGCCAGATGATTTCATCTGTTTCTGTATTGTCACCAAGTGACATCCTGCTAATCATGGATGACCTGCAGGGCTCTTCAAAAGATCTTAAAGATTGGCTTGGTCTTTACAAGGGTAGATGGTGTGCTAGGTACCTGGTTCCAAGTTGTTTAGAACCTTAAGTTCAAGGCTTTGTAATTGACATTTAGCTTGGTAATAAATAGGCGGCAGTACAGATCTTTCAATGCTGGTATAATGCATGTAACAAAGTACGCTTCCAGGTTCATTCTGCACTAGTTGCAGCCTCTAAACCAGATACAAGGATAGCTCCAACAAGCTGCAAAACAATTCCTTGTTTATTTCCTTCTCACACACCTTGTTGCGTTGTTCCTGAGCCAATCAGAATTTTGCTTTTAATGGGTGAGAGATTAAAAGATGTGGCTTGCTCCACTGATAACTTGACCTATGAGCTTCTGCTGCATCTCATATTGGGTGAGTTGCTGCCACCCTCATTTCTCAAAGAGACAGTTCCTTATTGGCATAATGGTTTGAATCCAAAGCCTTCCACTCAGGAAAAGTTCCTCCATTCATGAAACAGGGCTTAGATCCAAAGGAGGCTTACATTAATAGAAGTACAGAAAGGACATTTTTTTGCCAAAACCCCTTGCAGACCCCTGGTCTGGAGAGCCCCCATCCCCAACTCCATAGCAGATGGCGGCATAGTGAGCTGCAAGAGGAAGGAGGGTGAGACGTGAGTGCACCCCTTTCCACTCACAGAACTCTGGATTCAAGACAATGCAGTTTGGGAGAACGCTGTATTTGTAAAATCCAGTATGCAGTGCCAGCATGTTGATTATATACAGGATGCAATGTGCCTCATGCACATGACAAAGGATCATATTACATTTTTCCTTTCTTTTGCCTTTAGGAATCTCCCTTCGATTCTGGACTGGGTGAAGCTGCAGAAACCAGGCGTCATGGGCGTTAACATAATTACATCAGATTTTGTGGAGCTAGTTGACTTTGCAACTACCGTAATTGCATTGAATGACCTTCTCCTAGAAGACAATGAATCCTGACAAGGGGAGAAGTTTTAATGTGGGAACGGTGTCCAGTCATATCAAGAACTTTCTTTCAAGCTCTCTCTCCACCTATCAGTTTTGCTGTTTCACACAATGCCAAGGCACAAGGCCACGTGTTGATTGGACTGCACAGTCCTCAACAGCACGGCTTCCTTCGTCCCTGTGCTGCATGTATGGCTGCTCTGCCTACATCTGCTGAAATACAGAATGTGATGCCGGCTGGACACTTCAACATCTGTAAATCATTAGCAGGAGCCTCTCTCTAGACTTGTTGAGTGTGTGCATCCTGCATGTTATGAAACCCAGGAGCCCAACTCTAAAGATAATTATTGAACTCTAAGTACACATTTACCAGACTAGCCAAAAGATTTTGTTCTTGGCGACAACAGTCAGGCATGTGTCCTGCGTTCTTCCTTTCAACTGTACTGTATATTAAAGTACCTCAGTCACTAAAATACAAAGCACAAACAGTGTCTCAACTGCTAAGAGTGACCTTTTTGTAAATATAGTACCGTGTATGAGTTTTTAAGAGTTTATTGTGAGGTATAAATGAAGTTTTTAAACCTCTTTCTTTCTTTTTTACTTGAACTCTTATTTTAATCTATTAAGAAAATTTGTTAAGTTAAAACTATTAGAGCAGAAAGATGAGTATTTTAAAATGCAATTATGTTTATTTTGTAGCAATTGGAATATCTATGGTGGTATGAAGTACACCGGGAATGTAATAAGTTTGTGGATTTTGTACGAAATGTTTCCCAGATTGTGTACCACAATCTGGTGGGTGGTGAAAAAGATATTAATTGTGCATCTCTCAGCAAGTCACTGCTCTGACCTTGCCTTCTCCAATTAGCCACCTTCTGAGGGAAGTTAATTCTGCTGTGAGTTTTGCACCAGCTGTAACAGAATATTTCAAATACTCCCCTATGCAGAGTTGGAGCAAAATTGCTACCATTAGGGGAGTTTGTTACATCTTTGCATGAATTGCTTCATTGCCCTGGCCTCCTTCCAGTCAGAAGATGAACCCAGATCAGAAGGTGAAGATGGGTAATCTTTGCTCTTACACTCTCTGAAGGTAACCCTTTCTGGGTGTTAGCATTTTTAAAGTGTAGTTTGGTCATCAGAATTTTGGGGAAAAAACAAGTGAGTGCTCATGGACATTTCCTACAGAATCCATCTGAGTTTTGCATTCCAACATAATGTGTGTGCAGTTTGGTGGCAGAAGACTAAGATCAAAACTACTTTTATGTTGGCAGAAGTTTGCTTATTTTATTGTTTGTTTCCAAGTCAGTATGCAAAAAACTATATAAGAGGAAGGCTAGGGTTTCTATGAGCCTCAGGTGGGTCAATGTCACCCCTCCAATATTTGACCCAAAAGTTTGCTGGTGCTGCTACCTCTGCTGCTTTCGTAACCCAATATCTAACATGTAGCAGCTTAATTTATTTTAAGTTTCACATATGCACAATATGTGATTAGTGTCTCTTTTTGAAGTTTGTACTTGATGAGGAAAAGCATTTATGTTGACTTTTATAACTTCCTATTTGGAAGTTCTTCCCTTGACATTCATAAGGGTTAGATTTATCCACTGTTATTATATAATTTTAATGGACCTTCAGGGAAAAGCAGATTTGCTGAAAGGAATTTCAGCTTCAGATCTCAGGCTTGCAATGTTTGCAAATGATGCCCAAAAAAATCCAGGTTTCAAATCTGGTGGTTTGAGTTTTCTTTTATGTCCATTCCTCATGCTAGGAACCATTTCAACCTGTGTGAATTAGTTTGAACAGGAAATGAAGGCATTATTTTCCTGCCTTTCTAAAGGACTTTCACAGGTGTATATAGAACCTGAGTTTTTGTTCATTTTATAAACCTACTATGAGATGGAATCACTGGGCTTAATAGTTGTGATTTAAGGTTGATATGTGGTTGTGTTTTCTTCCTTTCTTCATCTCTGCTTATATTTATTTGTACATAATAGTTTGATATAACAAAATGTGGTTGCTGAGCATACAGTGTAGCATTGAAAACTGGCATGAGGGATTTCCTCTGAAACTGAAGCATTTGCACAGCAGGACTTGGAAGGTATTTGATGGTTTTGTCACCAGTAAAGAGAAAATGATGGTCAGGGACAAGTGCTTAAGATGTTGAGGTCTATTCCTAATGAGATGCCATTATCATATGGAGGGGACATACTTGTTGCAAGTCTCAGGGTGAGAGACAAGTTCACACAGGTTCCCTTTGAATAGACAACTCCACACCTGAACTTGTTTATACCATTCAAGAAGTGAATCAGTGGTTGGAAGAGTCAAACACTGATTTGCTTGGAACATGTGACTATATGATCTCACCTTTCAGTAAAAATGAAGTGACCTGTGAACGAATCACAGTGGTGTGACTGAAACCACCTGGAATTTCCTATTTGTGTAGACAGAGGTAGTTGCTGAGAAAAGATTTGATAATGACCTGATTCTTGTATCATGTATATGGATACTTTGATGTGGAGTTGAAACAGACATGTATGCAGTTGGGTTTGATAGCTGCCTGTTATTAAGATGGTGAGTTTGTTCTATTTACTTGGTGTTTATTTGAGTTTGTTTTCAGTCCTACCATGCAAGTTTCAGAGCAGCAGTATAATTTAAAGCAAATGAAAATATAAGAAAGGTATATTTCGATATCTTTGATATGGCCAGTTGAGCTCTGTCAGAGCACCATAGGTTAATGCCAGAAGACTCTCAGTGTGGGGCCTCATTAAACTTTTTCACATGATAAAGTCACCACATGGTGATTTTTGTGATGTCTTGTTTTGCATGATCAATATTTCATTTGGTGGCTTCCTCCGTGTTTGGTGAGAGGTGGTACGCTCTGTCCTGGTTCACATGCAGTGTTGAAACATAGTTTAAGATGGTGGTTTTAATGTACATGAGCAATCTGGTCCTCCTCCACTTCTGTGTTGCACAGCAGAGGAAGCAAAGCAGAATCTGGTGTCAGTGTGAACCTGGGAAAACAAGCCAGACTCTCCCAGACCTCAGCAGGGAAGGAACAAAGTACTTGCATACATTTAAAGCTACCATTTATTTTAAACTATGGTTTGATGTTGTGGGCAAATGCAGTCCCTGAGCAAGTTGGCTTTAATTGGATTAAAGTTAGACCTGGCGTGCTAAATATCGTGACTTAGTGCATGAAGATGAGTTCCTACATGGAAATCTGCACTTGGACTGTGTCAGTTTTCTTGAGAAAGGGGGTTATATAACTCGAACAGTTACTGTGAATTTCATTTGCTGTCCTTTTCATTTGAGCTTGGTGTATAATAAAACAAGTTCTCTCGGTGATCAGAAGCATAGCAACTAGACATAAAACAGGAGGCTGTTTTCTGGTTTATGAAGGACCTAATCTATTTGATTCCTCTGGCTTAATAAGTGTCCCTCCTCCACTCCTTTTCAGAAAGAACATTTAAGGCTGATTTGCACATGCATTATTGCTTGTACCACAATGGCACAAGTGCAGATTTCCACAACACAACTGTGTGAATTGGCTCTCTTGTGGAGGTGGCGAGGGTATATTGGCATGATTAAAACTCAACTGAACCTTACTGTGGGTTGACAACAGCTTTTCAGAGGAAGCTGCACTTAGAGGAAACTTCCCTTTTCAGAGGAAGTTTGCAGAACTAGGACCACTCATGTGGTTTGTAGTATCTATCATTTGCCATTAGAGTCATGCAGAATACATTTAAGAGCAAATGTATCAAAGGCAGAAAAATAAGGCCAAGTATGTCAATATTATTTCAATTCTTACAAACTTTAGGCTGGGATTTTATTGTGCAATTTAGTAGTTGTGCAGATGAGACCTTGTGGTATAAAGGGATTAGATTTTTTAAAAATGGTTATTTATTCTTCTGTTAATTTATTGTGTAGGCCTTTGTAAATTATTGCATTTGGAATTGTTATGGGCCATATTATGTTGTGAATTGTTATGGAGTGCATAAAATGTTGTTTTAATGAACCAGAATAAATATTATACTTTGTCCAGTGCCTAGCACAGTAAGCCCTAGTACTTGGGGCAACTTGATGCATTCCTGCAGACAGCAATATACAAGGGTGGTGGTGAGAGTTTGGTTGTCTCAATTAGCACAAATACACTTATCACTATGGTTTTGGCTGACCAAAGCAATGGGTGATCAGACACTTAACAAAAGTGCCATCAAAGTTGCAGGGGTGGAACAGAGAGACAGCTGGAAACATTTTGATTTTGAAGCAGACAAGCAGATCAGGTGGGAAAGAGCTATGAGTCAGCTAAAGGGAAAGCATATTTGTGTGCAGAATCTCTTTAAGAACCCAATGCATGGTTAGCAAGTGTGCTGTCTGGTTTTGGAGTCTATTTGCTTCTACTATGCAATGCTGATTTGAGAAAGACTCTGTAAGAATTTGTGCTCTATCAGGTTAAAATTTGACAGAAAATATGAGAGATTTTTGTTTTGATTTTCACAGTGTAGCCCATGAAATATATCCTTATGGTCCATAAGCAATCTGCAGCTGATACTTTTTGCTACAAATAAAAGTGCTAGAAGAATATCTGAAAAGGTCTATTAGGATGTCAAGTATTTATTATGACTATTTATTTCCTATAAGTACCTGATATCTGACTTTATGTGAGCTACACTCTTTTTTTGTCCGATGTTTTTCTTTAATAGCCTTTGATTCTTTTCCTGAAAATGTATAGATTTCATTTTTTTTCCTCTCCAGAATGTTGACTGTTCCAAGTCAATTTGGTTCATTGTACCTTACGTTTTCTATTTCAAAACTCCTGGGTATTGTAAAGCCAGTATACCTCATTTTATTTCTGTACGTAAAATTTGGGGCTACATCTGTTCTTCCAATTTATACGGTGTTTTGTTTCTGATCGTGAAATTTCTAAGTTTATATGTGTATGTGCACCATGACTGGATACAATGGAATTATTCTGTTAATTGTTCAGTTGTAATAAAATTATTTGGATTATTTCTTTCTGTTGTGCAAAGCAATTACAGGAAATGTAAACTTTTCTTCCAACAACTTATAAATGCAGATAACAATAAACAGATGAATTCACATTAGAAAGAAGTTTGTTGTATGGATTGCAAAGCTGTGTGCTATCTAATTCAGGAGTAGCTGACCCTTTTTGACCTGGTGGGTGCATGTGCAGGCCAGAGGAAACGTCATGGGCACCACACACATTCCATAACACTCTCCATCCCAAGTGTTAACCCCACCCCCACCCCTTGCCCTCCATGCGACTTTTAGACTTGGTAGGGAATGCCTTCTGTTGTCTAAGGAAGGCTTCATTCAAGTGTGATTTCAGCAGAGGAAGAGGGAGGGGCAGGGGCAGTGGGACAGGACCCTGTGGGATCCAGGGGTGTCTTCTGAGAGCACAAGCCTGCCTGTGGTCCACAGCAGCGATCCCTGATGTCGTAGTTCATTACCAAGGTTTATTACTGTTGCTTTCATCTAGAAGGTGCTACTTCACCTTCTTGTCTTTCAACCTGGGAAATTACTCTACATTTGATTCTCTGTAGAACTTCATTTTGGTACTGTAAGGCAATGTTTCAGAAACTTGGCTCTCCAGCTGTTTTTGGACTACAACTCCCATCACCCCTAGGTAGCAGGATCAGTGGTCAGGGATGATGGGAGTTGTAGTCCAAAAACAGCTGGAGACCCATGTTTTGGAAACCCCGCTGTAAGGAATCCTTTATAAGATTCCTTAATAAAAGCGGGTACATCCAAGTTAGAGAGCATATTGGTCAGGCTTTTTGAGCAAGGGACGGAGGTGTTGTTCTTCCATCTCAGACAATTCCCACTATAGAGTACTCCAGTGTAGCATAATGCAATAAGGAGCCCAGAACCAGAGTGCTTATGTATTCTATTCTCCCCCAAATTGTCTGGTGGAAACCAAAACTGCCACGCTCCCATGAAGACTTCCCGTTAGCTGTTGGAAAATGCTGAGGTTAGCTTTGCCGTAATCAAACAAAGCTGCTTCCAGGTTTGTTTGTTTGTTTGTTTGACAGGGCAGAACTGGTAAGGGGCAAAGTACACAAACAGAGAGTGTAACAAGGACCAGCTCTCCATGGAACATCCTGCCTTTGAAGAGAGCCACCAGGTGAAAAGGAAAGCATGACTTTTGCACTGCTTTTGACCTTTCTGGGTATTCTGCATGAATGCACTGAGACATAGGGTTCAGCACCTTCAACAGTTCTGTAGAGGAACACCTGCTGAAAATTTACCCTTCTGCAGAGCTATTAAATGTGCAGAGCCCTGCCCTATCTCTCTGATCATGTAGAACACTCAGAAAGGTCAAAAGTAGTGCAAAAGTCATACTGCTTATGACTTTATACAGATCCCTATGCAAAATTAAGAGTGGCTGCATTTTCAGCTTGGTGGTTCCTTTACCAGTTTCCAGACTTGCTGACCAAAATTTCTGGCCATGTGGTCAAATGGGTCTTGATTTGGATTTTGTCCCAGAAGCATGTCTTTGTCTAAATAGGCCTACATTTATAGGCAGTTACCTTTGGGAAGCTAAGAAACTGTTATGGGGAAATCTGGTAAAGATTACCCCTCCCCCAACAAAAGACTAAACACCCCACAATAAATAAAACAGACAAAAGAAGCAGGCCAACCCTCCTCATTTTTAAAATAAAAATTGTGAGGGCACCACAGCATTATATCTCTATCATATTATTATTACTATTTATTATTACTGAAAGTTATCCACTTTTTGTCTAGAGAAAGGCATTTAAGAAAAAGAGTTAAGCTTCATTACAGAGCAGCCCAAAGTACTTTGGTTTGTGCAACAGCTCATTAATTTACCTTGTGGAAAGGCTTTTTGGCAATGTGATAAGCCTCCTGGTTGCTGCTTCAAGACAGCCACATTCCTGAGTGGCACATGGCAGAGAATTTGCCTCTTATGAAATACGCATCACAGAGCCCTTGGCTGGGGATGGAAAATGCTCTCTTAATGCCTTTTGAAGGGAAGCCAGCTGGGGCCGTGGAGTGTTTGCCAGCAGGTCTTGTTGCACATATTTTACTCTTAAGGTAAGCAGCGCATATGAAACCTGTAGAGTTAAGTAAATGTTGGTTACTAATTTAGCATTCCAGCCACATTCAGTTGGAAACAAGGTCAATCATTCACCTAAGGCGGGAGATCTCTGTTAGCTGGAAACGGGGCAACAATCTGAAGTGCACTTGCCTTTGTTGGAGCTGGAAAAAACGGTGTTCATCCTCTCAAACCAACATTTCAGATTAATCCACTAGATGAAGTCCAAAGTACGGTTCAAAAAAGTAAAGCAAACAAGTGGATTAAAATACTTGAACCAGAGTAGCCATATTATTACTACTATTTGCTATTTTAGTTTCATAAGAGAAGGTTTTACCTAATCCTTAGCAACTGCAATATTTGGATGCACTATTTGGAACAGTTTAGGAGAATGTTCAGTATTTCTTAAGCCAGCAATTGGAATGTCTAAATCGGAATTTGCAAAAACCTTGATGGGTTAGGTTAGGTAAACCTATGGGTTAGGTCCCATAAACCTATGCGCCCCTTGTTTTGCTGCATGCCACATAGAAAGGAGCCACAGGAAGCTATGTGAAATAAGCCACATTCATAGAATTGTAGAGTTGGAAGGGACCATGAGGATCATCTAGTCAACTGCCTACAATGCAGGAATCCTTTGCCCAATGCTTGAACCCACAACCATGAGATTAAGAGTCTTGTGCTCTACTGACTGCCCAGGTGTGACCTATTTTATTGTATGCTGCACTGGTAATTTGCTTCAAAGGTGGGGTATTATACAAAATATTTCTTTTACCAAAAAATAAAATAGCATGTTCAAATATTAGAATGAGAATTGAGTGTGTATTACCTAAAATTCCAATGTTTAGTACTGCATTTTAGTGTATAAAATTGCACACGTGTGCTTCTTTAAAAGCTCTTTTTGGATACAGTGGCCTTATAAACTTGCTTCCAAGCATGTTGGGGCACAGTCCTCATAGGAACATCTCCTCTGCAAGCCAATTACAATGCACCACAGACACAGTCTTAACCCAGTTGCCTTTCCTTCCAATGAACCTTGCCAAGAAGAAGGAGGCTTCATGCGCAGATCAGATACTTCCTTTTGGTTCATACTGTTCATACTGTCTGTTGTTCTTTTTTTAGAAAAAAATATTGTGAAATAGTATTGTTCAGTTATAGGTAAGGATGCTACATAATGGAAATTAGTCATTTAAAAATCAGAGAGCTGGCGAGCAAGCCCTAAGGGTACATTAGTACAACCCTGAATCAGAAGGTAAAATCCCAAGAAACAACATGTACCGGTAGATGACAAAGTATCACGTCAGACACTAACCTTGGCCATACACCAATGCTATCTCATTCACGGCGCACCTTTGCTAGAATGAGACAGGAAGTGGGCAGGGTTGGTATACAAAGAAGTTGTCTGGTGCCAGGCCTGAAATGAGTCATGTACTATCAGGAGATCTTGAGCATGATTGCTAGGATCCAGGAACAGGAGCGTTATTGCCTCCTTGATACCTGAAATGCCCTAAGGCTCTGATTCTGCATGTCATGTTAAAAATGTGTCTTTACATTTAAAAAGTATGGTTTTTATGGTGTTGTTTTAATGCAAATAGCACCAGCTGGAGAAACTGATAATTATTAAGATCACAGCAGGGGCAATTGAACCCTTCCTTGGGAAAATCCCTCCCACAAAGCTCAAATTTGCATTGGTAGGAAATTCCTGACTGGTTTGGATCCCAGCAGCAATTAGTTCCCACTGAAATCACTGGGTCTTAAAGTCACGATTCACTTTTCATACTGATTTCATTGGCACCCCTTGGGCTAGATTTAATCCACTGGTGCCAGGAAAGAGTTAAATCCCCACTCCACAGCTGCTGTGATCCCAATAATTATGTGCACACCCACAGCTTGTGCGATTTGCGGTTTTAAAAAGCTACAAGTTAGACGCAGATTTAGTATCACATCCAGGTGAGCCCTCAAGTGTATACATTTAAATAGAAGTTAACATCCACTGACAGGAACAGGAATTTTAAATATCCCCCCCCCCCATCTTACAATTTTCAACTAAATAAAGAGTGGCTAGACCTTGGTTTTGTAGTCTGACACTTTCTCGAGGCGTTGTTATTGCAAAGTCTGATATCATCACATTCCTTATTTTGAAAAAGGTATCCCATTCTTAATATTTTGAGGTCAGATGGTCCCCACAACATTCTTTTCCTTATTAGCTTGCCTCCTCTGGGGAAACTAGATTCTCGGTTGCAATTTTTTAAATATAAAAATGTGGTTCAAAATGTGGAAAGCTCCCTTCTTAAAACAACTGTGCCTTTGTCTAAAACATTGCAACAAGGCAACATTTTAGCTCAGGCTGGTGCGTTTGCTGATTAAGGCACATGTGATACAGTAAGCTAAAGCGGCTGGGGCCATGTGGGAGATTTTCAAAAAGAGGATGAACATCCGTTTGGAGAATTATGGATTGCTGGACTCTCCACAGATCCAAAGCTAAGATGGAAAAGATTTCTTGTTTGTTTTGACAGGAAGGAGGGGAAAAATATAAGCTCCAAATTACAAGTCTCGCAGCATCAGCTCAATTGTTCGTTTTGGTCAATCTTGTTCCCAGCACTTGATTAGTCATGGCTGCTACAGAGGTCAGGTGTAGCAGCACTGTAACTGGGTACTCAAGTCCATCTCAACCACTTCTGCCTTTAGCTGTCTATGGTCTAGTCCAGTGATGGCTAACCTTGACACTCCAGATGTTTTGGGACTACAACTCCCATCATCCCTGACCACTGATCCTGTTAGCTAGGGATGATGGGAGTTGTAGTTCCAAAACATCTGGGGTGTCAAGGTTAGCCATCACTGGTCTAGTCACTGAACCATAAGCACAATGGGAAACAAATTCTCCCAGTGCTGCTTACATGTTTGCTGCAGATAGTTCAGCATGGCCTTTCACGAGCTGCCATATGCTTGGTGGCTAAACTTGAGTTGGCCCGTAAGCCAAAAGTGTTAAAATGTAGCAGGCTGTTTTATACAACTCCAAATAATATCTGTATTTTTCCTTCTTTTGTTGTTCTTCACAATTATTTGCCTTCAGGAGATGTAAGGTGGGAAAGGCCTGTTAAACGACTTACAACGAAGAATATATTGCCATTCTAAACATACAAAAGGGGCTGCCTTAAGAGTAAACCAGAATATTGGCTGATTTTGCTTAGTGCTGTCTACACTGATTGGCAGCAGTTTTTCTGGGTTTTATGCAGGACTCTGGAAAAGGGATCGAACATGGGACCTTCTGTGTGCTCTACAGCCCTTTCTTGACAGTCCTTAAGAAACTGAATTTGATAAAGCATTGCTGCAGGATAATTCATGAACAACAGCTCTACAATGCTCTGGGCATGACCACAGTTGATGCCCTTTTCTCTTCTCCTCCCATTGAGTGTGTAATGCTCTCTTCCATTGTTTCCACCAGGAAGCACAGCTCTGATATTGTCACTGGGCTGTCACACCAGTCCCTGGTTAAATGGGCCTAATAATAATAATAATAATAATAATAATAATAATAATAATAATAATAAATTTATTATTAATACCCCAGCCATCTGGCTGGGTTTCCCCAGCCACTCTGGGTGGCTCCCAACAGAATATTAAAAACACGATAAAACATCACACATTAAAAACTTCCCTAAACTGAATGATGGGAGTGGAGACGCTTCTTCGGGTATACCAGGCCGAGGCCGTTTAGGACTTTAAAGGTCAGCACCAACACTTTGAATTGTGCTTGGAAACCCCACCACAATCCAGGACCTTGTAACACCCCCATGTAATTGCAAGGCACTTGGAAACACAAATCAACTTGAAGTGGATGGGGAAGAGTTGAGCCCTACATGTGCCAGTTTATTTCTAAAGTTGAGAAGAAATTGGAGGTTGCCCAGCAGCGGAAAACGTTTCACTCCTATTTCTTGATGCATTCATAATATATGTTAAACTCTTGATGCAACAGAAAACCATATGGCACACAGACAATATACACAATGGTTCTAAGCTTTTATCTTTTCATCTAAATGTAGGCCTATGTCATCACTAAACAGGTTCTCTGAATTCTGGACTGGATTAACAAGGAAACAGGTTGTTTATTGAATTGTGCTGCCTTATGGGCATGATTTACTGCACTCAAACTGTTCCAAATTAAAAATAGCATCTAGAATATTGTGCCTCTAGAAGGAAGGGCATTAACATTTGGGATGAGCTTTGTATGGCGTTCAGGCTTACATAAATTTCAAACTGCAATAAAAATACTGGCCCAAACTTGAGCAAAGTCTTTACTGGATCCTACCTAATACCTAAGGTTCTCTTCTTAGGACTGTTTCACACAAGACATTTTTCTTCTTCTGGTGCTGATATAACCTCACAATTGGAACACCATGTAAACATGGGTTCCATATTATCTGACTGTTGTACAATGATGCATAAAGTATTTAAAGTTTGGTTTTCTTAAACCCAACAACAATTAATTTATATGCTGCCTATCTGACTGGGTTTTCCCAGCCACTCTGGGCAGCTTCCAACGGATATAAAAACATAAAAAAAATCAAACATTTAAAAACTCCCCTAACCAGAGCATGTACCACTCTGGCAAGAGAGTACACAGGCAGGTAGAGTCTCAGCCGATGTACCAGATGGAGTTGGTAGCCCTGGACATAGAATTAGCCTGTGCCTCCATGGACAGCTGTGAGTCCAAAAAGACCCCCAGGCTGTGCAACTGGTCCTTTAGGGGCAGTTACCCCATTCAGGACCAGGGAGTTCCCCACACCTGTCCACCACCTGTTCCCAGGAGACAGTACTTCTGCATTGTCGGGATTTAACCTCAAGCCATTGACCTTCATCCACCCAAACTATGCATGACTGATGGCAGCAGACCCATCTCTTTAAATATGGATTTGCCAGTTCACACGTAAAGGGATGGGTTATATACAATCTAAAGGACCAGAAGATGTTGAGAGGGCATACTCTCTCCATTTCCCCCTACCATCCCTGTCCACAACCATTTTCCTTCCAGCTGGACTTCCTTTTGGTAATGGACCCAGCTGGGAGAAAATCTCTGGAGGGGATGGGTGATAAGCAGGATGCATGTGGGACTGATTCGGCCTAGGACCCTCATACCTACGGGACTGCCTCTCCTGGTATGTCCCACGGAGGACCTTACGGTCTGCAAATAACAACACCCTGAATATCCTGGGCCCCAGGGAGGTCAGACTGGCCTCGACCAGAGCCAGGGCCTTTTCAGTGGAACGCTCTCTCACAAGAGACCAGGGCCCTGAGAGATTTGTCATCTTTTCGCAGGGCCCGCAAGACAGAGATGTTCTGCCAGGCCTTTGGTCGGGGTTCAGTCTGGCTCATTTTCTCTTTGTATAAGAACAAGCATGAAGGAGGTTTCCCAGCCCGCTCACAGGTCCTTATAATATCAGTGGAAACAGTTGGTCCCGACGAGTATTAACTGCTTATTAAAATTAATGAGTATTAATTTTAACCTGAGGATTGTCATTTGTCCAGTTTTAATTTAATTTTAATTTATTTGAATTAATTTTGGGATGCATTTTAATAGGTTGATTGCTTGTTTTTATGCATATTGTATTATTTATATGATGTTAGCTGCTCTGAGCCCGGCTCCAGCCGGGGAGGGCAGGGTACAAATAAAAACTTATTATTATTATTATTATTATTATTATTAATCCTGTATATTCCTGTACATTGCATATTAGTGGGGCAGGTCCCCATAGATGTGGGGGACAGCACAGCCACTATCGTGCATCATTGCATCCTTTGGCCTCATAGCAGGAGTGCCAACTTGGCCCTGCGAACGTCGGGGCCGTGGGTGCCATGCAGTTTGCATGGCCCTGGCACTGAAATTTATGGGTGCCCGGTCCCTTTATGGGGGATTTTTGTGGGTGTTTGGGCACCCAGACCCTCAAGGAGTTGGCACCTATGCCTCATAGAATCATAAAATTGTAGAGTTGGAGGGGACCCTGAGGATCGTCTGGTCCAACCCCCTGTGGTGCTGGAATATGCAGCTGTGCCATACAAGGATCAAACCTGCAACCTTGCCATTATCAGCACCACGCTCTAACCAACTGATCAGACCAGCTGTGACCCATCTTCTATTGCAATGGTTTACAGAATACCAGCGGAGCTGTTTCAGAGAAGTATTCAAGTCTGCATTGAAACTATTAATTCAGCTACAAACCTTCTTTACCAGACCAAAGTTACCAGAGGATAACTGACATCTTGAACGATCCTTGAACATCTGAACGTTCCTGACATTGTTAGAATGAACAGCATGCATCTGTTTTGAAACTCCATTAGATGGTTCTATGAGGATTTTATTAGCATTATTTATCACCATTCTTCTGCCTACTAGTAACCTCATGTTTGTTTAAAACTGGTAAAGCAGACACAAGGATAAAATCAGGCAGCATCCTCAGACATATAACAAAGGCCCTTTCAAAGTTAAAAATAGCTATTCAGAGGCTCTGGGGGGGATTTTAGCCCAGGTTTACATTTTTTATTTTTTTGTTTTACCTCATTTGGTCATGCAAAATAGAATCCAGAGGGCTTTGGGATTCAGCTGTATGGAGGCGGAGTCTCACTGGGATGAAAGGGGATTCTTCTTACGCTGTAGATACATTGCTAAATATGGCTTGCATTAATAACAAATGAATCAGTTCACTGGCAGAGCTGAGGAAAATTTCTCCAGCATCTCCTAAGACATGTGGCAACTACATTAATACTGCGTGCAACTGGGTAAGCAAGATCGCTGTTTTATACCAGCAAGAATTACATAGATTGGAGTTGAGATTTGCCAAGCTGCTTTTTCAATCTTCTCTTAAAATGGTTGCAGCTGAAATAAAACAAAAAGCCCAGAAAGTTACACTTCTGATAAGAACTTTTGCCAGGTTTTCTTTTTACTTTATTGCATTATTTTATCTCAGAATGCACAAAATAACATGAATTATGCAAATATGAGCTGAAGTAAACAAAACTTCAACCGACAGATAGTGAGATAATTGTGGAAGGCAAGAGGAGGTGTTTTCAGCAATGCCAAAAGGACAATCTATTAAGCAAAATGAGAAATCTGGAGTATCAGCACATGATAAAGAATGGAAGGGAACGCAGAGAGAGGGTTGAGTGATTGTTGGATCCTGTGGATCTCCCTCTCCAGGGGCAGAGAGGGAGATTTGTTTGTGGAGAAGGAGATCTACATACATCCTGGAGATGCCTTGGTGTGGTGGCAAGTTCTCTCATTGTCCTGCAACACCACCTGTATTGAAGGCCAGAAACATAGTTCTCTGGCAGTGTGTCATGGAAGACTGTGCATTCAGCCGATTCTGTGCCACCTCATTCGCCCAAACTGGCCATAAAACCGCACCAGCCCTGGAGCAATGCTGGCAATGGGAGGGAAAGATTTTAAAACCAGACAATGGCAGGGAAAAGTTGTTCCCTCCCACCTTCCACAAGCCAAAAGGGGTTAGGAAGTGGTGGTTTCTTCACTATAGATTTTCCCCACTGCTTTATGATCACTCTGCCCATAAAGTATTGACCCTGTCCAATGGAGCTTATCCCAAGATAAGAGTATGATGGCAACCTTCCGCTAAACAGATTTCTTAGGGAATAAGTTCCTATCAGCACCATGGGATTTGCTTTTGAATAAACACACATAGGTTGCACTGATAGTCTAGCTGAAAACTGAGAATGAAGATGCAAAGAGGATTGTGTGTGTCATGTCCAAGTCATCTCTGTCCTGGAGAAATGAAACCATGAACCTGTGAAGGTGGCTTCCATACAATGGGAAACCAGGTGCCCCATGTTCTTCTTTTGCCTGGCTTTCCTAGTCAGCTGGACTCAATGAGTAAGTTTGTATGATGCTTACTAATTTATATGTAAGGATTTGTCTTCAGGAACACAGAACCAGAACCAGAAGTGAGAAAGAAATGGGACTAGTATTCTGCTTTAGTGACAGAGAAATGGTTTAAGCTGCAAGCCTAAACTCACTCACTAGGAAGGAAAAGCAGGTTAGGCTAAGACATCCAAGACTTTGCCCAAGACTTCACAGAAAATTTCATAGCTCAACAAGGTTTTGAACATGAATTTCCCAAATCCAGTAGTCTAGTTACTGCACTTCCTGGTTCTAAACACTTAGTTCTTCATTTTTGTGTGTGTACCTGATGCCCACGAGGCCAATGTACGAATGTATGGATCTATTTCTGATCGATGTAAGATACACATGTCCTGAATCATGGGTCCATTTTCTCCTTTTTGCTGGTTGCGTGCACATGCACACAAACACGCTGCACTGTACTTAAATTGCTCTCTTTCTGTACACATTGTTCCCTTAAAATCCACATTTTTGTACCTTTTTCAGTGTGTTTCCTTCTAAAACAACAATTTTTGGTACACATTTTTTAAAAACTATATATACATTTTTTGAGCCAGAAGTGCATTGCAGAATTTGGAGACAGGTGTAATCTTAATGGCAGCTGCATTTTGATCTGCATATAAGTCAAGAACTGGCAAGTTAGACCAGTTCATTTTAAAATGTGGACTGAATAAATTTCTGAATCCCTAGATGAATGCCAGCTGTTAGATACATTATTATAGCATTTGTTGAAAGCCACTGAGCAAAGTGAACTCTGGAAATATTCACAAGAAGCGCTAAGGATGCTTTTGGAATGTACCAAATACCATTGATGTGGCTTGCAGTACTGAAGAGGTAGTTATAAAACTGAAAGCATCTTTTCGTTATCAAAGGTTCTTCATTCCAGTTGAAAAAGTCTAGCCAGGAGAAAAAGTAATTTAAGTTGTCTCTTTGAAAAGGGTCTCAGAATTTGTCTCTGTATGTTCTGTTCAGTAAAAATGCTTAAAATAAGTCTCTGGGCCAAACTGGCTTCTGTAGCTGAAGTGCCAGAAGTAGAAATGGGCCCTGGGGGATACTAAGAATATACTTACAAGATTTACACTGACGGTTAAAATATTTATTTATTTTGACTGCACGCTACAAGATAAACACATTACATAGTTGGCACAGGGCTGTAGTGCGGTTGTCATGATGCCAGGTTTCCATATATCCCTTTTCACCCAGGTAAGAAAATGTTAGGAGTAGTATTTGCATCCGGGCTTGCAAGGTACGTAGAAGTGCACTATCCATTTGCAGAAACAGATGGAGAACTGCTATAGTTTTCATGGGAAGTTTGCCTGGACAAATTTGTAAAAAGGTCCTCTGCTGACCTTTGGAATCCCACTCTTTGTCACGGCTGATCCTGGGGGAATGCTTCATTACAAAACTCCCGTCAGGGCAGCTTATGGGCAGGTGCTTTGACACAGAATACAGAAGCCTCAAATATTATACTTGGAAGCTTCTCATGAAAGAAGGGCTTGCAACCCAAAGATGGGACTGTGTTCTATAACAGCTACCTAATTTGGTTTCCATTGATTTTTTTTTTTTTTAAGTATAGTACCACCTAAAATGAATCTTTGGCTTTACTGACAGTGTTTCTCTTTCCTGTTGTTCTCTACCCCAAGGAACTTGTGTGTCTCACTTTAGACTGGAGACAGGTCTAGAGAACTGCTAGATTTTGGATCTTTAGAAGTAGGGGATCAGCTATTGTGTGTTTCTTCATGCTAGGATCCCAAACTGTAACCTGAAACATGCATAGTCCAAAGAGAGCCAATCTAGGAATGACAAACCTGGGCTCTTCAGGTGTTGAACTCAAACTCCAGCCATCCCTGGCTGTAGGCCATGTTGACTGATGGGAGTTGGAGCTCAACAGCAACTGGAAGGCCACAGGTTCCTCATTCCAGGTCTAAAGTTATTAAGTCTATGGCTTCTTCCTGCACTCCATCTTAAGACTGACTTCAGTGTAGCTGTTACGGCCTTAACATTATTACACAATTTTTCTCTTCCTTCCCCTACACCTTGTGTAATATCCAGCCAAATGAAGAGTCCTGGAGAACTCAAAATCTTGCTCACTATTTTGTGACTTTTCAGTTGAGCTACTATTGTGGATTTTGGTACTTTTCTTATGAGCCAATGCAGTTACCTTTGCTTTCAGAAAAAAAGTAAACTACAGAGAGTTCTATTCTGAATATGTGTGTGTGTGTTGGACTGCTTGCTTATGACTTTTGCAAAGAGGAGGAAGACTCTCCATTCAGATTCATGTTGTGGGAGTCTCAAAACCTGGTAACCATTTCACTATTGGCTAGAGCTGTGGACATAATTCATGAGGGCTTCCATTCAGTCTTCTGAGTGGCACCACTGGCATTCCTAGCTGTCTGGAGATACACTTAGGCAGTCTTCCTTTCTGAAGCTCAGCCGTGCCCACGCATTGAGCTGCTATGAGACAATGCCTGATTTCAGATCTGGAATGTTTTAAGCATGCCATCCCACCCACTCCCACTCCAGACTTGTTTGGAGAAAGCACTTGTAGACCAAAGGGCCATTCCCCGCCTCTGATAAGCATGCAAGCTAATTGTTTCTGGCTAAAATATTCATTAGGTGGAATGCACCTTCCTTTCAACGGCTGATGATAACAATAAAAAAAAGAGTTGTGCTGGGAGCATTGTTGTATGAAGGAATAGTGTTGCAAGGCTGTGTGTAGCCTAGAACGCTTAGGAGGGAGCAGTTTCCATGCTCTTTTATAACAACACTGAAGCGGCTTTAAAATATTTATTAATAGAACACTGGATCCGGCTTGCAAAAACCTCCCAGAGTTGAATGCCTTATTCATCCACATGCAATGTCCCGCGGAGCTGAAGCTCAGCACTTTTAAACCACAGTTCCTATTTTGAAGGAGTCCACTGGAAAGAGTCTTCTTTTTCCTTTTCGGTCCCTGTTGAGAGAAGCGTTAAAGTCAGCAATATTCCCTGGAGGCTGTCAGGGACATTTGGCATGAGTCCAGAGACAAGAGCAGCAGGCGAGGATCTGGTCTTCTCGGACGAGTTGGCCACCAAGACAGTGAGTGCTGAAAGTAGTACGGTAGTGGCAGGAACAATGGAGTAAGGAAGGGGCAAGGATGGCCAGGGCAACTCTCTGTCTCTCTCTCTCTCTCTCTCTCAGCAGCACATGAGATGGCCCATAGTCATGAGATCACAGGTCCATTTCTCAATAGCAGAGTACAAGGAGAAGAACTGTCACTTAGCGATAGAGCAATATGCCTTGCAGCCCAAAGGTCCTAGGTTCAGTCCAGGTAGAGCCACGGCTAGTCAGCTGATAATACTGAGCTTCATTGACCAATGAGCCGACTTGGTGTTTATTATTTACTTATTTATTACAATTCGATTCCACCTTTCTTTCAAAGGAGCTGAAGGGCGGTGTACATGGTTTTCTTTTTTCCGATTTTATCCTCACAACAACTGTGACGTAGGTTCAGCTGAGGGGTGGTGATTCATCCCAAGGTTGCCCTGTAAGCTTCATGGCTTCGTGGGGATTCTAACCCGGGTCTCCTAGGTCTTAATTCAACACTTTAACCATTACACTACACTGGTATATAAGGCAGCTTCCTAGGTTTCCGTGCATGTTTTTGCATGCAAGATGCCCCAGGTTTAATTCCTGGGACCTTCCATTAGAAGGATCATCTAGGAAGTGTTGGGAAAGGCTTCTGAACAACTTTTGCCAACCAGAGTAGACCAAACCAAGGCAGATGGAATGATAATCAGACCTAGTAAAAAACAGTTTCTTATGTATTGGAACCAGCTCTTTTCTTGGGCTCCTCTCTATATCATTTGTCTACAGGTTAGATTAGAACTAGTGTAGATGGACCTTTCTTCAAATCAGTAATTCCTTCTGAGCTGGAGCACACGATTGTGCTGTGTGATCATTTGTTTGTGTGTTCCAAGAAATCAATACAGTGGTACCTCTGGTTAAGTACTTAATTCGTTCCGGAGGTCCGTTCTTAACCTGAAACTGTTCTTAACCTGAAGCACCACTTTAGCTAATGGGGCCTCCCGCTGCCACTGCGCCGCCAGAGCACAATTTCTGTTCTTATCCTGAAGCAAAGTTCTTAACCTGAAGCATTATTTCTGGGTTAGCGGAGTTCTTAATCTGAAGCGTATGTAACCTGAAGCGTATGTAACCTGAGGTACCACTGTATATGAAATAAGCTGGAAAGTCCTCTGTGCCCAAAACACCCACTGCTCAACCACACATTTTTTCTGAGGTATCTCTACCTGAGGTGGGACTGCATAATTAGATCCCTACTGATTCAGAGAAGCAGCCACATTGCCTGCCCTCAGAGGGAATTCCTAGTTGTACTCTGCATAAGTCACTGTGGTGACCTTGCTTCCTCCTAATCAGGATGCTTAGGCAGAGCAACGATTCACACAGAATAATCCTTACTCTTGCACAATCTGACAGCAAATTTCTATGCTATCTTCTCAGAAGTAAATCCCAATGAGATTTGTGCATGCTTGGCATTCCAACCTAAAAGTAAATATGGGTGGAATTCAATGTCTCACTATGGTGTACCTCACCAGCTTGCCAGCTGAAACAATCCCCCCACCATCCCCTGTGTGCTGTTCTGGGGGGGTCTCCCAATACCCACAGAGCCAATTGGGTGGGGAATGCAAGGAAAGGAGCTGGGGAAGCCCTGTTGTGCAAGCAGAAACCATCACACAGGGCTTCCACGAATGGGACTTGTTAGATGAATCCAACCCCATGGATAGAAGCCAACGCTAGTCCTACTCAGAGTAGACCCACAGAAATTAATGGACATGGCGAACTTTAGCCCATTAATTTCAATAGGTTGACTCTGAATAAAACTTAGTTGAATACCTGTGTGTGTGTCCCACAACAAAACGTTGCAGGCTGAAGTGCTTCTGTTTATGGTTCCAACTACCCCAGCCCATTCCCCTTCTGCAGTCGCAGTGCACCTTCCCTTCTGCAACTTTTAGCACTGCATACCCAATAAGCATTTTCAGTTTTCATGGGCTGTTTCACGGGATGAAAGTGATGACCAGACACGTTGAAATCTTGGATTTCCCCATTGATTTCTATGGGCTGCTCTCTCTCCCATCCCTGGGGACAAATCCTCATTTGCTCCATTCACTCCTCCACATAATTTTCCATAGCCACACTCTTAGTCAACATTCCATGGGCACTGAGCATGCTCAGTCCACACGGGGCTGTTGGGGGGTAGGATCCCCCCAACAAGGCTTCAAATCTTAGGGGTACCCCAAGTCTTCTGATACCTCCTGTGTGCATGTGATGCCATTTTGGCTGTCATATTGTCTTATGTCAACCCCCTCTTTGCAGAACTGGGCAGAGAACAGTTAAGGCCAGGGTCAGCAGCAGACCTCTGCATGCTGCTGAGACAACTGCATGCTTTGGGTGACTTTCAGCCAGCATCTGCCACAGTGATCTGACACACCCTGCCTTGCCTGTTGTGATCCCATGTATCGTATCTTGACTCTACTGGACATGACCCTGCCCTGCCAGTTTAGTGCCAGTGCTGGAAATCAGACTCCCCAGGGTCCTCCAGCTGATTTAGGGAAGGACGTAAACATGCAAAGTCTTGAACCTTTATTAGTACACAAAATAAAGAATGCAAAACACATTCATGTTATTAATTACACTGTAGACATTACAATCCAGACATCTACTGTTTGAAAGGGCTTTCAAAAGAATTATAAGCATGCCACGTTTATCTCCAAACACTGATAAAAGTTAGTGAAACTTTTCTGGGTTTTTTTCCCCCATTTAACATCTGGCCAAGGACAGGATAAATGAGCTAATTCTTTTTTTAAATTAAGGTAGCTGCAGCCAGCAAATCAGATATATCAATGAATAATGCACAGGTTTGGCACATAGCTGTTGGGATGAAGCTTTTGGGATTGTTAATGAATTACTATTTATTATAGTGACCCAGGTGGCGCTGTGGGTTAAACCACAGAGCCTAGGGCTTGCTGATCGGAAGGTCGGCGGTTCGAATCCCTGCGATGGGGTGAGCTCCTGTTGCTCAGTCCCAGCTCCTGCCAACCTAGCAGTTCGAAAGCACGTCAAAGTGCAAGTAGATAAATAGGAACCACTCTGGCGGGAAGGTAAACAGCGTTTCCGTGCACTGCTCTGGTTCGCCAGAAGTGGCTTTGTCATGCTGGCCACATGACCCAGAAGCTGTACGCCGGCTCTCGGCCAATAAAGCGATATGAGCGCCACAACCCCAGAGTCGGACACGACTGGACCTAATGGTCAGGGGTCCCTTTACCTTTACCTTTACCTTTATAGTGATCTATTCCTCACACACAAACTGAAAAGAAGATTGAAACTGGCCTTGGTATTAATTCCAATAAAGCTTCAGATTTCAGAATTTCAGGGAACACTGTCTTTAAAAATCCCCTAGGAAGAGAAATCAGAAATGGTGGTGCTCCACATTTTAGGGACAAAGGAAGTTTCCTTATTTTATGCCAGACCATTGGTCCATCTAACTTGGTATTGTTTACACTGACTGGCAATGGCTCCAGGGTTTCAGGCAGGAGAGCCTGCCAGTCCTATCTGGAGATGCCAGGGACTGAACCTGTGAACTTCTGCAAGGAAAGCAAATTGTCTACCACTGAGCAATGGCCCTTCCCCACATCCTTAAAATGGCAGAAACCGTCCAAGCTGTGATATTGGGCCTTCCTACACTGATCCAATGGCTCAGGCTGTGGTTCCTGTACTTAACAGACCTTCCGGAGCCATAAGAAATGCTTTGGAGTAGATTAGGAGAGTGGATTAAACTTCGAGGGCCTGAGAAAGGGCATGTTATTCAGGGGAGCACACGCATTAGTCTCCTCTGTATAATCTTGTTTTACGTACCAAATGCTTGACTTGGAGCCAAGCTTCAGCCACCTAAATGCCTTCCATGTTTCACATGCAGTAGTTTTCTTTTAGCTGCGCAGATCAATCCAAAGTAAAACTATTTTCCTCAAGGGAAAGTTAGATATGAATGGAAATAATTCTGAAGGCAGTAACATTGTCATTTATCACTGAAATAATTACTTTACTTTAAAAAAAAGGCAAGAAGGAGTAGCTTAGTCAGTGAAGGTTTCTCACTGCATTGCTGGTAAAACTCCAGCAACAAAAGAAAATACATTGGCCTTCAATGTACAGAATTTGGAATTTAAAAGAAAGAGCAAGTATAACTCATAAGAATGTACTATATTTAATTACAAGGATGTGCCATTTGTTAATCAGTATGTTCTGGGGATTTAAAAGTCAAGTTTAGCTTCTTTATTTTCTGTTCTCAAATCTAGGCTGTGAGTCAAGAAAAGCATACCTTATATAGGTCTCCTTTCCCACTCCCCCCCCTTGAAATGGAGCCCCTTGCGTACCCACACGTTGCACATGGCTTTTGAAATGTGGCAGAATGCAGTGTGGAAGGGCAACTTTCGGGGGGGGGGGAATACATCAGAAGCTGTAGCGTGTGAACCCAAGTTTTTCCCTGCACATGAAGAGGCTCGCTGGAGTGGACACAAATCCTAAACTGCACCACTGCAGTTCCTCAGTTCACAGACAGGAAAGGGGGAGAGGAAATAAAAAGAAAATAAAAGGGCAAATTTCAAAATGTGGGAAAGAGAGCACAAAATGCAACATGCCCAATGCTTTTCAGCGTATCTTCTTTTTCAGGGGAAAATAGATTTTTCTTTCACTTCTTTCAGTGATTCATTAACAGCATTTTGCTCATTTTATTGTTTTTCAGTTCCAGTATTCAGCCTCATAGAAATTATGCCTCAACTCCTTAAATACTTCAGCAGCCGAACTCCTCTCTGTCTCCTGGCCCGCCTCTTCTCCAGTCTCTGATTCTGGACTGCTCTCTGTCATAGCCTCTTCCTGCTCACTAAACCCTGTTGCCTCTTCAGCTTCTGACACCTCCTCCTCGTTTTCTGCTCCCTCTTCTCCCTCTGACCATTTATCTGTCAGTTTGCATTTCTTAGTGTAAAAAGTATTGACCTGATGTGTTGAGGTTTTTTTCCTGTTCTGATTAGTTCAAGAAAGTGCTAGAAGCTTCTCTGTGTGAATGAGACAAGCAAGAAGGTTCCTGATGTTTGGGTTATACCTTCTGGGAAGCTGAGTACAGCTGGTTTAAACTGGTTCTGTTATCTCTTTCTGTCAAGGTCATGCTGACTATAATAGTGAGGCCAGAAGGAGCCTAGGTTTCACAGACTTTATGTTTATATCTCTCTTTTTGTTCTAGTGTGGTGTTCTGTACATGGTATGCTATGGTGTTAAAGTTTAGACTTATTATAAGTAATTGTAAGTTTGTTAAGCCTGCTGCAACTGGATTTCTTATGGACAGGGCCAATCCTGGTTGTATTGGATATGTGACCATTATGCTCATTTGCCTTTAGTAGCAGTAAAGCTCTGCTGGATGAAATACAATTGCCTCTGGTCTATTTTTGGGGAATACATTGGAATGTACTCTTGATCAATATTGAGTAGACTTCCAATGACATTATCATCGTCCCACCACTGATCCCCTGGCTCTGAGCCTTTTTCTCCTGGGGGTTCCCCAGCTGGTGCCTCGCACCCCCAGCCCTGCATCCAGCCAGTCCATGACACTTGACTGGGGGGAAACTAGGGAATGCATCGTAATACCTCCTTCTTTACCCGACTTTCGTTCAGCCCTAAGAATGATGATGATTGAGGAACTGTGAGATTTGTATTGCCACCCTTCAGTTTAACATCTGTTGACATGTACTAGCTATCTGCATCATTGGCTGGGTGTACAGGGACTATAGCAGTGGTGGCTAACCTTGACACTCCAGATGTTTTGGGACTACAACTCCCATCATCCCTGACCACTGATCCTGTTAGCTAGGGATGATGGGAGTTGTAGTTCCAAAACATCTGGAGTGTCAAGGTTAGCCATCACTGGACTATAGTATTCTTTATATAACCCCTTGTTCTCATGAGCAACCTACACAGGCCAGAGTGCTCCTTTGCCAGTTCAAAACAGTCTATTTTATGAGTTGATGTGTGCGAATATTCAGTCTAACTTGACACCGACAACTCGAGAAGTTTCTGAGAAACAGGAAAACCCTTTCCAGTATTGGCTATGCAGAGAAGGCAAAGTAACGCCCTCTCTAACTTCTTGATCTGCTTATACCATGAAGTGTGAAATGTGATTACCATTCTCCAGGGCTGGAACTGAAAGGTTGATGTCAGCATTATAAGCTTGGGCTAAAATGTGAAGAGGAACAGACAGGAAACAGACGTGACCACAGTGTGCTGTCTCACAAGGGGTGTTCACATCCTATATTCAACCGGTATACAATTGGCCTTGATCACTACTTCATTTTCTTCTAATGTTGATGAAGTACTAATCAGGCTTAAGCACCGAACCAAAGCCACAAGAAGACAACTAGACAACACTAGACAACAAGAAACTAAAAATAACCACCTTAAAATTTGCATGGAATTCTGGTTATAATTTATAAAACTTTCCATTTTGAAGTCATTTATAGAACTAACTGTATTTACTTTTGCCCTCTCATGGACATGGACATCCATTAAACCAGCTCTGGGAGCTCTGCAGCCTCAAATTCTTTCCTTTGAACCTTAATGTCCATATCACTGCAAGATCTGGGATAACAATACACCATAAAAGGCCAAACCATGCAAAATTGCACTTGCTACAGAAAGAAGAAAACAGACCCAGCTGCACTGCAGTTGGTTTTCTCTAGACTTTTAATTGGCAAAGTCAAACTGATGCTTTGTAATGGAGTCAGGCTTCAGTGAAGTTCGCAGCCATCAGAGTTAATTGGTGGCTGCTAGAAGAACAAAATAATTGAGCCAAGCGAAATAAAAATAGCTAAACAGTAAAATAAAATCCAGTGGAATCTACACGTTCTTCTTGGTTGCTCATATGGTGCGATGTGTTGATCATATTTGCCGAAATACGGCAACACATGCTCATATCAGCATCTAAACACTAAAGATAATACCAGGAATTTGGTCATAAAGTGTGTGTTTTATTTGCAGAAGGTCTTATATTTAATCCCTGGCATTTCCATCTTAAAAGGATCGGAAAGAGCTCACCTGAGACCCTGAGGACAATACTGGCCTAACAAACAAACAAAAATCTGACCTAATTAAAGGCAGATGGTGGGGCTATTGTCCTTAGCTTATGCAACTTTAATGTATACATTGTTCAAACATTCAGTGGGGAACTATCGCCCTGCTGTAACTATTCCAGAACAAAAAATGAATGTCTGCATATCTGCTCAATCTTGCTCTTCTGCTTTCAGCGGACAAGCAATTGCCATTCCCCCCATAACTTCTCCCTGTACAACCTGTGACCATCCAAACCCGTGGCCTTCCAGGTTCTGTTGGACTCTAACCCCCATCAGCCTCAGTGAGCAGAGCCAATGGTCAGGGGTGATGGGAGTTGGAGGGCCACTGTTTCCCCATCTCTGTGCTAAACCAAGTGTAGGTCAACAGCCATGTGCTGTGACCTGCCATCTATGTGCTCAGTAAGACCTCTGCTTTGGCAGTCCAGTGCAGGTACCTAAATCAGTATGGTTGGCAAGCACCAGGGAGGTTGTCCTGCATGGGTAGAGGGTTATAGATTTGGTCAGGAGGGTTCCAAGTTGCAGCACAGTAATTTTTAAGTATCATAAAATTGCAAGGTCTGGGTAGAAAATTGAAGCTCTGTGCAATTTCCTGGCCAGTGATGAGGTGTGCGGCTGAGTCTATCTGTTGTTGGTCATAAAGATGAATATACCATAGCTCTTATTTTCACCGCTAAAATCACTTTGGTCATGGAAATATGGCCAACTCTTTTTGGTTGGTAGTTAGGAATGAGAATTTCAAATGGATTGCATTCGATAGGAATTCCTATGCCTTTAGAGAACAAACCAGCAATGAAAGGTTTGGCGTGTGTGGCTTCTGCCACTGTCTTGCTGGACAAAACTCTCCTAGCCAAATAGCAGTGAAAGTTGGATAAGCCCTCTTTGGGTCAAAGCCCTCTTTGGGTCAAAGGTTGGCAAGATGAGTCAAAAAAACTCTCTAACACTGCATGCATGACCTTGGAACTGTCTCAGTAGCAAATCTCCTCTCTTTTAGGGCACCATCACATTTGCTCAATGTTTGGCCCAAACGTTCCGAATGACAGCAGGCTTATTTATTTTATGGTTGTAAAAAAAAATTGCTGTCTGTGTGACTTCAGATAATAAATCCCTTTGTAGGGGAAAAAATGTTCCTTTAGGGAAACTGGTTATTAACTTCAACCTTCCTAGAAGGTTTAATAATACACTGTGTACAACAGGACAGCTGTGGTTGGAACAGGAAGAGCCAATAGGAGAAATAGCATTCTGTGTTTGCATATTAACCAACATCCCCCAAAGAGCGTATGAGGATGGTTGGAGCCCAGAGTTATTTGGCAAGCAAATGGGCCATGTAAATATGAGCTGCCTCTGGTAGGAACAAACATACAATATTCAATTGAATAAAGCTTGATTTTCATATGAATATCTACAAGTGTTTTGTAACAGAATATATACATATATCTATAATATGTAACTGAGAGATTTGTCTCAGGACAGCCTCAAGGAATATCAAGGTGATATCCAATAGCCATATGCAGCATGGGATATGCTTTAAAAGTTCCTTCAGCAAGGCTCAAACACTGTAATCTTTCCTGAAATTATTTAATATCAGATCGGTCCCCTCCATCCCTTCCAAAGGATGGAATCCCTATGTGTTAATGCATCTCTCCTTTTCAGCAAGCATATATATACTTAGAAGTAATTGTTTCCACTCTTAGACTGTGACAAATGACTCATGCTTTCCAGCTGAGCATGGGGGACATTTAAACATCCCTTCCAATGATGTTATGTGGGCTGAGTCCTAAACACTTACAACTAAGAAGGTTTTTTCTCTTGCAAGCTTATCGGCAAAACATTTGTTTCTGAGCCTTGATAGCAGCAAGGGTGTGTAACCTGTGGTCCTCCAGATGGTGTTGGACTCTAACTTCCATCAGCCTCAGCCAGGATGGCCAGTGGTTAAGGATGATGGAGACTGCACTCCTCCAACAACTGGAAAGGAAATAAACAGAAAAACACGCACAATCAATTTTTAAGAGTAGTCATAAATAGTGGGTGGTATCTAATGCAACCTACTCAGAGTGAACCTATTGAAGCGAATGGATGCAACTAACTTAGGTGCATTAATTTCAATTATTATTGAGTTTTATTCAGTTGCCAATCATCATCATCATCTGCTGTTGTTGTTAGCGTCCTCTCTTCTTATGTCTCACCAACTGTGGCTTCCCACAGATACGTGGCAAAAGCCATAATGTGTGTGTGTGTGTCCATGTATATATTTTGAAGATTTATACTGTACCTTCCAATCAAATAATTCTCAATGTGACTTAGAAACAACAGGTTATTTTTACACACACACCCCCTGAAAAAAAGCCTCTCTCATACATATGCACTCCCAGCAGCTATCAATCCTTTCCCTGATGGATCGGGCCAGACCATCTTCTCTGTCTGTTTTGCAGGCTGAGGACAATGCGTAGTTGGGGGCAGAGTGTCCTATCTGGCAGGGAGTGGGGAAGGAAATCTCTGCAGCTGCGGCTTCTCTAGCCAACACTTGGGCCAGGTTGATCTTCCCTTTGCTATGGTGTTCTTCCTGGGAGGCAGGATGCACAGACTCCCAATGGAGTATCTCTACCCTGTGTCTCTTTGAATAACCTTACAATGCACACACATGTTTTATTTCAGTTTGACGCCATGCAGACTGAAACAGCTGGATTTCTCTAACATGCACTCCTCTTCCCAAGGGATGCTTACATTCAGTCAGGCAAACAATGGACCTTTTAGTTTTGATTTCTATTTCCTTAATGGTTTGGCTTTGTTTTATTAAAAGCAGCCACCGAGCATAGCCATTCTAAGTAGAGTGACTCTTATTTGGAAAGTGCATTTAATATGTACATATCCCGAGCAGTGCACGCTTAAGTAATGTAGCTGAATGTTTGAGGAACAACAGTGTAGTGTTTGTGGGAGAAGTGGGTGGAATCCCTAAGGAGAAGAGTCAAGCTTGTCTAACAGAGAAAGCCATTCTCCACCATGACATCCATCTCAGTCAACCTTAAATGGAGAAATCAAACCATTATTCTAGCAAAATTCTCTGACCTGAATTCGCAGGCCCAGCAATCAGGGAGCAGTCAAACAAGAACCCAAATGGCTCAGAGCAATATTTCTATGGCCTTGGGAGTGCTGGAAGCTGCCTCACACCAAATTAGGCTATTGATCCATTTCAATATGGTTGACACAAACTAGCCGCTGCTCTCAGGGTTTCGGACAAGAGTCTTTCCTCCTTGCTCTTTCTGGAGATGCCAGGTATTGGGTCCAGAACATTTTGTATGAAAAGCACCAAACTATGGGTGGAGCTGGTGTATTTTGTGCAACAGACTCTTCACAACATAGAACCATGGAGGATGTTGACATTTTGAGCATTGTGTTTTGAAGTAAAGGTAAAGGTAAAGGGTAAAGGGACCCCTGACCATTAGGTCAAGTCGTGTCCGACTCTGGGGTTGCGGCGCTCATCTCGCTTTATTGGCCGAGAGCCAGCATACAGCTTCCAAGTCATGTGCCCAGCATGACAAAGCTGCTTCTGGCGAATCAGAGCAGCACACGGAAACGCCGTTTACCTTCCCACTGCAGCGGTACCTAGTTATCTACTTGCACTTTGATGTGCTTTGGAACTGCTAAGTTGGCAGGAGCAGGGACCGAGCAACGGGAGCTCACCCCGTCGCAGGGATTCGAACCGCCGACCTTCTGATCAGCAAGCCCTAGGCTCAGTGGTTTAAACCACAGCGCCACCTGGGTCACCTGTGTTTTGAAGTATTTTTCCCCAAACCAGCTTCTATACTTGACATTCAGAAGACATCTGAAGGCAGCCCTGTTTAAGGAAGCTTTTAATATGTGACATTTTAATGTATTTTTTATTTTTGTTGGAAGCCGCCCAGAGTGGCTGGGGAGACCCAGCCAGATGGGCGGGCTACAAATAATAAATTATTATTGTTGTTGTTGTTGTTATTATTATTATTATTATTATTATTATTATTATTATTATTATCTGCAACTTCTGTCCAGGTAATTTGTTCTATTTCTCCATGGATCTGCCCTTTAAGGATGAGGTAGGGTGTGTGGGTGTGCAGTTTGGTAACAAGTATTAGCTTTGAATTTACTCTAGTTCCTTTATTTCGAGCCAGTTGGGTTATAGAGGCAGAAAGCGAGACATGTGTATAGCCTGTGGCCAAACAACTTTAATGGGCTTAAGGTCTATGCCACAAATGAGAAAGTCTTGTTATTATTGTCTGGTGATTGGAATAAATTCACCCCGGAGTGGAAAAACAGTGAAAAGAAGTAATGAGAAAAAGAGGGGCAGATTGGCGGGCAACAAGGTGAGTGTGCATGTAAGAAGCCCAAAGTTTTTTGTTTTGTTTTTAGTTAGGAATATTGTCTTAATCCAGTATTCAGGGAATATTAAACTTCTTAGATCAAAGACATATATCCTGCTAAATTGCAACATGATCAAAGTCTCTCCCCCCCTCTCCCTCCCCGTCCCCCACAGACATCTCGCCAGGAAAAACCTTTTAGAAATCCATGTTCTACATCCCTTCACTTTGTTCTGATCATTTTATAACTGTTGCGGTTACATCTGCAGAGTCTTGTGTGCCTTTTGCTAAGGAAAGACACATACTGTACGTCCATGAATAATCTATCTTTTAAAGTTACCCCCTCTAACTATGCAGCAAGAGGCCTTGAATTAACAGAGTAAAATAAGAAACATTCTGTGGCCCAGTGGAGCTCAATAACTCTGGCAGTAGTTATTTAAAACCGCAAGACATCTGTACACTTTATTGCTGTGTTTTGACCTTTTCTGCAAAGGGTATCTGATACCAGAGAATTCTGGAAGTTGGAAGAATGTTCCGATCAGATATGGATTAAGCATTCCTGTATAAAAGAGAAACTTGCTGTCTGATTACTCTTACTAATATTATTCATTCATTTCTATACCGTTTTATATTTTAAAGGGAAAAAATCTCAAAGCGGTTTACAACCTACATCAAATTAAAACATCAAATGAAACAATCCAGTATGAAACATTACTGAAGAAAGTAAAACATAAAAAGTATAACATTCAAAGAAACATGATGGCGTTCAAGAGATCTTAGGATCCAGGCCATTTAAAATGGTCTAATTGTTTCTTGTTTGCACCCCACAAAAAAGACCTCACTCCCCCCCTCATTTGTGTGCATTTTGTAATGGTAGCAAATACAAAACGGCTGGAAGACTTCCTGTTTCTAGTATTGCATTTAGTAGTACATGTATAAAATGTACTTTATATCCTCATTGATTCTTTGCAGTGAAAGAGCGTTCTGATTGCTCTCTTGTATATATGCTGTGGTTGCTGTTTAAACAGCAGTTATGATTGCAAATATAGATCTCAATGAGATTCTTTTTATTTCTTGCTTTCCTCACCTGTGTCTTGGAAGTAGGTGACTGAGCACTCAGCAGGAAACAGAGCACCCAATTTAAATAACCATGTGGATCAATATTCTTCCCATGTTAACAATGTGTTTCCTGAAGGTGCTCCAAGCTTGCGGGTTTGTGAAATGTTAATTATAGAGGCGCTGACCTCATGACAGAAGTGAAGTTTCTCTTCACTGCGTGAACCGGATTTCCCTTCTCATTTTATAAACTTTATAAATAGCACCTTATTCCTCTGGGAAAGTACTGTCAATGAAGCAGTTCAGTTCAGTCAGTTCAGATGTACTGTTTACAAGCAACCGTAAGCCATCACAATATAAAATAAGGAACCGAAATACTACTGAACTAAAAGTCCCAGTTTTCAAGAAATCAAGCCAGACCTCCATCTGGCAACCAGCTGCTTACTTTGCAACTCAGGATTTTTGCACACTTGGACTACGTGAGGCATAATCACAGATTAAAAGCCCTGCTGGATTGGACTATCTAGCCCAGCATCCTGTTTACTCAGAAGTAAGTCTCAAGACCTCATCACAGAGAAACGCGTGCAGCCATACTCATTGTCTTCATGACCTCAGTTCAGGTCAGGGCCTTATACATGTGACGCAGGTGGTGCTGTGGTCTAAACCACTGAGCCTCTTGGGCTTGCCAATCAGAAGGTCGGCGGTTCAAATCCCATCAACGGGGTGAGCTCCCGTTGCTCTGTCCCAGCTCCTGCCAACCTAGCAGTTTGAAAGCACGCCAGTGCAAGTAGATAAATAGGTACCACTGCGGCGGTAAGGTAAACGGCATTCCGTGCACTCTCGTTTCTGTCACGGTGTTCCATTGCACCAGAAGCGATTTAGTCATGCTGGCCACATGACACAGAAAGCTGTCTGTGGACAAACGCCGGCTCCCTGTGCCTGAAAGCGAGATGAGCGCTGCAACCAGATAGTTGCCTTTGACTGGACTTGACAGTCCAGGGGTCCTTCACCTTTACCTTTTTACCTATATGTAACTATTTCATTTATTTGTCTTATAAAATACAATTGGGGAAATCAATAAAAATTCATATAAAACAACAAAAACAATATTCAAATAAGTATCCTTTTAAAGCTAAAAGAAAACAGGTAAAAGCTATATATGACAGATAAAACTGAGCAGGGCAGAAAAAAGAAAACAATATTAGGAATTAGGAGTCAGAGGCGGAGATACCAGTATGTCTTTAAAATGCTGTTTAAAGCTTCAGTTTATGAGCAGGATGTGCCTGCCTCCCCTCTTCATTACAACTCTGGCTCCTAGGAATGCAGAACACTTTGAAGTTCTGATCACACCACCTCTCCAGTTCAACAGTTCATCCTTCCCTTTGTCACAGCCCCAAGTCTTTTTGTGAGAGAGGGTGAAGCGGTCACTTCCTGGAAAGGGTTTTCACCACCACCCCAGATATGGAGCTTTGTACTGAAGACATCTAATGATTCAAACGCCTCCTTCCCAAAGTGATGACTTCTTCAGAATCGCCTTCAGAAGTTTCTGTCATCAAGAGATGAGCTAAAAGTATTGATGCATATATGAATAACGACGTTGGCTTTATTTCTACCTTCCTGTAAATAATTGGGCTACAATGCAGTCCAATGCTGGTAACCCAAGAAAGTCATGTGTATCATATATCTCGGGGAAGGTCTTATTACTTGTTCCATGATTGCTGTTTGAATCTCAGCTTGTTTTGAGCCGAGCCGAGTGTGACAACTGTAGAGGATAAAGAAAAAGCCCTAATGTGAGAGGCATTAATACAGAAAGTAGCGGATCAAACCAGAACTGATGAGAAAGCTGGCATCTTTCCCTTTATGTACAAACAACACCTTAAATGGAGCTCACATACTACGCAAAAGAACTGGCACACCTCTGGGACATTTTTTGTGCGCAGTTTAAAAATCTGTTAACTCAAACAGCGAGGATGCTTCCAGACCACCTCTATTTGGAGATGGAATTCAGTCATACATCTGCAAACTCAGATTGTTCAATTAAAGCTGCTTTGGAGTTATTGCACAACTAAGCCACACACACCCCTCTGCAACTTTCACCCCCTGTCTGAGCTTTTGAGATAATTCAAATAATGGGAAATGCACAGAAAAGTGTATGATAACTTTTGCTGGAAGCAACATTTTCTAACCTCTCTGCAAACAAATCGGATTGAATGGAAGTAAGATAGCTCAGTTGGTAGAGCATGAGACTCTTAATCTCAAGGTCATGGGTTTGAGCCCCACATTGGGCAAAAGTTTCCTGCCTTGAAAGGGGTTGGACTAGATGACCCTCGTGGTCCCTTCAAACTCTACAAGTCTATGATTCTATGAACTCAACATGGTTTTTAATATTGTAACACACAGAGAAATAAGCACACCCCACCTTATCTAATAGACATAATTTAGATGTACAGAATTTGGGGGCCTTAATGCCATAACTCACTGTTCTTTGCAAAAAATTTATTGATCATAGCATAAAATACTGGTCATAATTTAAAAACCTCTCAGTTGACATTCAGTATTAATACCCAAACCTGGAAACTCAATCAGTGACTCCAGAAACCTTAAGGCATCATTTCACAGATTGTTATTAAAAATCATAAAATTAAAAGTCACAGCAAACTGCCTTATATCAGGTCTGACCATTGGTCCATTTAGCCAGTGCTCTTTTTCTAGCTCACCATGAACTTCTCTCTTGTTCTCTTAGAATGGCAACGGCTCCCAGCTGAGAAGTACTCAGCCTTGCATTCAGTTTAGGATTGTCAATTAATGGCAATGGATCTCCAGGATTCCAGACATGGAATTTTCCCTTGTCGTACCTGGAGATGCCAAGAACTAACGCTAGAACTTTTTTTCATGCAAATCATGTGCTCTGTCACTGAGCTACAGACTTCCTTCCAAAAGTGAAAAAGACAGTATAACAAATCCCTATTAATGGGGCAAAACTCGCAGTTTTTTTCAGTCACTGCAAACTGTAGAAGGCAATACCTTTTACTTTCATGTTTAGATTTGAAATATGAGTTTCTCTGCTGAGAAACAGAAACTTTGGAAGCCGTACTTGCCTTGCAGTGTTCCAAGATCTGCCTTGCCCAATGGAGAGTAAATTGCCTGGAGCTGTTGCCGATTCACTCTTGACTTGAGTTGAATGCTGTCATCGTACCATAGGAAGGAATTGAGAAAATCTGCATGTGAACCTGTCAGTTATGCTTTTGATGCTTTCACCGAGGCCAAGTTTCCAGTTTATATAAATTCAGCATGACCCCATTTTGTTTGGAATTCAGCACCAAGCATATGCCATTTCAATTTTGACTTTAAAAGTCTAATCAGGTTTTGGTACACATTTTACCTAGATGTCTTAAAGAAAGTAGCAGAAATGTTATGGATCTGCACACACAAAATTAAGTGATTTGGAATTTTGTAGTTGCATTACATACAAGTTAATACTCACTTGCAAGGGGAAAAAACTCAGTGTAGTGCAAAAAACCACAAACTTATAAGTAATGTTATGTTTTCTGAAAACGTCTCCTCATAGTTTGTCCCTGATAAACATAAACTAGTATTTCTATCTTGCTTTCCACACCAGTGAAGTCCCATAGGTAACTGCCACAATATACAGTATGGAGTTTCTACTTTCTGTGTTCATATGTTCATAAAATCACTTTGAAAAATTTCAGCCTGACAGTGTAGAGCAGGCATCCCCAAACTTCGGTGCTCCTGATGTTTTGGACTACAATTCCCATCATCCCTAACCACTGGTCCTGTTAGCTAGGGATCATGGGAGTTGTAGGCCAAAACATCTGGAGGGCCGCAGTTTGGGGATGCCTGGTGTAGAGCATTGTTGAAGGCCCTATGCATCAATTCAGTTGTAGAATATAAGCCCTCCTCTTGTACTGTTTGTGTGGAGAGGTGTTGACAGAGATTTTGACACAGTGCATTTAGCTCCTCCCCCAAGGCTATGCCCCACCTCCTGCCCCTGTTGCTGTCATCAGGTTCAGCATTACAGTGGTACCTTGGTTCTCAAACTTAATCCGTTCCAGAAGTCCGTTCCAAAACCAAAGCGTTCCAAAACCAAGGTGCGCTTTCCCAAAGAAAGTAATGCAAAATGGAGTTATCCATTCCAGACTTTTAAAAACAACCCCTAAAACAGCAATTTAACATGAATTTTACTATCTAACGAGACCATTGATCCATAAAATGAAAGCAATAATCAATGTACTGTACTATAAAATAAATAAGACAGTATTGTAGATTATAAAAATGAAAAAATAATAATTCTTACCTGCACTGATGATAGTCATCATTTGGATGCGGGAGCTTTTATCCATTTCCACAGTCACACCAATCAATCAATCAATCAATCAATCAGTAGCTGAACTGGGTTCCACACAGTCACAAAAACAAATTAACCGAAAAAGCCTCAAAAACAAAAGCGCAAATTAAATAGCAAAAACAAAAGCGCTAAACTTAAACCGTTCCAGAAGTCCGTTTGACTTCCGAAATGTTCGAAAAACAAGGCGCAGCTTTTGATTGATGCAGGCGCCCCGGAAACAATAGCCGACAACTGCATCGGACATTCGGCTTCTGAAAAACGTTCGAAAACTGGAACACTTACAATGTCAATGCAGGAAAATTTCTTCCCAGTTCTTCAACAGCAGTCAAAGACCACAGCAGCACCCACTAAACAGGAAGTAAAAGTTAACCTGCAAACAAGAAAACATTAAACTAAGGGAGGCTAGGGTGGGTGAATCTCCAGAGCCAACTGCCTGGCTACTGTCGGCTCCACCCAGAGGCGTAGCAAGCCCAGGTGGTACCCGGGGGCGGAATTTTTTTTGTCACCCCCCACCACTTCAATTTTAAAAAAATTAAAAAAAATTAAAAAGTGTCACCCCCCTCTGATGGTGCCACTTTGCGAGGTGTGGGGGTTTTGTGTGTGTGTGTCTATTATCTCTTTTTTTCCAATAAAGTTAAAATAAATAAAAAATAATAAAAATAATAAAAATGTAAATAAATAAAAATAAAAAGTGTCACCCCCCTCTGATGGTGCCACTTTGTGAGGTGTGGGGGTTTTGTGTGTGTGTGTCTATTATCTCTTTTTTTTCAATGAAGTTAAAATTTAAAAAAAAAAATTAAAAAAAATGTAAAATTTTTTTTTTAAAAAAAGTGTCACCCCCCTCTGGGGTGGAACCCGGGGCGGCCCACCCCCTGCCCCCCATTGCTATGCCCCTGGCTCCACCCCCTATATATAAATGGGACTAACCCCACCACCTCCCAGCAATGAACCTTGACTACTGAGGCTGGGCGTGAACCTCCAAATAATAACACTGAGAGGCAGGCCAGTCCCTGTTTGCCATTAAGCTCCCTGGGAACTGTAGCACTGCGCTCGATCCCGTAAAGGGCACCCACAATGTAAAGTGCGAGTGTTCATTATAGAAGTAACTGTGTCACCAGGCATCCTACATGGTTAAATAATCGAATAGCTGCCTGAAGAACAATGCTTGTGATAGAGAACTCTGTATTTTGGAGCAATCCTGGAAATGTATCCTCCCAGGTAAGTGGATATGAGATTGCAGCCTTGATACCTCTTCATGTAGAGAAATACTTTACCTAATGACATGGTAACTGCCTTCTTCATGTTAAAAAATAAATTTAAAAAGCACTGGCAGCAGTATCTAAACAAGATTCTGTCTTTATTTTGAATGGAAAAACTCCAGAATTCCGGCCAAATGTGTGTTCCAAGTTTCAGAAACGCCAACAAGTTTGTCATGCCAACTGGGTCATTGAAAGGCTGCCTCCACTGTGGTCCAGGATTGCATCTGGCCTATCCTTTTGGGTGTATTTTTTCTTGTAGAACTTTAGATAAATATAAAGATTGTTTGTTTGTTACATTTTTTTACAATACTCCATATGTTGAGAGAGAGAGAGACGAGACAGCCCTCTTCAGCTTCAGGAAATGTTTGACAAAGCTGGACTGGTGTTTGGGGGAATCAGTTTGAAATACATTCTTTTTTTCATAAACAAGTCCATAAAGAAGTGACTTTTATTTTAAAAATCAACAGTATGGTTTTTGGAAGGGGAAAGAATGTATACAATTATTTCCCATTTCTGTGGTCTCTCTACACAAAGGACAATGGACCAATTCACATTATCGGACTAGCATGGGACATTGTTGTGTTCAGAGCATATTATGTGGTAAAGAGGTTAGCTCATTTCAGACCCTTATGCTGTTCCTCTTAAGCACACATACAGTGTGGGATGTGACCCTAGTCCTGATATAGGCCCTGATATAAATATGTTCACATTTGCAACATATCTATCTATGCATGTGCACACACCACAGAAATGTGAGAAACATGCATCCATTTCACTTTGCCACTGTGAGCCTGTTCCTGGTTTGACTTGCTATTTAAATGCTAAGTATTATTATGACAATTATTGTTATTATAATCTTGGAGAGTGTGGTTTATTAAGGGTGTGGGGAATTGTAGTTCTGTAAGATGTAAACTACAGCTCTCAGATTCTTTGGGAGAAGCTAAGTGCTTTAAATGTAGGGTGTGGGTGTGTTTGAGGGGGAAAAGACACTTGGAATAGCTATAATCTTTTGGGTTTTTTGTGGTGGACAGTCTACGATTGTGCTCAGGTTTGAAAGAGGAAGCAGTGGTAGTGTTGTTCTGCTGTCACTTGCATGATGTTGTGTTTTAATTCCATCTCCTGCTGGCAAGTTTTTGTGTGGCCCTAGACCAGCAAGTCTGATGAGTTCTTATATCTAAGCTCCTACTAGCATCTGCCCTGCAGGGCTGGTTTAAGATGGGTAATTACAAAACAACCACAAAATCAAAGAGTGAGTAATGGCATAAAGAACATACGGTAAGTAAATAACTGCAATTTGAGGGGGTTCTTTTAAAAAGAAGCCCCAAAGATGTCTTTCTCAGCAGCAAAAAGGCTGCAAAACTAGGGCCTCAGATGTTTCTTCACTTAGATGTGCTACCCAGTTTCCTCAGTCAAATCAGAAAGCATTCTGCTGACCTAAATAAACTTACCCAAGATGCCCTTTCTCTGCACATAGAGTCGTCTGTAGTTCCAGGACATCAACTGCAGTTTCAGAACCCCCCAAAGAAAATTGTTGAAAGAAAAATAACGTATCTATCCAATTTCTGGTTACTGTCAGGCCCAACTGTAATATTGCAATTGCATCAAGGACAAATTTAAAGCAGACAACCAAAGATTAAATCCAGACGTGGTAGTGATAGAGAATTTCTTCAAGAGATTTCAGATATTTATACCCTATCTGTACTCCAAAATGGTTTGAGTGAAATTTATGTTGCATTGTGGTCAACAGCAACATTTTTAGATGTTGCTCACAACCTTTGTATCTGCTGCAGCAAATATTTAAATTATGTCTTTTGCATATCCAAAACGAGCTGAAGTCAGAGACTTCAAAGTAGGATGTGAACTGCGGACTCCTGCATGTTTATTCAACATTTATTCTGATTTTCTGGCATAAAGCCTATGCAGTGATTAGACTATGTCTGATCTTTACTAAGTGATCATTCTGATTTGTTTACAGGGAGGTTATATGAGAGTGCACCCTGCATCTGTTCAGATTTGCTTGTGAGGCGTTTACACATCTTCCCATGAAATGTTCATTTGGCACAAACTTTTCAATGCATTTCCCCATCACTTTCCAAACTGCAAAAACCTCCAAAGAGCTGAAGACTAACATGAAACTTAAACTAAAGGATCACACAATGGTGAGACAGCAGGTAGCACACTACCCTTGCATATGCATTTTTGTACATAATACATGGCAGGTGGCGCTGTGAGTTAAACCACTGAGCCTAGGGCTTGCCGATCAGAAGGTTGGCAGTTCGAGTACCCGCGACAGAGTGAGCTCCTGTTGTTCGGTCCCAGCTCCTGCCAACCTAGTTCGAAAGAACGTCAAAGTGCAAGTAGATAAATAGGTACCGCTGCAGCGGGAAGGTAAATGGCGTTTCCGTGCGCTGCTCTGGTTCGCCAGAAGCAGCTTAGTCATGCTGGCCACATGACCTGGAAGCTGTACGCCTGCTCCCTCAGCCAATAATGCAAGATGAGCGCCACAACCCCAGAGTCGGTCACGACTGGACCTAATGGCCAGGGGTCCCTTTACCTTTACATGGCTGGGGAACTGCATTGCAAAATTCAGAGAAATACGAATTTTAACAGTATTTAAGTTTGCATATTGGTTTGGAAAGTGTGAATTGGTTACGTTCACCTTTAAATGCAAACCAAATCAAATTTTGGTCACACATTCCTACCTGAATCTTTTACTTAATTGTTCCAGTCCTGAATAAACAGACTCCGTTTTTCAATACATGCAAATCTCCCAGATTTTTAATTAGTCAATACAGTGGTACCTTGGGTTACAAACACCTCAGATTATAAACACTTCAGGTTACAGACTCCGCTAACCCAGAAATAGTACCTCGGGTTAAGAACTTTACCTCAGGATGAGAACAGAAATCGAGTGCCGGTGGCAGCGGGAGGCCCCATTAGCTAAAGTGGTACCTCAGGTTAAGAACAGTTTCAGGTTAAGAATGGACCTCCGGAATGAATTAAGTTCTTAACCCAATTACCACTGTAATCTAGAGGAAGACATGTGACATTTTCCTAGTTTTGGCATATTAACATTCTGGGAGCTGTTAACAAATAAGTTATCATTTCCATTCACCCTGGATCTTCTTGACGATGGTAAGCCATTATTTATTGCTGCTGCTGATGTCATCACCATCACCATCATTTCTGATATAACTAAATCCCAGATTACTTGAATATTAGTGTGTGCCACATAATATGAATTACATTAGCTCCTGGCATGTTGCATCTACAACAGTGGTCTGTATTGTTGCTCACCATCCCAATCTCCGAGCGGTGTGAGATTTCAGGGGTTTCAGGTACGCTTACCTAATGTTCGTGTTTCCTTTGGAATGATGGACAGCAGAGAATGTGGTGTCTTTAGGATATATGGTTTGTTTACACACACACATATATAACTGGAACCTGTGATGGAGGGGTTCTTGGTTGTTCCAGGAATTCAAGAATTAGAAACTCATAATAGTATGTTCTTGGCATCCCCCCCCCAATCTAACTGGATTAGTAACTTGTAAAAAATTCCTTAACTTTCATACATATAAATGTGAAACATTATTTTTAAATATTCTGTTTGGTCTAAGTTTTACTTCATTTTTTAAACCCTACTTTCATCCATGAGATTCTTTTTAAAAAATTGAGTACCGTAATAGCTAAGAACTATGATTAAATATATACAAAACAATATCAACATCAAAACAAAGTGTTCCTATAGCCACAGAAATTATGGTGTTGCCTAGAGAGGAGTGTAAGATGGCAAACGTCCCATTTCATCCTCAGAACTCTATGATGTAGTTATCCTGAAAGATCATGATTGGTGCACAGTTAACCAGTGAGCTTCATGGGCAAGAACTGAAGTCTTCCTTGTTCATGCCCTTATACTGCCTCACATACTGGCTCTTTGTGGGCTTCGAAAATGCTCCACAACAGCAAGAAAGATGTGAGGAGTCTGCACAATAAATGAGAAACAAATGTGCACTTAATATGCTATAAACCTGATTATGTGAAAAGGCCCTTAATCTTGAACTGATAAATTGAAAAACAGCAATGTGCATTAATGTTCTACTTATGTAAAACTAAATGTAATTTAAAGCATATGTGCTATTTTCTCTTTCTGTGCGTCAGCATATAAGAATCTTGGCTATAGGATAACATGACATGATTGAAACCATATGTTCTCTCACAAACAGGTGGGGGAAAGTTGATTAAAAATGTGTGAGAAAAAGGATGGAATTGTTATTTCTTCCAAAAAGGTGAAGAACCATGGGCTGGCGCTGTATTCCAATTAATTCTTTTAAATTATTTAATTTAAAGAATGGTTTACTTACCACTTAAAAGAGCAGAAAGCTAGACAGGAGGTTTATTATTCTGATGCATTTTTGGACCCTACTGGTTGGTCCTTCTTCGGGGCAATAGCATAAAAAAAAGAGACAGCAGACCTAAATGTTTAAGCTTCAATTCTCTGAATTTCTCTGAAGAAGGATTAGCACTGTGTTGACATATTGGAACACTGGAAACAAAGCAGGTGCTCCAGATGGATGGAAAGGGCAGGCAATCTCACTTCGCTCCTCAAACAGTGGCTGGAACAGAACTGTTCAACCCAGAGCCATCTCCAAAGCATGATAGAGATGAAGCCTAAGGCTTATGTCTTAGGCACACTCATTTGTGGAGAAGCCCATTTAATTCAGTACACAGTGTAGTTGGTGTATCATGTTTTCGTGGGATTGTGACCCAGCAAAAAGTCTAATGGTCATAGTCTGTGTGCACATCATTGTTCTGGGATTAGGGCTATGCGCAGATGCTAGAGCTGGCGTTTGAGGCAGTCGCCAGCTGTTGCTGAGTTTAATTGTCACCTGTTGTTGGTGACAGCGTGACTGCCTAAGTTCCTGCTCACCCGCTTTTCATCACCATTGCATTACCCATTGCACCATTATTTTTAATCTCATATGTATGCATAGACATGAGCATACCTAAAAGGTATACAAATGCAGAAGTGCTCCTGGCTCCTTGGAACTGATAGTAAAGGAATGATATACCTATACCCTATCCTTGCATGCTGATATGCCACATAGCTTTTTACTGGGCCCACATGAGGTCTCTGGCATAGGATTTATGTCATGTGGCGGATCTGAAGGAAATTTCTGGAGCCATTTTTTCAAAACCACACCCCTATAGGAGAAAGTGAAGAGAGAGAGAAAATGGCTCCCTCTCTCATAACGCTAGGGTTCGTCGACATGCAGTGATGCTGAATATTGGAAGATTCAAGAAAGGTAAAAGAAAGTGGTTATTCACACAGCACATAAAACTATGGAACTTGCTCCCGCAAGAGGTAGTAATGGTAACATTTGCAGTTGCAGACTTACGTGCAAGGCTGCATACACCACCAGTTTAGTTTTTTGTTTTTAATACTTTCTGAAATGTAAATTGGTGTGAAATACATCCAGATATTTTTCAAGCATTGCACGTGGATAACTCCTGCTAAATGTTTTTTAGAGGTAAGTTGTGGGTACAACAACACATGGGAGTATTTTTGCATTCAAGGCTGGTTCCGTGTAAGGCAGTTGCTGTGAAATGGTCATGCTTTGTTCAATCATTTTATTATGGGTGTGGAGAATTAAGTGGCCTTAAAATATTCACATGAACTAGCAGAAAATAGAGCCGACTGAGGGAAGGAAAGCAAATAAAACAACCCACTGTTTTTCTCAACGTTGGAGCTTATCCCACATTGAACAATGCCCTTTTCAATACATGATCCCAACACAAAAATGGTATTGCAGTCACAAAATGTGTACTGGGTTCACTTTACTACAAATAAACTTCTACAAATAATTTGATAGTATTTATATTCATTTGTCAACAAGGGTTCTCCACTTAAAATATTTATTTGCGGTTTTGTGAAGGAAGGAAGGGGGAATCTAAATATTACAACATGGAGCACCAATTATGTTGACTGTCTCTTGGGCAATGCAGATTTTTGAGGGAATATGTCCTGAGATCTTTTGTGGGAACTGTTGGAGGTCCTGGCAGGAACACCATTGGCTGTAGGTACCATATTGGTGACACCTGCCCTTACCTCTGAGCCACACAGCAGCAGCAAACATGAAAGATACATGTTGTGGAATATTTGTCTTGCCGCCCAGCTGTTAGACTCAGCCATAGATGCCGTGTCTAGAGAAGTAGTCTCAACTGCCTATTTGTCACACTTCCAGGGAGAGGTTAGAAGTTAGAAGCAATGCTTCTGAATACCAAGAGCTGGAAACCACAGGAGATGAGAGTGCTCTTGTGCTTGAATCCTGTTTGCAGGTCTCACACAGGCATCTGGTTGGCCACAGTGAGAACTGGATGCTGGACTAGATGGGCCATTGGCCTGATCCAGCAGGCTCTTTTATGTTCTTAATACTAGGAGAACAGTGGCTTCAGGAAGAGCTCTAGCTGCCTGGAATTGTTCTGCCAGTGTATCCTTTGTGCTGGTCTCATATCGTAAATCCACCTGGCAAGGTGTGGCTTCTACCAAATCCTTTAGTCCTTCAGCCAGAACACTCTAAATAAAGGTTGACACGTGACTTGATGAATCACATTTTCAGTCTAATATGGTTTTGTGTGGGCTAGTTTGGGTATATCTTTAGGATGTTTTTGCACAGCTGGTATAAAGCACCTTCACTTACCTAGAATAGTTTTAATATTTGGTTTAGGAGACAGGAAAAATATTTTTATTTTGTGGAACAGCCTCTGTCCACATATATTAAAAAACCACACCAAAAACTTGTCAACATTGGCAAAGGTTCCCACTTGTTTGGATTGTCTCAAATTTATGTTTTGATGATGAAGAAGAAAAGGTACCTCAAGGTCAGAAATGAAGGTTTGGAGACTACCAGGCTAATATGTTTTGTAACCACATTATTTATATATTCAGTATTCACGCATAACAAATATTATAACGTTCTTTTATATTGTAAACTGCTGAGTGATATTTGAATGAAGGGTAGTATATAAAATGAATGAATGTTGATAAGATAAGCATTGTCTCAAATTGAGCCGTAACCATATCTGGTAAGTGATTGGTGATGGAATACTAGCTATTTGGGGACGATTGTACATATTAAATGTCCATCTGTAGGAATAGTTCTTTTGTTTTTAGAGTTTGTATTTTATTTTATTTTTATTGGCCTTTTGTTTTATAGGCCTTTGGTCTGATCCTCTTACACTTTAAGGCTCTTCTTTAAGACATTTTGCACATGATCAAAAGTCTGCATTTTCCCTGGTTACTTCACATGAACCAAGCCGAAGGTTTCTGGAGCAAAGTCTGGGTAAGCCTTGGCCCCAAATAATCCTTGATTTTACAGTTGCAGACCAGCCTAAGGAATTCAGAACAGATCTGAATCAGCTGCACCCATAGAATAGAATGTTATACTAGGAAAGTATTTTATAAATGTCAAGGACCCCACACTCCACCCCTTCTCAACTGTAAGTGGCTACATCCAGTAGAAGCAACTTGTAAAACACAAGCGTCAGAAATTCAATGAAGACAAAAAGGTTTCTCTTACTAGTTAGGCAAGCCGCAAGGACAACCACTGGTGTCTGATACAATGTAGAATGGCCTTTCAGTACTTGGTGCTAATGAACATCACCTACTATTCTGAATAGGTTTTTTTAAAAAACATCCTAAGTCAGTGACATATTTTTCTTCTGAGTCAACATGTTTAGCATCAGGTAGTTGGTCATTTACATTAATCAGGAGTCTGATTAAGGGAATGTTTTGACTATTTTCAGGAAGCTCTTAACGGCTTAAGTGAATGGAAAACACATATGATTGCTGTAGCAACGAAGACACTCAACAATTTTGTTGTGGCTGCAGACTGGCTTATCAGTTTCAAGTTATCAGTTACTGTGTTCCTTTTCTCAAACAACACCCCCCCCTCTTTTTGATCCCTCCTCTGTAGACACACACACACACACACACACACACACACACACTTTCATTGTTGATCACTATCATTTTAATATTTTATATATTTGTTTGCTTGGCACATTTATGGCCCACCCCTCATTATTGGAGATCTCAGGGCAGGTTACAACACACAGGGTGCTTATTAACTAAGGTTTACTCTGAGGAAACTCATTGGCATAAATTAGCATTGCAAAGTTAGGTCATGTTATTAATTTCAGTGGGTCTTTGCTAAGTAAAACTTAGTTGAGTATCACCCACAGTTACAAGCTAATATTAGCATCAAATCTCATCCCAACTCAACCATCACTCGGTGATATTGGGCTAGTCACTACCTTTCACCCTAACGCATACCACAGGATAAAATGGGGAAGGAAATTCCTACCTTGAGATTTGTAGAGGGAAAGTGAGATGAACATCTTTTTCTTATGCTGTTTTTAACAGTTATGGTTTCCCTCAAAGAACCCTGGTGTAAACAGTCTTCACGAAGGCTTCACTCAACTTTATTGAAGTTGATTAAATCACAGCGCTTGCCTTGCCAGGTCGTAACCATCACACCATGAAAGTATATGTGAAGCATGTCCAACTCTCTCAAATCCTACAAGCTAGTAGCACATTCATAATTTGAACGTGGATCCTTACGTAAAGAAAATGGCACCATCTAGGAATTAAGAGGAAGTATCAGCTGGCTTGAAGGAGCCCCAAAATTGACAGAAGTCCAATATCTCTTGAGAGGAAAATACTAAAGGGGAAACCCAACACAGCTCAGTGAAGACTAAACGTGTTAAGTAAGCAAGGAATGATGACTCTGTGTTGATGGGGGATCAAATGGAATGGACACTGGCATGCTTGGCTTCAGCATAATTGTCCTGTCATCATCGCTACCATCCTGATGAAATGCCAGCTGGCTAATGGATCTGCCATTTTAAAAATAGTTCTGAGGGGGGGAAACACACACACAGTTTTCAAAGAGTGTTAACATCAGAATCCTATACATGTGAACTCAGAAGTAAGCTGCATTGTGTTCAATGGGACTTACTCTGAGCTGCAGCCCAAGTGAAGTTATACATGCCTTTGTAAATATGGCATGTATACAGAATAAAATTGGGAGTGTGCATAATGTGGCAAATTTCATCCTAGTTTCTTTGCTGGAGTTCTAAGAGCTGGCAAGACTACTGATGCTTCAGGATTTGCATCATAGCCAAAACCTATTCCCTTCTGAGTATCGCTTTTATTTTATTTTAAGAAGATAAAACAAAGCAGTAGAGAAGGGCATGACAAAATATTTCTTTTTGTTCAGCAATGTAACAACAGTACTTTTAAATATACTAGAGGTGTTGTTGTTGTTGTTTTAAAAAAAGAATAAATATTAGTTTTGTTCTTGTGGATATTAAATAGGTATGCTTCTGTGGAATTGTTATAAAAAAACAAGATATGTGGGCTTTTGCCAGTTAACATTCCATGTCAGGGGTCTTTTATAATCTTATTTATATAATTTACAGTAAATATTATGATAACTGTGGTTCTTTTGACTTTTGTCTAGACATTAGGAATTTTATGACTAGTTTTAAACTGCCGTGCTACACCGTGTTGTTTTGCAGCCACATGAAATATCATCTTGAATTAACAAGTCACTAACTAACAACTAAACACGATTTACAAGACACTTACCAGAAAATGAAACCTAATTTCCCAGCAGTTACTGGACCTCTTTGCTGGATTCTGCGTTTTGCACACAGCACTCAATGGCTTCTGATAAACAGTAATCAGAGTATTGCTTGCATGGCAGATGTTGGTGTGTGGACTAGAATGGGAAATGGGGAGAGAGGAAGGGAAGAGAGTGCGTTCGTTGTCCTTGACAAAGCAGGCATTTCGAGCTGATGCTGTTGCTGTGTTCAAAACGCCAGATGGCCACCATGTGGGGCAAGAGGCACAATAACGGTGGGCATAAGACCACCTTCTGGGTGAGAGCCAGGATGGGATGTCTACAGTGCCCTAGTTGAAAGTTGGGGTGGAATCTATGGATGTTTAAAGATGGAGTCTTGGATCCAAACTACAGATACATCATCTGGACCATGGTGGTGCCTTTGTGCAACAATTCTACTTTTGTATTGGTATCATTTTCTCCTCTGTTTAAACTATATATTGGTTTTATATTTATTGATAAGATTGTTTATAATTGTTTCTATTTTTTAATGCTATTGTTCATTTTATATGATGTGAGTGAGTCACCTTGGGCACAATTTGTGGGAAAGCTGCATCTACGGCGATGGTACTTTTCTGAAAGCAAAGGGATTTTGTCCAAGCCAGAGGTTGCAGAATGCACCCAAAGCAATAAAACAGCAGCCTGGAGCAGAAGCAAGAGCTACAGGCAACCTCTTGCCTTAGTAATGGAGCAACTCTGGCCAATGTAGGCACAGACTTAAAAGGATTATGTTGAACTCAACACAACATTGTCTGGGCCAACTAAATGAATAATGACAAAACAGAAAAGGCCCTCAGCGTTTCCTGTGTAAGGTCACACATGACCAAAACAAACCCTCTCCTTTTTTTTGTGGGGTTGCTGTAACCGTTTTGCAAGCAATTCGAAATGGCTCTCCGGAGCTCCTTTAGAGAGCAAGAGTTTCAAGGAGGCGAACTTATCCCAATCTTTTTTCTAAGGAAGTGCCATTGAAGGGTTGCTGCTTAAACAGTCCAAAGGGTAGATGCTAAGCAGTCCCCCTCTGAAATGTCCTCAAGTCTCTGTGCAAGAGGGGCGAATAAACACAGCTGGATTCCTGAGAGATTCCGGCTGCAGACATCCTTTTCCTTGCGAGTCTGACTCCAGTCCAAGCTCCGGACAGGAGGAGGAGAAGGGGGAGTCTTCTGAGACTAGACTCCTTTCCCTCCCCTCCCCTCTTTCTGGCTCTCCTCCTATTTTTCTTGCTGATGTCACAGATAGGAAGCTGACTCATGATGAATAACTATTTGTTGTTCCCCGACAGCCTGCCCATTTGCAGAAAATCTGTGCTAAGTTTTACAAGAGATTTCTCAACCAGCTCCCCTAAAGAGCTCCAGGCACATTGCTCCTAGCATGATGTCACCGGGAGTAGTCCTGGAAAGGGGGAATTGTATTGCGGCAATCCAGGACTTTAGCCTGCAAAGGCTCTATCTGTAATGTGCTCTCCAGCAGCAGTGAGAAACTTGAACCCTACAAGTCAGCCAAGTGAGAGAATAGGAAGTGTGGCACCAGTAGTGCAATGACATAATTTTGCACTCCAGAGCTAATGCTTTTTATGTGGCCTTCCTCTTTAGATGGTAATAGGTCAGATTCAGATTTACACTGCAAGCCTAACCACGCCAATGGACATTCTTACTCCCAGGTAATTGGGGTTAGAATTGCAGTCTCGTTCAGGTTAAGTGTGTTTAAGACTGCAGACACACTTTCTTGGAAGTAAACCCCACTAATTTAAGCCCCACTGATTTTAATTGGGCTACTCCAGGTAGGTTTGGATCCAACCCTTATTTTAAACAAAGTGACAATCCAGCCCTGCTGCTTTTGGGTGCCTTCCTGCTCATCTTGCTTTCATTGAATTGTAGAGTTGGAAGGGACCCAAGGGTCATTTAGTCTAACCCCCTGCAATGCTGAGTGGCACCTTGGCTTTCTGCTCCCATCCTGTCCCAAAGTGGGTGTCACTGCGGCGTTGGCAGCCACTGAAATCTACTTCCGAAGAGCCGCAAGGGAGGATTTCACCTTGTTCCCCAAATACAAGCTTTCTTCTCCAGAACTGGATTCTAGAAGGCCAACCTGAATTTCTTCTCCAAACCGAGTCTTGTAAAGACATAACGGATTTACAACCGCAGCCAATAAATGTCCACTCAGAAGAAAATCCCAGTGACTTCAACGGGCCTCCTTCCTAGGTAGGTGTGACCAGCACTGCAGTTTATTATTCGTATTACATGTGTAGCCCAACTTTTCTCCAGGGAGCTCAAGATACAGTACAGGTGGTTGTTCCCTCTCCGCTTTATCCTCCCAACAACCCTGCCAGGTAGGATAAGGCTGAGAGACAGCCACTGGCCCTAAACCTTCGGGGGCCAAAGTGCAATCAGATGGAGAGCGAAGTATTTGGAAGTATCCCCCCGCGCCCTTTCCCCTCTTTCTCCCAGCTCGTTAGCTTTCCTGTGCTCGGAAAAATCCTCTTTCTTCCTGACCCTGCGCGCGTCTCTCGCACCCCTCCTCTTTCGATCCTTCCCTCTCCCTGTTATCCCGGAGGGAACGAACCATTGTAGCCGGGAGGGGTGTATGTGAGTGTGTGTGGCGGCGCTCTTCGGCTGGAGCTTGGATACCCTAATGGGCGGGACTGGCTTCGGCTGCGCAGGGAGGAATAGGAGCAGCAGCAGCAGCAGCAGGAGGAGGAGGAGGATCCTGTCGGGCTGAGGAAGGAGGCGGGAAGGGGGGGGGTCTCTCTTGGTAAGGCGCCCGCGATGGGAGTCTCCGGAGTGGCTGGGGAAGGCGAAGGATGCACAAAAGGCAGCAGCGCCAGGAGGTGAGTGAGGCGCTGCCTGGAGCAACTGCTTTTGTCCCGCGCGCGTTTGGGTATCTGCGCTGCCCACGCGCGCAACGTGCGGGGAGAAGGAGCGCAGAAAGCGCGCAGCAGGCAGCTGGTGTGCGGGGCAGGGAGCGCTGCCTGAGAAAGGCAAGTCCGTCTCTCGGTCCGGAAGCTAAACAAAACCCAGGAGAGGATTGTAAACTTTGCCCTGAAGTTTCTTTTCTTTTGAGGGAATGGATTTTGGAGGGCATCTCCAGAAAAGGCACCTACTTAACAACCCAAAACCTGTCCCTGTTACCCACCAGGACTCCCTGCTCTTTTATGCTCCGTGGCAGACAGATTTGTTTTGTCTTTCATGGGGGAAGATTTACTGGTCGCTTTGCATGTGTTTTAATCTTGCTGGGCTTTTTGCTTTTGCAAACTGTGGCGCGTTTGTTTTTCAACTTCTACAAATTTCTGCTAATGGGCTTGCTTAGATTAGGCTAAAAGCCTCTGCTGAGAAGAAACGGGGACAGCACAGCATTTGTTTTTGGTTGTTTTTTTTTGAAAGTCCAGGGCACTGTTGACTTAATGTAAACTGTTCCCTTCCGCTGAGAATCATTCAGCAGAGCTTTGGTTAGGAACCCGCTGTAGCTGAAGGATTAGTGCATGCCTTGAAAGAGACTTTGTACAAACACAGCTAGGCAGTTTCCTCTCACCCACTTGCTGTTTCTTCCTGTAGGGTTTCCCTCTTTTGTATGTTATCCCAGATGATTGTTGCCCTTTAAAAATGTCTCTTAAAGGAAGCTTTTTGTGTTCTGTTCTCTCTCTCTCTCTCTAAGCCCAAAGACTTCATCCGTGCATTCACAAATAGGATCTGTTTGGTGATGCTCTTCTCAGTTTTGCCTAGAGTTTTTCTAAGCAAATGAAGATGTGATTTTACTGCTCTTATTCGAGCAAAGTACACTGGTTGTTGTCAGGAGAGCACAGGGCAGAAGTTGAAACATGTGCTTCAGATCACATAATCCAGAACTTGAGCCTGGAAAATGATAGCTGTGTTTGTCTGTTACAGCAACACACACACACACACACACACACACAGGGAGGGAGGAAGGGAGGGAGGGAGAGAGAGAGAGAGAGAGAGAGAGAAAGAGAGATGTCTTGTGGTGTCTTAAAGACTAACAGATTTATTGTGGCATAAGCTTTTGCGGACTCGTCAGACACACAAAGTGCTAGTCATGGTAGACTGTTTACGTATTTTAAATCTGTAGGATAATTTGCCCAGAAATGCTTATGGAATGCTGAATCAAGTTTTCTCTGTCACTAGATCATTTTTGTGATCAAAGTGTAACATGCTGAACTCACAATTGGGGTGGTCAAGAGATGGATACTTCACCGCAGTTTGGTCCAGTACATAGACTGAATGGTAGCCAACATAATGCCTTTCCAATGTTACTGGATTCTATCTCCCATCAGCCCCAGCCAGTATGGGGTGAATGGCCAGGAATGATGGGAGCTGAAGTTCAACACCTGGAGGACAACATGTTGGCTCTGCCTGGCATAGGTTGCTGAACTGTGATCTTCTGGACTGGAGTTTAAGTCTCAGTTGTGTCAAAAACACAGAATGTCTTTGGATAATACAATCAGTGCTACCCTTATGTCAGGCATGGGGAACCTCTGGCTCACTAGATGTTGTTGGACTCCAGGTACCGGTAGCATAGCCAATGTTCTGGGAGGGGGAGAGCTGTGTCCCCATCTCTGCCTTAAGTGAGTGCACAGGTTCCTTGCATTGGCATTTTTGCTCTTCTACTGCAACTTGTGCAAAATTGGAGTTCACTCATACAGCTTGCACATATCTGTGCAAGTACTGTGCAGAGAATGTGAGCACAGAGAGGTCATTCACTTGCTAGTTAGCACTTCTAGTATCATCCAAAGTTGCCATAGGTAAAGGGTAAAGGGACCCCTCACCATTAGGTCCAGTCGTGTCCGACTCTGGGGTTGCGGCGCTCATCTCTATTTATTGGCCGAGAGCCGGCGTACAGCTTCTGGGTCATGTGGCCAGCATGACTAAGCCACTTCTGGCGAACCAGAGCAGCGCATGGAAACGCCGTTTACCTTCCCGCCAGAGCAGTACCTATTTATCTACTTGCACTTGGACGTGCTTTCGAACTGCTAGGTTGGCAGGAGCTGGGACCGAGCAACGGGAGCTCACCCCGTCGCAGGGATTCGAACCGCCGACCTTCTGATCAGCAAGCCCTAGGCTCTGTGGTTTAACCCATGTGGTAAATCTCTGATAATCTTTTAAACAGAAATAATGGAAACCCACTTCAAAGCTATTGTGAAGACAAGAAAGACTGCTAAATACTTTACGGAACATAAAGGTTATGTACATACTGTAGGTTGTATAGATGTAAGCAGTAACTTTCCTTAAGTTATACTCTAGAAGCAGTCTTCTGCAGTGTGTCACCTTCACTGAGTAGACCTTGGAATTCAAACATAATCCTTGACTGACATGCGAGAACTGGTTGGGACTGGTTGACTATTATGGGAAGTGAGTTACAGAGTAGCGCCACCATCTAGATTCTGGTTCTTATGATGATTAGCTATATGGGAGGTTAAGACTGTGCCTGCACCTTGGAATATTCTAAAGCTCATAATACTACCGTAGCAGTTGGTTCTTCATAAAATTAGGGAACTGAATAAATGTTTTCAAGTTAGGAAAAACGTCAAGGTATGAATAGCTTTTCCAGTTGGAGGGGTAGAATGCTGACTATATTATAGACAATTTCAGAGGCTGAACAGAAGGAAAGGAGGCTGTATGAATCTGAATTTATATTCCAGGACTAGCAGGGATAAAATAATGGGTGGCAGACTGGTTTAGCATAGGATCCCCTTCCTTTAAGCTACAACAACAGTCTGCTAAAACAAAGATATATTTGCATGCTTTCAACTTGCTCTGCTATACTTCTTCCTTCCTGATAATTATGAGACATAATTAATTCTAATTTGTTTGCACTGATGCATCTTCTGTTTGATAAGGGATCCTGTTTGCCCTTGTGGTACAGACTCCTATATAGTTTAGTTTGACTGGTCTTGCTGTGGTTCCCTGAACCACAAAACCACTGTGGAATGAAACCTCTTGGTGGTGCTTGGCCTCTGTACAGTGCAGCCTAAGGCACTTATGACAATGTCACTCAAAAATCAAGGGGAAAATAAAGCATATTCAGCTTGCTTTGCTTTTAAAATTGATTTAACTTTAGAAAAAGGCAAAGGGATCACTGACCTTACAAAGAAGGGCAATATCTGCTGTTGGCAAAGGTCTTTTCACAGCTCAGTGTGAGGTTTGGGAGATTCAGGAAATCTAATGAGAATGAAAAATGCACTTGGTGAGAACACTGAGGAATTATGCATATTTTCATTGGAAATTCTAATCTGGGAACAGGTTGCCTGAAATTGAAAAAGGTAATATGGAAGGTAATATAGAACCCATAAAGATTCAGATGTTGCAGCTCTAAACCTCTGTTGAAGTGATGTACAGTCATACCTTGGTTTTCAAACAGCTTAGTTCTCAAACGTTTTGATTCCTGAACATCGCAAACCCGGAAGTGACTGTTCCGGTTTGCAAACTATTTTTGGAAGCCGGACATCAGACAGGGCTTTCGCGGCTTCCAGATGGCTGCAGGAACTTCCTGCAGCCAATCAGAAGCCACACTTTGGTTTCCGAACGTTTTGGAAGTTGAATGGAGTTCCGGAATGGATTCCATCCGACTTCCAAGGTACTAGGTTTCCAGAACTCTCTTAAGGTTTTGTCCTCCCACAGGGGTGGAAGATATGTTGACTCATACTGGTATTATCTCTGAAGCAAGGGAGCTATGGACTCTTAACTCCTTCTCCCACTGAAACAGGAGTGGCTCTTCCTATGGTATATGGAAGCCCTGAAGTACAAAATAAATGTCAATAGCTTAGGTTGCAGAAGACTTCTACCCAATTTGGCATGAAGTTCTTTAGAAGGACCATGTGATGACAGTGGAACGATCTTCATCATACTTCAGTCATTGGCTGTAATAAAGAAATTGATAATATTACTTTGGCATGTATTGCGTGGACTTCTTTCTTCCCACCTGGGTGTCAAATTATCTGTGGTTTCTTCAACAGATTTGGAAGGCACTTTACAGATAAAATTCGCTAATCTCCAATCTGACCTTGATAACATATTTAAACCAAAGTCCTGGGATTATTTTCAGTTTGTTTCCCCCCTTGACAGATTGCTTGGTAAGAGGGAGTATCCATACTAAATTCTTGCCCTTCCTGGGTGGTTAAAATACATGGCAAAGGCTGGACCTCTTAGAACAAGAATGATTTTTAGTTCATGAAGAGAATGGAAGTTTGCAATCATTTGGCTACTGTGTAAGAAATATTTACTTTATCTCAAAAAGCTCATTTTCATTCTACCTCCTCCTTTGTGGGAAAATTGGGGAAACCATTACAGCGTGTAGTTGGCATACAATTCTAGGCATTTAGGCATTCTGCCTTGTCCTTTTTTCAATCCTGCTTCTAGTTTTGGGACACAGTTTGCTTCAGTTGTTTCGAGATCAAGTTAGGAAGTTTCTGACCATTCTAGACCATCTCACACTATGGATGTCCAGATATTGATAAACCGTAATCTTTATTTTGTGAGCACACAGGGGTTATCCTTGAATCCATGTGTGAGTTTCCTGGTTGATAACCTGTGGGATTCTTTAGTGATCATATCTGCACTTGTTGTTACCAGCTCTGTTTTGTTGAAAGATGGCAAGCAGCCAAAGGTTCAGAGTAAAGTGTGGTAATACCACTCATCTTATTCTCCACTGCTCTAGGGGCAGAAACCTCTCTTCTGAATCACTGTCTGGGGTCAAGGTCAAATTATGACCTTGGAACTGAAGCTATACAATATAGAAGTGGTGGCACTGGAGGTTTTAAATGCTCATTTAACATATGGCAAAAATGTGACCTAACACAGCTATCCTTCTAGATGGATGGGACATGGGTGGCGATGTGGTCTAAACCACTGTACCTTTGGAGTTTGCAGATCAGAAGGTTGGCAGTTCGAATCCTCACAATGGAGTGAGCTTCCGTTGCTCTATTCCAGCTCCTGCCAACCTAGCAGTTTGAAAGCATGCCGGTGCAAGTAGATAAATAGGTACCACTGTGGTGGGAAAGGTAAACGGCGTTCCCATGCACTTTGGTTTCTGTCACGGTGCTCCGTTGCACCAGAAGTGGTTTAGTCATGCTGGCCACACGACCCAGAAAGCTGTCTGTGGACAAATGCCGGCTCCCTCGACCTGAAAGTGAGATGAGCGCTGCAACCCCAGTCGCCTTTGACTGGACTTAACCGTCCAGGAGTCCTTTACCTTTACCTTACCATCTAGATACTGTAAACACTGTAGGAGGACCTTATTATTTGAGTTGGCTTATATCACTGGAACTATTTGTAGTGGTGGAATTTACCTTAAAGCTTTATATGCTTGGTAGATATTACTTGTGTGTTGGTTTTCGATGTGCTCCAAGCCTTTGAGATAGGACGGAATACAAGTCATGATTACCAGTAATAAGAATAAATGTTCTTCAGTTTTAGAAAATGGATGTGAGTTTGAAACTGAAGAAACTATTTTATAGAAATATATGGCTACTGTCTACTAAGAGCAATATGTTCTGGGATTGTCTTATTAACATTCTGCAGCGCTCAGACATTCTTGAGTAAGGACCTTGATAATTACAGTATGTTATGTTAACTGCTGCTTGCCACTTCCATCACTGATGGGGTTTACTTCACATTTGGCAACAATGATGCTGTAGTTCTTGCTCTTATTTAAATGCTTTGACCATATGGAGCTATGAAGCAGTCAAACACGTTCTAGTTGTTACGTTACCTCGACTACATTGTCAGCATATGACATTAGGGAAAGAAAAACGAAGAGGAGGAGGTAGTTGGATCCAAGTATCGATAACTATTATGAGTTAAAAGCAAGATGGAATAAGGCTGCAGTCCTAGGCACACTTACATGGATGAACTGAGTGGGGTTTTCTGGGAAAAAGTGTAGGATCAGACTGTGTGTTTTGAACAGATTCTTCAGAGAAAACCAATTTCTGATTTCTGGAAATCAAACAATTTCCAGCCTTCTTGAGAGAGGCTTGGTGGCCCTGAGGTTCTCCACCCCTGCGTTAGTGGGCTTCCACCTACCAGGTCATTGTTCTAAATTTCACTTGAAATGAAATGGTTTCCTTGACATATGGTCAGAGTGTATGGTTTTTAAGCCACCCCTTCTCCGATATTATCAACCTTTTAAATGAGGTCCCACAGTGGTAGTTCATCTGCTTTGCTTGCAGAAGATGCCACGTTCTTCAGAATATCCTGATAAAGCTGGGAAGGATTCCATCTGAAAGCCAGGAGAAAAAGAACAAAATGAGAATATAAAAGCTAGGTTGATTGGCTTATACAATCTTGAATTCTCTTGTTTTGTTTTTGTTGGAAGCTTCCATTCATCCTCATGCATCCATAAGATCTACAGCTTTGCCTACAAAACCAGCAAAGTGAAAGACTAGCACATTTGCTTTGCAACACACTCATATGTATGAAGTATTGTCCTTAGTTAGCATAAACATATATGCATAGATTTAGACAGATGATAGTCAGTGGGTGAAGGATGTTATGCAAACGATAGGTGTGTCCTGTTGCAATTGACAGTCAAATGCAAACAAGGTGATGCGAAAAGGGGAAATAACAAATGAGTACGAAGCCCTCTCGACTTGTAAGGAACCTTCAAAACAAGATGAGTCATTGACATAAACACTGGATAAGGAAGAATTCCTTTCTGGAGGGAGCTATCTGCTCTCAGGCTCTGTTCACTCCCCATTTGATAGGTGTCAGGTCTGCAAATGAATTCCAGCTCAGCAGCGGCTGGTAGGTGGAAGCCCACTAACGCAGGGGTGGAGAACCTCAGGGCCACCAAGCCTCTCTTATCTGGCCCTTGGAATTTTCCCCAGGCCACATCCCCTATTGGTCCTGCTCTGTGTCCTGGTTTTGCCTGGTTGGAATGTGTCCTTGAATTCTGATAAAAACACTGTGATTCCCTGAATGGAGAACAGAGAGAGGTGTGTGAAACTCGGTCTCCTGTACAAAGGTAAAATCTGCAACAATTGCTCAGCCGCATTTGTCACCTGCTGCTGACATTTGGTCCTAGAAGGGAATGTGGCCGCCAAGCTGAAGGAGGTCGTATCGCTTGGTTTCTTTGTTGAAAATAAAATAAAAATCAATTCATCTCATCACACCCATACCCTTCAATAGAGTGTTGGATATAGGCTGCAATTTTAAAGACTCATCCAAGTGAGATATATTTTATTGGAGCTGGGATTATATATTACTCTTGTATAAATTGCCCTGGGATTGAAAAGTGTCCTATAACTACCTTAATTAAAATCAAATCAAATCTTTCCATTAAATAGAGGGAGGCTTACTTCCACGAAAAACAGACACAAGATTGTGCTGTAAGGCTATAGTCCTGTTCACACTTATTTGAGAATGATCTGCATGGAATGCAGTGCAACTTATTTGCAAGTAAGCATAACAATGATATATCAGACTGTATGGACTTTGCATTTCAGGTTTATGAGCTTCTTGAAAAGGAGAATGTGAGCACTAACCTCAGCTGTGGAACTTCTAACTTTTCTCTCAAGAATACTAATAGTAGATTTCTAAACAGGCTTAACACCATAGCTATCTGATGATGACTGTAAATCAAACAAAACAACGATACCCTTCCTTTCAAAGTAGAATTGATGGGTTTTGTATCAAGCCCACAAAACCTTTCTAATCTGTACGTGTGTATCCTACCTGTGTACATCCTGAAGATAGCCTTAAAAATATTTTTCCAATAGATGTGGTCACCAAACTACTGTAATACTACCCGTTTGTTAAAAGATGCTGCTCTTGCATTGTTCCACATGATTTCCTCTGAGGAAAAGAAAAAGTCATAAGAGCTTCCTCTGCCAGTCTTTTCCCACATTTGTAGTGTTACAAGGGCAGTACTTTCCAGTGGTAAATTGTGGTTTATATGTCAGGTTCTTTCTATAACTCTTCTGTGACGCTAACCCTCACCAGAAAGTTTAACATGCAACAGTTTGACAGACACCAATATCATCTTACTTCATTAATACATATACCCCAAATGTAACCGAAATAAAACCTCAATGAATATTCAGGTTCATTGGATGATACCAATTTCTAGTCTAGTGAGAGAAGAAGAGAAATGTTTTTCTATCCACCTTCTCTACACCATGCCTGATTATATATAGCTGTACATGTTCTCCCTTACTTTCCTTTTCTCTAAACTGAAAAGCTCCAGGTTTTTTAATGTCACCTCACCTCACTACTTGAGTTGCTGCAGGCCATTGTTCATTGTTGAATATTACCTCATTTGATATATGTTGCTTATTTTAAAGTTATGTTTTATTATCACATTTTTGTATTGGATTAGATTGTGTTATAAGGTGTACATTCTTTGTTTCTTCAGCTTGTAAATCGCCTTGGGTATTGTAAAATAGAAAGACGGTATGAAATTAAAAGTGATGGTGCTGATGATGATTTCGGATGCCCTTTCCTGCCCCCTTTCCAGCTCTACAATACCCTCTTTGCAGTATTCCAAGTGTTCTCACAGCATAGATTTGTATAATGGCATTATGGCAATGGCAGTTTTATTTATTTTCAATTCCTTTCCTAATGATCCATGACATGGAAATCTCCATTTTCATAGCAGCTACCCATTGGGTTAAACTGTCCATGGTTGGCCCTAGGATCTCATTTGTGGTCCGTCACTGCCAGTTCAGACCCCAAGAGCATATATGTGAAGTTAGAAATTTTTGCCCCAATGTGTATCACTTGACACTTTTTTCATGGAGTTTTCCATTTTCATACCCATTAATGCAGTTTGGATACATCCTTTGTAAACTCCCCATGACCCAAACCCATTTTAACCACCACAAATAATGTGGTATAACCAGCAAACCTGACCAGCTTACTTCTGACCAGGTCATTTTATGAACAAGTTAAAAAGCACAGATCCCAATCCTGATCCTGATCCGGTTTTTTTAAATCTTTCCATTGTGAGAACAGTTCATTTCTTCTTCTGCCTCCTTTTATCATGGCTGCTATAGCAGTCTTTGGTGTGGTACTGTACCAAAAGCTTTTTGAAAATCCAGATAACTTCATTCACATGCTTACCGATGCTTTGAAAAAGCCAACTCCAAGAGGTTAGTTAGACATGACAAATTTGTGGAGGCCATGCTGGCTCTTCATCAATACTTCTTCTTCTATGTGCTTTCCACCAGTGTTCCTAGAACATACATTAAGACAATTTCCCATATCCTCCCTAAATTCCTTATTTAAAATGGGTGTTACATTGACCACTTCCAGGAGGTCATGTATTATTTTTGTTTTTTGTTTTTTAAAAAAGAGCAGCAATTACATATTTAAGTTCTTTAAGAGCTTTTGGGAGGATGCCACCTGGACCCTGCGATGTGTTCATTTCAAATCTGTGATGTGGCTGCTGTTTGCCTCAGTTCCTCAGACTCCCTCAGAAAGTCCCTTCAGCCACAGGATCTGCCCTCCATCTTCCAAAGTAGAAAAAGACCTTAAATGGTAATAGTAGCTTTCAAATGTTTGTGTGTCTCAAACAGCTTTATTTTCACCTGGAATGGTTTTGAAAAGAATAACGGTATTGGAACAATTAAGAAAAAATCCAGTGTTTTAATAATAAATTGTTTGGCTGTGAGGGAAATGCATAAAACAGGATCTGCACAGATTTGATGCATTGCTTTGACTTTTTAAATGGCTCTGACAATGTTGCAAGTGTGCTTCTCTGGGGGAGGGGTTAATCTGAAACATCTGGATCACCAAGGTTTTTCTTCTTCTTTTTGCTGAAATACATATTGCTGGATGTGTCCTTCAACTCTCTCACTGCCAAATTCTCTCTTAGTTCAGGATTTCAGAACTTAGTAGCTGTCGAATGTGTCAAAACATGGTGATCTGTAGAACAGATGCCACAAATTGGCAGCCCTGAATCAGATTACAGATTTTCTAGTTGCAAATTTGGGACTCTCACCTTTCCCCCACAACTTTAGAAAAGGGACCTTTGTTCTGCGTTATCATTCTGATCGCATGATTTGCTTTGGATGGTAAATATATCAAAACCTTGTGTGACGTTTCTGTGCTCATAAAATTCATTTTGGGAGGCAGAAATGCATATTGCAATTAGACTTGTGAAATATTCAGACGTGTGCCATATGGGGAGTTTTTGGCCTTTCTATCATCGTCAGCTCTTTCTGGCATCACACTTGCATTTATTATGTTCTTCGCTTCTAAGGTAAAAAAACTTGGCTTTCTGCTGTTCGGGTGTGAATATGCCGTATTTTGCTTATTAAGTGAAGATAAGGTTCCTAAGAAAAAGAAGTATAATGAACTAAAAGGTTTGCAGAGGTAAAGGTAAAGGGACCCCTGACCATTAGGTCCAGTCGTGTCCGACTCTGGGGTTGCGGTGCTCATCTCACATTACTGGCCGAGGGAGCCAGCGTACAGCTTCCGGGTCATGTGGCCAGCATGGCAAAGCTGCTCCTGGCAAACCAGAGCAGCGCACGGAAACGCCGTTTACCTTCCCACCAGAGCGGCACCTATTTATCTACTTGCACTTTTGATGTGCTTTCGAACTGCTAGGTGGACAGGAGCTGGGATCGAGCAACAGGAGCTCACCCCGTCGCGGGGATTCGAACCGCCGACCTTCTGATCAGCAAGCCCTAGGCTCTGTGGTTTAACCCACAGTGCCACCCATGTCCCTAAAAGGTTTGCAGAATACAGTATCAAATACACCACGATTCAAGGAGGGGCAGTATATAGCCCTGCATTGACACAACTGTTGATTTCATAGAGAAGTTCATTTCCCTTAAGTTCTATTTTATAAAGCAGGGAGGGAAAACCTTCGGCCCTGCAGAAGTTGTTGGACTCTAAATCCCATCAGCCCCAGCCAGCATGGCCAACAGTCAGGGATGGGAGGAGGTGTTCAACAACACCAGGAGGGTGATACTTTACCATCCCTGTCATGAAATGTTTAGTTTCTCATTGAGGAAGGTTTTGTTGTTGTTGTAATTTTTGAGTCCAAGAACTAAGAGAAAAAGCAAAGAAGGCCCTTCAACATGATTTGTTGCTGCTTGCTTCCTCCAACCAAATTGTTCTCCATTCCCTCTTGACTGCATCTCCTACTCTTGAAAGAGAGTAACTTCACAGCTACATATCACTTTCAGTACATATACATGAATTAAGAGTACAACTTTATGGCTTGGATCCTGAATTTCTTTCCATGGACCTAACAGGACTCTGTTAACAGACTTTACGCATTTCTCTGTGTACCCTGAAAACATGAAACAGGGTTGGGGGAATCTTCTGAACAGAATGTCATTATGCTTCAACAGGGGGTGGGGTGCTATTTCAACAGGAATAGGTAATGGGGAGCATTCCCCTTTCACAAACAGAAGTACTTTCCACTTGTCCAACACTGAACTTCTGATCCTATGATGCTAGTAATAACGTGAATTTTAAAGTTTTAATTTCGATTAATCGATGTTATCTTTCTCTCAGTCTGCGAAGTATTTGTAACAAAACCCTTTCTTTCCCAACAATTCCTTTCCTTTCAGTGCGCGTAGGAAACGGGCCGAGTTATGTTAGTTTTGTTCTCAGAGTGTTGTTACTGTGCTCACAGGTGTGAAGAGTGGGGAAGCTGAGGAGAGAAAATATGGATTTAACTTGTTTAAAATATTTTAAGCGTAGCTAAACCTTTAATTACCATAGCTAAACCTTGAATTATGGTGCTGGAGGAGACTCTTGAGAGTCCCATGGACTGCAAGAAGATCAAATCTATCCATTCTGAAGGAAATCAGCCCGGAGTGCTCACTGGAAGGACAGATCCTGAAGCTGAGGCTCCAATACTTTGGCCACCTCATGAGAAGAGAAAGCTCCCTGGAAAAGACCCTGATGTTGGGAAAGATGGAGGGCACAAGGAGAAGGGGACGACAGAGGACAAGATGGTTGGACAGTGTTCTCGAAGCTACCAACATGAGTCTGACCAAACTGCGGGAGGCAGTGGAAGACAGGAGTGCCTGGTGTGGTCTGGTCCATGGGGTCATGAAGAGTCGGACACGACTAAACGACAACAACAAACCTTTAATGAGATTTTAAATCCAGGTTAAAAGCTAGTGTTGATCTGACACTGCAATCCAGACCTGGCTTTACACTCCCGCTGGCATCTGCCTGCTGCTCCGTTTGTGCAGAGCTCCCTATTCTGCATTCAGCCTCGGTCCTGTATACCTGAAGGAGCGTCTCCACCCCCATCGTTCAGCCCGGACACTGAGATCCAGCATTGAGGGCCTTCTGGCGGTTCCCTCACTGCGAGAAGCAAAGCTACAGGGAACCAGGCAGAGGGCCTTCTCGGTAGTGGCAGCCCTGTTTAGGGAAGTTTTTAATCTGTGGCATTTTGATGCATTTTAATGTTTGCTGGAAGCTGCCCAGAGTGGCTGTGGGGACCCGGCCAGATGGGCGGGGTACAAATAATAAATTATTATTATTATTGCTGCGGCAGGTAGAAGTGCCATGGGTGGCATCTCACAGATGTGGTGAAATGTGGTCCTGAACAGACAGGCCGTGTCTTATACGGCATGGCGTGGGAAATCAAACTAGGACTGAAACACACGTAAGGTCTGCATTAGTGCATTTTGCTAGGGCTGCTGTATAATCAGTTTTGCAAAATAAAGGAGTTAACATTAATCCAGGGCAGTCCTTGGCATTCATGAAACAGCTGCTGCTGCTGGCCCTGACAGAGGGCATTCCCAGGCAGAGAGAGGCTGTGTAGGCCCAGGATCACATGACTGCATAGGCCCGGTGTGGGTCCAGTTCCTGAGCCTCCTCTGGAATGGTGCATCAATTTGCCTGCCCCTGGCCTGTGTGAGTTGATGGGCTGATAAGTCCTGCTGCCGCTTGTCCGTAGTTCGAAATGTGCCCTAAGCGGCTGCTTTTTCTTTCAGACAAATTCTTAGTGAAGCTAAACTACTTCACAGATTTTCTACATTGTACATTTACCTTCTGATTTTTAGACAGGACAGATTAAGTTAATTTATTATGTGATCGGAATGATTTTGGTTTACTCAGCATGTTAGCATACTTGTCCAAATACAGTATGATGATTGTCCTTTTCCATCTCAGATGAAAATGTTAGGGTTGAAAGCTGTCAAATGCTGTAAGGTAAACTGGTGCAGAAGCGATTTTTTAAAATATTTTTTTTAAAAGAGTATTTTGTGGAGAGAACCTTGTCAGTCAAAGGAAACATTGATACAAAAAGGCAGAGGGTATAAATAATAAAACCGTTGTATGGAGTTTTCTGCATTTGATTTTTAGAGGGCTCCTTTTGGAGAAATATCCTACAGTAAATGCTATACAAAATAAGATCCTGCATTTTTAACAAAGGGATTAGTAACATTTGATATCTTGCCTGTTTTTAGCAATATTTGTTTATTTTTTTCATAATAAAATGTTTCAATAGTAACACATGAAATGATTTAAACAGAAAATGTTACCAGCAGGGGCTAAAAAAAAAAAAAGGATAATAAAATGCTCCACAAATCTATTGACAAGCTAGAATGTGTGCAGAAGAGGGTGACCAAGATGAACAAGGGTTTGGAAACTAAGCCTTATGAGGAACGGTTGAGAGAGTTTGGTGTGTTTAGCTTGGCTAAGAGAAGACTGAGAGGAGATACTATAGCCATCTTTGGATACTTGAAGACCACAGGAGTGATGGGGGGACAATTCTGCCTAAGAACAATTACACATTATCAAGTCCTGTCACTCTGGGGAGGTGGAAGGTGGAAGGCACTCCCCATGTTGGCCACTGTGTGGTATTCAGCGTTACTCAGTGTAGACACATTGAAATTAATGAACATGACTAAGTTAGATACACTGATTTCAGTGAGTCAACTCTTGAAGATAAACTCAGCTGAAGGTATTTTGAAATACCTTTTCAAAAAGGTAAAGAGAGAGAGAGAGAGAGATAGGGCACCACTGCAGCCCTTTGGCCACCTTATGTATGTTTATTTTATTTTTTTAAAGCAAATTTTGCTTTTGTGTTTCCCTACGTATTTTAAGCATGAGCCCTTAGAAATCTGCACAGAAGCAGGAAGAGGCACATTGGACTTTAATGGGTCCATTCATTTCTAGTGCTCAGTGATTCCCCCCCCCCTCCACTTTTTTTTTGAGTGGGTGGAGAGTGTGCCACTGAAGCATTCATACTGGAAACAGTTCCGTTGGGCCTCATTGGCTTACTTGTCAGACCCTAAACTCCCTATTTTTGCATGCCACATTTTGAGATTCCTAAATAAGAACACAAGAAGTTGATATTACCTTATAGAGAGCTAGGCTTTCAGTCCATGCAGCTCAGTCCATTGTCTACCCTGACTTGTAGCAGCTATTCAGGGTTTCAGACTAGGAAACTGATGAATCTGGGATCTTGAGTTATGGCACTTCCCTATATTAACCTTCTACCAGATTTTTCTCACCTATCAGCTCTCTATAGCAAGCATAATACAGTCGTACCTTGGAAGTCAAACGGAATCTGTTCCAGAAGTCCGTTTGACTTCCAAAACGTTCGGAAACCAAAGCGCGGCTTCTGATTGGCTGCAGCCAATCGGAAGCTGCGGAAGCCCCATCAGACGTTCAGCTTCCAAAAGAATGTTCACAAACTGGAACAATCACTTTCGGGTTTGCGGCATTCGGGAGCCAAAACATCCGAGTTCCAGGGCATTCGGGATCCAAGGTATACATTTGATAAGCAAAAACAAATGTTCAGGGTTTATCCAGAAAGTTACTTGCTGTTTACCAGCTTTATTTTACCTTGTTTCTAAACCCTTTACTTGCTCGCTTGTGGGTTAAAATATTTTATTTATTTATTTTTGTTCATAGAAGGCAATAGAAACTGTAAGCTTGGATTAAAAAAAAAATCTTTATCCCCCCCCCCCCTTTTGGGTATTATTTCCTTAGACGCTTCAAAAGTGAATCATTCTCCCACTGTGTTTTTGACAACTTGGCTCATGCCTTCATTTTGATGGAAGATTGTTTGTGAAGGCAGAGCCGTTGGAATTAAAGTTCGTTCCCATTTTCTTATACCAATAATATTTGTGCGGCACCTTTGATCTTTCTTGAATGTTCTTCAAACATCCATGTCTTAAGAACCTGCACACAAGGCCGCTTGCCGAGATCAAAATATGTTTTATGCATGTCCTCAAATAGCTTGCCTGTGTGTGGTATGCCAGCAAAACGCAGTGAAGAAAATAAACGAGCTCTTCCTCATTATGATCCTTTCTGATTTTATTAAATATTTTCTTCCCACTCTTCTGCTTCATGATGAAGTGCAAATTACTTCATTTGTGTCTGTTTTAAAGAAGTTATCTCCTGTGTGCCTTTTGGATAGGGCAGACTAAATCTGAATAAATATATGTTAAAAAAGAGATCACTTAATGATCTTTGGTGGAAAACGTGCTTAGGCAGTAGCTACATGAGTTGTGTCTGAGGACCACATTCCCTTTTGGACAGACGTGCGAGGTCCACATGCCAAGGGTAGGAGGGCCAGAGGGAAAATGCAGAGCAGAGCAATGCAAACAACTATTACCTTTGTACAGTTGCCTAGTTTCTACAAAACATAGGGTCATAGAATCTTAGAGTTGGAAGGGACCCAAGGGTCATCTAGTCCAGGAATCTCAGCTAAAGCAGCCATGACAGTTGACCACCCAACCTCTGCTTAAAAACCTCCAATGAATTTTTAAAAAAAAATAAAATAAAATAAAGAGGTTGCACACCCCTCTCTATCCTCCGTCCAGGCAAGAAAGAGGTATTATCATAGTTCAAGAACACATTTCTACCAGACAAAAACAATTTGGTGGAAAACAGGGCTAGTTCTGGTCTGGAGGTAGGAATGCGGCCTGAGAAGAATTCCAAGGGTGTGTGTGTGAGAGAGAGAGGTCTCGGAGGGCTGCTTTTGGCCCCTCAGCCGAAGGTTCCCCACCCCTGGTATAACTGAGTGGAAAGCATTGTTGGCATCTGTCTATCTCTAGAGACAATGGAGTGTGCCTCCGGGGGCGAAGTCAATTGCTGTGTTAGCACCAAAGTGACCTCCCTGGAGCACAAACCTGTGTATGGAAGTCCTGGGCTGCCCGAATATAATAATAATAATAATAATAATGTTGTGTTTCCTGGACAGCAAGCAGTTAACACCATCGTTCTGATTCTGGGAACTCTGCCAAGGTATCCAGGCAACTATCATTTGTCTGAGAGAAGGCGAAGTTGGTTTCACTTTCCCCTTGCCGAGTAGTGTATGCTGTAGTGTGTATCGTAGCTATGGAGCTTGACTCCTCAGGTTTTCTTTTGTTTGCGAGTCAATAAATATGTAGTTTAGAAGCAACTGTCTGGACCTCAGTTATTCCAGACACAGAGAAGCAGACCTAAAATTGCCAACACAAGGCGCTGCGCGATTCTGCTGAGTGAGTGAGAGAGCCTGCCCAACGGAAGCGTGGCTGGACACCATTGCGGAGCCAGGGCTCGTTAAGACGATTTATGGCTGCTCCGGGCAGCAGTCCAAAGAAGAAGAGAGACTCCACTATGGCTACACTCTCACATTTATCACAGGTTATGGAAGCGCCATTAAGAGATAGCACGGCTTTTTTGGCAAAGCGTCCTGAAGTGATTTATGGCCAGGACGGGAGGTCTGTGTGTCTGCTGCAGCCGGCAGCATGAAAGCCCAGCTGGAGGACTGCTTTGTGCAAGCTTTGAGGCATAAAGCAGGGAAACCTCGCTGGTGAAGAGGAGCCGTTTCCTGGAGCTGGGAGCTGAGAGGCAAGTGCTGAGTTTGCAGCCACGTGAGTTACCTCAAGCCCCAGGGGGGAGATGGCAGAATCCCATGAGAACTTTACACCACCCTTCCCCAGGCTAAATGGGAGGAATTGGGCTGACTGGTCGCGAAAGATGAAGGTCCTCTTAACTGCTAAAGATTTGTGGACTTGTACTGAGGCCCCACCAGTGCAAGCCCCTGCTGCTGCAGCAGCTAGGGCCAAGAAGAAAGACGAGAGAGCTACTGCTCACTTAGTCATGGGCATTGAGGAAGAGCAGATGGTGCACATAGACGCTGCCACCAACGCCCACGAGATTTGGGGGGCTCTCCAACGTGTGTTCCAGAGAGATACAGCGGGTGCACGCATTCACACCACCAGGCAGCTGTTTGAGCAACGTTTGCAACCTGGAGGCTGTGTGCGTGAGCACACCAACAAGATGTTGGCAATCTTCAACCGTTTGAGACAGCTGCAGGTTCCATTTACGGAGGAACAGAAAGTTTACATTTTGCTTAGTTCGTTAGACCCCAGTTTTGAGACGCTTTCTCTCACTCTGGAAGCCTTGCCAGCAGCGCAACTGAGCATTGATTATGTATCGGGGAGGCTGCAGGATGAACAGGATAGGAGAGAAAGAGAGAAAGGAAAAGCTGTTAAGGGGGGTTGCTCTTTGCCCAGGAGTGGGGGTGCAGAGGCTGCTGAGAGCTCGGTTAAAGCTCTTGCAGTGAAGAAATGTTTTGGCTGTGGGTCAGATAAGCATCTAATCCGGGACTGCAGCCAAGAAAACTTCAAAGCTGGTTTCCATGGCAACCGCCAGAGGAAAGGGAGACCACGTCGTGGGAGGAAAGCACCGTCCAGAGAAGGCAGAGAAGATAAAGCAGCTGCATACGCTTTCGTTGGAAAGACTGTTGCCAGCCCCAAGCTACGTTGGATTGTGGACAGTGGTGCCAGTAGGCATCTAGCACCACCTGGCAGTCAGTTGCGGAACTGCAGGTCAATCCAAGATGCTACCACAGTCACTTTGGCAGATGCAACCACTAAATCTGTCACCAAAGCTGGTGTTTTTTATATGCCTTGTCTGAATGATGACATTGATGTGTTTGTTTTAGATGGCATGAAGTATGGCTTACTTTCTGTTTCAGCTTTAGACCTTGCAGGTTACATGGTCAGTTTTGGTAACCAGGTATGCACCATCTCCAAAGGTGGAAAGCAGTTGGTCCAGGTGAGAGGCCATGATGGGGTGTACATTCTGGAAACTGACAACAGTGCCGCAGCGAGGGCGCAGGGTGCTGAAACAGGTAAAAACAGTTTTGAGACGGCACACGCGCATTGTGCCAACAAACCCACCCACGATCAATGTTTACACTTGTGGCATCGCAGGTTTTCGCACGCCAATTGGGGGTACGTGCGCAAGCAGGTAGAGTGCACTGAGGGTTGTAAAATGAAGGAGTGCACTAAATTCCTAGACTGCCGAGCTTGCAAGAGATCGAAGGTGCATTCTTGCAGTTACCCAAGGTCAGACAGGGTGGCCAACCAGGCGTTTGAGCTGATTCACGCCGATCTGTGTGGACCAATGCAGGTTCCCAGCATAGGCCATGCCCGCTTTGTACTATGTCTGATCGACGATTATTCTCGCGCCGGCTGGATTTTCCCGCTCAGGGACAAGGGGCAAGCGGCGAAAGAGATTAAGGAATGGGTGGAGGCAGTAGAGGTGGAATTTGGCACCAAAGTGAAATCTTTCCAGACCGATCGAGGCACTGAGTTTACTTGTGCAAAGTTGCAGGATTTCTTTCGTGCCAAAGGCATTAAGCATAGAAAAACTTCTCCTTACGCTCCCCAGGAGAACGGGGTTGCAGAGCGCAGGAACAGAACCCTGCAGGAGGCAGTTGATGCTATTTTGTTTGATTCGGGTCTGCCAAAATTCTTCTGGGCCGAAGCATGGAAAACTGTATGTCACACCCTGAACAGGACATACAACTCTGTGGTAGGGACCACGCCCTATTTTCTTCTCTACGGAAAGAAGCCCAAGGTGCACTACTTCCGTACCTTCGGGGCAGAGGCCTGGGTCCTGATACCCCGGCAGTTACGTAGGAAGGGCAGCCCGAGGTCACAGAAACTGATTTTCTGCGGCTATGACACAGGGTCGAAAGCCTGGAGATTTGCTTATCCGAATGGAAATCGTTCTCGGGTGGTGATCAGCCGCAGCGCAGAGTTTTGTGAGCAAGATGGCTGGAAGAGGATTCATGGCAATCCTGAAGTGCTCACAGACTTGTTCAGCGGTCTTGACTACCAGGATCAGTCAGGCACACCCGCTGGTGGTGCTGATGGTGGTCAACCTGCTGGTGTTTCGGGCCACGATCCCGAACACGACCAGGGTGCAGTGCCAGAGGGGGCAATCCCTAAGACTCAGGTGAAGTCTGAACCCAGCAGTGCACCCACGTCTCCAGGAGAGACAAGAGCTAGGAGACAGAAGCGCAGTAGGTCTCCACGCTCACCTTCAGGCAAGTTCAGTCCAGGAGGACACAGCAAGCGCAGCAAATCGCTTGGCGGTTCTCCAGATGCCAGGGACTCACAGACTGAGTCCGGCACGTCTGGGTCAGAGGGGGAGTCTCCAGTGGTGCCATGGCGTTCCAAGCGCACCACGAAAGGCAAACCTCCTGACAGGTTCAAAGCCACCACGGTTTGGGCCCATGTTGCTCTGTGCGAACCGGAGAGCTTCGCCGAGGTGCGGAAGTTACCTCAAGCAGAGTCCAGCAAGTGGCAACAAGCGATGGAGAAAGAGCTTAGCGCCATGAAATCGCTTGGAGTGTTCACACTTACAACTCTGCCAGCTGACCAGCAAGCTGTGAGTTGTCGCTGGGTCTATAGGTTGAAACCCACTGCAAGTGGAGAGCCACAATACAAAGCGAGATTGGTGGCCAGAGGGTTCAGCCAGAGACCAGGAGTGCATTACTCCCAAGTTTATGCACCCACATCCCGCAGTGAGACCATGAGGTTACTGCTAGCGGTAGCAGCACAGAGAGGTGCTGAGGTTGCACATTTCGACATCGACGTCGCCTACCTGAACTCACCGCTGCAGGAGGAAATCTACATGTTACCTCCTCCAGGGTTTGAAGGCGATAGTCCAAATTTGGTTTGGAGACTACACCGTTCCATTTATGGCTTGAGACAATCAGCCAGAAACTGGAATATTTGTCTCAACCAGGCTCTGGAGAAGCTAGGCTTCAGGAAGAGTCGTGCAGACAGTTGTTTGTACCTAAAGGGTTCAGGTCAGCAACAAGAACTGGCGTTAATTTTTGTTGACGACATTGTCCTTGTTGCTAGTACAAACAAACAGGTGCAGGAGTTTGCAAGTAAGCTGAGGCAGCACTTCAAACTCAAGGAGTTGGGTCCTGTGAGCATGTATCTAGGGGTTCACATTCACAGAGACCAAGATGGCAGTTTTGTACTTAACCAGAGCTCAAAGATTGATCAGTTGCTCAAGAAATTCAACATGGCAGACTGTAAGGGTGTAAGGACACCAATGGAGACATGCTTTGTTAAAGACAATCAGTCTGATGAAAAGAAAGAGTTTGAGCACAAGGAGGTGTATCAATCTGCTTTGGGCAGCCTGCTCTATTTGTCTCAATGGAGTAGACCCGATATTGCATTTGCAGTCAATCTGCTGAGTCGAGAAGCAGCCAAGCCCAGTGTGATGGCCTGGAACGGGATTAAGAGAGTTCTTAAGTATCTGCAAGAAACCAGAGAGTTTAGCCTCACACTGACAGCCCAGGGCAATGAACAGCTTCAATGTTGGGCTGACGCTGATTGGGCTAGCGACTCAGACAGAAAGTCAATATCTGGGATGGTCATAATGTTTGGAGATTCTGTAATTGGCTGGAGGTCCAAAAAGCAAAGTCTGATTGCACTGTCATCGACTGAGGCAGAATTCAGTGCTCTGTCAGAATTGTGTCGTGAGCTTGAATTCTACAAGTGCCTAGTCGAGGATGTGTGTGAGAAGTGTTACCTGCCCATCACCATATGGGAGGATAACCAACCATGCCTGAAATTGGCGGAATCCGGTCAATTCAATGCACGAACGAAACACTTGGATATTCGGTTCAAAAATGTGCATGAGAGTGTTAGGACAAATGTGGTCAGGCTGAAATATTGTCCTAGTGAAAAGAATCTCGCAGACGGTTTCACCAAACCCCTAAGTTTCCAGAAACATGAAGGTTTCTGTGAGGGATTGAACATGGGTTGAGATGTATATATGTATACCCAGAATTGCGAACGAGAGGGGGTGTTGTGTTTCCTGGACAGCAAGCAGTTAACACCATCGTTCTGATTCTGGGAACTCTGCCAAGGTATCCAGGCAACTATCATTTGTCTGAGAGAAGGCGAAGTTGGTTTCACTTTCCCCTTGCCGAGTAGTGTATGCTGTAGTGTGTATCGTAGCTATGGAGCTTGACTCCTCAGGTTTTCTTTTGTTTGCGAGTCAATAAATATGTAGTTTAGAAGCAACTGTCTGGACCTCAGTTATTCCAGACACAGAGAAGCAGACCTAAAATTGCCAACACAAGGCGCTGCGCGATTCTGCTGAGTGAGTGAGAGAGCCTGCCCAACGGAAGCGTGGCTGGACACCATTGCGGAGCCAGGGCTCGTTAAGACGATTTATGGCTGCTCCGGGCAGCAGTCCAAAGAAGAAGAGAGACTCCACTATGGCTACACTCTCACATTTATCACAAATAATAATAATAATAATAATAATAATAATAATAATAATAATTTATTATTTATTATGGTTTCCCCAGCCACTCTGGGCGGCTTTCAACAGAACATTAAAATACAATAATCTATTAAACATTAAAAGCCTCCCTAAACAGGGCTGCCTTCAGATGTCTTCTAAAGGTCTGGTAGTTGTTCTCTTTGACATCTGAAGGGAGGGCGTTCCACAGGGTGGGTGCCGCTACCGAGAAGGCCCTCTGCCTGGTTCCCTGTAACTTGGCTTCTCGTAGTTAGGGAACCGCCAGAAGGCCCTCAGCACTGGACCTCAGTGTCCGGGCTGAATGATGGGGGTGGAGACGCTCCTTCAGGTATACTGGATGACAAGACCCCCTCCTCTCGGACTCACTGATGTGGTCCAAAGGAAAGCAGAGCAGTTCATTTGGCACCAGCTTGGGTGTGGCCACTGTCACATGCTGACAGCTTCTAAGAGCCACAGGTCAGAGCTGAGTGCAGGGAGCAGACCAAAGGTGGACAAGCTCCTTTGGACCAGAGGACCAGAGGTCCTACCCCTCCCCTAACACCCTCTACCCTCCTAATGGAAAGTATAGTCAAACAATATTCACTGTGGGAACTGCTGCACACAGATGCCATTTGCAGTGTCCCCCTCCATTTATGTCACTGAAGGGGACCAAATGGCACATGCAAGAGGAATGACTATGTGGATTGACTCTTTCTATCACCATGAATGTGGGGGACTTTGGATGACATTGTTTGAATGTTAAAATCTTTAACACATTTCAGTGAAATGTCTTTGTAATCTCTATTCATCATCATCATCATCATCATAATTTATTATTTGTACCCCGCCCATCTGGCCGGGTTCCCCCAGCCACTCTGGGCGGCCTCCAACGGATATTAAAATACATTAAAATATCACAAGTTAAAAACTTCCCTAAACAGGGCTGCCTTGAGGTATTTTCTGAATGTCAGATAGTTGTATATCTCTTTGACCTCTGCTGGGAGGGCGTTCCACAGGGCGGGCGCCACTACCGAGAAGGCCCTCTGCCTAGTTCCCTGTAGCTTTGCTTCTCACAGTGAGGGAACCGCCAGAAGGCCCTCGGCGCTGGATCTCAGTGTCCGGGCTGAATGATGGGAGTGGAGACGCTCCTTCAGGTATACAGGACCTGTATTCAGGGCGCGTGTTTATCCTTTGACCCCACAGAGCTAATCTTTTTCTTTATTTGGCTGTTCCTTTGGGGTCTCTTTCTTTCTGTTCTACCCCCGCCCCCTCCCCACTCCCAGCTTCTGTTTCTGTCTTATTCAGATTTTTTATTTGTAACTTGTTTTTGGATTTTACGCTTATCAGTTGTGCTGCAGATCTGCTTAGTTTCAAATGGCATGTATTTACTTCAATAAGTAAATCAGTTTATGTTTTCAAAGCATTTGTGACCATTACGATGATGGGTTTATTAAAGTAACACTCTTTGTTTTATTTACAGGTGTCAATATTTACATGGCTCAGCCTGACCGTCTGCTCCTTCTGGCAAATGATATGATGTCAGATAGAAATAATCTCACTTACCAGAATCTGGGGACAGGTATGAGTTGTGTCATTTATATTTAAAGGGATGTTTACTTCACACAGGGGAGGAAGCGCTGCAGTGAATGGATTCTTTTTTGGCGGTGTATGTACCCATGTTTTTTGAATGTGAGAGTCAGAGAGAAAGAGGGAGAATGGGAGGGTGAGTGAGATGTGCTTTTGTGTAAGTGGAAATAAATTGATGTACACTTCAGGCTCTGGCCAAGCTCAGTTTTGGCTTCAGACCCTCCTGCCACTGGCATATGCTTCTGTGAGGAAAATGTTCCCCACCCCGGTCATAACATTTAATGGTTCTGGTACTGTTTAAATGTTGATGCCCAACTCTGCTGTACAATTCTGTCTCCACCCCCATAATTCAGCCCGGACACTGAGGTCCAGCGCTGAGGGCCTTTTGGCAGTTCCCTCCCTGCGAGAAGTGAGGTTACAGGGAACCAGGCAGGGGGCCTTCTCAGCAGTGGCACCTGCCCTGTGGAACACCCTCCTATCTGATGTCAAGGAAATAAACAACTATCTGATCTTTAGAAGACATCCGAAGGCAGCCCTGTTTAGGGAAGTTTTAATGTTTGATGTTTTAATATTCTCTTGCGAGCTGCCCAGAGTGGCTGGGGAAAACCAGCCAAATGGGAGGGGTAGAAATAATAAATTCTTCTTCTTCAGGTTACTTCAGTAATTCACAAAATAAACCTACGCATGCTTTTTCAAAAGCGAGTCCTGTATGCTCTGTGGGGCTTATTCCTCAGTAGTATTGCAACCTCTCATATGCAGCTGTGGTCTGCTACAGAAAGACAAGCTTCATTTGGTTAGTCTTTCTGTTCAATAATGCTGAGTCTCCCAATTATCTACCTATTTTAAGAAACCGGACAAGTAGGAAAAAGACAATGTATCCGTATAGCTTTAACTAGCAAATCCAGCCTATACAGATGAGACAGGCACTCTGCAATGAAAGCTAATCAATTTCAACTCTGGCTGACCTTCAGCTGGAAAAGGTTCTTCTTGCACCTATGAAAACAAACTGTTTTATCTGTGCTACTTTGGCAGTGCCAATAAAACCATCTCAGAAGTCATACTTCAGCAGGGAACTCCATATCAGAAACAGCTTAAATGGAGTCTAAATTTAAAAATAAATGTAGATATGTGATCAGTGTGGTAAGGAGAAATCTGCACTCATTAGTAGGAAATATTGCATTAACTTTCTGTGTTCCTTGAAAAATCCATAGCGTTTAACTGGAACCAGATCTCTGTCCCACAAACCTGCTTTGGCTACCTTAGGTCAGCTCTGGAACAAATGATGTGCTTTTCTGAACATATATTTCACCATCTACCACATTTGAGGTTAAGGGGAAGAGTTTTCCATTTCAGGGTAATTTCCCAGATCTTTATGGGTTTGCTGGCATGTTTGTCAAAGTTAAGTCTGCGGTTGGTCAAGAAGGGAAGTAGCAGGAACTTTCTTAGGCAATGGGCATCTGGTTGTGGATTGCTGGGATATTAAACATCCAGAAGGGGAACATATCCTGCTCCAGTCCTTAGGTGGCTGGTATGTGAAGCTGTGCATAATAACTAGCAGTTGAATCAAATTCTTCTTGTGCGTGTTGGGTGGAGTAATGGAAGATACTTGCCAATGAATAAATTTTTCCATGTGCTTTGACTCCCTGTCGCAGATGGATAGTCTTTTGCATCACCACTGATAAATCTATACAGTGTTGCCAACAACTTTTTTTTGGGGGGGGGGAATGCTGTGTGTTTTGTTAACTTGCAAACCTGAGTCCTTCCATCTAAGATTGCAGGCCATGCTTAGGCAAAACACACAGGTTCCTTCATAGGTGGAATGCAGAAATAAAGAGAAACAAAGCCATTTTATACAAATTAAACTGGAGATTAGTTTTAGGTGGTTTATTGGGTTAAAAGAAAAGTAATAAACTTCAGTTCCATTTATACAGAAACTTCAAATACCAAGGAACATGTCTGCTTTTGCTATTGATGGAGACCAAGACCTGGGGAATAGGATTTTTTTAAAATATATATTTTCAAAATATATAAAATTGTATACATATGCTTCTTTGTCCCTGCAATCCTCCCTAAAGAGGGCTGCCTTCAGATGTCTTCTAGAGGTCTGGTAGTTGTTTTTCTCTTTGACATCTGGTGGGAGGGCGTTCCACAGGGCGGGTGCCACTACCGAGAAGGCCCTCTGCATCTGAAATATGCATAGCACCTAATCTAAGCCTGCTGCCTCATCACACAGCACATTTAAAACCAAGATGTGTCCCCTTAAAATCTGCTCTGGGTTTTTCCACACACACCCCAAAGCAGATTTGAGGGTGGTACAAAGGGGGAAGAGAGGGAGGGGAATTCAATCCCTGTGAGGATTTAGTTGGAAAGAACCCTATATTTTAAAACTAATCTCATGGCTTCCATCAGGATTCTAGACACGAGACTCCTGCCCAGGTAAGTGTACTTAGGATATTAGTCTTCACCTAATGTGTCTCCTAGAATTGTCTGGGATTCTAACCCTTCTCAGGCGTAACAAATTCTGTGTTTTTTGAGAACTAGCTGTGCCATCCCTGATAAAGGCAGGATTGCACTACATAGTTCCTGTTGTACCGTTTATTAGAAATGACATCCCATTAAGTATGAGAAACTTTGAAACTTCAGGTTGGATTGTGCTTCTTGGCAGGCAGGCAAAATAAAATACTTCTCCAAGATAGTATTTTGATTGGAACTGTATTCATATTATAAAACATGAGTTTTTGTTCAAAGTCAGTTTACCAGCTTACTAAAACTGCCAGCTGAATCCAGAGAGCTTTGGAAAAGGAACAGCACAGATTGTGAATCATGCTACTATGACCCTTGCCAGTAATCCTATATAATTCCGCTATCTCGGCAAGATGGGAGACCTCATTAGGGGATGGTATAAAGTGATTAGAGTGTTGGACTAGAACCTCGAAGACAAGGGTTCAAATCCCACCTCGCTGGACCAGTCACTTTTTCTCAATCTGACCTACTTTTGGGGGGTGTTGTGAGGATAAAATGGAAGCCGGGAGAACCCATGTACACTCCCTTTTGCTTTTTGGAGGAAAGGTGAGATATGAATGTAATAAATTTAATAATGTGGTCTGATCACCAAAGAAACTCTGGGTAATCTGGAAGATTTAGACAGGCCAATGGTGCCTGTGACCCAGCAAAGCCTAATGAAACTTACCACCCATTACAGTAGCCAGTCAGGTATTTAACCATCCAGCCCTTGTACCCCATTTTTGCAGGCAGACAGCTAAAACAGGTTATTGTGTCCCTGGTGGGTCGTTGTACATTGCTGATTTGGTAGAAACACATGCTGGGCATGTCTGGTGTAGTTATTGCTTCCACCACATTGAGATAACCCTCTTCTCCACCTTGATTTTTCTTACAAGATGGTTACAGTGGTACCTCTGGTTACGTACATAATTCGTTCCGGAGGTCCGTTCTTAACCTGAAACTGTTCTTAACCTGAAGCACCACTTTAGCTAATGGGGCCTCCCGCTGCTGCTGTGCCGCCAGAGCACAATTTCTGTTCTTATCCTGAAGCAAAGTTCTTAACCTGAAGCATTCTTTCTGGGTTAGCAGAGTCTGTAACCTGAAGCGTATGTAACCTGAAGCGAATGTAACCCGAGGTACCACTGTATTTGAAACCTCCCCGAATTTTTATTAAGTGCTTTGAAACACATTCTCTGAAAGCAACAATCATTATTGGATTATATGACCATATTTACTAGAAAGGCATTGTGGATTTCATGTGATATGAGTTTCTGCACCTGAATTGTAATCTGATTGCAGGTTTAATGTCAAATAATTCACTTGCTGAAACTTTTTTCTTTTCCTTCTCTTTCTCCCTCTGCCTTCCTTCAGATGCCAGTAAAATGATGGAAGAGTACGGTCACGTGCAAAACCAGGTGGAATTACAAAATCCCAATTTAGGGAAGGAGGGAGTGATGAGTTCCCTTGAAAATGATCTCCAGGATATAATGGACAGACTTAACCAGAAAAAAAATTCGCAGAGTCTGAAGTTCAAGGCAAACGGTGATTGTGCTGGTTCTTACTTAACGCTCTCACAGCCGCTGCCACCCAAATCCAGCCCTGCGTCTAGTGTTAAGAGTATGTCGCCTGCTTCCAAACTCCAAGGAAGCAAGCCATTGGCTTGTGAGAGCGCTTACCTTTCAGAAAAGAACATCTCTGGGAAGCATCTGGGCTCCATTTCAACCACGTCTCCATCCTTAAGTGGGTACAGCCTAGGGAAGGGAGACTTTGATATTTACGTTCCCAGAGAAAATGAGAAACAGTTTGGACATCTGGATAAGTTTCCCTACTCAAAGTATAGTCAGAAGAATAAATCTTACGATAACGTCTACTTCCCAGGAGTGCTGGATGGGCGGAAAAACTCTGCGTCTCTTCTTGCCATGTGGAATGGAAGCTCAGGGAATGAGATAATTCTTTCACCACTCGGATGCTCGGGAGCTGCTAGTATGCCCTCCAGCCCAAAACAAGGCAGGAGGATGAATATTCAAGATATCCTTTCACTTCAGGCCAGACTAGCTAAACAGAAGGACCCAACCGTGGACATGTTGGGGTCTAGAACCAGGAAGTATTCTGGAGGCTCCCTGAGCCATATGGGAGTTTATAGCCGTTCTTTACCCAGGCTTTACAAAACATCAGAAAGCCAGCTGGTGCCGCTAAGTTTACCCCCAAGGAGCTCCCTTGGGAACACCAAAAGAAAAAAGATTGTGGAAAAAGATCTTCTACCTCAGAGTATCCTGGATGCTGACAACTACCTTAACTTTTCTTCCTACACCTCAGGGGTTTTGCCGCATACAAACTTTGCATCTGAGACCAATTCCTATGTGAATTCAACTCTCAGTGTTCCTGCCAGCCCCCGCATAGCTCGGAAAATGCTCCTGGCTTCTTCTTCCCCGTACATGCCCGACGACTTTGACAGAGTTGGACTCTCAGGGATGAGCCCAAGCAATTCTTTCGCTCCTGTGGATCCCGAGAGAGCATTCCCTATCAGAAGGAAAGTTTCCAGCAGTTCCATGGAGTTCGAGGAAACGGAGCTGGAAAGCCTCAGGCAGACCCCTTCCATCCGGGAGCGAAAGAATAGCATCAGTTCTGTTTCTGGAAGGGATGACCTCATGGACTACCACCGGAGGCAGAGGGAAGAAAGGCTGAAAGAGCAGGAGATGGAACGACTGGTAATGATACTTTCTGGTTAATTTTTAACAAGGCATTCTGCTTCCAAACCTAACTTTGCCCAAGTTAAAATTATTAAGTGTGTGTGTGTGCTGTTGTGTTTTCACATTTGGGTTTTTGACCTTGTACATGGGTGAAACAGTGTTTACTCTGTCAACCTCTGAAGTCAATTGGCCATGTAGTGTCCTGCCTTGAAATCTGGGCGGTCTAATGAAATCATATGTATGATGTAGGAAATGCAGCCATTCATCCTGCGCGTTCTGCCAAAATGACCATATACTTAAAAGCCACAAATTATAGGCTGCAAGGATACAGCACTTAAAGAAAAAAAGTTGATGTCATTGTTTTGTGGTGGTTGGGTAAGTAACTTATGTCTCCAGCCTAAGCTGTTTGGAGGCATTCTTGTATGCATTTTGTTGAAGGGAACAAACTGGAAAATATTGTGACAGCATGCAGACCAGAGTATGGTCTGAAGGCATGTGATGGCACCAGCTTGCGGATGGCACTGTGGTCTAAACCACTGAGCCTCTTGGGCTTGCCGATCAGAAGGTCGACGGTTCAAATCCCCACGGCGGGGTGAGCTCCCGTTTCTCTGTCCCTGCTCCTGCCAACCTAGCAGTTCAAAAACACACCAGTGCAAGTAGATAAATAGGTACCACTGCAGCGGGAAGGTAAATGGCATTTCCTTACGCTCTGGCTTACATCACGGTGTTCTGTTGTGCCAGAAGCGGTTTAGTCCTGCTGGCCACATGACCTGGAAAGCTGTCTGTGGACAAACGCCTGAAAGCAAGATGAGCGCCCCAACCCCATGGTCGCCTTTGACTGGACTTAACTGTCCAGGGGTCCTTTACCTTTTACCTGCTGAAGCTAAACAGGCCTGGATGGGTGGCCACCTGGGAACCAAATGTACGCTGCCTCAGGTTCCATATCAGAAGAAAGGCTGAATGTAAATGCAAGAAAATAAATAAATAGATTGTTCAGTCGGAGCATATTTCCATTTGGGGCCATCATAGCTTGTGCCAGACAGCTTTAAAAAATGGTGAGACAGCACAGGACTAACCTTCAAAGCGCTCCCCCCCCCCAGGGGAGAGTTCACACATGCATGTTCATCACTGCATGACTTGCAGTAAGTATCAAGTGGTAACTTGAATGTGTGAACGAGCCATTCCATAGAAAACAGAGTACCTCAAATAACAGTGGGCTTCATACATACAAGTCATCAAGCCCATGCACCCGTAAGTGATGAGAAATCTAACAATGTGTGTGCATTCTGCACTGGCTCTAAGCCTCTTGTCATTGGTTTGCAACAGTCAGCAAGTATTCTGGTGGTTCCTTTTCCTAGTGTGTTCTGCTTGAAGGATGGAATGTGCAGAGAAACATGTTTCAGAGGCATAGTGGGACATTAGAGAGTCATACCAGGGGCCCTGTGGCCCCACATGATAGAGGATACTTCAGTGCTATAAAGAGAAATCTCTTAATGGGAGATTTGGAGGAATCGGTAATTATACACTTGTGAAAGCTTGAGGAATAGTACTTATCATAAAGATAAAATGACAAAATATTTGTTTCTGATTTTGTTTGGCTGTTGTTTCCCTTACAGCAGCACTTTCTTCTCCCTTTTAACAGCTTCCATCCTGTAATAGGATGTAGGCCTGCTGGTTTGTAACATGTGAAAGAGCCTCGGTGTTTACATATGAAGGAATTTCCTCCCACTTAATTTAGTTTTCCATTTTTAGCATTCTAGAAGGGTAATTGTCTTTCAAGTTGGCCACTCAGAGGGCTGGAATTGGGGACTTTGTGTTCAAAACGTTGAAGGGCGTTAAGAGCCAACAATAACAGCTCTGGAAGGAAGCGTGTATTTGTCGGGCAGACCCCTTCCATCCTTGGCTTAATGCTTTTTTCAAAAGGTCAGCTGTTCTGCCGCTGTAATTGTACTGTCCTTCAAAGGAGCCTCTTGGTGTTGTGCTTAGTTACAGGGCAGGCTGTGATGCCAGACTCGCTCTGTGTTTCTGCCCTGTGTCTAGATCCATTTCCAGTAGATAAATAAGACACTAGTTTTAGCATCTTCTTCTCCTTACTTAAAAAAAAAAAGTGTTCAGCATTAATTATTCTCAGAGCACAATAATTTATTCTGTTTTCTTGAGAACTCATTCAAACGCACAAGTAGGGATGTTACATTTCCAGGAATCTTATAACCATACCATGGAGGATCCCCTGCCTCTTCAGGGAAAACAATGAAATAATAGGCAATATTAATGTCTCACTTTGAGGCTACAATCTTAGGTCCAACTTATGTGGACCCATTGAAGCAAATTGAAGCAAATGGGAAATACTTCCAAGTTGGGATGTATAGGATTTCTCTGCAAGAACATAAAATGTCCAGCGTGTGGATACAATTCAGGGCTGCTTATTTGATAGTGACAGTGTGGGGTTGCTGCCTTTTTTTGGGGGGGGGGGGTAACAGCACCAGAGGAGGAATTGTTTGACTCTTTCTCCTGCACTATATTCCTGATCCAGCTTACCCCCAATGCAGTACTAGGTCCCTGTGAGTTCCACTTCCAATGAGGCAGATAAATGACTAGCAAGCAGGGAGAATTCCAGCTTCCGGAATTGTGCATAGAAGAAGAAGAAGAAGAGTTTGGATTTTATATCCTGCTTTATCACTACCCGAAGGAGTCTCAAAGCGGCTAACATTCTCCTTTCCCTTCCTCCCCCACAACAAACACTCTGTGAGGTGAGTGAGTCTGAGAGACTTCAGAGCAGTGTGACTAGCCCAAGGTCACCCAGCAGCTGCATGTGGAGGAGCGGGGAATCGAACCAGGTTCACCAGATTACGAGTCCACCGCTCTTAACCACTACACCACACTAGATCCTTTGTTTACCAAGCAGAGGTAAAACATAGATTTAACTCATAAAAGCCGAAGTTCCTTCCGTTTCCATAGCATGACTAGTTCCTTGTTGGCACATCAATTCAGGAACAGTAGTCAAAATCAGAAGATGATGCTTGATCATGATACTGACCCCTTTAACAAGTTACCATATTTTTTAGTAACATGGTTCTTCTGCGTGTCTGACAAGAGGCAGTGCTGAATCTTCTGGGATCTTTCAGCGACACATGGCCAAGTTATTTGGCCCAGTTGGTTAGCCTTTGCTTCTCTGTGTTCAAGCATTGGACTTTGGGATAGCTCGGCTGGTAAAGCAAGAGACTCTGAAAATCAGGGTCATGGGTTTGAACCCCACGTCAGGCAAAACGATTCCTGCATTGCAGGGAAGTTGGACTAAGATGACCCTCGTGGTGCCTTTCAACTCTACAATTGTCTGATTCTATTATTCTGTCTTGCTTTCATAGCTCAGGCTGCTGACATGTTGAAGTTAGGGAATGGACTGCTGAAGAGAAATGGACAGCTCTGCCTCTGGTGTCCAAGTTGAGTAAAACCAGTCTGCAGTTTAAGGAAGTGCACAGTTTTGCCTCTAGATGGTGCTACTTAATTACAAATTCTCTAATTGATACGCAAAAGCACACATAGGGTTGGTTTCAGTTTCGCATCCCATCTCGGTGATTAAAATAGCAAAAAAGGTTATTAATGTATGCCACTACTGCGGCCTGTGTTTTGTTAGCTCCCAAATGGAAAACGAGCGAGGTCCCAACCAAAGAAGAATGGCAACTTAAGTTGACAGAATATGCGCAGCTTGCAGACTTAACATATAGAATAAGAGAACAAGAACATACGTTGAGAGAAGATTGGAAAATATTTATTGAATATATGGGGGGGGAATAGTGTACACTTGAAAACGTTGGCAGCATCAAGATAAATTTAACAGTGTAAATAAGTTTTGATGGATGTAATACAGTCAAACCTCGGTTGTCAAACGTAATCTGTTCCTGAAGCCCGTTTGGCTTCGGAAATGTTTGACAACTGAGGCGCAGGCTTCCGATTGGCTGCAAGGACTTCCTGCACTCAAGTGGAAGCTGCGTTGGATGTTCAACTTCCATAAAACGATTGAAAACCAGAGCATTTACTTCCGGGTTTTCGGCGTTCGGGAGCCGAAATGCTCCAAAACGGAAGTGTTGGGGAGCCGAGGTTTGACTGTAATGGAATACTGAATGGTTTAGTTTATGCAGGGATTTATGGTATGCAAAATGAACCATGGAAAGAGAAGAAGAGAAGTCACTGGTATTTTAAGGATACTTAAATGAGTATTGTAAAACAGAAAATTTAATAAAAAATATAAAAAAGCAAATATAAAGGGCATATCTTCATTCCAGTCCAAGCAATCAGAATATGAAGTTCTCTGTCTCATGTCTAGAGAGCAGTCCAGATGCTGGAGATCTGGAGAGGAAATCCACTGCAGCACTAAGATCAGGACATGGATCTTCTCTAAAGAGCAGCCAGAAGGACCTCAGTGCTCAGCACCACAGCACTGAGAGGATAGATAAAGCCCTCTGCCTGCTCTTTAACAGTAAAGAGCCAGTATTTCATCTGTCACTCAGGGCTAGAGTGGAGGATGTGTGGACATGCTCATTTCATGTTGCACGTAGCTTTCTGTGCAGAGTAAAAGGCACGCTCCCCAAGCATTGGAGTGGGAAGGGTTGGAAATGCTGATTATGTGTGTATGCATCTGTATGTGTGAATGAAGGGGTGCTGTGTTCCTGCATGTCTGGTGAGTGTGCTGTGTGTACATGTGCTAGTTCATATGGCCCACAGAGAGGCGTGTGGCCGTCAGTGTGACCTTAGGGCTGAAAAAGATTCAATAACCGCCCTATCAAAGAATCATAGAGTTGGAAGATACAGTCATACATCTTCTTGCGAACGCTTCATGTTGCATTTTTTCAGGTTAAGAACGCGGCAAACCCGGAAGTGTTTACTTCTGGCTTTTGCCACATGCGCAGAAGCGTTCTGCGCGGTTTGCGCATGCGCAGAAGTGCACTCTATCGCGCTTCACGCATGTGCAAAAGTGCCGTTCTGGTTGCAGACTTTTCAGGGTGCGAACAGCACCCCGGAACGGATCGTGTTCGCAACCAGTGGTACCACTGTATAGAGTTAATATTAATTTATTCATTTTATATAAGGAGTATGTTCTGATCTGTGCTACATCTTGATTAGACCCTTGAAGCAAAGCAAAGAAAATATTTTGCTCATCTCCTCGTACCACAAAGATCTCAGGGCTACTTGCAACAAGACAAAAAAGAGGAAAATATAGGAATTCACACACACCATGTAAGTGGTCACACACAAACAGGTAAAAAGCCTCATTCCCCAAGAACATCAGTAGGATCACTGTTAAAGCAACCACCACCAAGCAGCCAGAGAAAAAGTTATAATCCAATCCCTGGGAGTAGAGAAAAGTCTTGGCTGCTGGAGAGGCTGTTTCTTCATGCAAAGTGGGGTTCTTATTTTGCTCTTTTCTAGTGCAGTTTATCACTTTTCCTGCTTGCGAAAGGTCCAATAAGAAAAGTGACAGAAAATTGCACTGGAAAGTGGAGGTTAACAGCTGTTGTCTCCCAGTGCCTCCCAGATACCTTTGCACGAATGTATCAGGATGAATGCTCAGTAACTTTTGTATGAACGTGTTAGCATGAATGCTCAGTTGAAAAACTGGTTAGGAAGCTCCCTAGTCCTGGCACTAAAAAAGGAAGCAATGCTGCCACCTGGTGGTTTTTTCTGGGGAGAGCACTCCATAGTCAGGGGCCTACAATTGAAAAGGTTCTCTTTTTGCCACCTTACTGCCAGAGAGGGTACTCCGAAGAGGGCATCTGCTGATGACCTAAGGGTCATATGGGAAGAGAGTTTCCTTAGGGTGCTGAGCCACTGAAGTCTTCATAGGTCAAAGCCCGTGCTTCTCAAGGAGACATTGATCACATTACTCTTCTTATTATTGTGCTACTCAGGATGGTCTCAGGGGCCATTGGTTGTGCTGCTAGTGTGTGAATAATAATAATAATAATAATAATAATAATAATAATAATAATAAACGGCCTTGGCCCAGTACACCTGAAGGAGCGTCTCCACCCCCATCGCTCATCCCAAACACTGAGGTCCAGCTCCGAGGGCCTTCTGGCGGTTCCCTCACTGCGAGAAGTGAGTTTACAGGGAACCAGGCAGAGGGCCTTCTCGGTAGTGGCGCCTGCCCTGTGGAACGCCCTCCTGTCAGATGTTAAGGAAATGAACAACTATCTGACTTTTAGAAGACATCTGAAGGCAGCCCTGTTTGGGGAAGTTTTTAATGTTTGATGTTTTATTGTTTTTATTATTATTCATATTCTGTTGGGAGCCAACCAGAGTGGCTGGGGAAACCCAGACAGATGGGTGGGGTATAAATAATAATAATAATAATAATAATAATAATAATAATAATAACAATACTCTTAAATTAAATCCATATATTGAAATGCTGAATTATGAATGTGCCAAAAGCCTGGCTGATCTTACTATCCCCATATTTCATATTGCGGGTTGAGGTTGAGAAGTAGTGACACCTTAAAGGCAGCAAGTGAGTTCATGCCTGAGGTGAGATTTGACACAAAGATTCCCAGTTCACATGTCACTACACTTGCTCCAGCTCTTACCAGTAGACTAGAAAACTCAGGAGGTAGGGAAGCTCCGATTTACATTTGCAATAACATATTGAATCTATGTAACACCATAGAATGTAAGAGAGCAGCAGTACAAATGGAACAGATGGAACTTGTAAGGGCTTGAGATATGCAGGTCTGCTTTGCACTCTGTTCCACCTTAGCAGAACCATAGATTTCTCCACAAATTTATTTGGGGGGGGGGGGAAGGTGGTTGTGACCCTATTGTTGAACTAGGAGGCAGAGGAGTTGCTAGAACCAAGGGCACAGAACATCTTCTGTGGCCAGCCATGGACTAATAGTGTCAAACCATAGGACCAGAACCCCTTTCCTCAACTGAAGGTAGATCAATTGCAGAAAATACAGTGTGCCTAAAGTTTTACAGTCTAATGGGAAGTACTTGGACCCTACTGAGACACTTTAACATCTTGGGTGGTATTCAACTGCATTTTACTCAGCTTAGATCTGTTGAAATTAATGAACCTCATTTAGTCATATTCATTCATTTAAATGGGCCTACACTGAGTTATGCTTAGTTGAATACCACCCTCTCTAATCATCTCATTGTGTTTTTTTCTGCTCTACCTAATTTCATGGTGGATTGTACCCTTTGAATCCCCATAGAATAGGCAGTTGTCTATAATGCGACGAGTGTCATATTTTGTGGAATATGCTGTGGTAATAAAAAGAAACTTGTGACTACGTGTGCGCTGTTAATTCCTGCGAGTCTCCCGGTTGCCTCTCTGTTTTCCTGAGTTGCAAAAAGAAATTAAACTTATGGCATGAACAGAATGCAGGTGCAATGAAACCACGACTAGCTGGCAGCCAATAGAATGATGTGAACAGACAGCACAGAATAGCAGCCGACAGAACTTCCTGTGCATAAGATTTCTCATACCACGTTGTGCAAGTCAAAATAGAAATGAAGCAACATAGTCTCCTATTACCTCTGTAGCGAAAGGAAGCTATGTTTGTTACTTAGGCATAGAGACATTCTTTCTTGCAAATATAGGCATTTAGGGACTTGGCATGTTTTCAGTTTTTCCAGATTTAAAATCCACATCTTGAGTTGTGTGAAGTATCAGCAGTTGCATTCAGAAGCTTTTTTCTGTGGTTGGGAATCAGTTCTTAAAACGGTGATATCCTCAAGATTTTTCTCTGCATTTTTTTTTAAATATAAAAAAACACCCGTTTACCCTAAAGTTTGGTGCATTCTAGACTGTGTTGTCAGTTCTGGGTTGAGAGCAAAACTCACCCCGTTGCATTTGAGAAAGGCTAAGGTGAACGGCAGCCACGCAGGCTTCCATTTGATATGTCCTGTCTTCCAAAGAGTGGGTGAGGAGAGACGCCAGACCGAACACATCCTGTCGCTCTGTGTGGGGGTGGAGTTTTGTTTATCCCAACTGTTGCCGTGAAGGTGTAGCAAAAGTGCCAGCACAGTAGCCTGTTGCAGCATCAAGGGATGGATAAATGTTCCTGGCCAGCAGTTAGACGGTGCTTTCAGAAATGGGTTGGCTACTCAAAGAATACGGGTTTAAGAGGAAGAGAGAAAATACGGGCTAAGCAAATGAAGAGGGATCTGGAGGCTTGTGGAGAAAATGCATGGAGGGAGCAGAGGAGTTTTGAGGTGCAAGGATTTTGTTGTCATTTTGTCTTTTCAGTTTACTGTCTTGAGGGAGGAGAAGAGGGGAAGTCAGGTTACAAGATAATTCAAGAATGCATTTAGTCAAGATCTTGTATGCTATACAAGATCATTCAAGAATGCATTTGACTAGCTATGCTAGCTCAACTATACTGATATTTTCTCCATGACTAGAAGGTAGAATTCAGAAGCAAGTACAGAATTTTCTCATAATCTTATCTTTTTCGGGATAGCATCGGGCTCTTTTTTCATATACTTGCTTTTTCATGGATATGCAGAAAATCTTGATTTCACAAACTCCACTTGCCTTTCCCCCAAGATTAAAAAAAAGGGGGGGGGGAGGAATGAGTCCTTTCTATAACATTGTTAAGCATTTTTATTTATTTTTAAAACTATCTGTATACCACCCACTTGCAAAACATCCAGGGGGTGCAGACACACTTATCCTGGAATAAATTCCACGAGGCTCGTTCCTATATAGACATGCATCAGATTGTGCTGTAACATAGCAATCCTGTGCACATTTACTTAGGAGTAAGCTCCCTTGGACTCAGCAGGCCTTACAATCATAGGCTTGGACTGGATCTTAGTATGTTCAATTTGCAGACAGATTGAAGTTGAGTACTCGGGTAAGGTTAAGGTTAAATTAAAGGAGCACTTATTAACACAGTGAAAATTAGGTAGTTGGCAGCTGAGACTCTTGTTGCCCTAGTTGTCATGTACAGTGCTTTTGAATGCAAGGTTAAGGCTACTGTAACATGTTTAACTTGCATCCTGAAGAACCATCCTTTAAAACTGACTTTATACTGTACCTGAAGGTATGTAAAGCTATGTGTTGGTGACAGCTTTCTCAAGCCTATGGTGGTGTAATTCAGCCAAACCCTCAGCCTTGCAGTTACATGAACTGCACAAGTACAGAGTACTCATATGTTGAAATGTAAGCATGAAGTGTGGTTTGCAGAATTTCTCAAGAGGAGATTCAGCAATCACTGATGTTGATGTAGTCTTAATCCTTCATAGTCTGTTTAGATCCTAACGTTTCCATTACCACGAATGTTCATTTAGAAGATTTGCCCTTCTGAACTCCATTGTTTTCTGTGAGTGTTCATAATTTATGCCTTGCATGACTTTTGCATGTTTCTTGCTTAAATTTATAAAGTGTGCATGCATTGCTTGCTAATTAGAAGAATGTTAGATTGAAATCCATAATGCCTACATTCCAGGATATAGGATTCAGGATCAATGTGCCAGTTTTTAAGTACCTTTTTCATTCTGTTTGATGCTAATATTAATTTCTGCATGTATCCTAGCCCTCACCTTTAATGGTTTTCATTGCTTCTTTCAAATATTAGGAGCGTCAGCGACTGGAGACCATTCTTAACCTGTGTGCAGAATATTCCAAGCCAGACAGTGATCCTGCCACTGTCACAACTGTAGCCGATGTTCAGAAAATCAACAAAGAACTTGAAAAGCTTCAGGTATCTGAGGAAGATTCTGTCTTTGAAGATTCTCAGATGACTCCCGAAACGAGATTCAGAAATCACTTGCAGATGCCAACTGGAGATTCCGACTTCTCTGAGTTCAGTGATCTAGGTCAAAATGCTATGGGGTTCTTTACCCCCAGAGGGATGAGAACAAATAAACATTTAGGTGACAACAGGACAACATCACCCTTACCTTCTTCTCCCTTCTTGAAGAGTGCCAATGACTCGTGCTACCTGAGCATCATGTCCAAGGTAATGCCAAATATTTTATAAGACAAACTGGCTGGGGATCCCGTTCTGTGTTACAACAGTTACCATGAGAAATAGTTAAAATCCACACGTTTCAATCGCAAACCTGCATTTATATACAGTCATACCTCATGTTGCGTACGCTCCGTGTTGCGTACATTTGAGTTACGCACCTCCGCGACCCGGAAGTCCTCCATGGAGCGCGTGCGGGTGCGCAGAAGCATTATGTGCACTTCGCGCATGCGCAGAAGTGCAAAAAATGCAAACTTCCAGGGGTTTTATTTTTTATTTTTGTTCGTTTGCGTTACATACGCCCGGGTTACGTGGCGCGACCCAGAACGGATCGCGTACGTAACACGGGGTACCACTGTATATGTTTAGTTTAGAGAAATGCCAGTTTTGAGGCCACAATCCAGATAAGTGCAAACTAACACCTTGTAGCTTCTTTTCTGAACAGCACCAACTTCCTCTTCACGGACAGGTCCCAATGCTGTTTGTTACTGACTGCTTGATTTTCAGCTGCCATCACTGTTGGACAACCAAAGAAAGAGAGCCCAGTTCATATAGCAGTGCAGGCTACATTCAGGACTGCCACACAGTGGTGGCATCCAGGAAGTGCACAGTCCCCGTGGCACCAATCAGTGCAACGGATGGGAAGTGCAGCCATTGCAAAGTCCCCCACCAGATCAGTATTCAAAAATAAAAGCTTTTTTTCTCTCTTTCTTTTCAATGCTGGCATATGGTCCAAATGAAACAACAAGTAGCTGTCAGTTAGACCTTTCTTATGCCTCTGGACGTTACTTTTTCTAGAGACAGAGAAAATAAAAAGGGGGCAATAAGTACTCTTGTCTCTCTCAAAGTAAAGGTAAAGGGACCCCTGACCATTAGGTCCAGTCGTGTCCGACTCTGGGGTTGTGGCGCTCATCTCGCTTTATTGGCCAAGAGCCGGCGTACAGCTTCCGGGTCATGTGGCCAGCATGACTAAGCTGCTTCTGGCGAACCAGAGCAGCACACGGAAACGCCGTTTACCTTCCCGCCAGAGCGGTTCCTATTTATCTACTTGCACTTTGACAAGCTTTCAAACTGCTAGGTGGGCAGGAGCTGGGACCGAGCAACGGGAGCTCACCCCGTTGCAGGGATTCGAACCGCCGACCTTCTGATCAGCAAGCCCTAGGCTCTGTGGTTTAACCCACAATGTCACCTGGGTCCCCTCTCTCAAAGTGGTCTTTGTTAAACTGTTTGTCCACGAGTGTGGTGTGATGCTATTCGAAAGAGAGGATTCATGATGTCTGGGCGTGCTCAGTTGCCTCCAGGAAACACAGAATGTTGAATGTCAGCCAGTAAAGGAAAGCTAGGATGAGAAAAGTGACTTCGCATCCTCGAGCCCTTTAGACCTTACAGTATCCTGTACTATAGAATGGCATGGCTGCCTGGAACTGTCAACACAAGCACTGCACATCCCACTGAACTATGATTAGCAGGCTGCTTATGGTTTTGGGAGGGCAGGAAGAGAGGGGGATCCAGGCTGCAGTTTTTTAGACACCCCTAAGAGATCAGAATTCGCTTTTTAGAAAAATTGAGCCCTGAATCTTCAGGTCGTAGTAGAAGTGTTGTGATATCATGGGATCAGCATACTAATTTTTCAGAAGTTAAAACGCTCTGCACAGAGCTCCCAAGAGGCAGATGCTGCTATGTATTGTTGGTGAAAAGGGAATCACATAAGAAAAATTGTATTATTGTTGCAGCAGTGACCGACTGGGTTAGGCTGAGGATGAGGGACAGCCCTGTTAGATTCTCCCTTGTGGTACATTCTTCATATCATAAGGAGAGAGAAATGTATGGAATTGTTCCATGCCACCTCTATACTTCTTTATACTTCTTTCTCTCAAAGCACATAGTGCTGTTCCTGGGGTGATGGGCTATACTGCTCACTATACTGCTATACTGATCCAGACTCTGCAGTAATCATCTGAGTCCCTTCTTTATGTGCCTCCTCTGCTTGATTATAATATCCCCCTTTGTCTTTACAGGATTGTGGTCTTGCATCTCTTCCTTATGATTATACTTTGCCTTCTATAGCTGTGGAACCCTGTTGTTAATTCTCCCCTAGGAAGATGAAACCCAAGCTGCAGTGTTAGAAATAGCTGAGTAGGGATTCTTGTGAAAAGGGGGCTCTCCTGCTAGGATTACTAGTGCTAGTAAGGAGTACAGTTCATTTTAAAAAAATCTGTTATATTACGTTAATAGCAAGAGCAGCGATCACTTGAATGCAATTCATTATTTGTTCCAAAATGCCAGAGTTGCAGCTCCAAAACTGTATTGCCTAATAGACGTCTGAGAGAAGGACATATGGTTTAGTAATATAAGGCAAAGGACGGAGAATAGGAACGGAGTCCTGGGTGTAGTTCTGATACTGAGAAATACTCTTGTGACCTTATGCAAGTAACTTGCCCTCTGAACACTAGCCAGCCCCCTTTGGAACACAAAAGCCATAGTCAGGAAATCAGAGATGCAGTCCTAAGCACAGGCAATGTGTGAATAAATCTGCATAGATTGTTGTTATCAGTCTCTGCCTGTGCTAGGGTTTAAAGCAGTTTGATGCAGGCAGTGCTTTTTTTTCCTATTAAAAATGTTTAGGGGTACTCTCATTTTGACTCAAGAAAATCACCATTTTATAGTTCAAATCGGGGGGGAAATAAAAACAGTAAATGGATAGAAGTACAAAGATTCACAAACTGTTTAGGGGTATGCATACCCCTGCATCCCCCCAGAAAAAAGCACTGGATGCAGAAAATAGTTGCCCAGAAAATAGCCTTGACACTAGTTTTTGTATCTTCCCGTACAGTGTTGTCCAATAGTTTTGAAACAGCACCTTCGAGGAATATGAGAAAACAGTATTAACAAAGGAGGGGGAAAATCTGATTTATAAAGTGCAATTATGCTGCTGCTGTTCTTAAAAATCTGCTGGCCTAAGTAACGTTTTGTGCCTGGTATTTTTAGGTAATACTAAGAGCAGTTGTGGGGGTGGGGGTGGGGTGGAGCAATGAGAAAACGTACATTTTGGGAACTTATATTTTTTTTAAAGTGACAACACTCCCTTGTTCTTTCAGACACCAGAGTGCATAAGTGATGAACAAAGAGCACTGGAGCTTAATCAGATGGAAGAACAGCGTATTATAATACTGAATAACTTGGAAGAACTTGAACAGAAGGTCAAAGATTTAAATGATCAGATGGATGAGTCCTCTAGGGAGGTATAAAAAGTATTTTCTTTGTTTTTATCTGATTAGATTTGAGCCTCTATCTTGCTGTAGGAAGCTGCAGGTGTACATAAAACACATTCATCAGATTACTGAAACGTTGTTTCGTACGAAACAAGGGTGGAGAGCCACTAACCCATGGGTCAAACCTGGTCTTCTGGTGGGTCCAAATTGGCCCCCGATCCCCCGCCAAGCCATGCTCACCTGCCTATCAGCTGATGATTGACAGGTGGCTCTGCCCACTTGTCAAAGTTGGCCTATGGCTTGGTGGGGAGATAACGATTTGTTCAGCTGGGCCAAAAGGGTACCCTGCCCGTGGTCATCATGCCACCACATGTATTTTGTGAACACATGAAGGCACAGCAAGAATGTGCCTTTTAGCTGTACTCATGATGCTGATATACCTACTGGCCACACTCCTAAGCACCAGCACATTGGGTGTTAGCATTTATTTTTAGTCCCGTGCAAATGACAAACCAATAGCACATCCAAGCGAAGGGTGCTATAGTAGCTTGGGATGGGGGTTGGTGATCTTCATCGGGACAACAGCTTGGATCTTGGTGCCTAATCTATAAACCGCACTATGTGCAAGGGGGCTTACCCCATAGCTGTCAACTTTCGGATCTGAAAATAAGGGATTTTTTCGAATTTTCGGATTTGAAAATAAGGGATGCCGCGAGGGCGGTGCAATGGCACCAAGTAGCCTCGCCACCCTGCAATCCAGAGGCTGCACGTGAACGGGAGAGCGAAAGAGCGAGCGCGTAGATGGCAGGCAGGCTGGCTGTCTGGTTGGGCGTGAGGGTCTGGCTGCACAAGGCAAGCAAGCTCCGCCCCCAGTTGGTCTCAGACTCCTTATTGGCAGCCAAGCAACGCAGCTGAGGAGCCTCCCTGGCCGGCAGGGAGGGAGAGGAGCTGCTTCCTTTGAAATTTAAGGGATACCAACAATCCGGGATAGCAGCGGGAAATGGCATTGGAATAAGGGAAATTCCCGCAAAAAAAGGGAGGGTTGACAGCTATGGCTTACCCTCTAGTAAGTGTGTTTAGGATTGCAGAGTCAGGTAAGTAATGGATGCAACAAAATTTGCAATATATGAACTGCAATGTATTGCTTGGGAGTACTGCAGAGGTATCTGCCATAGCCAAAGCGTAAGGAAATGAACGGCACCATTAAATTATAAGTCCCTTCTTAATTCTGCTTTACTTGGGATCTCACATCGCCATAAACAACCTGCAAATGACTCACTTCCTAGTGAATAACCTTAGTAAAGGGGGAGCAGCTGTTGCAAAAGGGATCAACATAACAACGTGCCATGAGGAAGTGAAAATACTACAAGCAGAAAGAAGCAGAAGCACTAGAAAGTTCTTGAAAAATAGCCAACATTGGATTCCGTTTTCAATAGCATGCTGTTTTTGTACATGTCTTAAACTATCTCAAGAGAAGTTAATGTGGCTTTGCATCACAGTGTGTTTTAAAATATGCATCATGCATGAATAGGCCTTCAAAAAGTGTGTGTCAGTATTTCTTTGTGAGCTGGATTGAGGCTGAGAAATTTTTTTCGTGTACTTAGACGGATATGGAATGTGCCCTATTGGATGGGGAGCAGAAATCTGAAACAGCTGAACTTCTCAAGGAGAAGGAAATACTGGATCATTTAAACAGGAAGATAGCCGAGCTGGAGAGAAATGCCATTGGTGAAAAGACCAAGGTAAATAAAGTTATGGTATCCCTGTTTTAATTATATTTTTGTGCAGAATTGGAATTTCAATAACTGGTATTTTAAAAAGAAATTAGTGTGTCATGGTGCATTGTTTTAAGATGAAATAAAAATTATGTGAATTAATTATGTGAACTAGAAAGATTACTTGAACTTGGTATGGGTTTTGTTGGGCATTGATGCGATAATTAGTTACTTACTGAAGAAACACAGTTATTAAGAAAACACACAGTGTGTTGAATTATGAAGAATGAGAATTAAGGCTGCAATCATTTGCAGTTTCATGGGAATAAGTCAAATTTAACTCAGTGAGATTTTCTTCTGAGTAGACACAAATAAGGCGTAACAGGGGGGATTCTGCACTTTAATGTGGTCTCTACAGTCTTTTTCTTATTGTGCATGTTCAGCAATTTTAATAATGTCATCTGCAATGGGTTTCCTTCATAGTAGTGAAAACCTTGAGAATTTTATTTACCTCTCATGGCTACATATTTTAAGTACATTAAATTTTGCACACCTGTACATTAAAGTACATTAAATTTTGCACACCTGTAATTTGCCCTCTTAAACATAATGTTTTGATAACCTGCTACAGATTAGAATACTGAGGGGAGAAAAGGAAACTAAAATCTAAATTGCAAAAGAGCATTGAACATGGAATTACATCAAAACATTTTATGTGTAATGTGGAAGACTGTAACATTTTAATGAAATGTTATCACATTTCAGAAATTCAAGATTATGTGAAAATGAGAATCCACATAATCATGAAATTAGGTCCAAAGTCGCGTGCCAGTAAAAAAATACCCCATGGCCATAGCTTTTAGGAATGTGAGAAGTGATGTGTATATGTGTACAGGTATATAAATGCTTCATCCTTTCAGCAGTCCTCCTACATCGGTCCTCCCACTCTTGTATGGAACTTGCCTCAATGGAGCATGCATTTGGCATCAAATTTAAAAGCTGCTGAATGCAAGCTCTGCTTGCAGAGAAACAATCTGGAGCACATTGCGAGGCTCCTGCTTGTTCATTTGCAGCTGCAGCTTTAGCCATCCCACATCTGTTATAATAATAACAATTTATTATGGTCAAAGACCAGGTCCCACATCTGTCCTGATGTTCTATGAAGTTCAGTGTGTATGGCTGTGGAAATACAGTTTCATGGGCCAAATTAGGATGCCTGTAACTAAAATTCACCCAACAGAGAGAAGGTTTACACTGCCTTCACAACCATTAGCAGTAGTAGTAGTAGTAGTAGTAGTAATAATAATAATAATAATATAATTTTATTATTTATACATTATTATATACATTATTGTATTATATTATATATTTAGAATGCAGCTTAATGTATGTAGGAGATACACTAGTTAGGATTGCTCTGCGATTTCTGTTTTTTAACACACTGTTCCTGAAAGGACCATTGGAATAAATGGTTTTGCAGCTTCTAGTTTCTAGTGGTTGACAAATTGAAACCCAGCCAGATGGGCTGGGTATAAATAATAAATTATTATGATGATGATACCGTATTGATGTGAATCTCATGCACTATCAAATCTAATGTGCACCTAAGTTTTCAAAACCTATAAACTCCAAAAGTATTTGCTGCATCAGCGGTGCTTTTCAAGCTTGCATTTGAATCTAATGTGCCATCAAACATAATGCACACCCTGATTTTCATGACATAATTTGGCCAAAAAAGGTGCGCCTTACATTAGAGTAAATACGGTAGTTGTAAGGAGCAGCTGTAGTTCACACCTGCATCCTTCCCATGTATCATTTTGACTCCTTCAGTATCTTCCTTCAACCTTAAAGCCCATGTGGTATCATTTCTCCACTCGTATTCCGTTTTCTGGTATTGCTGTTCACTTCTGAACAGCTGTTCTGATCTCTTCCACCAGTGAATGGAGATTTGTGAATAGTGAAATGTTATCTGTGTACAGCTTATGAAAGACAAAACCATTTCATTCATAAAAATACATATAGCACAAATGATGGCAGGTCTGTTTTGTGGTGGTGATAGCTTGATGTTTATGGAAAGAGTTAAGACCGGAATTAATTGCTGATCTAGGCACCTGCTTGACAGGAAGTCTTATGTAAAGTCATCTGGCCGTTTAAGGGCACCTGCTTCAGAAGCTTGTGAAATTCTTAAGAGATATCATGAATGAAAACATAATCAGCTTTCCATCTGAGTGCTTAAAAATAGACTAAAGGGAGAATTTTCATATTACTTGTAATCATATTCATCTACTTCAAAGACTTCATAGACATGATACAACACGCTGCAGAATATTGAACCACTTATGCTTTCACAGTAATTTACTGCAAAGCAAATGCCATTGTTCTGCAGCAATTGAAAAGGAAACTGCATATTCACAACCACCTGAGTAGGTTACATTAAGTAAAAATGTTTTGAATAAAATTGAACCTCGTTTACTTGATTTCTTAATTTGCAGGAACAGACTTAATTCAACGTCAGCAAAAAAATAAAATAAAAATGCCAGCATTATGAGAGTACCACTGAATTTTACTATTTGCTAATGTGGAATAAAAGATGAACAATCAGTGGATAAATGTTTGTAGGACAATTAGTACAAAAGAAGAGCTTTGCTGCATTAAGCCAAAGGTCCATAGAGCCAATACAATGCCTCTGGGATGCTTCTGGGAAGTCCACATCCAAGGCATTAAAGCAACATACATTCCCTGAACATGGAGGTGCCTCACAGCCATATAGACAGGCATATCCTCTTCTATGACTTTCTCTAAACTAGTAGCCATCATCACATCCTGTGGCAATGAGTTCCATAAGTTATGTTGGGTGATGGGGCTATATGCACTTTGCTCTATCTGCCTAGAATCTGTCGTTAATCTCTTTCTTTGGATGACCCTGAGTGTTTAAATCTTCACATTATAATATTTTATCCTAGGTGTGGGGAACCTTTTCCAGGCTGAGGGCTGTATTGCCTCATGGGGCAGAGTTCCCACATTCTAGTGGTGGGAAGGGGCCAAAGCAGTAGATGTGAATCTTACTTTTGCACGTTCTAGCCATGCAAAAGTTGGAAGTTTCTACACAGAGATGCGTCTCTGCATTCTGACAAACAAGATGTAGTAATCTCAGACCCAAGAACACATTCCAGCTAGGCCGAAGCACTCTAGGAAGGGTACCGAGCAGTGTTTGTGAAAGGTGCAGCCTGGGAGGAATCTTGAAGGCCAGATGGAGGATCTTGGAGGGCTTCACATGTGGCCTAAGTTAAGCTTATTCTCCTGGTTTGTTATCCTTAATTAAGCTACAGTTTCCCATTTCAAATGCACAGGGAACTCTGGCTTAATGTAAGCCGGTGCAGTGGTACCTCTAGTTACGAACTTAATTCATTCTGGAGGTCCGTTATTAACCTGAAACTGTTCTTAACTAGAGGCGTGCTTTCGCTAATGGGGCACACGATTTCCATTCTCATCCTGGGGCAAAGTTCTCAACTCGGGGTAACTCTTCCATGTTAGCAGAGTTTGTAACCTGAAGTGTTTGTAACCCGAGGCGTTTGTAACTTGAGGTACCACTGTATCTTGATGCTGAAAGGAGGGGTGAGGGAGGAGCATATTCTATGGTGCTCATCCTGGCTTTATAAACCATGGTTTATAAACCAGCTTATAAGCCATGGTTTATAAAGTCTTGGCCAACCATCTGACAAGGCCAATGCGTAGTAAGCTTATTGAGTGCTTCTGTTATAAATTTAATATCAGTTTATAGAATCATATTGCTAATGGGAATGTAAAACATTAGACCTGAACTTCATGTGATCCAGCCCTAAGGCGGGAGATGGAATGCATTACTTAGCCCAGCCATCTCAGTTATAGCTTATTTAGAGTGACAATTTTTTTTGCAGTTCAGAACTGACTTTCATATTTCCAGAACTTTCTTAAAATTATATTTAGGATTTATGCAATTATACAGGTTGTATTTTTTAGACATGTATAAAATGCCCTTTTCCCATAGTGTAGCTTATATGGAATTATCTTCCCAATGGAAAATGGCTTTGATATAAGATGAGACTGGTGAAAACAGGTGTACTCAGTGGAATTTCCCCTGTAGGAAAGAAGTTCCTTGCCTTGTTTGTGCATGTGTAGGGAACAGATAGGATTCACAGCTTCCAGCTACAGCTGGGAATCCAAGCAGGGACTCTTGACGGTGATATTTGACACGGTCACAGCTGCCAGAGAGGAAGGGAAGGGTATCCAGGATGGGCTGTGGCTCTTAACTTCCCCCTGCCGCTGGACCTCTGCCGCTTCCATTTCTCTGTTGCTGCTTATCTCCTGGTCAGGATCTCCCAGCTCTTCCTAATAGCAAAGATCTAGTGGAAAGGAAAACAGTGAGCTACAATCTCTATCATGCATGTTCACCTGGGTGGAAAAAGACCTCTCGTGACTAGGGGAAGGAAATGGAGGATGGTGGCGGCAGCACTAAGAAACAGGAGTTTGATCTGGGCCAGTTCCCAGCTGGATTCTTGGCTAAGCTTGTGGGTTCCTTTCAGGCATCAAAGGGTATGTAGTCAGTATGGGATTGGCTGCTCCACGAGATCCTCTAAACTGCGCATGTGCATGCATTCTAGGACTTCCTAACTGCCAGAGAAAAATTCTGATTCTTTACTAGCATCACAAACTGCTGTTCAGTGTTTTGTAACTGTCTCATTTACAACTTCCCGTGTTGCTTGTTTATAGCTGCGTGGTGTGTCCCATTAAATCTGAGTCTTATCCTGCCAGTAACAAAATGCCTAACTTGTGCAAAGGACTGCAGATGTAGTTTTCAGTAAAAAAAAAACCAAAAAAAACCCTGCATAACATAAAGATAAAGGAAACTATTGTTCTCTGGTTGAATGCTGGACAAATGCATTAAAGAGGTGTGAAGGTTCACCCCTGCTTTAAACAAAAATATTGCAAAAGCATCCTGTTGAGATCTAATTTGACAGGTTGGGATATGAATCATTTTGTTGCTTGTTCCATGTGATAATCATGTAACTGGACGTCAGCCCAGATCATAGCTTACCATGCAGAAGCAGTATGCTAATCTGCCTCATTGCATCAGTTTTGCACCTTAGCTTGCATGATCAGCAGCAACAAGCCAAGAAGACGGACACTCAGGAAGCCAAGAACAAACCTTGGCTTTGTGACCATGGTTTGATCAAGAAAAAGTAAAGCATAATTTTGAGTTTGTGCATAATGATAAGCTAAGCTTCATGGCTTGCTCTTCATCCCAGAAGAGGAGCAAAGTGGCAGCAATTTGGATAGTGTGCACTAGCATACTACTTGCTCGTGGTAAGCCACAAACCACAGTTTACTGTGATGTGCAAAGTTGGAACATTATATGTTTCTCTGTCTGGAAATTGTGAAAGGTTTTGGAGGTAAAGGATAGAGCCAGCTGCTGATTATTCATGTGTCTTCCGCTTGCACTTTTTTGTTCTATAAAACATATTTCTTGCACATATCCATCATGCATCACATTCATAGCTGAATAGCACAAAACACAGTCAATAGAAATGGTTGTGCTAGTGAATATTTATTTTAATAGAGAGAGTTCAAATTATTTTGTGCTTGGTTGTTGTTTTTAAGAGTCCATAGGAGATGCTGCTTTGGATTTAAGAAAAAGCATTCCTCTCTTTATTGAGACACTGCGTCTTAAAAAGAAAAAGGAAATGGCTCTTCCACTTGGTCTCAGGTTTCCTTCTCCATCCGTAGCATGCAGCTGTTAGCCTCCCAAATTAACTGCTTCCCTTGTAAGATGAGCTCAATAACAGCCTTGTATTTAGCACCACTGTGCAATAAACTATGCTAGCTTTTCTCTGTAGCTTCCCTGTTACCCCAGCAAAGAAAAGTGTTTGATATAGAAGCTCTGGAAATGCAGAGAAGTGTTTAAGGCTATACATAAGAGACAGTAGCTGTTCAGAGTGGCATTTAGCTCTGCCATTGCCTATGGTACATGTGTTCATCTTTCATGCCCTATCACAGTCTTTGTTCAAACCATTTCCCAGGTATTTTAAGCCATAACGTATAAAGAACTACCTTCTAGCTTCAGAACTGGCAGTGCTCTCTAATATATATGGGCACCTATTGGACAGTGTCTATTGTGACATTTTTGGTGACATAACCCTTATCCCAGATTTCATTGCAAGGGCATAAAATCTTGTATTTTCTTTCCCAGCATATTCAAGAACCTTTATTATATTTTCTGGTTTCTTTTGGGAGTACAACTGTCTAGATCAGGAGCTGCAGGAAATCCAATCCAATCAATTTTATCATTCCATTGATCTGCATAATGTAGTGGAAATAGCTGCATTTGGTAAACAGAAAAGTTTGCCTACACTTGGCTTTCCCTTATTGTATATGCACAGCTGTCAACCTGCTACGGATAGACCAGAGCTGGAAAGTCACTCCTATTGCTGCTATAAACTACTGCTAATAAACTACAGCTGGCATTAGAGGAATGCTAGGTAGAAGTGTTTTATCATGAGTGGTGCTCAGTCCTTTTAATGAAATAGCAAAGCTTAGGTTTGAGAAGCTGTTGACTTGCAAGACTTGTTGAACCAATCTAGTAAATACAGGCGTCTTCACTGTACTGGTTTTGATGCGCTAAAAACATTTTTGTTCAGACAAGCCTAGTCAGACATGTAATTTGATTATGTATGTATGTTTTTAAAACTGATAACTTTAGCTACATTTTGATAATTCCTTTATGTCTATATGTGTTTTATGTGTTGACTTTATTGGGATTTTCTGGGGTTGCGGCGCTCATCTCGCTCTATAGGCCGAGGAGCCGGTGTTTGTCCGCAGACAGCTTCCGGGTCATGTGGCTAGCATGACAAAGCCGCTTCTGGCGAACCAGAGCAGCACACGGAAACACCGTTTACCTTCCCGCCGGAGCGGTACCTATTTATCTACTTGCACTTTGAGGTGTTTTCGAACTGCTAGGTTGGCAGGAGCTGGGCCTGAGCAACGGGAGCTCACCCCGTCGCAGGGATTCGAACTGCCGACCTTCTGATCAGCAAACCCTAGGCTCTGTGGTTTAACCCACAGCACCACCTGGGTCCCTAAGCAGTATATAAATATAGTTAAATAAATTGGAGAACCCATTTTACACTGAAAACTTTGTTGACAATAGTGACTATACATTATATAAAAATAGATCAATTGCCTTGCTCACTAAATCAGATTTGCGTTTGTAATGTATATTTGTCTGGCTGTCTTTGTAAACTTGCTCCAGAATTGCTTTTTCCTTGTGGGTAAGTATGCTATTGCAATTTAAGGATAGGACCCAGAAGAGTCCCCACGGACAGTTTAGACAATTCAGCTGCTCAGCAGTTTAGTTTTTGTGCTTCACTCATCTGTGGGATTGCAGTAATCCAGTTTATAAGGTTATTGGTCTTGTAAATATAAACCATGCTTCCACGGACCTTTATGATCTCAGATACAAGCTTACTGGAGATCAAAAATAATGCATCTATCTTGCGTAATTGTTGTCCTAGGCAGCAAACCAACATGTAGCAAATAGCACTGGTCAAGGTCACTTGACTGTTTGCAGAACGCTTGTCAGCGATAAATGTTCAATATATCAATTCATGCTATGGTTAAAAGAATACTGGTTGTCTTAGACAGCCTCAGTTTCCATGCAGTGAATAGCAAACTGTGGACATCTTCTCACTGAGTGATAAATAGTTTGCTTCTTTCTTGAAATAAGCCATATTCTCTCTGTTGTCATTTTCAGTGGGGCAGTTTTGCACTGCAATTGCTGAAGGAGTATCCTCACACTTTCCCTGGCTCCTTTTTTAAATTATCAAATATGCTAAGCCAGGGGTCAGCAAACTTTTTCAACAGGGGGTCGGTCCACTGTCCCTCAGACCTTGTGGGGGGCCAGACTATATTTTGAAGGGGAAAAATGAACAAATTCCTATGCCCCACAAATAACCCAGAGATGCATTTTAAATAAAAGGACACATTCTACTCGTGTAAAAACACGCTGATTCCCGGACCGTCTGCGGGCTGGATTTAGAAGGTGATTGAGCCGAATCCGGCCCCCGGGCCTTAGTTTGCCTACCCATGGCATAAGCTATTTTCTAGGCAGAAAATATCCCTAGAAACCTCAATGAGGATGCTGTAATAAAAGTCTGAAATAGTTCTTCCTTGTTTTGGATTTTTCATCTCAGCCAGGAATCATACTGCTCAGGACATCTGATATAAATCAGTATGGGTAACAGTGTGTGCTTATTTATTAACCATGTTTAAATGCCACTCGGCAAGGAAAGTTCTCCAGTTGGCTTACAAAAACAGTATAGATGTGGACTTGTGAAACTTTCAGAACGTAAGAGCCTGTACTCACTGTGGCCGCCAGCCAGATGCCTATGAGAAGCCCGGCAGCAGGACTTCAAAACACAACAGCCCTTTTCCCACTTGTGATTCCCAGCAAGTGGCTTCTGACCGTGGAGATATAACATAGTTGTTGTGGCTGGTACCATTGCTAGCCTCTTCACTGACAGCCTGAACATGAAAACCTTATGCTGACTTTCAGTATGAGCATAGGGAGAATGGTGCTTGTGCCTCCCTTGGCGCATGGGGAAGAACATCAGCCCAGGGGGCCCTACACATCCGTATGAAAATTGTGTAATTGGAACATCATGTAAATTTGTATCATACCAAATACGTGGTTCACATCTATGTGTGGAAGTCCCTGTGTGGAATGCCTAGACTTTGGAGGTTGTGAGGGACTAGAACTGGCATGATCCAACATCCCCCCCCCCACGCCCTGACCCTGTATAGGGCTGGCTTCAGTGCCAGGAATAGCACAATCATGGGAAGAAGCAGCATGTGAAGAGGCATTGGGCTATTGGTATTTACCTTCTTTCTTTTTTGGTCATATGCTACTTTCCTTATCTATCTTTTTCTTTGCTGAAGCTGTTGTTTGCCCTATAGGACAAACATATAGGCTCCTATATAATGCCTGCATGTTTCCTCCTCTGGGACAAGAAGCACCGAAGTGGGATTTAGTCAGAGTGGGGCAAATGCAGGAGGAATACATAGAGCATCGTTGTCAGTGTTGGGTCTAACAAGTAAAGAAAAAAGGTTATAAAGGTTGAAGCAGCCCAGTGTTAGGGTAATTAAGATGACAGGTTTTAATTGTGAAGTGCCTTCTATACTTGTTATGGCAAAGTGCTAGACTACTAATTTGAAAAATAAAGGGGTAAATACAGATAAGCAATACCTAGAATTCTTTAAATTATAGAAATCCTGGCAGAATAAAAGACGTCTAGTGGAGAGTAATTCCTGCATGATGAACCCAGATGTCAAAGAGAAAAACAACTACCAGACCTTTAGAAGACATCTGAAGGCAGCCCTGTTTAGGGAGGCTTTAAATGTTTAATTGATTATTGCATTTTAATGTTCTATTGGAAGCCACCCAGAGTGGCTGGGGAAACCCAGCCAGATGGGCGGGGTATAAATAAATTATTATTATTATTATTATTATTATTATTATTATTATTATTATTATTATTATCACATACAGAACTATGGAAGTGTGTGACTTTCCTCCATCTTGTTATGAATTTTTACATGCACCCGTATGCTAGCGGGAGCTGGGGCTGAATAACCTAGAATGGTCTGTTGAGAAGAGATTGGACCTAAACCCAAAACAATGTTATGTGCACTGGAAACTGTTAACTGTTCTTACTAGTCTAAGAACTACTTTCCCCACGTGAAACTGCAGTTGTTTGCAGCAGAAAGTGCGTGTGACAAAGTAACCTATTGTTTGTCCCTGCTTCCAACTCATAAAGTTTCCAGGACATCTTTAATTTAACAGAAAGGATACATCCCTTCATATACAAACGCAGTAAGTGAATGAAAAGAGTGCAATCCAGCTGGATGTGCTATGAAGATTGATGTTGCAACTGAATGAAGCCCAGCAGTTGTTGCAGCAAAACAATGAACAATGAGGTTAATTTTGAACTAATGTGAAAGGAGATTACTGTGCACATTGTATTGTCCACCACAGGTGGAACAGTGTGCCTTTTGTTGTTTCAGAGGAGGCATTCAGGATAAGAACATGTCCTTCTATATCTGTGTATATCAATTTTGAACCAGTCGTCGTTTAGGCACTGCATGAGGCAATCTGGGCTAGTGGTGCAGCAATAAAACCGCTAGCATATTTGCAAAGCTAAGTAGGGTCCGGTATGGTTTCAAATTGGAGGGGGGGGTGTGTGTTGAGTCTCCTGCATTACAAGGGGTTGGACGAGATGACCCTCATAGTCCCTTTCCATCTCCGCAATTCTATGATTCCATGAACCATAAGTATAGGAATTAAACAGCTGGCAGAGCACATGTAAGCTGATACAGCTTGCTTATTGGCAGCTTGAGTCATATCTGCAATTCTTTCAATAGTGTGTTTACAAGCCTTGGAAAATTGCAGAACTTTGGTGACTGTGTACTATGTTTCCAACAAAATGCTGTGGTCTGAAATATGTTGTTCTTCTGCAGTAATAGTTCCATTTTAAAAACTGAAACTGTAACACTTACATGAATTGTTTACTGAAAATATGGTTTCAGATATAGGACAGGATCCAGTCCTATAACTAGATGGAACGATTGATGTTTTTCTAGATCTGTGTGTCTAAAAGGTTTTTTTCTGGATAAGTCCAAAAGTCTTATGACATGCTTATCAGAAACACAGAAAGACACAAATTTAACATATTTTAATCTGCATTAAAAGAAAAAGTGCATACTATGGAAATCCTTTCATCTTCAAAATAGGGACTGGATGTCTTAAGAGCCAAATTTATATTGGAGGTCATTATAGAATTCCCTTTAGGGTGAATTGAACCAGTCCTGTTCATTCAGCATGTTTGATTTCTGAAACAGAATTTCCTGTTCCAAACCGATACGCTGTGCCTCAGTTCATACTTTCACTGCTTATAAACTATTAAAAAACATCATTCTTGTCCCCTCTGCCTGTTACTTCTGTGTCATTCTGGATAGTATTCTATTTAGTTTGCTTTGTAAAATCGCACCCTTTTCTGTCCTTCTCTCATTTGGAGACTAACATACTACTGATTCCATTTCTAAATAGCCAGTGTCCCATTGATCTTGAAAGTACTAAAGGATGCCATTTCTTGTATATATATAAAAAGCATTGCGACACTGACTATTACAGTCAAATTACAAACCCACCTCTTAAGTTGATTAGTTTCTACTAATCAATGTCCTAGATCCAGCAACATGTTCTGAAAAAAAATCTAAATTAAATTAATGGAATTTACTGTGCAGTGGGGATGAGTATACCTACAAATTATGTATGTGTAGCACCTGATCTTTCCAAGGTCCAAATTTAATGGAGGAAAAATTCCAGCCTTAATGGAGCCGAACTTTATGGATGGTAGAGAGAAGTATGAAATAATTCAGACCAAGCAAACCTTTATATTTTATTTCAGTTTCCACGGTTTGAGGATGGATGCAAATTGCCACAAGTGAAGTGGTTGTTGCTTAACAGTTTGCCATGTGGCATCTGTATCCTTCAACCATACGGTTTCTAGCCTAGCATTACCATCCCTCTGCACTTATAAGGAAGCTTTGAAGTGACTCTTATCCAGTCTTCTGAATCCATCTTCAGTCTCCGTTTCGCAATGGAGAACCCGCTCTTGTGCACCTGAGACATAATCAATAAATGTTAACGTATGTCAACTAACCTTTCTTTAGCATCTGCCAGGTTTATTAATACGATGCCTAGATTATGCTGTGGCACATGAAAATTAGCCGCAGCCTTCCAGCATGTTTAAGCATCCCTGCTGCAACCTTTAGGACCGATCCTATCCCCGCCACTCAACCCCGCTCCATGTGTCATCAGAATCACTAACAACTGCTTTGGGTTTGAAGGTAATTCTGTTCTTTATTTTTCTGGTTCAAACTCCAGGAAAAAATAAAGCTTGATGCTCAGAGGGAAAAACTAGAAAAGCTTCAGGAGCTTTATACCGAGCAGAAGACACAGCTTGATAATTGCCCTGAGTCCATGCGGGAACAATTGCAACAGCAGCTAAACAGGGTCAGTAGCATGGATTCCTCTATTTTTTGTGGAAGCACAAGTGTTGAAAGACAACTTACTGACTGCCTCTCATCTCAAGGGTTTACTGGTTTTCTGCACTGCTCACAGGATTGTTGCATGGTGATGAATAAACAGAAATCGAAGGACTGGATTAAAAATTGGTTTGTGATACATACTTTAGAAGTTGCCAACCAGTTAATGTTTAGCACCCTTTGGCTGTTGGCAAATCAGAGTTGTGTGTGCCTGTGTTTGTGAACTTGTGATGTTTACTTGAGCTTTAGGGTAATTTGCTGTAAGTGGGTTAGATAAATTCTTGAGTCTAAAAACTACACTTAGCTATCTAATTTTAGCCCTCATTATGCTTGCTGTTGCTTTTAAGTTTCCCTTTGCCATCACTATGAAATTGTTTCCTCCTTCAAAGTTGTTTCTTACCCATTGAACGAAATCTGTTGTGTTTTAAAAAAATCTTTATTAAATTTCAAGAAAAAGAGAGAAAAAAATCACTGTTGCCATAGATGCTGTTTCAAAATTACAGCTAGGTGACTATGCAGGTTCACCCACCCACATTCAGTGGGCTTTCTTTTGTTTTGTTTTGGGGAAATTAACCCCACACAATATTGAGACATGGAAGCATATATATATATATGCTTCCATGTCTCAATATTCATATATATATATATATATATATATATATATATATATATATATATTATATGAATTATATATATGAATGAAATGTTCTTGGGACAGTGAGAAGGAATAAGCTAGAATACAATGCCAGAAGAAATCCCAATTCAGACACATTCTTAGTGTAAAACATTACACTTTCACCCCCATGTTGAATAAAACAATTATAAATGGAAATTAGCTGCATATTCAAGGCATGCTGCTTGGCATATTAAGTGTTTCTTTATGGAGTTCTGCTAATACCATAGATTAGAGGTGAAGACATGTGGTACTTCAGATGTTGTTGGACTCCAACATCTACCCCCAGTCAGCATGACCAAGTTTATTTATTTTACTCACAGACGATGTGAATTGTGGTCCCGCTACAGCCTCCCCATCCCTGCCATAGACAGAGAATTCTGTCCTTCAACAGCTTTGCTTGCCACATTGTGGCAAAAGAACACTCATCTATTTATCCAGGATTTGGCTCACCGTTATGAGACACTTGGGTGATGAGCATCCATAGACCGGAACAAGATGTCTTTCCCAATCTTCCATTTAGATTCGGTTCCCCTTTTTATTATGGAATCTGCTTTCTTGAACTAAGGAGACCAGAGTTTTAAACAGCATCTCCTGAATTTCCCAGTTCATACTTAAGGCACAAATTCTACATTACGTGGAATTCTGTTTAAATTTCACTTGACTTTTTAATGCTAAAGTAGATTTTGGAGGTTACAGTGGAGGGGTGTGTGGGGGAGAGCTGCATACTATATTTCCATTCATCTGCTTTTCATCCAACTTGGTCATTGATGATTAGCAAGAGGCACAGAACTAGCATCCCTGGAGAATGAGGTAAGAGGGAAGTGAGGTCAAGCCTGCTGGACGTCCCTTTCCTTGCTTCATAACTCTTTTTATCCTTACATCTGCATAGTTCTAGATCACTACACAGGTGGGGCACTCAGACTGATCTGCTATTCAATATCATGAACTGATTTGAGGGTGTACATGATCATTTTAAACATCCAGTCAACAGTTCAAAAAACAATGTAAAGGTCATAAATAGCTGGTTTTACCCCATTTTTTTTAAAGTTCTTAGAGTGTGATCTTGTGCACACTGACTTGAACTTCCTGAGGCTTATTTTTGTTTAGGATGGTGCTGCATGCCTACTTTTGCTAACGATATACAACTTTTTAATATATATATATACACACTGATTTTTGTTATTAAAGGATGCTGACCTGCTGGAGGTAGAAAGCAAACATTTTGAAGACCTGGAGTTTCAGCAGCTTGAAAATGAGAGCAGGTTAGATGAGGAGAAGGAGAACTTAACACAGCAGCTCCTGCGTGAAGTGGCTGAATATCAACGCAACATTGTCAGTAGAAAGGTAAAATTGCTTTAAAAATAAAGTAGGTAATATCATTTTTTTTTGTGGTTTGGTTCCATTTCGGTAGATGTTGTTCTGGCCAATTACTGGCCAATTCAGTAATGGATTCATGTTCCAATTCATGTCGAAAAATGTAAATACTATTCATAGGACAGTGAAGATTCACAAAATGTGGTTGAACAAGTTCGTCTGTTTACAGAGCAATCCTAAACACATTTACGGAGGCTAACATTCTTGTGGAACTGCTTCCTTCAAGGCCTGAATACTGGGAAATTCATGCAGTCTTTACTTTTTGAAATATGGCAACCCTACCACAAGGTGATGTGATTTGCTTTGGGTTGTTCTAGTTCAGGAAGAAGTAAAGGTTTCCACTAGTTTTCAGCTCAGATTAATTTAGATTCTGCAATTAAAACTGGCATCCATCCTCAATGTGCTTTCATTTGTGTTTCTTGATTGAGTACATCTGCACTAGCTAATGTTGTAATCTACACTACAAGTTAATATTTCTATATATTGTTTGTGAAAATGGCCGTTGTATGAAATATACGCAACAACAAGAACTACAGCCAAGAGTTACTGGTGCAGAAGTGTCTTTAGTGTCCTTCCTGGGAGTGTCTTCCTGATCAACAGGATCAGTAGTGCATACATTATACTCCCAAGCTCATATTGACTATGTTTTGGTGCTATCTTTGTCATAGGAAAAAATTTCTGCCCTCAAAAAACAAGCCAATCATATTGTCCAGCAGGCGCAAAGAGAACAAGATCATTTTGTGAAAGAGAAGAATAACCTCCTAATGATGTTGCAGAGGGTAAGCACTTTTCCTCGATTCAAAGACAGCAACATTATTGTACAGCTACAATTATCGGAAGATTTTCTTGACAGTTGCTCTAAACTGTGCTGTCATTTTGCAGAATGTTTACTAAACAGAATTGATGCCATTCTGTTGTGGGTGTCATCCCTGTTTGTACAGGTGATTTCACAAGCCCTTGGACACGGCCCACTCAGGATTCCAGGAGCATAAACACAACACACATGTGCATGTTATCCACCCACATTTTATGTGCTTGCCATAGGAAATACTGGTTAACACGTGCCAAAACCCAAGATGCTTGTCAAGCTACTCTAAATACATGGAGAGATAACTGTATACTGGGATATGATTAGATGATCGGGGGTTGGAAGGAATGAACAGAGATACAATGCAATTTACTTGTGAACAATTCCAAACAGAGGCTGATATCCAATGTGATTATACTCAAGAGTAGACCCATTGAAATTAATGGCTTCAGTTATTTAAGACATTGGGTTGCAGTCAAAGCTAATCCTATTCTGAGTAATCTTATTAAAATTAATGAAGATGACAAAATTGGGTCCATTAATTTCACTGGGTCTCTCCATGACCTACTTGAGTATCGCCCAGAAACACTTGTTCATCACTTCATTAATTTTTTAGTCTAGTTTTGTTATTTCTGAAGAGCACAAAGCCTGAGACTGTTTGTGATCCTCGTGTTTTATGTGTTCTGTCATAGAAGTGACTGTCAACATTTTTATCTGAAATATAACTTATGTTTGCTAACAGGAGAAGGAGAACCTTTGTAATCTAGAAAAGAAATACTCTTCACTATCAGGAGGAAAAGGCTTCCCCCTAAGTCCCAGCAGTCTAAAAGAGGTAAAAATGTGAAACTTGGGAGAAGGAGAGAGAAAGCAGTTACTGTTCTCCGTATTAGATGGTGATTTAGAGCTGCACATTTTATAATATTCAGTGTGAAATGACATGTGGGCCAGTCTCCTTTGTGTGTAATGGTTTGCATATATGTTTTTAAAGATAGTTTAGCCATGCAGGATTTATATAAAATTTGACATAATTGTATCCCTCTTCATCAGGTTTGGAGTTGTTTTTGTGTATGTCTGTAAATAAGCATCCATTGTGCTTTCCCCAGCATCAATACAGGCATATGTCCTTGTGTCTACTTTATGGTGGCGTGGTATTGTTGTGTTGAAAATAATTACCAAAACGACTCCTTCCAGTGTGCACATGTAAACATAGTGGTCCCACCCTTCATACAAAATTAAAATAATGAAAACTAAGTCCTACAGATATAACAAGTGTTTTTCTGAAGCCATTCTAATACCTTCCAAAATATAGTTCCTCAAAACCAAAGTTAAATGTCCAGATATTTCCATCTGTTCCAGAATATTTCGCCCCAAATCAATCATTCATTTCTAGACTATATGAACAATTCTGCCAGAGTTCTTCCAAAGGTACTTTTCAGGGACTAAATTCAGTTAGGATTTTTAGAAAGCGCATTCTCTTCCAATATATCCTCCTGCAGCTTGCTTTTGCCTAAAACCCTTCTGCTGCTTTTGCTACTGCTGCTGCTAATGAAATCCTAGACTTATTTATACTTTTAACAGAGAATTGCAGCTACTCTGATGACCTTAACAAAACCCTAGCTCATGAATGTGTCCCTAAATTATTAAATTGCCATTAATCTATTTTGATATTAACCCAAAAAAGTGAAATTTGAAGGGAGGGTGTTGCTTAGGACCAACAAAAACCTGCATCTAATTGCAGTATAGTGACTCATTGAAATGCACTGGAATAAAGGCAGCCTCCCTTTGCCAGAGATTCATGCTCTTAAATGATTTTTACCATTCCTTTGGAATTTTTCTTTTTCTCCCCCACTCCTCCGGCACACCAATAGTTTGTAAACTATGCAGGGAGCCACTTTTTTCAAAAACATGTTCTCTTGAAGAACTGCCCTCACATGGTTGTAGTTCATAAAGCTACCACATTGTAATCTGTGGTACATGAAATAGCCACATGAGGGGCAATAGTGGGAGTTACCTTTGAAATCTAGCAGTATTTTTACATTGAAATGTATTGAACCAAACGTATTAAGTTATAATGGTTCTACCTCATTATGAAAACCACTTCAGATATAATGGAAACTATTTTGTTTACAGTAAATTAAAGCATTCAGATTTTCAGTGCTTGTAATTTCGATGATTTAAAAAAAAATATTTTAATGAAACTTTTTTTGTAATACCACAGAAATTGGCTGGATCACTCTAAACTAACTTTCACGGCACACTGGGAACCTTAATACTCTTGCATGCCATTGAGCTTGTGCTTCTTCTTATGTTTAACTTCTGAATTCCTCCTTTTAGGGTTATGTGAGTGTAAATGACATTAGTGAGCCGTATGGCAATTCCACGAATATATCCCTTTCCACTCAAGCCCCCACGGCTGCTGAGGCTGTTCCCACTGAACCTTCCACAGCTGGCCTGGTGAGCCAGGCACAAAATAAAGAGGTTTGTTCTGAGAGACATTTCCCGTTTGTATGCATTTTGCTTGCAACATTCTGTTCCCTTGGTTTTTGCAGGTTTGTGGTAAAACTGCATATATCCAATTTAAAAGAGAGCTAAATTTAATTTTATACCTAGGGTCTGTTTCAGGGAGAAAGAAATCTCAGGTTTAAGACTTGGGCCCATCTAAACATCTCCACACCTTGGGAAGGAAGTGCAACTGAACCAGGAGCTCTATACAGTTGTACCTTGGAAGTTGAACCGAATCCGTTCCGGAAGTCTGTTCGACTTCCAAAACGTTCGGAAACCAAAGTGCGGCTTCTGATTGGCTGCAGGAAGCGCCTGCAGCCAATCAGAAGCCGTGGAAGCCCCCTCGGACGTTCGGCTTCCAAAAATAGTTCGCAAACTAGAACAGTCACTTCCGGGTTTGCAGCGTTCGGGAGCCAAAACGTTCGAGAACTAAGCTATTTGAAAGCCAAGGTACAACTGTACAGTGTTCATTTGCAGATGGCCTTCCATTAACCACACAACACAGTGAAACCACACACACAAACCCTTGTTTCCAGGGATAACAGCAATGTCAGGAAGATTCAGATTTAGATTCACATCCAGATAAGGCCCAGTTAACTAATTACTTTCTCTTCAGTAAGGGGAAAGGATGTTTCAGAGGTATACCAGGCTGAAATAAGGGACAAGCCTTTGAAAAGGAGGTATATTAATTATGGATCCCCAAAATTTGGGTTCTCCTCCAAACCTGTGCTAACGTTTTGCAACGAACCCGCCCCCCTTTTCTTCAGCTCCTCCCAAACTGAGTAAATGATACATCAAACCTTGAAAGGTACACTGACATTGTAATGTCAACCTTTTAGAGAGCTTAATATCATATGGCATTCGGACAACAGACCAAGTACTTGGGTATGACTTCTGTGGAATGAGGGTTAAACCATATAAATTTGGTTTAACTAAATTGTGGTGTTCACTCAAACATGACTTGGTGGAATTTAACATTGTGAGTGTAGATTACAGGCACCCCCAAACTTCGGTCCCCCAGATGTTTTGGACTACAATTCCCATCATCCCTGACCACTGGTCCTGTTAGCTGACCTGTGAGTTGTAGGCAAAAACATCTGGAGGGCCGCAGTTTGGGGATGCCTGGTGTAGAATGTTTTAAGCTCCTTATGTCCCGTTAATTTATACAAATTTAAGTATATCCCTGGATGGTATTTTCTTCACACTGTTCCCTGGTTGCTTTCCCAGCTGTTTCTTGTGACTGTGGGGCGGGGGGAGAAGCACTTTTTTATCTAGGAAAAGAAGTAATTCCATATCCAGAAACATTTAACTGCTGTCATAAATAATACATACATAATGTACATTAGCTGCAGGAATTGAGCCTGGTATATCTAATTTTAATCCAAACACTTTAGCCACAAAAGCAGTTAAAATCTGGAAAAACATGTGTTTTTCATTTCGCCATCAGCATTCATACATTTTATTGCTTTAGTTTGGCTAGCCCCAGATCTGCTTTCACCCAATAGAATGCTACTGTGAATTCCTCTGACAGAAAATGCTGCTTGCCTGCTTTCTCTGTACCTGCCTGTTATCACCTATGGGTTGCATCTCATTACTGAGTAGGCTGATGAAGCAAGTCCAGATGTTGTTGAAGCAAGCCCAGATTCCCCAGATGTTGTAGAGCTACACCCAACATCCTACCCAGGCAGCATGGCTAGTGGTCAAGGATGTTGAGAGTTGTAGTCCAACAACATCTGGGGACACAGGGTTGGAATAGGCTGCTCTGTACTACCATAAAATGCTTCTCTATGTGTGTATTGCCGTCGGCTTGTGTGTCATCCTGTTTAGAAGCCTCTGATCGTCATTTCTCTCTTTCCTATAAAGCTAAGATCGCCTCTCTGTTCTGGATTTGTATTTCCTCACTCCCTTTCTCCTCGCCCTCTTGCACAACTTTCACCAGCCCACTGGTCTGAGGTCAGGGCTGCAAATGTAGAGTCTTTTCCTTTGCCCGACACACCACCACCTCTTCCAGCTAAGAAACACCGAAGGCAGTCACAGGTAACCTGCCTGAAGGCTGACTGCCTTGATAACCATGTAATTATTTTTGCATGGACTTTTCTGCTTCAGTCTGACGGAGTGCATGCAAAACAGGCAGTCATAAAATCCTGCCAACCAATCAGGAGTTGGAAGGGAGTGAGGAGGGTGGGGTGGGGAGGCTGAATTCTGCACCACCATTCCCCTTCCATTACAGTTGATGGGTGGAATTCTAACATTTTCTAAAGGACTTCGCATGCACAGCGCTCCCAGCAGCTTTTTTTACATGTGCACAGTGCCCTGAGCTGTATCACAGTGTTCATCTCACAGTTTCTAGGTCAAACTAGCAGAGTTCAGTGCATAAGGGGGGTGGGACCCACTTACAATCTGTTCTTGCTTCTGTGGACATCACAGAATATCTGTATGAGGTTGTTTTGTTTTTTTAATAGGGACCCAGATGGCGCTGTGGGTTAAACCACAGAGCCTAGGGCTTGCTGATCAGAAGGTCGGCGGTTTGAATCCCTGCGACGGGGTGAGCTCCCGTTGCTCGTTCCCTGCTCCTGCCAACCTAGCAGTTCGAAAGCACGTCAAAGTGCAAGTAGATAAATAGGAACCGCTCTGGCAGGAAGGTAAATGGCGTTTCCGTGCGCTGCTCTGGTTCGCCAGAAGCGGCTTTGTCATGCTGGCCACATGACCCGGAAGCTGTACGCCGGCTCTCTGCCAATAAAGCGAGATGAGCGCCGCAACCCCAGAGTCGGACACGACTGGACCTAATGGTCAGGGGCCCCTTTACCTTTATAAGGTTTTTAAAAGTTATCAGCATCTTCCTAATGTTTGCCAGCTGCTATTTTCTGAGTAAAATATATTAACAGTGAAATATTTTATTCAACAACTTGGTCTTGTATTTATGGCATGTAGAAATACGACAGCTATTGCTTCAGAAATCTCAACTGAGAGAGGCATTTGCAATCGATAGTTTACAACAGTAGGAATGCCAGTGATAGATCACATTTAAAACATTTATTTTAATGGAATAGGAGTTGCTTATTTTCTTTCAGTGCCGTGTATGGCTTAAGCTTCTAAAAAGTAGTAGTAGCCAGTTTGAGATCATACTAAACTGAAACTGCAGGATAATTAGTTGGATCCAAACCTAGCACTCTGATCATGGAAGAATTCTGTGAACGCAGAGAGGCTTTCCACAAGTGGAGCCTTCCTTCATAAGTGGAGCATTGTTTGGATGAAACACATAATATAGGAGATGGAAACCTGTAACATCCAAGTTTTCTTATTTATGAAATTTGCATACCGCCCTTGATCCGTGGATCTCTGGGCAGTTCACAGCATAAAAATACAATATAGAAACACAAAATACATAATAAAAACAGTGACAACAACAAAACAACCACTACATCCCCCCTCTCTTTCCCGCAAATACATGTAAAAGGATATAGGATGTCAGTCAGCCAAAGGCCTGGTTGAGGAGGAGTGTTTTCGCCTGGAACCTAAAGGTGTATAAGGCTGCAGGCAGACCTCCCTTTGTGGGATTAATTCAGACTCATCTTAAGGAAGCCTCTTGGTCTGTATAAAGCTCTGTATTTTTTTTATAAAAAAACTAATATGAATCAAATCACAATGCCGCAATTAGACCAAATAACTGTCCTTTTGTTCAAACAATAGTTCACATTATGTATCATTTCTGTAGCATTGTTTCATGTCCAATGTACTTTTTAGTTATTTTACTGTTTGGAAAATCTTTTTACCTTAGTGAAAATGTCACGGTAACTTTTGGTTATTTTTAGCCATCCTAAAATGGGACAGCAGATTCATGATCAGTGAGATTTGTATCCAGTGTCCTATTCAGAACACAAGAGGGCACAAACTGTGCATAAGAACATAAAAAGAAGCTGCAGGATCAGGCCAATGGCCCATCTAGTCCAGCATCCTGTTCCCACAGTGGCCAACTTGGGGCCGGCATGAGCGTGGGGCTGTACAGTTGTACCTTGGTTCTCGAACAGAATCCGTTCCAGAAGTCCGTTCAACTTCCAAAATGTTTGGAAACCAAGGCGCGGCTTCCGATAGGCTGCAGAAAGCAGGTAGCCAATCAGAAGCCGCGTCGGACATTTGGCTTCCAAAAATAGTTCGCAAACCGGAACACTCACTTCCGGGTTTGCAGCGCTCAGGAGTCAAAACGTTCGATGACTAAGCTGTTCAAAAACCAAGGTACGACTGTATATGTTTTTCCTGTCTGCAATGTGGGATGTGTCAGTCAACTCCAACATTCCAAGAAGGACCAACTGCCATCTGTGTGTCAGTTTTTGTTTGGACCGTTGAACAGTTAAGCTGCTGATAGATGCTATGAAGGAGTTGTTAAGACTCACTAATATGTAACATATAGTTTATTTTGTAACCCAAGTATGAATCTGACAGTAAACTAGTTTGTTTTATTATAACACAGATTCATGTGTATTGTTTTTAAAGAGGGATAAAAGGGATTCGCAACTGAGAAAGACTCTAACGAGTCAGCAGACCGTTTGCTGCTGTGCAGACATCAATAAGGAAACGTTTGACTCTGCTACTAAAGTATATTATAAACGTTCCTACATGCTACACTCTCTACTGTTCCATCATGAGCAGGAATATCTGATGGACTATTCTAAGTGCCCTCATCCGAACATACTTAGAATCCTACACACAGCTGGGAGCCTTGATTGTGCAGGGCTCCCAGTCTAAGCACTCAGCCAAACACACTTAGAATCCCCCTACAGCGTTTTCTTCTCAATGCATGAAGGTTGATGTTAGGGCACGGGTAGAGCACATGCCCCCTTCCTACTCCTTAGTTTCTGCCCTCGCATGTTCTTTTGGATGCCTGAATACTATCCCAAATGATTCAAAATCTCCTTACGTTTCATTGAAACTTGTTCAGGGAATCTTCCTTGTAATTTAATTATATTAAATCACCCTTGGAATTTGTTTTAAAGGCACTGTTAGTTTAAATCTGTGAAACTGTAAAACATTTCTCTTTTTGGTTTGTGTGTGTGTGCTGTAATTCCTATGCACTTAAGAATTTTTAAACAGAGAAACTCTCCCCTACTGGCTTTTCCTTGTCCTGTTTTGGGCTGTGTTTTCAAACAGCATTTAGGTTTGTTTGTTTAAGAACTGCACCTTGTTTAACACCAACATTTACAGCCTGAAGGCTCCCATATGATCACACTGCAATTTCCTATTTTTTAAGCACTTCCGAAATCTGGAAGAGAGGAAGAAGCAGCATAAAGAAGGCCCGTACATGAGTGATACCTTGCCACGCAAGAAGCCAGCTCCCTCCGTGTCTCCCCATTTCAGCAGTTCTACTCTTGGAAGGAGTGTTAAGGTGATTATAGATTATAATATCTAGGTTACAGAAGTATTTAGTTCATCAAAGACAAGCAGGAATGTAATTTCTCAATTTGCTTTAATTTTTGCATCGTGTTGTGTGTGATTCCTTTTACTTTATTCCTATTTTACTTCTTTGTTATTTCTTACCTTAATCTCTTTGTCTTAAGTTCAGCAGCCTGGATTCTTTTGATTGTACTGCAGTGTGACTGGGTATGCTGACTTAAATGAGCAGAAACAGTTTCAGCTAAGGCAAAGCCACCACTGGACACCATGAACTGCTGATATTTATGAATGCTAATCACTATTGTTTTATGCAGGGTCATCCTCCACTTGGACAAAGCAACAGCTGTGGCAGCGTACTCCCTCATTGTTTGGGAACTATGACCAAAGAGTCTGAACCAAGGAGGATGCATAAAGGTAAGGCTGTTTAAAAATTATCTTCATACACTGCAACACAATACCATTGGAAAGGAAATCCCATTTCACACTACAGTAATCAGTTTTTCATTTTGATTTGATAAGTGGAAAATGCATTCATTCAGCTGCAATGGGAAATGGCATGATTCTATTTGAATTATTTTATATACAAACCACTCTGTTCTTGCATAAGTGTGTGCATAATACTCTCAACAAGTGGGCAATATCTTTCCCAGTGCAACCCTGAATATAGTAGGACTTGGAATATGCTTAGGATTGCGTTGTGTATAGAATTATAGCTTTAGACAGATGCCCTGTTTAGAAAACGGATAATCCCGTGAAACTTCATGGTTCTTGATCCTGCGTGTTATTCTGACTGGTCCTTGAGCGTACCAGCCTTCCAGGGCCTGATGCTCTTACCTAAGATGTGTTCAGTCTATTGTGTGGGAGGATTTGTGCATATCTAGTCCCTGTGCACTACAATGTGCACATTATATAATGCATTTATATTGCATAATATAATAGAATTTAAAGTGACAGCTTGGATCTTAAATACATTTTCCTTCATTACGACTGGTCCATTAGACGCCCCAAAATGCCTATACAGTCATACCTTGGAATCCATTCCGGAAGTCCGTTTGACTTCCAAAATGTTCGGAAACCAAAGTGCGTTTGGGAGCCAAAACGTTTGAGAACTAAGCTGTTTGAAACCCAAGGTACGACTGTAGTAACTTCTTCTCTCTTAATGCTTAAGATAACTACTGCAGTACTTGTGTTGAGTTTTAATGAGTCTTCATTTGACATTAATTACTTACTACAGAAACTATTGGCTAAGCAGAGTTTTATGAGTTGGTAACTGATTAATATTTGGACTAACCCAGATGTTGTCGGACTCCAACTCCCATCAGCCCCAGCTGGCACAACCAATGGTCAGGGACGATGGCAGCTGTATTCCAATAGCAACTGGAGCCACCATTTCCCCATTCCTGAACTAAACCATTAATGGAGAAAACCTGTTTCTTAGCTGTGAATCTTCTGCAACCATTCAGATGATTGCAGCATTACTATTATGCTAATGAACATTAAAGGGACCTAAAGAGAACTACATAAAGGCAAATGGACCTCATAACCTTAGAAGCCTTTATTTCTGCAGCTGCCTTTTGGTCTGTGGCAAAGGCTTCATTGATACGAGTTGGGCTTTTCACATATGCAGTAGTAATCAAGAAGTGCAATCCTAAACATGGAATTTATTCCTGGTAAATGCATGTAGGATTACAACTGAAAAACTGATGAAGGTTAAAATTATTAAAAGTAATTCAGACTTTTAGATTGTGGTCTCCCAAGAGAGCTAGGTAACTTTTAAATTATTTCTTAGGGACTTATAACTGAAGCACATGTGCATTTATTTGAAATTAAGTTCAAATAGGACTGTAGCCCAGAATAAACTCTACTAAATAAAATTGTGCCCCAAGACATAAAGCCAGCTTATCTTTGCCATGTCTGCATTCTGTGCATTGTGAGCCAGTGTGGTGTAGTGGTTAAGAGCGGCAGACTCGTAATCTGGGGAACCGGGTTCGCGTCTCCGCTCCTCCACATGCAGCTGCTGGGTGACCTTCGGCTAGTCACACTTTTTTGAAGTCTCTCAGCCCCACTCACCTCACAGAGTGTTTGTTGTGGGGGAGGAAGGGAAAAGAGAATGTTAGCCGCTTTGAGACTCCTTCGGGTAGTGATAAAGCGGGATATCAAATCCAAACTCTTCTTCTTCTTCTTCTATAGCTCTCTTTTTAGCCTGTCTAATTATTTTATCCTGCTTTTAAATGTCTATAGCATGACACTTCTTTATGTCTTATTTAAATCAGGAAAAGGCAGAAAAGGTATGAGGAATGTTCTTTGTGTGTCTGTATGTGGTTGCTTTTGTGGTTGCCACTGAAAAAAGGGACACCATCAAGTCATTCAGAACCAGCAAATGTGAAAATTCTAAAGTTCCTTTAATTTTTTTCTGGTGGATGCGGTGATTTTTGTAGCTCCCTTCAGGCTACATTCATGTGCAAGCAGCCTGGCTTCTACCATTTTGTCCGCCTATCTATGTGATGGGGAAATGTCTGCAATGGAGAAGTCTGCTATGCATGTATGAAGACTTGCATGATCTAGAACCCTGTGGAGTTAGGGTTCTACATCACAGAGAGAGCTTAACTGTATTTTCAGCAGGCTTCCGAACCATTGCAGTCAGTCCCCCAACATGTGAATGGCAGGGATGAGACAATGGAAGACCGCATGGCTCCACGATCCCCATTATAAGATACAATCTCATGTTGGGAAACACCTGAAGAGGGCTTTAAAGAATGAATGTTTGAAAATAAACTTTGCCCACTGCTGCTGCTGCCAGCTTGGATTTGCAAATGAAACTTGAAATGAAACACATTGAAGGTTAACCACCTGATTCCTTCTGTATTGCCTCTGGTGCTGACATATAAACCTGATGTTTCTTCACAGTCAATCTGGTTCATATGTCAGCAACAGAGGATTCGCATGAAAATGAATAAGAGAAGACAAAGATTCTAGATATCTGTTCACACACTTGGCAGTACAGCCACGCCAACCAGTTTTATAAAACATGCTAACCCACAAAATTGTGTAGCATTCTGCTTTTCTATAACACATGAGTCTTTTCTGCCCTTTTGTGCTGAAGGATACAAAAAGATTATCTAGCATAATAAAGCAGCAGCAATGGAACAAAACATCAACAATATAGTTGGACATCTCCATGTTTTCTGGGTTGACAACTTCAGAAAGATGTGACAAATTATTTGTGTTTGCAGCACATAGGAGAAGTAGGCTGGTCTATATAACACTGATCCAAAATAATAAAAAAGAGGCATTTTAAAGGATTTATGTTTACTTGACTGTGTTCCTTATTAAAAAACAAAATCTTTGAGATGAATAATTGTGATTTCAACATAGATTGCATTCAAAAAAGTTATTATAATAACATTTAAATAACTGGCATTGCTTTTTTAAATTTATTTTTGTTTCTTTTCTGTATACTTCTAGTAATCTTCCCCCCCCCCCCTGTTTACCTCTAAAAACCTTTAACCCAGTTTGTTTTCTATCAGATGTAGTCTTGCATGTCTTCCTGGATTAAAGCTAAACTAAACTGAATGCTGTAGTTTTCCTCGATTAATAACTTCAGATTTAGTAGAGAATCCTTTGCGCATAAGTGTCTGCAGCACTCCTAAACAGCTAAACGCTGTTGGAGGCAGAACAAACCTCCAAAATAATTCCCCCCATCCCCAAAATGCCCACCCCTGACCCGACACGTGCTGCAGTGTTGCGATGCTACATGTTATGAATAACTCTTCCCTCCTGCGCTCAAGACTTCCGATGTCTGCTGAGACAAACAGAAAAGCCAATTCAGCTGATTGCACCAGATAGTGTTATATATACTATTTGTTCACCAATGCAAAATTAATATATTGAATTCACTATCACCAAGTATGTAATGGTCACTACATCACATAGCTTTTTTAAAGGGATTGGCTGAATTCATAGGGAATAGCCAAATAGGAAGATGTATATCTTTAAACGCCAGATGGTACAGACAAACAAGATAATGGCCTCACTTCCTCGCAGGTTCCAGTTGCATCTGGATAGCCCAGATCCCCTCCAAAATTTATTTTTCCCAGATCCACTTCATTATCTCTCCTACTACTCAACCTTACTATCTGCTTTTCCTTGTTTAGTCCCTGTAGCACAATCCCCATTTTTCTCCTTCAGTTCGTAGTGGACTGCCAGGAGGGCCTTTTCTCGCACAACACTCAACATGAGTCTATAGGAGCAGATGGGATGCACTCTTTTCCACCGGCATACTGGTGTCAGCACCAGTCCACAGCTCAGAGCCTTTAAAACGTGAAAATTATGGCTATGGACATGCATGTGCAATGATTTGTGTGTGTGCCTTTTTCCCAAATGGTGGCTAGTGTTGGCATGCTGTGACAACAGGGAGCCTCAGTGCTCACCGACTCAGGACTCACAATTCCTTCTAATGTCTTCCCTTTCCATCTTCCACTGAACCCAGAGTTTAATTTAGTTATTTAGGAATGTGGGCACTGAGGGAGGGGGGAAATTAAGTTGTGAGTATTCTTCTGTATGGGAAGAAAAAAAGAATGTAGAGTTCTATGGTTTGCCAATAAGTATCTGCAACTCATAAAATAAGTAATTCCAGTACCTAAATAACAATGGTGCGTGGTCTTAAGAGTTGTATTTGTTCTTCGGCAATAATTAAGGAAGGAGTTGTTTTACCTTACTTTTTTGTAGTGGGAACAAAGCATATGCTTTCGTTTGTGTTTTGAAAGTGTCCAGAGCTGTCATGTGGCAAACTAATTTAAATTTATCCTCAAAGGAATTAAAGTAACTGATTTGCTAGCTAAAAGCACTCAGTTTTTGAGTACTTTTAAATGGTCTCATCTGGATTTTTTAAATTCAAATTCCCTGAATGGCAAAAGTATAGTAATTTCTCTTTTCTTCTTTCTTTCTTTCTCTCCTTCTCTTTTACAAAAAATAAAATAAAGGAGCAATTAATCATTCCAAAAGTGCAAGTATTAAAGGTAATTTTTATCCATTGTTGCAAATTATATCCTCCTAATTTTCTCCAGTGTTCTAACAATGAAAGCTTCTTGCACATTAATGCTTGCCTTTAAGTTACATGTCATACTGTTATTGGCTTTATATCAAATTATGTGAGTTACAAACTATTCCAATGCGATGTATTTATTTATTATAAAATATTTCTAGGTCACCTTTCCAGACCTATCCAAGGCTGCTTACAACAATAAAAAAAATAAAAAGAGAGGAAGTCAGCAATACAAAAGCTAAAATTATCAGATCCCATCAGAATAAGGACCAATAAGATATACGGTACATATGCAGCCAACCAATAAATCATTCTTCAGCCAAAACAAAACTAAAAAATGTAAAAAAAAAATCCCAGTAGCACTTTAGAGACCAACTAAGTTTGTTATTGGTATGAGCTTTCGTGTGCATGCACACTTCTTCAGATTCAATTTTATTTATTTATTTATTTTTGTTTTGACTACGGCAGACCAACATGGCTACCTACCTGTATTTTTCAGCCAGTAACTTACACACAGTATTCCATCTGCTTGCACACCTTTATCTAGCAAACAGTGTTGCAGATATCATTAGATGTTGGCCAGATGGCCAACCCTGTAATCTGAAATCTCATTTTACAAAAAGAGACAAAGACTGACAAAAGACATATACTAGAATACTGATCAGAAATATGTCAGATACATAATCCAATTAGCTGCTATTTTACTAAGAAAGAAGGTACTAATAAACATTTGCAGTGCTTCGATCCCGGTTAGAATACAGCAGTGTTCAAAATGCTTCTCTCTCTCGCTCTCTTTTTTATATATATATATAAAAGTATTTTAAAAACTGTAAAAGGTAGGAAAATTAACTCATATTTTCTGCTTCTCATTTTAGGTTATAACAACCAACATATTTGTGAAGATCAAATCCAGAAATCTCCTCAGTTCTACAGCAGAACTGCTTCTGAATCGAATGTGTATCTGAACGCCTTCCATTATCCTGATCATAATTTCAAGGACCATGCCTTTGATACTCTAAGCTTAGACAGTTCTGACAGTATGGAGACCAGCATTTCTGCCTGCTCCCCAGATAATATCTCCAGGTAAATAATTTTTTTCCAGTAAATTTGACACTTTAAAAATATTGTTTTTTTTTTTAAATGCAATTTAAGGGCTTATCCAGCCAGCATCCTAACATTATTTCTAAAGGCACCCTTAGTCCACATTTAGTGGATTGCAGAGGGTCATACAGAACAGTATTTTTCAGGCATGTACATGCATAGTTTCATTGATAGAGCAGAAGTTGCACTTTTCCCTGTAGTTTTGCTGCAGATAATTTCACAGTCTTACATATATTGTTTGCACTGAGTTTGTGTCTAGTTCTCTGCACATGTTAAGGTAACCAGAGCATACCCAGATCTTGTATCCAAACTTATCGACAAAAAGACTGGAATTACATCTCTAATACGGAACTGTTTTCTGAAAGTCAGACCCTCTTTCTCTCTCTCCTTTACTAGTGCCAGTACTTCAAATGTTGCAAGAATAGAAGAAATGGAAAGACTTTTGAAACAAGCTCATGCTGAAAAGACTCGATTACTTGAATCCAGGGTAATCTAATATTAGTAATAGCAAACATTGTTACAGTACAAAATGACTTTGTATCCCCAGCAGGGGTTTGAAATGGTTCCGTTTCCGCAGAATTCATTGTGAGTTATTTCTTTGCTCCTGCTTCAGTCCCTTTTAAAATTACAATTTTATCCACTCGCCACAAATATAAAAGTATTTGGTGGTTCTGCCTAAGAAATATGCAGTATAGTACACAGATTCTGTGCTCTAAATTCAGGGTTAGCCTAGAGCAGGCTTCCTCAACCTCTGCCCTCCAGATGTTTTTGGCCTACAACTCCCATGATCCCTAGCTACCAGGACCAGTGCTCAGGGATGATGGGAATTGTAGTCTCAAAACATCTGGAGGGCCGAGGTTGAGGAAGCCTGGCCTAGAGGAACGAACAAAACAGGTATTAGGGCCAGTAATAAAGCAGGACATTGTCTAAGATATGCACCCCAAGAGGTCCTTGCGGCATGAAGTAGGACATTGCAACCAGGGGATATCAAAATGTATTGAGCTGCCTCTGACTCAATTGCACCCTTGCTTGTTCTAAGAGGAACTGGAAGTAGGATTAAAAAATAAGGGGTTAGACAAAAAAGAGATTATTGGACCCTACTGGTCCTTCTTCAAGGAAATTCAAAGAAATACAGATTCAGCATTTAGATGTGTTGCCTCATCACATCTAAACATTGAATCTTTATTTGAAATCCCCTGAAGTACATATGTTCATACGTACCTCCAGTTCTTTTGTAGGATTTTTGCCTATATTTGGAGTTCTGAAAATGATTAACCTTGCAGCCTGGCTTAAATAGACACCAGCTTTGCCCTCTGACTGCAGATGTGTTGTTTTCGGAGCCACTTCATACAGAGTCGGTTCATGTCTCTCTTCAGCATTAGGAACGGGGCTCAATCTGAGTTTTGTGCAGGCAGAAGCCTTTCATGGCTGAAATGCTTTCACTGAGTTTTTAACCAAGTACTGTAATATGTAAGCTCTATGACTGAACCATGAACCACTTTTCAATAAGGTTGTCCTTGCACATGAGCAAAAACAAAACAAGAACTCCTATCCTTAGCATAATGAATGTAGCCACTGTGGGCAGTAGATGTTTTCTTCAGCCTCTGTTTATTATAGTTGAATGATTGAGAATGTGCCACGTGTTGTCATTTGCAAACTTCTAGATACAGCTGTTAACTGAAATAAGTAAAAAGTAAAAACCTTGACACTGAGGCAAAAATATTTACTTTTCATTCTGTGCCAAGGCTTCATCATTTATATTTATGCTTGGTTCTGGCATTACTTCATATCCTCATTTTTATGGGCATATCTTAGACTCAGGCACAAGATGGGTGGGTAGTAATAATATATATGTGTAAAGTCCACATATATATTATATATATATAGTAGTAATGATATATGTGTGTAAAGGCCATGTGTCATTAGAACAAGAGTTTAGTTAGGATTTGCCATCAAGCAGTACAATAATGTAGAACTGGCACACTGATGAATGTGTAAGGAATGTGTTTGAGCTTGATGTATATTTAATAGGGTTGGGTTTGGGTTTTTTTTAAAAAACAACACATTTCTAAAACAATGTTGTATGGGGCGGCTTTTAGGAACGAGAAATGGAAGCTAAAAAAAGAGCGCTGGATGAAGAAAAGCGTCGCAGGGAACAGCTAGAAAAAAGACTGCAGGAAGAAACTAGCCAGCGACAAAAACTAATTGACAAAGAAGTTAAGATACGTGAAAAGCAAAGGTCGCAGGTAAGGACCCTGCACACAGAAAGTGCAGGCACTGAATGGGAAGACAAATATTAAGAGATGGGAGGGAAGCCCAATTGCAAGCAAGACACTATGGATTCTCACTTGTGACAGGCCTTGTGTCCCAAGGGATAAAGCAGGGGCTGTGCCAACTTTTTTTAGGCCTATGAAAGCAATTGGGTTATGAGTGACTGCTGTAGGGGCCACCCACTCTGGTCGTGTCTTTCCCTCTCTCCTGGATCAGCCACCTCAAGAGTAGGAAAGAGGGTGTAAGCACACAGACTTTGAAATAATATTAAGCAGGCATAGGCAAACTCGGCCTTCCATATGTTTTGGGACTACAACTCCCATCATTCCTGACCACTGGTCCTGTTAGCTAGGGATGATGGGAGTTGTAGTCCCAAAACATATGGAGGGCCGAGTTTGCCTATGCCTGATATTAAGCCTTTAAAAGCTTCTAGAATGAGACGGATGCAGGCAGCTTAATACTAGCCTGCTGGTAGCCAGCAGAGGTCACTGTGCTGTCATTCCTTTATCCCCTAGGGTAAATACTGAAGACCAAACTAGACAAAGTGACAAGAGATCTGTGGTCAGATGTTT